>CM051826.1:109713776-111108776 GCA_028451465.1 Erethizon dorsatum
ATGTTGTATAGGGTCAGTTTTTGTTTACCTTACCCTAAATATGTTCTGCATATCCTCATACACCTCTTTGTGTATGTGTGCATATACACATACACACTCAAACATGCATGTATCTTCATGCATGCTCACACGAACACACCGTGACTAATCTAGTGAGTACAATGAATGCTTATTTTTCTTTGGCCTTAACTAGAGCTATATTCCAAATTAACTTGCCAACTAACTTTTTACGAAACACTATACTTTTCTTACTCTGCTTTAAGCAGACAGGTATTCCAATAGAAGAAGTAAAATTTTCTAAATATAATTCTAGTGAAGAAAGTTGAATATGTACTATGGTAGCCAACTAATGAGATTCTAAATGACATAATTCTCTAAAAGCTAAATCTAGAAATACCATTTGACCCAGCTAGTCCCTTTCTAGGTATCTTCCCGAAAGAGTTAAAGAATCCTATTACAGTCATACATGCAAACCCATGTTTATAGCAGCACAATTCATAATAGCTAAATCTTGGAAGCAGCCTGCATGTCCGTCAACAGTTGAATGCATAAAGAAAATGTGGTATTTATATACAAAGGAGTACTACTCTGACATAAAGAAAGATACACTGAGTCATCTGTTGGAAAACGAATCCACCTTGAGACCATAATGTTAAGTGACATAAACAAGACACAGAAGCTTAAATATCACATGGTTTCTCCTCTATGAGAAACCCAAAATATAAATAAGAGAAAAATAAAAGATAGATAATAGGAAGAAAAAAGATTTTTCTCAAATAGGAAGGGGATCAGAAGATAGAGGAGAGAGATGAGAAAAGAATTAAGATGTGTTACATACATGTACCAACTCCCCACAAAGAATGTAATCATCGTGCACTGCAAACATGTACTAATAAAAAATATATCCCCCAAATGATTCTAAAATGCAGCCAAGTTTGAGACCCACTGGTCTAATAACACAGTGCCCATCACATAAGTATTTAGGTAGAGTTAATAATGTACCTTCTTGGGAACTTTGTGAAAGCTATGTGTTGCCTGAAGTTTGCTACCTGGGTCAGTCCAGTGCATGTATGGGTTGATAAAAAATACGGTGAATATAAATTCAAGGATATCTCAGAACTAGTGGATATAAGAAATCTTAAAAGCAGTCCAGGGCCAGTGAGATGGCTCAGCGGCGTAAGCGCCTGCCTGGCAAGCGTGAGGGCCCGAGTTCGACTCCCAGTACCCACATACGAAAAAAGGGCCGGTGATATCACTCAGCGACACAGGCGCCTGCTGGCGCACGAGGTCCTGAGGTCGACCCCCAGTACCCACAAAAAATAAAAAATTTAAAAAAAAAAGGCAGCCCAAATGTTCAGCAGTGACTTTCACACATTTAAATCCCCAGTATATTTTTGTTTTTATTAAAGCAGGTAATTAATTATGTAAAGAAAGAAACTGTTTCCCTCTTTTTTTTGGGGGGGGGAAGAAGAAAGATGAAGAAAGTTTCCAGTAAAAATGACATACCAAGAAAAAACAAACTGACTCGGGTTATAGTTCAGAGGCAAAGCATGTCCTTAGCATGTACAAGGCCCTGGGTTCAATCCCCAGAACTCTGGGGGTTGGAGCGAATATAAAATTAACATAAACCAATGAGTAGGTTTGAAAAAATAGACTTGAATATATACAATGAGTTCCAAGAGCCAACATTTACTGGGCACCCAGTGTATGCTCACAACTATGTAAAGAACCACCATGTATATTAAATAAATACCATAGGTTCCTCAGACACCAGGAAGTTCAAAAGAAAGTGAACCCAAACAGTGGCAAAGATAACCTAAATGAACCCTATAAGAAAGTCAACATTAACTGAATGCTTATCTAGTTACAGGAACTGTGACAAGTATTTTGTGTGTAGTTCTCTAACAAATACTATTGAGTGACAAGCCAAAATAATTTACAAATGATTATAGAAATTACCAAATAATTTCTCTCAGCAAATTGAAATTGTATCCTAATGCCGTGACTCTATTCACTCTGTGCACAGCTTTCTGTCCCATAAGTCAACGTCGGCAGCAACGGACTCAACACCAACTACTGAAAGCTTCCTCTGCACTTCGTTACCTTGCAGCAATGCATACTGAAGAGTCAGGATGGTGTAAGAAAATTAGTCTAAAAAGTCATTAAATGTGATTGGTGCTACGATTTAAACATTTTTTATATTAACATTAATATGGGGAGAGAACTAGAGAAAATGTTAACCTTTCTCTTTGGCATACAAAATTTAATCATAAAAAGCCATAGCGGGCCGGTGAGATGGCTCAGCGGCGTAAGCGCCTGCCTTGCAAGCGCGAGGGCCCGAGTTCGACTCCCGGAACCCACATACGAAAAAGGGGCCGGTGATATCGCTCAGTGGCACGGGTGCCTGTTGGCGCGCGAGGTCCTGAGGTCGTCCCCCTGGTACCCACAAAAAAAAAAAAAAAAAAAAAAAAAAAAAAGCCATATCAATTTACAATATAATTTTTGTCTTGGCTTTTTCAAAAAGGTCAAATACCTATGCATAAAAATTCAAAGAAGGGGGCCGGTGAGATGGCTCAGCGGCTTAAGCGCCTGCCTGGCAAGCGCGAGGGCCCGAGTTCGACTCCTAGAACCCACATGCGAAAAACAGGGCCGGTGATATCGCTCAGCGGCACGGGTGCCTGCTGGCGCGCGAGGTCCTGAGGTCGACCTCCCAGTACCCACCAAAAAAAAAAAAAAAAAAAAAAATCAAAGAATAAAGCTACTAACTGGAAACAAAAACTTATCTACGGATTATTTTATTACATTCTCTGATGCAAAATAAAAAGAAAGTTTTACTCCAAAAGAAGTTAAAAAATAAGTAGTTGAAATTTCAAAAGGATGCCAAGAACCATATTATTAAACATGAGAACTATAATTATTAAAATATTCATATTAAATAGTGGGCTGCACTGTCAGCTAGGCAAGCACACTGGTAGATCAGCCAAACAAAGAATGAAAACAAATACTGCTTTCAAGTCACAGTCTCAATCATCGAATGGGAACTTCGGTAAACATCACTGAGTCATTAGTATCAACAAATGTTAAATCTGGGTTCGGGTGTGGTGCATGTCGGGAAAAACCATACTGAAGCACAAAAATCACAGCATAATGAAAAAGGAAACTCCTTGAATTGAATTTTCCAAAGTTATTTTCCTATCTTCATGTTTTGAAAAACACTAGCTAGAAGAACTACTTGGACATGGTGTCTCAGTTCAGAAATATTAAAATCTAAGCTGTTCCAGTGGAGAAGGTGCTAGAAACACCCATGGTGCCTGCAGTTCAGAAGCCTGTTCACAGCACTGAAGGTTATCTGTCATGTGTCAGCAACTGTGTGCAAGGAAGGGCTATATCTTCCTTTCAGGCCGGCTTATAACACTTCCAGAAAAGCCCTGTAGAAATCTCAGAAAAGCTTCACTTATGTGTGGAGCCTGCAGAGGGCAACACTATCCTTTCACTGCAGATCAGGAAACTCTCTGGCAGAGAGATAATGAATGCTACCGGCAGTCAGCAGACATCACAAAGTCTTCTTGAAGGTCGTGGAAGGTTCTATGAGCTTTTACTCATTGTATTCCTTCCGAGGTAATAATGAAGGGGCTACTCTCAGAACTCTTCCGGAATTGTGATGGACAAGTGAAAGGGGAAATGACCCAGATGGCAGCTTATTAGAAACATCACCTACAGCTGGGCAGTAAAGCCATTTACCACTTGAAACCATGTGTGGTCAAATTTATGGCACTTTATAAGTTCATGGAGGATGGAGTGGAAGGCACGATGTTCTGATTTCATCACTGATTCTTCCAAATATTTTTCAGAATCACCATTTACAGACAATTCATACTGGAGGAACAATGCGTAAAATAAACTAACTTTACTTTAGAAAAAGAAATATTAAAATCTGAAGTAGCACCTTGTACAACCCCAAATTGCTCTGATGTAAATTTATGAAATACTTAAATGAAAACACAGAAGAAAAAAAAATCCCTTGGACCAATTGTTAGGCAGAAATTCTTAGGCATGGCAGCAAATACACAGTTCCCAAAGACTGAAATACTGTGTGTGTGTGTGTGTGTGTGTGTGTGTGTCCTGATAAATTAACTTCATCAAAAATTAGAAACTGGTGTCTGAAAGACGTTAAGAGGATGAGAAAATAAGTCACAGACTAGAAGATATTTACAAATCACACATCCAACAAAAAGATACACCATAGAACATATGGAGAACACTGTAAGTAGTAAGAAAGCCAATATTCCAAATATAAAATAGGAAAAGGGTTTGAACGCTTTTATCAGTTAGAATGGTGCTAATAGCAGATAGGCACACAAAAATGTTCAACATCATTATCCTTCATCTAAGTGCAAATTAAAGTTATGATGAGAAAACCACTGCATACCTGAACTTATCAAATGAAGGTGACTTATTCATCTATAAAAATATGAGGGATTGGACTAGAAAATTTACAAGTGTCTTCCACCCTAGTATTTCTTGTAACTGCTTTATACAAGCTGAAATCAGTTTTTCTTTCTAATATATTTGTTCTAACCCCAACCTACCCAGGCTACTCATGTACTTTATATATATTTGCCTTTTGACATTTCATATAAATGAAATCATACAGTATGTGTTTATCTTGCTTCTTCCACTAATCACTACTCATCCATGTTGTAGTATATATCTGTTACTTTTTATTTCCTGATAACATGCAACTGTATGAATCTACTACATTTCACTGAACCAGTCACCAGATGATGGACATTTGGTTTATCTCCATTTTTGGCTGTTGTGTATAATGTTGCTATGAACACTTATGTGCAAATCTGTGCACACACCCTTTGCAATTTGAGTACAAATTCCATGATTCTTAAAATTGTACTTTATTCTTATAGTTATCTCATTCACATTTAATTCAACAGCACATTTGGAAGGCATCACTCCAAATTGCTATTTAAGATTCTTTCTGAGGCATTTAACTTATAGAAACATACTTCTTGTTTTCAAATTCAGTGTTGACAATATTTAGCAAATCACAGTACATTGTTAAAATATGTAATTGTAAAAATAGGCCTTAACAGGTTAAAAAATGGTCAAAATAAAACTTTGAAAAAATACTGCAGGCCAGCTAGAAAGTAGCCAACTACTTTTGGAGGTTCATTGTGCCAAGAACAGCCATCTGTGTGATATGTTTCAACAAGGGAAAGAATCTTATTTGACCAAGTTAGTTAACAAGTTTAAGAATATCTACAGTGTTTCTACTGGAGAATTTAATCTATACACTCACAAATCTTTTTTCATTTTTTATTACATAACATTTACATTCTTTGTGTGGTGTTGGTACATGTATATAACATATTTCCTTTTTTACCCCCTTTTCATCCCTAACTCCCTCTCCATCTCTTATTTCCCTTACTGTTTGAGAAAGATCTCTATACTTCGTATTATCTTTTATTTTGCTCTTTTTATATTTTAGGTTTCTCATATACAAGAAATCTGTGATATTTAAGCTTCTGTGTCTGTTTTATTTCACTTAACATTATGATCTCAAGGTGCATCCATTTTCCTACAAAGTACTCAAGTTTATCTTTATATAATAGCACTCCATTGTATGTAAATATCACATTTTCTTTGTCCATTCATCTGTTGATGAACATAGAGGCTGCTTCCAAGATTTAACTATTATGAATTGTGGTGCTATAAACATGTACACATGTATCTCTATAATATTACATCTTTAATTCTTTTGGGAAGACACCTAGAAGGGGAATAGCTGGGTTAAATGAAATTTCCAATTTTAGTTTTTTGAAGAACCTCCATGCTGATTTCCACAGTGGATGTACTAGTTTGGATTCCCACCAACATTGTAGAAGGGTTCCTTTATCCCCCACAGCCTTGCTGGCATTTGTTATTATTTGACTTCTTGATGATGGCCATTTTTTTCTGGTGTAAGATGTAATCTTAGTGTTGTTTTAATTTGCACTTCTCTAATGGCTAGCAATGTGGACAAATCTTCAAAGCCATGTGACTCGAGATTTGGTTTTCTAAGTTTGACCAAATACTGGAGGCCAAACGATTAAAAACCAAACCCAAAAACCAACAAACCAACCCATCAGCCGTCTCTTAATTTATTATACAATTTCTAAGGAAGGTAACAGCAAATGAGAACACCATGGATCAGATCACATATGCCAGAAGTAATACTGACAACTATCTCAGTAACATAGTAATTTAAGCAGTCTTAAGATATAGATACATAAGTACACCTCTCCAGAAACCATCATTATTCTTCTCTACAGAAGTAATCCATTTTATCTGGGGAAGAAATGATCCATAAATCCCCCATTTCTATAATTGTTTTCATAAGTATTGTCTATCTCATGGTAGACAATTTAATACAAAGGAATAAAATCTTATTTGCATCATCAGAACTGAAAAATCACAATGAAGTTAAATACCAACCATTATGTATTAGTGAGTTTTTTTTGTTTTTGTTTTTTTGTGGTGCTGGAGATCAAACCCAGGGCCTTGTACATGCATGACAAGAGCTCTACTGCTGAGCCACATCCCCAGCCCCTAACCATTATGTATTAGTAAAGAATGCTATCTAAAGAGCTCTGAGAAAGTACTGGCTTTCCTATTTCCTTACTCATTGTTAGGCATTTCTTTACTACAAGCACATGATCGCATGCTGAGCAAAGAAACGTGTGCACACACTGTATACTCTTCATAAAAGCAAGAATGATATGAAAATGGTTTACTATAAATGCTCATAACTTTGAACAGTGATTCGGATTAGTGAATTCTGACTAGTGAATGGAAGCTCCCTGAGACACGTGTGGTTTAATGATATGCAGTGTCACTGAAAATTACAGTGTATTTAGATTAAAAAATGTGTTCCAGTGAAAGACACATTGCCATTAACTGCCCTCAAAATATTCCCCCTTACTTCAAACACACTTATCCCATTGTTCTGACACTTTTCGAAGCAGTTCTGGAAGTCCTCTTTAATGAGTATCTTTAGTTGCACTGTTGTAACTCTCAATTTCCAGAATTAATTCAAAATATTTACCTTTCACAGTCATTTTGACTTTGAGGAAGAACCAAAAGTGGTGCTAAATCCAGTAAATAAAGTGGATAAGGGCACACTGTAATATTTTTACAGTCTGGTTTTCTGTTGAATGGTGCTCAGCAGGAGCATTTACCATTTTTTATCATACCTCATAAAGACACTCATGAAACACAACTTCTCAAACTGCTTCAGAAAGTAGAAAGAATGACGGCATACCTGTGCTCAAAACCAAGGGGAGTGTTGGGAAATGGATAAATGGCAATGTGTCTTTACTGCAATAATTTTAATTTACATATTCACCATATTTTTTATCACCCTGTGTATATTCTGATCTAAAAGAATATACAAACAACCTAAATCTAAAAGAATCAGACAATATGCCAAGAATATGCTTAATAAAACACTGTTGAATGAATGCTTCCTTACACACATGTGCACATATGCACAAACACACATACTGAGATAACCAAATGTCTTCCACATTTCAAAAAAAAACTAGTTTCTTAAAAGTACGATGAGTAGGATTTTTGATATATATAGTATGAAATGATAGTTCACTTTAGTGTGAAATCACCATTCTCAGAAATCAAGGAGAAGCTCCCCAAAGAGAGTTAGCCATACAACAATCTGGTTATTTTTATACACTGCCTAAAGACAACCAATCAACAGGATTCCTAACATCTCCCATTAAAAGTTTTCTCTTCCCATCTATCACAAAGAATCATTTACCCTTTACTAATAACTTCACATTAGTTTTAGAATTCTCTTGAAATTATATATATTCTTAATCATCAGTAAAAAATATATATTTTATATTGGAGGTTGTGAAAAAGGTCAATTACAGGTTAATTAAAATAAGCTCACTCAAGAGTAATTTTGCAGAGTTAAAGGTAACTGTACATAGGAAAGAACTCTGAAGCAGAAGGAAAAGAAACAAGTTGTGTCTCTCGCTCATATCCACACACAACAAGCATTTATCAACCACCTACACTGGCTTTGGGAAGAGACACAGATACAATACTTCCTGCATTCAAAGAACCAACAGTTTATTATTTTACAATATTAACCAATTACTTTATAATACTCCCTTGCTCTCCCCTGCTTTATAATGTGACTTTAGTTTGGCTGTTCAATAAGTAGTACTGAAGCACTCATAAAAACATAAAGCTATGATGGACAGGTGAATGTCTCTTTTTTATTTACTTACTTTTTTTGTTGTTGTTGTTGTTTAACAAATGCATTCTTTTTTTTTTTTGTTTTTGCATTTTCCAAACTTTTTATTTATTTTTAAAGACAACAAGTAAACATTCTCATGTATTAACAAACTCAAGCATTAGAGAATGTACAAATACCTTTATGTCTCTCTTTTTTAAGAGTAGGAAATATTTATTGAGGGAAAGACCGCTCCTGTCTGAGAGGGACAGGGAGGGGACCCTGAAAGTAAGCTTCTTATTACAACACTGTGAGTAGTCATTCCTAAATGGGCAAGAAACAAATTCCCAAGAGGGAAGTCACCTTATCCTCAGTTACAGGAAAACTATAGATCTAGATTTCAAATCCAGGATAGTTTGTTCCAAAAGCCCATTTCCTATCCCTCTAGTCATTTCATTAGCACATTCCCCAACTCTGTGCTCAACACTAGTGAGACACCAATTTGAAATCTTAAAACTCTTCTTAGAGTGTTTGAAAACAAAAAATTACACATTGTATGAACCTACCCGCAAAACACCATTTATTATTTTCTCTGGAATGACATCTGAAAGAAACAGTAACTGTGAAAGGAAAACCGCTAGTTATGCACATGCTAAAGGCTAATTCATTAGAACTGTGCTTTTATAATCTGTAAAGCTATATTAAGTCTTCTCAAACAAAGGAAAATAGCCACATTCTAAAAAGCAAATTATTTTAACATGTTTGGTTTAAGCTACCTAAAATATTATACCTGGCCCTCCCAACTACCGTATCTTTCCGTTCTATAGAAGTACACATGGGCCGGTGAGATGGCTCAGCGGCGTAAGCGCCTGCCTTGCAAGCGCGAGGGCCCGAGTTCGACTCCCGGATCCCACATACGAAAAAGGGGCCGGTGATATCGCTCAGTGGCACGGGTGCCTGTTGGCGCGCGAGGTCCTGAGGTCGACCCCCCGGTACCCACAAAAAAAAAAAAAAAAAAAGAAGTACACATAACTACACATATTGTAAAAATCCACTGGAAATCTTCCTCTCTAGAAACAAGAAAAGGAAATGACAAATATACAATTGCCTAATTTACTCAAATTTTCTCTGAGGAATGGTGGATCCAGAAACAAAGGCATTTATTCATAATACTCCCTGTAGTAGTGATTGTTAATAGAGCTCGAACAAAGACTTGGCAAAAATTTTGTTCAGAGCGGGATGTGGTGACACATGACTATAATCCCAGCACTTGGGAGGCTGAGGCAGGATAATCATGTGTTCAATGCTAGCCTGGGCTACATAATGAGACCCAGTGGGAGTTCTTGTTTAACTTTAGGCCACAGCTCTATCAGAGTCAGTATTGCACACGTGGAAGAAGAAACAATACTTCCATTAGTCAAAGTAAAGGGGACATGTAATTTTGTACAGTTTCTGTTGCTCATATTTGAATAGTCTTCACTTGATTTTGAATATTCTTGATAAAAAAATTGAATTATTTAAGAAACGTACTTGACTTATAAATGGACTCTGAAATCTAACCTTTCAGATTCCACACTGTTCACATGAGGTCCTTATACAGGAGGCAGTGGGTAATGAAATCATGAAACTCAATTACTCAGTTCCATAGGCCACAGAGAAGGTTCCATAGTGGAAGGTTTGTTTGCCTTTGGACCAACAGGGAGAAATCTTAGGGCATCTACAAAGACATTTACCTGTTTCTCGTTTTCCTTTTTACGAAATTAAATGCTTGTTCTTATCTTTGACTTTTATTTCATATACTCAGTTTTATCATCCTACAGATAATTTGAAAGTTTCTCTTTAGTATGATACAGATATGCTTAATATTAAAATAAAATTATTAAGTGATCTAGAGACACTTAAAAATTGGAAAATTTTTATGTGTTAAGAGTCTGCAAACATTTATGACTTTGTAAAAATAGACAAAGAAGTTTCCAGGGCTGAGGATACATCTCAGTGGCAGAGCGCTTGCCTCATATACACAAGACCCTGGGTTGAATCTCTGTACCACAAAAAACAAAAAACAAGTTATTCCAACAAATAGGTTCATATCCTTATGATTGGGAGTTGTTGGGAAAAGACTGAAACAAATTTAGGAAGGATGAGTTTCAAATTGTACATCTCCATATACATGGTTTATAGACCAACCATCCCACTGTTTCTTTGTATAAATTACTATCTATTTTTTTTTGATAAACTTAAAAAGGGAGGCACCTAACCCTTACATTTAATGTTGTTGCTACTTAACTTCAAAATTCTATTAAAATTTACCAAAATTAAATTCAAATTTTAATTCTGAAGATTAATGTGTAATTATTCCAAACATGAAAACTGAATTACACTCTTAAGAGTGAATGTATAATGAGGTTGTGTTAAATAATTCCATTACTCACCTTAGTTTTTTCTCTATTCCATATGGTTCAGCAATTTGCTTGCTAAAGAACATATGCTTAGTGGGAGTAAAACAAGGCACCCCAGAGATACATTTTTCTCTTTCTTATTAATGACATCATTAGATCCACCTATTTATAGCTTCAATCATCTGACCTCATGGCCTACATGAATAAATGGACTTGTTTAGTTGTTAATCTTCACAGTGTGTGCTTAGCAACAATTAACCAGTAATAGATAGTAGCTTTATACTCTTTTTATTTTAAAAATAAATAAAATAAAATGAGATTGTATTTTCTGCTGTTGATATATATGAGCCTTAAAGGTGGTAAGATTTCTTTATTATCAAAAATTTAAAGATATAAATCTAATTTATTTATTTGTATCAGAAATTTAAATTTCAATTGTTTGAATTAGATTTTGGGGAGACATATAGAAACACAGCTCTTGGTTTAAAAAGCTACTACTCTGATTCTGCTGACTTTTTTTCTTGATTTACGACATTTTATAACAAGTAAATTTACAATTTGAACATTTAAAGTACAATTATTATTTCTTAATTCTATAAAGTTTTATAATTTTATCACTGAGAACACTTCTTTAAATAATAACTACTTTAGAAGATATAAGATACATAAAATCACAAGACAATGATAGCTCACTTTTTTCTTCATCTTATTCTTTTAAGTCAACAAACTTTGAACATAAACCATTTGGAGTTTCAACCAGAGGAAGAATTTTGACTGCCCACAGATATTCTTTACTAAAACCTTATCATAAACAAAATAATTCATTTTCACATTCATCTAATATAATACTAGCATCTGTTTAAGAGATGGCGTTAGTATGGTCCTTAATAAAAGAATTAAATTTTAGCACACATGGGACTGGGGATGTAGTTCAGTGGTAGAGCATTTGTCCAAATGCCTGAGGCCCTACGGGTCAATCTCAGCACCTCCAAAAACAACAGAGAACAGTTTTAGCACACACATCAGTAGAATAGCACAGTACAACCGAACTGAGCCAGGTTATACTCTCCAGTCAGTTCATCAAAGTTTTACAGAATCAGGTACCAACTTGGTCAGAATTTCCATGAATAACACTCTTCTTCAAAGTTCACACTAATGGAGTTAATATTCCAGTCAAGGTCTGCTGTAACGATCATGTGTTAAGGGGTTCTTGAAATTTAATTCAGGTAAATGTAACTAGATGCAGTTTTTACTCACTTCCAGAGTGTTGCTAATGCAGACAGGCCCCTGCCAGGAGCTGTAGAGGAAAGACTGCTCATCTAAAGATCAAAAGGCTTAATTCTAGTTTGAATTTCTTCATCAAGTAATTTAACATCTCCAAATCTCAGTTTAGTTATTTACTGATGTTAAATGGAGAAAACATCCAAAGTCTGCTTTATAGTGTTCTTGTATTTAAAAAGACTATGATTATACTTTGTAAAAATTAAAGCCCTAGATAAGTGTAATTTATTATATTGTTTATTGAAATGTTCATCAGAATTTGAAAGGAACTTTACCATGTCTTAAAACTTGAAAGTGTTTCAAGTAAGAACATAATGAATAGCAGAAATTTTATATACACAGGCTTAACGGATTGTTACATATAAAATGTTTTTCTTTCCCAACAGGCACACATAGGGCATTGCACATATATTTAATTTGTCAAGAAAAATGAATTATATAACATCAATTCACAAAACCCTAAATTCTTTAGCTTTTTCTACCAAATGTGGACCAAGAAAAAAGGACTCCACAGACACATTAAAATGTTTAAGAATAATAATACCAAAAGAGAAATATTAGACATTTTTTAAAGCAGCTGATTAGGAAACGTTAAATTATTTTAAAAGTTTTACAAACATAAATACTTACAACTCTTTCAGGAAGCCTCTTAGAAACAGTGCCACTGTAGCTATTTACTTGCAGAGAATGCTAAACTGACTGTCCTGTTCTACTGTTTATTGTATTTGTCAGCACCAGGCACTCCTTACCTCTGGCAAATACGTAAAAGGAGGAATTTACAAGTCTTACAAAATCATTCCAGGAATGGTCATGTAAAGGGTCACAAGCCCTTTTTTTTTTGAAGAGAATGTGTTTCATGTAGTAGTTTTTAAAAAGCAGCTCCCTTTTAAGCAAAAATTAGAGAACTCAATACTTTTTCCAGCCTTGAAACAAAGTTTCTTATACAGTTTCACTTATGTTGATAGGAGAAGTATAAAACCAGAGGCAAGCAGACAGATTAAACCATCAATGATTCTGAACCTGATTCTTGGCATTGCCATTAACTGGCTGTGTGACCTACACTAAGTTATTTATCCTTGCTCTATCTTAGATCCTCATCAGTAAAATGGAGAAGTAATAATACCTGCTCAAAGAATTATTATGAAAAATTACTGAATTCCTATACAGCACAGTCCTTAGCACAGTGCCCACACCATAGAGAAAGCTAACACTTAGTGTCTGAATTACCCAAAAGAGAATGAGAGAGACGCAGTGGTGGCGCACACCTGTAATCCCAGCACTCTGGGAGGCTGAGGCAAGAGGATGGCAGGTCAGAGCCCAACCTGTGCAACTTAGCAACTTAGTGAGAACCTGTCTCAAAAAAAAAAAAAAAAAAGAAAGTTTTAAAAAGGCTAGGGATGTAGCTCAGTCTAAAGGCCCTGGGTTCAAGTTTAATTCCTAGTACTGGCACCCTTAACCACACCCCCAAAAAAAGAGAGAGAAAAGAAAGAAAGAGAACAGATAGGACATAAATAAGCAGGCTTTTATAATAGTCATTTTTTGAAAATATAATTTATTCCATGCAATTCTTTCCTTAAAAAAGCTTAAGTTTACAGAAGTTACTGGTTACCTTAAGGACGTGTGTGTGTGTGTGTGTGTGTGTATTTTTAAGGCTTTAGAGGCAGTCACATGGAAGTTTTGAGATTCTTATCTAGATCAACTTCTGTGTCATTTCTGCTTGGAAAATAATAAATAATTACACATTAATTGAAGACTTAATTATTATTTTCCTTGGCTCCCAGGATGGTGGGTTATGATCTCTACAAAGACGCAGACATTATCATCACCGCAAAGTATAGACAAGGGCTGTCCTGCTCCTATTTATTCAGCGACCGTTCCACTCCTGTGTTTTCAACTCTGTGCCGAATTTGGAAACCAAATGATGTTTGCCCTGGGCGGGACTGCCACCCTGCCACTGGTCTATTTGCCTATTTGCCAGGTGGGCTCGGTGGAAATCCGAAAGGCAAGGAAAGGAACAGCCGGACAGAGTGGAGACGCTGTGTTTTCAGGGAGGTGCAGCGTCGCCCTGTGAGGTCTGTGAGCAAGGAGTAAATACAATTTTCAATCAGTCATTTGTTCTTCCACTCAGTCAAACCTTAGAACAGACACTCTGTAATACCTTGCCTGTGTTGTGCATCTTCCCCTGGGTGTTTCCTTACTCACTGGAGAATTTTAAATACACACCCATCTCTCCAGAATTTCACTGGCAATGAGTAATGTGTTTCCCTCTTTAATGTTATAAATTTCACAATGTTGCATTTTAATTGTAAAAGTAATTTTCACATTTAAAATCAAAAGCACAAAAGGTACAAAGCCTTCTACATGGATCACAATACCACAAAGAGAAGACATGTAGTATCTACAGTAATTTGACATTTTTTAAATTAAAAAGCCTTTTTTTAAGGTTCCTTGTGTCCATCTGACAAAAGCTGCATAATACATAATGCCCTCTGTAAAATGTATGTACAAGAAACATGTGTTTGCATGTTACTACTTGGAGAGGACAAAACAGTTTTAGGAAAGGTTGCTAAAAATAAAGCTGCTACTAATAAACTGAGAATCATTGGGCTAAAATGGGCTATGTTAATTTTTAGATAAAATAATGTTGTCATATCATCCTCCTCTCAGGCAGCAGCTGACATTCACTGTGTGCTTAATGAAGACCAGACACAGTCTAAAGTGCGTCTCAAGCACTTTTTCCGTTTCTCACAGTGACCACAAACAAGCACCCACTTCCAGGACCCCTCAGCGTATGTGGAATAAGCACGCTGCAGAGTCAGCCAGGGAGGCAGGGCCCTGGGGTGGCAGGGTTGTGAACCTACTGTACAAAGTCTGACTCTAGAACCTTAACTGATATTCAAAATAAAAAATAAATTTAATTCCAAATGTGTGCTAAATTAAATCATCTACCCTGATTTTGTTTCAAGGGCTTTATCTGTGAAAGTGCTCAAAACAAAGCTAAAATACACAGAGAAAAAGATTTATGTTCAGTAATCTCAAGGGCACAGTCAGGAAGTTAGACCCTACTACCACTTTTTAGAGAAACTGAAAATAGGCTTCCCAAAATAATTACAAATATTATTAATTACCAACGTATTTAAATTTTAAAACTGATCAAAGATATAAAGACACACATTATTATTAGTGGCTTTTTTTTTTTTTTTTTTTTTTTTAAGTCTCCGGGATTATCCAATAGAAAAAAGGAAACTTTTACCCTTGTAATTTAGGAAAAAGATTTTTGGTTAACACATCTAATTCCTCAGGTTTTTGGTTTATCTTGTTGTTTTATGACAGGTTAGGGCCGGTGAGATAGCTCAGCGGCATAAGCGCCTGCCTGGCAAGCGCAAGGTCCTGAGTTTGACTCCCGGTACCCACAGAGGGAAAAAAGGGCCGGTGATATTGCTCAGCGGCACAGGCGCCTACTGGCGCGCGAGGTCCTGAGTTCGACCCCCAGTACCCACCCAGAAAAAAAAAAAAAAAAAAAGACAGGTTACACTCTAGTACAGGCTGGCCTTGAACTCCCTGTGTAGTCCAGGCTAGCCTTACATTCATGATTCTCCTGCTTCAGCTTCCTTTGCTGAGATTATAGGCGTGTACCACCAAGTCCAGCTTGGTTCCCTACCCCTGCCCCTCCCAGTGTTGGGGATTGAACCCAAGACCTCATGCATCCTAGACATGTACTCTGCCACTTAGCTACACCTCCAGCCATATTTTATTATTTTATTTTGAGGCAGAGCCATGTTGTCCAGACTGGCTCAAATTTAAGATTCTCTTGCCTCAACCCCCTGATGAACAGAGATTACAGGCATTTGGTACCACACCTGGCTTTTTTTTTTTTTTTTTTTTTTTTTTTGCAATTTTCAATTGCCACCAGTATAGGAAACTGAAAAATCTTGACAGTTAAATTGATTCTTGCAGTTAATTCTTAGTATTATAAAACTTTAAGAAAATGTATTTATTACATTTATTTATTAGTACTTACTTCTAGTTTTATGAGTTTCATTTACTCCATTAATGACTAATATTTTCATATTAAATAAAAATTTCTAAAATACAGCAATTCATTCCTAAATACATTCTATGTTAATTAAAAACTTTGCCTTACTAGAAAAAATTTTCTAATGAACAATATAAAAGCATTATAAATGAACTGATCAATAAAATATAACTTGGTAAGTATTATAAAGCAATAAAGATCAAATCAGATTATTTCCATTATTTAGCGGAAAAAAGACATCAGTGTGTTCACATGAATAAAACAAACAAACAGAAAGCAGATTAGCAGTTGCTATGGTTTGGGGAAGGAGAGAACAGGGAGTGACCACTTAATGAGTACTGATTTCCTTTGGGATGATGAAAATGTTCTGGAACTGGAGAGCTGATAGTTGCACAATACTACACACACACTAAATCCTACTGCACTGTACAAACTAAAATGGCAAAAATGGGTACACTTGATGTGACATGTATTCTAACACTGTTGAAGAAAAACCAGCCAGATGTTTTAAGACAGCTGTTTATACAAGTCAATTTTTGGCAAAAGACTTAAAATTCATAACAACAACTAGGATACAAAATAGTATATTATCAATATTAATAAAGGTTTAATGGTTGAAATGTTAAGAAAATCCATTGCAAGTACAACTTTATGTCCTAGAAAACTAGAACATCCACAAGACACACTTAAAAAGGTTGTATTTAAAAATATTATAACATCGATAGTCCAGTAGGATGCCTAACGTTCCAATACTTTTTATGTATTATGTAAAGGGAGGATTACACCTCCAGTACATAATGACTACATATTTTTAGACTTCCACAGTAATAACTGAAGAACAAATGTCTTTGTCCGAAAGGCAGGACTCATGCCTCTCACGCTATGGGCTATGTGCCTGACAAAAGCAGTTCAGGAAATCAGGGGGGTCAGAAGCACATGCCCCGGCTGCGCCAAAACCAAACATTAAAAACTCTTCTTCCTCCAACCCAGACATTCAATCACATGAGCTAGCGATCATGTGATTAGCACTAATAATGTGATTTAGTGATAATGGCTTCAGACACTGTAATTTTGTAAGATGTGACCATCGATTACTGGATTAAGAAATACCTAGCAGATTAGTAAAGCATATTCCGCAATGTCTCCAAGTGGGTCTTGGAGGTATGACCTTGGGAACTATACATGTGCCTTTCCCCATCCTCTCTGACCTCATTCCCCTGCTCTGTTCCCCAGCTCTTTCAGAACCAAGCAGCTTTGCTTTGCCACGTCCTCACACCATGACGTCTTTGCCTTGGAAACAGCCAACCATGGACTAAAACTATGATCAAATTAAGCCTTTCCTCCTTTATGTTGTGGCTGTTGGGTAGTATGTCTAAGCAATGAGAAAGCTACTACATAAGAAACCAGAATTAATTTAAAACCATCAAAGCTGGTCGTGGTGACGCACACCTGTAATCTCAGCACTTGGGAGGCTGAGGCAGGAGAATCTCTGGGAGTTTGAGGCCAGCCTGGGCTACAAAGTGAGTTCAAGGCCAGCCTGAACTGCATCGTGAGACCCTGTCTCAAAAAGGCAAAAGTAAAATAAAATAAAATAAAATAAAATAAAACCATCAAACAATTCTAATGGGAATCAGTACCTTTCTAGAGGTGCAGAGCCAGGCCAGGAGGAGGAGGAGGATGGGAAAGAGGAGATGGTAGTGCTGGTGGTAGCAAGATCTAAGTTTAGGCAGGAAAAGCAGCAGGCTGAAGTGGACCACAATCTTCTCAGACTTCCTCTTTTTTTTTTTTTTTTTTTTATGTGTGTGGGTACCGGGGATCGACCTCAGGACGTCGCGCGCCAGCAGGTACCCCTGCTGCTGAGCGACATCACCGGCCCTTTTTTTCATATGTGGGTTCCAGCAGTCGAACCTGGGGCCTCGTGCTTGCCAGGCAGGCGCTTACGCCGCTGAGCCATCTCACCAGCCCTTCCTTTCTCTTCTTACCTTGTGGTAATTTCTCCCACGTCACAGAGTTTACAGCACTTAGCTTTAACCTCACTCACATTAATGTTATAAACTAAGATGTGAAGTTTTCATTTATATTTTTATATTCTCAAATAGACTTTAAAATCTCCAACAGTCATATTATCAGTGTGCAGTACACAGACGTCACTCAAAAAGCCCGTGCTATTTATCTAATCTTGCAGTCTTATAGTTCTACTTTTTAATCTATATTTTATACCTTTAAATTTTAAATTCTTTAAGACACAGTTCATAGTATTTAGTCCTCCAAGTTCCTTACACACTGTTGAAGCATATAGAAAGTGCTAGAGCCTATGAATATAAAATACAAGTGTTTGGGCTTGAACATGCCCTGTCCCAATTCATGTTAGAAACTTAAACCTCAATGTAACAGTGCTGGAGGTAGCACCAATGGGAAGATTTTAAAGGGCTCTCTTGTCTTCATCTTGTCATGTGAGGATGCCTAATATGCCCATTGCCTGAGCTTGGATTCCTGGTTCTAGCAAACGCAAACACACACACACAGGTGGGGGTGAGGGAGAGGAAGGAAGATAGAGAGAACTTGAAAGAAACAACAGGGTCTCTCCCCAAACGCCAGCACCTGACCTAGGACTTCTCAGCCTCCAGAACTGTGAGAAAATAAATGTTTGTTATCGATTACCCAGTCTATAGTATTCTGTTACAGCAGCAAAAACAGAGACAGAAAAGTACTTTGGACGTTCAGAAGAAACTTCTAGAGGTCCCCATAAATGAAAAGAAGTAGTGAAACACTGAAATAGCTGGATCCCCCCTTCTTTCTTGGAAAAACAATAGACAAAGCCCTTCATCATGAGCCAGCATAGAGCCGTCACTGTCAGCAGGTGTTAATACAGGAAGTGACACCAAACATTTTCACATGAGCTGAGGTCTAACAGTGAGAGATAATGTCATTACTGGCAGTTGCTATAGTAACAAAAATGAACAGCTATCCTAGTCATCATCTAACTACTCTTTCTACTTATTAGGGGTTTTCAGTGGTGGTTGAATCTAAGGAAGGAAAAAAAACAATGACAATTAAAAAAAAAAAAACTGCGATCCCCCCGCCCCACACAAGGAAGAAAATAGGAAGTTGATTTAGGGATAAGGGGCATGGCTGATGTTTCCTTTGACATGAAATAAATAGCTAGAGGAATTCTCCCCACCCCATAAAAGAGGGAGTTTTATGCCAAATCAGCATAAATCAGATAACTGAAGATATAAAGAAATAAACATGTAACATTAAAAAAGGTAGTAAATCTAAATTTTTAGATGATGTCTCAAGTTCAATTTACAATTTTAAGTGCAAAACTATTTCCACTAGCAAAGTGGACTGCTACATAGACAAATGAATAAAGAATATTTCAACACATGGATCAAAACTCCACAAATTTAGAAGGCTTTTCTTACGCTGGGTTTGAAGTCTTTTTTGACTGCCCCTATCTCACAAGACATTTATACATATAAAATGCATGGTTCCCTTCTGGGGAGCACAGAAACTATACTAAAATATGCAGTCCAGTGACAATACAAAATAACACCAATGTAAAACATTTTAAAGTCATGCTACACAGAGCAGAATGTAACTGCCATACATAGGGGAAGTGAGACTGGTACAGTATTAAGAAATATGGACTTCAGAGGGACTAATATTTTTGGAAAACTGGATGCATAAGTAGAGGCAGGCAAAATAAGAGATGACTAAGAGAAAGACAAGAAGCTTAGTTTCTGGGGTGGTCCAGGAGGAGTAGCTGAAAGAACAGCAATAACACTAAAAACAAATACACAAGCAAGCAAACAAAGGAGCCTCAAATCACAGACAGCCTGAACAGCAGTCATCAGCTCACAGGTCCATCTCCCTCAGATCCAAGATACGTAACCACCATGCAGAGGGGCTTACGCATCACTTCCCCAGCTTCCTTCTCACCAGCCCCTACCCAACTCCCTTGTACTTCTTGAATCACTATTCAGTTCCCCGAAAGCTCTGTAAACCATTCTTAACACTTTCTACAGAATCCCTACAGATCTCTACAGAATCCCTCCCTACCTACTTCCTTGCCTTAATGCATCTCTCCTTCTCCTTGATTATGCCATGTCCATTACACACATCTCAAATGGATTCTGTTTGTTCTCCAGTTGCTTCTGCAGAGTGGGGAGAGGAAAGAGGGTTGGCAGCTTCCTGATTTCCTTCTCCTCTCACATTAATGTATGACTCCAGTTCGTTAACCATCAATTCTCCTCCTGCAACAGTCTCATTATTCAGGTATGCTGCCATTTTATCCATGTTCGTCACAGGTTGCTTTCTAAAACAGTAAGGACTTTGACATCTGGCTCATAGCAAGTTTACCCTTTCTAATTGCTATCATCACTCTGTGAATGTCAAAGTGCATATTGATGGCCCTTTCAACATCATACCCATTTCAGTGACTCTTCATACCTATACTCCATTAACACAAGGATCTCATCATTGCTTGAAATATCTCCACATCAGAAATACCAAATTTATGTTGGGGATGTTGGCACATTGAGGGGCTGAGGTGGCACATTGAGGGGCTGAGGTAGGAGGATTCCCAAGTTTGAGCCTAGCCTATGAAATGTAGTGACTTAGTAAGAGCCTATCTCAAAATAAAAAATTTTTAAGAAATGGCTGAGAATACAGTTCAGTGTGAAGGCCCTGGGTTCAATCCCCAGTACGATGAAAGAAAGAAAGAAAAGAGAAGAGAAGATCAACTTTATCCGGGTATGGTGCTATAAGCCTATAATTCCAGCACTGAGGGAAGCTGAAGGAAGAGGAGCATAAATTCAAGCCATGGTTGGACAATTTAACAAGACCTTGTCTCAGAATAAAAAGGTCCGGGGTTGCAGTTCAGCGGGTGTTCGATCCTCAGTACCATAAACACACACAAAAACAAATATCAAACTTATTAAATGTAATAATATGACATCAAATATTAGTTCTGGAGATCGAATGTGTAGCATGATGATTATAGTTAATATTGTACACTATGTGTAAAATTTGCTAAGAAGGTGGTTCTTAAGTGGTCTCATCACTCATTGCCATGGTTTAGATCAAAACTGTCCCCCAAAAGGATCATGTGTTCAGAGAGAGAGCTTTTGGAAAGCGATCAGATCACGGGGTGCTAATTTTATCAATGGATTTGTCCATTGATTCACAGTTGCTTGTGCTATTAGGAAGTAAGGCCTGGTTGGAGGAAGCAGAGCACTCTGGAAGGGTATATTCTTTGCCCTGGCCCCTTTCTCTCTCTCTCTCTCTCTCTCTCTCTCTCTCTCTCTCTGGTTTTCTTTCTCTTCCTCTGCTTCCTGGCTGTTACAAGGTAAGAACCTTTTCACCACAATGGTCTTTGGCCAGACAAACATGAACTGAAACCTCTGAAACTGTGAGCAAAAATAAACCTTTTCTCCTTTAAATTGTGTAAGTCACATGTTTTGTCCCAACAAGAGATAATAACTAATATACACATAAACACATACATGCAAAATTTTAACCATGTGAGATAATGAATTAACTTGATAGAGGTAACGATAGTGCCAGGTCAGTATCTCTTATCCAAAATGCTTGGGAACAGAAATGTTTCAGGATTTAGAATTTTTCAAATTTTGAAATATTAGCATAGACTTTACAAGTTATGCATCTCTAATCCAAAAATTTTAAATCCAAAACGCTCCACCATCTGAATTTCTGAGTGCTGTGTAGGCATTTAGAAAGTTTAGGACTTTGGATTATGGAGTTAGAGAATAGGGATGGTCAACTTGCAATTTCACAATGTAAACACAGTATCAAATCATGTTACATATTTTTTCCCAAAAGATGGCGGATCTGTAAGAAGCAGGCAGTGAACCTCTCCAAAAGTCGCGATCCGGACACTGAAATATAGTGACTGGAGGAGGGCAAGAAAGAGGGAAGTGGCTCCCATGGACCCAGGAAAGATCTGAAGCGCAGTTTGGGGCCTACGGAGAAAGTGAAGAGAGAAACTCCAACAAAGAAGAAGGTGGCCTCCGGCGCCATTTCCCTATGTTGGGAATCCTGACGCGACTGAAGCGGTTCAAATCTATGGACACGCGGTGACTGCCGGCGCCCCCGGGGGCCTCCACGGAGGAACGCGAGAAGCAGCGGTGCAGGGAAGCAGCGGCTGTGAAGGACACACTGACTGGCGGTGAGTGCTGACACCCGGCCGTTGCGCGCGAGAGAGCGACTAGTGGGGCGCCATTGTGGGGGGGGCAGCAGCTGAACTTGAAACTCAGGGCGGCCGCCACTCCACCCACGGCTCCAGCGGGGACCTCTGAGGAGGAACGCGAGAGGCGGCAGTACAGAGAAGCGGCGGCTGTGAAGGACACACTGACTGGCTGTGAGTGCTGACACCCAGCCGTCAGGCGCGCAAGAGAGCCACCAGCCGGGCGCCATTGTGGGGGGGGCAGCAGCTGAGCTGAGAACTCAGGGCGGCCGCCACTCCATCCACAGCTCCAGTGGGAACCTCCGCAGAGTAACGCGAGATGCCGCGGTACAGAGAAGCACCAGCCGAGAGGGACGCACTGACTGGCGCTTTTCTTCCTGGTATTCCAAGAATCTCCTAAGAGTTTGAAATACTAGCAATAAAGCAACCTACTATAGGCAATTTACAAACAGCAACCCAGGAATTAAACTAAAGAAAGAAAAGAAAATGAGACGACACTTACACAAGATGCAACCCCACACATCCAGTTCACCAAAGGCAAACCCAGGGGGCAGTGAGGTGGGACAAACCGAAAGCCACCCACCTGACATCTCTGAAGTGGTAACAACAAAGTTGTTGAATGAGGCTCTGGAAAAATTTAAATCAGAAATAATTTCTCAGATAACTGCAGAGATAATGTCCACAATGAAGACCATGCTTAAGGACGCTAGAGCAGACACAGACAAAAAAATAGACGAGCTTAAGAAAATGATGGAAACCATGAATGCTCAGCATAGGAAAGAAATGGAATCCATAAAGTAGATTCAAGCAGATATCCAGAACAAAAATTCCATTGAAAGTATTCATAGCAGATTAAGCCAATGTGAGGACAGGATCTCAGATATAGAAGACAGGCTTGCAATTAGTGATCATGAAAAGAAAGAATTCTTAAAAATAGCAAGGGACAATGAAAAATCAATCCAGCAGCTGCTAGATGATGCAAAGAAGAATAACTTAAGATTGATTGGAGTCAATGAAAAAGCAGGAGATAGCATAAATGACATCAGAACACTGTTCACAGACATTATCACAGAAAATTTCCCTGGTAGAGAAAAAGAATTTGACGTTCAGATAAGTGAGGCTTATAGAACTCCAATTAGCCACGATCAAAAAAAATCTTCAGCCAGGCATATCATAGTCAAGATTCCAGAAATTCAACATAAGAGTAGAATCTTAAAAGCTGTTTGAGAAAAGAAACAAATCACCTATAAAGGAAAGCCCATCAGAATCACAGAAGACTTTTCAGCACAAGCCCTCAAGTCAAGAAGAGCTTGGAATGATGTATTTCAAATTCTAAAGAAAAACAACCTTCAAACCAGATTGATGTACCCTGCAAAACTATCTTTCAAAACTGATGGAGAAATAAAATACTCTCATGACAAAGAACATCTGAGAAAATTTATAACCACCAAACCAGCACTCCAAAATGTTTTGAAGGACATTCTAGAAAGGGATAACAAGGACTACAACTCCAGGAACCCCAACAGAAGGAATCCACCAGGCAAGGCAAACGATTAAAGAGAAGGAGGGAAAAAAAAAAAGAGGAGGGAGCCAACAACAGGAAAATAACATGACAAGGATAAGTCAAAACATATCAGTTTTAACCATCAATGTTAATGGTCTCAATTCACCAATCAAAAGGCACAGACTGGCGAATTGGATCAAGAAACAAGATCCAACAATATGCTGTATACAAGAAACACATTTAATTCAAAAAGAAATTTATAGACTGAAAGTCAAAGGATGGAAAACAATACTCCATGCGACAGGAACCCAGAAAAAAGCAGGGGTAGCTATTCTTTTCGCAGACAAAGTGAATTTCAAGCCAAGAAGGATTCAGAGAGATAAAGAAGGTCACTACACCCTTGTAAAGGGAACAATCCAAGAGGAAGAGATAACAATCATAAATATATATGCAACAAACACCAGTGCACCCAACTATATAAAACAAATATTAATGGACATGAAAAATCAAATAACCACTAATACAATTGTATTGGGGGATCTCAATACTCCACTGTCACAAAAAGACAAATCAACTAGACAAAAAATCAACAATGAAATATTACAACTGAACCAAACTTTGGAACAAATGGACTTAGTAGATATCTACAGTGTGTTCCACCCCACAACATCAGAATACACATACTTCTCAGCTGCACATGGGACATTCTCCAAAATAGACCACATACTAGCTCATAGAACCTGCTTAAGTAAATGCAAAGGAATTGAAATTATCCCATGTATATTATCAGACCATAGTGCAATGAAATTGGAAATCAATGGCAAAAGAAACCACAAGAATTTGCTAAACACATGGAAATTAAATAGCACCCTACTGAACAACCAATGGGTCACAGATGAAATTAAAGAAGAAATTAGACAGTTTCTGCAACTGAATGATAACGACAGTACAACATACTGGAACTTATGGGATACAATGAAAGCAGTCCTAAGAGGGAAATTTATAGGATTAAATTCCTATATCAGGAAAACAGAGCAAGCACAAATAAACAACCTAACGGTGAACCTCAAACTTCTAGAAAAACAAGAGCAGGCTAAGCCAAAAGCTCGTACAAGGGAGGAAATTATAAAGATCAGAGCAGAAATTAACATATTGGAGATTAAAAAAACAATACAAAGAATCAACGAATCAAAGAGTTGGTTCTTTGAAAGATTAAATAAAATTGACAAACCCTTATCCAACCTTATTAAAAAAAGGAAAGAAAGTACTCAAATCCATGCAATTAAAAATGAAAAGGGTGATATCACAACGGACCCTGCAGAAATCCAGAAGATCATCAATACCTACTTTGAAAACCTGTATTCTAATAAGATGGAAAATGCAGAAGAAATGGACAGATTCCTAGATACATATGAATTACCAAAGCTCAACCAAGAAGATATAAAAATCCTAAATAAACCAATAACAATCAATGAAATCGAAGATGTAATTAAAAACTTCCCAACAAAGAAAAGCCCAGGCCCTGATGGATTCACTGCTGAATTCTACAAGAAATTTAGAGAAGACCTAACACCACTACTTCTCAAACTCTTTAATGAAATTGAAAGGGAAGCAATACTCCCAAATTCATTCCTGGAAGTAAGCATTACCCTGATACCAAAACCAGAGAAGGACCCAACTAAAAAAGAGAACTATAGACCAATCTCCCTAATAAACATAGATGCAAAAATCCTCAATAAGATACTGGCAAACAGAATGCAGCAAATCATCAAGAAGATTATACACCATGACCAAGTTGGATTCATCCCAGGGATGCAGGGATGGTTCAATATACGTAAATCAGTAAGTGTAATACACCATATTAACAGAACCAAGGACAAAAATCATATGATCATCTCAATAGATGCAGAAAAAGCTTTTGACAAAGTCCAGCACCCATTCATGATAAAAACCCTACAGAAAATTGGAATAGATGGTCTTTATCTCAATCTGATAAAAGCTATCTATGACAAACCAACAGCCAATATCATACTAAATGGACAAAAACTGAAAGCCTTCCCTCTAAAATCAGGAACAAGACAAGGATGTCCACTGTTCCCACTCTTATTCAACACAGTCCTGGAAACTTTAGCCAGAGCAATTAGACAAGAGAAAGAAATAAAAGGAATTATGATTGGAAAGGAAGAAGTTAGATTATCATTATTTGCAGATGACATGATACTCTACATAGAAGACCCCAAAACTCCACTAAAAAATTGCTAGATTTAATAAGCAAATTCAGTAGTGTAGCTGGATACAAAGTCAACACTCAAAAATCAATAGCCTTCCTGTACACCAATAACAAACACACTGACAGAGAAATTAGGGAAACAACACCTTTCACAATCACATCTAAAAAAATGAAATACCTAGGAATCAATCTCACAAAGGAAGTAAAAGACCTCTACACTGAAAACTACAGTACTCTGAAAAAGGAGATTCAAGAGGATATCAGAAAATGGAAAGATACCCCTTGCTCTTGGGTCGGAAGAACCAATATAGTGAAAATGGCCATACTTCCAAAATTGTTATACAGATTTAATGCGATTCCGATCAAAATTCCAAGAACATATCTCACAGAATTAGAGAAAACAATCCTAAAATTCATCTGGAACCAGAAGAGACCTAGAATAGCAAAGGCAATTCTGGGCAACAAAAGCAAGGCAGGGGGCATCACAATCCCTGATTTGAAATTATACTATAAAGCTACTGTGATAAAAACAGCGTGGTATTGGTAAAAAAACAGACCTGAAGATCAATGGAATAGAATAGAAGATGCAGAAACAACTCCAGACATACTAAGCCACCTTATCTTTGACAAAGGTGCCAAACACATTCACTGGAAGAAAGATAGCCTCTTTAATAAATGGTGCTGGAAAAATTGGCTCTACACATGCCGAAGATTAAAATTAGACCCATATCTTTCACCGTGCACTAAACTAAATTCAAAATGGATCAAAGAACTAAATATTAAAACAGAAACATTAAATCTCCTGGAAAATAGAATAGGTAAAACTCTTGAAGACATTGGTGTAGGCAAAGATTTTATGAATAAAACCCCCATCACACAGGAAGTATCACAAAGAATCAACAACTGGGATCTCATCTTATTAAAAAGCTTTTACACAGCAAGAGAAACCACCAACAGAGTGAAGAGACAACCTACAACGTGGGAAAAAATGTTTGCCAGCTGTTCCTCAGACAAAGGATTACTATCGAGAACATACAAAGAACTCAAAAAAATCAGACCTCCCAAATTTAAAGACCCAATCCAAAAATGGGCATCTGAGATGAATAAACACTTCTCAGATGAAGAAATACAAGTGGCAAATAAATATATGAAAAAATGTTCAACATCACTAGTCATCCGAGAGATGCAAATGAAAACAACACTGAGATTCCATCTCACCCCAGAAAGAATGGCTATTATCAAGAAGTCAACTAATAACAAATGCTGGAGGGGCTGTGGGGAAAAAGGAACACTTCTCCACTGTTGGTGAGAGTGTCGACTAGTGCAGCCACTGTGGAAATCTGTGTGGAGACTTCTCAAAAAACTAAGATTGGAGGTCCCATTTGACCCAGCTATTCCCCTTCTGGGTATCTTCCCAGAAGAATTAAAAACATCGTACCACAGTGATATATGTGCACCCATGTTTATAGCAACATAATTTGTAATAGCTAGATCGTGGAAACAAGCCAAATGCCCATTAACCGAGGAATGGATAAAAAAGATGTGGTATTTCTATACAATGGAGTACTACTCAGCCATAAAGAAAGATAAACTGGAAACTTTTATAGGTAAATGGATGCAACTCGAGAAAATACTCACAAGCGAAATAAACCGGATGCACATTTGTAAACATCGTATCGTCTCCCTAGTATGAAAATGCAATTTCACTGTGACTATTCCATTCCTTAGTCTTCTATTTTTACCTAGCTTTTACATGGCTTAATCTTATACTGAGTAATATTTTTCTCCAAAAGGTATTTGTACATTCTCTAATGCTTGAGTTTGTTAATACATGAGAATGTTTACTTGTTGTCTTTAAAAAAAAATAAAGTTTGAAAAAAAAAAAGAAAATAACAATAACAGGAAAAAAAAATACAACTTTACATTTGTTTGTTTGTTTGTTGTCTTTTTGACACAAGGTCTGCTATGCAGTTCAGGCTGGCCTTGAACTCACTTTGTAGCCCAGGCTGGCCTGGAACTCACAGCAATCCTCCTGCCTCAGCCTCCCAAGTGCTGGGATTACAGGCATGCGCCACCATGCCCAGCTCTACATTTGTTTTTATTTGTGTTTTTTGCAGTGCTAGGGATTGAATTCATGGCCTTGCTCATGCTAGACAAGTGCTTTGCCACTGGGTTGCACCTGTCCTTTTTTTTTTTTTTTTAATCTACACAGTGGTAATAAAAATTAGGTTCCATGGAAATTATGAAAATCACATGAGATATAGGCAGAGTCTACCACTAGGTGATCCAGGCCCATTTTCTTCCTCCAATAACACTTATCAGCTGGAGAACAGAAAGAGCAGATACTGTAATTCAGGCTCAGTTGTTGTTTTGTTTCTGTTTTGTTTTGTTTTGAGACAGGGTGTCACCTTTTATTTCAGGCTGGCCTTGAACCCACTATGTAGTCCAGGCTGGCCTCAAACTCCTCCTGCCTCAGCCTCCCAAGTGCTGGGATTACAGGGGTGTGCCACCACACCCAGGCAGGCTGACTCAGTTTTAAAATTGGGTAAAAGTCTGTCTGGGGAGAAAGAAAACCCTGAAATTGAGCTGGGCATGGTGGCATATGCCTGTAATCCCAAGAACTTAGGACACTGAGACAAGTGGTTTGCTGAGCTCAAGGACAGCCTGGGCTACACAGTGAGTTCAAGGACAGTCTGAACTACAGAAGATCTTATCTCCAAACAAACAAACAAGAAGCTTGAAACTGAGGCAACTATTGCGAAGAACTGACTGGAGAAATAAATGCAGAAAAACTAGATCACTAGAAAAAAATTTCTAAATGTTCAAGAGAAATACAGGACAATAGAAAAAAATTAGCACAAAAGCTAGTAGAATAAGAATTTGTAGAATGAGTGGAATTTCTGCATTTTTCAATCCAGAGGTATGGTAATTACAGCATGTAACAAGAGCGATGGTTTTCAGAAGCAGAGATACAGAACAAACATGTGCACGCATACACACATACAATACAGGGTATGAGATTAATCAGGTACCCCATTTTAATGGCGATCATGATGACAAAAGGCTAAAGAGGACTGAAGAAAAGCTGAGAGGCTGGGGGACTGGTACATGGCAGCCGAGAGGGAGGACAAGGGTGTCTGGTCAGATGGCATCATCTTGGGTTGTAAAGATCCTGCACTATAAAGGTGGCAGAATATGACCAAAACCAGAGTACAGGGTAAGACTAGGCTTTCCTCCATGCTAAGGGCATGAATAACTTCCGGAGGAACTGCAGCATTCCTGAAGAGTAAGGAAAAATGAAAGAAAGCAGAGGGAGGTGTGAAGTTACATCTGTCATAGGGTACAGGTTTGGAGGACACTGAAACTTAGCTAAGCTATTAATTCTCAAAAGTTGACATTTTGGGGCTGGTGAGATAGCTCAGCGGCATAAGCGCCTGCCTGGCAAGCATAAGGTCCTGAGTTCAACTCCCGGTACCCACTAAAGGAAAAAGAAAGGGCCGGTGATATGGCTCAGCAGCACAAGCACTTGCTGGCAAGCGCGAGGTCCTGAGTTCGACTCCCGGTACCCACATAAAGGAAAAAAAGGGCCAGTGATATCGCTCAGCGGCACAAGCGCTTGCTGGCAAGCGCGAGGTCCTGAGGTCGACTCCCGGTACCCACGTAAAAAAAAAAAAAGTTGACATTTTTAGCATTTGTGTTATTTCTATTCAGATTTCCAAATAAGTGAAAATATAACACAATCACTATCTATCTACATGAAGCCTGTTCCTCGTATCAAAATTCACACACTGCAATTCCATTCTCTCTGCATTATCCTCTTTATAGAGGGCACTATTCAAAAATATGTAATAATTGAGTATAACTAGGTAATTCTCAACTAATCTACTATTCACTTTTCTGCCTTAAAGTTGATGGACATTTTTTTTTTTTTTTTTTTTTGGTGGGTACCGGGGGTCGACCTCAGGACCTTGCGTGTCAGCAGGCGCCCGTGCTGCTGAGCGATATCACCGGCCCTTTTTTCGTATGTGGGTTCCGGGAGTCGAACTCGGGCCCTCACGCTTGCCAGGCAGGCGCTTATGCCGCTGAGCCATCTCACCCGCCTGATGGACATTTTATACATACCGGGCTGATTACATAATTGTGAGTACTTCCAAAGCAGCCAGCTGTTTTTTAGTTTGCCATTTTTTTTTCCCACATTCAAATGCACTGAAAGGAAACAGATGAAGGACATAAAAACATTAATATCAAGAAAAAAACTGAAATACAAATACTCTTTGTAATTAAACAGGAACAAAGGGCCTCATTCAATTATTTGCTTTAAGTTGTGCATTGGTCTCTAACACTTGCCCAATAAACAGAAAAGCTTTTAAGAAGGTTAAGTAAAGAAAGAAAATAGACTACACAAATAACTTCAGAGATTGGAAACTTGGTTTATGTAAAATATTACCAATCACTAATGGAAAATGTTTTGGAGGATTATCTACCTCTCTCCAGAAACCAATTAAACTTTTGATAGTTTTAGGCACTTGACCTAAAAACAATGCTAAAAGATACAATTCTGGCCTAGAAGTGACTTCTTTCCTTTATACACTTGCATAACTTACTGTCCAAAGGATAATTACCATCAGAAATTGCCAGCAAAAAACATGTCTGAACTCATGTAAACAGACATATAACTGTGTATTGTACACACAGATTTCACTGTGCAGCCTATCTTTGAAGTATTCTGCCAAATATTCTAGAAAGATAACAGATATAGAACACTCTTATATATCTGTCTTTTTTCCTGGAATTTTCTAATTGAGAGATACAGCTTAGCTGTAGCATCCCTTGTTCTATTTGCTATAATACCTAACTTACAAAAAGAAATTTACTGCATATACTGATCAAATATGTAGTTCAATAGTTTCCACCAATAAAGAATTTAATAGCATGGATTAAAAAAAAAAAAACCACTTGTCAACTATATATGTGTCCACTCAGAATGCTGAAAAGTGAAAGGTGAAAAATCTTCCAAACAACAGGACCAGAAGACCAAAGGTGACATTTTAATAAGGGCTGGAGTTGAGGTAGCTCAGGAAATGTAGCAAATTCTTATTCCATTGCTATGATTTTTTCTTTACTGGTATAGGTCATATACCAGTAAACTTCCTTCCCGTGTGCCTTCCTGAATGAGACAGAAGCCAAAACCCTAAACACTTCTCTTCCCAGCCCCCACACCCCAGGGGTCTGCTAATTAGATATGCAAGCATGCGATCAGGAAGGAGGAAGTGAGCTCAGCAGGGTCACTGCACTTTGCTGCTGCAGTAGCACTCCACTGTATAATCCCTAATTTCATGGGTGAGAAAAGCAATGAAAAGGGTTTGTTGTGTTTCGGCTCAGATGTCTCCAACATGCAGAGGGTGGCTTCCGAGCCATCATGTGTGATGCTGTCTTTGTGATTCCCGGATTACAACACCGTCCTAGCAGCAGCTTCTCTACCTTGCTGGCCTCTTAGCTGGCCAGATGAATGGCAGCATCAAACCTGAAGGTCCAGACTGCCAATCTTTTCATAAGCAACAAATCCAGTTTTATTAAATTATTTTCTGTTTAAAAACTGCCAGCTTTCCTCTTGTTCTCTGAAACCAAAAGCTGACTGATAATATACATTCTTATTATAGTATCAAAATGAACCAGATAAATGCTCAATTTTTTGCACTTTGTGAGTGGTGCTAAGGATCCAATCCAGGGCTTCAAGCATGCTAAGCATGCACTCTACCAGTGGGCTATATCCCCAGCCCTCGGTTTCCTTATTTCATATTAAATGTAATTTATTATATAATCTTAAAGCCTGGAAGATGATCTGAACTAATACCCATCAAGTTAGTACAACTCCAAAGTCAAAAAACTTTCTTGGAATTTGAATAATTCTGGCAAGGAAAGTCCCCTCAGGTGTGGTTGCATTTTTCAGTCTTCTTTTGAGATAATGATAACCCAGGGAGGAAATGGAAGGTAGCTGTGTTTTCTTAAGCAGATCTGGTTTTAACCAGATGAAGATGTAGCAGAATAAAGCTTCCTTAAGCATCTGGTGACTTTCAAGGACTTCCAATTTAAAATACTCAGCATATCATGGTGACAGAATTGGAGGCTGAAATTTCTTGGTTCCCTCACTATGTAAAGTCCTGAGGCCAAATGGACTCAATAATCTACAACCGTGTGATAAAAACATACAATCCCTTCTTTAAGTAAGGAATAGATGCATTTCCAGTGGCTCCTGGAAGAACAAATTTGGTGCTTTAACTATCACCTAATTAGAAAGAGCATACTTTTCACAACAGGATCATGATTAAGAAACAAATAATCCAAATTCAAAAGACCCAGTACCAAAGTTAGACCCCACTGCTATGTAACTGTGAGCAAACTACTTAAACTTCAAGCCTCAATTTCTTCAGTTTTCAAATTGAACAATACTAATCACATGGTATTCATATTAAAACTTACATAAAGTGCCTTAAGCATTAGATGTCATGAAGAAAAAGACATTACTTAAAGTTTTGCTCAATGAAGCTTCTAGCCTTAAATATTTGTAACATCAATTTTTTAATTGATGTTTTACATCTAGGGAAAACACTTTTGAGCATATAGTCTCCTCCCACAGACACTGCCCTCTAACATCCCTCCCATAAAATAAATACTTAGGAAGATTAAGTAACCTACGCTGCTCCACCCCAGGATTCATTCCCTTCCCTGGCCCACTAAATCCTGGAACCACTCCTTGGAGTGGACATTCCACTAGACGACACGCCCTAGGTTTCCCACTCTGAAATTCTACTTTCAAACAGGGATCACCAGCCACCCAGTTTGGGGGGGTGGAAATAATAAGCTTATGATTCACTTTTTACTTTCAAAAGGCAATCATGAGATAATTAGCTCCTAGAATCCTACTAAGGGGCAGAAACTTTTCAATCTATCCTTATGGACCAGACCGCCCAACAAAAAAAGATTCATAACTTTGAGAGTCCCAATTTAATCCTTCTGGAGTTATTATTAAAACTGTAAAACTAAATGGAACTTGTTTTAGCTGGAAAAAGTGCTGCTATGTTGTAATGATTTATAAACCTTTTTAAAGTCTCAAACTTTGCAAAAAATTTTTAAAAAGGAAGACAATATTATCTTAGGTTTTTAGCACTACAAAAAATAAACTTTTCACAAATTTGACTTAATTTTATTATGCAATGAATAAGATTATAACGTTTTGCCCTATTTATGTCCTATAAGATCCATATTGCCATCTTCAAAAAGCTAAATGATTGAAATCATTAAAAGCTAAATGACTGAAATCATTTACGATGAAAATATGTTCTACTTCAAGAGACTTTGTTATAATTTCCATGTTAAATTCTACGTGAAATTATTAATAGATAAGCACAAGATCATACAGACTTAGCAAAGACAAAGTGAATTTGAAGGAAGCCACAACAAAGCTTTCTTTGTTAAACAAAAGAACTGTCTGACTTTAATATGCCAGTCCCCTTGAAAGGAAAACTCCCCATCTCAAAACTTGAGAGGGGGGAGAAGTGGAGCCACAGCCTTCTCTGCATCCTGGTGATGGTGGTACCTATTCTTACACATTTACACTGTGTATCCCATAAATCAATCCACAGAAGTAAAGATAAACCAAAACTACATTTATCCAAAAGCTATGTATGAAGTATTAAAAAAAAAAAAATGACCCTGAGTTTGAGAGGTATCTTATAACTAGGGAAGGGCCTGGAAAAAATTTAAAGAAATACACAAATAAGAGTTCATTTCAGGCAGGTGAGATGGCTCAGCGGCATAAGTGCCTGCCTGGCAAGCATAAGGTCCCGAGTTCAACTCCCGGTACCCACATAAAGGAAAAAAAGGGCCGGTGATATCGCTCAGCGGCACAAGCGCCTGCTGGCAAGTGCGAGGTCCTGAGGTCGACTCCCGGTACCCACATTAAGAAAAAAAAAAAAAAAAAAAGAGTTCATTTCATCTTATTTCAAGGCGTACGAAAGCAGGATGGCATGAGGAGGGCAGGGAAAAATAATCAGGTGAGAAAAAAATAAGATGAAAGAAAATGCAGACACACCCCTAAGGAATCTTTCAATACCGTATTTAAAATTCTGACATTTCAGTGACCCTTTGCTAGGCATAGTGCTGGTCCAGCAAATGTCAAACCACCCGGCAAATCCAACTGTTCAGCTAGGTGGAGTGAAGGGGAGAAAGAGAAGAAACAGGACTAACGGGGGCGCTGCATGGATACAGCACAAGCACTAAACCCAGGAATCTCCCAGCAGTTTCATGCCCCACATAGAAGCCTGGACGTTCTAGTGCTTCCCTCCGGAGTCAACACTGTTCACATGCAAGAGCAAAAGACATTGTTACACCACAAACCCTTTCCCCGCCCAACAATACTAGTACTTGAGATTTAGCATTGTTAAGAATATGACTTTTAAAACCCTTTAAATCAAAGCCAACAGTAGGAGCCAATAAAAACAAAAGTGCATTGTGAGAAATACTTATCGCAGTTACCAGTCTTCACTAAACCCACTTCCTCTGAGGTCTCTTCTCATCTTGTCTCTCGGGAAAGTTGGTTCCACATATCAAGTAACCAAATATGTTTATTTTGAAAAGGAAACTACCCTAAATGTCTCTTTTAAAGTTACTCCTTTATAATAACAGTCTAAAAGGAGATTCCTTAAAATTATTTTTTTTAAAAAGTGATATAGTATTTTGAAGCACACAGAAGGCTAAAAGGATATAAACTTACAATTCTTCAAAGGAGGAAATGTGTGTGTGTGTATGACAGTGAAAGAAATGCTACATGGCAAAATAACTGTTTTTGCCTTTGATAAAAATGAAATTATTCCAAAGTTCAGTATATTAAAATGAATTATCATTACATTTTCATAGCATTATTATTAATCATTTCCATGTATTCATATTTTGTTAAGTTATTATTCCAAATATTTTCTAATCCTTTCCTATTCCTGAAGTAATGCAGCTGATCAATGACCACCACCCAATTAAATTCTTTCCAAGATTGTAAGCAATATCTTCATCACAGGCTTTAACTTGCTATGTGTCCTTGAAAACTCATATAGAAAATATATCCACAAAATCTTTTAGGTGATCTACTTTCATTTGATCAAAGTATCCACATAAAGTCAAAAATGTTTGCCTAGATTAGAGAAAGCCCTGGTCAGCAAGTAGTGTAATGACAACTTCAACACGTACATTCGCTTGCCCGGCATGGTGGCGTACACCTATAATCTCAGCATTTTGGAGGCCAGGGCAGGAGCATCACCATGTATTCGAGGCCAGCCTGGGCTACAGAGTAAGCTCAAGGCCAGGTTGAGCTACACAGCGAGACGCTGTCTCAAAAAAAAAAAAAAAAGTACATTCTCTTTAAAAATTAATTTCTCTCAAAGTTATCCTTAAAACCAACTTTTATAGGCAATGTGTACTGTTTTAAAACAGGCTGAAAAGTTATGGTTTTTTCAATACATAATGATAGCAAATATAAAAAACAAAAATTTGGCTGACTTAGCAGCACTGACTGTTCTTACAAGTATGCCAAACTAAGTGTGGTGGCACAGGCCTCTGATTCCAGCACTCTGGGAGGCTGAGGCAGGAAGTAAGCAAGTTTGAGCCCAACCTGGGTAACTTAGTGACTTAGCGAAAACTTATCTCAAAATAAAAAATTATTTAAAAAGAGAGATCTTGAGGATGTAACTCAGTGTGAAGGCCTTGGTTTTAATCCCAGTAGTGCCAAAAGGGAGGGAGGGAGGAGGAAAAGTATGCCAGATGAATGGCGGTCCCTCTGGATGCTGTGTCTTCTAAAGGTACATACTGTGATGTACATGACACCACATACAATACAGTCAGAAACTATTTAACTTGAATCCATGTTTCCCAGATCTATCGTTTCTATGTACAAGGACTTAAAAACATGTTAACATCATCACAAGGAAGCAACTGGAGAAAGTCCAGAAGGTGCAACAGTTTGTAGGGCAACTGACCTAATCTCTTCAAAAGTCAGAGTCGGGCCTTATCCTGAACAGAGCACTCAGGGACAGAAGCTATCCATAGAGAATCAGGTCTGAGGCCCAGGGATTTTCACGAGACTAAGGGCCAAAGGGGAAGCGACCCTCCCCGAAGTCACACAGTAATTGGTAGAGCTAGACAAGAATCCAAGGCTGTTACCTCACAGACCAGAGATGTTTCTATTACACTCTTGGGAAACAAATTCTAAGATCCTTGGCAATTATCTTGTGGGAAAAAATGCCTAAAGGCAAAGAGGCGGGAGCGAGTAGATCAAGCTAACATGGGATGAATTAGGTCAAAAGACAAGAGAAGCTGAAACAGAACCTCTGGAGGGAAAGAGAAGAACGGAAACTCTGTGGCCCATCTTCAGGATCCTCTACCAGAAAAGCCACTGTATCTTTGATCCCTTGTATAAACAAAGAACTACAATCAGAGAACTCCATGAATATTATACTAAAGAAGGCTATTCAGAAAAAATGGCAAAGTGGGAAAAGCAGGGTTTGCAGTACATGTGCTCTTTCCATTCTGGACTTTGATCTTAGCAGGTTCCTGTCTTTCTGCCACACCTTCTTTCTGGGAGCGCCACCTCTCACTGACAGTGCCCAGGCCTGGCCTGGATCGTGGTCTCTGTAGCTGAAGGTGTTAGTGTTTGTCAGCTGTGATTTGTAAAAATAACTCTATTAAAGTTTCAAAACAAAAAAAAAAAATTTAGTCATAGTAGATATTAATTGAAGATGGTTACAGAACATAGCAAGATACAAAGAAATGCCCCAAATTGGATCCTAATGAGGAAAAAGTACCTATCAATGTTTTAGAGTCAAGGGGGCCAAGGTGAGGACAGACTTAGCATGGGACCAGTCAAGATAAGGGAATAGGAGATGAGTCATAAGGGAGAAGGAGAGCGGTAGTTGCAAGCTCCTTCCCTAAAGCACAAGCCAAAATACCATCTCTCCACCAAGACAACCATCAGCAACTTGGTAACAGCTGCTGCAAACCCAAATAGCTTCTGGTATATTTAAGGGATATTATGATTGAAGTTCAGCAAGTCCTTCATGTACCACTGGCACAATTTAAATTCTCCTAAGTTTTACAAATTATTCTTTAGAGGATAAATTTGCATCCAATTCAAAATGAGTAACAGATTCATATTTTGCATAGTCTCTAGACTCAATGTGCTGGAATTACCCATCGCTTAATCAAAATGAGGGTATGTTATCAATTTATTGTCCCTTGATTCCAATACATACCCTGTGATAAACAACTGAATTTGTTTAAGCACTGCCCCTTTAAAGAAGGCATGATGAACTGGGAATGGTGGTGCATGCCTGTAATTCCAGTGCCCTGGGAGGTTGAGGCAGGAGGGTCAAGAGTTTGATCCCAGCCTGAGCAGTCTGGCAACTTAGTGACACCCTGTTCCAAAATAAAAATATTTTGAAAGAGCTGGGGATGTAGCTCAGTGCAAAGGCCCTGCATTCAACCTCCAGTTTTTAAAAAGAAAAAAAAAGTAAGCATGATGTTAAGCCCCTGCCTGGCCAATGCATGAATCTGTGAAAATGAAGCCAAAGTTGGAATGGAAACCACCAGGAAGCTGGCGATGCCAGGAGCACAGAATGTCTGCAGAGGAAAGCTGAAGGAAGCAAGCAGATCGAGCCCAAAAAAGAAGCTGTGGGCTGCAAGCAGTGAGGCCACAGGAGAGGGGCCACTCAAGCCCTTTGGAATTTATATCTTTCTGCTATGCATCCCTAGAGAGGGACATGGAAATCCATGACTTAATGTTTGCTCTGCTTAGTTTTTGTCTTGCTTTGGTCCTATCCTCTTTCCCTCTCTTCCCCTCTTTCAGAATGGGAATGTTTACTTTGTGCCATTGTATGTATGTAACTTTTTTTTTTTTTTTTGTGGGTACCGGGGGTCGACCTCAGGACCTGGTGTGCCAACAGGCACCCGTGCCGCTGAGGGATATCACCAGCCCCTTTTTCGTATGTGGGATCCGGGAGTCTAACTCGGGCCCTCGCGCTTGCAAGGCAGGCGCTTACGCCACTGAGCCATCTCACCGGCCCTGTAACTTTTATTTTTAAACAACTAAGAGTTGGCTTTGAGTCTCAGAGGAGACTCTAGGCTTGGACTTCTAAGCAATGCTGCAACTTTGATGACTCCTGAAGATGGACTATGTGTATTCTGCATAATGAGTTGGACATAAGCCTTTGCGGGGGGTAGGTGTAGAATGTTATGATTCGAATATAAAATGTCTCTCCCAAAAATCTGTGTTCAGGGATGGGGCTCTAAGAAGCTGAATTCAATTATGGGAGAGTTATATTCTTCAGATTAACCCACTGAGTGAAAGCAGATAGTGTCAAAAGGTTACATATCACTGAGAGCACAAGGCAGGAAGATCACGAGTTTGAGCCCCACCCGGGCAACTTAGCGAGACTCTATCTTGAAATAATCAATAAAAAGATCTGAGAATGAAGCTCAGTGCAAAGTCCCTGGGTTGAATCCCCAATACCACAAAAATAAATAAATAAGTAAATAGTTATATGTATGATCCTGGGTTTAAAACATTCTTAAAAGTTAAATTCTAATGACAGAGAACAGATCTGTAATCATCAGATGTTATTCTTGGGCAAGGGTCTTACTACAAAGGAATACCAAGAGAGATTTCTCCGGAGGGATGAAATTGCTCTGTGTCCATGGCTTAAAATTCCTAGAACTGCACCTCCAATAAAAATCCATTTTATGGTGTGCGCATTTAATTTTTATAAAATGTAATAGCCTTTATCATATCCAGATGGCCATGTAATTTCCTATTTGTTTCTGTCCCCATTCTATTTTAAAGTAAAAATATCCATGAAAAGAGAAGGAAACTGCATATGATGTGTGTGTGTTTCCAGCTGAAGGCTGGGCTCTGGAGGGTGAGGGAGGGTATAGTCCAAACTCCTACACACGCATCTAGTCATCAGAATCACCTAGTCATGTTTTACGTCTTGAGCATTCACAAGTGGAGAGCTATAATAATAATGGGTTTTCCTGACTCTTTACAGCTATACTTCAAGTAAACAGAAAATGTCACTGGGATGTAGCTAAGTGGTATTGTGCTTTCCCAGGTGTGCAAAGGCCCTGGGTTCAATTCCCAGGAATGCAAGCATCCCCACAAGTATGCATAAGTAGTCACTTTATCTCTGTATTTTAGAGTCTAGAAAAAAAAGTTTACCAACTAAAGCAAAATTTATGCAAAAAAGACATAAAATAGTAAATGCCTTTTATATTTGTTATTTAAAGTCACTTATCAATTATCTACGTAGCAAACTAATATTTACAAATGAATGCTAGTAATAAGAAAGTGTATTTCTTAAATTACAATTAAGAAATGCAAACTTTCCATTTTTGAAAACTTCATAGTATTTGGCAAAGTATCTGGCACATGTTTAATTATAATTTCATAAGGTTTCATCCAGTAACAACTTTTAACAGAAATACCCAACAAACTCATAGGTCAAACATGTACCTCTATGATATAGGCTAAGATTCAGCAATTCACACAAGCAAACGTGTGTGTAGTACCTGCCTGTAATACCTCTAGGGACAAGGAATGTCTGAAATGTGGAAAATCTGAATTCTCTTGGCACAGTACAAGAGGAAGGCATATGGGGTCGGGTTAGTCAAAGAGAAAGCTGTATGCTTAGCTTGCACCATCATTCACGAGGCGGTGTTGTCCAAGAACTTTCCGAGAAGAGTCCATTGGATGATAGGATAAAGGAAGCTAGGAAATAAGTATGTTCAGGGATATGAGCTGTAGCCAACCAGTAACAAAGTTGAATTCTCGGATAGTTTAATACTAAGAGATTTTATTTTTTTCCTTCTTTAGGCTGTGTCTTTCTCAGCCTTGCCGGATTATACAACAGTTTACAGACTTACTTGTAAGTATGGCTTTCATGGTAAAATTTGTGGTTGGTTGGCTGGTTTGAGATGAGACTCGCTGTACAATCCAGGCTGGTTTTGAACTCACTATGTAACCCACACTGGCCTCAAACTCATGGCAATCCCCCTGCTCAAGTGCTAGGATTACAGGTGTGTGTCACCATACCCAGTTTATGGGTTTTTTAGTCTAGTTCTTATGTTTCTGTCTCCTCTCTTTCAAGCATCACTGTTTGCTACTAACAGTCCAACAACACTATCTTAAGCATCCAGCATCTGCCTTTTGTTTTGAACTCAAGCAGCTACACATTAGAATTACATGCTAAAATAGCTGGGTGTGGTGGCACAGGCCTGTAATCCCAGCACTCAGAAGGCTGAGGCAGGAGGATCACTTTGAGTTCAAGGCCAGCCTGGGCTACAAAGTGAGTTCAAGGCCAGCCTGGGCTACACAGTGAGACCCTGTCTCAAAAAGACAAAAAAAAAAAAAAAAAAAGAAAGAAAGAAAAGTTAAAATAAATAAGGTTTAAGCAAAAGACCTGTTAACGCCCTCTGAGAAAAATGCTTGAACTTTGTGATACACCCTTTAGCTACTCTGACCTTATATTATTTACTGAACTAACTTGTTTTCAGTTCAGTTTTCCAGGGTCCGGAGCTATTTTTACTAGATTTTTAAACTATGTAAGCACACTGAAAAAACTAAAAGCCCTAAACTGCTTTTTTTTTTTTCCAAAAAGAATTTAACAGTGGTTTCAAGTAAATAACACAAACATCCACAATATCTTAGTCTTTTCTGTATCACTGCATTTGAAACAGACCATTCAGTGAAATAACTTAACCAGAAATAGCTGGTTTGTTGCCCCACTCAGTCTTAAAAAGTAAGAACAATGTTTCTTTTTATAGCCAAACAATGTGGTACTTGCTACCACATTCACTAGTCTCAATGCATGTTAGAAAGTCACACTAGACCAAAACTTGAAATTTTCTTTTTAATCAGACTATGTCATCCACAAATAACAATACATGAAGTAGTTGAAATAGTCCTATTCTTGTCTACAAACATATCTAAATTAGATATGAAGAAAATTTATATTTGGCTCTTAAAATTTAACCTCCATTGATCTGTATCCACATTTCTGTAGAAATCAGAGTTGCAAGATGCATATAGTTTATGTATTTTAGTATTCTGGTGGTATGTTTACTAATATTTATATAAGCCATTTTAAAAATATTCAACCTCAAAAGAAATACTGATTAAGCATCAAATTTGATGAATTTTTATTTCTGCGTTGTTCAGTGAAATGTCCCTAAATAGTAAGATCTCGTTTCTGAGGTCTTTCTGGAGGTTGCTACTTCTTATCTGCAACGTCAGGAGATTAACACAATCTTTTTTGTGACCTAAAATATCTCAAAGATAAGTTGTTTAAGGTAAGTGAAAAATATAGAATCGGTCTTTGAAGAACTAGCAATGAAGTCGCATAGTACTAAGGCAATTCGAAATCAAACAATGTCAAGATCTTTAACTATCATTTACTATATTTCAGATATTTGCCTGTAAAAATATGAACTATAACAAAACAAACTTGGACTTCTGCCAGAAACCTTTCATTTATCAATTTGAGATACAACTGTACTGAGGTACCTATAAGAGGACATATATTCTTGGACCATTATATAATTGTACTTTGTTATACGCAAATAACATTTTTGTTGTTTTTTGAGATTGGTCTTGCTTGTAGACCAGATTGGCCTCGAACTCCTGATCTTCCTGCCTCAGCCTCCTGCATGTTGGGATTTTAGGTGTGCACCACCATACACTGCTTACAAATAATATTTTCATAACATCCAAATAAATCATCTCTGTGACTATAATAAGCATTCTTATTTTTTTCTTTTTCTTTTTTTTCAAACTTTATTTTTTTTAAAGACAACAAGTAAACATTCTCATGTATTAACAAACTCAAGCATTAGAGAATGTACAAATACCTTTTGGAGAAAAATATTACTCAGTATAAGATTAAGCCATGTAGGGGCTGGTGAGATGGCTCAGCGGCTTAAGCGCCTGCCTGGCAAGCGCGAGGGCCCGAGTTCGACTCCTGGAACCCACATACGAAAAAAGGGGCCGGTGATATCGCTCAGCGGCACGGGCGCCTGCTGGCGCTCGAGGTCCTGAGGTCGACCCCCCGGTACCCACAAAAAAAAAAAAATTAAATAAAGATTAAGCCATGTAAAAGCTAGGTAAAAATAGAAGACTAAGGAATGGAATAGTCACAGTGAAGTAAGCATTCTTATTAAATATATCACAAAATTTATAATTCTCCAAATCACTAGAGCTCTTAATTCTGAATTTTATTCAAGTTGCCTAAAGACAATTTGGGTGTCACAGATGTGGTTCACAGTGAAAGCTTTAAAGAGAAAATTCTGTCCTAAGCAAAAGTTATTTTAAAAGAACGTGAGGGAGAATGAAGATGTATGAAGAACATGCACCTTGCTTGCAGGATGGATTTGTCACAGAGTTCTACTGACTTTGCATGGAGGCCATCTGACTTGCAGTGACAAGCTGGACAACTGAGGAAAACAAACCTAGAGTGAGTCAGGTAAGAAGATGGCAGCCAAAACTTGCAAAACAGACACAATCTACTTGAAAGAAATCTCAGCGGCAGCCGCAAAGCACACCTGATTCCTAACTGTTGTATCATTGAGCGCGTGCTCTTCATCGCGTGAAGGACGGGGATGAGTAACGTAGGAGTCATTGGCAACCGCAGCTCAAAAGAAGGTCAGACTCCGAGTATGAGGAAGATGAAGAAACACCTTAGCCCATCAACTGTGCTTTACGCTCCTTTTTATGACTGCATAAGAATGATATGACAAATTAAAACTCCTCTCAATTTCATTCAATATAATACAAAAACTAAGTGGTAATGTATATGAAATTGTTCTCTATCTCAGTTGTGATGGAATTATTACTGCATGGATTTGTCAAAACTTGCAGAACTACACATCAAATGAGAAAATTTACGATATATAAATTATGCATTCACAAAAGTTTTAAAGGAGTGTGCCAGTTTAACTGGCAATAGTTTTTTAGTAGCATATAAAATAATGAAGACTCTAACACTAGATGGAATTCTAGATTCAATTAAATATGGTGCATCTAAAAATTGATTATTTAAGCCACTTGTGGTGACAGACACCTGTAATCCCAGCACTAAGGAAGCTGAGGCAAGAGGATCCCTGTGAGGTCCAGGCAAATCTGGGGAATATAGTGAGTTCAAGGCCAGCCTGAACTACATAGCAAGATGCTGTCTCAAAAACATAAAAGAAAAATTGACTGTTTAGAGTTTTACCATTCCATCACCTGTGAGCAGATGGATCAGACTTTCCATTCCCAAATGCAAACATGTGGAGTGGTTTCTATTTTCTTGGTTCTAAGACTACCGATATCAAAAAGGTATTCTGACTTCTGGAAAAATCGGCTATATTTTTTTAAAAATCTGTCTGAAAGACATTAAGGATGGAATCAAGAAGAGATAAGTGAAAAAATGACACACTCAAAAAGTACATCCAGGTCTCTGTCAGTATGTTAAGACTAGGAATAAATCAAAACCTGAGCAACAGTCCGAAGAAGTTCAGGAAAAAGTTTCCATTTATATTACCCAAGTTAAACTTCAGTAGCATCGAGATAGATTAATCTAAATTCATAATTCTCTGTGGCAGCATTTTTGTTGAGGTTTAACAGTTCTTGTAAAGATGTCAAGAAATGCTTGGTTTCGTTCTAAAATTAAAACGCTTGTAATTTGATTTCTCATGATCCCCATCCCCACTTGGCTACAGTGACCTTTATGTAAGCATGACAACCCATTTCAAACTGATGATCTGAAACTTTTTTTGACATCACAACTAGCTAAAGGTATACGACTTTTAGCAACATCTACCACCACAAATTAGAACATAAAACCATTTTATTTCTGACACCTGTTGTATTATGTAAGCAACTGGTCAGCCAAGGACACTTCAATGTCTTTCAATTTTGAATGCTTGCTTTACAGAAAAATTGAAACCATAATATTTTTATAATGTCGCTATTCTACAGAAATAGATTTTAATTAAGTCAACTAATGAAAAAATAAAGTAGCCTACAGTGTATTAGTTATTTGTGATTTATATAGTGAAGTAGGTAGGCACACATTGTCCCTATTTCCCTAGGACTTCGTAAACCATTTAGTTCACATTTGTTACTTGCCGATTCATATTCTAGAGCAGTGATAGTGAAACTCTTAGAGCTTTCAGTGATAACAAACAGCCAGCTGCGGCACACGTGCCGTAGGTTCACCGCTACTGCGATCTAGAGTAAAACATTAAAGGTAATTTTCAGCTGAGGATGTAGCTCAGCGGTAGGTGCCTCCCTAACATGTCTGAGCCTTTGATTCCTTGAACTGGTTTAAAAAAAAAAAAAAAAAATGCTAAATTTCATTTGTACAGAAAAATTCTCCATGAAAAAGTGAACAATTAGCAGTATTTGCAAAACTACAGAGGCCATAGCAGAGTAGAAGTTAAGTAAATGCAAATGGTTCCAGCCAGTGCTGCCTACCACCTCATAATCTGTAACTCTGGCAAGACGTCACTTCTCTCTGTCTAGATTTCTCCAGTTGTAAAAGAAGCATCTTAGCACCCACCCGTGAATTGTACGAAAATAAAATACATGTTAAACTCTTCGTGCATTACCTGGCATACAGTAAGCCCTTAATAAATGTTAACTGATTTTCACCTTAAAAAATAAAAATAAGGGCCGGTGAGAGAGCTCAGCAGCGTAAGTGCCTGCCTGGCAAGCGCGAGGTCCTGAGTTCGACCCCCAGTACCCACAAATAAATAAATAAATAAATAAATAAATAAATAAAAATAAGAACCCTGATTCCTTAAACATAGGTCATGTGCAAAGAAAGCCATTTTTTTTTTTTTTTAATGTGGGTACCAGGAGTCAATCTCAGGACCCTGCACTTGCCAGCAGGCGCTTGTGCCGCTGAGCGATATCACCGGCCCTTTTTTTTCCTTTATGTGGGTATCGGGAGTCGAACTCAGGACCTCACACTTGCTAGGCAGGCACTTATGCTGCTGAGCTACCTCACCAGCCCAGAAAGCCATTATTTACATCAGCATTAGCATGCAGCTGCAACTCACAGTACAAGGAAATATAAATAATATTTTTCTATTTTTCTTATAAATATGGCATAATCAAACAAAGTTCCTTCAAACAAACTCAAATAAATCATGGCTTGATTATTCATTTCAAGTATTTCACTACTGATACCTTTAAATAACTTATTTCAGTACATGAGACCAAAAATTAAACTGCAAATTTAAAAATATTGAATTTTAAACTTTTCCAAAATTTGATTTTACAAAGTGATATACACTTCTAATTATGGGACAAATAAGTGTATCATGAAGTGAATTAATGTAATGAAAGTGTTGAAACTGTCACAACATTTTACATCTTTACTGGATTCAGTTGCTACTTTAAAACATTTTTTTAAAAAAATCACAGCCAAATGGAAGAAGTTGCTAAAGAAATCCACACTGGCATAAAAGATCCTTGTTTAATCAACAATAGGAACCTCATAGCCATGTACTTAAACTACTGGATAAATCACAGAAGACCTCAAGAGATCTCATGGGAATAAGCAAATGGTATGAGGTAGTAAGGTAAAACTTATCAGTGAGGGAGAATCTTTATCTCCACCATGGCTAAGAGTTAGTCGGAAACAACACTACTGATGTAACTCACTCCCCACATCCAAATGCAATCCCAAGGATGTTTGTTGGTTATTTCCCTTTCAAGCATCAACAAGTAGTAGAAAGTGATGAGTCAATTACTAAGTGAAAGCATGTCTGTCCCTCTGAAAATAAGAATTAAACAACAAAGTAACAAAATAAATACAAGACTTCCAATTTCAATGCCAATGTTTACTCTCCAACATAGAAAATAACTGACTGTGGGAACTCAAGGCATTTACAAGAAAACTGTCAGTGGATAAGCTGTATATTTTAACAATTTTTATATGATCACATGATTATTTGAGTCATTTTATAGAAAAAGCAAAAGAGGAAAAGGAATGAGAAGATTTTAGGGTCCTGTCACTATGTGCTTTACACACACACACACACACACACACACACACACAGTTTTAACCCCCATTTTATAGGCAACAGTGGCTCAGAATTTAAGTGATTTGGTCAAGGTCACTTGAGAAGAAAACTGGCATATGCTTGATACAGACCAATCTGTGTAACAAAATCAGAACAAGCAAGAGTAATGCTTTTTTAAAAGTTTTAGAAAACCAATCTCTAAGGAAAGTCTTTCATGTGGTATATACTAAAATAACACATAATTTCAGCAGATGGACCACAGTAGTAAGGTACTAAGTATGAATTAGCCTGGAAAAGTTACTTCACCTCTCACTGTCTCAGTTTTCTTTTCTTTCGTCTTTCTTTTTTTCATCCAATAAGCAGGGACAAGCACAGTAGTAGCAGCTTTTGCACAGGTTGCCATAAGGATAAAATGTTGTACGTAATATATTTAGCATAAGACTTTGTGTCTAATAAAGTTTCAATAAATGTTGGTCAACTCTTGTTTTCATATGTAAAATTACAGAGTCTTTACTGTCCACTGGGCCATCAATTGAGAGCTCTCTGAGGAAGGGTCTGGCACACAGTAAGGGTAACAGTGAGCTGACTGGGTGGGCCAGGTGAGGTGCAGGCTTCGGGTGGTGGGAGGGGACCCAATGCAGTGCTGATGGCATCTGGCCTCTGGAGTGACAGTTCAGGATCCAGTGTGTGGCTCCGGACAAGTGAATTTGTTTCTCCCTCTGAGCCTCTGTTTCCTCCTCTGTAGCATGGGGGTCAGAATAAACTCTAGCATCATTTCACGGGTTGAATGAGAACTCATTTTGCAGCCTGTAGCTCAGTGCCTACACCTAAAGCTCACTTCCTTGCAAATGCTATTTCTATTAGCAGTGATGATGTTAGCTCTAGTGTGGGAGATTACTGGACTTGGAGGCCAATGGATTTGGGTTGGAGGCCCACACCCACTGTGAGATGAAGGTGGACAGTCCCAGTATCATAGGTCTGTTGAGTAGTTTTGTTTTGTTTTTGTTTTTTTTGGTGGGTACCGGGGGTCGAACTCAGGACCTCATGCACCAGCAGGCGCCCATGCCTCTGGGCGATATCACCGGCCCTGTTGAGTGGATTTTGATGCAATGTGCATGTACAATCTTTAGCACAGCAAGAGCTCAACAGATGAATCAGAGTCATTGTTGTAGCTGGAAATTCCAAGAAGGAAGAAGAGGGAGGAAACAGAGACAGCACTATGTAGAACAGACCCAAAGCCAGGGAAATTGACATCCTAACATTTATTATTTGGCCAATTCTGCGAAGTCCTGTAATATAGGTTGTTCTTTTCTTGAAAATGACCATTACATTTTCCTCACGCAATTAATTTGAGGCAAAATTTGCGTTGCTATCTGAACAGAAAGCTAACATTGCTTGACATGAGAAGGAATACTTAACCTGAATACTGTGGAAACAAAACAGTCCATTAAATTGTAGGCACTAAATGAAAGGTAACTGAAAAGGGGATATTTACACTGTGTGACTGCATGTGGTCAGATCCCATGGACTCTAAAGTTCCCGACTCACAGCTGGCAGCTGACTGACATTAGATCAGTGACTGTCCCTCCGAATCTCGCCTGCTGAAGATTTACTTAATGCACAAATACGTTCAATGCATTGTTTTAAGGGCTCAGATCTTATTAACTCATTTTATCCCTTTAACACCTGTCAGAATAGGCACTCATCATTCTTATTGTACAGCTGCAGGAAATGAATTCCAGGAAGGTTAAACTACTTGCCCAGGTCAGGGTGAGGAAGGAAGGAGGGGTCTAAGTATAGCAGCGGCTCCCCCTTCCCTTCTGCCCTTCTCCTTCCTCCCTAACACTCTGGCTGCAGAGAAGCCCTACCTAGATGTCAACTGCTAAACTCTTCCTCAGAGTCACAGACACTGCATGGCCTTTGTGACATCATCCTTAGTAGCTGGTGGCAGGAGGTGGAAATCCATTGAGATGTTCTGACAAGACAGCCCTGAGACTAAGAAGACTGCATCCAGTCTACTGCCTCCTTCTCTCCCCATAAAAGCCTCCATGCCATTGAGCCAGGGGCGCGTGCGCTTTGAGGAGCTACCCCTTCCCCTTGTCCTTGTTTTATTTGAGACAGGGTCTCACTATGCAGTCCACACTCCGCAGTGCTAGGATTACACGTTTATAAGCGTGTGCCACCATACCCGGCTCTTCTACCTTCTTCAAGGGCCAGCACTGCATATACCTAGTTCCTTCCTTCCAACAGTTGTCTCCCAAAGACTGGTGCTCAGTATTCACGGGGCAGCAATCCCATCCGGGACACCGGACTCTGGTAACATAAGTGCTCAGCAAATGAATAAATCAATCATCTAAGAATTTCCCACTCACGGAAACCTCAATGTGTATTTATTTTTCCCCACAATGATCTCAAGTTAGATTTGCGCCACTGAGGAGCACATAGTAAAGCAGAGCGTTCAGATCGTGGTATAAAAGCAGAGAGAACTAGCTTTTATACCCTAAAACCCATCAAGCTATGAATCTATTACTGGATTAATGCACTGAGAAGGTCCGAGTCCTCATGATCTAAGCATTTCCCAGAGCCCTGTCTCTGAACTCTGCTTCCCTGGAGACCAGACCTTCAATACAGGAGCCTTGGGGAAATTCTACTCTCAAGCCACAACAGATGCCTTCATCTGAAAGCTTTCTGATGGCAGAAGATCTCTTTTAGGAAATCTAACTGGTTATAGAGAAAATAGAATTTCTATATATGAAATAAAAAAGACAGACAGACATGTGTGTACAAATACCTCCATGTATGATCCTTCTCCATTTGAAAGTAAACTACCCCAACTCTAGAAAAATGAGTGATGTCCCATTATTCTCTGAAGCCTCCCACCAAGTCTCCTTATTACCTGCCCTTTAGTGAACACAGGCAGAGCCAATTCTGCATGGGTTGACTGACCATAAGTAAAATGTCTCTGAACCAATACTTACATTATTTTAACCTTTTATTTATTATTAATTTGATATTTAATTTACTTTAAATTCTTAAGCATCTACAACCTAAAGAGCTAGTCTGGAGAAGGGCAAATGCTAAAATCACTTTTTCTTTTTAACTGTGAACTGATCTTAAAGCTGAAATGGACTTGATATTTGGAGCAAAATAGTGGGGTCAGAATTTATATTTTCCAAACACCTGAGCAGGAGTGCTCAGTGATGAACGCAGACTGTAAAATAAAACAGACCTGTCATGGAAACCTGGCTACATCCCTTACTTAAACTCATTTAAGAAGACTGTATGAGCCTCCTCTTCCTCCTCTGTAATAAGGGCTACGACATTAATCCTACAGGGTTTTTGTGAGGATTTGATGGGCCAGTGCCTGTGAAGGTACTGCCGTTGTATTAAGTATCAAAAGATAAGCACTGATACATTTTCAAGCAGTTTTTAAATAAAGCTTAACAATTACCCTAATTAGCTAAAGACCCATACATTATTTCCAAAACATTTCTTTTCATATAACCTCAAATACATACCCAGATTCTTGTACCTGACCTGTGAAAGAGGGAGAAAAGGGCTAGAAGAAATAAATAACTAATTCAAAAGCACAAATTTTTCCACTGTATCCTTCATTGCAAAAAGTAAAATTTCTAAGCCATCAAAGATCCTAATTATGGAGAAAGCAATGATTGAAAACCCATCCTGGAAAAAAAACTCTGTGAGCAAGGATTGCTGTGGATAAAAAGATGAGTAAGTCTTGCCCTTAAAAAGTTAATAATTTGGGGGAAAAATACAAGCTCGTAAACAAAAATAGGAGACAGAAGGTATGACGTACTGACAGAGGACAGCAGAAATATATTTGGTTTAGGGTCTGGGAAAGCTTCAAGGAGAAGGTGGAATTTGGAATGGGGCCTTGAAGAATGTGTGAATTCCTCTGGTCAGTGAGATGGGAGAGTAGAATTCCACAAAGAAGAAGCACTAGGCAAAGGCAAGGAGGTGTGAAGCTAGCAACTACAGTTGGGCTCCTGAATCTGAAATGAATATGAGGGAGATGAGGTGAGAAAGGAGAGTTAGGACCCAGGATCCATGCATTCTTGATAGGTACTACACAATCTCTCCTCTATTGTACAGCCAGCAAAGACTTTTGGGGGAAGGGGATGGTAGCCTAATATCAACTGACTCATGGTTTGGAAATATACATGTAGTGTATTAAATATTAAAATAAATAAATAAGCCAGGCATGGTGGTGCATGCCTGTAATCCCAGCACTTGGGAGGCTGAAGCAGGAGGGTTGCCATGAGTTCAAGGCCAGCCTGAACTACATAGTAAGACCCTGTCTCAAAAAAATAAATACATACATAAAATAAATGAAAACCCAAGGCAAGAAGAGATTATCAAAATAGACCTAAACTAGGTCCGCTGATATAGCTCAGTGGCATAAGCACCTGCCTGGCAAGCGCAAGGTCCTGAGTTTGACTCCCGGTATCTGCATATTAAAAAAAAAATAGGCCTAAACTAGAACATTAAGAAATAAATATTAAGGGCCGGTGAGATAGCTCAGCGGCGTAAGCGCCTGCCTTGCAAGCGCGAGGGCCCGAGTTCGACTCCCGGATCCCACATACGAAAAAAGGGGCCGGTGATATCGCTCAGAGGCACGGGTGCCTGTTGGCGCACGAGGTCCTGAGGTCGACCCCCCGGTACCCACAAAAAAAAAAAAAAAAAGAAATAAATATTAAGCAGGGCAAGGTGGTGCACACCTGAAATCCCAGCACTGGGGGAGGCTGAGGCAGGAGGATCACAAGTTCAAACTCAGCCTGGGCAACCTAGTGACTTAATAAGACTCTGACTCAAAACAAGAAAAAAATTAAAAAGAGCTAAGTGGGCCAGTGAGATAGCTCAGTGGCATAAGCGCCTGCCTGGCAAGCGTGAGGTCCTGAGTTCAACTCCTGGTACCCACATACAAAAAAAGGGCCGGTGATATCGCTCAGTGGCATGGGCACCTGCTGGCACGCGAGGTCCTGAGTTCCACCCCCTGGTACTCACAGAAAAAAAAAAGAAAAAAAAAAAAAAAAAAAAAAAAGAGCTAGGGATGTAGCTCAGTGTGAAGGCCCTGGGTTTAAACCCCAGCAAAAGAAAGAAAAACTAAAAACATGCTATAAAAATCTATAGGATAAAATAGGCTTTCATTCAGGGTGAAAGTCGATGGCAGGCTGAACGGGACTGGGATAAGACGAGCTGACCAATATGTGTGACCAATGGTGAAAACAACCACAAGGACTTGCTAAGTGTTGGTTCAATATTGCTAAAGATAGCTACACCAGATACACTAAAAGAAGAGGTATCAAGTGGGTGAAAACAGCAGCCAAAGTCTCAAAGCCCTTGTAGGATGCTCAGAAGTCAGGCTGGGAACATAGTCAAGGTCCTGGGCAGGTCAGATTCATAGCAGGCTCACAGTCGGTTTTGAAGGCCACAGAATTCAAGATCCAAGCTGAAAGAGGAAACTCTCAGTGACAGTCCAGGAGTCAGAGCCTAGAAAGATGGAATGAAGTTCAGGCAGGGGTCCAGGGAGGCTCATAAGCCTCGTTTTTTTTTTTTTTTTTTTTTTAAAGACAACAAGTAAACATTCTCACAAGCCTCTTAGAGGGGAAGACCAGAGCTCCCAGGCACTCAGATGTTGAGAATCCCAAACCACGGAGCTTTAGTAGCAAGTACAATCCCTGGCCACACCTACTGTGGAAAAGGCGAAATCTGGGTAAACCTTTTGAACCTTCAATACAGAAAAGGGCTGAAAGGAATGCAAACTAAAATTGTGATGTGAGCCGGTTGTGGTGGCACACGCCTACGCCTGTAATCCCAGCATTCTGGAGAAGGCAGCAAGAGGATCGACACAAGTTCCAGGCCAGCCTGAACTACACAGCGAGACCCTGTCTAAAAAACAACAACAACAAAATTGTGATGTATAAACATGAATTTATAACACAGATGTTGTTCTGAATTCCTAACTGAAATCTCTTTAACTGAGTGTAATATCATAAGTGGAAAAAAAAATAAAATATAAACAACACAAGTGAGATAAAAATACTGTCTTTCTAAAACAAGAGAGAAGCTGGGCATGGTGGTGTACACCTATAATCCCAGCACCTGGGAGGCTGAGGCAGGAGGATCACCCGTGAGTTCGAGGCCAGCCTGGGCTACATATTGAGCTCAAGGCCAGTCTGAACTACACAGTGAGATCCTGTCTCAAAAAATAAACAAATAAGCAAACAAGACAGATATTAAGCAAAACAAAAAGTCTTTCAGTCCACTATAACCTCTAGAGAACACGACTGGGCCCAGTTTTACCTATAACCTTGCCTACCCCTACCCAACTCATATTTTCTGCTCACAAGAATCTAACTACTCCAGTGTCTCCATCAATCAGTATCTTCCAACCTGTTCGTGCCTCCATTTAGAATCTCTCTTCCTTTTTCTGGCTCACCTTCAGGGTAAGGTCTGTGAGCTCTTGGCAGAACTAATCACTGAGCAAATTCTTCCCAAATTCTCTACATACCTCTCTTGGAGGACCTACTTGACCTTCAAGATTAGCTAGCTCAAGAGCCAGGTGTGGTGGCACACGCCTGTAATCCCAGCACTTGAGAAGCTGAGGCAGGAGGATTGCCTCGAGTTTGAGGCCAGCCTGAACTACATAGTGAGACCCAGTCTCAAAAAAAAAAAAAAAAAAAAAAAAATCAAAACAAAAAAGATTACCTCAACAGTTCTGACGTCCTGGAAGCCTCAGGGTTCCCACTGGTCTTACCACAAGTAGCATCACAACACTTGGTCATTTCTATAAATTATAGATTTTTTGAGTCACATGTAAATCATATTCACTTTTTGCCCACTTCTTACCCCAGTTTTTGGTATTCAGTATTTTAATAATGTTGAATATATTAACATTTTTCCAGTTTCTCAGTAACTGAGGTTTTATATATTTACTTTTACACATTAATCTTTACCATGTGAAAGAAGACATTAAACCCTTATTTCACTTGCGTATTCTATTTATTTTCCCTGACAAATTTTTTATTTTTACTTTTTTGTGGTGCTGAGGATTAAACTCAGAGCCTCATGTGGAATAGGCAAGCACCGCACCACTGAATTACATCCCCAGCCCTCCAAATTTTTTTAAGCTACAGAAATAAGACAGAAGTGTCTCATTCCATTCAGTGTAACAGTGGAGTTCTAATAAATTAATCCTACATGTACTCTTAACACGGAATTCAGGATTTTCAGTTAGAGCAGGCCATTGTATGTCTGCCTACTTAAAAAATGCCAATTCTGAACAAGACGCACCATCCCATGCCAGGAATCAGGCATTTGTTTTTCCAAGCAACATGTAGAATTAGAAATGAGAATCGATCAGAGTTTATCCTCACCATCTCACACCAATAATCTTCACGTCCTCCTTGGCATCACCAGCTACCCATCAAAATCGCAATGCACCTCACTTTCCAGCTCTCCCCCGCTACTCCCCATTTTAATACTTGTGCTGCTCATTACTTCAGTTCTCACTAATTAGAAAGCATCCGGGGGCCGGTGAGATGGCTCAGCGGCTTAAGCGCCTGCCTTGCAAGCGCGAGGGCCCGAGTTCGACTCCCGGATCCCACATACGAAAAAGGGGCCGGTGATGTCGCTCAGCGGCACGGGCACCTGCTGGCGCGCGAGGTCCTGAGGTCGTTCCCCCGGTACCCACCAAAAAAAAAAAAAAAAAAAAAGAAAGCATCCGGATAACAGTACAGTACTAGCTACTGAGTATTTATGCCCTTTAAGATACAGATCATTCTGGCTGGCATGGTGGTACACTTTTGTAATGGGAGGCTGAGACAGGAGGATTGTAAAATTCGAGCACACCCTGGGCAACTTTGTGTGACTCTGGCTCAAAATTTAAAAGGGGATGGTGGGTGCTGGGGATGTAGCTCAGTGAGAAGGCATGGGAAGAAAATGGTTCTAGAACCATTCAGAAAATGGTTTCTGAGTGGGAAAATTCAGTACAGTGAAAGTACCAACTCCCTACAAATTTATAAGAAAACGTAATTCAACTAATTCAATTCTCGTTTCCAATTCTGAATTTTGCTTGAAAAACAAATGCCTGAGAACAGCCAAAACAATTTGAAAATAGAATGTTTTAAAACACTCCTTATGATCATTAAGTCACTGTAAGACATCTCAAGTGAAATATTTTGGATTGATAGAAAAAAAAAATCAGTAGAGATAAAAGAAAAGCCAGTAGCAAACACATGAATGAAAATAAGCTGAATACATGTTAAAGCTGCCATTTCAAATCATTGGAGAAAGAGCAATTGTTGAATAAATAATATTGAGGCACTTTTTAAAAAAGTTTATATCCTATACTATCTCATGCCAAAAAAGAATAAGCTTCAGTCTGTTTCTAGCAAATATTTAATCCTTCATAAATTCAAGAGAATATTTTAAGACATGAAGTGTATTTCTAAGAAAGACAAAGGAAAATAAATGAAATTGATTCTTAAATCATAATGAAACTAGAATGCTACAAATGCTTCCATAACTCATGATAAACGTTAAAACTGGGGAAATGTTTAAAACACGAGACATAAACTTCAATACATTTTCTGTAGTAAGAGCTTCCACAAAACTGAGAAAGATGAATACACAAATGTAAAAGGCCAGCCTGAACTACACAGCAAGAGCCTGTCTCAAAAAAACAGAAAAAAAAATTTGTATGAGAAAAACAAATGAATATTAAATATTTTAAGAATTTCTGAAACATCATGAATGCTCAAAGAAATACAGATTTAAAATAATTAAATATTTTCCCTCAGATTAAAAAGCATGAAGGTTGGAAAATGTAGAGTAAGTTTCTTAAATGTAATTGAAAAATGAAAAATGCGACAAAAGCTCAGCAAAGTAAGGTAATGTACCAAAGTGTCAAAGACAAAGTAAATGTGAAGCAGAAAAGGAAACAGTTGTTAGGAAAGCTGATATGTTTCCATTGTTTATAATCCTCGAGCCAGGGTTTCACTGTCTTTCATTTAAAGTGCATCCTTGACTTAAAAAGCTGGAAGACTGTTAAAGGTTTTTGTGTAGTTACTTCAGAAGAGGATAAAAAAAGAACAGTGAGTTTCTCCACTTGATTTTTTTTAACTTCATGAACTCTAAAAGTGCTCACGATTCAGAACAGTTTTATGCAAAGAGTAAAATGCTGTTTTTTTCATAAAATATACGAGTACTGTCAGGAAACTCAATGATGCTTGACAAAGCTTGAAAATTACTGAGTTGTCTGAAGTGGCAAACCTGTAATGTACAACATGCTTTCAAACTGTTTAAATAACAGCAAGTTTCAGTGAGAAAGCCTGCATTTCTTAGAAGCCACACCAGTTTAAAACGTGAACACACTCTAGCAGGCTGTCCTCTTGCCCGATGACAAGCCTTCCTCCGTGACTTTGAGGTTCACACCAATTTTCAGTTTATGACCAGTTGTATCCTAGCTGGGAGGCCTTAAATGAAGAAAACCGCAGCTGTCTGCGGTATAATCAAAATAATAACCTGTCTTCCTCCAGAAATGGCGCTGACAAATTTTAATTAGATGTGCTCATGTGGAAACGAATGTGGACTGACATGAAGATGAGAACACCTTCATGCAGATGTCATCGCTCTCTCCACACCCAAGAGAATATGTGCTGTCAAGGGAAGGAAACTTGTCAAGAGTTTAGAAAGAAAATGCGTAACCCATTCAAATAGGACCACTTTTTTTCAAGACATGTTATCAACAGTAAGTAATGGTTCTCGTCTTACATATTATTAGTAGTGTAGAGAGGCTGTTTCTAGTTTGCAGATGTGAAAATTATGTGACTAATGAAAGACCAACTAGTGAGCAGTTTCCAGTCCGTGTACAAGGAATGGAACCTGTGCCAGGGATAAGGAAGCATAAAATCAAATCTACCTTCTCTAAGAGGAGACTTCGCAGGCCCAAAGATAAGGTCTTTTCATTAAGAACCACTGCCAACAATAAAGTCCAGTGAAGAACATACTTGGTTAGTTGCTTATTCTCCTTCCTAGGGGAAACGACAATAAAATTTTATAATGTACACATTGTGTACTCACTATCTCCACATCTTACTGGGTAGGGCCTTTTCTAATGATTGCTATGCAAAGGGCTGGAAAACCTGCTTACAGAGAGTCACATTCCATGAATTAATGAGTTACAAAACAGCCCTACTTATATTTGGCAAACAGTAATCCTAAACCACGTTATCAACTCCTGAGCGGGCATCTTAAAAGTCTTGTGAACTTTTCATGCGACTGATGTTCACAAACTCTAATACCTGACCTATAGGCATTTCACTGTTAAATGAAAATCACATTCAATGGGTTCTTACCGTCAATATCTTATGGCTTTACATATAAATACTTTCAATTAATCCTAAGCATGAGCCTAGGAGCTGGGTATGTTCTCTTCTTTTTCAGATGAAAAAACAAACAAACAACAACAACAAAAAAAAAACAGGTACGAAGAGGTTAGGTAATTTGTCCAAAGTCTCATAACTGTCCCAGACTATTCTCAGTCTCTTGGTTGTCCCTTTAAATGGATGAGTCACATGTTTAAGGCAACAAAAGTGACTGCTAGAGTCCGCACAGATGAAGAATAACTTCTACTGTTGCCTGGTGTCCAGCTGGCAGCTCTGGCCCTCGCCTGCTGAGCCCCAGGCAGGGAAGAACAGCCCAAAGCTAACTACCTCTTGCTGCCATAGCAATGACCCTCCTGCCTCCCAGCGTACACAATATTCCCCTTAGGAATCTTCCCTTTGGCACCCCAATGGCCTTTGCCATCCACTCCACTGTGATGGGAGCACTCTCCAGACTTGCCATTAAAAATCCCAGGCTGAGAAAGGCAGAGTTGATATGTGGTTCTAGCCAAGAGGAATCAATGTTCACTTCCCAAAATCCAGTAAGAACTAATCTTCAGGTAAACTTTAATGGGGCTAGAAGGAAGCACACCCACAGCCACATATTCTATAGTCATATAAACTAAAGGTTAAGACATCTTAGGAACCAGATAGTATTATATCATGCTAGGTACAAAGAAAAGAAAATAGTATTTGGAACTGCATAGTAATTGGCATTTCAGCGATTTGGACTTCCCTTATTTTAAAACAGAGGGAGCATTGTTTACGATCCCCTGGAGATTGTTCAAAGATGTGTATTTGTAATAAGATTGAATCATGTTTCCATTCCTGCCAAAGTGATTTTATTCCACGAATACAATTTCTATTTACTGTGTAGTAATACTTTCAATATAATTAGCTGCTAGTACCCAGCCCAATATGTGGTTTAGTTGTCTTTCAGTAAGTATGTGTTCATTAAAAAAAAAAAAAAAAATGAGTGAACTGTCAATTGGAACAGAAAGATTTCTTCTTACAGTGATCTAACTATTAAATGGCTTCAAATACAGTCCTCTCCAATTAATCCAAGTTTACATCTCCTTCACATCTATCTCTGTCCAAAGGTCCAAGTTTTTCACCTTCACCTAAGAACTCTCAAGCTTTTCATCACTAGACCAGAACTCCCATGTCCAAGCTTTGCTAGTACTGCTGGGAAGAAAACAGTGTGGCCTGGGGAAAAGGCAGGCCGTACTTAAAGAATGCACAACTCTGAGCCACAGACCATTACACACAGACACCTAACTTCATTTCACTAGCTGACTCCTCCTTTGTCCCCTAAGAATGTCCTTTGTTTGCTGTCTCACCCTTGGTGAGTCACAGGACCACCACACACAGATTTTCTCTGGAACTTGCAATGGCTTTCATAGCTTCTAGCTGCGCAATAAACCCCGTGGTAGTTTTCCTTACAGCCTGCAGGAGTTTAGATGACCTTCTCCTAAACCTAAAACACATACCATTTCAGTCAATGATAGCATTGTTGCATTGAAAACAGCTCAAATGTTCAACAGGTGAAAGGTTAACACACGCATGCGTGCATGCGCGCACACACACACACACACACACATTCACTAACCCACCCCCAGCTGGAGATTGAACCCAGGACCTCATACATGCTAGGCAAACACTTTACCACTAAGCTTTAAACTCCCATCCCTTTTTTAAAATTTTATTTTGAGATAGGTCTCACTGAGTTGGTCAAGCTAGCCAAGAAATTGAGATCCTCCTATCTCAGCCTCTGAAATAACTAGCATGCTCCACCCAGCCTAGCTCAAAAAGCATTTTTTTTTTTTTTTTTGTGGGTACCGGGGGTCGACCTCAGGACCTCGCGCGCCAGCAGGCGCCCGTGCCGCTGAGCGATATCACCGGCCCCTTTTTCGTATGTGGGTTCCGGGAGTCGAACTCGGGCCCTCGCTTGCCAGGCAGGCGCGTACGCCACTGAGCCATCTCACCAGCCCTTAAAAAGCATTTTTAAATGTGTTAAATAATTTAAAAACCTACAATATAAACCTAGATAGAGGAATATAAAAATAGAATATATACAATTAAAATCAAAATGTTCATTAAAAAGTCTGTAAGGATAAATTCTACTTACAGAATTAACTAAACTATATCTGGAATAACACTGATATCAAGATATAAATCAGTATTGTTCTGATAAATAAATTTGGAAAAATGTTAGTTATTATGTTTCCATTTTGGAAGGCTGTTACAAGCATGCTAAAATCTCTGGGAAGCTCTTTAGAAGAAAACAGCTTGACCCACAGTTTCCCCAAAGTATTTGGCCACTAGAATTGTTTTTACTTAAAACACGTGAATTTCTATCTGAATCAGAATACTCTTTGGGAAATGGCTAAAATGCAAGTCATTTGCATTATTATCTCTGGGTGGCACGGATGATTACTCTTTCAAATACCCTGGGATAAGCATGTTAATTTTGTAATCAGACAAAAAGTGTTTAGTCAGACAGTATTTAAAGTCACTCCTACTATTTTTTAATCCCACTGGCTTTTTCACCCTGGCAGTTCTCCAGGCACAATGCTGAGTGATTTCAAGATGCAAATGAATTTCCAGCAACATGTAGGTTCTAGTCCGAGATCTGCTGCTGCCTGTCCATGTGACCGCAGCTAAATCACAATTAAGCTTCAGTTTCTTTTTTTATACAATCTGGATAACCACCACAGCTACTGATGTATGCTGCATGTGACTTCTAAGCGCGGTGGCATATGTCATGCGTTTGACACCTACCTGGTGAACTGATATTCGATAAATGCTCATTACTTCTACTGAGCAGCATCATACAATCTGCCACCACTGTTGTTAAACTACTGCAACCTTAATCCTTAAGTGACAGGAATTTGAATGCATTTTAAAAGATATTCATTTGAAATTTGAAGCAATTAAGCCCCCATATTATTTTACATACTATCTTGTGAAACACACTAACTTAAAAGTAAATTTCCCGGGAATATCCTAACACTTTAAAAACTTTCCAAGTATAGAATCTGTGCATGAGCATACTTCAAATACATCGGTCCTAATTCTATCAAGAAATACTGAATGAAACTTTCTTCTCTGACAGCAGTTTTTGTTTCTTGTTTGAGACAAGGTCTGACTATGTAGCCAGGCTGATGTTGAACTCACCATGTAACCCTGCCTGGTCTCAAACTTGGGATCCTCCTGCCTCAACCTCCCAAGTACAGGTGAGGCAGGAGATCAGGGTATGACAACCTGGGGAAGTGGGCATGATCTGTGGACCAGAGTTCCAGGACACATGTGGCAGAACATTTCCCAAAGCCCTGCATTTGGAACCAGAGTGCTATCTTCAGTTCTTCTCGTGAGAACTCAAACAGGTTTTTGATAAGATGGCTTAGGCCTGACGTCAACCTGAGGCTTGAAGGATGCAGAAGACAGCCACCATTGAGCTCTCGGCCACTGTGCTCTCTTTCACAGTGCTTCACTCTCATCCTGTAGCATGCACTTCTCCTTTTAGTTCGGCTGAACTCACTCTGCTGAACATCTTTCTTTTCTTTCCATACCTTTAATAAGTGTAAAACCTCCCTACCTTTTGCACTTGTCTTGACCAATTCTTTGTTCAGGACAGAAAGAACCTAGAAACCACCTCTAGAGAGAGACTCAAGCACCCAGTATCTGGTAACACTGGGACTACAGAAATGCTCTACCATGCTGGCTGAGGTCAAATAAGCTCAAATTTTACCTTTAAGAAAGTAGAAAATAATCCTATATTACAACACAAAGTGAACCCAGAAAAACCCAAATCAGTGAAACCATTTCACTGTATTTGCCTTAGTAAAGGCTTTTACTCAGAGTGTACAGTTTGTTTTCAGGCTAAATGATCATGCTGCTTCCAGAACCTAAGCAGTTACGGCATTAAACAACCTGAGACAAATGCTGCCTGCTCTCTTCCCCACTACTAAATGATGGGGTCACAGACATCCTGAAGGATGAAAAAGTCAGGAATTATAGATTCTACTTTTTATCAATAGCTACAGTCAGAATCTAGATTGATCCTATTTTACATCATTTGTGGTAAAGTATAATGCTTTAGTTTCTTGTCCACAAGAGGTAGATGATCTGATTTTAAAAAGAAAATTCTCTTCATTGTATAAACTTTGATTACAATAGTGTCAAGTTCCCACTCTCTCTTTTGAACAATGCTACTCTTGTGTAGGTTTATACAATAGAAAAATTTCAGTCACTGTCTATTGGTCTTACCAAAAATCAAAGAAATGCAGTGAGAATTATTCCTGTGTTACACAGGAGAAAAGTTAAATAGTAAAAGGAAAGGCAGTTTCCACATAGTGATATGAAAAAACAACCCAAATTACAATCATCTTGGTAGCATATTCCTACCCTAAGAGGGAGAATTTTTCTTCTATAAAAGGAATGTGATTTTTTTTTTTCTTTTTTTTTTTTGTGGGTACCGGGGGGTCGACCTCAGGACCTCGCACGCCAGCAGGCGCCCGTGCCGCTGAGCGATATCACCGGCCCCTTTTTCGTATGTGGGTTCCGGGAGTTGAACTCGGGCCCTTGCGCTTGCCAGGCAGGCGCTTAAGCTGGTGAGCCATCTCACCGGCCCGGAATGTGATTTTTATTAAGATCATTATACATTTTGTATTAGATGAGCCAAAGATAAATTCCTTGCACTGAGCATGAGGACTATAAGAGTGGACTTAGCAAGCTTTCAGCCAATCCATCCTCCAATTCCTGGGAGAAGTAAATGAAGACAGGGCATTCCTGTCCCTCCTTGGCTTTGAGTTAGTACAACGATGCCAGCACTACAATGGGCTGCTTTCTAACAATATAGATGACATTAAAAATTTAACGAACACATCAAATTCTTGATACATGCTGGTGTTATTTCCACACTCTTATTCTGTATTATTATCTATCCTCTTCCATCATGGAGGAAATGGAAGCTCAGGAATGAGAAACAAAATGTCTAAACCAGTGAGCAACATAGAGAGGCTGAGGTCCCCATCTTCTGTCTCCTAGCTCAATCTACACCAGCTGCCTGCCAAGTGCTATATGACTTCTGGCTGGACCAGTTTTATCTGAAACTAAAACCAATACTGTCAAATGCCAGAGAGCCAAGTGTACTGGTTCACTGCATCGGACAATCGAGAAGGTAGGCTGCAGGGCTAAGGGAGCAGCATTAGGCTCACTTCAAATGCCCCATGGAATGCTGATCACCTGACCATATGTTATCACTTCTTGAAGGTATTTTTAAGCATGAATGCTGGCTTAGAAATTTATCTTATTTTAGAACAATATAAAATGTCAATTTGTTCCCAAAACATTCCTTAAAAAAACGGACTATTCTGTTTTCCACTGTGGGTAGTTTTGCTCTTGTTTTGAAAAAAGCTAGGGAGCATTCATAACTAGGGAAAAGGAGCACTCGGGCATTAAAAAAAAAAAAAAAAAAAAAAAAAAGCATTCAAAAATCTAGGAGAGGCCAGAGGTCGTGGTGCACACTTGTAATCCCAGCACTCAGGAGGCTGAGGCAGGAGGATCTCTGTGAGTTCAAAGCCAGCTTGGGCTACCTAGTGAGTTCAAGGCCAGCCTGAACTACATAGCAAGACCCTGTCTCAAAAAACAAAACAACAAAAAAAATTTAGGCAAAAGAGCACTCATACTGATTTTCTTTTCTAGGTGCCTATTTGGTGATTTAATTTTTAGTATTCATGATACCAAATTCTCAGTCTCTTCTTTTTTGAGCAAGAAGAAAACATGCTGTATTATTTTATCTTATTCTTTGACCTATCATTGTTCACATCAACAGGCTAGTTTTCTCTATCAAAAGAAATCCTGAATCAAAATAGCAAGGCTCTTGACAATTTAGACATCAGAGTGTTGACACAAATGAGTAAAAATTCTTACGCACTAATTAATCACGTAATTAATGACTGCTTCACTTTCAAAACCTATAACCTGTTCTGTAAAACAACTGTTCTTCTGCTATCATTATTCAGGCAGAAATATTCAGGCTATGAATAAGAATATAGTCCATGTGTCTAGTTAAACAATCCTGCATGTGAGGGCCAAAGTTTCTGTTTTCTTTTAAGATCTGAACAACAGTTCTCAGAATTTTAACTTTTTTTTTTTTGGTACCAGGAATCGAACTCAGGACCTTGCACCTGCCAGGTAGGTGCTTGTGCCACTGAGCAATATCCCTGGCCCAGAACTATAACTTATATTGCTAATGAAAGGCCTATTTGTCATAAATACCATGGCAGGAACTATTGCTAAAAGATAATCTCAGATCAAGAAGGCAATATTATAATAAAGCGCTAAGAGAGGTAAAAAAATTTTGTTTTATAAAATGCATTTATTTTTACAGTGCTGGTTACTGAACTCAGGGCCTTTGCACTGAGCTACATTTTGAAATAGGTTCTCACTAAGTAGCTAAATTGTCCAGGTGGGGCTCAAACTTATGATTCTCCTGCTTCACTTTCCCAGAGTGCTGGGATTACAGCAGTACGCCACCATGCCTGGCTTAAAACAATTTTAATAGTATAGCATTTGATGGTGTCTTAGTAACACAATCCATTGGTTAATGGCTACAAAAATGAGTATTAAATATTCAATACTTGACATACCTGACCTTCTATTTCTTCAGTGGACAATGCTTCTACTCCCAACACTGACTTCTTGAGTTCATACAAATTTATTCCCTACCCAATAACTGATCACTGTGAATCTAGGTATATGTAGAAACTAAATTTAACCTTCCAACTTGCACAAAAGAAGCAGTCAAGAATATGGCTTCTGGGCCGGTGAGATGGCTCAGCGGCATAAGCGCCTGCCTTGCAAGCGCGAGGGCCCAAGTTCGACTCCCGGATCCCACATACGAAAAAGGGGCCGGTGATATCGCTCAGCGGCACGGGTGCCTGTTGGCGCGCGAGGTCCTGAGGTCGACCCCCCGGTACCCACAAAAAAAAAAAAAAAGAATATGGCTTCTGCCTTTTCAGGTTTCACAATAGATTATAAACTGCATAAAAGAGGTTGAAATGATCAGTTAATAACAAAGAGGAGGGGAGTGTGTTGGGGGGAACAAACCTACCTATCCATCAATAAGGGAATGCAAAGTATGGCTCATTACCACAAAGATAAAATGCACAGCTAGAAAAAATAAAAGCCTTTATGTAAAAAAATGGAATTAGTAAGATAAGTAAAAAATGTGCAGAGCAGCACTGTGTATTTGCTTAAGGTATACACAACATTAAACTACACGTACACAACGCCATTCGCTCATGACCATAAAAAGATGCACTGCCCCACACACGGCCACTAACCATGAAGCCTCCTGAACACTTGAGATGTGCTAGGATAACTAAGAAAGAAATCTTCATCTTATTTAATTAGTTTAATTTTCAAATCTGATTCTAAAATATTTTACGCTGTTAAAGACAACTTTATTGATTTGGTAGATCTGGAATCATGTTAAACACTGGGTTGCATAATACAGTACTTCAATTAGGGTTTTAATGTCGATGCTAGAAAAATTTCAATTGCTAATATCGAGGGTCCTCCCAAGGTTCCAAAGGAGTGTAACAGTGATTGACTCTAGGTAGAAAACCTGTGTGACAGGAACTGAGGGCCTGGAAGGAGCTTTCTCAATGCTGTGTCATTTTTCTTTGAATTTTGTGCCATTTGAAAACTGTCGTTGGTTTTATTTATTTTGTTTTTATTATCAATATAATTTTGGTTAAAGTATCTCCCCCCAAAATCATATACGGTGCTTTTGAAGAGGTTACATATGGTCATGGCAGCAAACATTTCCTAATAACTTAAAATAGCAGCAATGTTCACAAATAGCTCCAGGGTTACAAAACAAACACCAAAGATCAAAGCTCTCAAACCTCCAACCCCTCTGTAACAGCACAGACTGGCCTTTTCACAGCAGCCTCTTCCTCCACCATCAGAAAAATTTGCTGTCCAGCTGGGTAATCCTAGCACTCAGAGGCTGAGGCAGGAGAAATGCTTTGCGTTCGAGGACAGCCTCGGGTACATAGTGAGTTTAAGACTAAACTGAACTATATAGTGAGACTCTGTTTCAAAAATTTTCAAAAGAAAATGTTGTTTTCCATTTTCCTAGTCACTGAATATGTTTTCCCTGATCTTTCATTCCTTTCTTCATCTACATCCCTAAACAAAAAATTGATTATCCTTTTATTTCCATTTACCAAAGTAGCTAACCAAGTACAGGAAAACAAGAAAATTAATTCCCCTCTTTAAAACCTTGTAAAGTTATTTTTGTTCTGTGAGGTAATATTGTAAGATCATAAGCAGATCACAAAGGGGTTAAGAAGGACCGAGGGCCTGCCTGGCAAGCGTGAGGTCCTGAGTTCAACTCCCAGAACCCACGTACAAAAAAAGGGCCGGTGATATCGGTATTATGCAAAACTGAAATACGTTTGATATGCTTAAGTATACAAACAAAATATCGCATATGAACATTGTTAATTCCTGAAAGCTCCCAAATCTTCTCATTTTGAAAATAAACAGTTAGAATTCTTTAATGTCTTTTATACAGCTGATTTTACAACTTTAAATGCATACATCAATGAAAACAATTTCACATAGGCAGTGTTAAGTAAGAAAGTGGTGGTGGGAATGGAAGCAAGGGTCTCAAAAAATTAAGGAAAGGGTCTCTGTTCTCACCTCCTCAGCACTCCATTTGCTCACTCCTCACACTTCGTAAAGGTGTCTGGCCTCAGTTCACATTGGTGTGTACTACTGTGAGGAAAGAGTCCTAGGGCTACGGAAATAATGTGTGCAAAACCATTCGCAATAGCTCAGCACTTGAGTGGCTACTAAATTGTAATGCACTCTTCACCCATCATCCAAACTTTGCTGCAGAATGCATATTATTGCAATAAATTCAAAGCACAAATCATCTTGATAGTCTTTAACTCTTAAAGTGAAATGGCTAAGTGCCAGAAAGTTTTAAAATTGTTTCTTGATTGGAAATATTTTGAAATACCCAGCGGAGAATGATGGGTGAAGGGTGGAATGAGGTAGCTGTTGTGGCACTCATTACTCCCTGCCTCATAAACCACATATATCTTCCATACAGTACATGATTTCTCAGTGCCCCAAAGCTATTCCACTGGTGTTTGGAACACCAACACATTCAAATCATTCCAAATATCTGCAGGGTTCCAGAAACTCGGTCTCTATCTTACCTAGATTTTATAATAATATAAGAAAACTAAAAATGCCCCAAATCTGTAACTTTAAAATACTGCTGCCAATTTTACCTTTACATGTGCTAAATATCTGGGCAAATACAAAAAAAAAAAAAAAAAATGGATTTGCATTACCAAAAATTATTGCAAATATTCAAAATGCCTCCAAATAACTTTTAGCATTGCCACTAATTCAAGTTTATATAATCTGCTTAGTCACCTAACCATGGCATACAAAAAATGTAAATCCCAAAACAACTCAAATATGTATATAAAATTTTGAATTTGATTAGGAAACTCTAAAAACTTTCCTAAAATTTGAAGCTATACTATTTATAACTGAAAAACTAAGTTAGTCTTAGAAATGTACTCCTAGACTTTATAATGATACCATCGTGAACTTCAGGGCATTTTTATTAGAATCATCTAAGAATCAATTTTCTATACAGTTCTGTATACATATAAGATCAGATCTTAAATAGATGGTGGGAGTTATTCTTGAATGTTATTCCTTTCAGAACAGATTGCATTTTCAAGATGATGTATGATAAACTGGAGTAAACAAAGTGGAAACAGGTTCTAGACAGAAATTTGTCCTAAGTAAAATGTCAGAAGTAAATGTGTGTATTTCCTCTTTCAGATCACTAGTGTTAGATATTTTCCATTCAAACGAAGTCACACCTCACTTTCCTAAAGAGGAAAAGAGTTCCTGGGTAATAAACTATCACAATAAAACTTACCCTTTTAGAGAGTCAGAGAGAACAGAAGATAAACTGGTAGCACAGGATCACAGCAGGAAATTTAAAAATTACTTTCTTTTCACCTGCCATCATTCTGCTCTGCCATTTTCAGCTTTGCTCTCTTGAAGCACAACAAAAAAATGAAAGCATCTATCTACTCTCTGGGGAGGAAGAAAAGCACATCTTCCATAGGAGCAAAAGACAGGAAGAACTCCCTCCCAGAGTCACCGCAGACCAGGAAACACAGATGTGGCCCTATTAGACAGTGACCCTCCCTCTTACCTAATTCTGTTAAAGCAGTGATATAGCAAGTGACAATCAGGCACAAGAGAAAAGCAAAGGATTGCTCCTTTCTATGACTCCATATTGTGTTATAATGGCCACTCACTTTAGCACAAAGGAGAAAATAAATTCAATGACTCCTATAATTATGTTAACTGTTGCTGACTCAACTGGTCTAGAAACTACGGCACACTGATCAGACCTGGGAATGATGGGGTGGTAGTCACTTTCACATTTAGCAGCTCGATTTCCTGTTTTTCCAGACATCTGAACGAACTGTAGACATCTGTACGACTGTAGCAGCTGTTAATGCTCTGGCTCCCGCTCCCACTGCTCCCCTTGGGCTCATCAAATCCTTCCCCACTACTGTTTCTCCAGAAACACTAACAGCGTTGCGCGTGTGCTTGAAGGCAGATCGGAGACGGGAACATCTGCAAGGACCGGTGATAAACGTGTCTCTTAGGTCTGGGTTCCTTAACTCCGCTTCCTTAAAAATGTATCTTCTTTTATGCTGGGCCATAAAGTGAAATGGTTTATTTAATTTTAGCAAATATATCAGGGTACATACCAATTACTTGGTGTTAATCCCTTAATTTAATCACACTGAGAATGGGGTTTTTCAAGTGATGCCATAACATATGCTCATACCTCTGGCATTTAACCTTATTTAAGGTCAACCTACAAACCATGCAAAATAGAATAATCATTACTGTATAGGTAAAACCATATTTTGGACTCAATTATTATAGCTCAATTTTCATTCAACTATAACGGCACAGGTTTGCCTCTGATATGTGTTTGCTACTTTCTAAATATCCATATGGCATTTTCATTCATTTAAATATTTCCAAAGGAATTTTTCACAAGTCCAAGGGAATTAAAAGGAAAACTTGGGGCCGGTGAGATGGCTCAGCGGCATAAGTGCCTGCCTTGCAAGCGCGAGGGCCCGAGTTCGACTCCCGGAACCCACATACAAAAAAGGGGCCGGTGATATCGCTCAGAGGCACGGGTGCCTGTTGGCGTGCGAGGTCTTGAGGTCAACCCCCCGGTACCCAAAAAAAAAAAAAAAAAAAAAAAGGAAAACTTTTGTCCTATTAGCCTGTATTTTAAAAATAAATAAATAATTATTTATATAATCTCCATAGCTCTGGTGTCAACTGGAGAAATCCAATAGAGAACAAGCGTAAATAAAGAAAATTAAAGAGAAAAGCTCAGGTCATTCTCCCTGGTCACCTTGCATCCCTATTCTATTTCACAGCCAGAAACTTGAAAGTCTTCGTGGGGCTCTATCTTTCTAGACAGTAAGCAAAGTTAAGAAACTGACTCGATATTGTACTATACTACTATGCTTTTCCCCTATCAAATTCCAAATAAACCTACCTCTGAGCTATCTCTCCGAAGAGGTATATATATTTTTTTTATTTTTTTTTTAAAGACAACAAGTAAACATTCTCCTGTATTAACAAACTCAAGCATTAGAGAATGTACAAATACCTTATGGAGAGAAACATTACTCAGTATAAGATTAAGCCATATGAAAGCTAGGTAAAAATAGAAGACTAAGGAATGGAATAGCTACAGTGAAATTGCATTTTCATACTAGGGAGACGATACGATGTTTACAAATGTGCATCTGGTTTATTTCGCTTGTAAGTATTTTCTCAAGTTGCATCCATTTACCTATAAAAGTTTCCAGTTTATCTTTCTTTATGGCTGAGTAGTACTCCATTGTATAAAAATACCACATCTTTTTTACTCATTCCTCGGTTAATGGGCATTTGGGTTGTTTCCACGATCTAGCTATTACAAATTGTGTTGCTATAAACATGGGTGCACATATATCGCTGTGGTACGATGTTTTTAATTCTTCTGGGAAGATGCCCAGAAGGGGAATATCTGGGTCAAATGGGACCTCCAATCCTAGTTTTTTGAGGAATCTCCACACTGATTTCCACAGTGGGTGCACCAGTCGACACTCCCACCAACAGTGGAGAAGGGTTCCTTTTTCCCCACAGCCCCTCCAGCATTTGTTATTAGTTGATTTCTTGATAAGAGCCATTCTTTCTGGGGTGAGATGGAATCTCAGTGTTGTTTTAATTTGCATCTCTCGGATGACTAGTGATGTTGAACATTTTTTCATATATTTGCCATTTGTATTTCAAAGAGGGTATATTAAATGGAAAAACACAAACATAATCAAGATATTCCCCAGAAGAATTAAGGACCTAGATACCTTAACTTATTGTCTACGAAATTAGGCAATTTTGGTTTTTGTAAAGAGCCATGTAACTACAACATTTAAAATGTATTAAAAGCTACCAACAGAATTGTCTTCAATTTTTTTTGTGTTGAGCTAACAGTTTCTCCTGCCTTTAGTTTTTGCTGTCTTACCAGTGAGATGACCAGCCAATTAAAGCACTTGGTCAAAATACTGTGCTCAAATTCAATTCCACAGCTCTCTGGTTGAAGTTAATAAATAGCGCCAAAATATTTAAATTTATGAACACTGTGAACTTAATGTCTATGAAAAAATAAAACAACTCAATCTCACTGGCATTTTTCTGAAGACTAGCCAATGCTTCAGTGCCTTGTCCAAAGGATTCATTCCTCAGATACAAAGATTGTGTGCAAAACTGAAGGCATTTGGCCCTTTATAAATAGTCATGGGAAACTTCATTCTCCCATACTTTTGTTTTTATTGTAACACATGGAGGAAAAATTAGCATGGCAAAGTCACTTTAAAAAGTCTCATAAGAATCATACTAATGTTAGAACACTAAAAGTTAAAGATATGAAATATCTTCAACAATCAAAACACTTGCTAGAAATTATAAAAAACAATTTCACCTATAAAACAGATAAAGGATCAAAAACTAGACATGAACTTTTTCTACCTTTGATGTACTTTCTCTCAAGCATATTTTCTTCTGTACATCTTATCCGTATCAGTCACGTTTCATGAAATTTTCTCCAGCATATAAGTCTAGATTTCTCTTTAAGATATATTCCAGGAATTACAAATGCTAAAATTCTAAAAAGTTCAAGGAGCCAAGGTCAGTCTTCAATTAAAAAAAAATCATTTTGCAAAATCCCTTATTACAAAATATATTTTATTTTATGCAAACAGAATATAAATCATTTAGTTCCAACTGACATTTTACTTCACTACTTACAAGTCTTCTGTAGTAATTTTTTTGTTGATCTGAGGCTCAAACTCAGAACCTTGAACATGCCAAAGCACTGTTACCAGTGATCTACACTCCCAGCCCTTTTTATTTTAACACAGGGTTGCTAAATTGCAGGGATTGAATTTATGACACCCTGCTTCAACCTTTAGAGTACCTGGGATTACAGGTGTGTTCACTGTATCAGGCATAAATTTTTAATTAAGTAATTGCTACCTTATTTATTTATTTAATAAGTTAGGCCAGAGGAGTCAGAAACTTTCTTTATACCTACAGGGCAAATATTTTTAATTTGTAGGTCATCTGGTCTTCACCTGGACTCTTCAACTATAATTTGAAAGCAGCTGTAGACAGTATGCAAATGATGGTTGAGGTGGCTTGCTATTATACTCTTATTAATGGAGGTAGAGGATAAAGCTCTAATAAACAGAATAAAGAATGCCTGAGATTCAACAACAGAAGCAAAAACAAAACAGATCTTTAAAAATATGCAAAGGTCTTGAATAGACATTTCTCCAAAAAAAGAGAATGGCCAAATAAAGATATGGCCATATGTTAATGGCCAAATGAAGATATGTAAATAATAAAATTACTAAGCATTAGGAAAATGCAAACCAAACTCATTAGTAGTAATTTATAGTAGCAAACATAAATAGTGCCTAGTGATAAGGCACATCAAGCTTGATCAGAGCTTGTTTCTAACATTCCTCCATACATTAGATTTGTGCGACCTTGATTAAGCTAACTGTAAAATGAAGTTAATATACTTCCTCAAAAAGTTGTGAAAATTTAAAAATACTGTAAAGAACACAAATGGAATTTTTAGAAAGGTAAAATAGAATTCCCCAAAAATGATTAACAGCAGCTTCTACCCCAGCTAAGGAGTCATCTTCATCTCGGTTATTAATAGCTAATCAACAAGTCTCATATCTGGCTGCATATGGCAGTCACCTGAACAGCCCTTTAAACCCAGGGAGACCCTCGACCCTGCCCAAGCCAATTAAAATCAGAATGAGCAGGGGCATGAGAGCATGGCTATTTGACTTAAAGCTTCCCAGGTGATTCACATGTTGAAACATATGCTGAGTATTTAACAAATGTTTACTAACAAGGACTCAGTTAATACCATCAGCAAAACTTTAGAACCATTAACGCACCCAAATAAAAGCTTAAGAGAGCAGGTGCTAAATCATTTAACTTTTCCTAAGCCTTCAGTCAACGCCCCAGCTCCAAAGTTGGAAAATTACAAAGTGGGCTTTTTCATTCCCCTTGCCCATTCCATGTTTGATTAGGAATTAAAACATCAAGATCCCTCAAAGCAAGGTCAACTGAGCTTTTGACATTTAAGTTCCCAAAGTCAAACGGAAAGAAAAGAAAAGCATATCTGTGAGTAAAGAACACAAGCACTAATATGTATGTAATTCTAATGATAAAATTGATGTCAGCAATCATATTGCTTTATCTAAGTGATTAACCTCATTCAGGTTACTAAGTTACTAAGATATAAAACTTGGAGTGCCTTTCTTTGAGTACCCGCACTCTGCTCTTGAGTGCATCCTATATCTTCCTCTAATAAATCCTTTTCATGCCCTTTTTTTACTGATGCATCCGAAAATTCTTTTCCTATGACAAGAGTCAGCGACTACAAAGGGACCTACAAAATGAGGCATCTTTTACTATTGAAAGATGATCGTTCTTCAAAAGATGAAACCTGATATTCCTAAGTTTCCTTCAGACCAGTCAGGGCAGAACTTTCAGTCCCTGGCTAGGCAGGGACTATGACCCTCCTCAGCCTGAGGCAGTTGCTGAAGATGGACCATCAGTCACCTTCTACAACCCCTTAAGAATAAGGGACCCAAATCTCAGGGTGGGGATGAGGTAGGATAGAAGAAATAAAGTTAGGTAGAATGGAGACAAAGGAATCGAAATTTTAAAAATTGTATTATTTTAAAGAAAAGCTGCAGCTTCAGAACACAAGCCCAGTTTACTTACTTTTTTTTCCTTCTCCCAAAACACCAAACCTGGGCAACTCCCTTTCAGCTCCATTCCTTTTTAGTCACAAATGGTCCTCTTTCACCCATGAAGGGATCCTTTCGGTATTTCCCATAGAAATAGCTCACTGAGGGTGGGCCATCCTCTCCCATCCTCTAAGACTAAGACTGAGACTACAGATTATCAAATTCCATAGATTTCCACCTCTCCAAAAATATAAAAGGTCCCCAGTTCCCAAACATATTGTGCCTCATTTCTTTGAGCACCCACATTCCACGCTAGAGTGCATCCTATATCTTCCTCTCATAAATCCCTCTCATGCCTCTTTAAAAAAAGAAAAAAGATATAAAACTTGGGTAACTTCATTGCAGAAAGCACCCTCTTACCTGCAGGAAGACATTCTAAAACCACGAGTCAGTGATGAGGTGCAGAGTACTGAATCCTATATATACTATGTTTTTCTATACATACATACCTAAGTTTAATTTATAAATTGAGTGCAGTGAAAGATTAGCAATGATAATAAAAGATTACTGCAACAAAAGTTATGTGAATGTGCTTTTTCAATATCTTACTGTATTTTCACTTCAAAAAACCACTTTACAGCCTCTCTTTGGCATATTTGAATTTTCAACAAACTTCACTACTCTTGGCCTTTGGGGCCATTATTAAATAAAATAAGGGTTACTTGAACCTCAGGCACTGTGAAACCAGTCAGCAAATCTGATAACTGAGACAGATACTAAGTGACTAATTTGTAGGCAGCATATACAGCATGGATTCGCAGGACAGAGAGACAGTTTGTGCCCTGGGCTAGATAGCGTAAACCTGAAACAGGACCATGTGAGATTTCATCATGCTACGTAGACTACTATAGGGAAGTTTAGCACTTATAAATTATTTTTGGAATGTTTTGCGTGATATTTTTGGACCATGGTTGACCACAGGTAACTGGAACAGCAAAAAATAAAATTGCTGATAAAGGGGGATTACTGTCATCAGACGTGCACAGTAGAAAGGGGAATACTAGCCAGACATGGTGGCCCACGCCTGTAACACCAGCACTTGGGGAGGCTCAGGCAGGAGGACAGAAAGTTCAAGCCCAGCCTGGGCAACTTGGTGATTTAGTGAGACCCTATCTCAAAAATAAATTTTTTTTTTTTTTTTTGTGGGTACCGGGGGGTCGACCTCAGGACCTCGTGCGCCAACAGGCACCCGTGCCGCTGAGCGATATCACCGGCGCCTTTTTCGTATGTGGGATCCGGGAGTCAAACTCGGGCCCTCGCGCTTGCAAGGCAGGCACTTCCGCCGCTGAGCCATCTCACCGGCCCTCAAAAATAAATTTTTAAAGGCTGGGGATATAGCTCAATGTGAAGGCTCTGGATTCAATCCTCAATACAAAAAAAAAAAAGACGGGGAATACTTTTGGCTACCACCTTCACTTCCCAAACATTACAGTTTTCCCACCAGTATCTCCCATAGTGTTGCTGTCTTCAAAACAAACCAAAACACGCACAAACCAACTGAGTACTTCCACTTTGTAGGAAACCAGTACGTGATTAATTATGGTTTTCATCTAAGTCACCATGCAAATTAAACTTTCATATATGTGAAGATATATACATTAGACATACACACGATACACCTGAATACGTATCAGTGACTCTATACCATATATGACGGTATGTATTACATATGAATACTGCTAGAAGGAAAATTGTTCAGACTAATTACATTTAGTACAGTTTTTTTTGTTTTTTTTTTTGTTTGTTTGTTTGTTTTTTGTGGGTACCGGGGGGTCGACCTCAGGACCTCGCGCGCCAGCAGGCGCCCGTGCCGCTGAGCGATATCACCGGCCCCTTTTTTTTGTATGTGGGTTCCGGGAGTCGAACTCGGGCCCTCGCGCTTGCAAGGCAGGCGCTTAAACCGCTGAGCCATCTCACCGGCCCCAAGTACAGTTTTTTTTGAGCAAAGTAAAAGAAAAATAATTGGAGAGTTGGGCATTTCCCAGAACCAGAGCAGGTGCGGCAAACTCTAACCAACAATGTGATTTGACCACATTTACAGAAAAACTCAAGTGAGACGTTGAAAATCTTAATCAACTAGTGAACTGGTTGTAGGTGAACTAGTTAATGGTTTACAGTTTAACCAATTATTTGCTACAGGGCCTTCTATAACTAAACGGAACTCAGTTACTGTGTATAAATTTTATATTGGTTTGGTCCGTCCAGCCCCGGGCAGGAGCTTAGTCCAAGGCAATGGTCCGTTAACATTTTCTTTAACAGTACACATATGCAGAGTGCCTGCTAACTTTAATCTTAAGGAAAAACTGAAATTGTGATTCAATAGCTTTTGAAGTCTAAACTCTTGGCCTCATTTCTAATACCAAGCGCTTGAAATATACAAAAAATACACAATGGATGCTTTTGCATAATATTAAGAACCGGAACTAATGTAATGGAGGAAGGTGAGGAATCAAGGGAACACACTGGAGGCCAAAAAAAAAGGCAGTAGGGATGCTCCCTGAATCAGACTCTTGAGGGCAACAACTTTGCAAGTGCTTGACCCTAAGGCAGCCATAAGTTTGGTACACTACTACTTGTACTAAATAGATGGCATCTACAGCAGATAATTCAAATAAGGAATGATGCTAAGTATGAGTTAAAATGTAAAGTCACTAAAAAGTTTTAAACAAGCTAATCCCTGCAATGTTACAATTCTTTAGAACGTTTCAAAGAAAAAGCAGCAGCTGAGGGGCCATAACATAATTACTTTTCCTAAAAGAATCAGTCACGCCCTAAATGCAAGTGGAGAAGAAGATATTGAACAATTTTACTTGAATGCATTAAAAAATTTAATTATCATTGTGTTTTTAGTCCACTTTCTAAAATACAATACCTGTGAGTGGGTGCATTAGAAAGAAAAGGTTTATTTAGCTCACACTTTTAGAGACTGCAAGTGCGAGATCTGGCAGGTCTGTCAGTGAGGCCCTTCTGGCTGCATAATACTATGGTGGCCGCTGTGATTGCAGGAACAAGTGTGAAGCAAGAGAGAAAGCAGAGAAAGCCAAGCTCACATTAGAACTACCCAGTGTCAGGGTAACCAACCCATTCCCCCACTACAGATGCATTAATCCTTCTTCCTAATCACCGGTGCCTCTTCCCAATACTGTTACCGTGAAAGCCAAGCTTCCAGCATGTGAGCCTCTGACACAACTCACATGAAGCCACAGAAATAAGTTAATGATTCAACAACTGTGAGTTGTTAAAATGTAGATTTTTATATTGCACCATAGTCAAGAACGTGCAAAACTATTAAAATAATGAATTAGGCAACCAACGTCCTAGATTTTCTTCCAGGTGTTGCCACCACCTGGCTGTGGGACTTCAGCAAAGTGTCTCTGGTCTTCAGATGCTCATTTGTAAAATACAGAGTTGCACCAAGTTTTTTTAAAATGACTTGTTACTACAATGTAAACCTTGGAAAATTACAGAGAACATCTTTTGAACAGTAATATCCAAGGATAAGGACTAAAGTAGGCCTCACTGGCTATTAGAATGAGTCATGATATAATTAGTCTTATAGCATGGGATTTATCTCCAAAACCCAACAATTACATCACATTAGGACTGTTCTCTGCCACCTCCCAAATATTCTTATTCAGGATAAACTTTTCCAGAGTTTAAACCTTTTTAATATTCTGGGTTCTTTAGAAAGAACAAAAGCAATACTCAATACTCAACAAATATTCCACAGGCACTTGGAATATGCTCAGGGGCAAGTGGAAGAAGACAACTGGAAGGAAATGATACGAAGTATTTTATGTTTAGTAAACATAAAAAAGTAGTGATAACTTTTCAGAATAATATAAGGTAAAAGGGTGGAGTGGGATGTTGAAATACTTTTCTGGATGTTGTTAAGTTTAGAGGGGAGAGCAAATGTCCTTTAAAAACATTTTCTTCATATTTGAGAAACTAGAGGTGTATGCTCTTAAGGCAAAGAACTTATCGGTTTAACCTTTAAATTATCAAAAAGTAAAATCTGAAGTACTGACTATAGGCATGCTTGTCACTAGAAAGCTCTTTTCATTCCTTCAACACAAAGCCACCTAAACTCATTTACTGAAAAGTATCGTTGATTTCTGAACATCTTTGTATTCTATGTAAGTGCGTATTTTTTTAAATGGAACTTTACTTAATCCATTTCCAAATCTGCCAATGCAATTCTATTTTATTCTGTGGTTCCTAGATTCCGTATTCTGAAAGCTCATGTAAATCTCAGCTCCATTTAGAGATCTTGCTTCTTTCTATGCTCAGTCTATCAATGTATTTCTGTGGTCATGCACCCTAATATTAGAACATATGGAAGGATGTACCTTCCTGGGGATGTACCTACCTGGGGGAAAAGGAAGTCAACAGCAATGGGTTATTTGCAGGAGGGAGAAGATAGCAAATTGGAGCAAAACTACAGAATTCGTACTCTACATGTTTCCTCTACGTAAGCATGACACTAAATGTCTTTTAGATTAGTCATGTTGCTTTGAGACTATTCTATGTTTCCTCTAGACGACTGCCAATGGTCTTGATGAATAAACATGCTGTGACTTGCTCCACGGAAATGCTTGTCATGTTCCAGGGAAAAACTGCCTTCTTCACTCTTAAACCAGAAAAACCGTAGAACTCTCATTCATTAGTTACAATGTCGATTTTTTCTTTACCTTTCTATTTCTGGAATATTTGTTTTCTCTTTCGGGCATTTTTGTGTTCAGATTAAGAAAGAAACGAAACTCTGAAGGAAGGAAACACTCGTAGGAAAAAGTTATACTACAGCAAAGGGGCTTCCCACTTCAGCTGTTCAACCTGTTCAGCACACACGTTCCTCCTGAACTACTTACCAGGCCAAGGTTATTCCCAGGTTCTCATCTCCTGCAGAACTACCTGTTCTCATTCCTGTTTACCCGAACGCTTAGCGGGGTGACTATTAGCATATCTGGCAGGAAGATATGCTTCATTTAATATTAACTCGCCATGTGACAGCCCCTTCCCCTCCAATCTCTACTCAAACACGTGAGGACAGAAAGAAGAGCAGAGGTGTTTGCAATGTGACTTTGCGGTCGGCCTTCGCATGGGCAATTGGCCACAGGCACACACACCCCCAATCACGGCAGCACCCCGCCCGCTCCCGGAACTGTCATCGAGTGACAGCTGGCACATCTTCCTGTTGCCCTCCACTCGCTTTCAGAAAGCCCCTTCCTTCCGAACAGTCACCTTGCCACTGCCCCCCGCTTGGGCCTCAGCCCGCGGCCAAGGAAACTTTCCTTTCCCAGGGCTCTCACAGGTATCGTCCACCACTGCTTCACAGCCCCAACAAGGGGCCCCTTGTTACCATTTTCGCTCCCGGACTCCTCACCCAATTCCTGGCGTTCTGATGGCCTTCCGCAACCCAGGGCAGCTCCAGTAGGGAAGCAGGGAAAAGCTCCCCAACCCTCACCCAGGGCTGCGTCCGGGAAGGCCAGCAGGGAGCAGCCTCCCCGGCCGCGTGTCGGGCGGCCAGGGCTTCAGGCCGCGGGCAGAGAGCCATCGCCAGAGCCAGGTGACCGGCGGAGGCCTCGCCGGCCGGGCCCCGGGGTGAGCAGCGCGGCGCAGCGGGCTTACCCGGTCGGGGCGGCGGCGAGCGGCGGGGGCGCCGAGGCGACGTCGTGCGCGCTGGGGTCTCGGCGCTCCATCGCCCGGCGGGGCGCTGCGCGGGCTCCAGCTCCCAGGCGGCGCGTCACTGCTGCGGTGGGCGAGGACTGCCGGTCAGGGCGGGACGCGCGCCTCCCCAGGCCGGACCTGGGCTGGCCGCCCGACGAGAGCCCGCCCGACCCACTCCGGCGCGGGGGGGGGCCCGCCTCCCGTGCGCTCCCACCTGCGCCACCCGGCTGGAGCCTGCGGGCGCCGGCGGAGAGCCTGGGTTCCAGCGGCCGGCGGGAGGCGGTGCTGCGGTCCCGCCCCCGGGGTGCACGGGGTGGCCCGGGGCGCCTCCCGCGCGCGGGCACCGACGCCGCTCCGGCCGCGCCGCGCCGGGCTCCTCCGGCCGAGTTCGCACAACAAAACGCCCTGGGAAAAGTTTTCCCGGAGAAAAGCTGGGAGGGCAAATCTTTCTTTTCCCACCCAGGGCGCCTACTTTCTTTTCAAAAGGAGACAGTGGCTCGCCTGTTCTCCCGCGGCTTCCTCTCCCACTCCTCCCTCCCCCGGCCTGCGCGCCCGCGGCTCGGCTCAAGCCAGGACTTGAACGCGGAGAGGGCGCAGCTCGGGGCTCCCTCCCGCCTCACCACTCACCCTGCCCCATCTCCCCGCCCGGAGCCCGGGGACTCGCTGCACCTCCGCCGCCCGCCGCCCAGAAGTGAGGACGCGGCGGCGGCATCAGAGCCAGCGAGCCGGGGAGGGACGGGGCGGGCGTGTGCGCGCAGCGAGTCGGAACTCCCTTCCCTCGGGGCTTCGGGATCTGGGGGTACGGCTGCGAGGCCGAGCGGAAAGGACCCCGGGCTGAGTGTTCCCGTTCCAGCCGCTAGGGCGTCGCTCGGGGAAGCCCGGCGCGCCCCGGCGGCGCAGGTGGGGACAGGGAGGGCACCTGGCCCTGCCGCGGAAGGGCAAAGGGAAACTCGCCGAACGGGGCCTGCAGCTTGGCCGGCCCTCACTGCCCGACCTTCGGCGTCAGGATTTTTTGGGTTTTTTTGTTTTTTGTTTTTTGTTTTTTTTAACATCTATGGTTGCTATTCTTATAAAAAAGCACGGCTGTGACAGTGATCTTTCTAACAGCAGGCACGTTTCAACTTGCCCTGTGTTCCCAGGCATGTTTCGCTTCGTTTTAAACTAGTAACAGCTGTGACCTGAAGGCTGGACGTTAATATGTCTGATGACAACCCGTAAATTAAGAAATGAATGATAGATTTTATTCACCACCTGAAAGTTTTACAGGTATAAAGGAATCACATGGACACCTGTGTGTGCTCCCTTGTACCTTTCAGTTCCAATCTGCCTGCCCTTAGAAGATTCTTTACACCTGTCGAACAGGTACATTTGCATCTCTCGTACACTGTATTCTCCTAAGTGCCAGTTGTTTTCAGATGTAAGCCACCTTGACAGATTCAAAAACTTACTTTCAGAAAATGTGAAATTTAGAAATTAACTGAAAACTACAATTTAAGAATAAAAATGGGTGGAATAAACTGTTGGCGAAACCGTCCACGAAGAAGCTTCCTGAAACGGACTTCTACGGTAGTAGTAGTATCAAGGAACAAATCTGTGTTAGCCAAGTCTCCCTGATAGTACAGCACGCAAAAGTACTAGAATTAAATTGGTAGGTATTACAATTAAAGTGATATATAGAATTCATGCTCAATTAAATACGCCTTTAGTTTTCTAACCATTACAGCAACCAAAGAGCTAAACTTAAGTAAAATACTAAATATTATCTGGTTCTAGGTCATTTGTCTACTGAGCATACATTAGTATTTATTCCTTTCAAACCATAATATAGTCCTCAGTGCATCCTTGCATATGAAATGAAAAAATGTGACTTATTTATTTGGATTATGATATCGCAAAAAGTTGCTTTTAAATATTCTCACTAATATTAATCAAAGCGACTCATTTAAATACCTCTGGATTTTAGACTTTAGGCAATAACTTAGGTTAAACAATTTCGTGAATCATTTCTGGCTCTAACCACGGGCCTTTACAGTTGCCTGCACAGACAATGCAGGCAAATATTGAGTAACAGTGAAACTACTTAAAAGTCCATAACTTTCAATCACAAGATCCAGATTAAAGCTTTAATTACTTTCGACCTTAGTTTATGACATACTGGTAATATTATGGACCCCATTAGGCTACTCTTAAACATAAAACATTTTCATAACATTTTATAACTGCTGAAAATATTTTCCACACCCACCAATTTTTCCTGTACTCCTTTTGGTCCTAGGCATAGGGAAGGATTATGTTTTCCGTGCCACTGAAACTAGGTATGGCCATGTGACCTACTTTGGTAAGTGAAATATTTCATTTTCTGGTGAAGTCACTTCAGGGTCAGTGCTTCTGCGCTCATGGGAATGTGTTTTCAGATGGAGTTGGCTGTGGAGATAGGAAGGGGTTGTGGGATTGAGGGAAGATGGGAGGGAGAGAAGGGAAAGGAGAAGGGAAAAAAATAAACAAGATTTTTAAAATAAGTAAATTTGAATTATTAAGGAAAAGTAAATTAACTTTTTAAAATATTCCCTTTTAAGCCAAGACAGAAAAGAAAAAAGGGAGGTGGCACAAGACCTAAGGATCCTGGAATGCTAAACTGTTGCCCTGAACACAGCTGCCTGGAGAGTCGCAGTAGAATCCTCATAAGCAAGAAATAAACTTAAGTGGGGTTAAGTCACTGAAATATTGACAACTTTCAGAAACAATTAGACTTGGTGTTCCTCTCATTTGGTACTAAACTATCTACTCTGTAGTCTGCTGATTGCATGGTTAATTAGTAAAAAAGTAATCACGGTTGCTATAAACCTCTTTCCATGGTAGAAAATTGCCTCTTCTCAATCATCCTCTTTAGCAATATAAAACTGTCTCGGAATTGCCCAAGTTGTTGGGATTTTGCTCAAGGTTCCTGTTTGGAAATCTCCCCTTCCTCTACTCGATCCAATCATTGTTACTGCGCATTCTCAGGTAGAGTCACCTCAGGAAGACTTTCCTGAGGGCACAAGAAGAAATAGACCCTTTCTGGAGCCCCCATTAGATTGTTAGGTGGGGCAAGGCCCTGTGACACTGTTTCAGTTATTCATTTACACCACAGCAGAGTCAGAGGGGTTTGAACTTAAGGGATAGTGTCTTATCCTTATCCTCTGAAAACATGGCCCAGAACAAAGGAGGCACTCTACAAATATTTGTGGAATGAATGAAGAAATGAAAGAAACCTTGAAGGTTTCCGCTCAGGAGAATCCAAAGAGGAACTTAAGTCAGGGAAGTACTTTTCCACTCAAAGAAGCTGGCAGATCATTTAAAATGGAGCAGATGGAAGGTGAATTTGAGCTAGGGAGAGAAGACTTGCTCTCCACATGATTACCTCATGAGGTTAGTGCCGAACTCACCAGGTAGGATGACCTGTTTTGCTATCTATGTTTCTTTGAATCATAATCTGTGGTGAGGATTCCAATTCCTACTGTACCGTAATAAAGGAAAAGAAATTTACGTGCTTAGTAAGTATGTGCATGCTTATACAAAAAGATCCAGATAAACACCAGTTAAACCAGGCAATGCCACCTTTTTTTTTTTTTTTTTGAAAAATAGAATTAGGGTTTGTCTGAATGTTTTGTAAACAACTTGAAATAAGGTAAAAATGTTCAGGTTAAGTATATCTTTATCCGGCTGTAAGATCCACTGAAAAGTTGGGTTTTTTTTGTTTTTTTTGGTTTTTTTGTGGGTACTGGGGGTCGACCTTGGGACCTTGCATGCCAGCAGGTGCCCGTGCTGCTGAGCGATATCACCGGCCCTTTTTTCATATGTGGGATCCGGGAGTCGAACTCGGGCCCTCGCGCTTGCCAGGCAGGCGCTTACGCCAATGAGCCATCTCACTGGCCCTGAAAAGTTGTTTTTAAAACTGAAAAATTGCACTTCAGAGGAGGTTAATATCCTGTGCATTTCACCTTTCCATATTGCAAGCTAAAGGAAGTGCTTACTTGAAATCTTCCTAGATGGGTGTGTGTGTGTGTGTGTGTGTGATTTTATACAGCAAGATCAGAGATGTTACCTACTTGTGTTCAACTTTAATGAAAGTCTTATTTTCAGACTTTGGATTTCACAAAACTTAATCTCAGGCAAGCATGTATTTAATTAAAGTCTTTAGTAAATTATAAGAGTTAAATTAATGAAAACAAAGCTGAACATGGAGTTTGGGAATATATACATAGCTTATTATTCTATCTTTGCTTTGATAATTTATGGGCTATTGTTGTATGTGTTAAAACACAGTAAGTGTTGTTAAAATTCAGTGTTTCCTATATGAACGCTCCATGAAAGAGCCTTATTCTAAAGTACCAAAAAATCTTTTCCTGGAGCTGCTAGAAATCCTGAACCAGGATTTGTCTTTGGCCTACCTACTTTTCCTTCCACTCTACTCCTATTTATAATCTTACTTTTAATACCTTCCCCGCCAAACTGTACAACAGTTGTTTAATAGGTGAGAATAAATAAATTCAAGATACATATTTGTTGAAACAGTATAGCTTCTTCAATACAGAAATAACTTTATGAAAAATTATCTTGATTTTGTTTCATTGCAAAACTTTTTTCCTCTTCAGTGAAGACAGATGTAGACGAAGGAAATTATGAAAAACTGTTAAGTTTTAAAATGATTGCATTTTTAGTATAATGTCTAATTCATGTAATTATAATCAAAACTCATATAATTTGTCCACTGAGATTACTTTGAGAACAAGTATTAATTAAAAACTTTAGAAGCAAGTATAGTAACTGAAGACTGTATTATTTATGTAGTTTTACTGACCATTGTAATCAGCCACTTTTACCCACATGAGAGTTATCAAAATATGAGATAAATGAAATGTTCAAATGAAATATTACAGCTACTTATATTATCAAAGATTTAATACATGACCCCACTGTTAGTACTGTAAGTCAAAATATATTAGAACATATAAAATTAACTATGGAAAATTTTCTTTCAGTACCAGGCTTGAACCCAGAGAGAAGTAAGATATATCCCCATCCCTTTTATATTTTTTTAAATTTTGAGACAGGTTCTCCATAAGTTGCTCAGGCTGGGCTCAAACTTACAATCCTTCTGCCTTTCCAGTAGCTAGAATTAAAAGTGTGCATCTCCACACCCAGCTGGAAGCTATTTTATACAATTATTTTTATACTGTGACACAAGGAAGTCATATTTGACTATTATATTCCTAAAATATAAACAAATACCCATCTTTCCTTTATGAAGTTTAATATTTATTTGTACCAAAATTTGAAGAAAAGAACAGTATCATTTTTAAAAGAAAAATATAAATTTTAATTTCATGGATATTTGTTTGGAATTATAAATACATTATCATGTTACACATTTTCTCTTTTGGGGTGTCATTTACAACTAAGTATGTTAGACATTAAGAGTAGCAAAATACATTTGCTTTATTGTTAATTGTAATGAGTTTTTAACACATCAGATTTTATATTTATTTTATATTTTCCTACCATATATTTTCTTAGAAATTATATATTTTCCTAGAAATTCCAAAAAGATTATTCATAATTTTATTTCAATAAAAGAAGTGTTTATTGAATGTCTGCTACATCAAGCATTGGGCTAAAGAAACAAAGATGGCATAGATTGCTTCAGCCCTGGAGAGGGTCAAAAACCACGGGCCTCAGCAGTACTGTTTTTGTAGCTCTGAATTAAGTTAATTCCTAAAGGAAATTGGCCAATAATTCCTGTGGGACTCTCTACCTCTCTTCTAAAAAGTAAGTTTCAGTATTTTTAAATCTGAATTAGCAAAATTTAAAAATGCCTGATTTTGGTCTATGTTTCTTGTAAATACCACTGTATTCCCATATCATCATATACAGTTCTAAAAAAACTGTTCTTGGTTTTTTGAGGTGGGCAGTCCCTGTCACTGGTCACATAGGTTCACACACGCAGGTTCATCTGCTCACCACTGACCAAATCAAGGAGACCACATATTTGGGTAAGAAGGAAAAGGGATTCATTGAAAGCTAGCTCTGAGGAGATGGAGGGGCCTATTCGCCAGGAGTATCGTCTCACCATGTACAGGTGTGTTGGGGTCTTTTACAACAAGGAAGAGTGTGGGTGAGAATACAGTGGAGCAGTAGACATTCTCAGGCTGGTTCCAACCCTTCCTGGGAATAAAACGGCCTGCCTGCTTGTGCCAGGATCTGCGTATTCTGTCCATTTCTCTGGATGGAGGAGAGGTGGGGGAGCCATTTATGCCGTAGGCCCGAGGAAGTTTGGAAGCCACATGACTACAAAGGAAAAAAAATCTAACTTTTAAAACTCCATTTTGCAGTGCTGGTTACATCATTATGATGCCCATATGAGGCTCATCTGCAACCCATGGGCACAAGTGATCCTCCTGCTTCAGCCTCCCAAGTAGCTGGGACTACAGGTGCACACACCACCAGGGTAACTTAGGCAAAGACTATTAACTTGTACACAGTCCAGGGTAGAAGAGAGGTCTGAAGAAACATGTTTGGACCCACAGATGTGTAAGACATTTAGCACTGTGGGCCTGCAGAAGGGCAGTTTTCAGTGCCCATCCAAATTTCAAGCTCAGATTCTGACATTCCAACTCCAAGCTCTCTAAAATCTGTATTCTCATTTTTCTCTTTAAGTTGTCTTTTTGCCAAAATGAATTTATTTCCTGGATTCTATAATTTTGTTACTGGTTTGCAGTAATAATCTTACTCATTGAATGCAAATATACCATTTTATTACATTAAGTATCAGTTCTATCAAAAGTACCCTGGTGATTTATACTTTAAATACCATTCAAATATATATTTCTTCTTTTTCCTTAAGGAAAAAAAAACTAAGGGAAAAAAAAAAACCCTAAGTCAAATTTTACATATTTAATTTGAGCATTGGCATTTAAGATTTTGCCTACTAATTTCTAATTATAGCTGGGAACTTCATTTCACCCTTTAAAATCTTTTTTTATTGGGTAAATATGGACTTTTTATTTTGGAAACACTTTATTATAGAAAACTTTTAACATATATAGAATATAGTACAGTAAGCCCCCATCCATCACCCAGCTTTGGGAATTTTTTAAAAAAATATTTTATCTAGCATTTCTGTTGTCTCCTTTTGTAAGTCTTAAAGAACTTCATAAAGCCTTTTTGAGCTTGTCAGCTTCTATCTATCTCAAAATATATAAAACCCGGACATAAAATCTGACGAGTCTCAGCATATTTCACACTGGTAATGATCCCGCCCCCGGGGCTCTCCTTCCTCCCGGGAGGTGAGCATGTGTGTGGTTAAATGAGCGCCACAGTGGTTAAAAGCTCAGGTTCTGGAGCCAGACAGATTTGGGTTAACACCCCTGGCTTTTCTGGGTAACATTAGAAAAGTAACTGTTTTTGACAAGGAGTAAATGTCCAGTTGAGTTAGGGTAGGAGAAATAAAGATAGGTAGAAAATTATAATTTTAAAATTGTACTTGTAAGAAAACTGTAGCAGCGGGACACAAGCAAAGTTGCCCAAGGTTACAGTGTCCTTTTTCCCCTTTCTAGGACTCCTCTCCTCCAAAAATTCTTGAGCCTTAAAGATATAATAAGCGGGCCGGTGAGATGGCTCAGCGGCGTAAGCGCCTGCCTTGCAAGCGCGAGGGCCCGAGTTCGACTCCCGGAACCCACATACGAAAAAGGGGCCGGTGATATCGCTCAGCGGCACGGGTGCCTGTTGGCGCGCGAGGTCCTGAGGTCGACCCCCCGGTACCCACAAAAAAAAAAAAAAAAAAGATATAATAAGCCTGTAACTGAGACCCGTGCCTTTCACCTGTAAATTGAACCTGTGCTTTTCTACCATAGACTTCCAGCCTCAAGGGAACAGCACTGTTAGGTGGGTAACATGTCTCTAAACTTAGAACACGTACAAGTCATTTGCACTCTAACCTAGACTACTAACAGGTACTTGAAAGACAGTAGGAATACACGTCCTAGATCAGCTGTCTGCGGGCACCCCCAAGATCACATAAATGCCCCCATCTCAGACCATAATGCACCTCTCTCCTAAAGGCGCGCACTCCGAAGTGTGTACTTATTAGATTCTGCCTAATAAATCTGCTTATGCCCCTCACTGATGCATCCTGAAATTCTTTCCCTGTGACAGCAGTCAGTGAACTTACTACCTACTCCATGGGTGGGGTGAGTGAGGTCCCATCTCCTCTTTGGGGGGACCTCCTTGCACCCTGTTGGGTGACACAGTGAGGTAGAATAAGTATTAACCAAGGGTAATGGAGATTCTTTTCGGAGGAGCATTACAAAGGAGAGCAAGCTGTGTCTTGGTAAGACTTCATCAATGACACAGAAGGCTTCCTGCTCCAAGCTCAGAGCTCTGGCTTCCATCTATGATGATCTTGAGTAAAGCACTGAACAGTGGCATCTTCACTTTCCTTATCACTGTGAAGAGTTTAGACATATTCTATTATCTAAGTTCCTTTTTCTCCATCTATATTGAATAACCAAGCTCACTGTGTTAAGAACTATTGAATTCATATACGGAGACTATTAATTATATGATGTCATGCTGCATAGAACCTTATAAAATGTTTTCACTTACTGAATCAGTTTGAGCCCTTTAAGAGTTTAGAAAGCTGGGCATGGCACACCTTTAATCCCAGCACAAGAGGCTGAGGCAGGAGGATCACAGTGATTTTGAGGCCAGCCTGGGCTTCATAAGAAGTTCAAGGCTAATCTGCATTGCATGGTGAGACCCTGTCTCCAAAACAAAACAAAACAAAAACCTAAGAGCTCATAGACACTCTCTTCCTTATTTTACTATTCTAAAAATTGAACCAATGACTTGCCCTAAGTTTTCTTAGTAGTAAAGTAGTGAACCTAGAATAAAAAGCTTTATTTCTTAGGAGTTTTAATTTTTATTTTACAGTAACATTATAGTTACCTTATTGCAAATATTGCACATTTTAAAAAGCTAACAGCTAACCCATAGTAAATAAATATTGTGTAAGTAGCGTGCTGAATATCTTTTCCTATCTCTGAATTCTAGGTCAGAAATGAACCTACCTTTCCCGAAGGAGCCACTTTAGTTTACAGATTTTCTTTGTTTCTTTCTTTTTTTTTTTTTTTTTTGTGGGTACCAGTTGTCGACCTCAGGACACCTCATACGCCAGCAGATGCCTGTGCTGCTGAGCGATATCACCGGCCTTTTTTCGTATGTGGGTACCAGGAGTCGAACTCAGGACCTCACACTTGCCAGGCAGGCACTTATGACGCTGAGCTATATCACTGGCCCTTGAAAATAATTTTTTAAATTTTTTGTTTTTTCAGTAAGATGGTGATACAATAGCATGGTAATGTGCTTTTCAGCACTGGAATTTCAGTGGGCTCACATCGTCAATCATATTTATCAGAAAATTGAGGCTTATAAGTACAGTTGGCCAGAGTTAGTAAATAAAAATACAGAATGCCCAGTTAAATATACTTATGTCAAAAATTATTGATAGTTTATCTGAAATTCAAATTTAACTGGACATCTTACATTTTATCTGCCAAGGCTACCCATAGAGATATCATCTTTTTCTGTTTTTCATCCTTGTATTGTACATTAGACTTCTAGACTGACCTTTCTTACATAACTGTAACTTTATGCCCTTTGACCTATTCCCTATCCCAATCCCCATCCTCAGCACATGCCCCAGGTAATTCCTATTCCAATTTAGTTTTCTTTGTATTTGATTTTTTGTTCATTTTATTGGTATATTTTAGATATACATAATGATCACATTCATCATAGGGAATTTGTACCAGTGCATAGTATGTCTTGATTCTTCTTTTTTTCCCCAATCCCCTCCCCTCCCTTCAGCCCCTCTTCCTCTCCTTATTTACAAAAGCTTTGTTTCCATTTTTTCTTTCTATTCTCTTTTTTCTTTTCCCTTCCTTCCTTTCCCCATCCCCCTACATTTTTCCCCCTTCCCATCTGAACATTTTCTTCCCATTTTCCAGTGCCTATTATGCACCTTGGGACAATACTCTTAAGTAAAATAAGTCAGACACACATGTTTAAATATTGCATTGTTTCTCTTGTATGAGAAACCGAAAGTGGAAATATTTGATTTTTTTAAAGGAAAAAGAATAAGGCATGGGAATATTAGACTCTGTTTTATGGTGTTTTAAGGTTCCACATATAAGTGAAATCATACAACATTTTTTTTCTGTTCCTACCTTTTCTACTTGACATAAGGTCCACTAAGCTCATCCATATTTTCACCAATGGCAGGATCTTTTTTAAGACTGAATAATATTCCTTTGTTTAATTGCTTTTTCCACTCATCATCCATTGACAGACTCTTGGTTGTTTCCACATCTTGCTAATATGAACAGTGCTGCAATATACATGGGAGTTCAGGTATCTTCTCCTTCTCCTTCTCCTTCTTCTTCTCCTTTTCCTTCTTCTTCTCCTTTTCCTTCTCCCCCTCCTTCTCCTTCTTCTTCATCCCCTCTCTCTCTCTCTCTCTCTCTCTCTCTCTCTCTCTCTCTCTCTCTCTCTCTCTCTCTCCTTTTATGGTACTGGAGAGTGAACACAGGGCCTTCACATTAAGCTATGTTCTCAGCACTGCCCCCCCTTTTTTTATTTTTTTCCCCCTGATTTAGCCTCCCAAGTCCCTGGGATTACAGGCATGCACCACTGTGCCTGGCTGGAGTTCTCAAGTATCTTTAAGAGGTATTATTTCATTTCTTTTGGCTGTCTTCCCAAAAGGGGTATTCCCAGGTCATCTGGTAGTTCTACTTCTCCTTTCTTTAGGAACATCTGTACTGTTTTCCCCCCAGTCTTCATCCTCAGCAACATTGTACAGGCTTTCTTTCCCTCTTCCCTTGGGCCAGTGCTTGCCATGTTGTGACAGTGTGACTATCTCTCATGGTCTTCATTTACTTATCTGATTATTAGTGGTATTGAGCACATTTTCGTACACTTATTGGCCATTTATATGTCTTCTCTGGAGAAATGTCTATTGAAATCCTCTGCATATTTTTAATCAGTTTATTCACTTTTTTTCCTTTTGCCATTGAGTTGTGTGTCTTACATACTTTGAATGTTAACCCCTTATCAGATATGTGGTTTGTGAATACTTTCTCCCAAATGTAGGCTGGTTTTTTCCTATCTATTGATTTCTGAGCTGTGCAGAAGCGCTTTAGTTTGATGTAGTCACATTTGTTTATTTTTGCTTTTGTCACCTATGTTTCTGATGTCCTATCCAAAAAATCATTGCCAAGAATGATGTCAAGGAGTTTTTCTCCTGTTTTCTTCAGGGAATTTTATGGTTTTCAGGTCTTAGGGGGTATGGCAATTTTTTTCAAAGAGAATGTAATTAATTACATGCTGATGCAAACATAAAACTGAAAAATGACAGAATTGACAGAACCCTTGTAAAATTGCCTAAATTATATGGTAGCATATTTTTATAAAAAGCTAAATATATTTCTAACCACCCTTTCATAAGAAACTAAAAATAATTTAATTATATAAAATGGAAATCTTTGATTCTATTGCTTCCATTTACCCTTCCCTGAATTACTTTTTTCTCTGTTTGAAAGACACTCTCATGTACAAATCAGAGATTTTTTTCTAATGCAAGCGTAGTTCAACTGATAACCACTATCAATGACAGTTTAATAGCTGTTATTCTTCAAGGCATGTTTTTGAATACTTCTAGTCAATAAACTTGTTTTAAGTAGTAAAGGGGCAGATGGCATATTTAGTGTTTATGAGATCCTGGGTTTAATCTCTAGCACATGTGCACAGACCCAAAGACAGCCCCCCACACACACACACAGCAAAATCTTAGCAAAGGAAAAAGGGAATTAGAACCATTTAGACCCACCTTATAGAGGCTGGAGATGTAGCTCAGTGGTGGAGAGCTTGCCTAGAATGTATATAAGGCCCTGGATTCCAACTCCAGCAAGGCAAAACATTTTTAAAAAATCAACTTTAGAGTCATCTGTGCTCTCATTCTGACTTATACTTGAAACATTTGATTAACATGCATTTTACAGTGTGCCTTTTAATCACCATAACCTGCTTATATTCGTGTGTAACTTAATAGAAATCCCAAGACTTTAGCACTAAAGTGCTAGTACATCAGCCAGCCTCTGTTACAGGAAGGGAGACAGAGATTTCCTGAAAACTGAGGCAGAGGCCCATGGGTTGGCTTGTCCCTAGGAGGACCCAAAGGTTTTCAGTGTCTTCATTTCTCCTTAAATAAACTTATTATTTTCATTTTAATCATTTTATATACATTTCCAAAATTACATAAATTTCATAATAATGTCCTGTTTTTTAAGTCTTTAGAAAACTGTAATCATGTCACATTTTGCATTTCAAATGCATTTATTTCTGTCTTTTCTCTTTTATGTTTGTTAATCCTGCCAGAAGAATGTTTTTTGAGTCACCAATTTTTGGCCTTTTTGGTCTCCATTGCACATTTGTTTTCAAAGTTTTGAAAAGGTACGCAATAATCCCTGCATGGACAGTCAAATAGTATGTAGAAGACCGTTTATCAGGCAGGTTATAGAAATGATTCCTGTCCAGAGTGGGAAGCTGTACCAATAGATACCCTCCTCGAAAAGTCTTTGGTTTTGGGGTTCATGGCATTTAGCAAGAGCAGAAGATGTAGCTAACTGCAATTATAGTTGTCTCTTAAAAATTACTCCTTTGAAATAGGACAATATAATGAGATATAAAAGATCTTAAGATTCTATAAAAGACATTTTATTAAGCATGTAAAGTATAGCACGTGATGCCTGGCAGTACATAATAAAGAGGAACTCTCTTACAAATGTTATAGTAATAATACATTTAGCACTTCTTGTATTTATTTATGAGGTACTAAGAACTCTCTATACTTTAAGGATGTAATTAATTCTTGCTGCATGCTTACAGGCAAAATAAGACATAATTAGTCTTATTTTGAAGATGAGCAAAATATAGCTCAAATTTATTACATAAATGTCCCAAGGACGTACAAATTAATATAACAGTACTACTCAAGTCTTTACATCTTCACAATTTTAGTAAAGAAGATAGCATATTAGCTTACCTTAATACCCAGTACTATTTTAAGATTATTTATGGAATATAACATTATTTTCCAGTTAGTTTTACATTAGATTAATATTATTATAATAATCAATGGCTGGGTATGGTTGCACATGCCTATAATTTCAGCAGTTGAGAGGCTGAGGAAGGATTGTCATGTGCTTAAGACTAGCATGGTCTACACAGTGAGTTCAAGGCCAGCCTAAACTACATAGTGAGAGGCTGTCTCAAAAAACCAAGGTAATAATGGTAATAATGGTCAATGATATTAAAAATCACTATAAAATAATAGAAAAATATAACTAGATTGGGATGTTCTTTAAATTTCTCTTTTAAAAATAACTAATCATGCCAGGAGAATCTTTTTCTTTCTTTTATTTTTTATTTATTTATTTTTTTGAGACAGGGTCTCAATATGTAGTTCAGGCTGCCTTTGAACTTACTGTGTAGCCCAGGCTGGCTCGAACTCACAGTGATCCTCCTGCCTCAGCCTCCCAAGTGCTGGGACTATAGACATGTGCCACCATGCCTGGCTAGACATTATAAATATTTCATAAGAAAAGTACAATGTACAGATAATTTAGAGTCTTTAGATTTTAAAATAGATCTAAAAAACTAAAGCCGGGCCCGTGAGACGGCTCAGTGGAGTAAGCGCCTGCCCGGCAAGCGCCAGGGCCCGAGTTCAACTCCCGGAACCCACATACGAAAAAAGGGCTGGTGATATCACTCAGCGGCACGGGTGCCTGCTAGCGTATGAGGTCCTGAGGTCGACCCCCGGTACCCACAAAACATAAATAAATAAATAAATACATAAATAATAAAAAACTAAGGCCTTTAAGAAAGTCTGATTAGATATATTGGGGTTTTTTTTTAAGTTGTTCAAACTCCCAAAATAAGGGACAAAGCCAATAATTAAATATAAATTCAAAATATTTTAACTTTTATCACTGTTCATTGGTTATATTAATAAAATCTTGGTTAAAGCCACAGTTAAAAGAAGTATAAAGATAAGGTCAAATTATGATGAATGATTCTGTGACGTTTCTAGTATGTGGTCTTTATCAATAGCAAAGAATTTAACATCTGACTAAGCTACGTAATAACTTGGTGTATATTTTAAAAATATTGGTTCCTAAGCTTCCTGTAGCCCCAGCACTGTCCTCCAGCTCAAAATACAAGCTAAGTGTTAGTTAAAAAAAAATAGAAAAGATTATTACCACTCATTTGTCTCTACTGAAACAGCAATGAGGAAATAAACCAGATGCTTGTGAGATGCTTGACTGTAAATAAAACTTAAGAAAGCCAACATGCCTAGTGCTTAGTGTGGAATTTAGGTCCATCATGTGTTTCTTTTTTTTTTTTTTTAATGTGGGTACGGGGAGTTGACCTCAGGACCTTGCGCTTGCCAGCAGGCGCTTGTGCTGCTGAGCGATATCACCGGCCTTTTTTCCTTTATGTGGGTACCGGGAGTCGAACTCAGGACCTCGCGCTTGCCAGGTAGGCGCTTATGCCGCTGATCTATCTCACCGGCTTCATCATGTGTTTCTTGAATTGAGAGTGTGAAAACAAGGATAAAACAAGGTTCCTTCTTGCCTTTCCTGAGAGTGGCAAGGTACATACAAAGGTTGTGAGAGTGTATACCAATATATTCTTAAGGGTAACACCTGTCTCAGAAAGAAGTGGTCTAGAAGTACTGTGAAAGAAATCCATGAAAAGCTTTGTTAAGGAGAGATGTCTGGATAGGTGTGAATTCGGAGATAAAACATGGTGCAGAGGCATCCCCCACTACGGAAAGAGCACGAACTCACATGTGGTGGTTGCCTGACTCTCGGTTTGGGAGACAATACAGACCCCAGACTAAATGAGCTTTCAGAAAACTGAAGGAAATGTTGTCAGACATCAAAGAGGATGTTAAGTTCATATACATAAGATACGTATATCATATAAAAGACCAAGTTCATTTTATAGGTGACATTTTAAAAAAAAAATATGGAGCAAATATTCAGGAGATAGCCTTCAAGATTTTATATATACTTAAGAGAGGCCAAAAAAAAAATTATCTCCTGAAAGAGGCATTTTTGAGAAAAAGTTAAATGATACTTTAAAAAAAGTGTGAATGTTTAGCAGTGGTTAAAGTTCAGAATTGTGTAATATCTAGCAGAAGTGCTCTGTAAATTGCCTTAAAATAGAACTTGATTTGCTTATTAATGTTTTTGAATCCCACACTCCCTGGATGTACATACTCATGTCAAAGTCTCCCCCAGGTTTAGCCCTTGCTGTTTTACCTCTCTTCTCTGGATTGTCATTGTTCGTTCCCTGTGCAAACTACTCCAAAGTGACCCTCAAAGGGCACCAAGTCACATGGATTAGAAATCAGCCGTATAGGGCCGGTGAGATGGCTCAGCGGCTTAAGCGCCTGCCCGGCAAGCGCGAGGGCCCGAGTTCGACTCCCGGAACCCACATACAAAAAAGGGGCCGGTGATATCGCTCAGCGGCACGGGCGCCTGCTGGCGCGCGAGGTCCTGAGGTCGACCCCCCGGTACCCACAAAAAAAAAAAAAAAAAAAAAAATCAGCCGTATAAACTCTGCAAAAATTTTCTCTCTAGAAATTGTTGTGAGCTTGAGGCTAAGACAGGCAGAAGCATGCATATAATGTTGTCAATCTCAAGTTAGTCATACATTTATGATTCTAAGGAGGGAAAGTGTTAAGGGCAAAAACCAGGATATCCATTTTTTATATAAGCTTTATTTCTTGAATACCATTTTCCATATCACATTTGAATACTTGGAAAAATAATGTAGAATTTAAGAAAGTTCCATGTATGTCTAATTAATTTCACAAGCTGTGGCTCCTTAAAAGAATTCATACTTGCCCTCATTGGCCAGTTCTGTGCTGGCAGATTGTGGCTCACTCACCATGATCTTTGAGAAACTGGTTCAGCACTTGCCAGAGCTGTGAGTATGAACAGAAAATGCTGATACCACTGAGAGCCTTAAAAACACATAATGAACTGGAATAGAGCAGCCAGTGCTGGAGAGGACAAAGCTCAAAGGAATATGCAAACTATTCAAATTGGCTTCTTTGCAGGTCACTTTTCAAGTAGTGTTTAGGATTTCATCAGTCATCTCAAGTTACCTCTGGCTACTGCAAAAAAGCCAAGAAAATAAAAATATCTGCCATATATGCAAGACTTACTAGGCTCTAGGCACTGTATTAGTACTTCATAGATAATTATCTCATTTGATAATCATAAAAATTCACTATGATTAACATTACTGAGTTAATCTTTTTGTATGATACTGGGAATTGAGCCGGGGGGCGCAGGGAGTGGGGAGCTTCTCTATCACTGAGCAAAATTCCAGCCCCCTACTTTTTTTTTTGTGACAAGATCTCACTAAGTTGTTCAGGTGGGACTTGAACTTGTCATCCTCCTGTTTCAGCCTGCCTAAGTGCTGGAATTACAAGGGTGTGCTACAAGGCATGGCACTCTTTAATCTTACTGATGAGAAAACTCAAAATCGCTATTGCAAGAAGTACTTCAGTGGCCGGTGAGATGGCTCAGTGGCTTAAGCGCCTGCCTGGCAAGCGCGAGGACCCGAGTTCGACTCCCGGAACCCACATACGAAAAAGGGGCCAGTGATATCGCTCAGCGGCACGGGCGCCTGCTGGCGTGCGAGGTCCTGAGGTCGACCCCCCGGTACCCACAAAAAAAAAAAAAAAAAAAAAAGAAGTACTTCAGAATATTATAGTATAATATGGGTAAGCCACATTATACTTTTCTTTCATAAATATAAATAGGATAATTTTCTTTCATAAATATAAAGCAGTATAATATAACATTTTACTAGGTTCTTAATGGAAGATGTTACAGATTTTCTATATAAATAGTAGTAACTGCCTTAAAGCAGTTCACATCAAAGAAAAGAAAGTCATGGTCCACCATAGACAAATATAGGACAAATCCCTCAGTAGTCTTTGCATTCTGTCCCAAACTCATTCGAGTGTATTCGCATCAAATATTCATAATTGCCTTTACATTAGACATTTAAATGAAGGCAGTATTAGCCAAACAAAACAGAAAGAAGTGTGTTTATTCTTTTCCAATGTCTTATTAAGCTAAATATGTAATTAAACATAATTCTGGGCTGAGTATCCTCAGATAAGTTCCATAGCTGTCCAGTGTTTACTGGACACACCCCACACCTTCACGGTGGGGTATGATTAGTAGTTGTTCAAAGAAAAATTTTACAGTGACATTGAAATGCATTGATGTATTAACAAAAATTATTGATCTTTGTTACCAAAATTTGTCTCAAATTCACTAGTCTTAATAATAGACTTACAATTATAGGAAATTGCTATTTTATCTTGTAGCTATACCTAAAGATTCTTTCCTAAAACAATTTAAAAAATGTAGATATCATCTTGCTCTTTTTTTTTTTTTGTGGGTACTGGGGGTCAAACTCAGGACCTTGCGCACCAGCAGGCGCCCGTGCCGCTGAGCGATATCACCGGCCTTTTTTTCGTATGTGGATACTGGGAGTCAAACTCAGGACCTCGCGCTTGTCAGGCAGGTGCTTATGCTGCTGAGCTATCTCACCGGCCCCAAAGATATGTTATTTTTTATTTATTTATTTATTTATTTTTTATGTGGGTACCGGGAGTCGACCTCAGGACCTCGCACTTGCCAGCAAGCGCTTGTGCCGCTGAGCGATATCACCAGCCCTTTTTTTCCTTTATGTGGGTACTGAGAGTAGAACTTAGGACCTCGCACTTGCCAGGCAGGCGCTTATGCCGCTGAGCTATCTCACCGGCCCTCATCTTGCTCTTTTAATTGATATTTTTCCCATTAAGAAAATGGGTAATGGTAATCTTTTTTCCCGTTTAAAAGAAGGATTGTTCATTAACATGTTCCTGCCAGCTTGAACTATCGTTGGCATATGCGTGTACCATCGAGTGGATTGTGGCATTGGCAGTACAAATGAATCTAATCCCTTTCATTGTTCTTTTTACTAAAAAAATTCGTAAAAACTGCCCAATGGGACAATCATGCATATACCACCATTGATTCAAGCCACCCAGCAGTGAGACATACAAATTACAGCCCTATTATGAATATGTTTAAAAAGCACAACCCCATAAACATATACAATTTTGTGTTTTTAATGTGTCAATTAAAAATAAATTTTAAAATGCATTAAATGGTTATACAAATGTACACACACATACATGAGAGACTTTATTGAGATTATGTTAAATTTGTTTGGTACTGGAGGACATTAAGTGTTTGTCTACTTGAGAAAGCAATGTTATACAAATATTGCCTTATATTTACTGTACAGCTAATGGCTAAACAAAGCTATCTAACTCCAAGGATTCATGATAAAATTAAAAATAAAGTCAAGTCAATGATAAATTTAGGTAGATGTTTCTGACCTTTAAGCTTAGTATCCTATTTCTTCTGACTTCAACATTTCCTCTACCAAAGAAACTTGCTGTATGCAAGTACGTGTGAAAATGAATCAGGCATGCCATCACTGATTTGTACCTGCCGATCTATGATTACTTGTATTTAACATAATTATGAATAATCCTAATTCAGAACTTGAAAATTACACGAGGAAAATAGACCTGTTCTGATAGGTATCATATGTAACCAAGACAACTAGTCTTTTGTTTGCCTATAAGTAGTATAAATGTTTACTCTATAAATTATTCTAATGCAACAAAAGCCTTACCCTGGTATAACTTTAACTGTAGTTTGGGATAATAATCTCCCCCATAATAATTATTCACATTGGTTAGTTATTAATTTACCTCTCTCAGGAATAAAACTGGAATCCTATTAAGCCAAAACCATAGCTTATACCATATATATTCATATAAGATATATATTCCATAGATTCATACCTAAAACTTTTAGATCCTGTACCCTCATTTAAGTTCATTGTTTTATTCTATCTTGTAAACAACAACAAAGACAACCTGAGATTCCTTACAGTTTACATAACTTCTCCCCTACCTCAGGAGCAGTGGACCACGTAATTATGCCATTGTGTATCTAGACAAAATGATCAACAAATCAATGAAAGAAAAACAGCTAGTGGCAGTGGAGAATTGTCTCTCACACCAGGTGGCTTAAAGCTTCTCATATGTGTCTCAGGTTTTAAAAAAATGGTAGTTACTCTACAGTTTTATAAAAATAGGTATAAAATAAGCCTAACAGCAATAGGGATAAATCATCTTCCTCTTGTAAATTTAAGCCCTCCTGATGTCTCTCGGTCCCTTCTCTGTAATCCCTTACCAGCCCCTTGGTGAGGAAGAAGCATTCACATTCTAAGATACAGAACAGATAAATCAACTCTGTTCCCTCAAGAAAGCACCCTTCCCATATTTTCCTCTCCTTGGTTCCCTCCATCAGCTCCAGTCTAATCTCCTGCAGTCATGGCCTTAGGGGTGGGAGGTAAGAGACTGGATTTATTCTCTATTAGATTATAAGGAAGACACCATGCCTCAGGGCAACTTACAGAATTTATTAATGCAAACACTCATTTAACATGTTGCATTTATGACTTTATGCAAGAGTCTTTGATGAGTATCTTTTCAGTCTTTTTCCTCTTCTTTTTATCTTCTTGCTTCAGAACTTGCAATCAATGTTTAAATCGGAAGGATTTATAGTTCTCAAGTGTGCAAGATACAAACGAGATAATAGTCAAAGTTTAGAATCTTATTTAAATAAGTGAACTTTTTACCTGGTTACAAAACAGCAAATATCCTCTTAAATAGCATGGCGAATTAGAATGGGTGACTTCTTTTTATTTTTGTGCTCCTAGTTTTAAAAATTACAAAGAACAGACAGCTGCAAAAAAAATTTCCTGTCTCATTGTCTTAATATTGTGAATGAGAAGACCATATCAGGAGGAGTCCAGAAAAAAAAAGATTCTTTTTTTTTTTTTTTTGTGGGTACCCGGGGTCGACCTCAGGACCTCGCATGCCAGCAGGCGCCCCTGCTGCTGAGCGATGTCACCGGCCCCTTTTTTTTTCGTATGTGGGTTCCGGGAGTCGAACTTAGGACCTCACGCTTGCCAGACAGGCGCTTACGCCACTGAGCCATCTCACTGGCCCCAAAGATTCTTTTTTAAAACTTAAAATATATCACAACCATGTTAACTACCATTATTTTTAGTGTTTGATATTTTTCATGTTACCTTTCTTTTTTTTTTTTTTTAATGTGGGTACCGGAAGTCAACCTCAAGACCTCGCTCTTGCCAGCAGGCACTTGTGCCGCTGAGCTATCTCACTGGCCCATCTTACCTTTCTTAAGCAATGACAGTCTTCTCTTTTTGTATCACGTGCATAGCATTTATTACACCATACTTGTTAGAAATATACTTATCTAATTACTATTCTAGTCTGAAAGTAGACATTGTGTCTTAATCCACTCCGATGAAAATTACAAAAAAATTACATTTTTAAAATTTTTATGGACAAAATCGAATCTTTGCTAAGCTCTCCAACCCACATGGAGGGAAACCTATCAAGAGACAATTGATCGTGGCGGTGAGATGGCTCAGCGGCGTAAGCGCCTGCCTGGCAAGCGCGAGGGCCCAAGTTCAACTCCTGGAACCCACATACGAAAAAGGGGCCGGTGATATCGCTCAGCGGCACGGGCTCCTGCTGGCGTAAGGTCCTGAGGTTGACCCCTGGTACCCACAAAAAAAAAAAAAAAAAAAAAAAAAGAGTCAATTGATCGCTTACCTCTGTATTGTCTTCCACTAGTTGGAGGAGAACATATGATCTCAGGCAACAATAAAATTGGGGAAGGCTTGTTCTTGACTCACATTCATCAGTGGTATTACTTTAACTCAGTGTGAGCCAGGGGACAGATCCTCAGGTTCTTTCTGCTGCCAGGAAGTCTGGTGGTACCGTCTGCTCCTGTAAGAGGAATTTTCCCTTCTGGGAAGATACAATCCATGCTGTCCTCCTCCTCCCAATGTTCCGAGAATTAAGCTGTTACAGTTTCAAGTTGCCTAAGTTAGATAAGAATGAGAACAGGGCTGACCAGGGATCTGGATTACAAGATAAGAACAACCCCATGACTAAGGAATTTACAAAACATGCCTTTATGAGATAAGAACAACCCCATGACTAAGGAATTTACAAAATATGCCTTTACGAGATAAGAACAACCCCATGACTAAGGAATTTACAAAATAGATGACATCCTCCGCCGCCCAGCCTTAAATTTCCATATGATTGTCTTCTCCCAATGAATGTAAAAAGCTGTTTAAACTAACCAATGCCATCTGCTTCTGTAACCGTGCTTGCAAAGACCCCTCCTCTCTTTGTTCTATAGACATATAAGCCCTGCACAGACAAACCTCGTGGCTCTCTGTTCCTGCGTGTTCAGTGAGCCCCACGCATGCTTGGTCAATAAAACCCCTTGCCTTTTGCATGAGAGAACGCTTCTTGGAGTCTTTCTTCACGCGGCGGGCGTCTCTAGCCTAACATTGGGGGCTCGTCCGGGATTGGAGATTGCCCCCTGCGTCGGAGGGCTTCAACAGCCACCTCTCAGGGTAAGTATGGCCGTTTCTCTCTCTCCCTCTCTCTTTGTCTTACTTTCACTTTGCGATCGCCTAGTTTTTGTTGTGACGGGCACCAAGACGCATGAGCTCTTGGTCCCAGTGACTTGCCTCTGGGCTTCTGGGTCACAAGTCACTTCCCCGGGGGACGCCTCGGGGATTATAGGTCCAGCGGGGGATTCCCCGGTCGTGTTTCTACATAGACTCCTGGAGCCTACCTCCTGGGCTCCTGAGGGTCTATTCAGCGGGGGATTCCCCGGTTGTAACTCTTTCACTTCCTCTTTTGGAGAAGTCTTGTGTGCCGGCATTTGTCTATTGTCTTGGTTGTAGTGTTTGTCTGTCTTTGTTTGTTTGGCGCCACTAACCTCTTTTGTTCCACAGCACCCACCATGGGACAAGCAACATCCACCCCTCTCTCTCTTACCCTAGGCCATTGGTCAGAAGTGAGAGAGAGGGCTCATAATCTTTCTTTACTTGTCAAAAAAGGTAAATGGCAGACTTTATGCTCGACAGAGTGGCCTACTTTTCAAGTGGGATGGCCACCAGAGGGAACCTTCCACCTCCCCCTCATCCAGGCGGTTAAGGCTATAGTCTTCCGCCCTGGGAGACAAGGACATCCTGACCACCAAACTTACATTGTGGTATGGCAGGACCTATATGAAAATCCTCCAAAATGGGTAAGGCCCTTTCTACCTCTGGCTCTACCCGAGCCCGTCACTCTCTTACCCATGAAAAGTCAATCCCCAACTCCCAACCTCTATCCTTCCCTCCCTTCTCTGGTCCTACCCGAATCACAATCTGACTTAATCCTATTGGATTCTGAGGCACCGCCTCCTCCTTATCCCCCTCTACCCTCTGCTCCAACTGAGGCAACTGCTGCTGCTCCTCCTCCCCGTTCTCCTACCCCACCCTCTTCACTCTCTTCCCCCGAGTTGACTCCGCAGGGCCTTCCGGTTGATGCTACAGACCATGGGCCAGCTCAGGGAACCCGAAGTCGGCAGGCCCTGGGCCCACAAGATGGAGTGGCAATTACACTCCCCCTCAGACCACTTGGACCCATGCTGGAAGATGGACACGGGGGGCAAATGCCAGCACTCCAATACTGGCCCTTTTCTTCTTCCGACTTATATAATTGGAAAAATAATAACCCTCCTTTCTCTGAGGACCCTTCTAGGTTAACAGGGTTGATGGAATCTCTCATGTTCACTCACCAGCCTACCTGGGATGATTGTCAACAGTTGTTGGGGACCTTGTTCACCACTGAAGAAAAGGATCAAGTCCTCATAGAGGCCAGAAAGCTCGTGCCAGGACAGGATGGGAGACCTACCCAGCTCCCAAATATCATTGATGACTTCTTCCCATTGTGTCATCCTAATTGGGACCCCAATACTCCAACAGGTAGGGAGCATCTGTCCATCTATCGCCAGACTCTAGTGGTGGGTCTCCGAGTGGCCGCTAGGTGGCCTACAAATTTGGCTAAGGTAAGGGAGATCCTTCAAGGGTCTACCGAGTCACCCTCGATATTCCTAGAGAGACTAATGGAGGCTTACCATAGGTACACTCCCTTTGACCCTCAAGACGAGGGACAACGGGCATCTGTTGCCATGGCCTTTATAGGACAGTCGGCTTCAGATATTAGGCATAAGCTCCAATGACTAGAAGGATTACAGGACTTAACCTTAAGAGATTTAGTGAAAGAGGCTGACAGAGTATATTATAAGAGAGAAACAGAAGAGGAAAAAGAACAGAGAAAGGAAAGAGAGAAAGAGGAAAAAGAACTAAACAGAGATAGAAGGAGGAATAAGGAATTGACAAAAATCTTGGCCACAGTTGTAAAAGGCATTCAGGGAGAAATAGATGAAGGTAAGCCACGCCGCCCTCCTCTTGACCCCAACCAATGTGCATATTGCAAGGAACAAGGACATCTCATGAGAGAGTGTCTCAAGCTTAAAAGGAAAAAGGAAAGAGAAAAGAAACAAAAACAGGCATTGGAGGCTCAACAGCGCCAACAGCCTAATATACTGGCCTTAGAAGAAGAAGATTAGAGGGGACGGGGCTCGGACCCCCTCCCCGAGCTCAGGGTAACTTTCAATGTGGAGGGGACCCCAATTGATTTTGAAGTAGATACAGGAGCTGTCTTTTCTGCTCTCCAAGCCCCATTGGGACCTCTTTCCTCTAAGAGGTCCCTAGTTCAAGGGGCTAATGGGAGCAAATTCAGAGCATGGACTACTAAAAGAACTATGGACTTAGGTAAAGGAAAAGTCCAACATTCTTTCTTGGTAATACCAGAATGCCCAGCTCCCCTCATGGGAAGAGATCTCTTAACCAAATTAAGAGCCAAAATAACTTTTGAGCCCCAGGGACCCCAAGTGACTTTTCTTAACCCCCTGGTGAGCCAACCTATGGTGACTATGCTTACTTTGGCAACTGATGATGAATATCAACTTTATAGCCAGCCTACGGTTTCAACTATACCCCAAAATTGTATAACGGAATTCCCTGATTCCTGGGCTGAAACAGCTGGATTGGGACTGGCCACTTTACAACCCCCTGTGGTAATTTCCTTAAAGGCCTCCGCCTCACCGGTCCATATCAAACAATATTATATAAACAAAGAGGCCCATCAAGGGATAAAAAGACACATACAGAAGTTTCTCAAACTAGGGGCGTTGGTTCCGTGTCATTCGGCTTGGAATACGCCCTTGTTACCGGTCAAAAAGCTGGGAACAGGAGATTACAGACCAGTACAAGACCTAAGAGAGGTAAACAACAGAGTAGAAGATATACACCCCACAGTGCCTAATCCATATAATTTGCTTAGTACTTTGGGTCCCAAAAAGACTTGGTATACGGTCCTAGACTTAAAAGATGCTTTCTTTTGTCTATCTCTACATAAAGATAGTCAGCCTCTGTTTGCCTTTGAATGGACAGACCCTGACACAGGGATGTCAGGACAATTGACTTGGACCCGCCTCCCTCAGGGATTTAAGAACTCCCCTACCATCTTTGATGAAGCTCTCCATAAGGACCTGGCTACCTTTCGAGTCCAACACCCCGCTGTGACCTTGCTCCAGTATGTGGACGATCTTCTGCTGGCCGCAGATTCAGAAACAGACTGTATGTATGGGACTCGGGAACTATTACAAGAATTAGCCAGATTGGGATACCGAGCCTCTGCTAAGAAGGCTCAAATTTGCCAAAAAGAAGTTATCTTCTTAGGATACACCCTCAAAAATGGAAAACGATGGCTCACAGAAGCTAGAAAAAAGACTGTTACTCAAATTCCTCCACCTACGAGTAAGAGACAATTGTGGGAATTTCTGGGAACTGCGGGGTTTTGCCGCCTATGGATCCCTGTTTTCACCTCCTTGGCTGCTCCCCTCTATCCCCTCCTAAAGGGAGATGACACCTTTACCTGGGGCGCTGACCAACAACAGGCCTTTGATGATATCAAAAAGGCTCTGTTATCTGCCCCTGCTTTGGCTCTCCCCAATATAGAAAAACCCTTTATTCTCTATATTGAAGAGAAACGGGGGGTAGCTCGAGGGGTGCTAACTCAGGCTTTCAGCCCATGGAGACGACCTGTGGCCTATTTATCAAAGAGATTAGATTCTGTGGCCAGTGGGTGGCCCCATTGTCTAAAGGCTATCGCAGCAGCAGCTATCCTAACCAAAGATGCAGATAAATTGACTCTGGGACAAAAGTTGACTATAATAGCCCCACACACGCTGGAAAATGTTATTCGTCAGCCTCCAGATAGATGGCTCTCTAACGCCAGAATTACTCACTACCAAAGCCTCCTGCTTAATAAGGACCGAATAACATTTGGTCCTCCAACTACCCTCAACCCGGCCACTCTACTGCCTGAAGAGACATCAGAGCCAATCCTACATACCTGTCAAGAAATCCTGGCAGAGGAAATTGGAATTCGTCGAGACCTGACAGACCAGCCACTCCCAGATGCTGAGGTAACCTGGTTCACCGACGGTAGCAGTTTCTTACTAGAAGGTAAGAGACACGCGGGGGCTGCGGTTACAGATGGGACTCGAGTTATCTGGTCGTGAGGACTAAGAGAAGATACATCTGCACAGAGGGCGGAACTAATCGCCCTTTCAAAGGTCTTAGAGTTGGCACAGGGAAAAAGGGCAACCATCTATACTGACAGCTGCTATGCTTTTGCTACAGCACACATTCATGGGGCTATTTACCAGCAGAGAGGACTCTTAACTTCAGCTGGAAAAGAGATCAAAAACAAACAAGAAATTCTCAGGCTCTTAACGGCTATTATGTTACCACAAAAATTGGCCATAGTACACTGCAACAGCCACCAGAAGGGTACAAGCCCTATAATACAGGGCAACAACCATGCAGATAAAACTGTGAAACAGGCGGCCTTAGGTGCTCCTACTGCTCTGCTCCTCGAGGTCGATGCTCCACCTGAGACATATCCAAACGAGCCTCTCCGAACTCCCAAGATGGGAGAATCAGAACTTTTAGCCTACTTCCAACAAGCTCATAAGTTAACCCATCTGGGGACAAAAAAGCTGTGTTTATTGGCCAGGAGTCAATTAACAGATAGTCAATTGTCAGCCGCCCAAATTAAGAAACTAGCGGAACAAGTCACCAAAAACTGCCAGACTTGCCAGATTGTTAACGCCTTCCCCTCCAAATCCTCAGAAGGAAAGAGATTACGAGGAACTCGACCAGGACAGTTGTGGGAGGTGGATTTTACTGAAATAAAACCAGCCAGATATAACCTTAAATACTTGTTAGTCTTTATAGACACTTTCTCAGGATGGACCGAGGCATTCCCTACCAAAAGGGAAACTGCACAGACGGTAATAAAAAAGTTAATGGAAGAGATCTTTCCTCATTTCGGCCTGCCAAAGGTAATCGGGTCTGACAATGGACCGGCGTTCGTGGCTCAAGTAAGTCAGGGATTGGCCAAGATATTGGGGATTGATTGGAAACTTCATTGTGCTTATAGACCCCAGAGTTCAGGACAGGTAGAGAGAATGAATAGAACAATCAAAGAGACCTTGACTAAATTAGTCAAAGAGACTGGCTCTAAAGATTGGACCATGCTCCTACGCTATGCTTTGTTTAGAGCTAGGAACACCCCTTCTTCCCAGCCGCCCAATTTGACACCTTTCGAGATCCTATATGGAACCCCTCCTCCCATCCGAGACCTCAGCCCCCTACCTGAGGGTGCCCATTTACCCCATACTCTCTTGATTGATAGACTCCAGGCTCTGGACCAAATTCAGAGGACCCTGTGGCATCAACTCTCTTCAGCCTACCAGCCAAGCAACAAACCCACTCCTCATCGATACAACATAGGTGACTTCGTCTATGTCTGTCGCCACCAGGTACAGACCCTAGAACCTCACTGGAAAGGACCCTACCAGGTACTCCTGACTACCCCCACAGCGGTTAAGGTTGATGGCATCGCATCCTGGATCCATGCATCTCACCTCAAGCCGGCACCTTCGCCGCCAGGGTCTCAATGGAAACTGGAAAAGACTGATAATCCCCTCAAGTTACGGGTTCGTTGTATGGCTATGGGTGGGGATAATGGGGACCACACTCTCTCAAGGGGCAAACAACCCACACCGACCTTGGAAATGGTCGATCACTCGCTGGAGTGATCAAAGGGAAATCAAGACTTGGATAGGGTCAGGAAATCCAACATTTGAAGTCTATTCTTGTGACCTTGCACCTATTCGACCATGCCTCAACAAAATATCAATCTATCTTTGTCCTGCTGCTATAGAAGGTAAAACATATTGTAACTCCCCAGGACATTACTACTGTGCCTACTGGGGTTGTGAGACAATAGCAACCGCATGGACACCCGCTCATCCCGATAGACATCTTAGAGTACAATGGGGGCCAAACAATTGCCAGCCATTCGATTACTGGTATCATACTAAACAAAATTGTGAGTACTTAAATATAACTGTTACCACCCCTGACAAAACTGGCTGGCTAACAGGACATACCTGGGGACTTAGATACTATGAACCAAGTACAGACAGGGGCGGCCTTTTCTTCATAAGAAAGACTCCTTCAGAAAAGCCGCCTATGGCCATAGGCCCAAATCCTGCCTTAAGACCGCCCAAAGCCAGTGTACCCCTAAAGAGGCTGGAGCTACCCAATACTGTGGCTCAGTCGACAAGAGCCCCTTCCTCACTCTCCAAAACCACTAGAACACCCATACCCATTATAACCAGACTATACAACTTAATTCTGGGGGCCTATTCTATCCTAAATTATACTCAATAATACCTATGACACCATTACTAGTGCCACTTGTGACTGGAATAATAACTATAAGCTTACTCTCCCTGAGGTTACTGGTAAAGGAGTCTGTATAGGAAGCCCCCCAAGTGACATCAGATGGGCTTTATGTTTACAGATCCATAATATCCCCACCTCAACGGCATACTTAATTCCTCCTCAAGGGACCCATTGGGCATGTAACACTGGAATCACCCCTTGTGTCTCCACTAAGGTGTTTAACAATTTGGCCCATTACTGTGTTATGGTAAAAATATTTCCTCGGATAATATACCATCAAAGTAGATCATTCAAGGATCGGCGAGAACCTATATCCCTAACCTTGGCCGTCCTTATGGGATTAGGAATCGCCACTGGAGTGGGGACAGGGACAGCGACGTTAATACAAGGCTTATTTGAGTCTTGGTTTAGCCAGTCCCCCTGGCTCACCGCCTTACTGTCAGCTCTAACAGGACCCTTGATTGTGTTACTCTTAATAATAACTATAGGACCCTATATATTAAATAAAATAATAAACCTACTACAAAATCAGATTGGCAATGTAAAACTAATGCTCATCAAACAACAATATGCATTTCCAGATGATCCTAAGAACGGACATTCCGATCTCTAAGATTAGAGAGTCACAAAAACAAAAAGGGGGGAATGTAAGAGGAATTTTCCCTTCTGGGAAAATACAATCCATGCTGTCCTCCTCCTCCCAATGTTCCGAGAATTAAGCTGTTACAGTTTCAAGTTGCCTAAGTTAGATAAGAATGAGAACAGGGCTGACCAGGGATCTGGATTACAAGATAAGAACAACCCCATGACTAAGGAATTTACAAAATATGCCTTTAGGAGATAAGAACAACCCCATGACTAAGGAATTTACAAAATAGGAGACATCCTCCGCTGCCCAGCCTTAAATTTCTGTATGATTGTCTTCTCCCAATGAATGTAAAAAGCTGTTTAAGCTAACCAATGCCATCTGCTTCTGTAACCGTGCTTGCAAAGACCCCCTCCTCTCTTTGTTCTATAGACATATAAGCCCTGCACAGACAAACCTCGTGGCTCTCTGTTCCTGCGTGTTCAGTGAGCCCCATGCATGCTTGGTCAATAAAACCCCTTGCCTTTTGCATGAGAGAACACTTCTTGGAGTCTTCCTTCACACAGCAGGCGTCTCTAGCCTAACACTCCTAGAACCACACTTCCTCTGGCCTCACATTCTTTTTTTTTTTTTTTTTTTTGTGGGTACCGGCGTTCGACCTCAGGACCTTGCGCGCCAGCAGGCGCCCGTGCCGCTGAGCGATATCACTGGCCCCTTTTTTGTATGTGGGATCCGGGAGTCGAACTTGGCCCCTCGCGCTTGCCGGGCAGGCGCTTAAGCCGCTGAGCCATCTCACCGGCCCTGGCCTCACATTCTTGAATACCCATGCCTAATTTCCTCACACTTGAGTAAATCTCGTAATCTGTTCTCCTCTTTTGGTTTAGAGGCCAAAGGGCCTGGGGCACTTACACACTTCACCTCAAAGTTCCAGCATTCATACCTTTCCCTTCTTGAACACCTCAATTCTCCTACTGGCACAATCTTTCAGAGTGAAATAACACCATCTCTTCCCTTACCTCAAGATGAAAACGGAAAACCAGAGCCTAAAAATCTTCCGTGTAAGAGAAAAGTGAAAATAAGTTTATGTTCTTTCTGCTAAAGAGCTCTTGTATGATAAAGTCATAAATTAATTTATTCATAGGGCTGGAGGTGTGGCTCCGTTTTAGAGTACTTTCCTAACATACATCAGACCCTGGGTTCAATTCCTAGCACCACAAGATAATAATAACAATAATAATGATAATAATAATGTTAATTAACACTGCTGTAGTTTATTTGTAGCACTTTCACCAGTGTTTTGCGGGCAGTTAAAGGATTATTTCTAAATGAATGAAAGTGTCTTTGCTGACTTTATTTTTTCCCTTTTGTGAGCTCAGTCCTAATACTTCATCATTTTTCAGTTTTATATATGCTTTTTGAGGAAGCTAATTCATTTTCGTGGCTTTACCTAACATCTTTTTAAAATAACCCCCAAATCTACAGCAATTTTTCTTCTAATTTTATATCTTTATTTATAAAAAAAATCTCTTCAATATTTAAATTTTGAAACTTCCTAGATCAAAATCTGTGTTCATACTATTTTCCTACTTCTCCCATTGTCTTAAGACTCTTGTCTTTTGACTAACATAGCCCTTGGCTTTTGAAACGAATGTCTTCATTTCTTCTTCTGTCACTTACCAGTATTTACTCTTTCCTTTCCTTAGTAATACTTTAAGTTTCCAGTATAAATATATTGGTTTGGTTCACATGACCTTGCATGTGATGGCATTGGACAAATAATTAAAGAGACTATTTAGAAAATATTTATTCTTGTAATAGTAGGTCGTGCCTTACTAAATTTTTAAAAATTTAATTTTAGTAAAATATATTGTTGACTACACCATGGGAGTAAAAATGATGGAGCATTTTTGCAGTGATTGGGCAGGATATCTTCTGGTTCCCTTCTACTTTCAGAAGATTGATCCCCAGTTTTCTACTATCTTTGGGAAGGAGACCAAGAGATAGAGCGATGGGGAAAAGAGGGGAAAGGAAGAGGATATAAAAAGAATTAATATGTGTTATGTACATGATGAATGTAATCACTGTGTACTGCAAACATGTACTAATAAAATTTTAATTTTTTAAAAAAGAAGGATATCTTAGTGTCTTCATTATCCAAAAACAGGAAATCTACAGATATTTTTTGACAGCAACTTTACTAAAATGCTCATTTTGGCTGGGCATGGTGGTGCATGTCTGTAATCTCAGCACTCTGAGAGGCCAAGGCACAAAGATTACAATTCAAGCTCAGCCTGGGCAACTTAGTGATTTAGTAAGACCCTGTCTCAGAATTAAAAAAAAAAAAATAATCACTGTATCTCCTATAAGGCAATATAATAATATAATATAATTACCTTAGAAAGTATCCCCCCAAAAAGAAAACGTCCCTGCATAATCCCTGTAATAGCATAATGAAGTTCTAAGTATATTTTATGATATATATATATAAACTATATTTTATGTATAATATACATCTCCTCTGCTCAAATGAAAGTTCTATAAGAGCAGAGGCTCTGATTGCTATTTACACTGTCCTAGCTTTAGCATTTTGCCTCTATTAAATCAATGAATATGTTTTTTAATCAATATAATTTAACTATTAGAGGTACGTTTATACAAATTTACTCAAATTGTTCTCATTTTCCCACAGTCTATAAACTCATTTGTGTTTTTAGCGGAAAAAAAAAAAAAGACTCAATAGTATGGTCTCCCCCACAAATATTTTTACCCTGATTTGAGAAGCAAGTGTGTTCCCAGATGTTGCGAACAGTTAAACATCTGTCCAGAAATACTATATTTGACATAATACACCACTGTGTCTTCTTGCTTAGTCCTCTCCAGAGCCTGGGAATGCAGCAGCTTGCATTTTGATCTGAGTTCCTTGGATCATAGTTTCTTCTAATGAGTAGAGAAACACAATACTTATCCATAAGGCTCAGTCAGCAGGCCAAGTGATCCTTGAAGAAAGAGGCTGTGACCGAATCCATGTCCTTGCCAGAGAGGAAAATAAAGGAGAAACCTTACCTCTTCTAGCCAGGAGAAGTGGGTAAGAAAAACTGCCAGAGGCAGAAAGATAAGCTCAGCTGTGTGTGTCCTCTTCTCTCCTTTCCAAAAGTGGAAATTCCAGAAAGGGCACATGCATTAGGTACACCCCGGTAAGAATAAGTTAGCCTGAGAACACAGGAATGGGGCATAATCCCTAGGCTTCCAGTGTGAAGCAGTTTGGTGGGACACCAGTGTCACAGAGTAATGTGGCCTTTATGAGGTAAGCGAGTCCAAGGCAGTTTCCCTGCCTCTTGAGTCTCCTTGGCTAAAAATTCCCAGTAGGTGCCGAGAAAGCCAGGGAGCTGCTATGGGCCGGGCTGGGCTGGGGTCAGGGTAAAGAGCTCTAGTGCGGGAGACGCACTAAGCGTCCAGGCGGCTTACAGTGTAACAGGGCAGGGTTCAGTCTGGCCCGACAGGATCTGTGAAGGCAGAGTATGTGTGCCTGCCTGGTGACATTTACTCTTTGCTCTGTGAATTCAAACATGTGCCTATATCCCCAGAGGCCACATTGTTGAGATAGAAATCTGAAAACTTGAACGCATACCTGAAAAAGGCTGACTCATTTTAGAGAGATGCAGGATTAGCAAGACTGCTTCTCCACCCTCCTGCTCTGTCACCCACTGGGTGGGGAGCTCGTGAGGATTAGAATGATTCAGCTATCCTTCCACGAAGCTCACAGAAGTATCAGACGGAATGTTTTTATTGTTGACAGGGCAAAGAAAGAGATGGTCAATCACGTCTTCTTTCAGTTTGGGAAGAAAGGAAAGAGAGAAAATTGGTACTCAGTCCTCGGACTCTGTGCAGACTTTTCAGTCCTCACCCTCATTCTTGCCATCTCCTTCCAGCTCATCATGCTGTCAGTGAACTCACAGGGTGTCACTGGCTGAACACTGGGACAGGTTGGGCTGAGAACACAAGGGCAGCTTCCTTTGATGTCTTTGGTTAAGTATTTGGGGAGGATTTTTTTGTTTTTTATTTTGGGTTGTCGTTAAGAAACACTCCAGCAGCTGCCTCCTTTTCACTGAAAAAAACCAAACCACAAAACCAAAACACCGTTTTTCAAGTGTATGAATCATTTTTTTTTTATTCTAAACTTCTAAAGGTATTTATGGTTCTTTTATTGATTTTTTCTCCTTTCTCTGCCTCTCTGCCTCTCTGTCTCTGCCTCTGTCTCTGTCCCTGTCCCTGTGTCTCCGTCCCTCTGTACTGTAGATTGAATGCAGGCCTCACGCATGCTAGGAAAGTGCTCTAGTGCTGAGCTGTGTCCCCTGCTCTTCTCTCTGTCTTTAAACATGGCATCTATAAGAACCTTACTGGGTCAAAACAGGGTGATGTATTACATTTAGTTCTAATTAATTAGAAAAAAGTTCCATAAAGACACACATGATCTGTACACTATAAATCTCAATGATCTACTTGGCATTTATAGGACAGCATTCCCAACAAATGGAGCCCAGTCTTTTTTCTTTTTCTCTTTTTTTTTTTTTGTACTGGGGTTTGAACCTAGGGCCTCTGCACTGAACTATATCCACAGCCTTTATTATTTTTTATTTTGAGACAGGATCTTGCTCCTCTTGACATGACCTCCTGGACTACAGTTGTATGATCACACCCAGCTCAGGAAAACACATTTTCAACTATGCTTGATATATTCACCAATACGAGCCATATGCTAAGCTAAGAAACAAACCTAAATATATTTAAACAATCTGAAGTCGTACAGTTCATTTTTGAAAAACACTGGAATAAAACTAGAAATAAATAATAAGGTATTTACAGAAAAATATTAAATATTTGGAAATTAACAAAGTTCTTACTAGTCAGTGGTATAAAAAATAAACCACAAGAGAATTTTAAAAATATTAGTCTTCACGTAAATGAAAATATATCATGAAAATTTAATAAATGCAGCTCAAGCAATGTTTACAGAAATAAATTAACATTGTTACCAACTGTTGCACAATTTAAGGTAATTGATTTTAATCAGATCGTCAAAGGTTAGCTATTTTCTAATTTAAAGAAAAATACTGATGGAAATATAAATGAGTCTTGATAGTGTGTACAGTATTTGTGCAGAGTGGTCTTTCTGTAAATCCTATGATTAAATGTTGTAATTATACTTGGGGCTACATTTTCTACACTATTTAAGTATCTCTGTGTTGTGATGTGAGTGAAAAAGTAGATGTCTGTTTTCAGTGAGCATTTAATGAAATGCATGTAATATATAAACAGTGTAAAATAAACAAAGTACTAATGAAGAACTTTGTCTGCATAACAACTAGCACCATGTCCTTATTTGGCACAATCACCCTCATAGAGCAGGTACTGTTTACATACATCGCTTACAGCACAAATTAAAACATTGTGGAAGTATCTACACAAAGTGGAAATTCATTGTTTTAGACATTGGCCAATTAAATGAAGAGGTAGATGGTTTTTTCGCTGTGTAACAATTAGTAAATCCTGATCATTTTTGTGAATACTTAAGAGATTATTTTGGGCTTTTTAGGGTACCTAAATTATTTCTCTTTGTGCTTTCTGAAACTTGAGTTCACAGATTATTAGTGGACAAGTATCACTTATAAAGAAGGGATCTGAATACTTGCAGAGGACTTTTTGTGCTGCCTTATTAGCCAAATATAGCTAGTATTTTCAACATTTATTATGAGTATTTTACCTCTTGTATAAACTCAGGTCAGATCCTACCTCCTTTAGACAGCCTCCCTTAAATCCACACCCCATCTCCAAACAACTGAGCTCTTGCCTTCCTATTACCCAGAGTCTCTCAGGTTATTCTGTCCTGTACTCTCTTTATTTGTACCACTTTTATTCTTTTACACACACACACACACACACACACACACACACACACACACACACACACACATCTCTTCTAGGTTTTGTTTTCTCCTGGTACTGGGGATCAAACCCAGGGCCTGGCACTGAGCTACATCCCCAGCCTACCTGATCTCTTTCTTTCTTTCTTTTTCTTTCTTTCTCTTTCTTTCTTTTTCTTTCTTTCTTTCTTTTTCTCTTTCTTTCTTTCTCTTCTTCTTCTCCTTCTCCTTCTCCTCCTCCTTCTTTTTTTTTTTTTTTTTTTTTTTTGAGACTGGTCTTGTTAAGTTGTCCAGGCTGACTTTGAACTTGCCTGGGTGCTGGGATTTGTGCTAACAATATTTGAGAATAAATGACAAAGAAATATAACAATGGAAATTATGAATGTTAAAACCTTTAGACATATTAAATATAAGAGAGTTTAAATGTGCAAAGAACAACTTGCATTTGCAAAACCATCTTCCCTCACAACCATAAGAGTTTCAGAATTTTATTCTGCAAGGTGAGCAGGCAATATTTATGGATGGAAAATGAAAATGAGGTACACAAATAATTGTATTGGTTATAACTCAGCATTTGCCTAATTTGAACAAGGGCTGAACATCTGGCAAACTGTGATTGGCTGAAGCATGGATGCTGTGATTGGCTGAGACTTAGCTAATCTATTCCTACTTAGGCTTTCAGTTTGTTTGCATATTAAAGTAGGTGTCAGTTTCCTACATATGGACTTTACATATGGAGGCAGCCTTAGTCCAACTTTGAGAGTTTAGTTTTAGTTTTTATTTTTGCTTTTTCTTACTGGGGACTGACCCCAGGGCCTTTGCACTGAGCTATATTCCAGGTCTTTATTTTACTTATTTTATTTTGAAACAGAGTCTTACTAAGTCTCTAAATTGTCAAGGCTGGGCTTGAATTTGTAATCCTCCTGCCTCAATGTCCCAGAGTGCTGTAATTACAGGCATACGCCAAGCTCCCAAATTTAGTTTAACACTAACGTTTACTGACTTTTCCCAATAAGAAAAGAATTTATGAACAGTGACTGACTTACTACAATTTACTTTATCAACCCTAAAGAGGTCGAGTTTTATGAGTACTATGTTCTGTGAGAATATTTCCTGTCCAGTGATTCCAGATGTTAGTGAGGCAAGCGATCTCAGAGTTCTTAGAGTTTGTCTAATACGTAGTGCAGTCCGCACTCAACAAGCTGCAAGTTAAGAATGACTTTTACATTTTGAAATGATTGGAATATATCAAAAGAAAAAATAATATTGTGCGATGTGTGAAAATTAAAATTTTAGTTCCCATAAAGACAAGCTTTTTGGAACATGGACACATCAACTAATCACACATTGTCCATGGCTGCTTTCATGGTTCCACAGAGTCAGGTCATTCTCAAGATAGAAACTGAATATCCTCAAAGCCTAAAATAGTCACTATCTGGACTTATTCGGGAAAACTTTGCCAATCCCTGGTAATGATAATGAATTATGATTTTATTGTGTCACAACACATCTTCTCTTTTAATGTATCTATTGTATAAGTCTAAAAAAAAATCTCATAGGCACAATGGTTTAGAATATTTGAGGTATGATCAAAAAATATGCTGAATATTTAAATTTTTAAAAATTATTTCAGTAAAAGACATATTGCCATTAATCCCTCTCAAAGTCCTTTTGTTAGAAAAATTATTCAAACTCTGGAAATGAGGCAAAAAGGATTATGTATCTTTTCAACGTCATACTGGAGCTTCACCTAATGAAAGGAAATTTAACTCTGTAGGACAGTCTGTCCCTTTGTTAAATATACTGTTTACTAATGACTAAGACTGCCTGAAAGTTACATGTGAACCTGTGGTTTCTTTGTTCGGTATAGATGCAAAAGATTTGTCTAGTAGAAAAGGTAGCCCTAAAGATTACTACTTGATTTCCCTCTAGTACATTAACCAGTTTTTATCTAACACAGCAATCTTATTACAACCTGATTTCTTTCTTTAGCCCCTGCTCATATGCTCTTGGACATCAGTTATTCACTAGTTTCCTCAGCAACAAGTTAATAAATGCTTAGCGCATTTCTCCTTTTCTTGTTTTCTCCTTTTCTTGTTGAAGATTATACTTCAATGATTTCGAAAGTTGTCACATTGACTTGCCTAAAGGGACACCCAGCCAGGACCCAGGATACCATGGTGCACAGAAGTGCAATTCGTGAGCTGTTTAAGCTCAGGCATTCCTTGGCTCCTGAGTGAATCCCAAGCAGCACTAGAACTTTACCTTTGCTGAGTCCATGTTTCTTGGGTTTTGTTTTGTTTTCTGATTCTGTGTTTTTGTTTTTGTTTTTTGTTTTTGGCAACCCCCCCATCTACCCCTTGTCTTATTCACTATTTAAACAATAAATATCCGTTTCCACACACAGATGCAAACATAACTGTGTATCTGTGTTAGTCAGCTTTCTGATGCTTTGACAAAATTATCATAGGAAATCAACTTATAAGGAGGTTTATAGTTTCAGGAGGTTCAGTCTATTCTTGCTAGGCCCCACTGCTTTGTGCCCACAATAAAGTGGCAGGGGTCCCAAAATCCCCCTCCAGGGCACACTCCCAGTGACCTGACTTTCTTCCTCTAGGCCCTACCTCTCAAAGGTTCTACCACCTGCCAACAACATGTCTGCTGAAGACCAAACCTTAGTCTTCGGGGAACATTTCCAAAGCATACCAGTATCACACCATGAGACTATTTTTAAGTAACTCAGAGATCATCCTCTATATCTGTACTTGGTTTATATATAGACAATAAGTTATTGCCCATTGATAGCTGTAATAGTTGAGAATGTGGTTGTGGTCTGACCATCTCTATCAAGTGGATGATAATAAATATAAGGTGGGAAGTATAATAAGCATACCATTTATTTGTTAGTTGGTTTGTTTATTCAAGATCTGGGTTTGTTTCCTCATGAAGAAACTAAATCTGAATTTCTTAAACTTTTTTTGCTATTCATTGATTAGATAAGCTAACATTGTTTTCCAATCTTCACAATTAAAAAAAACCAATCATATATTCAACTAAAATGGATTATGATTCTAGTAAACTTAAAAAAAAACAGTTTTCTTCTGCAGTAATTTAAATATAATTTCCATTGTCTTTATTTACTTTAAGGCCTAAAATTAACATTAAATCAAATTAATTACTGGAATCATTAGGTACTTACATAATTTTTAAGTAGTACAGAATACTGAAATGTCAGCTAACAATTTTTATTTGTTAAAAGTAGTTATATGTCTGGATCATATTAATATGCATGTTAATTTCTGTTACTTTAAAAATGTGTATAGGGAGTCATATAAAATGTAATTGTGATTTTTGATGGTTTGCTAAAATGGTTGCTTATGACAGAAATTTCTCAGTTACCTCTCTCCATTATCTTTGTGAAATGGAATTGAGTTGCTTTCCTTAAGATTATAATTAGTACTGGTGTTAAAAATTAGACAATTGTGTCAGAGATCTATGATTGCAAATTAATATTATGAAGTATATTTTAATTGACAAATGGAAAGGGAGGGAAGCATTATCCTAATATGAAAAGTATGTTTTGAAATATGAAAGAAGGTTGTAAAAAATATACTTGAATAGGTAAACACAATTGTAGAAAGTGAATTTTAGATGCTTTGATTTATAATACTATCTACAAATGATAAGTGTGAAAAGAATCATTATTACATGTTAAATATTTCTGCAATCTGTCCAGGTCTGATTAATTTATTCATAAGTTTCTAAAAGTAGGAGTTTATAAATGACAATCAGCCAAATATTACAATTAAGCAAAACTAGAATTTGATTTATTCTCTGTTAAACTTGCAAGTAATGGGCTGGGATGTAGCTCAGTGGTTGAGCACTTGCCTAGTGTGAACAAGGCTCTGGGTTTGATCCCCAGCATTGCAAATAAACAAATATATTCAAATATGTCTTGGGAAATTCTGCTTGCTCTTAACAGAAGGTAGTAAACTGTTCTTCTCTGTAATCATCTCAAAAGACAGGGAATTTGTTTCTCCCTTTGATTTTTTTTTGATAATTTGTGCTACTGTGTTTTTTAAAATGTTCATTTATAAAAAAGTACTTTCTCATTAACTGTGTACAATATTTTATTGCTACGTTGATTAGTTTATTTTACAATTTTAAAATAATTATTTATTTATTTATTTATTTATTTATTTATTTATTTATTTAGAGACAGGGTCTTGCTATGTAGCGCAGGCTGGCCTTGAACTCACTGTATAATCCAGACTGGCCTCCTGCCTCAGCTGTGCTAGGATTACAGGTGTGCGCCACCATGCCCGCAGACTCTGATTACTAAGTAGACAAACAACACCATATACTATTTTGAGGCATCTCTAGTTTTGTTTTGTTTTGTTTTGTTTTAACCAACTATCTACTGGTAACTCTGATAACTGTTGATTTTTATCTTCCTAAAACAGACTATGAAATATAAAAGGTCTTAATTTCAAATATATACTTTAAACTATTTTGGAATTTCCCAGGGAAATACACAATTACAATTTTTTTCCTTTTATTTCATTAAAGCACAATGCTATGACCAATAAATCCAATATTTCTTAAATAGCTCCATGCTATTGCAAAATCTGCTTGAGAATAGTTGGCATGTCCAAAAGAATCTCTGCTTTCTCTAAATACTGGGAATGTAATTGTTACATTTTTGTTTTTTTTTTTGGGTACCGGGGGGTCGACCTCAGGACCTCGTGCGCCAGCAGGCGCCCGTGCCACTGAGCGATATCACCGGCCCCTTTTTTGTATGTGGGTTCCGGGAGTCGAACTCGGGCCCTCGCGCTTGCCGGGCAGGCGCTTAAACCGCTGAGCCATCTCACCGGCCCCCTACATTTTTAAGTGCTATTAATAAAAACATTTGATTGATCATACTTTATAGGAAGGTCCCAGAGAACTGTCAATACCTATATTTTCATATATTATTTCTTTTAAGGGAAATATTGATCAAATCCCTATAAAATAGTTATGAGCGGCATTCCAATAGCAGGCTTCATTTTTTTCCCATGATATTAATAGTTATTATAATAAATGTACCAGAAAAATTCAGGCATATCATCCATATGTGGTTTCTCCTTTCCTCCTTTGCTTTAAAAGGCAGGCTAGGGCTGGTGAGATGGCTCAGCGGCGTAAGTGCCTGCCCGACAAGCGCGAGGTCCTGAGTTCGACTCCCGGAACCCACATATGAAAAAGGGGCCGGTGATATCGCTCAGCAGCACGGGAGCCTGCTGGCGCACGAGGTCCTGAGGTCGACCCCAGGTACCCACAAAAAAAAAAGAAAAGAAAAAAAGGCAGGCTAAAAAGAAAGTCTCAGAGCCTGTGTGACTGTGTGGTAGATAAAAATCCTTTAATGCCACTGGCTTTCCCCAAAATTGTTTTATAATCAATAGGATTACGAATATGGTACCAGGCCTGCAGATACATTATATAACAAAGGGGATTTTGCAGACATGATAAAGGTTACTAATAAGTTGACCTTAAAATAAGAAGGCTCTGCAGGTGGGCCCAGTCTAATTCAAGGAGCTCTTAAAAAGCAGAAAACTAATGTAGACTCTACCATGTACTCTCAACAATTGACACTTCAAGATGTAGACTTATGGGTGTAGAATATGGTCTTTAAGTGTCACACCTTAGACAATGGCCAGGTAGTACTAGAAGACTCATCAGGACTTTTAGTCCTTTTTGATCCTAAATAGGACAATCTCAGATATTAGTAATATTTAATACTTAAAGAGGAAAATGTAATTGTTCATATTATTTTTAGTGTCTTCTGATGGATATATAAAAAAAAACTTTTTTTTTTCTAGCTTGCTTTGTACCCCTCAATTTGGTAGGATATACTTTTGCACACTGAAATGAAACATACTTTAAATGGTAACTGATTCTTCCTGAAGCCTCAGAATTGAGGAACAAATACTTTCCTGAGTATTTTTGTTCTCTTTCTCTCTCTCAAAATGATAATACAGTTAATTGTATAGGCACCATAAGAATCTGTTCTTCTTTTTACCAGAACATAATTAAACAAATTGATGATGCAACCAAGACCAGTCCTGTGTCATATGTGAGAATAAATCTCATGTCATCAGTCTGACAGCCCACCATGAAGGAACGAAGGTTGTACTTCATAGATGAACTCTATCCCCATAAAACGGTCACAGAGAATTTGTCTGATAAGTGTGTGAGAGTTTAAAGACAGTACATGATGTCACTCCTTGTTTAGCAGGCCAGAAACCTCATCATATTTTAGGGACCTTGAGGACAGGAAAATTTAATTTACAGATAATACAGGGAAACTGTTGAAATGAATTTCTTGGGTTTGGTTCCTTAGCTAAAACAATCAATAGGAATAATTTTTTTAAAACTCTGAAATGATAGAGTCTATAAAAAATCTGGAATAATAGAGGTTATTTGAATGTCTTTACACCATTTTTAAAGAAGTTAACTTCTGGGCTGGGTAGTTGTGCCACACAAAAGGCTCTCAGTGTGCTGACCTTAGCAAGGAGGCTTCTACAGTTAATTAAGACCTTGTGCTGCACTCACCTGTTCAGATAAAATGAGACAGGCCTTCCCTTGTTTTCAGTAGTAACGTTTGGAGGTTTTCCTGTTGTCATTGTTGTATATTTGTGAACTTAAGTGAATTAGAAAATATTTTATGCCCATGGAGAAAAACACATTTCCTAAAGGCTAGACTGGTAGTTTTTGTTATTTCTGCCTTTGCAGCTAGGTTTAGCATCTTTTATTTCCTATGAGCTAAATAAATGTCTGACACATGTTTATTGCATATGTGTATCAACCACGTTTTCAACTCTTGGAAAATTATGTATTGTCAAAATAGTAATGAGGCCCAGCTTAGATTACTATATCATAGTAATATAATCACATGATGAGATTCAGTTTGGATTTCACACTACTTTTTATAATTTTACTGTGACTGATAATTTTTGACTTTAGGATTTGTTCCTACATACAGAGTTTAATTTTACTCTTTGAACCATTAATTTAAAAAATCTTAACGGAAGTATTCTTTTAGAATTTGATAATTACCATATCTTGCTTCTGTTCCTGGAAATTTCTGTAATATTAAATGAGAGAAAGAGATTACATATCTCTAAACCAACTAGTTACTTATTACTCTGTTTGAACATAAAACTCACCATATCTACTGTTTCATCATGTATTATCTCTGTATTTGTTTTAAACTTGCAACCATATTTTTCAATCAGTGAATTTCAGTCATCGTTAAGTCTGATATCTGCATTCATTTGTACATTGAAGAGGCCACAGAAAGTAGTGCCTTTTGAGTGTGATGTACTACTATTTAGAAGCAACTGCAACTGAGTAAGAGAAACCTAGAATTAGAGAAAGGAGAACAAATAGCAACTCAGTGGAGAATGTGGTCAATAGAAGCAATAGGTAGAGAACAGTACCAGCAGCAAGAAGACATTTTTTAATAAACTCTTTTTCATGGGTAGATTATCTAACCTTTTTAGTAAACTGCACATGGAATGAAAAATATGCATCTCATTTTACCTTTGGACTTCTTATAAATGTTTTTAATTTTGATATCTACACTGAAACCAGTCACAGTATTTTAAACAGCTTGAACATTAAGCCAAATTATATTTTGTCAAATGATATTTCAATTACTCTTGACTGTTTTATTTTGGAAAAAGCTTTTAAAAGATGGATAGAATAATTGGTGTTGGTTGGTCAATACGACTTCAAGAACATTGATTTTTCCCCAGTGAGTCTTAGTCTCCAATCTATAATTTAAGTAATTGCTATGGCATTACCTTAATTGCTTCACGAGGAAACTTCCTAATCAGTTACTGACAAAACAACAACAGGATATAACTCCTTATTTTTATTTCAAAAATAGCAATTAGAGTCAGCAAAACATGGATTAAATTCCTTCATTACACAATCAATACAAAAACTGAGATCTGCTGCATATTGTATCGAGCTAGTCACCCTAATAAGTAGAGTTAAAAGAAGAAACTACCATTAAGTTAAAGCAAGATATTTCATAAAACATTTCATTGAGAAGTATTAGATTTATTAATGAATATCTTGGTTCACTCATTTCACTCAAAGTCACACGACTATGTAGTTGGTTGGTATTCTACTGGGAAACACTTCAAGACATCAGTTCCTGCTTTGGATATTGGTTCACTAGAGGATCAATATAAAGGAAGTTCATTTTGAATTTCTTTAGACCCATGAAAAAAGAAGAAAGTATACTAAACTATGTGTGTGTCTTTTTCTACACATATATTTTTGTATTTAATACTTTCTTGATTATCTTGAGAGTCAACATTTTCACCATTCTAGAAGCATATTGTTCCAGAATAGTAGACTTTATGGGGAATCTGGGTGAATAAACACAATTATCTTCTACTTGCTACTACTTCAGAGGCATCAGGTGAACTCATCTACCCTGAAAACATCTGGAACCTTATCCGGCGCATGCCAGACCCTCAGTAACTATGTGCTAAACTGAATGTAATTTGGTTATGTTATCAATTAATACGTTTAGGATTAGAAATTTTGAACTTCAGTGCCGAACTGCAACAGTCAAAATAACAGAGTACATCATAGGTCATTGAACTAGAGTATAGGAAGTTCAAAACGTATGGCCATATAGAGTAGGGTTAAGGGAAATATAATCAGGAGGCACACTGCTTGTGTTTTGTGTCACTTGCTAGCTATGTAAATTTGGAAAGTTTTTTAACGTATGTGTTCTAAAATTTCCTTATCTCTAAAATGGGAATTATAATAATCTGTAACGCAAAGGGTTGTTGTGGGAACTAAATGAGTTAATACGTATGGGACATACCTGGATGTAGTACATCTAATATAAGACTCGACATAATAATAATAATTATTATTAATTTCCACTACAGGATGATGGAAGCCCAGGAGCAAAGTAAAATGAGTAGATATTGACAGATTTAAAAGAAATCTAACCAAAGTGCTCTCAACATTTTTTATGTTTAAATTGATTTTAGTTAAAACTAACCTTTACCCTAATAAAGAGTTAAAAAATATAGAAATATATAAAATCCCATTGTCAAAGCCTACCTAAAAACTTTCATTCTATTCAAGTTTTAGTTTATTTCCTCACTAACCTAATGTTGACCTAACTTATAAATACATTAACCAGGGCCGGTGAGATGGCTCAGCAGCATAAGCGCCTGCCTTGCAAGTGCGAGGGCCCGAGTTCGACTCCCGGATCCCACATACGAAAAAGGGGCCGGTGATGTCGCTCAGCAGCACGGGTGTCTGTTGGCACGCGAGGTCCTGAGGTCGACCCCCCGGTACCCACAAAAAAAATAATAAATAAATAAATACATTAACCAATGTATGATCAATATTGAAATTTCATCATATACTAGCTTATTCTTAGACACTAATGAGGATGCAGACAACAGCAACTTATTTTGCCACTGATTATTTATGGACAAGATATCAAAGTAAGTCTCAGAATCCAGAAATTTCATCTTTAGTAAAGTTGGAAGGGCTACGCCTAAGCCACCATGTTTAGGGGAGAGTTAAATGTCACAGTATTCATGAAGGGACTTAGCACAGGGCCCTGACATGACGTGGAAGATCAATAACACTAATTGAAATTAATGCTAATTGGAAAAGCACTAATTGAAATCCCATCCATATTCCACATTTCTCTGAGATTGGTGCTTTGATTTTCTTTAAAAAAAGTCCAAACGCAAACTTTTAAACTAACAAATGCCTTATGACTACTTGGCAAGTGGAACTCACTTTCATGAAAATAGATGTCCCAGAGATGGATGTTGGGCGTTAAAAGCTTTTCATTAGCCATAACAACACTAGTTAGAGAGTTATTTCAGCTGCATTTCAATTTGTAATTTAATTTAGTAGGTCATAATGAGAGCTACTAAAAGTACCTAATCCAAGTTCTTTGAATTCTTTTAGCTTGGCGTTGTGTTCTGAGCGAATGGTTTATTAAGCAAGCTGCTCAGAAGGCATGATACCTTGGTTCCAACACTGACCCCTGCTTTACAAATCTTAAAGTGATAGTATGTACTGACTGGGATTTTTAAGTTAAAAAAAGGAAATAATGAATGGAACCTTAGACACAGTGTTTAAAAATTAATATTGAGCTAGCTGATCTTGGTTTAACCCTTATTTTTCAAGTATAGAATATGTGGTTATTGGCACGTGGAAGGAGATTATATCCAATATCTCCATTTCTTTCTTTGGTATTTATGCCAATAAACTCTACAAAGATCTTGTATATATTCAAGACATCATTACCCCAGCAGTTGGGAGCTCCAGAGTGATATTCAAGGATTAGCAGAGCACTTCCACAAATTTGAAGGAAGAAAGACAACTAGCTTTCTTGGATAGCTACCAGTTTGCAGATGCACCACAAAGAGTGTTTTGCTATGATAAGATTACTTTTAAATGTCCTAATATGATCAACTTGGCACTTTTACTGTTTCTAGGTTAAGTGCCATCAGCTCATTGTGTCTTGTAATAAAATTTAAAAAAATAGCAAAACATGATTTCCTTTCATTCGACCCTCTGAGTTTATTTATAACCACTTTGACTCCTGAAACTATTGAGTCCTCATCACATATTGCATGTGAGATAATTTAACATGTAAGTAATAAAATTGTGCCTTTTTATATCCATGCTGATTAAGTACCTTAGGCACAGAGGATATGAAATTAAATACTGCAGTAAATTTTTATGACTTCATTTAGGAGAAAAATGATTCCCTGTAAAGTAAAGCAAAGTACTAGAAGAAAACATATGTAATATCTTTAAAAGGGTTTTCTGAGGCTGGAAGTGAATGAACATTTCAGTTGAAAAAAGTGAATCTTTATTGCAAACAATCATATCTGTATAGAATCTTTCATGAAAACAATTTTGAGAACATCTCAAGAAGATTCTAGCATCCAATTGTTCTGTTCTACTAAACTGAGAGTGAATTTAGATAATTTGAAACTATATAAATGCTAGAACTCAAAAGATCAAATATTGTACAAATGGAGATTAAAGCAATCTATTAATCCTACACTGTTTGGGATTTATTTTTCAAAGGTGTATCCTGCCCAGTTCTAAATGTCCAGTGCTAAAAATGATAAGCAGACAACTTTATCAATAGGCCATTTATGTTGCTTACCCTGTTCTCAAAGTCTTGATTCTAGCAGTGATTCCAGTCTGCCTTGGTGCTGGATTTCCACTGTGACTGGTAACTGCTGAAACTGATCCCAGAGCTCTTGGCCACACAATCTAAACACTGCAAACCACACAAAGAGGTAAATTAATTCATCCCTCTGATTCTAGGAAGAGTGAACTGTGCACAAATACTTTCAGATGAATAACTTTGCTTTCTAATCAAAGCAGGAAAATGAAGGAATGGGAATTTTCTTCAGAAATTCATTTCAATACTTTTGGACTATTTCTATGCTAATGCAATTGCAACAGCAAATAAATGTCCTAAATGTACATGGGTGTGGCCTCTTGCACAGCCAGATTAGTTCAGGCCTGACATTAGGCATTTTGGCATTACAGATTTGTTGATTTGCTTGAGAAAAAATTTTATAGATTAAACAACCCCATAGAATGTATAAATTTACATACATTTTATTTTTGTTAGTAAACATTTCTATTTTCAGTACTTTCCTATCTCTCCCCACCTTTCAATTTCTCTCTCCATTCTTCCCTTTCATTTTTGAATGAGATCCTTTCTCTTGCTGTCCTGTTTGTTCTGAGTAAGGACATGCTGAATAAGTTTAGCTAACTAACTACCTTCGCATCATATTTTCCCTGATCTTTTTTTATTTTATTGGATGCCAGGATTGATGTTCAGAAATGCCTCTTGAATCAGTCTTTCTGCTCAATTTTGTTGCTACCACTGTACTTCAGCCTATGATGTTTTACTTGGATATAAATCAGTCTCTACTGCTCTTGCTGCTTTGGTTTCTCTCCAGCTCATAACATCTTATGCACTGTTGCCAGAGTAGTCTCGAAATGCAGCAGAGCTGAGACTTTACCCTGCATCAAAACCTGCAACGTTTCACACTATCTGCAGGATGACTTCCAAAATCCTTGACAGGGCTCTCGTGTTCTTGCTCTCCCTTCACTGCCAATGCTCATCTTATCACCCAATTCCGACGTAACTACTGTAGATAACAGTCTCACTAAACTACAAAATTTCTTCGATGCCACCGAATTTCCTGATGTGTTTTTCCTATTTTGATGAATTTGCATGATTATATACTTAACCTACAGTTTTATTCTTCCAATACTCATTCAGGTCTAATCCCTTTAACTTTTAGTCAGATAGCCAACTCACTTGCCAACCAAAATCATAACAGCAGCAGTTACTTTACTGTGCACAACTAACATGTCAGGACCATACTGAATTTCTTAGGTACATAATCTCTAATCTTCACCCAGACATCTACTCGGAAGTTATTATTATCACCATTTTGCAGGTGAAGATACTAATGTTTGATGATGTTATTGACTTCTACCTTAAGCTGTACAGAAGTGATACCAGTTTATGGTGTGTCTTGGCAGTTACCAACCTAATATACTGCTTTTTTCCCTTTAATGGAGCCTTTATTCCTTCTATTTTTTTTTTCTGCAATGGCTGTGTGTAAGTTATGACTGAGACAAAAAACAAACAAAAACTCACAAATAAACAAAAAAATCTCTACATATTCCAGCCCCACTTATGGCAAGGGGCGAGTGGCTTTGTGATATAGTTTACCCCGGAGACTTACATGGCAGTCTGCTGGGAATTTGGGCAACATGTTGCTATGTTGCTCTTGTTGTTGCCCTTTCTTTTTCCTGCTCTCTTGGCACTTCTTCTTTCCTTTTATTCGGTACGAAGTAGAGCTGAGATGCCTGTGAAGCAGAAACCATCTTAAGGCTATCAGGTCAAGAGACAAAAGCTGAGGAAAGCGGAGTAATGAGATTAAAGCCTGGGACGTTTATGGTACTGGAATTGATGACACCATCATCAGTCCAGAAATTCTTGTTGGGTAAAAAAACCAAAACTCAACTTGGTTAACTTGCACATAGGAATTTCTGTGGATCATACCTGAGTGCAGCCCCTAACTGGTACATGATAGAAATGGCCAACATCTGTAGGTCTGTGTTACCCTGTGCTTCTTTGACTATCGTATCAGCTCTCTCCTTCATGAAACTAATTAATCCTCATGTGAATCTCCACCCCAGAAATACATTTTTCTCTCTTCTGTACTCCCATAATATTCTGGGCTACTTTTAAGGCCCATGTGACTTCTACTTTTAATTTGGAATTTTTAGTGTAGATTGTGAATTTGTTTTTATGGCTTCTTTTCTTCTATATTCATAGAAACTTCAAATGAATATTTGCTGTGTTGAAAACAAGGCTCTCCCATTCTGCTTAGCCAAAATTTTTCTCTGATCCATTCCACTGATGCTGCTGAGACTAAAATTCTGCATGTGGCTCTGGTTGTATCCCATTCCAGACTAGAGGGAAGAAATACTGTTCTCACAGCCCCTTAATTCCATAAGGAGCAACAGATCTTTTTTTGATTATTCATTGCATGACTGACACTAGCTTATATCTTTAATGAAAACAAGAAAAGAGTAGGGAATGTTGCAATGGAAAGAAAACACAGAATATTTACCATTCTTAGGACCAAAGCCACTGGCTTTCAGCTTTTCCTTATGGACTCTACACAACCAGGCCAGTTCCTCCTCTCCAAAAGAATTTCTGTTGCTCTCTACACTAGAGTTCAAAGAGATGAGGGGCCCCAGAGAAAGACTAGTCTCCACAACTACCACCACTGTAAGGCCTCTTCCTTTAGGCTTCATGTTCTCATCTTCTGTGAGCAGAAACATGAATCTCTTTCGGGGAAACCTCAAATTTTACTCACCAATAATGAATTTGAAGCCCTTACTAGTCTATCAGAAAACAACTCAAATTTGATTTGAGTTATCTGATAATCTACAGAAAATTTCTCATATGAATGCAAATGTGATTATTGTCTGGGTATAGAATGAATGTATTACATTTTGGATGTTTTACATCCTGTTATGGCTTGTGTCTGGATTTCCCCACCAGAGCCTCAAGCAGTCACACATGGAGCTTTTCGGAGGTGGTTGGATCCACAGTGTGTGATGCTGGGATTAAGGATGTGATGCTGGGGTTGATTTTTGGTATGATGCTAGGTTTAAGGGTGCCCCACCCTGTGCGTCATGCTACCCACCCTAAGGGCTGTAGCCTGGATAGAATATAATGGACAGAAAGAGGACTGCTGTTGTTGCTACTTGTCGCCTGAGGCTTCACTACTTCGCTGCTCACTGACTTTCTGCCTTCTGCCTGCCATGAACTGTTTCTTCTTTGCCACGCCACCCTGCCTTGGAGCCAGCCAACTGTAGACTGAAACCTCTACAAACTGTGAGCTACAATAAACTTTTCCTCCTTTAACTTTGGGTGTCGGGTATTTTGTTTCAGCAATGAGAGAAAAGTAACTAAGGTACATCCATTTCCAATAGTGGATGAATTTTGCTAACTACTATATCATTGCCATTGCCAATTCTAACAATTGTTGATGACACTGAGATATTGTCAGTAGTTTTCACAAGTAATGGAAAGTTTAAAATACAGTGACTCAAGTAAGTATACATTTTTTTAGGTATTTTCTTGAGAAGGAAAGGAGTGGGTATCAGAACTGAAGTTGGAAGTTGGGAAGTGTTAAGACTGGGTTTATGCTAATCAAGAAGCGAAAAGAAAAAGAGGTGAAAGAAAAGGAAGTGGATGAAAAGGAGAAAATAGAAGAAGAAAGAGGAGATAAAAGGAGAAAGCTCTTTCCAGTAGAGAATATAATTTGGTATATGTGATTTTTGGTATATGTGACAAGATTTAACTAAAGTCACATGAGCAAATTTCTGGTATTTTCATACGCGGTATAAAACACTGCTCTGAGCTCACGGATAGGAAAAGAGCTCAAGAAATACATCTTTTAAGAGAAGTTGTTTGGGAATTAAATGGCAAGTAATAAAAATAAAAATTGTTTTGTGGACACATAAGTAAAATATAAGTAAACCAGGTTCTTTTGCACATTGCTACTATTCTATACTTTAAGTGTATTTTCTCAGCTTCCTGTTAACTGGTTTATAATTTTATAACACTTTGATTGCATATTATTAACTTCAAATTGGGATAGACTTTTATAACATTCTGATGTCAACAACCTATAGTTGAAATTTATAAAGCATATTATTAATTTTAATCTTTTTAAGAACAGTCTCTCCACATTTGCTCCATCAGACTGAGGCCAATGCAGCCAGAACCTGCAAAGGTGTGTGTCCCTGGAGTTCGGTCACCTCTTGCTGCCAGCTCCCCCTTGCCACAGCGGAGAGAGTTCACTCCATTCTTCTTTGGCCTCCAGTATAGAAGACGGGGCCATGTGTAGTCTTTGTCACACGTCAGGTGCTGTTTTTCTTTGAGGACACGGCCGTCATTTGATCCTTTCCTGCAATCTTACAGTGATAGAATAGACACTTACAAGAGAGCAAGTTGTGAAGAGAAATTGAGGACTGTATCTTTAAATTAGCTATTTATTTACTTATTTATATTTTCACCACGTTGGTCAGGCTGGTCTCGAACTCCTAGGGTCAAATAATCCCTCCGCCTCAGCCTCCCTAGTCACTGGGACTACAGGTCTTCATCAGTGTAGGCCAGGAATACGTTTTAATGATGACTTTTATAGATGAACTTATAATCATTGTTAGTTGCTGTACAGATTTTTCTGGATGGCCAAATGATAGATGTGCTAAAGTTTTAAATTCTTTCCAATTCTAGAATATGTTACGTTTTTGAGATAAGTTATTTCAACTTGGGTGATTTTGAATATTTGTTTTGTATTTTTTGAGGTCTTTGGGATGTATCAATTACCATGAAGGGTGTAATTGATTCTGTAAGATTTAATTAGTCATGTAAACTGTAACCTGATGTTGTCGAAGGCAGTGAATAATCAATGCTCTGTGCTCCTGTTTAAAATTAGAAAGCTCAAGAGATACGTCTTTATAGAAAATATTTTGGGGGAAATTAAATTGTAATAAAAAGGTAGATACTTCAGATTATTTCAGAAGAATATATTCGTTCTGTCTCTGGAAGGAATCCTCAATCTCTCTCTCTCTCTCCCCCCCTCTCCCTCTCCTCCCTTGTTCTGTGCTAGCAGAAAGCCCCAGATTACAGCCTATTTCTCTTCAGTAGCCATCATTGCTAGTTGACTAATAAATCCTCCTTGCCTCCTTCCCACCTCTCAGGCCATGCTAACGTAGAATTAATGTGAAATTGGTGTCTACATGATATTGTATGGCTCAAGTCTAACAAGAGTAAGTGTAGTTAGTTTAAATGTAAATGCCGTTTCCTCCCTGCAAATCCCAACATTCCTGTGAAGTACACAAGTATGAGATAGGAGAGGTATATCAATAATAACAGACAAGCTTTTATTTTTGTCACCTCTCTGTTATTGCTAAAGTAAGAGGCTATTATCTTTCTAACAAAAGTCGAAGTATTATTTAAGATTATTTTGGAAGCCTATGATAGATAAAGTATCTAAAACAAATTTTTTTTGTTTCCAAACATTTATGTAATGCTGTGACTGGTGAGCTCTACAGCGAATATTATCAACAATATGAATATAATTATGAATACCATCCACTGTCTACCCAGGAAAATAGAGATCACTATCAATCCTTCAAATAGTGGGAGAAATTAAACATGGAAAATTTTCACTCAGGTGATGAAAGCAGTGAAGCTAAATGGGCAGAGAGTAAATGTCAGGAAGCTCTAATTCCCCTGGGCTTGGAAAGACATCAAATGAGTGTGTGGTTACCAGAAACTGCAGCTAGATTCAGGTGGAAGCCAGAACCATGGAGGTGGGAGGCAGAGCCTGCTGGGGAAGGGGAGGGGTGCTGTGTAACAGGAGCCAGAGCCCTGGAAGACAGACACGGGCACTGTCAGAGATTCCTGAAGATACAAGGAGACAGGGAAAGAAGTGCCTTCACTTCCTCCTGTGAGGAAAAATGTGTTGAGAGGACCCTGTTTGTGTACTTTAAAAACTGTGTTTTGACTGTGTGGACAGAAATAAGCCATGAGCTACTCTGGGTTATGTTGAATAGAGACATTTATAGTGCCACAGGACCAGAGTGGTCAGTAAGCAGGAGGACTGGCTCACTGTGGATACTAGTGACCAGAGTATAAATACGAGCATGCCTTCTTAGTCTTCTTTTCACACCGGACCTTAATGATGTCATGTAAATTCTGAAGAGCTATGAGAGTCCTTCCGTCACTCCATAACAGAGAGAATAGAAAGTTAATAACAATGGCTGCTATTTATTTGTGTTTTTTCTAAGAACTTCATATGTATTATTGCTTTTAATTCTCAAAACAATCTCATGCATTTTTGTTAGCCCATTTTATGGAAGAAGAAGGACACAGAGAGGAACAAAAATGCTAGCTGATAGGCACACTGTTGTATGCAATGACACAGTTGTACTTTGGGGTATTAGATGTGTCCTGAACCAACTGTGCCATGTGATTATTGTGACAAATTTTTCAGATAAAACGAAACATTGCTTTCTTAATGGACACAATCCACATGCTGTCGCCCATAACCAAGCTTCCACCATCTTTTCTCAATACCAAAGTGCTCTGGACTCACCTCCTCATTCCTATTCTTGCCCTCATAGTCAGAGCAGCCAGAATAATCTTTAAAAAAAAATCACAGCTTTTCTTTTCAAAGCACACTGATGATTTCCCTTTGTTAGTTAGTAAAGGGCTATAGTACTTAAAAATTATGTAGCATGCAATTTTATGGATGGGCATTGCCTAGTGTGTTAAGAGTGCTGTTTGTTTCCTGATGTGGTTGGGCGGTTGTTTATTTACCTACCCACCTCCTTCTGGAAAGACATCGCCTTTACCACTCTTATTGTCAGAGGCCATGAGCGAGGTCTGCAAGTAAGTCAGAAAACCCACGTAGAAATTATCTGACATCTTCTGCTTATGAGAAGAGTGTATTTTAGGGAACAGAGACCTCAGGGCTTACGCATTGACTCAGTGCACCCCTGGGATCCCTTAAGGGGTTGTGAGTGTATGGGGGACATGGGGGTGTCCTGGCAAAGCGACACCCATTTTGTAATGTCTGTCAGTGGTGCTATTTGTTTTGGCCTTTCCTGGGTATATTTGGTGGGCAGCCAGGGCAACAAAGTGCGCTCCTCATGCCAGCAGCTGGGGTGACTCTCTAAGCAGTAGAGAGGAAGTAGGCAAAGGAAACTGGCCAAGGACACATACAAGCTAAACTTAACAACTTACTTGCTTATATTTGAACTAACATCACAAGCTAAAAGAATGCTACAGTAGGATTTAACATGCTGGGAGAAATGCTAGGTACCTGGAGCGCTCTACCTTTCACCCCCTTGGCCATGAATCATGCCAGATTTCAACCTAACTACTGCTCTCAGATAGCAAAATTATTTTAGATATTGCACATATGTGATCAATGAAAAGGGACAGTGTGAAAAGCCTGACACTGTCATAACTCCATCTAGGTGTTCAGATATTTCTGAGACATAGAAAGAAAGATTAATTAGTATAAAAGCATAAGGATATTTTACTCTAAGAAAAAAAAAAACAACTTTCTGTTCTCATAGACTTGTTATGCCTGATCAACGTACTAGAGTAACTCAACAAAGAAAATTTGTTTTGTAACTGCTTTGCAGAGTTGGCAAAGTTGGGCTGTGCACGAGGACCACAATACTGGAAGTTTTCATATTTTAACCCTAAATAATTTGTTATAATTCCTCCCAAGTCTATTAAATATGAAAGATAGTGAGTCCTATGGGCTCTGTAAAAAGACTTTGAAACTGATTTCATCACTTCAGATTTTATGAAGCCAAAGTAATTACTGAAGACATTCCAGCCTGTCATTTTCAATTCAAAGGTTATTCACACTGCCACTTCTTGCTTTGACTTCATGCAAGACATCATTAATTATGTGTGCTATTAAAATGTTAACTCGCCCTTCAAATAGATTATTATATACATATGCATTTCATTATGTATTTTTTTATCTGAACCAATTAAAAATGTCTCATTGATGAAGAAGAAACTTGTTTGTTTTACTGCATCTTGCAGCGTAAGACATCACAGTCTAGTACCTCGTAAATATTTTTCCTTCTTAAATCATTGCCTGGAAAGTACTTTTAGCTAACTTTTTCTGTAAAACTGAAGTTACAGAGGTCAAATTTTGTAGTTGATACAAAAAACTCCTCTCTGAATAATGTCATGCTCATGCAATTGGAAAGGTCTTCAAGCAGTGACACAGTTCAGCCTGAATCCAGATGAGTCCCTACAGATGACAGTTATTCTAATGTTGAGATCCCCGAGACAGATTATTCAGAGTTTCTTGCCATGGTAGCCTGTCTCATGTTGAATCATCCCTTTTTTTTTTTTTTTTTTTTTCCTACATTAACTGATGTCTAATTTCTGTTGCTGAAAATTATTCCTATTAAAAATATGCTGGGCCGGTGAGACGGCTCAGCGGCTTAAGCGCCTGCCTTGCAAGCGCGAAGGCCCGAGTTCGACTCCCGGAACCCACATACGAAAAAGGGGCCGGTGATATCGCTCAGTGGCACGGGCGCCTGCTGGCGCGCGAGGTCCTGAGGTCGTCCCCCCGGTACCCACAAAAAAAAAAAAAAAAAAAATATGCTTCTCTCTTTCTCCTTTTTTGCGGGGGCGAGTACTGGCTACTGAACCCAGGGCCTTCACACTGGGCTGTCTCCTCAGCCCTTTTTTATTATTTTATTTTGAGGTAGGTTCTCACTAAATTGTCCAGACTGGCCTTGAATTTGTATTCCTCCTGCCTCAGCCTCCTGAGTAGCTGGGATTATGGGCATGTGCCACCATAACCGTCTTCATTATCATTTTCTTGAAAAACCTATAAAAATTATATGAGCTTACATATCTCAAGAACTTTTACTTTGAACATTGCAACTTCCTTTGATTCTTCTGTTCATGTCATATTTACAATTTATTTTTATGAAAATAACATTTTCATGATAATAATCTCAAAAATGCAAATAGAAAAAATAACCCCACAAATATAATATCTTGGTATGTTGCCTCCCAGATTTTTTTTTTTTTTTTTTTGGTGGGTACTGGGGGTTGACCTCAGGACCTCAAGTGCTAGCAGGCACCTGTGCTGCTGAGCGATATCACCGGCCCCTTTTTCGTATGTGGGTTCTGGGAGTCGAACTCGGGCCCTCGTGCTTGCCAGGCAGGTGCTTACACCGCTGAGCCATCTCACCGGCCCCTCCCAGATCTTTATACACAGTCTAAAAACTGTTTATAATATGTTATAAAATAAAGATGAATTTACTGACCATAAAAATGTGTCCATTAGTATTATTTTGACATATTTGAAACTATACCATGAAAAACTTTTAACAATATATGTAAAAAATTCAAACTGAAATAATATACATAGCTATATTTAAATGTTATCTAATCATTGTAGAATCTTGTTAGCATTTGTCTTTTTTTTTGGTACCGGGAATCGAACTCAGGACCTTGCACTTGCCAGGCAGGTGCTTGTGCTACTGAGCTATATCCCCGGTAGCATTTGTCTTATATCCAGTTTTTCAAATGACTTCTGAAACTGACCATATTTCTGATTTATGTAGTGTAAAATGAAAATAATCCATATTGAGAGTAAAAATATAGGTCAAGAAATTGTGTTCAAAGTACTCTACAGTTAAATCCTCTTTTCTTAAAAGTTTTATCACATACACAAGTAAACTTTGATTTTTTAAAGATATGAAAATTGAATGTGAGTTTTTAAAAAGGTATAAAAAATGCAGTATTAAAAATTAGCAATTTTAATTAATTTAGTTAATTAAATTTAGTTAATTTAATTAATTTAGCAATTTTAGTTAATTTTTTTCAGTACTGGGAATTAAACTCACGCTCACACTGTGGGTTTTTTTTTGTTTGTTTGATTTGGTTTTTTTGAGACAGGATCTCGCTATGTAGTTCAGGCTGGCCTTGAACTCACTGTGTAGCCCAGGCTGGCCTCAAACTTGTGGCAATTCTACTACTTCACCCACCCGAGTGCTGGGATTACGGGCATGCACCACCATGCCCGGCACTGGGAGTTTAAACTGGAGATTAAACCTCTCACACTGAGCTACATCCTCACTCCACCCCGTTTTATATTTTTATTTAGAGATAGGATCTGGGTAAGTCATGAAGTTGCCCAGACTGGGCTCGAGCTTGCAAACAGGTATGCATCACATGCCTGATTTAGCAGGGCTAATTTTTTTTCTCTAGATTCTTTTGGCTAGAAAAAAGCATACGAACTTCTTCCTCCAAAATGTTGGTACGTCTGGAGTGATCAGTTTTGCAAATTCAGACTGACTGTAACTAAATATTAACATTTCACAGGATGGACTCAATTTTTAGTTTCTCAAAAGCTGACTCTGAGATAGATATTCATAAATTAATTTTTACAATTTGTTAAGAAAGTGCTCTTGGCAGGTAGGGGAGTAAAGGAGGCGGGACAGGGTAGGGAGAAGAGACAAGCAAGAAACATTTCAAGTAAGATAGTAGCCTGACATTGATTCCATGGGGGAACACCACAAGGGCTGATAAAAACAAATGGTGTGTGCTTAAATAAAAAAATTATTTTGAACATACATATCCTTTCTGTGATCACATTTATCCCGTATTTTTGACAATTTCTGAAGCAGTTCTGGAAGTCCTCTTTCGTAAGGGTCTTTATGAGGTATGAAAAATAAAAGTAGAGTGAATGCTGCTGCTCAGTGCCATCAGATGGTAAGGCAGACTCATAAGAATATTACAGTGTGTCTTCATCACCTTATTCACTGGATCAGCACCGTGCGACTTCTGGCTCTTCCCCAAAGTAAAAACGACCCTGAAAGGTAAACCTTTTGAGTTGGATCAGCATATCTAAGCAGCCATGACTGTGCAACTAGACTCCAGCACAAGTCAGTCTTTGGTATGGGTTTTCCTGGGAATGCAATACTTTGCAGGCACTTCTCTGTTCAGAGAACATGGGCAGAAAGCACCCAGTAGCTCAAGGTCCGTCCCCTGAAGAGGCAATCCAAGGGGATAGGGTGAGCACTCGGGTGTTCCTCACACTTGGCTGTCAGAAATCTGCATTGATGTTTAGACATATGATTCTCTACAGTGACTGGGGAAAGGGTCTATGACAGTGATGCTGAACCTTTCAGAGCTTTCAATGATAACAAACAGCCAGCCGAGGAAGGTGTGCCATAGGTTCGCCACCACTGGTCTGTGATGCAATTTCAACTGTTAGGCAGAGCTCACCAGTCCAAGGGTGTATTCACAGTTTGGCCATTTTCAAGGAGACTGTGACTGCAATTTGGAGAAGAGGGGGTGGTGAGGAACCATATGTCTATGTGACAAGGAGCATGAAAAAGAGGATAATATGAGTTCTATAAAATTTTGAAGCATAAGGAGAAGAAAGGGGGAAAAAATGAAATAACGAAGAGAAACCCAAACATATTCATTATTGGAGGTTGCTTGGCTCAGGTAAACTGCTGATGCCTGGGCTGCAGAGGAAAGTTGGACAGAAAACTCCCTGCTCACATTTAGAGTTGTAGAGTCTCCATTTGAGTGCTCGTGAACTTGACTTGAGCCCCAGGCTGGAAAGGTGCCCAGCTCACTAGGGACCTAGGAAATCTGTCAAAGTAAAACTCAGAGGAAGCCCAGAATAGTGATAGGCCTAGCAAGAAAGGACAGTGACCCTGGGTCAAGGCCAAAGGAGGGGCCAGCTGCCTCCAAGAGAAATAAAAGTGAAGCGGTCCAAGAACAGAGTGTGTAAGTCTTTAAACTTGTGCCAAGTTTATTGAGAAATGTGAGACTGTGTTCGTGCAAACTACCTCAACGCCATAGAATTTGTATTCTGAAAATTTCTCACACTGTAATAGAGATTCAGTCTTCTCAGATCTTTCTGTCTGCAATTCTGTGATCCTAAACGAGTTGCGTATGTTAGTATATCCCGGGGTAGTGTGTTGTTGTGAAGGGCGACAGGTTTGAGTGTTGCTGGGAGGAAGAGTGAAAAGGGAAGACAAGAATCCTCCCAGTGTGGTCTTGATGGAAGCTATTTTGTCATTGTGATTACAAAATAAGAGCCAGAGAGAAAACACTGAGGAGACAATCCGTTCATCCACTTGGGTGTCCCATTAGGACACTGTATATGCTTTAGTCACATTCGTATGCATGTAACCTATATTTACAGAAAGAAACACAGCAGGTAGTAATTATGTCTCTAACATGTTTAGATTATAAGCTTCCTTTGTCCATATTCTTCCAAACTCCAGTTTTAGTATTAAAAAGGAAATAATACAAAGGTAAGAAAAGAGAATATCTGATGGTATTTTCATTTTCATTTTTTTATTTTTTTAATAGAGCAGTTGTAAGGTCATAACAAAATGAAGAGGAAGGTATAGAAATTTCCTATATACTATGTACCCCTGAAATCTATAGTGTTCCCCATTAATTTAACTCTGGGGAAGGTTACACCAGAGTGTAACATGTGTTAAAACTGATGAACATTGACACATCAGCATCATCTACTGACCATTGTTTCCTTCAGTTACTGTACATTCTATGTACAAATAGATGACCATGTATCTACCATTAGAGTAGCATAAAATACTTCTTGAAGAGTCCTCTGAGCTGCACCTATTCATCACTCCCTCTCCATAATCCTTGGCAACCCCTAATTCTCTATTATCTTCATAGTGTTGAGAATGTCAAATAGTTGGAATCATGTAGTACCGTAGCCTTTTCAAATTTGCTTCTTCCTCTTAATCAGATGAATTTAAAGTTCTTTCATGTGTTTTCATGGATTGGTAGCTCATTTCTCTCTAGAACTGAATGATAATTCAGATGTTCTAATTGCCAATAAAATTGTCTGGATACACCACAGTTTATTCTTCTATTTACTGAAGGACATCTTCCTTGCTTCCAAGTTTTGGCAATTATGAATAAAGCTGCTATAAATATTTGTGTAGATTTTTGTGTGGACATAACTTCTCAACTGTTTTGGCTAAGTACTAAGGAGTACAATGGCTTAGTTGTATGGAGAGGGTATGATTAAGTTTATATGAAACTGCCAAAGTGTCTTCCAAAGTGGCTGTCATTTTGTATTCCCACCAGCAGTGAAGGAGAGTTACTGCTGCTCTACATCCTTCCCTACATGCAGTACGGTCAGTGTGCCCCACCTGGCCTTTCTAACAGGTGTGTGATGGCATCTTACTATTTTAATTTATGTTTCCTGGTAATATATGATAGGGAACATCTCTTCATATGCTTATTTGCTGTGTATATCTTCTTTAGTGACATGTCTGATAGAGTATTTGGCTCACTTTTTATCAGGTTATTTTCTTATTGTTGGCTTTTTTTTTTTTTTATGTGGGTACCGGGAGTCAACCTCAGGACCTCACGCTTGCCAGCAAGCACTTGTGCCGCTGAGCGATATCACTGGCCCTTTTTTTCCTTTTTGTGGGTACCGGGAGTCAAACTCAGGACCTCGCGCTTGCCAGGCAGGCGCTCATGCCACTGAGCTATCTCACCAGCCCTTATTGTTGACTTTTAAGAGTTCCTTATATTCTGTGTTTTGTTTTGTTTTGTTTTCCTTTTGCAGTGCTAGAGAATGAACCCAGAACTTTGCGCATACTATGCAAGCACTCTATCACTGAGGCATTCCCCCAAGCCCATTGTTTCAAAGAAAGTATCCTTTGGGTTCCACCAGCTGTAGCCCCCAAATCATACTCTATATCCTTTATAAAACTGGGCACAGGGCTGGTGAGATGGCTCAGCGGGGTAAGCGCCTGCCTGGCAAGCGCGAGGGCCCGAGTTCGACTTCCGGAACCCACATACGAAAAAAGGGCAGGTGACATCGCTCAGCGGCATGGGCGCCTACCGGCGCGCGAGGTCCTAAGGTCGACCCCCGGTACCCACAAAAAAAAAAAAAAAAAAAAAAAAAAAAAAAACTGGGCACAGATGTTCATTCAATGAGAACATTTCTTTCACAATAACCCAAAGATTACGAGCTAACACAATTTTTAACGCTCCCAAAAAGGGTCACACAGTTTTCCCAGGCTCCAAATGCAACTTCTTCCTTGTAGGCTTAGAAGGTGGTTGAGGTCAGATCAACTTTCCCTTCTCCACTCCTGACGAATGCTTCAAAAGTATCTTGTCCTTTTGAAAACTTTTTATTGTGGTAAACTTCAAACATACACAAAAGGAAAGAGAATAGTGCAATAAACTCCTGTGTCATTGTCAACTAATTTCAACAATTGTCACCTGCTTTTAATGTGCTGGGTGTGCTGGGTTATTTTACATCAAATTTCTGATGTCATTTCACCTTTAAATAGGTCACTGTGTATCTATAAAGGATGAGCCTTCACTGAACAGAACCAGAGTACTGATTTCATATATAAAGTTTTATATAATCTGTAATATCACCAAATATTAATTAATATTGAAATCTTCTCATTGTCTCGCCCACCCCAACTTGTTTGATTTAATCAAAATCAGGCTCTAAGATTAATATATTGTGTATATATTTTTTAAATGGTATTATACCATGGTAATGTGTGGCAAATGGACCTTCATATATATTTGAGCAATTTTAAATTAGTATAGTTTATGCAGGATTTCAATTTTGCAGCAATAAAAAAGCAAGAACCTAAAAAAATTAATAGGCTTTAATTCAGTAATCCTTTTCTTAGGAATTTATCTTAAGAATATATGGAAATATGGCAGGAAGATTCACATTTTTATGACAAGGAGAAATGCTTGAATATGATATTTTTAAAAAATGGACTCAATACTTTATATGTAATATTATCTCAAATTTGAAGATGCTACTCCTAAAAAATAATTGGAAGGTAATAAAAATATTAAAAATATTAGGTGTGGTAATTATTTTCTTTATGCTATGTTATTTTATTTTATTTACAATGTGCATTTTACAATTTTATAATCAATATACTTATGAAGTCACAAGTATGAATTGCAATTCAAAACTAGAAAATATATATGAAGTATTATCTACTTTCACATTCAGAATGACAAACCTACTGAAAACCTTAAATAAAAACAAATACTGTATATTTGGCTATGTAAAATGAAATACATCATTAGGTAAAGTAATCATCAGTAAAATTAAAAGATGTAAATCAAACTAATTTTTAAATTACTAATACATTTTTCATAAAGGCATGATATTAAGAATTCATCAAGAGAAAACAAAAAAATCTCCCAGTTGGAGAAAATAAGTAAATAAAATATATTACATAGAGTTAATTTTCTTTCTTACTTTATTTTTTGTCTTTTTGAAGCAAGGTTTCACTATGCAGTTCAGGCTGGTCTTGAACTCACTTTGTAGCCCAGGCTGACTTTGAACTCACGGCAATCCTCCTGCCTCAGCCTCCTGAGTGCTGGGATTATAGGCATGTGCCACCATGCCCAGCTTACATAGAGTTAATTTTAATGAAAAAACTCTTACAGAAACCTAGTATTTAAAAGTTTCTTCATTTTATAAATGAGGATCAAAAAGCCTAAACCAGGCTTTATACATACCTATAATTCTATAATTCTGGGAGGCCGAGGCAGAAGGATTACAAATTTCAGCCCAGCCTGGACAACTTAGTGAGACCCTATTTCAAAATAAAAATAAAAGAAGGGCTGAGGATGTAACTTAGTGCAAAGGCCCTGTGTTCAAACCTCAGTACTGAAAAAAATATAAAAAATATAAATCATTTATAAATATATAAATATAAATCATTTATATAATAATGACAAAGTTGATATTTATCCTTGTAAATTTGGCCTTAGAACCCATGCCTGTCAACTGAGGACCAAGGAAACCCAAGTGGCCCTCATTTAGACCTGACATCTCATGGATCACTCCTTTCTCTCTGGCTTTACTAGGGTACAATTGATAAATAAAACTTGTATATATTTAAGGTATACAATGTAATGTTCAATATCCATATACATCATGAAACTATTAACACAATCAAGCTAGATAATATATCCATCACATTACAAATGTGTGTGTGTGTTGAAAACACTTAAGATCTATACTTTTGGGAAACTTTTAACTACACAATATGGTATCATTAACTATAATCACCATGGCATTATAAATCACCAGGACTTTTTTTTTTTTTGCCGGGACTTTTCATCCTGCAGAACTGAAACTCTACCATTTGACTCACATCTCCCCACTGCTCCCAACTACCCTTTTAGCACTCGGTAGCCATCATTTTACTCTCAGCTGTTCTGAATGTTTAAATTGCAAATAGGAGTAAGATCACATAGCTTGCCTCCTCCTCCTTCTCCTCCTCCTCCTCCTTCTTCTTCTTCCTCCTCTCCTTCTTCTTCTCCTCCTCTTTCTCCTCCTCTTTCTCCTCCTTCTCATCCTTTGCCTTCTACATCTTCTTCTTCTTTTTTATTGTTTTTGTTTTGTGTTTTTTTTTTGGATACAGGGTCTCACTATGTAGTTCAGGCTGGCCTTGAACTCATTATGTAGCCTAGGCTGACTTCAAACTCTTGGTGATCCTACTGCCTCAGCCTCCTGAGTGCTGAGATTATAAGCATGTACCACGAGGCCTGACTTCTTCTCTTTTTAACATGCTTTTAGCTCTTTACTCTTATAGTTTAGATCTTAGAGTTAGAACAAGAACTACTCTTTATTCCCTGCCTAGACATTCACTAAATTTTAATTAATTTGTATGACTCAGTTATTGCTTGGTTCTAAGTAGTTTTTAATGTTAGCAAGGTACATGTTCATCACTAGTAAAATCAAAAGTTATTTTAAACTGTTCTTCAGTGTAATTGGGCAGCATTTCTCATGACACTGAATATTTTATATTTAACCCACTATGTAATCTAGAAACATCTTAAAGAGTATGTTTGTGACTTTCAGACGTTTATTAATTCTTTATGCATTCTAACATAAATAGTATGTTCAGGCTTTAAATATTTATTGCAGTGATACTCTCCTTCACAATCTCCTCCCCATTTATTCGATGACAGATCTGACCATAAATTCAAAGCACATGCTCCTGCTAAAAAACTTTCTATCTGACTTGTTTATTAGGGTTTTTAAAAATGCAAACCATAAATCAATAGGATGTATTTTAAAAGTTTTCTTCATTTGTAGTGTTGCTTTCATCATAGTTAAACAGAAATTGCTAGTGTGAACTAAGGCAAAGGTATGATTTGTGTTTCAGTTTTAGACAAGGATGGACAAAAATTGCTTTTGACCACGTGATTATAGGTAGAACAAATAGAAACAGTGTAATAGCTAGGAATCCATTACTATTATACTTTCTTGTAAGACCTTCTCTAGTAGGTGATTCTAGTTGAATGAAGTTTCCTAGCTGATTGTGATAAGCCCCCTCCGAAGGGGCAAAGTCCCCTTTATACTGATGCTTTTCAAATTGAAACATGCACATGCATGACCTGTGGCTTTTGTTAAGATGCAGATTCGGTGCAGGAGGTTTGGGGTAAGGGCTTGAGTTCTGCATTTCTAAGGAGCAAACCGACTGATGCCAATGTTACTGGGCCACAGACCACACTTCCTGGCCTAAAGTAGCAGTGCAGGTGCCTCTCAACTCTTCACCACCAAATGATGCTGCACACCTGTGAACACAATGGTAGGTTTGGAGCATTTGTCTTTTATCTGTGGTTAGGTTCTGTTCTGCTTTAAGGGATTTTTTCTATCGAAGGAAGGCAATTGCAGAAATTATGAATCTATTTGCTGCAATCATTAAATGTTTTCTTAGTGTTTCTTGCCCTTTCCCTTAAGTAGAGAAAAGGAATGATGACAAGGAAGAGACTGCTCGGCAGTGGCCCCAGTAATTCCAGTGATGCGTGAAGTTGTTGAAGAGCTCCCTGTAAACGTCCATCCTAAACCCTGGGAACCCAGTGGTTTATGATGCTGCTCAAATCTGCCTGTCTCCAGGTTGTTGTCCCTCCCTTTCTTAACTCTCTTTAAAATCATCTATCATGGTCCAATCCATAAAATTTTGACCAATTATTTTCTACAAGATGGCGTACAGTCTAAAAAGGAATGAATGATCACTGCTCTTATGCTATTTAATATCTACAATTTTTAAAAGGACATGCACCAGGGCTGGTGAGATAGCTCAGCTGCACAAGCGCCTGACTGGCAAGTGCGAGGTCCTGAGTTTGACCCCTGGTACCCACATTAAAAAAAATGCACCAATAAATAATAAAGGAGATCCATAACAGCTGCATTTTATCTCAACAGAAGACACAAAGCAAAGTCTAGAATCCCAGCACTAGGGAAGACTTTAACGATCATCAAATACAGTTCTTATATGAAGTGTGATCACAAAATACAGTGAATATTTAAATTTTTAAAATATATAATGACAGATTATCATTAATCCCCTTCAGAATTCACCCCTCCCCCTTTCCTGCACACACTTATCCCATCATTCTGGCCACTTTCTGGAGCGGTTCTGGAAGTCCTATTTCATGAGTGTGCCTTTAATTATGCTGTTATGGCTGCCTTGATGTCCTGAATCAATTCAATACTTTCACCTGTCATGGTCATTTTGACTTTGGGAAAGAGCCAAAAGTTGCATGGTGCCAGACCTGGTGAACAGGGTGGATTAGGACACATTGTAATGTTTTTATCAGCTCACCTTTCCATTGGATGGCATAGGGCAGCAGCTGTCACTGTACTTTTTTTTTTTTTGTCACATTTCATAAAGTCACTCATGAAAGAGGACTTTTAGAACTGCTTCAGAGAGTGGCCAGAATGGTGGGTTAAGTGTATTCGAAGTGAGGGGGAGTATTTTGAGAGGAATTATTGGCAATGTCTTTACTGTAGTTTTAAAAAATTTAAACACACACCATATTTTCTGATCACCTCTTGTACAACACATGAACGGGCCTTACTGGATTGTAGGGAACTTTTAAACCTCCATTTAAGTTTTTCCGGGCACAGAGAATTCTCTAAATTCCAGAGTGGCCCATGCCACTCTAACCTCTAATGGTTAGAAAGTTTTTATTCACACTAGATCGGTCCTTCTGTTGCCAGATGTATATTCTGCCCATAGGTTGCAGAGGATGAAAAGTCACCATCTGCTGGAAAATACTGCAGACACCTCTTAGGAGAGGAGGTATTTGAACATAATCTTATATTTTGCTGGAATTGAGGGGGAGTAAAGAAAGGTAGGGAGCATTCTTATGCTCTTCAAATCACACTTCCTAGTTATTAATCTGTATCTTCTAATCTGTGCACCAGTGTTAGTGGGGGTCTCTTTTAAACAAGGAAGAGAAACCAACAATACATCAGATACCCTAATGTTGTTCTATACATATTTGAAAAAACTACTAGATTTTCTCATTGATAAAGCAGATGATTACCAACCTGCTACATCTGGGCCTGTCCTAATCTAATTCCGAAAGGCTAGATTTTTCAGAGTGCAAACTAAGCTTGCAGATGTACAGCTGTTGTTTGGGTAACAGCACAGTGTTGGGGTGAAAAATTACAATGGTTGAAGGTCATCTGTTGAGGCCTGCGGGTACACGGCTTAAGCTGAGTGACTTTGCTGTGTTGGGAAACAACTGCGGGTTTCCCACCTGGATGAGGCAGAGCTGGTTTAAATCCACGAACCCAAGTTTTAGTTTTATACAAAGCGGGTGTTTTCTGGGCTTCTCTTTCAGTGGAGAACGCAGTCACCAGAAATGCCATTTGGGGGCCGGTGAGATAGCTCAGTGGCAAAGCCACTGCCTGGCAAGCGCGAGGTCCTGAGTTTGACCCCGGTAGCCACAAAAAAAAAAAAAAAAAAAAAGAAAAAAGAAATGCCATTTGGAATATAAATGGCAGAATTCATGTATCCAGGAAAGGGAAAACAGGCATTACAACTACTTCCGTCTGAAATTTGTAAGGAGAATAGCATTTGTGCTAAAATGACAAAGTGTGGAGTAAATAATGTATGTGCTTGGGGGGGTCTCCCAGAAACCTGGAAGTACTGGGACATCCCTAAGAAAGAAAGAGGGAAGAATTTTCTTGTTAATTTCAGGAGATGAATAAAGAGAGGAGTGGAGGCAGAACTAGGGTGGTGAAGCCAAAGACTGTTGAAAGGCCAGCTTCAGATAACCCTTCCTTTGCAACCGCTCTAAATCTTCAGAGGCAACAACAAAAATAAAGATGTTTATATGCTGCACGAAGTGAGTAGATGGAAATTTTTATGGAAATTGCTGAAGGGATTAGGTTTTGCATCCATAATATGGTAGTTTTATAGATACAGAGCAAAAGAACCATGGGCTATGGCAGCATACAGAAGTGTGAAAAAGACAGCCAGAAGAATTTGCAGAAATTATGGAGTAGGCTCCACCAAACTGTGAAATAGGGTAGGATAAAGTTTAACCAGATCCTCTGGGGATTACAGGCCTTCAGCTGACATTTAGATTATACAAATAAAATAATTTGTTCCTAGGATATTTTCTACCTGAATCAAACTTTTTTTTTTTTCTCTTTTGGAACAAAGTTTCAGTATGTAGCCCAGGAAATCTAACATTTTTTAACTGCTTATTTTCTTTCTTAAAAAAAATACTTTGAGCTGGTTCAATGCATATGCCTCCGATCCCAGCTACTTGGGAGGCTGAGGTAGGAGGGTTGCAACTTCGAAGCCAGCTTGGTTGGACAACATAGTCAGACCATGCTTCAAAACAAAAAAAAAGCCAAACAAACAAAAAAACAACCAAAAAAGGGCTGCAGATGTAGTTTAGTTGAGTAGTAAAGCTTGTGCCTAGCATGCATGACCCCTTGGCTTTGATCCTCAATCATGTAAAAAAAAAAAATAAAGTCTTCTACACCTGGATATTTACAATCCAATAACTGCTTCTACCAAGCCCTACCAGTTTCTAAATTCTGTTTTTCTCAGTGTTTAAACTTCTTTTCCTTCCCTTGTCTATTCTTACACCTTTTTTATTTTTAAACTTTAAACTCATTTTGAAACACGAGACACAGCACAAGAAACTCAAGGAACATTAACTCCCAAACTTTCTGCATCCTTCACAGAGAACAGTAGTTAAAAGGCGCAGCTCTTTTGAAGACACTCTCTTGAAGACTTTAGAAACATGCAAAACTTTTGTAAGAAAAGTCAGAAATTGCCCAAAGTCTGCTGTCCTGGGATAGAATAATTTTTATTTTTTCTCAGAAGATATTTTACTGTTTTCTCTCCCAGAACCTAAAGAAGTAAAGGACAATGTTGGCATGTGATGGGAGTCAACTCTAAGGAGCCTCGACCGAATTTCTTTTTTTTTTTTTTGGAAGTGGCCTTACTACCCTCTGGCAAAACAAAATTTAAAAATGATAAATACATGGCTGCCACCATGCCTTAGAAATAAAATTTCCAGTCTTTCCCATTTTGAACTGCAAACTAAGATGTTGCCTGAGGTGTTTTTCTTAAATTGTTGCCTGCTTGTTCCTAAACCGCCTCTTCTTTTCAGCCTTTTATCAAACTGCTGAGCTGAAGGTGGAGGATCAGCAAGGTGAGAACAACACCTAAACCATAAGCCCAAATTTGGTTTATAGCTTTGACTCTTTGTTTCCTTAGAAATAATATTAAATAGAGGGACAGGTGTAAGTTTGTCTTTCTGGTGGGATATAATTTTAAATATAGGTTAAATACATCTAAATTAGATAAATTCAAGTTTATTGAACGTCTTGAATGAATAAGATATATGAGCATACCCTGGCAAAATTAAAACTAAACATGACATGGCCTTAGGTTTCAAAGAGCTTATGATTAAGAAAAATACACATAATGTTCATTTAGCAATGAAACAAGTGAAAAGACAAATACTGATTTTTATGTACTTGAGTCATTTAAGGTCATTTCACATCACTTTTTTTGAAGGTTCCATGTATAGTAAAGCAAAACAAGAGATCCAATTCATCTAAAACAGCTTGTTAGATAAATGGCTATATTACATTAAATTGCTTCTTTACTGAATGACAATTATAACCGGGAAACCCCGTAAAATATTTTGTATTGTTATTGGTACAATGAACCAATTTCTGTTTCATAGCATAACTGTCATGTCAAACACTTAAGAGTTTACTATGTTCCGAGGCACCATGTCATGGGCCATAAAGGATAAAAAGAGGCTTTAAAGCACATTCTCCATTCTCAAGGAACTTTTAGTCTGGTTGGTCAAACAAGTTTCTTTCATCTGACATAACTACAAGAATTACCGAATGCCTCAGGAGGAACCAGCTTCCCGTTAGAAAGGCTGTTGAGGATGGAACATGGAGAAGACTGAAGGACTGATAGACTTTTCATGGTGGCTTTGGGCATTTCACCTGAAAGAATGGCAAGAACTCAGGGACAAAGGTGAAAGTTGCACAGAGCGTTTTCAGTGTGAAGAAATGCTTTGGTTATGCTTGAATACACGACTTCTTTCTTCAGTCGTATCATGGCTAACAAGCCCAGACCGGCATGTTGAAGCCAAACTATGAAAGGTTTGAATACAGGCTGTAGAGTTTATACTTTATCCTACAAGCACAAAAGTTTCTTGGAAAGCTTTAGAGCAAGCAAGTGATGCTTTCAAAGTATTGACTTAATAAAGTGATTCTTGTAGTGACAGAGAAATTGTTTTGGAGGGGAAGAACTGAAAGGCATAATTCTCAGGCTAGAGGTTAGGCATTAGTCTAACTGTGGGTTGGTAAAGGCCAAAATCGAATGAGAGTTAGGATTCAAGGACAGACTAAACCTAGTGTTTGTCTGCCTGGTTGTTTTTGTTTTAAGGAGCATGTACAGATTGCTATAAATGAGTAATATAATGAAAATACAAAAGCTAAATATATTGGTAATCTTTATTAATGAGCAAACATGAATGGAATGGCGAAATGTCTTCCAAAAGAGGACAGAAGGAATTCTTTATATGCACAATGTTATCAAGGACATTGTGAATATTATTTATAACCCGCTTTTAATCATGTTCTCTAGGTAGTATTACAAGTAAGACACAGGCCTCAGAAAACCTGATGTACTTTAAAAAATATTTTTAACAAGTTTATTAACTGGCATAAAAGTGTAGAATTTGATAAGTTTTGACACGTGTCTTAAAGAAGTAGCTTTTAGTTTCATTGACTTTATTATTTCTAGTTTATTTCATTGATTTGTAAGTTCAGCTTTTTTATTATTAGTTTTTCTTTCAGTTTACTGGGTTTAATTTGCTATTTCTTGTTTCTTTTTTCTCTCTAAAGTTTATTTTTATTATAATTATTAGTGCATATCAATTATACAAAACAATGGGTTTCATTTTGACTTTTTCGTATGTGCACGTAATGAGATTTGATTGTAGTTGGTTTACTTCTGAGGAACTGGTGTATTTTCTTCCTCCTCACAATGGGTCTGTAAAGCTCGGACAATCTTCCCTGACTGCAGGCAGGCTGGGAGCCAGGCGTGCTCCCTGACGACCACAGCTGTGTTGACTTTAGGTTGTAATCTCTATTTTCTCTTTTGTTCTTAATTCTTCTCCCCTCCCTTCCTACATCTTGTTTGTATTTTGCCCTAGCCTCTAAGCTGAGTCCTCATCTACCGCTTTATTATATCGAACCTCCAAATGTATTAGAGTGTGATCCTTGGATCAGTAGCAGCAGCGGGCCTGGGGACTTTTCAGAAATGCAAATCCTCAGGCCCCACTCTAGAGTACTCAGCCAGAAATTCTTGGAGTAAGGCCCAGATATCTGTGTTTCTTCTCATCCTGCAAGTTATTCTAGCACACGCTGAAGCTTGAAAACTACTACTCTGAAGAATAACCTGTACTCTTTTCTCTCTCTTTAGGCCTGTGCGCTCCCTAGCTTATGCTAGCTCTGGTCCACTTTGCGTAACTGTTCTGTTACCCTGGTAAATTACATGCTTTTGTTTGTTTGAGACAGGATCTTGCACTGTAGACCAGGCTAAGCTTGCACTCACTATGTAGCCCAGGCTGTCCTTGAACTCATCATCATCTGACTCAGCCTCCCATACAGATACGCACCACCCCACCCAGCTCTGTACCCTTTCTAGAATAAGTGTAAATATTAAAGGAGTTTATCCAATTGGTGTAGCTAATTATTATCCTGCCACAACCATTGAAGCACATATAGGTAGCCGGCCTCGTGGCCACTTGCCAGACCATGCCTAAAATACTCTTGAAGTGTGCAACAACACCTGGTCCAATCAGGAGCTACCCCTCATTAAAAAACAGATGAGAACTGCTTTCTTGAGAAGAGTTGGAGCAGATAAACCAGAAGGAGGCCTGCTTCTGTCCAAGAAATTCATCTTATTAAAGTAAATGTGTACAGTTTGACTTTAGCAGATGACTAGCTAGGATTTTTCTAATTGGATAACCTGTATTCAGTTTCCTTTTAGGAAAGACAAAAGGCAACAAGTGCTGATTGATATAATTAAAAATACTCCAGAGGCAAGGACGTTTGCTCCTTCTGGTGTGTGTGTGTGTGTGTGTGTGTGTGTGTGTGTGCTGCTAGGGATCAAACCCAGGGCCTGCACATCCTAGGCCACCATTCTACCACTTAGTTATATCCCTTGTCCCCATTCTGATTTTTGAAGATGGTTCAAGAAACAGTTGAAATTAAAGATTCTAAGTTAACAAGAACCCAGTTCCAAAGTTACATAAGATGCCACCCAACTTATATTCTTAAAGGAAATGTATTGCTGGATGTTTTCATTAGAGTGTACAGACACTCTTGCTTTCCAAACCACCTTTTTAAAATTGTGAAATAATAAGCTTAATAAGCTTAAAGATAATGACAGCTTTAAAAACTGGTGTAAAACTTCAAGTTTCTTTGTTAGGAATAAGAAATAGCAGGAAAGAGTAGCCAGGCGTGGTGGCGCACACCTGTAATCCCAGCACTGAGGAGGCTGAGGCAGGGGATCACTGAGAGTTCGAGGCCAGCCTGGGCTACACAAGCGAGTTCAAGGCCAATCTGGACTACATAGTGAGACCCTGTCTCAAAAACAAACAAAGAAATAGCAGGGAAGGAATGAGTTTCACTGGAAATCTCTTATTAAATTGAGACAGAAAACAAGTAAAGGTGAAGAATGATTTATTTTGCCACCATTCTGTTCTCTATGGTAACAAAAATAAACAGAAAAGCATTCCTGCAAAATAGATGTGATATCCTAAGATTTATTCAATTGTAACTTGCAAGATGTTGGTACTCCATGCACCTGATAGCTGGGTTAAAGGCAGTCTTGTTCTACAGCTGACTAACAGCAAACAAATACTGGCTAGATACTAATGCTGCATCTAGAGCCCACGAGAAACTTTTCATCTATTTGAAGACTCAAGGTTATCATGTCTGAAACAATACCCAAAGTAAAAATAATGGATGGATAAGTGCTAAATTACGTTACCCTTGACGTACTTCTCTTTGTATGCTCTTGGAAATCTCATCCCTCATGACTTTATCTAATGACTATGTAGGTCAGTGTTTCTTGGTCTTGAGTAATGTAGGGATAAACTGCTGCAAAAAATACTTGCCATTCCCTCACTCTGGAATGAAAGCATTTTTGTAATTATTTTGTCTAACCATGCACTAATCTAAAAAGTCACAAAATGCTCAGACTTATGACTTTTAAACAGTGATAAAAAACGATTGTACAAGTTTTAACTTGTAAAAACTATTCAGTCAGCAGAAGGTAATTTAGTGAGAAGGATGATATTTTATTGATGCAGATATCACCACTCATTCTCTGAGGCTCCTATGGCTCAGGTTCCTTGGTAATTTTTAGGCCTTTCTTACCAGGAGTGATGTGATAACTCATTCCTCACTACTTTCCTCACACTGCTGTGAAACTATTTTTTATATACATCCTGTGGGATTTGGTTTTGCCTGTGAGTTGTACAAACAAATTACGTATGTATGAACTCTGCCTGTGATATTTTCTCATTATTTTGCAACAATATAGAACTACAGAAGAATGTCAACCTGACTGAAATACAGGTAAAGATTTAGAAATTCAATCTTGGATGACACTTGATAAAAGGAAACCATTCAGATGGTCCCATTTTTTTTTCTTTGTTACATTTTAAGGATTGCCACAGATATAAAGATGTGAAATCTTCATTCAAAAACATAGAAATCCTTATTAAAAATTGAGGGCATCTGTAGTGGACACAGCTGTGCCTCTCAGCTCTCCCTACAAGGAAGCAGGCAGTGCCCCAGCCATCGGCAGACAGCTGGTTTCCAGCTCTCACTTCCTATAGGGTTTGCTCAGCTGCAAAGAGCTGCCTACCCCAAGGGCTCACCCTTCCCAAGGTGCCCACGTTCAGTGAGTGATGGAAGCAGTAGTATTAGAACTTGGCAGTTTCCTCTGAACAGGGTCAACTCTGATGACCGTATGTGCTCCGTGCTCCCTGTGGAGTTGGCTGCATCTTCCTCAGATTGCACCACAGTTCCACTTCTCCATCCCAATCCTGGTTTCCTCCCTATCTCCCATTACTCATAATTGTTAATACATGCCCTGCATGACAAACTCCACTTCAGCATCTGTGTCCGAGGGAACCCAGTCAATAAACACTGCCAGCATCACTTCCCAGAGGCCCCGCAGGGTTGAGAATGCCTCTCATGTAGCCCCGATTCTTGTCGCAAGCTTCTAGTCTCAAAGCTCAGCTTCTGACTGTGTATTCCTGCCAGCACTGAAAATTCAACAGGTCCAAATTTGATGCATAACTAATCTTTTAGGTTCGTGTCTCAGAGCAATAGTGTGTTTTCTGTTTTATAATAGTATGGCCCTTTTGGATCCTCACACACCTTGCTCTGCACATTCAGTTTATTATTCATGCTTCTTACCCTTTGTAGCACTTTTCTCATTTCTCCAAGGATCCCCTTTTCCCTAAATAAGGGATGCTACTGAAATTAGACAGTTTCTCTTTGCTCTTGGGATAGCTATTCTTTGTAATAGTTTGGGTTTCTCTCTCCAACCAGTTCTACAGATTTTAAGATTATTTTTTTCTCCAGAAGGACATATACAGAAAATTCCAACTCATAATCACCTACTTATTTTGGAGCACAATGCATTGGCTTACATATTAAATAAAAGAATACTGCTTTGAGGAGATGGCAGCCAAGGCTCAAGGCTTCACTTTTCCGTCTTCAATGAGTGTTAGTTTGGTGCAGCCATTAGAACAAAACATTTGTCCTAGTTGAAGATAAAATGCTTTCATTTTTTTCTTTGACTTTTACATTGCACTAAAGAGCAAAGAAAGCAAGTCTTGATAAATGCCAAAGTGAAAATTTTATAACACAGAGACTAGAACATATGAATATTATTAGATGACTTACAAGTCTATTGAAACATGCATATTTTTTAAGGCAGTAAGCTCACTGAAAGACACTGATGTTTACAATGGAATATTGTGTTGTCAGTTGAAAATAAGAATCTGAGGTGTTTGTGAGGGAGAAATTGTCAGGAAAGCAGTAGAACATTTCCTGCCCATGAGTACAATCCTGAGGATTTGTGATTGCCATGACGAATCCAAAAACCATCACCACAGCTCCAATGGGCAGCAGGACACAGGACATGATCTTATCTAAGTGTGTCCTTGGTTCTTCAGACAGTTTCAGATAGCATGCTGACGGGATGATAAAAATCAGGGGAGCAGCACAGAGCGCACCCTGTGTATTGAAGACAAGAAACAAAACAATGTTACTAGATGGAAGCACTTTTGAACAGTTTTTTCTTAATCATTTATAAAACTGTTTTTCATTGCCTATATTAAAAGTTTGATAGGTTCAATTGAATCAAACAAAGGAAAGGAAAATAATTTTAAGAAAGACTTAGTAATAGGCTTTCCCTTTTCTAAGGGAATATTTACAAATGAATATGGTAGAATAGTAGAACAGTATATCAGACTACAGAAGAGATGATCTCAAAATAATACAGAAAATAAAGTAGATGATAAGAGTAACTTCTGGCAAATGTCAAGTCTTTCATTTTTGAGTCACATCCTGTCTTTCCTTCTCTTCACTTAATATCCCTGTGTATTGATTATGTTTTCAAATTTCACTGGTTTAATTGTCATTTGTGTATAAATGGGGACCTTGGGAAATTTTTGTGGGCATAATTGTTTTTCTTTTAGAGTTTGTATGAAAACAGAGCTTGACTGTGTGAAAATTATAAACTTAAGGGCATTTAATATGAAATAGCACTTCTAAATCCTCTTTCAAGTAAAATTAAATACATTATTTGCCCCAGAAAATTGACAGCAGAACAAAATAATTATAATTTGCCCACTTTCCCCTACATCAGCCATGGATAAATTTAACCTGAGGGGAAATGTCAGATTGAAAATAATGAGTAGTAGAGTTTTCTATTGTAAAAATTATCAACCATTATTGATTTCAAAGGAAAAGAGTATTTCCTGTTTTTAGGCCTAATTCTCAACAGAAACTTTACAAATAAGTAAATGTTAAATTTAAGGCATTTTAGGTAATATATTTTTCTAATTATTTCAAGTGTTAATCATATTGCCTATATTTATTTAAATATTAAATAAACCATAACATTAATAAAATACATTAAAGTTTTATAATAGATGTCATTTGCCTGATCCGTAAGATGTAAATTTTCTTTTAAAATATTTTTGTGGGGGCCAATGAGATGGCTCAGTGGCGTAAGTGCCTGCCTGGCAAGCGCGAGGGCCCGAGTTCAACACCCGGTACCCACATACGAAAAAAGGGCCAGTGGTATGCTCAGCAGCATGGGTGCCTACTGGCACACAAGGTCCTGAGGTTGACCCCCGGTACCCACAAAAAAAAAAAAAATTGTTTTGTGTATATTTGAGGTTTTCTGGGATACATATGAGTAGTGAAATGGTTAGTATAGTGAAACAAATTAACATGTCTATCATCTCATGTAGTTTTTTGTCTGCATGACAAGAGCAGCTAAAATCTATTTAACAAAAAATCCCAAATATAATACAAATTTATGAACTTATGCTGCACTTAAACTTATAGTCCTTATGCTATACATTAGGCCTTCAGACTTGTTCATCCTACTTATCTACAGCTTTGCGTGCTTTGACCTACATCGTGTTTCCCCACTGCTCTTCTATCTCCGATGACCATCATTTTGTTCCCTATCTCTGTATCTATGACCCCCTCTTTTAAGATTCAACACACAAGTGAGATCATGTAATGTTTCTTTCTGTTTTATTTAGCATAATGTTTACTCAAGTTGTAGCAAAGGGCAGGATTTCCCTCTTAAGGCGGAATAGCATTCCATTGTGTATATATGCCACATTTTCTTTATTCATTCATCCATTGATGGAAACTTAGGTTGTTGCTATATCTTGGCTATTGTATATAATGCTGCGATGAACTTCGGAGTCCAGATATCTTTAGAAGATGGTGATTTTGAGACTGGAGTTAGGATTCTATTAGGGATTAAGGACAGTGGCCCCAAAATGGAGTTAGGAAGCCCAAAATGGAGTCTGCTGAGTCATTACCCTCAAGGGAACTTACAAAAATATCTGCCAGATGTCCTGAAGCTGTCACTGTCTTCTCCAGACCATGACAGGATATGATTAGGCAGGCCACTGGCTCAAGAGTGCATGGGTCCTGTGTGGACACTGTAAACCCTCCATAGACTGGACCCTGAGAAGTAAGTAGTGTCCTGCAGAATAGAGATGACAGCACTTGCACAATACCCTGAGCGTCCTTCTAAATCCCTTAAACTCCTAGGCAAAGGGTCTTCGTGGGTATCTCACTCAGAACACCCTCCTGGCTAGGGGGAGTGCCACTTCTTTGCCTTTATATCTTTTAAATATACTTGCTTGTGCTTTGCCTCCTCTGTCCTAGGTTTCATTCTTCATCACTGTGGGACATCACTCCGAATTACCTCTCCTTTGGATATAAAAACCCAGAATAGAAATTACTGGGTCATATAGTAGTTTTGTTTTTAATTTCTTTAGGAAGCTTTGTAATGTTTTTCATAATCCATCTATCTACAATATATTACTGATTTTTATATCTATAATAATTACTAATTATACATGGTAATCAGTGTGTTACTGATTTTTATACATTAGTTTCTAGTCTTTCAACTTTACTAATACACTTATTCACTCTAACAGTGTTGTATATGTGTGTGTGCGTGTGTGTGTGTTTGTAATCTTTGGGTTTTTGTACATATAGGATTGTCACTTGCAAATATAGTTTTACTTCTTCTTTCCTAATTCAGATATATATATATTTTTTTCTCATCTGATTGCTCTTGCTAGTACTTCTAGTACTATATAGAGTAGAAGTGGTGAAGGTAGGTGTCCCTACATGGTACTGGATCTTAGTGGAAAAGCTTTTAGTTATTTCCCATTGATTATGATGGTAGCTGTGGGTTTTTCATAAATAGACCTCATTATGTGGAGGAACTTTACTTCTATGCCTAAACTGTTAAGAGTTTTTGTAAAGAATTGATGCTGAACATTGTCAAATGCTCTTTTTCTATCAACTGAACTCATCACATGGTTTTTATGTTTTATTCTGTTAAAGTGATATATCACAAATATAAACCATAAAATGTAAGTTTTTAAACATACAGTGAATAGGAAATGTGATACTGGTTTACAATTAAATTTAAGGTTTCCATAAAATACATTTTTCTATATTTTAAAAGATTATTATGCAGATTTATAAATATATATATAAGAATGGTATAACGAAACTGTATAAATCTGTCACCTACAGTTTACAAGCTTTTGACACATTATTTTTCTTGATTTTCCCAGGATCAGTCAAAGCAAACTAAACTTAAAGTTGCATGATGTAAAAATAACAAATTATACCTGAAAACATTTGAAATAATTATTTTGTCAATATCACTAATAAAATTATTTTTGTTTCATATGAAGTGCCAACCCATACCAGAAATATTACAACTATAATTGCAATAATACATCTATTTATTTTTTATAAAAACAAAAAAGAGTCCAGAGAAATGGCAATTAAGTTTTTGTATTGTGAACTCAAATAAACTCAGCAGTTTCTGAAAATTTGAAGAAGTATATAATAGGGAGCACACTACCTGAAAAATATTTTCATAGGAAGAGATATAAGAATAAGAAAATACTAAGTGGTACTGCTTTTGCATTCTGATTTAAAATATATGGAAAATATACTTTTTCCATTCACAGCACCTGAATACAAATGAATACCTACAAAGATACATAATAAGTAGAGATCAGTTGTGGCTGGAATTAAATCAATTATGGATTCTGTAGATTCTGTCATGACTTTTTAAATTATGAAAAATACTATAGAACTTAATCTGTATTTTTAATTAAAAGATTATTCTCTGATTTCTTTGAAGTAGTAATTTCTGAAAACAACAAAACAAGACAAATCCATCTGTGTACTGGTTTTGCTGTGCAGTCTCTTTCTTTGTAGGAACAAACATGGGACCTAAGTGTTGGGAGCTGCAGAGGGAAGGTGCTACCGGAATGAAATTGGGACCAGCTGCTGCTAAGGAGCTGTCATCAGTCAGCCCTTTGGAACCTTTTCAACCTGACTTTCTGGGCAGGGCAACGTAATGGGTGTTCTGTTTATATTGTAATTCTTAAGGGTTGAGAAAGTAACAATTAGAAGGACAACTACATAGTTGATGTTTCTACTGGAGGAAGCCCAGTTGATTATCTTGTCTGGATACCAGTTACCTTCCAGATACCTAAAAGCTCAGTCTTGACAAAGATTGTTAAGATCCAAGATTATCCAAAACATGACAGTATAGTTCCATCTGATCTATCCTCTATAAAGTAGTCCATCTTGGCTTATCTATTTAATGTAGACCTATTTGAGAATTCACCACTGGCTTTGAAATGATTTTTTAAAATTAGAAGTTGTCAAACCATAACAGCTTATTAAAAGCACAGTAAAAATATAGTCTTATTTATAAAGACAAGATAATGCTATTCATTGACAATAACACCACAAATGCCAGGAAATTTTGCATTTGCAAGAGGGAAAGAACACAAGAAACTTAGAAGATTTTTACTAGCAGTGCAGGTTGGAAAGTGTCTGAATGCTCTTGCCTGAATAGAAACCTCTCAAAGATGGTGAAAACTAAAAGAATGATTATACATTTTAAAAATTTCTACTTTGTAATCAGTTCAGCCACATGAAATTTATTACTATATCATAAAATAATAAACACCCTCTCTCTAGCTCAGGATGTCTTTCGCAACGTGGACCATGGCTTGCTCACCCCGTGACTGTATTTCTGTGACTGGGCCCTCACTGCCATTTGGCTCGCTTCCTTCTGTCTGTGCAAGATGCACACAGCCCTTGTTGAGCTGGCTACTCTTGCCACAGGCACCAGCTGTTTCATTTTTTCTCTTTGTGCTGCTGCAAGGAGCAACCCACAGGGCCCAATTACTGCAGATGCCTCTTTTCTCTAATAGGAGCTGCAGTGCCAAGGTGCTGCATTCTTCTCACCAAGAATGGGACTTTTATTTATTTTACTAGCTTTTAAAATGAATCTTTTAAGGTTGAGGATGGTTGGTTTTGGAAAAATATTTCATAGTTATATATTGCCATGAAAACAGCGAAATTAAAGTAAAATTTTAATAAAGTTTTAATTTTATGGAATACTATGACTCCAAATAATGTATATTATTTAGTTTTACAAAATGATGGCATTTCCTTAACATTGCAAGATTGGACTCTAATATACATCACATCTATGAAGGTCATTGTTCTACTCAGTGACAATTCAGAAACCAAAACAGAAAAAAAAAATCCCTAAAATACTATAGTTATTAACTAACATGATGAGGCTCTGTGTTTAATCCCAGTACCTCCCCCACAATTAACTAGAATGAAAGCTATCGATTAAAAATTAAGACACAAAATTTAGTTTCATTTTATTTCATTTCTTGGTATTTAACCCTTTATTAAAATCTATTCCTATATATTATGGATTATTCTTAACATTAGAGATAAATTCAATGCATACATTTTTAATTTTAAAAAGTAGAAGAGCAGAATTATTTTATATAATTTAACCCCTCAGACCTAGGAAATCTCAGACTACTACAGTGATTAAAAATGTGAGCTAGAGGACCCAGATACCTACAACTAGTATGCCCCCAGATTATTTATTTAATCATGGTGCCTTAGTTTCTTCATCTGTGAAGTTAACGTGGATTAAGAAAGAACACGTGCAAAGTACTTACCACAGCATAAGTAAATGTTAGCCCAAATTTTCACTATGAAGTGGAACACAGCATGCTTTACTTACTTCTGATAGGGAGCATGTTCCATCGTGTGTGTTACTGGCAAAAATGATGCTCCACTTGACTTTACTAGACATGGTAAGTGCCCACACAAGAGACCTGGGTAAAGGCCTGAGTATACCATTATGCCTACCAAAAGACTGTTATTGATAGGGAAAGCATGTATTCTTTGGTAGTTTATAGAGAAAAGGGTGCCCAGATTTCATTAATTCTCATAAAGTGCTTTAAAACTAGTGTAGCTCTCTTGGGTTATTTGGTTCTAATAGACAATATAGCACTCTTCCTTAATTGTTTTGTGCATGTGTCTATATGAGCAAGTTTAAAAAATCTAAGCATCTTGAAGTATGTTTTATTTTATTTATTTATTTATTTTTTTGTGGGTACCGGGGGGACGACCTCAGGACCTCGCGCGCCAACAGGCACCCGTGCCGCTGAGCGATATCACCGGCCCCTTTTTCGTATGTGGGATCCGGGAGTCGAACTCGGGCCTTCGCGCTTGCAAGGCAGGCGCTTAAGCCGCTGAGCCGTCTCACCGGCCCTTGAAGTATGTTTTAAATCTTAAAAACAGTCCTTCACATGCAGCTCATATCTTGACTTTTTAGTAGATATTCACAAAGTGTTTTTCTCCTGTTGTAATACCCAGGATCCTGTTTATTACAGAATGTTTTCAATATAAGTAAAATAGGGAATATTTAGTATAAATGTGCTTATAATTATGTTGCGCATGCATCGTAGAGATTAACAATTAGTTCTAAAGAAAATTATGGTCAAATTTAAAGAAATATATCATTTCTTAAAAATGAGCAATATGAGCTTAGAATAAACCAAAACTTCTCAGGCTATCAAGATGTGGTGAACATGCGGGCAGCTGATAAGCACATTTTCTTTCAGAACAAAATCCTACAACATTAAACAAGTGAATAAAACGTGTTGACTCAATGAGACATTTTATAATCATTTATAATATATAGAGATTTTATAAACAGGGCAAGGGATGATTACGCTGATCATCTCTATAGAATACTTGAAAGATTACTACTATTGTCAACATCAACACTGCTCTGTAACAATTTCCTGGTACTGTGCCAAAGAATGTCTCATGATGGAGAGAGGAGAGACAAAATGGAATAAAAGAATTAAGATATATTATATACATGTACTTACTCCCAAGATGAATGTAATCATTATGCACTGCAAACATATACTAATAAAAAATTTAAAAAGAAAGTCTCTTATGTTGAGGAATATTTGTAGAAATAGGTCCTGAACTGTATTCTCAAGGAACACTCGAGTAGTAATTTGAGCACAATGTTCTTAGCCCTGCGCCAAGTATCATGGAAGATGGAGAAGGTAGTTAAATATTCTTGTCTTCAAAGTTCTTCAATTTGGTAGGTAAGACAAATTTATAAATAATGCAAAGAGTACATGACATGAGATAATATATAAATCAAGTTATTGCATTAAAGTAGCAGTGATTCATTTATACAAATCAAGGTTGCTGCATGAAATTATTTTGAGCGGACCTACCATCCTTGGTCCTGTGCAAAATAAGAAGTAGGTTGATGTTCCCTTTGACATTTGTGCACCCCTTGTGTAAGCTTTTTTTCTCCCAGAGATGGGGTCTCATGGTGTTGCCCAAGCTGACCCTGAGCTCCTGTGCTCAAGTGATCCTCCTTCCTCAGGCATGTAGCTATGACTACAGGCAAACACCACCATATCTGTTTTTCAGTATTGGTGGAATAGAGAATAATTCCCTAGACACCTTATGTTTTAGAAAGCTGCATACTGTCCATTTTCCATTAATGCTGCTATAAGAAAATACCCAGGAGTATGTTCTTGACTGAATCTCCTACTGCCTTTTTCTGGAAGTTCATATCAAAACGGCATATGAAAGGAATAGTGATGTGGCTGGTGACAATAATACCTTCATTTACCCTGAACTCTCAATGGAATGAATGAATGAAGGCTTGGGATATTAGCGTAAAAATTAGTTATCTTTGTGATAAATGATCAACAAATGCTAAATGTTGTGATTCTGATTAGAAATTCCATAATGACTGTAATGATCTGGCAGTGGCTGATTTACCTCTACTCCTGTCTCACCAAATGGTACTATTTCTCTGGTTTCTGAAAATAGAGCCAAGGACTCATTCTTAAGGTGCTCCTTTATCCCTCTGTTCTCCTAATTGAATCTGTCAGAAAACACTGTCATTTTTTTTCCCCTCTTGGGAGCCAATCTACTTCTCTCTGTCTTCTTTTACCACCTACATAGCAGTTGAACTTTTGTTTGTGAGAAAACATAGATCCTTTCTGATTGTCTTCCATTCTTATGCTTCTATTGTGTAGCAGATAGTAATTAATATACGATCAGTGAACAAATTGGAAGTTGTACCAGACTATAAAGTCTTCATGATATTTTGATAGAAATGAAAGGAAAAATAATTATTAAAAGAAAGGAAAAGTAGCTAAGATAAAGGACAAAGAAAGAATTGATGAAGTGTATTTATAGGCCCAAAAGAAGGTTTACTAAAGTTTGGATAGATTTGGAAAGTAAATGAGAAATCATTCCTTAAAGAATGGGTCAGATTATAACAGCAACAGATTTTATACTTGCTCTAAGAGGAAAATGGGATTTTTGTAGGGCAGGATGCTGATAAATTGAAAAGAGAACTTACTATGTTCAAGCAAAAAGCAAAAAACAAAACTACAATAACAAAGTAAGCAAGATCAACTACATTGTGATATGATGGAAACCTAGATTTGGGTTGTGGCATTAGAGACTACAAAAGAAAAGTCTGGAGAATGAAATCTTTAAAGAAAAAGAAAATTGGGCCACGAATCCCACTAGACATAGTTTTAGTCAGCAAGGAAAATTCCAGACCTACTTTATTTATGAATATTTTTAGAAATAGCTACATATTACGTAAATGAGATATGCAACCTTGGCAATATTGGTACTTTTCAGATTAGATAATTATTTGTTTGTGAGAGGCTGTTCTATGGACTGGGGGATGTTGGCAGTGTCCCTGACCTCTTCTCGCTAGGTGCCAATAGCACTGCCAGCCCAGTTATGCAACCAAATACTGTCAAATGTCCCCTGGGAGAGGAGGAGTTTCCCGTCAACCTCAATTTGAGAATCACTGCTTTAAAACTACACAGTCGTGTAAACAGCAGAGTGTCATCATTATAAATATTTACTATTGTATTACAAACACATTTTCATTCCACTTTAGAAGTGACACTTTTGTTAAGGAAAATATATCTTTTATTAAATGGAAACATTAAAGGTATTTTTAAAACGGAAGGAGTAAATATTCAAATGTACTTACATTGAGTTCTAAAACTATTCCAAGGCAATCAATCAGCAATGACACCAGCGTGGCTACGGTAATGATCACCACTGTTATAACAACGTGGAGAACTGATGAGAGATTCCCACCAAAAAATACGTTGGCAATTACCTGTCAAATAGATTATTTTGAAAGTTACTATTGCTGTATGCAGGATTTATTGACAGAATATTTCACAATAACACTTAAGACTGTATCAAATGTTACCAATAAGGTAATTAATCAAATTTCAAGTTATAAATTTTGATTTCAAAGTAGTTACACATTGACACATCCATGTTCCTTGTTGAGCTATTAGTTGATGGGTTATCCTACAGACCCAGAGCATGTCATGCCAGTGTTTGAATAAAGTATGAGAGCGCCCTTGGCAAGTCACCTTATCCTTCTTCTTGAGCTCAACAAGGTTACCACTAAAATAAATTATGACTACTATTTAGATTATTTGAATGACCTCTAAGGGAGGTGTTAGTTACCACATTGTCTTTTAATCAGAGTACTGATTAAAGGTAGTAATATACTTTACTAAAAGGAAATTATTCTAAGTTAAGTCCCATAATTTAAGTGCATTTTATTTTGCCTTTCCTCAGCAAAGATGATCAGGAAATCAATCAACAGTCACCTATTTAATATACCCCACACTATGATATCGTTCACAAAAAACGAATGCCTAGGAGATGTTAGTTTTCTGGAATTAATATCCTAAGAGGAGGTCTACAACTAATCGCAAGAAATAAATAGAAATCAATTTGTGACAGGACAAACAAGATCAAATAGAATTTAGAATTATAAGGAGCTTCACTTTTGTAGATCTCCCTACCTTGACTTGGGGTGAGGACTGAAACATGAAGAAGATTTGCAGCAGAATTACAAGCTGAGGCAACAGACTGAAAAAGATAAAAGAGAAGAATAGGAAGAGTACCTGTTGAGGAAAGGAAAAAGACAGTCTGAATAGAGTGGGGACCCTATGAAATATCAGAGGCAAGGGTTGGAGAGGGTCAGACACTGGACAAATAGAATCCAGCTCTCCAAGTTCTTTACTTGGATAGGTAACATCCCCTTAGGTCAAAAGTTGCAATGACTCTGCTAAAGATTTAATGGTGACACTAATAATTTTAACTCATTATAATTTGAAATGTCTCTTCAAATATTACCTTATTTACAATCTATGTAGCTAGCTCTAGAATAAGATTAGGGGAGAAAAAAATCATCTAGTGAGACAGGCTAGTGAGGGATATTGGGGGACACAGCCTTTTTGCCCCCTTTATATATAGCTGGGTATTCTACCAAAGAGTAAAGATGTTTGTAATTATACTGAAAGTGTACCTGTGTGTGTGTACACACACACTGGAAATAGAAAAGAAGTTAATGCATGAGGCAAGAAAACAGATCTAGATAACCAAAGCTCCTTCTAGTTCTAAATTCTATTTGATCGATTTGATTTCTTTTCTTATTTTGTCACTAATTGACATTCTTCTACCTATATTTGCTACCATGGCAAAGATCTTGATTCAGTTCTCTCTTCCTGTCATGACAGCTAAAAAGGAAACTCAAGCTGCAAACGCTAAAGACAGAAGCCTCACAGCTGAGTCAGACAGTCCACATGCGGTTTACCAGAAACCACTCCAGACTGAGCTATCTGTTCTTGCCCATCTAGAGATCAGAGCTAAACCTAAAGCACAGGGCAGACACTGGAAGACCATTTCCTGCACCTAACAATAGTTAGAAAATAGTTGAAAGGTCTTAAATTTTAAAAATAACCCTTAGCTCATTTACTTCTCCTTTCTAGTCAGGGCAGAAGAGCAGCCTGGGAATTACACATTCGGTGAGCAGAGATACTCACTGCAGAGGACACATGCGGTGCCGGATGCTTCCCTCTTCCACACCCCAGTGCTGTTCCTCACCCCAAACCTAGCAAGCGAGTAGGCATGAGGCTGCCTTGAGAGGCCTGCTGATGGCTTTGTGCATCAGGGCTCTGCAGACAGCTCGCTTCATACATTAGACCCATTCACGTGGTGCATGGTGTGAACAGCCTCTAGGAATAGATCCGATGACTAAGCCCTCTTTAGTGTGACTCCCGAAAGAACCACTGTGAAGCAGGATCACGTTTTAGTGTTAACCAGTACAGTGGATGTGCAGCTGACAGCAAAGGGCCTCCTGACAAGCCATGTCATCCAATTTTACACCAATAGTATTAATTCTCTTTCAGCTAATCTTTCTCCACAAACCCAGGTGGACTATGTCACATAATCTGGAGCTGATTTTATAAGTGAAATATATATAGATTTCATATTTACACCATTATATATTATGTTATATGTAAGTGTACATGTAGAAATATATTTCTATAGATATATAAATGAAATATATCTGTAAAACTATATTTCTCATGGAATATGATTTTTTAAAAATAACAAAACCAATTAGAATCTGACCTATGGTGTCTTTAATGCACACTGACTTACAAAATATCTCAGTAGAACACAATTTTGCAAAAACATTTTTTAAAGTTTGGTACATAAATCCTTTATAACAGTGCTTTAAAAAGAAGACAATCACTTAGTTTGGCTGTACTGAAGGCAGCTGTTCACTTTGGAATGTAGTTGTATAAATATGTGTGCTTATGATAGTGTGAACCAAACCACCAAGCATAATTTTCAAATTCAATTTTTGAAAAAAATTACAAACATTGAAACATAAATTCATCTTTAAATTCTGATACTTTAGAGTTGAAAAATAAAATTTTAGAAATTACATCCCTTGTCTTGTGCTTGGGAATTTGAAGAATAGAAATATTGATAATTCTCCCATCTTTAAATGTGATGGAGAGATCACTGGAAAAGATATTGAAAAGAAATTGTGCTTACCTCTCTCGTCACAAGGCATTCAATTGGATACGTCAAGATGACAGTGACACCATAGCAAAACCTTCCAAAAGTTACCAGATCATCACTTCTGCAATAATTTTCAAATAAATCTCCTGAGAATAACATAAAATATATTCATTTACAAGATACTGGATATTTGAGGTACTAATAAATGAGATGCTACTTATTATATAAGTGAAGCTGTATTAGTGTCATGTTATTTAATTAAGATGGTAGGTCTGGTTTAAATATAACTTTCTTGTATTTAGTAACCATAGTTAGTTATTTACTGGTATTAAAACTCATATATGTTCCTCCCAAAGATAAATATAACACTAACAGTTTTTCTCATTGTTCTTTTTTGTAGGTTTGCCTCAAATATGTATCAACTACAAAAAAATACTTTATCCATTGTCTTTTTACATCAGAATCAACTCCCCAAATTCTTGTGCATCAGCAATATAAATTTGCTTCTGGTCATTGTTTCTGGTAAGTGACTGCATTATTTAAAAAAAGAACTTTGTTAAAATAAACAAATTCTCTTTGAAATGCTATTCTTAGATCAAGGACAATCCAGAAAGGAAGAGTTGACCAGCCCATCTGGGGAGCTGAATTTCCTGCATTACCCTGTAGAGGTAAGTCACAAACTCCGGACCACACCGAGGAATTCGAAGCACACGTGGTCTTTTACATCACCTGATACGCCCACTGTTTCTAAACCGTGAAAATATGGCTGTTGCCAGAAGAACCATATATTTAATTAGTTCCCAACTAAATAAATAATATACCTCAAACTAATTCTTATTTACAGCCTACATATTTTTAGAAATCTCTAAAGAAATGCAGGCATCTAATGACAGCACAGAAGATGTGTCTGATATAAGCACTTGTTAATGCAGAAACACAGTATTTGGGCCTGTTTATTTCCTGACTATATCATGCCTAAACTTGAAAGCTGCAGTTGCCTTTTTTCAATTAAACTTAACAGAAAATTAGATCAAAATCATGTATTTTACAATACTGTTTACAAAGGACATAACAATAACTCTCTTTTTTTTTTTTTCACTAAATAGCTTAATACCCTAAATGACCTGCCTTTTCCTAAGACTTACTTTAAATGACCTCCCCACCCCATCAACTAGAACAAATACACATTACTTTCTAATGTCCATTTTGGGCAGAAGGAAATTATACCATAAAAGTGTAGTTGCAGAAATCTGTTTCAAAATTGAATTTAAAAGTTCCAGTAGTCTGGAAAAAGACCCAAAAAACAAAAAAACCCCCTGAAGTTCCCCGTTCACGAACCTTCACTAATAAATAGCCATGCATCTTTTCAAATGTCACTGGGAAGGTCAAGAACAAGCTGGAGTTTATCTACCGAAAAAGGGGAGAAACGAAGCATGGATTTTGTACAAACAAGACCAGATTTGCCTAAGGAGAAATGGCCTGGAGAAACAATGTCAGCTTATTTCAGAGTGAACTTAAGTGTATTTTAGGGAATTATAGCTAAGGGTAGAACAAAGACCAAAACCACATCAAACAAACCTTGTTAGATAAATATTTAATTATATCTGAGCAACCATCACTGATAAAAACACTGGGAAAGTGTGACTCCCCCAAAAGGTTTATGTCTCAGAAAAGTGGCATTTAAAAGCCAAGGTCCTCAGCAGAGCAGAGCTTTCAGGCCATTCACCTTGGCAAACTATGCAGCAATAAAGATACATGGCAATGTTTTGAAACACAGTTCTTATCAAGACTTTCAAGGTCGCTTTTAACTGCACTCTACTGGCACACACAGGTATTGTATTTTTGACTACACCGGTATCACGTTAATCATTTTTTAATCCATCTTTCATTTCCTGAGAAATATCTGTGAACAACCATAGTAACCTGTAAGCTCTGTTTAAAACAAGGTAGCCATTCTCCCAAGAGCATCCTGGTGTCCCAAGAAATGAAGCCAAGAGGAGCCAGAGGCTGAGAGACAGCTGTAGTGAGTGAGTGGGTCATGGGTGGCCAAAAGAGGGGAGTCAGAGAGAATGGAAAGAAAATTAATTAGCCTTAGGCACCAGAATCCTTGTTTTCCAGCTTGTCAGCAGCCAGCCTGGGCAAGCTACTTCACCTTTTTGTGTCTTAAGCAGGAGGTAAAACTAGTTATTCCACTTACCTTCAAAGTGTTGTTTGAAGGTCAAATGAGATACTAGAACTTCGAAAGCAGTGAAAATATGAATCACTGAATTTAGCCTGCTATCAGAGTATCCTGAATCTACTATATAGACGACAGAATGAACGGGTCAAAGGCAATTAAAGAGAGGGCCACTCAGTTGTTGGGCCCGGATAAATACAAGAAAAGAGAAGATGTTTTGGAGGAAAGAGTACAAGAACTTGCTTTATGGGGAGGGTGATGTTTTGTGATTAAGGCAAGAACGGTGCAATTAAGTAGAAAGGTCCCACAGGCTGGAGATGAAAAGGAAGGTCTGGCTACAGTGCAAATGATGAAAACATCCAGAGAATTTGCTGGCAGAAAAGCAGGCAACTTGCCTGACCTAAGCATCTGGGTGGGTGGGGGCATTAGAGAGGTCAAAGAGAGAAAAGAAAGACAGAACAAATATTAACAGAGAGAAAGAGTAACAATGATAATATAGTCATGCTTTTTCTTCTAAGGGAAGATAGTCTGGGCAAAGAATGTTCAGTACTGTTAAGTGACTTAGAAAGATACAGGAGAACCAGAATCAAGAAGGTCATTAGCTCTGAACATTGGGAGGCCATCAGTACCTTTGAAAATGAATGTGCGGCTGAGTAGTGGGGAGGAGAAATGAGTTTCCATGCTTGACAGTGAAAGCATGGAAGAAGAGAACATGGAGTACAAAATTAATTTAACAATATAAGAAGGAAAAAGCGAGGAAACAGATAGCAAAGAAGTGAACGAAAGAGTAGAGAATGGTTGGAAGAGTGATTAGTTAAATAGAACACTGAACACACTTGTATTGAAAATGAGTAGGACACTGGTTATGCTGGTGCCAATCTCTGGAACACCAAAATAAGGTGTCACTGAATCTTCCACTTTACCTTGGGTGAAGCCAGTAAAAGTCAAGTATCCACATGTAGCAAAGAGCACACAGATAAATACCGACACCAAGATGGACATGTGGATGATGCGGGACCATTTAGCTACTGTGGGTTCTTCCAAAGAACCATAAACTAAAAAGCAGTTGTGGTGGCAAATTAATGCTGTAATTAAAAATAAAAAAGCATTATTAAAGTAAGTACCAGAATTTTTTAATTCTGAAAATTTAAAAATACATGCTACTTTAGGATATCAATCAAATGAAGTTCAGATATACTAATTTACTAAATATGCTAGAAAATCAATTTTCTAATTTGTCGAGGAATAAGAAATTCACATCATAGGGTACTTTCATGTCATACTTGATACAAATCAGATCTATCCAAACTTCTTGCTCATTTACTTCCTCCTAGTGACCCTTCCATACTAAGAAAAATCTAAAAAACACCATAATTATTTTTTGCCAGCTGGGATATAGAATGGGATTAGACATTACTACTCCGTGTACAAGGTTTTGAAGAAGTTCATAACACTGGATAGATCTCCAAGTTAAGAAATAAGAAAACCACGAAAAAAAAAAAAAAAAAGAAAAAAAAGAAAGAAAACAAACAAGATAAACATGATAAATTTTCTGCAAGAGAAATAGATTTCCTCAAACTGAAGCAAATTTTAGTGATGAGTAAGAAAAGTTTGAGCTTAATTTTACATTGGCACAAACTATATCATATCTTGCTAATAAGAAATCTAAAACTTAGATCTGCTACCCAGACATAAATATGAAACAGTACTTTTTCATGGCACGATGACTGCATCTTGGGAAAGGACCCCTGAAGCCATGTACTCACCAAAAGACATAACTCCAACAGCCTGAATGGCATTGGGCTTTGCAAATACCCAGGCATCTTCTGTTTTTGGTCTAGAAGACAATCAGTAAACTTGAAAATTACTAAACAAATGCAAGTGCAAGTATATTAGAGAATAAAAAATGACATCACAAATAAAAATTGAGTATCTTTAAGCCAGAAATTAAGGAGCCCCTATTAATCTTATTGAATTATAAATAAATTTTCAGGGGATGTCAGTGTTATCTCAATCTTTGTCTGCTAAAATGCATGTTGAATATTTGGACAGAATCTATTTTTATATAAGTAAATTATCCACTGACAATGTATTTTTTGTAAATTTGTTTATTTGCTCATCAGTGTAACAACAAAACTTTATTATGCATTTACTTGAGATATCTGTTGAGGGAGATGCAAAATTAATAATGTCCAATTACTACTCTTTGTTTATTTTATAAGGCTCAATCTACCCAAGGGAAATGTAATTTATTGAGGGAGGCACAGCAATTTGTTGAGGGAGGCAGACATGAACTAATACCAATTGAGGGTATACTATGTCCTCTGTTATCTCATTTAATTTTTACAATATTCAAGTATTATCATCATTTAACATATGAGGAAAGTCAGTTTCCAGATGGTGATATAATCTGTCAAGCTTCCACAGGTAAGTAAAGAAGTTGAGATTTGTCTTCTTGGTCTACTGTATCCAATATCTTCCATGTTGAACTGTCAGTGGCCTCAAATTTCCACTTGTGTATACACTTCTCAAAAGGAGTTTTGGAAATACAACATATGCACTTTAAATAGCTCAAGGCATTCTATATCCTACTGGAATTAAACTATTCTAAATCCACACGGATCGGTCTATCTGACTAACACCTTCTCATTCCAGTGATGACGGCAGAGAGGCCAAGTCAAATAGATAATCTGGATTGTTCTCCCAGCTTTTCCCACTTACTAGCTGTGTGATCTTAGGCAAGATACTTGATTTTTCTATGCTTCAATATCTACATCTGTAAAATGGGGGATAACAGTAGTATTAAGTTATTGTGCAGATTAAATGAAACATGTAAAACTTCTGGGAGACTGTAGCATAGTACACATTCAGTAAATGGTCATTAGTTTTAGCATCATTATTTTATTATTATCTTATTTAACAGATAGTACCAAACAGTCTAAAAGCATAACCAACTTTTCTAGAAAGGAAAGATTTAAATTTGTCTGAAAAGAATTCATAAAGGGCCAGTGAGATAGCTCAGCGGCATAAGCACCTGTCTGGCAAGCGTGAGGTCCTGAGTTCAACTCCCAGTACCCACATAAAAAGGAAAAAGGGACCGGTGATATCGCTCAGCGGCATAAGCGCCTACTGGCAAGCACGAGGTCCTGAGTTTGATCCCCAGTACCCACATATATATTAAAAAAAAAAAAAAAAAAAAGAACTCATGAAGACAGAAGAGGAGGGCAGAGAGAGCACCCTAGAAGACATGAAAACACTGGGAATTTTATATAAAGAAGAAGAATTCTAGAGACTGAAGCCACCTCTCATAAACAACAATTTATTCCCATAAAAAGACACACAAAAAAACCCTGTTTTGTCAAAGTTTGTGAGATTTATGCATTATATTATCTTTCCTTGCACCTATGAATCGAGCAATTGTAGTCACAAAGAACTTTCTAGAGAAGCCAGCCAGGGAGGAAGGCCTGCTGTTATGCGACCTGCTCGAATTCGTTTTTTGCGTGGGCGCTGCTGCCACCTGCTGCCCCACGTCTCTTACTGCAGTCCTGAGCACTCAAATTTCAGCCTCAGCGTGGAAAAGTCTGTTTATTTTCCTTAGAAAATGACTGAGATAGATATAGCTAGATATAGATGATAGAGATAGAGATAGATACAGATATCTCAGTCATTTTCTAAGGAGAATAAACTACATTGAAGATAACAATACATTAACCATTGTTAATTTTCTACTATCTTTTTGAAATTCTGTATCATTATTTTCATTGTTTTCTCTCTCTCTAAAATTAAAAAAAATGGGCCGGTGAGATGGCTCAGCGGCATAAGCGCCTGCCTTGCAAGCGCGAGGGCCCGAGCTTGACTCCCGGATCCCACATACGAAAAAAGGGGCCTGTGATATCGCTCAGCGGCACGGGTGCCTGTTGGCGCGCGAGGTCCTGAGGTCGACCCCCCGGTACCCACAAAAAAAAAAAAAAAATTAAAAAAATGACTGAGATCAGGCAATACTAACAATTGTGCAAATCTGAAAGTCGTCTTTCTCGTATGTTTTAAATACGCTTTGTCAGGAAGACTTTTGCATGTGGAGAATAATTGTTTTCCACTTAGTGCAGATTGTGATGGTGTTTTACTTTGCAAACCTTCTATCAGTAAAGAAAATGGAGTTGGATTTTTGTTCTTTTCCTTTCACTGATTTTTTTCCTGGTCCATTTTGTTCTTTGAGCATATTCCTGGAGTGTGTAACAATATCTAGAGATAATCTTGGATATTCTCCATTCGTGTTAATGATGATAGCTTTATAAGATATAAAGTACCAAAAAAGATGTTATGGATTGGACAACACATGTGTCCAAAGTTAGGGAAGAGAAGGAAAGTAATATTATTGTATATGACATTATGATCATTTATGATATAGACATGGATTAAGTTCCATTAAAAATGTTCCAAGAGAGAGAGAGAGAGGGAGGGAGATTGAGAGAAAGCCCGCTGATATATTGATGAAATTGTAGAAATCTTGATGCTCAATCTGGATGAAAAAACTACATTCTAGTCCTTCTGACTTTAGGTTATAGATATTAAAATATAAATAAAATATCAACAAGTGCAATCAAGTAATTTATAAGATTAAAATTCATTATTACAAAGTTTTTCCTGTAAATGTAAGATTATTACATTTGTAAATGTAATATTAGTAAATGTAAGATTAGTAATAGAAATATGTATCAAAGTTTACCATACTAACAGATTAATGGAGAAAAAACCTTATGAACATTTCAAAAAATACAAAAAAGCATATGATTCAGTATTCACAATGATAAACATGTTAAGCAAATGGTTAGTGAAATAGAACTCCCTTAACCTGATAAGAAATCTCTACAACAAAAGCTATAGCAAATGACATAACTAAAAGTGAAGTTAGAAATATTGCAATTAAAAGAAGAAACTACGTAAGGATGTTCAATGTCACTGCTTATAGAACACATAGATTCCGTAAGGAATAGATTATCCATATACCGTATAAGTGTGTACAGAGAAAATACAGGAGACTCCATTGATAAGCTTTTGGAATTAAGAAAAGGACTCAGTAAAGTTACTGGACAAAAGTTCAACACACACACAAAATCAGTAAGTCTGATATATATAACTAAGAATTTTTTTTAAATGGCAATGACAATAGAAACACTATTTTATTTCAGTTTTCATTTTTGTTACTACATGTTTACAACACGTAATGATTACATTCCTTAAAGGGAGTTGGTACAAGTACATGACTCATTTTAATTCTTTTTTTTTCAGTCCCTTTCCCTTCCCCCAGCTCCTCTTTTCATCTCTTAATCCCCTTTGCATGTGAGAAAGATCTTCTCATTCTCATTACCTAATTCTTATTATCTATTTTTATTTCGGTCTTTATTTTTGGGGGGATTCTCATCTAAGAAAAACCATGCAATATTGAAACTTGTGTGTCTGGTTTGTTTCATTTAACATTATGATGTCAAGGTGCATCCATTTTCCTACAAATGATTCTAATTTATCCTCTGTATGGCGGAGTAGTACTCCATTGTGTATAAATACCACATTTTTTAATCCATTCATCTGTTGATGGGCATATAGCCCATTCCTACATTTAGCTATTATAAAGTGTGCTGCTATAAACATGGTAATGTGTCGCTGTGATACAAGGTATTTAACACTTTCGGGAAGATACCTAGAAGGAGAATAGCTAGGCCAAATGGAAATTCTAGTTTTAGTTTTTTGAGTAATCTTCATACTGATTTCCATAGTAGTTATACTAGTTTACATTCCCACCAACAATGTGGGAGGGTTGCTTTTTTCCTCCCGCAGTTTTGCAAACATTTGTTATTATTTGATTTCTTGATGATAGCCATTCTTTCTAGAGTAAGATGGAATCAGTGTAGTTTTAATTTCCATTTCTCTAATGATCAAAGATGATGAACATTTTTTCATGTATTTAGTGGTCATTTATACTTCCTCTGAGAAGTGTTTATTAATTTCATTTGTTCATTTTTAATGGGTGTTTTATTTTGGAAAGCTTAATTTTTTTGAGTTCTTTATATATTCTAGTTATTAGTCCTCTGAGGGACAGCTGGAAAATTTTTCCCCATTATGTAGGTTATTTTTTCACTTTGTTGTTTCCTTCGCTGTGCAGGAGCTTTTTAGTTTTCTATGATACAATTTGTTGATTCCTGGTACTATTTCCTGTGCAACTGGTGTTCTGTTCAGAAAGTCTTTGCCTATGCTTATGACTTGAATAGTTTTACCTATTTTATCTTCCAGCAGGTTGTTTCTGTTTTTGTATTTAGATCTTTGATCCATTTTGGTTTTTGTTTAATACATGATGAGAGATATGGGTCTAGTCTCAATCTTCTGCATATGGGTAGCCAGCTTTCCCAGCCCCATTTATTAAAGAGGCTGCCTTTCCATCAGTTTATGTTTTTGGCCCCTTGGCCAAAGATCAAATAGCTGAATGTGTCTGAGGTTGTTTCTGTATCCTCCTTTCTGTTCTATTGATCCTCAAGTCTATTTTTGTGCCAGTACCACGCTGTCTTTATCACTGTAGCTTTGTAATATGACTTCAAATCTGGGACTGTGGTATCTCCTGTTTTGCTCTTGTTCTCAGGAGTGCTTTTGCTATTCTGGGTCTCTTCTGGTTCCATATGAATTTTAGGAGTGTTTTCTCTAGTTCTATGAGTTGTTGGTAGTTTGACTGGGATTGCATTAAATCTGCATATCAGTTTTAGAAGTATGGCTATTTTGATTATATTGGTTCTGCCTGTCCAGGAACAGGGGATATCCTTTCATTTTCTGATGTCCTATTTGATCTCCTTTTTCAAGGCACTATAGCTTTCATTGTAGAGGTCTTTTACTTCCTTCATTAGGTTAATTCCTAATTACTTTATTTTTCTTTTTTTTTGTGGGTACCAGGGGGTCGACCTCAGGACCTCGCGCGCCAACAGGCACCCGTGCCGCTGAGCGATATCACCGGCCCCGTTTTCGTATGTGGGATCCGGGAGTCGAACTCAGGCCCTCGCGCTTGCAAGGCAGGCGCTTATGCCGCTGAGCCATCTCACCGGCCCCTACTTTATTTTTCTTGATGCTATTGTGAATTATATTTTTTTTCCTAATTTCTTTCTCCGTGAGTTCATTACTGGTGTACAGGAACACTGTTGACTTTAGCGTATTGATTTTATGTCCTGCCACATTGCTGAATTTGGTTATTTTAGGAGTTTCTGGTGGAATTTTTTGCATTTTCCATATAGAGGATCATTTCTCCTGCAAATAATGATAATTTGACTTCTTCCTTTCCTATATATATCTTTTTTATTTATTTTTCTTCCCTGAGTGCTCTTGATACTATTTCAAGCTATATGTTGAACAGGAATGGTGACAGTGGACACCCTGGTCATGATCCTGATTTTAGAGACTAAGCTTTCAGTTTTTCCCCATTTAGTATGACGATGTCAATGTTTGTCATTTTTTTTTTTTTTTATCAGTTTGGGACAGGTCCCACTATATCTATTTTCCTCAGTGTTTTCATCATGAATGGATATTGGATTGTCACAGGCTTTTTCTGTGTTTATTGAGATGGTCATGTGGTTTTGTCCTTGCTTCTGTTTATGTGATGCATTACATGTGTTGATGTACATACAATGAATCACCCTTGCATCCCTGGGATGAAACTTACTTGCTCATGATGCATGATCTTTTTGATGATTTATTGCATTCTGTTTGCCAGAATTTGAAACTTCCAGAAGGAGGACTGGGTGGCAAATTGAGGTTAATTTAAATCAAGTTCAGTCCTTAGCATAGTGGAAGCCACCCAATCCTCACACCCAGCCCTGTGGGAGGTAACCACACATGTTCTGGGAAGAGCATGTGTGCAGCTCATGGGAACCTGCTGAGGCAAAAAGCACTTTTTCTTCCAAATATGCAGGATCTTTGCTCATATTGCTTACTCTTGTTTCTGATCACAAAGTGAATACAAAAAGAAAAGCAGTCATGATTGCTCTATCTACTCCTATTGTTTCAAGCCACCCCACTCTAACTGAAATGACTTCCAGGGAATTTAAAGAACCATCACCTTTCTTCCTCTACTTTTTTTTTTTTTCCTTCTTTCCTCTTGGGAGCCAAAATTAAAGACACGTATATTCAAAAGTAATTGCATAAACAAGAAAAATTAGAAAGTGATTACACATGCCCAAGGACTCAGAAAAGACCTGAAAAACTTTAAGCTTACATCTCAGACTGATTCTTGGCACAGATACAGCATACAACAATTTTTTAAAAAGTAAAAAAAAAAAAAGTAATAAACAAAAACAACGAAAAATTAGAAACCCCAGAGCAGTAGAAAGTTTGACTTCCAGAGTTATCATATTATTAGATTCAGTTGCTTATATTTCAACAAAAAAGTCACAAGACATACAAAGAAAACATGAAGTATAACTTATTTAAGCAGGGGGAAACAACACCAGTAACAGAAGCTGTCATAAAAAATACTGGAAGACAGATCTACTAGACAAAGATCTTAAAACAACTGTCTTAAAGATGACTGATGAAGTAAAAGAAAATGTGGACAAAGTCAAGAAAATGATATTGGCGCAAGATGGAAATACCAATAAAGAGATAGAAAGTCTGAAAAGAGATAAACAAGAAATTATGAAAACAATTACAATAGCTGAAATGATAAATTTGTCAGAGGGATTCAAAGACAGATTTGAGCAAAGAAAAGAATCAGTGAATGTAGGAGTGTAAAAATTTTCAAGTCTGAAGAACAAGAAGAAAAAAGATTGAAGAAAAGTAGCAGAGCAAAAGGGACCCGTGGGACAACATGAAGTGAACAAATATGTGTTGTAGGAGTCCCAGAGCAGGATAGGGAGAGAAAGAGAGAAAGACAAAGGGAGGGTGGGGAACAGGAGACCCCCCCCACAGAGAGAAAGACAGAGAGACAGAGAGAGACAGAGAGAATCAGAGAGGGACAGAGAGACAGAGAAAAAGAAATAATGGCTGAAAATGCCTCAAATGTGGTACATGAATATAAACATGGAAGAACCTTAATAACTCAATAAGATGAACTCAAAAAGACCTACTCTCAGACATGTTATAACTACTTTCAAAAGCCAAATAATCTTATTTGCTTATGAAAATTTCCAATTATAAAGGGGATTTATTCTGTTAGTATTACAGAAATGAAATATCTTCTTTTTGAATTGAACCATAGAGGAATGATATGAAAGAGTATATTTATGGTTTATGGTTGACATTGATAAAATGTTAAGTACAATGGCATTTATGTTAATTTCTTGAACACCTAATCCTACATTTGCATAGAGAGCTAGTGACTATGTATTTGACTCAAGGAACTTACAGTTTCACTTTCCCTTGGAATTCTTGTATCTCGTTTTTTTAAGATAAAGGGGTCTCTTATGTATAAATCTTCAGAGATGTGAGTGTGTGCTTGTTTCAAATTCTCTGGAAATAAGGGAAGTTAATTTCTTATGACTTTATCAAATCAAACTTTCATTGCATTTATAAATAGGCAAACATAATCAATACTCAATTTGAGGTATTAAGTAAAGAAAAATTTAGCATAACGAGATAAAAGTCTTATTTTGATCATTGCCTTCCATAGATCTCGCCCCAAAGCTTTCATTTAGATACAAATACAGATGGTACTTACTTTTCTTTTTTTTTTTTTTTTGTGGGTACCGGGGGGTTGACCTCAGGACCTCGCGCGCCAGCAGGCGCCCGTGCCGCTGAGCGATATCACCGGCCCCTTTTTCGTATGTGGGTTCTGGGAGTCGAACTCGGGCCCTCGCGCTTGCCAGGCAGGCGCTTAAGCCGCTGAGCCATCTCACCGGCCCATACTTTTCATTTTTTCCCTGAATATTTTAATGTAATACAAAGTAATAGTGGTTATAAACTAATTGGTACAGAAGGGAATTGGATAATACAGTAATTGGATACTTTTAAAAATATTTTGCATTGACACAATTGCACATATTTTTGGGCTATCGTGATGTTTTGATAATGTGTATATTGTGCAACTCTTGAATCAGGGTAAGCATGTCTATCTCAACAAACATTTATTGCTTCTTTGTGGTGAAAATATTTAAAATCTTTTCTACTAGTTTTTTTGAAATATATAGTACATTACCATTTATTGTTATCTGTGGTCACCTTACTGTGCAGCAGAATACAGACTTTTTCCTCTTTTTTTTTTATTTTTTTTGTGGGTACCAGGGGTCGAACTCAGGACCTCGCATGCCAGCAGGCACCCATGCCGCTGAGCGATATCACCGGCCCTTTTTTCGTATGTGGGTTCTGGGAATCAAACTTGGGCCCTCGCGCTTGCCAGGCAGGCGCTTATGCTGTTGAGCCATCTCACCGGCCCCAGACTTTTTCCTCTTAAGTGTAACTTTTTGATTAAATTTTCCTCATCTCCCACCACCAGTTTTCTCAGCCCCTGGTAACTACCATTCTACTCTCAACTTCTATGATATCAACTTTTTTATATGCCCCATGAGTGAGGTAATGTAGTGTTTGTCTTTCTGTGCATGGCTTACTTCATTTAACATAATAATATCCAGTTCCATCCATGATGTTACAAATGACAAGATTTCACTCATTTTCTGGCATAATAGTATTCAATTGTATTTATGTACCACATTTTCTTTATCCATTCATCATTTGATTTACACTTAGCTTGTTTTCATTTCTTGGGTATAGTGAATAGTACTTTGACAAGAAATTGGTTAATTTTTTAACAATTATCTATCTTCCAGTAAACCAAGTCTGCTATCCTTCATAGCAAAATATAAGCTGTACACAAAAAGAAATAACGTTCCTAAGGCATAAAATATATTTCAAATATGTATTTGAATTTGTATTTAAAACTCTCATACAAATTCTACAGGAATTTAAAATGGGGATAAGTTCATAGGAAGAGGACAGTGGCAGCGGAGTCATCAGTGGGGAAAATATTTTGTGAAAAGGAAAGTGGATGCTTATGCATTTACTATTGAGAATGGAAGATGTTACAACCATGGATAGAGGACTCATAATGAGAAAGAGGTGATTTTCTTTGCAAAACTCTTACGTGTGCAAAACTCAGAGACAGCACCAGAAAGATAGTGAGGATGCTCCAGTAAAAGGAGAAAGTAAAGAAAATGGACTCTCTGGGATCTGGGTAGAGGGAATCTGACACAATAAAGGGGGAGAAGGAAGTCCCAGTACAGTACTAGGGGAGTAAACTGAAACATCATCTGGCTAGGAAGGAACGGCATGGCAGAAAGCTCTGGGAGGGAGGTATCCAGAAAAATGAATACAATTCAGATTACCTTATTTGTTTGAGTATTTGGAAGAGAAGTAACAAAAATGATCAATTTTTACAAGCTAGGCTGAATACTCAGCTAAACTATTTTTTTTAAAATGCTGAAAGGAAGCATTAACTGTAGGGAAAAAAAGGAAAAGTATAAAAGAAGAGAAATATAAGTAATTTTAAAAGCTGTGGTATATCTCTATGTATTATAGTATGTATAAAGGAGAGAAAGAACTGAGGGTCTGCCTTATAGCAGTTGGTAGCCTTAGCATGGCTAATACTTTTATAAGAATGATTGCTTCCCTTGCTTTCCACAATCCCATCACGTTCTTAGTTATATACTTCTTCTTTTTTGTTTCCCCTGGGGATTGAAGCCAGGGCCTTACACACATCAGCAAGCTCTACCATTGGTCGTCCCCTGCACCCCTATCTACTGTTAATAAACCCTTTTTGTGTGAGGAGGGAAAGGCAGGAAGTAGAGAAATTTGAGAATTAAATTCATTTTGAAATCTTTGGATTCTTGGATTCAGGTGTTTCTTCGTGTTTTGAAATATAAACTCCTCCTGTCTGCACAACAGCTGAGCAGCAATAAGACAACATGTGAAGAAGCCAGTCCTACGGAATAGTCCTCTGTTTTTAAATAAAACTTCAGCTTGATTAGAACGTGAGACTTAGAATCAGGAGGATCGAATCTAGTACACGCCCAGACTCTTTTCAGCCAGAGGCACCTTCCAAAATTATATTCAACTGGCAGGGCCTGCATTTTTGCCGTAAGAGCTTTTTGTGTTAACCTCTTTAAGTAGACACATCTGAGAGTTAAGTGCTCCGGATGATGCACAAACTAAGGCTCTACACTTCCTGTCACACCACAAGCTATTAACGACAGGCAGATCGGACCACTTCCTCCCGCTCAGGCATCAGCTGAGGGTTCTCTGCCACTTCCCCACTCCCAGCCCACTTGTCTGTGATTCTGTTCAGTGATACTTGTGGTTTACATGAACAGCAAAAGCTGCTCAGGAAAATTCTTCTGAGGGGATCACTCTAAACGTCAAAACAAATTCATTTTTTTAAAATAAAACTTTTAAAAGTTGATTTTGATTTAAAATTTACATACGGTTTTATGCTGTTTTTGCCAAAATATAACTTTATTTTAAAAATATGAATCACATAGTAATTTTGGCACCATAAATCTCACAATTTTTTGTCATTTGGGACACCAACATCTTTTGATTCTTATTGTCATCTACTGTGTTCATTTCTATGTGTCACCATGGTGACGTATTGATTTTATTGTCTCCAATTCTATCAACTCTTTGAAAATTGTCTACCATGTTTACTGTTGTTTGTTTGGAGTAAACGAGCAGAGCATGGTTGGGAAGGGAGAGAATTTTACTCTTTTAAATAAACTCCAAGGAAGGATACTGGGCAGAGTTATCTCACACAAGAAAGAGGTAAAAAGAAGCCCTAGGGTGACAACGGGGAGTGGATGGTCCAGAAAGGAGCAGGATAGCCCTTATCTGTAGATACCAGCTCCCCAGCCCAGTGCGGGGCTCCGCTCCTTTCCAAGTCCCTTCTGTTAGAATCTTGCACTTCTTCTGCCATTACATAGATCCCATTCCCAGGCCCCATCAATTTCTGCTAACAGTACCTTCTCACTTCTCCCTACCACTGTTTTTTTTTTTTTGTGTGGGTACAGGGGGTCGAACTCAGGACCTCGCACGCCAGCAGGCGCCCGTGCTGCTGAGCGATATCACCGGCTTTTTTTTTGTATGTGGGTTCCGGGAGTCGAACTCAGGACCTCGTGTTTGCCAGGCAGGCGCTTATGCCGCTGAGCTATCTCACCGACCCTTCCTACCACTCTTGACCCCTTTTTATTTATTTATTTATTTATTTATTTATTTTGTGGGTACCGGGGGTCGACCTCAGGACCTCGCACGCCAGCAGGCGCCCGTGCCGCTGAGCAATATCACCGGCCCTTTTCTCGTATGTGGGTTCCAGGAGTCGAACTCGGGCCCTTGCGCTTGCCAGGCAGGCGCTTACGCCACTGAGCCATCTCACCGGCCCTTGACCGCTTTTTAATCCAACTAATCCCTGTGCATTTTTTTGAGCAGCAGATCATGTACTCTGTTACCCTGAAATATTACCTGCACACACAGGTTGGACTGGGGAACTGTTTCCATGGCACCTGCTCATATTTCTATTCCAGGTTATATTGAGAATGTCTTTCATATGTCTGTTCCATAAAGTATAGTGATCTGAGGTCACGGACTGTGCTTTCTTCATCTTTGGAGCCCCCAAAACTAGAAGAGTGACTAGCATCAGTTAGGCATTTAAAAATATTCTTACTGGATCAAAGAACAGGTCACTCTATTTCTCCTCTCTGGTTGTGAGTCTGTACCAGAGACCAGCCTCGCTTCTGACTGGTATAACAGAGAGCCGGTAAACCTCATGAAGGCAGCCGTTCATAAAAATAAATGATGCTGACTGAATAAAGACTTAACAGTGAGCAGCCTGGGCTGTTCCTCTGGCACGACTGACAGTGACAGGACTAACCCTCCCTACGCATAACCTTATCTTGCAGATGTTTTCCCTACTTTTTTGTAGATTAAGCCAAGCAGTAGCTCTCTATGTTGTTTTGCGTGGGCAAAATGTGCCACTGGCTCGAACAGTGCTGCAGAAACTAGAGTCAAATGATATTTTAGCAAATGAGTTAGCAAATTCTGCATTTGAAGTAGCTCAAGGAAAATTTTCTTTGACAATATGTGTTTAGATGAAATTTTAATTATCTCAAGACAATTTTTTATTGTCCCATTTTTTCAAAATTTTGGTTAATCAGTGGACTAAAACCTAAGTTCAATAGACTAAAACCAGAAGGCATAAGGATTCATTCAATTGATCATTCAGCAATTATTTGCTGTACCTAGTTCTATGTTAGGCGGTATGCAATAAAGCGTTATCTCTGTTCTCGTGGTGCTTACAGTACGATGAAAGCCATAAAATATACACACAAAAATAAAAAAATAAAGACAATTTAACAAGTAACATAGTTATTTTATCCCTATGTGTAGATCCTTTCTTACTTCTTATGGTGAAAGATCCAAATTTCACCAGGCAAAATATTCAAGCTCTAACACTACTCTCGTCTGTTATACTCTCAGATAATCACCTCATTTTTGAAACAAGAAAGCTTTCTGGACATGAACACTCAAATTCCCTACTATGGTCTTCAGAATGTATCTGTATTTTATTTTCCACATCTTTATACTACTATTTCAAGAAGAGGAAATATTGTATCTCATTTCCAATTACTACCCTAATGATATCCCAAACTCCAACCTTTCAAGATTTCAAGGCTCCACCTTTTGACTTGATTTATAACATGTTTAATATCTCCTATGTTGAAAAAAGAGGTATTTTTTAGTGCTTTTACTGCCTCAAGCCAATTTTTCCATGTTAGTACCATTTATTGATATTCTTCAAAAAAGGTGGAAGAGGAAGAACAGGAGGAAGCAGAAGGGCAGAATTTGCCAAAGTCATTTCTCTATCATGCACTTAAATCTCTCTAATCTGATTTTCACTCTATCTTTTTTTTTTTTTTTAATGTGGGTACTGGGAGTTGACCTCAGGACCTCGCGCTTGCCAGGCAGGCGCTTATGCCACTGAGCCATCTCACCGGCCCTCACTCTACCTTTTGACTAAAATTATTATCATGTGAAGTCGACATCTATAGTTTGTACCATACAAGGCTACTCCCCCTTTTCCTGGTGTATCACTGCCTTGATTTCTTTTGTGACCACACTTTTTTCCACTTTCCATCTTGATACTTTAGTAGAGTTGACCCTATTTTTAGCTCCGAGGGTAGACATGTGTAATGTGAACATAAGCAACTCAATAGGCCAAGATGATAAGATCTGGGATCATCACAGATCCTCATTAGAGCCAGTAGAAGCTAATTGTGGGAGTGAGGTTGGAGGTATCCTAAGAGAAAGCTCTTTCTCTTTCTATGGACTTGTACTTGAATGGATGTCAGGTGAGACTGCTGCTGCCATCTTGTCACAATGAGGAAAGCCTTTAGAAACTACAGCCAAGACAGGAAGCAAAGCAGAGATGAAAAAAAAAACTATGTCTGCTTTCATTAACTGACCTCCGAAATCCAACCATATCTCATAACAAAACTACAGCTTTAAGTTTGAATTGCATGTTATGATTTTCATTCTGAATGCAAAAAAGTTGAATATGAATGAAAGTTTTTGCAACAATAATGCCTCTTATTCCTCTGGGGAAAAAGCAAGAGAACTGTGTTACTGCATTTTCCTGCTGGTAGACTTTCTGGAAAGCAATTAAATCGCTTTGCCACCTCAGTTTTTAGAAAGCAAAAGGTTAGAAAATACAATAAAACTGAATATAATTTCCAAAAAGAACTGAAAATCACTGGACTGTGAGATATTTGAAATCACATTAAAAAAAAAAAGCAGAATTTATGGCCCTCTGCCTTACGGAAAAGGAAATTAAATTGTGTTTTATTTTTAAAACACAACCACTAAAAAGGTGTTTCCATAGAAACTAGCTCAGTACCAGTAGCCATTACAGACCTTCCTGTTTTCTGATAGTGGGTTTAAAGATCTTTTCAAATACCATTTTGAAAGCCCTATGAAAAAACTACAGCTTTTCTGATCATTCATCTGAACCAAAATGAAGAAAACCACACATGGTGTATTGAATTTCTCATGTTTTATGGATTATGAGCATTCTTTGCTGTCATATTTTCAGAAAGAAGCCTGCTTGACTAGCTTCCATGCCAACCCTGAACATGAAACTTAATCAGCCTGACTGTAAATAGGGACAAACAGAAGTTGTTTGCGGTAGTATTCAAACAGAAATAAAAGGTGGCACAGTATTAAAAAAGCACACTTCATCAAAGTTTTAAATATTGAAAGAGTTAAGTAAATAATTCCTGTTATTAGAAAAATTTCAAAGGCTCAGATAAAATCTTACATCACTATGACAGGAAGATGTAGGCTACATTTTGTTTACAACCAAAATACTTAGCTCTTCCGCTGCAAAATCAATTCCTTTATCTCTACCCTGAAGTGGACTCCCCTTCCTCTTTCCTCTGTGTCAAGCTATCCTGCCCACCTGGTAGTCACTTGTATGGCTTTATCTTCTCTAGTATACCGTGAGCCCCTTAAGAGCAAAGATCTTTTATTTCTCTTTGTATTCATGCTTGCACATGACATTTTGTGTATACAAATACTGAGAATAAGTGAAGAATGAATCATGAAAAATAATTGCACAACAGTAACTAAGCTGACATAGAATCTCTGGTTCAATTTTGGAAGTGATGCAGCAGTTGATGTAGCCTCATGATCTTAGTATCTTTTTTTCTAGATCCTGTTCAAAGACTCATCAACTGGGCCGGTGAGATGGCTCAGTGGCGTTAAGTGCCTGCCTGGCAAGTGCGAGGGCCCAAGTTCGACTCCTGGAACCCACATATGAAAAAAGGGCCGGTGATATCACTCAGTGGCACGGGCGCCTGCTGGCGTACAAGGTCCTGAGGTTGACCCCCGGTACCCACAAAAAAAAAAAAAAAAAAAAAAGACTCATTAACTGCTGAATAATGAATCCAATTGCCTGAACCTTAAATCAATTCTGTCAGAATCTCTGCAAGTGGGGCCCTGGCGTTAACAGTTTTTCAAGCTATTCAAGTGATTCTAATCCAACCAGAGTTGGAAATCATTACTTTACATGGTTATCCTGGGACACAAATGAGGATTGACTTTTTAATTTAGCTATTTTTTTCCCCTATCAATATTGCCTCATGGTACTATGTATACCAAATACAGAAGACCTTTTAAAGAAAACATGATGATTTCTTTCTTTTTTTTTCTGATAATATTCAAGCTTGTGATGATTTCTTTCTTAAAATCATTTTTCATAATAAAAATTTTCAATTAAAAGTTTGGTCTCCTATGATTAGAATTTTAGTCCAAATTATCATTTATTGTTGTTTGTTTAATGTACTTACTTTTTGTTGCTATAAATTTACCTTTTGAAAATCAAAGCTGCATGACACAATTGATAGTGAATAAGTATCAGTTGAAGTGAAAATATACTTTTATAAGGTGGGTGTGGTGGCACACACCTGTAATCCCAGCACTTGGGAGGCTGAGGCAGGAGGATCACTGTGAGTTCAAGGCCAGCCTGAACTACATAGCAAGACCTTGTCTCAAAAAAAACAAAAACAAAAACAACCAAAATATATATATATATTATTTTATAAATACTTTGTGGGAAAAGTTCCCTGATCTGGACTGACCATTAAGCAATCCATTTTTCTTTTGGCATTGTCTCTGCCCCTGTTCTCATGCTTCTACTCTGTACTTATCTCACTTGTACTTTGTCATTTCTTTTTCCTATTTTTTTAGAAATAAACTCCTTTTCCATACTTGTGAAAACTTGCAGCAGTGTTATGGCTTGTATCTAGATGTCCCCTCAAAGCCTCACGCACTCCACATAGGTGGAGCTTTCCAGAGGTGGCTGGATCTCGGTGTGTAAATGTGGATTCAGGGTGTGATACTGGGATTAAAGGTGTGCAGTACTGGATTAGTCCACTAATTGCTTTATCATAGTTCTGGGTGTGGGTAATGGAAAGCTCCACCCTGCTTGTGGGTGGCACCACCCAAAAGGCTTGCACCTGGATGGGATAACAGGGAAAAGGAGGCTTGTTGCTGCTGCTTGGCTTTGCTACCTCCTGCCTGTTTTGCCATGGATTGTTTCTCCTCTGTGATGTCCCTCTGCCATGCCACTCTGCCTTGCAGCAAATCTACTATGGACTGAAGCTGCTACAAAGTGTGAGCTGAAACAAACCTTTCCTCCTTTCCCTTGTGGGTGTCAGGAATGAGGAAAGTCACCAAGACAAGCATGCACTGACGCATGCTTTGCTCTTCCTCTACTAGGATGCAGCACAATTGCAAACAACTGGCACTCACTGAGTGTTTGCTGAATGGCCATGTTGAAGCAGGCCAAGTGCATTTCAAACCTCTACCTCTGGAGACAGAATCGTCTCCTTCTGACACACATATTAAAGCCCTAACTCTCAGAGTAGTGGTGCTTGGAGAAGTAGCCTTTGGGAGGTAATTAGGTTTAGATGAGGCCTTGAGGGTGGGCCCTCATGATGGGGTTCATGCCCTGATCGGCAGAGATGACGGGGAGCTTGCTGTCTCTCTCTACCACGCGAAGGCACAGCCGGAAGCCGTCTTCTCAAATCCAGGAGTATTTGAGTTCTGGCAAGGGCACCACTCAAACCAGGAGTGGTGCCCTTGCCAGAACTCAAACATATTGGCACCCGGATCTTTGACTTCTAACCTCCAGAACTAGGAGAAAATAAATCTCTGCTTAAACTGCTCAGTCTGTGGTGGTGCGTTACGGCAGCACGAGCTGACTAATACAACTGTGAATCAGGATGAAATGATTTAAAGAAAAAGTTAAGATGATGGTGTTTATGCTTTCTTTTATTTAAATCTTCTAAAAATAGGAATTCACTTTACAAACCAAAGCTATCTGAAAGGCAATTAGACTACCTATTTCATACTTGCTTCTAAATAAACTTGTTTTTTTATTATTTTCTTGATAAGCTAAAAAGCCTATCAATTGAGTAATTTTGGAGCGCAACACATAAGCAATAAAAAAACAAATTATTTTGTGGACTGCATTATCAACTAGAGCTATTAACCAGGTTTCCTTTGTGATCTTTTCTCACAGCTATTATTCACTGAAGACCCAGATTTTTGCATTGCTTGAGACATAATGCCTTAAATTAATTTTACTTTGTCTTGTCTAGTATAAATTCCTTATAATGTATGGGCTGTGGTTGAAAAATATGGTGGATATCTAAACTTTTAAAAATTTATAACAGTAAAAGACATATTGCTATTAATCTCCCTTAAAATACTCTTCTTCACTTCAGACAACTTATCCCATTGTCCTTGCCACTTTCAGTCTCAAGTCCTCTTTTGCGAGTGTCTTTAATTTTGCCATCATGACTGTCTCGATGTCCTGGATCAGTTCACAAGGTTTACCTTTCACGGTCATTCTGATTACGGGGAAGAGCCAGAAGTGGCAAGGTGCCGGATTTGGTTAAGTACAGCGGATAAGGATACACTGTCATGTTTTCAAGCCTGCCTTTCCATTGGAAAGCCAGCTTCCGGAACTGCTTTCAGAAAGTGGCAAGAATGATGGGATAGCTGTATTTGAAATGAGGGGAAATATTTTGAGGAAGATTAATGGCAATATGTCTTTTACCATGGTAAATTTTTAAATTTAAAAATTCACTGTATATTTTGATTACATCTCATATTTATTTATTTGTAATTATTTATTATGCTCAGCCTGGACTACAGAGCAAGTTCAAATCCAGCCTGGATTGCATAATGAGACTTTGTCTCAAAAAAATTGTGTGTTTTGGAAATCCAACTCTGTTTAAAGCCAATTTAAATTGATTTTATTCCAGTATGTTCTTGGGACTATGAATATAAGCTACCTGGTTTTCTTACCTGGCAAAACTACTCTACAACTGTAGTTTAGATTAACAGTACACATACTTTTAAATTACAAGGATGAGTGATATTTTTGAAAAATGAGGAAACAATACCAAGTTGCCAACATTTTACTTAGTCAAATAATAACATTAAAAATAAATATCACTGCCAACTATCAGTGTTAATTAACAAACAATAGAACAGTTTAAAACAAAATAATTAAAGAATATAATATTAGAACAGAATAAAAGGCAGTTTTCAAAGTGACTACCATTAGTTTAATGGAGAAAAAAACACTCACCATATTCTTTACCCTTCTCAGTTCAGCTTAGACTGATGAAACTGTTAAAAATAAATCCATCTCTACCTCACTCCTGTTTCCCACTATTCAAAATCTCTTTCTTATCCTAATGCTTAAGGATGGCTTGTAAAATGTTAACTGAACTTGATTTTATTCCATTAATTTTGTAGGGTTCAGCTGAAAAATACATGTTTACTTATATATAATTATTTTCTCCTATTTTTCAAATACTGAAGATAAGTGGTGTTTCTGAGTATTTATATTTCTATATTTTCTTTACAGTTTTGATTGCTTTATATTTCTGCATTTATAATACAGCATGCATATATCTATGTGAAGGCTACAAATCAAAGACTAACAAGTGTAACAACAAAACTTACATGTGTGGACCCAGCGAAACTACTCGTATTATTACAATTCCAAGAATTAGAGTTGTTAAGACTGTAGAGATAAAGGAGATCTGTAAAACAAAATATATTATAGGTTTAGAATATGAGTTATTTTATGTAAAATTCTATGTATTTTTCTTTTTTACTTCGATAAACTAATGCACTAATTTTTTAATCCAATTCTTGCATAATTTATATTCTTATAAACTGATGTGGATAACCTTAGGTATGTAACTTCTTATCAGATCACTGTCCTGCTGCCCCCCATAGATGAGCAAGTATCCAATACGACTATTGCTGTAATTTTGTAACAAGGCTTTAAATGTTTTTAGTGGCTTCCTGCATGTAATATGAAATTGGAATTTTTAGTTCATAAATATAAAATGAAATCATGTTTTCTTCATTCTTCAGGCTTTGAAAAGAGTTGTACTTTTAAAAAATCTATAATTGTTCTTCTACTTCTATCTTTATCTTGCCCTTTCTTTTCCAACACAACACATATAGCACCCCTCCATTTTTTTTGATGCCTCTGCATTTTTTTTCCTCTGCTTTCTAGCTTTGTTATTTTATTTTTCCTAGTGGTTGTGCCCCTTTGATCTGTGCTCCTGCTTCTGCTTCTCTGTCGTGTCACTATTTTAACTGTCTCCGATAGAAACTGCAGTGTGTGTGTATGTGCTCTATGCACTCATTACAGTAGGTTTGTGTTTTTATTCTTAATTTTTAAATGATTCAGTACATTTTATTCTCCCCAATAAGTATTTCTCTGATAAGTAAAAAAATCAAATTGATTTTACTTCATGTGATTATCTTTAACTTTGTTTTATACATTGTTAATTTTTAATTAGAAAGAAGTTCCTATTTAGCTGAGTCCATAGCTTTTTGAGGAACAGACAGACTCAGTGACATGCCCAAGTTCACACAGCTAGAAAGTGACAGAGTGAATTCAGATGCACACAAGCCTGACTCCAGACCAGAGCTCCTTCCTACTTCGCTTAGTAGGAGATTTAGGTATTTAAACATGTCAATATGACATTTTCAAGAAGTATTCAGAGGAAAATGTTCAGGTTTCAATATGGCAAGTATTAGTAGCTTGCTTTTTATGAATGCTTTGCTTTCTGCATTTAGAAAATAATATTTATAACTACATTGAACATGTGAAATAAAAAATAGTTCAATCATTTAGATAATTCACACACACACCTTTCTGATACACTCACGCTTATGACTGAATGACTACTAGTGACGAAAAGTATGGTGGTCAGAGTATTCTTCTTGAATATGTTGAAAATACCCACAAAAATGGAACGGTTTCCAAAAATGAAAGTTGCTTTAAGTATAGTTCTTTGTATTTTCTAAATTTGAAAATATGTCTTTTAATATCAGTTATGGTACTTATCTTGGAAAAGGAAGAACATCTTTAGTTCACTTTCATCAACTTTTTGACCATCAGTTCCCAAAAGCAAGCTAATAATTCAACCACAGTTTACTGTAACACTGTCATAAACCAAAAGAAACTAAAAATGAATATTGTAATTAAGAATTTTGTCAAATGGATTGTGGATGAACAAAATTAATGCAGGTAACAAGGTTCATTTCTATGCCTATTTAAAATATAATAGTTACCTTTCCAAGCTTTGCTATGTCTCGGTACAAGGAAAAAGGCAGAGTGCAGCTAATGGTGGAAAGCACAATAATGAAGTGTCGACCAATAAACAAATTTTCAGGATCAACTAAAATACAACAAATATTATTTAGTGTTTATAGGTATAAGGAGCACATTGATGACATGACTAAATAGCTAAGCTATAATTATTTTAAAAATGACTTAAGCAGCATAAAATCTACCTAAATGACAATGACTTTGAGTTAATAAACTCCATAAAATTATGTAACAGTAGAAATAAATCACAAAAATGTAAATATAAAATAACAAGGATGAACCTATACTTAAATATGTTATAAAATTTTGCATTCATATTTTAACAGATTTCCAATTAGTTTCTCTGATCCTACTCTTCAAAGAAACAGGCTTATAATTTCTGAATTATTCTAACAATGGTATTCCAACAAAGGCTATGGTACATACTTGAGAACATTCATAGAAGTTTTTTGTTGTCAACTCACACTGGATATAACACAAATGTCCCTTATTTGGGGGGTGAAATTCTGTTTTTGTACATCCATAAAATGGAATGCTCGACAATTAAACACACATGCACACACAAACACAAACACAATCTACTGATACACTCACAGACATCGACAAATCTCAAACACACCCTGTCAAAGGAAAGAAGCCAGACTCAAAAAGCTACATCCTGTATGATGCTATTTACATGATCTTCTAAAGAAAAGATTTCTCTGGAAGAAAAATCAATTTAGGGCTGCCAGAGGCTACAGATGTGGGAGTATTTCCTTTTCCTGCAAAGTGGTATTGGGAAAGTTTTGGAGAATGATGGAATTGCTGTATATTTTGACTGTGGCTGTGGTTATATGACTACATACATTTGTCAAAACTCACAGAATGTACACTAAAGAAAGGTTAATTTACTGCATTAAATTATAGCTTAATACAAATAAAGGCACAAAGAGCTTGCTTATTTAACAAATTATATAGGGTAAATAGGATATGAAAGCATGTTTCTATAGAGAGTTGGTGATATGAGGCATAAGGAATTTAAAATGTATTGTAGGGCCGGTGAGATGGCTCAGCGGCGTAAGCGCCTGCCTTGCAAGCGCGAGGGCCCGAGTTCGACTCCCGGAACCCACATACGAAAAAGGGGCCGGTGATATCGCTCAGTGGCACGGGTGCCTGTTGGCGCGCGAGGTCCTGAGGTCGTCCCCCTGGTACCCACAAAAAAAATAAATAAATAAAATGTATTGTAAGTATATGGATAATAATGTTCTAGTCAGCTAAATAAAAACTAAACTATAAATAAAAGTAGGTCAATACTTCAGGATCAACATGGATCACGGAAATTGCAAGACATCTGAAATAATCCAATGCTTCTACTTTCAAATACTGTACTTACATGTTACTATGAACTACGTTAACTTTAGATAATTACATAAAATAAATGTATTTAAACTCAAAAGTCTTATTTTAACTTACCTCCTGGAATTCTTTGAAACACTTTGCTCAAAGTATCTCCAGCTATTATGTTGTAACTTATCATAGCTAAAAACATAATTAAAACAAGTCATCGATAAGCCATCATGTACTTTATCTTGAGTATTTTGAGCATAATCAGTTATAACTTTCCAAATATTAGCATAGTCATACTACTTTGGGGTTGTTTGCTCTTTTTTTTGTACCAGGAATTGAACTCAGGGCCTCACGCTTGCCAGGAGGTCACTGTGCCACTGAGCTACATCCCCAGCCAGTCATACTACTTTTAAATATATATTATGATTACCAATATGTACAACTTTAAAAATAATTACACGACTGATTTATGGTAGGATACTGATTTGTATTACAAAAGATTTCACTTTACATATTGATTTATCCCAGAACACCTTTAAATAGTGAGTTTTGATAATCATTCAAAATGCAATTAAAGTTTAATTTCTAAGCACTTTTTCAGGCACACATGTACTACTTAAAGTGAGGAATAATAATAGCAAGTTTTAAGGCACCGAAATAACTGCTTAATAGAAAACGTAAGACTTTTTGGGGAAAATACAGTCTTAGCTGTCTGTGGAAGCACATGGAACTAGTTGTTTGGACAGTAAGTTCAGTAACGCTGACTTCAGAAATGAAGTCAATTTGGTCATTGGTTTAAATTAGCATTTTATTTATTTAAGAAGTGTGAGGTAACACTCACTATTATGGTAAAACTTTAAATAGTATGCTGTCCTGGTGTGTGGCTTTTGCAAATTCTTAAGTTTTCTTTAAAAAAATTAAGTTTATTGAGCCCTAGTAGTCTGTTCCATTTCTCATTCACTTTCAATCCCAGATCATTTTGAGGTTTTTGTTTTGTTTTGTTTTGTTTAGATTGTTTTTTGCTAGAAGGAAACCCTAAACATTAATCAAATGAAAATGATCTCCATTTTATTTCAGAAAAGTACTCAGAAAATAGACCAAAAGAAAAAAAGTTAATAATGGATGTAAATCTTTAATTTGGGAAGTATTTCAAATGCTAACTTTTCTTGAGTGATTATTAACTAAACTATTTTTATTCAGAAATGGCTGTATACTAATTCAAATCATTAAGATATTTATCACAACAGTCATCTTACCTATAAAAGGGTACAAAAACTGTAGAATTGAGAGGAGGAGGTAGCCTGTAAAGCCGAAGGTTTTATTAACCAAAGACTGGTAGCTGTCTGTTCCAGAGAGGGCCCCTCCTTTTATCAATAAAACAAGAGAAAAGTCTATGGTAAAAATAAAAGACAAAGGTCAGAATACATCTGATGCAAAGAGTTTTCATGTTTTGACTTAATTATCATGGAGAAAAGGGAAATTTTAAAGAAGAGTTTATTTCATGATTTTTCTTATATGAAAAGCCCAAAATATAATAATTTAAAGAGCAAAATAAATGATAGATGATAGGAAACAGGGAGGTAGACTTTTTGCAGGTGGGAAAGGGATCTAAGGGGGAGGGAGAAGCGAGGAAGGTGAGGGAAGGGGAAATAGAAAGGACTAAGATGCAGTATGTATATGTACCAACTCCCCACAATGAATGCATTCGTTATGTATTGCAAACACGTACTAATAAAAAATTTCAAACAGAAACAAATAAAAAAGTCCTATTTTTAAAAAGAAGAATTTATTCAATGATAAATTTCTACTATGAGAAAATTCACTTTTTTTTCATGAAGTATCACTTTGCATGAAGCTGTAACATTTCCAGTTTTGTATTTTTCAATTAAGATGCAGTATAGGTCACATATCTAGGCAACACAGTGGGCAGAATAAGAAGGCTCACAGAGTCAAAGTGCCAAGGTTCCCTTTTAATTTCCTAACCCAACAATGCAACCACACATGACAGGATGTGGTAAAATGTCCAAGCGACACGATGTAAGTAATCAAATATTTCACAGGTATTAAAAGTGGGCAGGCTGAGAATGAAAAATGCTGTAGACATTTTAGAAAATAATAGATTTAAGAGATTCAGAAGATTTGTTTTGTAACAAAATAAAACTACCTTAATTTTATAGTTATTATGGTTAGGAGAACACTCTAAGAAATTTTCTTGGAGGGCCGGGGATATGGCTCAGCAGCACAGTGCCTGCCTGGCAAGAGCGAGGTCCAGGAAAAAAAAAAGAAATTTTCTTGAAATTTATAATCTGGAGAATTCAGTTTCAATTTTAGAATTAAATTTGAAAGTATAAATATATGGACATCATATGATTAAAAGTTAATTTCTCTTTTTTTTCATTTATCTCAGTGCCTTTTTACTGAAAGACATTGCGGCTGTATTGGGTACAAAAATATGCACAGGACTTGGTGTTCGCTTTTTAAAAATCTCTCTCATTTTTCTATCACAGTAATTTCTTTTTTATTCTTAGGTAACTTGGAAATGCATTAAAATACAAAGGAGAAAATACAAAGGAGAAAATACAATGCTGTATGATTTGCACTCTGATTCCCTCCTACACCAATGAAAGTTCTCTCCAGTAAGTTCATCAATGATCTCCAAGTCGATTAGTCCACTTACTTCTTCTTAAACCTTGTATTATTTGTTCTTTCAGACCTGTTTGCCATTTCCCTTTCACTTGATTATCTTCCCTCAGTCTTTGTGATGTTATCTTCTCCTGGTTGCCCTATCATTTGGGGAGGACTGGTTTTTATCAGTTTATACGGGCTTATACTGGATCTTTGGGCTATTTTCTCACTCTTCAAGATGTCCTACTGTGATCTCATCATCAATATGGTTTCAGTATTCATACAGATGTTAGCAACACTTACATTCATGTCTTTGGGTGAGCCCCTTCAAAACATCAGACTTTTACATCTAATTACTTGGTACGTATTTTTACTTTGGAGATCTCATAAGCACCTACATTTTAAAATGTTCAAATTTTATTTGTGTATTTGTTCTGGAACTTGCTTCTCCATCCACATTTCTCCAATTTGTGAATAATATTAACTGAAACTTGAGAATTACTCTAGACATTTCAGTGTTTATTGTTCTCTATATTGTTCTGGTCCTTACATCCAGTAAGTATTGCATCATAAATACTGACAAGTATCTCTTCGACTTGTTTTAATGTAGAGCTCTGGGCTTTGTAATTTCTTGCCTGGATTGCTACGATAATATCCTCACAGTTCTTTCATCCACCAGTCTTATCCTCCTCCAAGATAGTTTTGACATCTCTCCCTACCAAGATATTCTGATATTGGATCCGACCACAACATAAATCTAACCATGCCTTCTACTTAATATCCTCCAAGGAAATCTACCAATTCTTTTTCATGGACAGAAAAAATTTTTTGTTACGTGTGTGACCTTCCTGAGTCTTTCTATGAAGTAAAGCAGTACACCAACCTTGAAGAGTTAGTTGTATTTAAATGTCTACCAAAATGCCTGATGTGTTTACAGAGGATAAATACATGAGAGGTTGTTCTGCTTTTATTTATTTTTTACAGAATGGATATGGTGGTTGAAAAAAACCATTGTATTTGTAGTCAGATTATAATAACAACCACAAACCACTAGCAAAAGCTTTTATAACACTACTCCATTTTCCAGGTCTTTTCTCAAATGCTTTACCTATATTAACTAATCTAATGTTAACAGTAACACTAAGTAGGTGCCATTATTATCCCTGTTTAATAAATGAGGAGAGTGAGGCACAGAAGTTAATCAATTTCTGATCTCTACATTGCTAGTAATGGCAAAATCAGGACTCAGGCCCTTGTAGGCTGGCCTCATAATCTATGCACTTAATCATATATCCCAACTGCAGATTTTGCATAAGTCATTTTAAACCATTTAAGTCACAATCTTTTCCTCCATAAAAGTATAATACGAACACTTCCCTCATGGAGTCAGAAAGACAGTGTTTGGGCTGCATTATGCTCAGCATCTATGCAGCCCTCAGGAAATGATAATGACTGTTTTCACACAAGAGCTTCATATCTGCTCCTGCAAACCTCTCCAATTTCCCCTCACTTCACTATGAACATCAACCCTACCCTTTAGCAAGGCTGAATCACATATTTCCTGTGTGCACTACCTTTACTAGAGTACCCTTCCTTTACTTTCTTTACTAACTCACTTTTTTCCTAAACACCCAGTGGAGCTATCTCCTTCCAAGAGTATTCCTATTTCTTTGGGGTAGTTCAGTGCCAATTTCCTTCTCATGGGGTGTGGATCTTTATTATGGTGTTTTCATGATGTATTATCATTACGTGGTGTTTGTCTGTCAGGCCCACTGCACTGTGATCTTCATACTGGCATGAGAAATTGTTCTTTATTTCTATACTGGCAGCAGTGTCAAGGCCTAGCCCACTGTGTTTTGTATATATCTGAGGAATAAATTAATGTCAATATATCAGGATTGCCAGATGTTTACGTGATTTTAACTAATGTAACAAATGACCTAATAAAGAGATTTAAAAATATTCTGGGCCGGTGAGATGGCTCAGCGGTTTAAGCGCCTGCCTTGCAAGCGTGAGGGCCCGAGTTTGACTCCCGGAACCCACATACAAAAAAGGGGCCGGTGATATCGCTCAGCGGCACGGGCGCCTGCTGGCGTGCGAGGTCCTGAGGTCGACCCCCCGGTACCCACAAAAAAAAAAAAAATTCTGCAAGCATAACAAATGTAGTTATTAATTTTAGTTGAGGGGGCTGGAAAATACTTCACTGAAATTTGAATGCTGTCCAGAGGATGAACTAGAATTTGCCTGGTAGAGAAGAAGAGGAATGTCAGGTAACAGGACTCTCAGTGGGAAGTGGGGAGGCAGTGTGTAAACATGTTCTATATGTGAGGAATCGAACAGTTCAGAATGGGTAAGGGACAATGTCTGCACGGGAGTGCTGGTAACGGGTTAGAGTAACTAGAGATGAGACTAAAAATACAGACTGCGGCCAAATCATGAAGGGATTTGATTGCAATAAATTTTTGTTGTGTTTGTCATTACAAAGTGCTGGGTATTTTGAATGGGGAATAACAGAGATGAAATGGAGGTTTTTAGAAAGATAATTCTTGCAGTGATATGGAGGATTGGTCAGAAAGTAGACAGGTGGTAAAGACAGGAAAACTGAAGAGCTGCTTATCAGCTAAGGAAGGGAACTGATGAGGAGTTGTGTCATGAGAGGAGACAACCAATTTCATAAATGTTGTGAGGTTTAGGGAAGAACTGTATATTTGAAATGAGAATGCTGAGGGTCTCTGAAAGTTTGAAATGTATTGCTTAAAGTTAACATTTAAGAATTACATCAATAATAAATACACATGCTTTGATCAGCTTGTAAAATACAGGCCATGAGCTTATTCTCTTAAAAGTTTTTAGGTATTTCAGCTGGACATGGTAGCCAGTGTGTGTAATCTCAGCTACCTGGGAGGCTGAGACAAGAGGACTGCAAGTATAGGTCAGCCTCAGCAAGTTAGCAAGATCCTGTGTCAAAAAATAAAATAAAAAGGAGTTGGAACTATAACTCAGTGGTACAGCACTTGCTTGGCATGTGTGAGGGCTTGAGATCAATCCATAGTACTACCAAAAAAAAAAAAAAAGAAGTTCAGTTATTTCAAATATCAATTACTATAATATTTTGATCTCTCTGTAAATATATGATAGGCAAACTTTAAAAAATAATCCACAAATGGGGCCGGTGATATAGCTCAGCGGCATAAGCGCCTGCCTGAAAGCACGAGGTCCTGAGTTCGACTTCTGGTGCCCGCATTAAAAAAAAAAATCCATGAATGAATTAATGTTATTTAACAGTGAAATTTTCTTTTGAAGCATGCTTGGGCAATAAAAGTTATTTTATTCTCATCAACAAATATAAAAATCTTAAAACAAATAATAAAATTATTTTTGTAAGTATTTATAATTCTTCAACATTTCACAGACACAAAAACAGAATTAAAGAAAATACTTATTGCTAAAAAAAGTCATTTAGGGCCTGTGAGATGGCTCAGCAGCATAAGCGCTTGCCTGGCAAGCGCGAGTTCCTGAGTTCGACTCCTGAAACCCACATACGAAAAAAGGGCCATTGATATTGCTCAGCGGCACAGGCGCCTGCTGGCAAACATGAGGTCCTGAGTTCGACTCCCAGAACCCACAAAAAAAAAGTCATTTATACTGTGCTTTATTTATTTATCATATGATTTAGCTTCAGCAAACTTTATTTGCTTCAAGTCCTGAATTCTCTAGTGATATATATTGTTTAATTTTTTTCTGTCTACTGGCTTACAGTGTGTGTAAACATTTACAATGCACTTAAGCTGTAGTTATTATGCCTGGGAGGAAATTAATTATTTGTCAGCTCAGATTATCTAGGAAACAGGAAATTTAAAAATGACAGGGTCGATCTTTGGATAAGGTTTTAAATTTGATAACGTTTTAACAAATGCAATGCAATTTTTAAACACAGCAGCTCTTAATAATACTTGGTCCCATGCTACCAAGTAATCTCTGTAAATTACTAATTCATTTACTTGCATGATCCAAATCCTCCAATAATTTTGAAGGGCGTGGAAGGGTCAGGCAGAGGAAACAGCTCACCAAGGATGTGGTCTTTGGTGAGACTAGCTGTGCCCTAGCATTGTGGTGATGGCGATCTGGAGCTCCAGCTGCACCACATTGGGCCAGGAAGCTGGCTTTTGGATTCACATCAGTTAGTCACTGGCTGACGGCTATGGGAATACAGGAGCAGAACAGTGTAAAGGGGTCAAAGGCTCACAGAAAGGTGGCTCTCTTGAGGCCCAGGCCAACACTCCAGAGAAGGGGCGGCTGGGGTATTTCGTACTAGCTTGCACAGGGTATCCAGGCTGCCACTCACAGAGGTTACACAGAAGCAAACCCTGTAGGCAGTGTCTGTTTACAAGTGCTGCCTCTTTCATAGTGATCGCAAGGCAGGGGGAAGATGCTGTGTTTGGTATAAGGTGAGCTGTTGGGATGACAGGGCTTGGATTAGGATAACAGAAGAGACTATTACGAGAGGTAAGGGCTGCATTTAGATCGGGAATGACAAAACCCGGAAGTGAATGAGTCTGTTCCATGAAGAGGGGAGCAGAAGAGAAGTGACTTAATAGTACCTTAGTGCTGCATTTTTAAAAACAGGGTCAGGCTCAGGCAAAGTGGGGAGGAGGGTGAACCCTGATAGTTGAGCACCAGACTTCCAAGTTCCACCTGCACAAACACAGCTGACAAAGGTAGCTCATTTGCATGCACCTGCTCACAAAGCCCCACTGTCTGCACTCCCCAGCATGGTCCTCTCTCAGTCTTAACCGACCTCCAAACTGACTCTCCCACACACCCCGTTCTGTGTGAAGTGAAAAGGCACATGAGAAGGATTTAAGCGTGGTAATATATTACGCTCTTCTGCTTTCTAAAATCTGTTTAAAGGAAAGGATTACTATGAAAAATAAAAAATAAATCTCCTCAGACATAATGCTTAAATTCTTTAGAATCCTTGGATGCACTGCTTAATTAACGTGGAAATTTAATTGCAGGATAGACTCGTGTGTGAAGAAGTCATTGTACAATTTAAGGTTTAGGAATAGGCAACTAAACAGTACCCACCTGTAATATATGATACCCAGAATAAAAGCAGTATTCCCAAAGGAAATCCAGCTTGCTTCATTGAATAAGGCAATCCTGGATAAAACATAAAATTCCCCAACCCCACATTAATAAGATGTGGAATGTTTTCAAATAGCAAAAGAATAATAAATACTGAAAATTGTACTTGAAAATTTTTTCCAAATTTTTCTCTTGCTTCTAACACATTGATAAAATATGAGCCATTCCTATCTTTTAATTGATTGCTTGGCTCCTTTTTCAAAAACAGTCACATGAATTTTTCAGTCAACAAGTTTGTGTTATTGACTAATATTTAAAATTAATGCACCATAAATTCATAATTTAACATTATATAGATGGGTAAGGGAATGTTGTATAGGTTTACTTTTTCACAGAATTGTTCCTTTCACATTAAACTTCTGTACCTGTAATATTAAGAAATATCTGGAGGTTTTTGAGAAGGTCATAGTAAAGTATTTCAAGTAATAATTGACGTTTAAGAAAGCGGAGAGAAGTGAATTTGGTAATATTATCAATTGATCAGACAACACATGGAAAAAACAATTTTTCAGCTTCTCCTTTGTGCAACTCCACTATGTATGTGGAACATGCTCTCAACTGTGGGAGAATGAATCCCAATCCCATCGTCTGTATAAAAGAATTTCTTTTTGTGGGGGGGGAAAGCCGGCTTTTAGGGAAGAAAAATACCAATTTTCTCATTGAGATTTTTTTTTCCTTTAAAAGTAATCAATGAACACTAGCAGCACATTGAGTCTTAAATTTGGTCTTTTCACTTGGAAACAAGACAAAACAAAAAACCCACAATCACACGGAACATAGGACGCTTACCTATTATACCGGATCCTATAATCGAGTTGACAACATTAAAAACAGCAGCAGACTGACAAGATTTCCCTTTATTCTCTTGTTCAGAAACGAGGGTTTCTCGGTCATCTAGATCCCCCTATTTTAATAGACAAAATGGTGATTAAGCAAGTGTTTACAAGTTCAAAAAATGAGAAAGTGTCCGACAAACATGCAGTGCAAGATTCTCACATATCAGTAATAATCCGTAATGTCAATAACGATAACACAATAATGATAATAACGAATAACAGTAACAGCTATTGGTGCAGAGCTTGGTAAGCAAAGCTGCCCCAACTGCTGTGTGGAACACAAAGTATCCGGTCTGCTAGAGTCAACAATGCTCTTCTTGTGAAATTGAAGAGGTTACATTTTAAAAAGTGTTTGTCAAGGGGGAAAAAAATGTCAGATTAAAGCATTTTTCTTCCTCCCGGACAACCTTCTGCGGTGCTAAACCAAGAGCCCAGGTAAAGGTTGCAAGGGTAATGAAACTCGAGAGGAGCTGCCCGTGGCCGTTACCTGCGGCGGGACGATGCGCTGCTGTCCCTGGTAGCCCATGGCTGCACCGCGGTCCGGGCGGGGCGGGCGAGGCTTCAGCCCCGGCTCTCGCCGCCTTCAGGCGCCGAGGTCAGCGCGTCCGCCCGGGAGCTGCAGGCCCGGAGCGCTGCAGAGCGGGTCCCTCGCGCGCCGCGCGGCTGCAGCCCCGCCGCCTCACTGAGCCCAGCCGAACGTCCCTTGCCCCTGGTGCCAGGAGGCCGCACGACGTTTCTGAGCCGGGCAGCTCTCTTTCCCCGCACCCCAGCTACCCACTCTCGCTTGCCCCCCGGGGTCGCCAAGGGCTACTCTTTCCGGAGCTGCAAAGTATAACCTGTTCCCCCGCCGCCCTGCCCGGATCGTAGTTAGGATTCCCGATTTCCCACTCGAGCTCATCCCGCACCAGCTGCTCCTATGCTGGCTTCCGGTGCCCAGAGCACGCGGTGGCCTCCTGCAGAGAGGACAGGGAGCGTTTAGAACTTTATGTGAAATAGACATTGAAGATGCAAAGGGAAAAAAAAGACTCTCCTGGGATTTTAGAAAACTTGATTACTGTGCGTGCTTATACTTCCTGGTAACTTTTCAGAAGAGGAGATTTAAAGAGAGGAAAAGAAGGTGTCACTGGATTCAGGTAAGGAACTTTAAAAGGGGAAAGAGGAATACAGGGGAATGGGAAAGACTGCGCTTAGAGTGTCTGAGCTAGGAAGAATCTTTTAAAAAATTTTTTTAAAAAGTTTCGTAAGTACATGTTTGCAGTAGAGAATGATGACGGTCATCGTGGGGAGCTGGCATGTGTACGCAACACATCTTAATTCTTTTTATTTCCCCTTTTCCTCCCGGAGGGGCAGGACTTGTTGGCGTAGCGTTAACAAACAGCACAAAATAGAATTGACAGGACGCGCTGTGGTCCCGATGTGCCCTCCCAAAATTCATACGCAGAAAGAATCCTAAGTGACCAAGTGATCTCCCCTTTCATACCACCCAGAGGGTGAGACTGAGGCCAGAGAATGTTCAGTCACAAAGATACACATACGGTGTACGGAGAATAGTTTCAAGGGCAATAAGAATGGCAATAATGTATAAATGCCCATCAAATAATTACATAAGTTATTTTTAATAGACATTTACTTAAAATAATGAACAAGTTTTAAAACCATGAAAAAGTTAAAATGAGGGCCGGTGAGATGGCTCAGCGGCGTAAGCGCCTGCCTTGCAAGCGCGAGGGCCCGAGTTCGACTCCCGGATCCCACATACGAAAAAGGGGCCGGTGATATCGCTCAGCAGCACGGGCGCCTGTTGGCACGCGAGGTCCTGAGGTCGACCCCCCGGTACCCACAAAAAAAAAAAAAAAAAAAAAAGTTAAAATGAGTTAACTACCATCAAATGAGCAAATGCTAATGTTTTGTTATATTTCTTCAAATTCTGAAAATAAGTGTTTAATGTTACAATAGAAACCTCATTGTCCTTTCCTATTCTTTACACCTTGCATCATCTTATAGTCACTGGATTCAAGAAGTCGGTACGTATCTTTTCTACCATGTTTAATAATTTAATTCATATGTGTACTAATAAAAAACTAAAGATTAAAATAATTTTTAGGGATTTTGGTACGTAGACAATCCATTTAAAAAATCTTTGCACTCGGTTGGATATTCACACAACTTATGTATTTTTTTCAATCTTATAAAACTTATTGCTTAATTTAAAAATATTTTGCATTACAATATTTTGGTTTATATTCTTGTGATATATACTCAAAATACTGAGATCAACAGTAATTGGTTTTAAAAAAATAATTTAGTTCCTTCACATAGCCATAATAATATATAACACTGATGATTTATAACACTGTATATGATATGTAAAATTGTAATCTGTTTTCTAGATTTATAAGGAAGGTATAATATTGTGTGTTATTTTACCATTGGCAGTTTCGCTTGTTTACTCACAGTTTTCAAGATGTATGTGTGTAGATACATGTGGATATGGTTTACTCATTTTATCTACTTTGCAGATCAGTTAGCCTGTACTGCCTGAAGTAGATGAAAGTTTTTAATGTTACACTCTCCTCAAGAGTGACTGTTTCTCTAAAGGTAAAATTGTTAGGTAGTAGGGCATAAACATTTTCAACTTCACTAAATATTTCTGAATTGCTCTACAAATTAATAGTACCATTTATACTTCTAATAACAGAGGCAAAATTCCTGTTATTCTGCATCGTCAACACCAGGACTGAGTTTAGTAGTTTTAAAGTGCTGTTGTTGTTCCTGCAAATTTTAAAATGTTTAAGATAGCTGTATAAATCAGCATTATTAGGATTTATTTTAAGGTACAGGATCTTTTCATGTATCAATTAAGTATTTGAATTGTTCTCTTTGTGAATTTAATTTTGCATACTTTGCATGTTTGATTTTGGTTATTAGTCTTTTCCTTACTGAATTTTTTTTTTTTGTGTGTGGGTACCGGGGGGTCGACCTCAGGACCTTGCGTGCCAGGAGGCGCCCGGGCCACTGAGCGATATCACCGACCCTTTTTTCGTATGTGGGTACCGGGAGTTGAACTCAGGACCTCGTGCTTGCCAGGCAGGCACTTATGCTGCTGAGCCATCTCACTGGCCCTCCTTACTGATTTGGAATAGTCATTTATGTATCTGAGGCATCCACTAAACTACATGCCAGTCAACAAATTAACAAAGCAGAGGTTTAATTTGATTCATAGTTTCAGGGGATTCAGTCCATGCCCAACTGGCTCCAAGGCAAGAACATCATGGCGGAGTGGCTTGGCTGAGAAGAGCTGCTCACCTCATGGTGGCGGGGAAGCACAGTAGGGGATAGGTGCCAGAGAGGATGAGTCCAGAGACCAAATACATTACCCCAGGTGGTACCTCCATGACCCACCCAGACACACTGGAAGTGTGATTTACTAATCTCTTCAGTGGCTCAGAAGCCAATCAAGATGGCACAGCATACTTAACCATCATAATGAACATTTTTGTTCTACTTCGAATAAAATGAGAATGCGCCCCAAATTTTCCCATAATGAAAATATTTGCTAAAATTTATCAGTGTAAGAAAGTTTTCTATTTCTGTCCTACACAGAGTTTGTTAATCATGAATTTGACATTATCAAATGTCAAATGTCTCTCCTGCATCTAGTGGGATAATAATATGCTCGTCCCTTATAATATGTTAATGTTATAAATTACATTTATAAGTTATTTAAAAAGTTAAACCATCACTTTGCATCTGGAGTGCATTAAACTTGGTTAGGAAATTGTTAATTTTTTCATAGAGTTGGGTTCAATTTACTAAGTTCTTTGAGACTTGCATTTATATATTTAGTGAACATGGTTATAATTTTATTATTCTTGTAATACATTCATATCAGGATTAAGGTTACTAATAAATATCATATGATAAACATCAAAATTTTTAAAGTGGCCCAGAGAAGTTATATACAAAACATATGACTTTTGTACTAAAAATAGAAAGTTTTAAAAAGTAGAAAAAGATTAAAAGATTTTCTGGTAATAATTATATTTCTACTCTCAGTGATAGCTAGGATTTTAAAAACTGTATTATATGTATATTATTGTGATATGTCTACAAATTCACTAATAATCCCTTCCAGAAGCAGAGATTAATTCTCCTCCTCTTGAGTGTGGGCTGGACCTAATAACTTTCTTCTAATGAGTAGCATGTGACTGAAGTGATGCATGTCATTTCTCATACTGTCATTCAACTCACAGTGGCTCTGTCTTTCCAGATCACTCACTTTGGGAGAGGCCAGCTGCTGCGCTGTAAAGAAATTCCAACTACATATGGAGAGGCCCACATGGTGAGGAACTGAAGCCTCCTGCAAATGCCCTGTGAAGAAGATATGTCAGGAAGGGTGTTGTTCAGCCCCAGTCAACCTTTCAGATGCTGCAGCCTGACAGCTTCCTAACTGCATCCTTGTGAAAGACCCCGAGCCAGGCACCCAACTTAATTGCATCCAAATTCTTGATCCACAGAGAATGTGGAATAAGTGTGTGTTGATTTTTTAGGCTACTAACTTTAAGGTTATTTGTTACACAGATAAGTAAGATAGAATTCTCTCTACATATGTTTAAAAGTCTGTCTTTATATATTTTAAGGACCTTTCTATACATACTTTTAAGGGATCTTTCTTTAAAGGACTTTTGTATAATTTCTAAAATACTGTTATTTTTGCATAACTTCAAAGTAATATATTCTCAATGAGAAAACAAAGAAAGAAAAGGACACACAGAATCACTACAATCCTCCCATGCAGAGATAAACACAATGTGTTAGAACCCCACAGTTTACTCAGATTATACAGTGTCTTGTTTGTTGGATAAATGCATATTCACATTAAAAGAAAAACAGTTTTAATGGGTCTGTCTTAGCCTCAGACAGAGGTCATGGAAACCAGACTTTCAGGAATATAGAGAGCCTTAATTTGAGCTTTTTATAGGATTGTACAACTATATAAATAATACACTATGCCCCTGAAAGAATACTATTTTCCTTCATTATTTGGTTATAGTCCAGTCCACCTGACTTCTAAGAGCACCTAGGTTTCATTGAAATAATCAAAGAAGGCTCTGTCTGTGCAGAAGTCTGAATTTAGAAAGCTCTTCCTAATAGCTGATTAACTCCTTGCTGACATTATGAGGTTTCAAGTTGGGTTGAAACTAAAGATAACAATTTTCAGTACACATTTCTGTGGAAAGGTTATTTCCCCTAAATTTCAGAAAAAAGTTAATGAGAGAAGCAATTTTTTATAATAAAAAATGATTGCTTGATTGTCTACACAGTATTAGGGTGTTAGCTTAGTTGCTATAACAAATAGACCACTAATATTCAGCATCTCAAACAAGATAGGCCTTTCTCTCATTCTTTTTTAACTTTCCAAATGTAGGGGTCCTCGGGCTTTGGAAAGTCTGGAAGGACTGCTCAGATACTTTGGGCTAAATAACCAAAAAGCATTCTTTCTTTTCAGGGATTAATCATTTTACAAAATTATTCTTGTAAGTATCTTGTATAATCAATACACTATTCATTAAACACAATTTTATTCTTGTGACACCATGTTATTATTATTTCATAATTAATGTATTTTGATATCTTACTGTATTTGTAGAGGCACTATAGTAACATTTCTGGCTAATAGTATAAGGTGGGACATTGAAGAATGAGTTAAAAATTAGACTGACTATAAACCTTAGTTTGCTCAAAACAATCTCTGTTTAGGCTTCTAATCTAGTCTGAGTGTAATTATGAGCAGCATAATTTTCATTCTTAAAAAATGTTCCCAATAGGATGATAGATCACAATAAAGTGCTACAAATAGACTTCAGAGCTAATACTACCACTCAATATCTGCAAAGCAACTTCTCAGTTTTGTCTTATTGCATCTAAGCTGAGAAAGGCTGGGAAATCTAAACAGCATGGACTTTTGGTTAACTCTTCAGTTAGCAGATTAGGAGCACAGGCTGTACAAACAGAAAAGACCTGGGTTTGAATCAAAGCTCAAGGGGTCTTGGCAAGTTGCTTACATTTTTGTGTCTTAAGTGTACTTTTATCTAAAAGAGAACAGTACTTCTCTCTTATGCATAGTTGTGGGAATTAGGTGAAATAGCTTATTTGGATTAGTTTCCTAGAATTGTGGTAATAAAGCACCATAAATTGGGTGACTTAACATAGCTAAAATAAATCGTCTCAGTTCTGCAGGTTAGAAGTCTCAATCACCTTATCTACAAGGCCATGCTCCCTCAGAAACTTGTAGGAGAGAATGTTTGCCTTTTTCTAAATTCTGGTAGCTTGCCAGCAATCTTTTTTTTTTTTTTTTTTGTGGGAAGATACCGGGAATTGCACTCAGGACCTTGCACTTGCCAGGCAGGCACTGTGCTGCTGAGCTATATCCCTGGCCCCTTGCCAGCAATCTCTGTCATGCCTTGGCTTGTAGGTGCGTTGCTGTGATCCTCCATGTTCATTAGACCTGCTCCCTGTGTCTCCACATGTTCACTCCTTTGTGCATGTCTTTATCTGTGTCCAGGATTTCCCACGTTTATAAGGACACCAATCACCAATCATATTAGGTTAAAACCTACTCTAATGGCTTCACATCAATTTGACTCCACCTGCAAATACCTTATTTTCAAATAAGGTCACATTCCATGGTACTATAGTTAGCACTTCAACATGTTTCTTTTGGAGGAGCTGCAATTCAACCCATAAAGCTATTTTAAAAGGATTTTGTTAATTGCTTGCCAAATAATAAGTTATTCTTAAGTATTTATTTCTGATATACCTAAACACAAAATTACTTTGTTAGGTGAAAATGGTGTAAGGTAGGCGGAGTTTTGTCACAACAGCAGAAACTATCATTTGGCTCTAAATACTTGTTCTCCCTTCTTTTCCATGAAAGAGCTTTCATTTTTGTCTGGATTGTAGCCACCTAGAAAGAGAACTGAAATTCACATCCTCACTTGTAGCTAGTTATGGTCAAGTGGCTATGTCTAAAATAGAGGATGCAAATAGAATATGTGTCAAAGAGAAGAGTGTCTTTTGCTCACTTTTACTTGCTAAAATGCAGAGACCATGATGGTGAAGCTGAAGCTTTATCCTGGATCAACCATCTGTTGGAAACTTCATATTGAAGATGGCTAACTAACAAGATAAGGGTCTGGGTCCCCGGTTATCTGGATTGTTTTTGCTTACATGAGAAGGAATAAACTTAAAGTTACTTACACCACTGTAATTTTGGATGTAACTCTTATTAGCACAACTTTTCTGGGTACAAAGACTATGATTCTAGTAGACAAATAAGACTCAGCCAACCTAGATATTTTCATACAGTTGAAGCAAAAAAGCTTCTTTAACTCAGTTCTTTTTGGAAGTAATAGGAGGATTCATCATGCTTCGTGATATCTATGAAATATATTTATATAAATATATAATACAAATTTTATTTATTCATATAATTATATATCAATACACTGACACATTATGTATAAATATATGTATTAATATATACAATTTACCAGTGTATACATAAAAAGAGCTGTAAAGCATTGGATTCTGATATTTCTAGTTTTGCATCACTAATGAACTGATAAGAAATCTTGGTTTACAGGGCTAAGGGAATGCTGTTTTTGTCAATACGGTATGGAACCTCCTCTGTGTTTCTTACATTGGTCCTACTTACAGCGTCTTACATGTCTGGTTGGTGTGGCTGTCCGGGTCTTCCTTTGGGATCTACACAGAATTCTTACTTTTTGATCATTAACCTGAGGACTGACCAGAAACACTGCAGCTTGGCTCTGATTGAGTGTACTCTCAGTGTCTTCTTTCTGCCCATATTCTCTGCATGTTATGTAAAACGCAGTCTGAAAGCTTGTTGGAAGGAAGTACTTCTACTGGAAATTCAAACCGAAATTTAACCCTTCTTGTTTCAGTTCATAATATTTTCTTGTAAGATCACAAATCATCTCCTGGGCACCTGAAGCTGGAAGTGAGTGCTGTTCTGGGGCACTCATGTCATACATACCCTAAGGTGAATATCATGAGGCAAAACAATAGATGAGAAAACTGAAATGTATCTTCAGATAATACCACCATGTAACACTCATTAAGAAATATGCCCAAGACACTCTCAAAGTGACAGGGCTGATGAAATGAATCAGGGGTTTTGTACTCTGTAGGATCTTTTAGCCAAGGTGATCTTGGAGGGTTACACTTCTGTTTTAATAAGTTCTATTTGCAGTATTTCATCCCTGTCACAGCTGAATAAGACTGGGAAAGAAGATACTGTATACCCTTAGGATGCGTGGCTAGGGTACAAAAATTCAGAGGCAGTACTTGTGACAAAGTCAGCAAAAGATGTGAAACTGCATCAGAGAGTGGGGCAGAAGGCTGGCAGTAGAAGGATAACAGTAGAGCCAACTGTGAGTGTGTATCCTTGTTAGCCATAGCATTGTAGTTTCATATGTGATGTTTTCCAGAAATCTTTTTTTTACAAAGAACGGCAAGTGGTAATAAAATCAGGAAGTAAGTAAAGGGATCAAGAACTTTCTAATTAGAACCTCAAGATTGTTCTGTAGTGTAGAATAAATATGGGGCTGGAAAAGTTCTTCCAAATCCCCAAACCTATCTATGTCTTTTTCTTACTGGCCTTAGGTAGTTTTGCTTTGTTTTAGAATACATTACTCAATTCTTTCCTTCGTGCTAAATGTGGTCAAGTTTGTGGGAGTAGTAAGCTCCTTGAGGGAAAGGATTACATTTATATTGTTGTGGATTATTATTATTTTTTTTTATTTTAAAGAGAAGAAAAAACAAAACAAATCAAAAGAAGAACAAATTTTCAAAACAACATAATAGGAGGGTAACAATGGTTAATACATTACGTATTACTATCTTTAAGTTAGTTATTCAGAACACCAGACATTAGCATTCAATTGTCCAAACATTATTGGCACAAACCTTACTCTTCAATGAACTAAGTAAAATTGGTAGTGTATCTATCTTAACCATCTTATATATATATACAATTTTTTTCCCTTTCCCTTCTTTCTTTTCCCTATTCCAGTCTCTCTTTCCTTTTGACCAGTTTCTTTTTGATTCACCATGTCTATTGTACATTTTGGATCTTATTTACTCTTTCAGTTTCTCATACTAGAGAGACAATACGATGCTTACACATGTGCTTCTGGTTTATTTCACTTATGAGTATTTTCTCGAGTTGCATCCATTTACCTATGAAAGTCTCCAGTTTATTCTTCTTTATGGCTGAATAGTACTCCATTGTATAAAAATACCACATCTTTCTTATCCATTCCTCAGTTGATGGGCATTTGGGTTGTTTCCAAGATCTGGCTATTACAAATTGTGCTGCTATAAACATGGGTGCACATATATTGCTGTGGTACGATGTTTTTAATTCTTCTGGGAAGATGCCCAGAAGGGGAATAGCTGGGTCAAATGGGACCTCCAACCCTAGTTTTCTGAGGAATCTCCACACTGACTTCCACAGTGGCTGTACCAGTCGACACTCCCACCAACAGTGAAGAAACGTTCCTTTTTCCCCACAGCCCCTCCAGCATTTGTTGTTAGTTGATTTCTTTATAGTAGCCATTCTTTCTGGGGTGAGATGGTATCTCAGTGTTGTTTTAATTTGCATCTCTCGAATGACTAGTGATGTTGCACATTTTTTTGTATATTTATTTGCCATCAGTATTTCTTCATCTGAGAAATGTGTATTCATCTCAGATGCCCATTTTTGGAGTGGGTCTTTAAATTTGGGAGGTCTGATTTTTTTGAGTTCTTTATATGTTCTCGATAGTAATCCTTTGTCTGAGGAACAGCTGGCAAACATTTTTTCCCACATTGTGGGTTGTCTCTTCACTCTGTTGGTGGTTTCTCTTGCTGTGCAAAAGCTTTTTAATAAGATGAGATCCCAGTTAGTGATTCTTTGGGATAGTTCCCGTGTGGTTGAGTTTTTATTCATAAAGTCTTTGCCTACACCAATGTCTCCAAGGGTTTTACGTATCCTACCTTCCAGCAGATTTAATGTTTCTGTTTTAATATTTAGATCTCTGATCCATTTTGAATTTAGTTTAGTGCATGGTGAAAGATATGGGTCTAGTTTTAATCTTCGGCATGTGTAGAGCCAGTTTTTCCAGCACCATTTATTAAAGAGGCTATCTTTCTTCCAGCGAATGTGTTTGGCACCTTTGTCAAAGATAAGGTGGCTTAGTATGTCTGGGGTTGTTTCAGCATCTTCTAATCTGTTCCATTGATCTTCAGGTCTGTTTTTTTGCCAGTACCACACTGTTTTTATCACAGTAGCTTTATAGTATAATTTCAAGTCAGGGATTGTGATACCCCCTGCCTTGCGTTTGTTGCCCAGAATTGCCTTTGCTATTCTAGGTCTCTTCTGATTCCAAATGAATTTTAGGATTGTTTTCTCTAATTCTGTGAGATATGCTGTTGGAATTTTGATTGGAATTGCATTAAATCTGTATAACAATTTTGGAAGTATGGCCATTTTCACTATATTGGTTCTTCCTATCCAGGAAGAGGGATATCTTTCCATTTTCTGATATCCTCTTCAATCTCCTTTTTCAGAGTACTGTAGTTTTCAGTATAGAGGTCTTTTACATCCTTTGTGAGGTTGATTCCTAGGTATTTCATTTTTTTGGATGTTATTGTGAAAGGTATTGTTTCCCTAATTTCTCTTTCAGTAACTTTGTTATTTGTGTACAGGAAGGCTATTGACTTTTGAGTATTGACTTTGTATCCAGCTACACTACTGAATTTGCTTATTAAATCTAGCAGTTTTTTAGTGGAGTTTTGGGGGTCTTCTGTGTAGAGTATCATGTCATCTGCAAATAATGATAATTTAACTTCTTCCTTTCCAATCATTATTCCTTTTATTTCTTTCTCTTGTCTAATTGCTCTAGCTAAAGTTTCCAGAACTATGTTGAATAAGAGTGGGGACAGTGGACATCCTTGTCTTGTTCCTGATTTTAGAGGGAAGGCTTTCAGTTTTTGGCCATTTAGTATAATATTGGCTGTTGGTTTGTCATAGATAGCTTTTACCAGATTGAGATAAAGACCCTCTATTCCAATTTTCTGTAGGGTTTTTATCATGAAAAGGTGCTGGACTTTGTCAAAAGCTTTTTCTGCATCTATTGAGATGATCATGTGATTTTTGTCTTTGGTTCTGTTAATATGCTGTATTACATTTATTGATTTACGTATGTTGAACCATCCCTGCATCCCTGGGATGAAACCAACTTGGTCATGGTGTATAATCTTCTTGATGATTTGTTGGATTCTGTTTGCCAGTATCTTTTTAAGGATTTTTGAATCTATGTTCATTAGGGAGATTGGCCTGTAGTTCTCTTTCTTAATTGGGTCCTTCTCTGGTTTTGGTATCAGGGTAATGCTTGCTTCCAGGAATGAATTTGAGAGTATTGCTTCCCTTTCAATTTCATTGAAAAGTTTGAGAAGTAGGGGCATTAGGTCTTCTCTAAATTTCTTGTAGAATTCGGCAATGAATCCATCAGGGCCTGGGCTTTTCTTTGTTGGGAGGTTTTTAATTACATCTTCAATTTCATTGGTTGATATTGGTTTATTTAGGATTTTTAAATCTTCTTAATTCAGCTTTGGTAATTCATACGAATCTAGGAATCTGTCCATTTCTTCTGCATTTTCCATCTTAGTAGAATATAAATTTTCAAAATAGGTATGGATGATCTTCTGGATTTCTGCAGGGTCCGTCGTGATATCACCCTTTTCATTTTCAGTTGCATGGATTTGAGTCTTTTCTTTTCTTTTTTTAATAAGGTTGGATAAGGGTTTGTCAATCTTATTTATTCTTTCAAAGAACCAACTTTTTGCTTCATTGATTCTTTGTATTGTTTTTTTAGTCTCCAATACGTTAATTTCTGCTCTGATCTTTATAATTTCCTCCCTTGTACGGGTTTTTGGCTTAACCTGCTCTTCTTTTTCTAGAAGCTCGAGGTTCACCCTTGTTGTTTACTTGCGCTTGCTCTATTTTCCTGATATAAGTGTTTAATGCTATAAATTTCCCTCTTAGGACTGCTTTCATTGTATCCCATAAGTTCCGGTATGTTGTACTGTCATTATCATTCAGTTGTAGAAAGTGTCTAATTTCTTCTTTAATTTCATCTGTGACCCATTGGTTGTTCAGGAGGGTGCTGTTTAATTTCCATGTGTTTAGGGAGTTTTTGTGAGATCTTTTGCCCTTGATTTCCAATTTCATTGCACTATGGTCTGATAATACGCATGGGATAATTTCAATTCCTTTGCATTTACTTAAGCAGGTTTTATGAGCTAGTATGTGGTCTATTTTGGAGAACGTCCCATGTGCAGCTGAGAAAAATGTGTATTCTGATGTTGTGGGATGGAACACTCTGTAGACATCTACTAAGTCCATTTGTTCAAAAGTTTGGTTCAGTTCTACTATTTCATTATTGATTTTCTGTCCAGTTGATCTGTCTTTTTGTGACAGTGGAGTATTGAGATCTCCCAATATAACTGTATTAGTGCTTATTTGATTTTTCATGTCCTTTAGTACTTGTTTTATATAGCTGGGTGCATTGGTGTTTGACGCATATATATTTATGATCGTTATCTCTTCCTCTTGGATTGTTCCCTTTACAAGGATGTAATGACCGTCTTTATCTCTCTGAATCCTTCTTGGCTTGAAGTTCACTTTGTCTGCAAAAAGAATAGCTACCCCTGCTTTTTTCTGGGTTCCTGTGGCATGGAGTATTGTTTTCCATCCTTTGACTTTCAGTCTATGAATTTCTTTCTGAATTAAATGTGTTTCTTGTATACAGCATATTGTTGGATCTTGCTTCTTGATCCATTTCACCACTCTGTGCCTTTTGATTGGTGAATTGAGACCGTTAACATTGATGGTTAAAACTGATATGTATTGACTTATACTTGTCATTATATTTTCCTGTTGTTGGTTCCCACTCTTTGTTTTTCCCCTTTCCTGCTATTTAATTATCTGCCCTGCCTGGTGGATTCCTTCTGTTGGGGTTCCTATCTCTTTCTAGAATGTCCTTCAGAACGTTTTGGAGTGCTGGTTTGGTGGTCATAAATTTTCTCAGATGTTCTTTGTCATGAAAGTATTTTATTTCTCCATCAATTTTGAAAGATAGTTTTGCAGGGTACATCAATCTGGGTTGAAAATTATTTTCCTTTAGAGCTTGAAATACATCATTCCAAGCTCTTCTTGAATTGAGGGTTTGTGCTGAAAAGTCAGCTGTGATTCTGATGGGTTTTCCTTCATAGGTGATTTGTCTCTTCTCCCTAACAGCTTTTAAGATTCTGCCCTTCTGTTGAATTTCTGGGATCTTGACTATAATATGTCTGGCTGAAGTTTTTTTTTTTGATCATGTCTAGTTGGTGTTCTAAAAGCTTCACTTATAGGGGCGTCAAATTCCTTTTCTCTTCCAGGAAAGTTCTCCCTGATTATGTCTTTGAACAAGGTTTTAATGTCATTGATGCTATCTCCTGCTTTTTCATTTATTCCAATTATTCTTAAGTTGTTTATCTTTGAGTCATCTAGCAGCTGCTGAATTAATTTTTCATGCTCCCTTGCTGTTTTTAAGAATTCTTCCTTTTCATGATCACTAATTGCAAGCCTGTCTTCTATATCTGAGATCCTGTCCTCGCATTGGCTTAATCTGCTACAAATACTTTCAATGGAATTTTTGTTCTCTTGGATATCTGCTTGAATCTGCCTTATGGATTCCATTTCTTTCCTATGCTGAGCATTCATGGTTTCTATAGTTTTCTTAAGCTCATCTATTTTTTTGTCTGTATCAGCTATAGTGTCCTTAAGCATGGTCTTCATTGTAGACATTATCTCTGCAGTTATCTGTGAGATTATTTCTGTTTTAATTTTTTCCAGAGCCTCATTTAGTTGCTTTGTTGTTACCACTTCAGATAGGCCAGGTGGGTGACTTTCGGATTGTCCCACCTCGTTGCCCCCTAGGTTTGCCTTTGGTGAATTGGATGTGTGTGGTTGCATCTTGTTTAAGTGTCGTCTCATTTTTTCTTTCTTTAATTCCTGGGGTGATGTTTGCAAATTACCTATGGTAGGTTACTTTATTGCTAGTGTTTAAGATCTTTAGAAGATGACTACTTCTCTGCAGTATCTTCCAAGTGGAGCTTGCTTTTGGGTTTTGAGCTTTCTGCCAGATCCTACCTCTTCAATTCGTTGGGTATGCGAAGTTGCTACCTGTTTGGCCCAGTCCTTGATTCTTTGGTACTGTGCCACTGTATTTTCTGTGTCCCTTAGTCAATCTCAATCATGAAATATCAGGAAGGAAAGATGTTTAGAACAATTATTTCACATTTGGCTATAATGTTAACTAAAGCATCAAACACAGCCTAGAAAATGACAGACTGAGCTAACCAGTTATTTACCACTTTTAGCTGTATAGAGTTGTGGTTATATAACAAAATCTAAAACACACCAGAAAAATTATATGCAGTATACAAGTCCTATGTATGTCAATTTTTCCCTGAGGAGTTTAAATTTAAAATGAGTTACGGAGGAAATAGAGTGTTGGGAGAATAGGAAGGAATTAGATGTAAGGTTAGAGGACCAAGAGGGATCCCACTAACACTGGTGCAGAGGACTGGTGGTAAAAAGAGAAGGAAGGGATAAAAGGAAGAACAGATCACAACCACAATCACAAAGAAGTTAGAGGCGCTGTTTACACTCATATAAAAAACCAGAGAGAATAATGAAGGAAAGAGCAAATACACATACAGAAACAAAAATGAAGATAAAAACAATAAAACAGACAAAACAAAAATAAAACCCCACCAAAAACACAAAACAAAACAAAACAAACAAACAAACAAAAAAACCTTCGCCAGAACAAAAAACAAATGAGTGAGAAAAAAATAAAATAAAAAAATAAAAATAAAATAAAAAGTATCAGTTCCAGGTGTTGACTCTGCTGTAGACAGGCACCGTGTGGTGACAAAGTCCTGTTCCGTGCAGGTCAGTCCCAGTAAGGCAGGAGCGGCCCTCTGGCAGGCAGTGAACAGAGGCCCGTACTTTCAGGCAGAGACCAGTCTAGCTCGCCTGCCGCTCTCAGTGCCCTTTCACTATCCCTGGGCCTGAGAGGTGCAGCGCGCTGTCCGGAGCGCGGGTTCCCTGCACTGGTTTCCCGCCGCTCTGATTTTCACCAGGCCCCCCACAATGGCGCCGGGCCAGTCGCTCTCTGGTGCGGGACAGGTGTGGCTGAGAGACCAGTCTCGTTCGCCTACTGACCTCAGCACACTTTTGTGGGCCTGAGAGGCCCCGCGCTGCCCTGTCCAGAGCGCGAGTGTCCAGCGCTGTTTTTCTTTCATGCCGCTCTGAGTTTCGCCACACCCCCCACAATGGCGCCCGGCCGGTTGCTCTCTGGCGCGGGGCAGCTGTGGCTGAGAGACACTCACCGCCGGTCAGCGCCGTTCTCCGCCGCTGCCCTGCCCCTCCACTGTCTCAGGATCCTCCGTGGGGGCTCCCTGGGCGCCAGCTGCCACCGTGTGTCCGTAGAATTGAGCCTCCACGGCGCTGCAACTCCCGGGATATTAGAAGGTGCGCGCGTGCGGTCTGCTCCTTCTTTCCTTCTTCTTTGTTGGAAGTCACCTGTCACTGGTGCCGGGGGTCCCAGATTGCGCTTCAGAACTTTTCTGGGTTTCGGGGCGGCATCTCCCCCCCTCCTGCGCTTTCCGGGTCGCTATATTCCCGTGTTCCAATGGTAACTTTTAGAGAGAGTTTTGCTGCCTGCTTCTTACTCATCCGCCATCTTTTTTCCTCCAACCTGGATTATTTCTTTAAAAATTGAAATTTGCATAGTGATTCATACAACTACTGCTGTTTATTAAAAATTTACCAAATGGGGGCCGGTGAGATAGCTCAGCAGCATAAGCTCCTGCCTGGCAAGCACGAGGTCCTGAGTTCAACTCTCAGTACCCACATAAAGGAAAAAAAGGGCCGGTGATATTGCTCAGAGGCACAAGTGCTTGCTGGCAAGCGTGAGGTCCTGAGGTTGACTCTTGGTACCTACATTAAAAAAAAAAAAATTACTAAATGGAAGAAACAATCTCAAGAGGAATTAGCTAGTAAAAAGCTTTGTTGTTAAGTGACAATAAGTTTAATGTCAAAAGCAATATGAATCATCAGGAGAACTTTTATATCAAGGAATTATGATGCTCATTTACCTCTAAGATCTCTAAGAGACAGAAAGGCCAGGCTCATATCCATTTATTAATACATCCAGAGTATTAAAAGATAAATTTTAGAAATGCATGACACAAAATTGTGATGCATTTTTAAATGTTGCCATTTAACACATTAATACTTTACTTTCAACCCCAAATAAAGTGCAATAACATTCTGTTATTGATACAATGATGGGAGAATGTGTTGAAATGTATTTATTTATAATGCATAAAAGTGGCACAGTGTTACAGTGAGACTTGAGTTTAAGATTGATTATGGGGGCCAGTGAGATGGCTCAGAGGTGTAAGCGCCTGCCTTGCAAGCACGAGGGCCCGAGTTCGACTCCCGGAACCCACATACGAAAAAGGGGCTGGTGATATTGCTCAGCGGCACGGGCGCCTCTTGGCGCGTGAGGTCCTGAGGTTGAACCCCCGGTACCCACAAAAAAAAAAAGATTGATTATGAATGACATATTTAAATTTTAGGGTACCTATGTACACTATAGTATACCTATGTGGCCATAAAACTTCATTTGGAATTAATGTTTAAATCAGAGTCTCTTCAAGTATTAAAGCCTCAAGTGAATGATCTTTCTCAAGTACCTTTCACAGGCACTATCTTAGATTTAGTGCAAATATATTTTCAAAAGCTAAGGATACCTAAAGACTAACAGAAGTATAAATTCTCTGCTTACATGTCAATAGGATTACCCATAGTGTTCTATAAGAAGAAGGAAAAATGTAGTTGACTCTCTTGATGAATCCACTGCAAGCATGTATCTGGAAGCTCACATGTACTGACTAGAAAAACAGGACAGGTTGCACTGGGTATACTTACATTTTCTTTTTTCATCACTACCAGTTGTATTAATGCTTACAAGAACTTGCAGGACTGGGGCAAGGCTCCTCAAAAGGCTGCATATGCTCTGAATCAGATTTAATTCAGGACACAGAAATTTATAAGATGGCCTACAATGGCCACCTGCAGAGTCAAATGTAGAAGAATGCGAAAGATCTGTCCACATGCTAGAGATCCGAAGGATCCAGCTGAAGGTTTGGAGCCCACAGCAATGTCCTGAACAAGTCCACCTCAGGAGGCTGAAGGATCCTTGAGGGAAGACTGAATGGTCAGTGCAGGGAGGTTAGAGGGTCAAGAGTCTGTCTAATGCCAGTGCTGGAAGCTGAAGAATCTGTGCTGAAAGCCAGGAGATGACAGCGAAGGCGAAGATTGGAGCTCCTCTGGAGAGAACAGCCAAATCTCCTCCGAGGAAAATCAGCTGAAATCTTTCCCTCCCGTTCTCCTTTTATACTGTTCTGACAACAACCCTCCTTAAAGTGGGTCTTTCATGCCCAGAACCACACTGACTCAATTCAACTGGGCATTCCCCACTCAAGTTGACAAATAATCAATTAACCACCACACCAGTTAAATCTGTACCATGGCATTTTGTATTTCTAAAAGCAAGGCATGTCGCTCTATACTTTGGAGCCAGTCTTCATTAACGGTTGACTAACGTGATTAGATGGTATAAATCATGGACCAAATAAGTGAAATGGATGTATTTTCTAGAGCAATTTAGAGGAAGAAGTGAGCATAAGAGCTGGGGTGGGTTGTCAGCAACATTTGATGAAATATTGAACATGAAAAATTTAGCTTAGCAAAGATGAAATTTAATGTGTAAATATAACACCCTGACCTTGGATCTAAAAACCAACTGCCACACATAGGTACCTGGTAGGAATAGGTGAGTTATCTCAATTCATTTCAAAAGTTAATGCTTTTAATTAACAATTTAAAAAATAAATCAACATTGCAATGGGTCCAAGAAAGTAAGTTTAATGCTGTTTAAGGCAAAAGTACTTGAAATAAATGACACAAAACAAGCAAAGTGATGATCCAGGCTATTTGTGTTGGTTCACATGTTTTCAGCTCTGGAAACCAAAATTTCAGAAAGTTACAGATAAACTAGGTAATTTTCAGAGGACAGAAATCAGATTAATGAAAGTATACCATGACTTATAATGCTTTAAGTAGGTGGAGAATATAAGATTCAGGGGGGTTGAGAGTATACTCAATATGCATAATGGCTTACCTAATTACTGAGAGATAAACTGGGATATCTTGAGTGATAACTTCCTATTGGAGATAGTTAAACCTAGCCATGACCAATGGGTAAGGAAATTATATTGTAATGTTGTAGGACATAATAGGAAGGATAGGAAGGATAGGAAGGGTGCTAGGTGCTCACAAATAACAGAAACTTACTTGAGCTTCCTCAAGTCTGGGGTGGGTGATGGTTAGAGGAATTTATGTATTGGGTGTAGAATTAGAAAAATTGTCAAGGTGCCCAGAATGTTTCCTTTCTTTATCATGGACACATGATCTTTTTCTCATGGAATCTTGGCTTCTCTCTGTAGATCTGCTCCATCATTTTCTTGAAAATGACCACCTAGTTATTTAGTTCTCCTAGGCAAATTCCTGGACATGGATCTGACAGTTTAGGTCGATACCTCACCATGGTTCAGCAGAGCCTTTGAGCTAAATCTCCCCCTGAGAGGCTGCTAGTCATTAAAACTTATACCTAAGAGCCAGATATGGTAGCACACCTTGCAATCCCAGCACTCTGGGAGGCTGAGGAAGGAAGATCACAACTTCTAGTCCTGAATGGGCAATCTAGTGACTTAGAGAGACCCTCTTTTAAAAATAAATTTTTAAAGGGCTTGGGATATAGCTCAATGCAAAGGCCCTGAGTTCAATCCCCAGTGCTGCAAAAACACAACAGAAAAAAATCCCCCAAACTAACCAAACAAAAAACTTATAACTAGGAAAATTAAAAATTTAAGGAATGTACTTGAATACATAGGGATTCATGTGCCAAAAGACAAATGATTTGGGCTCCACCAAAAGTGAGCAAGGAGGTAATACTTATAAATAAAGTGTTCTCAGAAGTGAGGCAAAATTATACAGGAAAAGAGGCAAAAATATGTATTATTTGGGTAAATAAACAGAAAGATGTTTGGAACCAGAGAAAGGTCAATTCTGAATACTTTTATTTATTATTTTTCATTACTTTTTAGTTTGCAACATTGTCTTTATTATACAGCTCATTTCCATTACCTGTGAAGGTACCATTACTACACAAAAACCGGTAAAGGTACTTAATTTACAAAGATATAAAATATTTTTTAAGACATGAAGCATTGTGAGTGTTTGAGAGCTAAAAGTATCATGTTGTAATACATGCTTTTTTTCCTATTAGTGTCTAATTTCTCTATATAGAAAGTAATGTTAAAAAATGAAGTAAAAAAATAATAAAGCAAGAGATTTCTTCTCTTTAATTTTAAGAATTCTTACCTTTTTTTGAAAAAAGGCATTTGTTTTTAATTTCAGTTCATTTTGTTTTAACTTTCTTCTTTTTTTCTTTTTTTCCCAAGCAACTTCCTTTATTTCCTTCCCTTCCCTTCCCTCCCCCCCTTTCATTCATGTGCTGAGGAGTAAACCCAGGGCTTACAATGAGCTACATCCCCAGGCATTTTTATTTTAAAGAGAAGAAAAAACAAAAATCTTTTATTTTAAAGAGAAGAAAAAACAAAACAACTCAAAAGAAGAACAAATTTTCAAACCAACATAATAGGAGGGTAACAATGGTTAATACATCACGTATTACTATCTTTAAGTTAGTTATTCAGGACACCAGACATTAGCATTCAATTGTCCAAACATTATTGGCACAAACCTTACTCTTCAATGAACTAAGTAAAATTGGTAGTGTATCTATCTTAACCATCTTATATATATATATACAATTTTTTTCCCTTTCCCTTCTTTCTTTTCCCTATTCCAGTCTCTCTTTCCTTTTGACCAGTTTCTTTTTGATTCACCATGTCTATTGTACATTTTGGATCTTATTTACTCTTTCAGTTTCTCATACTAGAGAGACAATACGATGCTTACACATGTGCCTTCTGGTTTATTTCACTTATGAGTATTTTCTCGAGTTGCATCCATTTACCTATGAAAGTCTCCAGTTTATTCCTTCTTTATGGCTGAATAGTACTCCATTGTATAAAATACCACATCTTTCTTATCCATTCCTCAGTTGATGGGCATTTGGGTTGTTTCCAAGATCTGGCTATTACAAATTGTGCTGCTATAAACATGGGTGCACATATATTCGCTGTGGTACGATGTTTTTAATTCTTCTGGGAAGATGCCCAGAAGGGGAATAGCTGGGTCAAATGGGACCTCCAACCCTAGTTTTCTGAGGAATCTCCACACTGACTTCCACAGTGGCCTGTACCAGTCGACACTCCCACCAACAGTGAAGAACGTGTTCCTTTTTCCCCACCAGCCCCTCCAGCATTTGTTGTTAGTTGATTTCTTTATAGTAGCATTCTTTCTGGGGTGAGATGGTATCTCAGTGTTTGTTTTAATTTGCATCTCTCGAATGACTAGTGATGTTGCACATTTTTTTGTATATTTATTTGCCATCAGTATTTCTTCATCTGAGAATGTGTATTCATCTCAGATGCCCATTTTTGGAGTGGGTCTTTAAATTTGGTTATATGTTCTCGATAGTAATCCTTTGTCTGAGGAACAGCTGGCAAACATTTTTTCCCACATTGTGGGTTGTCTCTTCACTCTGTTGGTGGTTTCTCTTGCTGTGCAAAAGCTTTTTAATAAGATGAGATCCAGTTAGTGATTCTTTGGGATAGTTCCCGTGTGGTTGAGTTTTTATTCATAAAGTCTTTGCCTACACCAATGTCTCCAAGGGTTTTACCGTATCCTACCTTCCAGCAGATTTAATGTTTCTGTTTTAATATTTAGATCTCTGATCCATTTTGAATTTAGTTTAGTGCATGGTGAAAGATATGGGTCTAGTTTTAATCTTCGGCATGTGTAGAGCCAGTTTTTCCAGCACCATTTATTAAAGAGGCTATCTTTCTTCCAGCGAATGTGTTTGGCACCTTTGTCAAAGATAAGGTGGCCTTCAGTATGTCTGGGGTTGTTTCAGCATCTTCTAATCTGTTCCATTGATCTTCAGGTCTGTTTTTTTGCCAGTACCACACTGTTTTTATCACAGTAGCTTTATAGTATAATTTCAAGTCAGGGATTGTGATACCCCCTGCCTTGCGTTTGTTGCCCAGAATTGCCTTTGCTATTCTAGGTCTCTTCTGATTCCCAAATGAATTTTAGGATTGTTTTCTCTAATTCTGTGAGATATGCTGTTGGAATTTTGATTGGAATTGCATTAAATCTGTATAACAATTTTGGAAGTATGGCCATTTTCACTATATTGGTTCTTCCTATCCAGGAAGCAGGGATATCTTTCCATTTTCTGATATCCTCTTCAATCTCCTTTTTCAGAGTACTGTAGTTTTCAGTATAGAGGTCTTTTACATCCTTTGTGAGGTTGATTCCTAGGTATTTCATTTTTTTGGATGTTATTGTGAAAGGTATTGTTTCCCTAATTTCTCTTTCAGTAACTTTGTTATTTGTGTACAGGAAGGCTATTGACTTTTGAGTATTGACTTTGTATCCAGCTACACTACTGAATTTGCTTATTAAATCTAGCAGTTTTTTAGTGGAGTTTTTGGGGGTCTTCTGTGTAGAGTATCATGTCATCTGCAAATAATGATAATTTAACTTCTTCCTTTCCAATCATTATTCCTTTTATTTCTTTCTCTTGTCTAATTGCTCTAGCTAAAGTTTCCAGAACTATGTTGAATACGAGTGGGGACAGTGGACCATCCTTGTCTTGTTCCTGATTTTAGAGGGAAGGCTTTCAGTTTTTGGCCATTTAGTATAATATTGGCTGTTGGTTTGTCATAGATAGCTTTTACCAGATTGAGATAAAGACCCTCTATTCCAATTTTCTGTAGGGTTTTTATCATGAAAAGGTGCTGGGACTTTGTCAAAAGCTTTTTCTGCATCTATTGAGATGATCATGTGATTTTTGTCTTTGGTTCTGTTAATATGCTGTATTACATTTATTGATTTACGTATGTTGAACCATCCCTGCATCCCTGGGATGAAACCAACTTGGTCATGGTGTATAATCTTCTTGATGATTTGTTGGATTCTGTTTGCCAGTATCTTTTTAAGGATTTTTGAATCTATGTTCATTAGGGAGATTGGCCTGTAGTTCTCTTTCTTAATTGGGTCCTTCTCTGGTTTTGGTATCAGGGTAATGCTTGCTTCCAGGAATGAATTTGAGAGTATTGCTTCCCTTTCAATTTCATTGAAAAGTTTGAGAAGTAGGGGATTAGGTCTTCTCTAAATTTCTTGTAGAATTCGGCAATGAATCCATCAGGGCCTGGGCTTTTCTTTGTTGGGAGGTTTTTAATTACATCTTCAATTTCATTGGTTGATATTGGTTTATTTAGGATTTTTAAATCTTCTTAATTCAGCTTTGGTAATTCATACGAATCTAGGAATCTGTCCATTTCTTCTGCATTTTCCATCTTAGTAGAATATAAATTTTCAAAATAGGTATGGATGATCTTCTGGATTTCTGCAGGGTCCGTCGTGATATCACCCTTTTCATTTTCAGTTGCATGGATTTGAGTCTTTTCTTTTCTTTTTTTAATAAGGTTGGATAAGGGTTTGTCAATCCTTATTTATTCTTTCAAAGAACCAACTTTTTGCTTCATTGATTCTTTGTATTGTTTTTTTTAGTCTCCAATACGTTAATTTCTGCTCTGATCTTTATAATTTCCTCCCTTGTACGGGCTTTTTGGCTTAACCTGCTCTTCTTTTTCTAGAAGCTCGAGGTTCACCCTTGTTGTTTACTTGCGCTTGCTCTATTTTCCTGATATAAGTGTTTAATGCTACTAAATTTCCCTCTTAGGACTGCTTTCATTGTATCCCATAAGTTCCGGTATGTTGTACTGTCATTATCATTCAGTTGTAGAAAGTGTCTAATTTCTTCTTTAATTTCATCTGTGACCATTGGTTGTTCAGGAGGGTGCTGTTTAATTTCCATGTGTTTAGGGAGTTTTTGTGAGATCTTTTGCCCTTGATTTCCAATTTCATTGCACTATGGTCTGATAATACGCATGGGATAATTTCAATTCCTTTGCATTTACTTAAGCAGGTTTTATGAGCTAGTATGTGGTCTATTTTGGAGAACATCCCATGTGCAGCTGAGAAAAATGTGTATTCTGATGTTGTGGGATGGAACACTCTGTAGACATCTACTAAGTCCATTTGTTCAAAAGTTTGGTTCAGTTCTACTATTTCATTATTGATTTTCTGTCCAGTTGATCTATCTTTTTGTGACAGTGGAGTATTGAGATCTCCCAATATAACTGTATTAGTGCTTATTTGATTTTTCATGTCCTTTAGTACTTGTTTTATATAGCTGGGTGCATTGGTGTTTGACGCATATATATTTATGATCGTTATCTCTTCCTCTTGGATTGTTCCCTTTACAAGGATGTAATGACCGTCTTTATCTCTCTGAATCCTTCTTGGCTTGAAGTTCACTTTGTCTGCAAAAAGAATAGCTACCCCTGCTTTTTTCTGGGTTCCTGTGGCATGGAGTATTGTTTTCCATCCTTTGACTTTCAGTCTATGAATTTCTTTCTGAATTAAATGTGTTTCTTGTATACAGCATATTGTTGGATCTTGCTTCTTGATCCAATTCACCACTCTGTGCCTTTTGATTGGTGAATTGAGACCGTTAACATTGATGGTTAAAAACTGATATGTATTGACTTATACTTGTCATTATATTTTCCTGTTGTTGGTTCCCACTCTTTGTTTTTCCCCTTTCCTGCTATTTAATTATCTGCCCTGCCTGGTGGATTCCTTCTGTTGGGGTTCCTATCTCTTTCTAGAATGTCCTTCAGAACGTTTTGGAGTGCTGGTTTGGTGGTCATAAATTTTCTCATATGTTCTTTGTCATGAAAGTATTTTATTTCTCCATCAATTTTGAAAGATAGTTTTGCAGGGTACATCAATCTGGGTTGAAAATTATTTTCCTTTAGAGCTTGAAATACATCATTCCAAGCTCTTCTTGAATTGAGGGTTTGTGCTGAAAAGTCAGCTGTGATTCTGATGGGTTTTCCTTCATAGGTGATTTGTCTCTTCTCCCTAACAGCTTTTAAGATTCTGCCCTTCTGTTGAATTTCTGGGATCTTGACTATAATATGTCTGGCTGAAGTTTTTTTTTTTGATCATGTCTAGTTGGTGTTCTAAAAGCTTCACTTATAGGGGCGTCAAATTCCTTTTCTCTTCCAGGAAAGTTCTCCCTGATTATGTCTTTGAACAAGGTTTTAATGTCATTGATGCTATCTCCTGCTTTTTCATTTATTCCAATTATTCTTAAGTTGTTTATCTTTGAGTCATCTAGCAGCTGCTGAATTAATTTTTCATGCTCCCATGCTGTTTTTAAGAATTCTTCCCTTTTCATGATCACTAATTGCAAGCCTGTCTTCTATATCTGAGATCCTGTCCTCGCATTGGCTTAATCTGCTACAAATACTTTCAATGGAATTTTTGTTCTCTTGGATATCTGCTTGAATCTGCCTTATGGATTCCATTTCTTTCCTATGCTGAGCATTCATGGTTTTTATAGTTTTCTTAAGCTCATCTATTTTTTTGTCTGTATCAGCTATAGTGTCCTTAAGCATGGTCTTCATTGTAGACATTATCTCTGCAGTTATCTGTGAGATTATTTCTGTTTTAATTTTTTCCAGAGCCTCATTTAGTTGCTTTGTTGTTACCACTTCAGATAGGCCAGGTGGGTGACTTTCGGATTGTCCCACCTCGTTGCCCCCTAGGTTTGCCTTTGGTGAATTGGATGTGTGTGGTTGCATCTTGTTTAAGTGTCGTCTCATTTTTTCTTTCTTTAATTCCTGGGGTGATGTTTGCAAATTACCTATGGTAGGTTACTTTATTGTTAGTGTTTAAGATCTTTAGAAGATGACTACTTCTCTGCAGTATCTTCCAAGTGGAGTTTGCTTTTAGGGTTTGAGCTTTCTGCCAGATCCTACCTCTTCAATTCGTTGGGTATGCGAAGTTGCTACCTGTTTGGCCCAGTCCTTGATTCTTTGGTACTGTGCCACTGTATTTTCTGTGTCCCTTAGTCAATCTCAATCATGAAATATCAGGAAGGAAAGATGTTTAGAACAATTATTTCACATTTGGCTATAATGTTAACTAAAGCATCAAACACAGCCTAAAAAATGACAGACTGAGCTAACCAGTTATTTACCACTTTTAGCTGTATAGAGTTGTGGTTATATAGCAAAATCTAAAACACACCAGAAAAATTATATGCAGTATACAAGTCCTATGTATGTCAATTTTTCCCTGAGGAGTTTAAATTCAAAATGAGTTACGGAGGAAATAGAGTGTTGGGAGAATAGGAAGGAATTAGATGTAAGGTTAGAGGACCAAGAGGGATCCCACTAATATTGGGACACTGGTGCAGAGGACTGGTGGTAAAAAGAGAAGGAAGGGATAAAAGGAAGAACAGATCACAACCACAATCACAAAGAAGTTAGAGGCGCTGTTTACACTCATATAAAAAACCAGAGAGAATAATGAAGGAAAGAGCAAATCCACATACAGAAACAAAAATGAAGATAAAAACAATAAAACCAGACAAAACAAAAATAAAACCCCCACAAAAACACAAACAAAACAAAACAAACAAACAAACAAAAAAACCCTTCGCCAGAACAAAAAACAAATGAGTGAGAAAAAAAATAAAATAAAAAAATAAAAATAAAATAAAAAGTATCAGTTCCAGGTGTTGACTCTGCTGTAGACAGGCACCCGTGTGGTGACAAAGTCCTGTTCCGTGCAGCGTCAGTCCCAGTAAGGCAAGGAGCGGCCCTCTGGCAGGCACGTGAACAGAGGCCCGTACTTTCAGGCAGAGACCAGTCTAGCTCGCTGCCGCATCTCAGTGCCCTTTCACTATCCCTGGGCCTGAGAGGTGCAGCGCGCTGTCCGGAGCGCGGGGTTCCCTGCACTGGTTTCCCGCCGCTCTGATTTTCACCAGGCCCCCCACAATGGCGCCGGGCCAGTCGCTCTCTGGTGACGGGGACAGGTGTGGCTGAGAGACCAGTCTCGTTCGCCCTGCTGACCTCAGCACACTTTTGTGGGCCTGAGAGGCCCCGTGCTGCCCTGTCCAGAGCAGCGAGTGTCCCAGAGCAGTTTTTCTTTCATGCCGCTCTGAGTTTCGCCACACCCCCCACAATGGCGCCCGGCCGGTTCGCTCTCTGGCGCGGGGCAGCTGTGGCTGAGAGACACTCACCGCCTGGTCAGCGCCGTTCTCTGCCGCTGCCCTGCCCCTCCACTGTCTCAGGATCCTCCGTGGGGGCTCCCTGGGCGCCAGCTGCCACCGTGTGTCCGTAGAATTGAGCCTCCACGGCGCTGCAACTCCCGGGATATTAGAAGGTGCGCGCGTGCGGTCTGCTCCTTCTTTCCTTCTTCTTTGTTGGAAGTCACCCTGTCACTGGTGCCGGGGGGTCCCAGATTGCGCTTCAGAACTTTTCTGGGTTTCGGGGCGGCATCTCCCCCCCTCCTGCGCTTTCCGGGTCGCTATATTCCCGTGTTCCAATGGTAACTTTTAGAGAGAGTTTCGCTGCCTGCTTCTTACTCATCTGCCATCTTGAGGTCCTTAACTTTCTTCTTTACCTGTTTTCCTTTTTTTTTTTATGTGGGTACCGGGGGTAGAACTCAGGACCTCACGCTTGCCAGGCAGGTGCTTATGCCGCTGAACTATCTCACTGGCCCTGTTTTCATTTCTTATAGCTGCTGTAGTCTATTTCCTACTAACATGAGAGTCTTAAGATGTTTCCTAAAAATGCCAGTATGAATGCAGGGACTGCTTGCCACACAGCCACCCAGAAACTCAGTCTGGTTTTAAGACTACATTTTAAAGCACTATAGGCAAGAATGGTAGGAATCCATTTAGATTTGTTATAAATATATTGCCACCTTCTTCAACTTTGTCCAAAAGGACCTGCATTTCCTTAAGGGCAGAGACTAGAAAAGAACAGGCAAATCTCTTGCTGTCTTACTGACTCTTCATGCATGGTACTGGCCCAGTCTTAAAAGGCTTTGCTGTCATTGTACTGGGGCACCTAGGGCCTTCACACTGAGCTATATCCCCAGTGCTTCTTAAAATTTTTTATTTTGAGAGAGGGACTCACTAAATTGATACATTGCCCAGGCTGGCCTTGAATTTGCACTTTTCCTGCCTCAACCTCCCAGAGTGCAGGGATTACAGGCACGCACCACCATGTCTGACTGAAAAAGACAAATAATGTAAAATATATTAAAATGAAATGTTAATTACCAAAGGAAAGAAGCCATGAACTTAAAGATTGGACACGTAAAAGAGGCAAAAATAAAAGTAAGCCACAGGAAGATGGTGTGTATGTGTATGCATGTGTATTTTAAAATCGTAGAAATCAAATAACTTTTTTGTGTGAAGAGAAAGCCTATAAATTTTAGTCTTGAGTGCATTTTTGGAGAAAAATAAGAGCTATGTAATAAGTTTAATGCTTCTCCCTCTCCCACACACACCAACTTTAAATCCTAGTGTGCAGTGAAAATAAATCAGGTACACTTTTCCCCTTTAATTTAAACAGCCAATGGCTATCAGTGCACCATAGGTTCACCGACTTAGTTACAGGGACAACCAATTACATGTCTTTCTCATTTGCACTTTTTTTTGTAGCCTAATCAGAAGAACTATTCCTATTTTAAGAACTATTCTTAGAAATTTGAGATGGTTCTCTGCTTCATAACAAACTTTGAAATTGGTATCACTCCATTATCAATTTATGATAAATTTGGTGTAGGTTCATTTTTATCTGTAGTCACTTGTAAGCTAAAAGCTGACATCTCTCTTTGTGCAGTGTGCCAACTGATATGACTTAAGGGAGGCAGCTTAACTACTTTCAGTGATTCCAGTGATAACAAAATGATTCACAGTCAGAGAATCACGATCTTCAGTAGGTAAACAGCTCCTAGTACACTTGCAATATCTCATGATCTAGATTTTCAAGAAACAGATAATCCAGGTCCCGGGGTCAATTTTGCAGAGCATATGAAAACTTTTTGTCAGCCAGCCCAAATAAAATTTGCATCAGACACAAATCTAGGAATTCCATTTTTCTGTCCTCTTTTCACCCCCTCCTTCCATTAATTTTCTCTCTCTCTCTCTTTTTTTTTTTTTTTTTGTGGGTACCGGGGGTTGACCTCAGGACCTTGTGCTTGCCAGCAGGTGCCTGTGCCGCTGAGTGATATCACTGGCCCTTTTTTCGTATGTGGGTTCCGGGAGTCGAACTTGGGCCCTCGTGCTTGCCAGGCAGGCGCTTACGCTGCTGAGCCATCTCACCGGCCCTCCATTAATTTTCTTAACCCGTGGTTCATTTGCTTTTCTTCCCAGAGACTAGATTCTGTTTTGGGTGCTGTTGAGTCTTTACTAGCAGTTTCCTGTTGGGAGGATTCTCCTCATGCACAGTAGAATAAGAAAAGGTAAATTCTTCTTCTTTTTTTTTTTTTTTTTTGTGGGTACTGAGGGTTGAACTCAGAACCTTGTGTGCCAGCAGGCACCCATGCCGCTAAGCGATATCACCGGCCCTTTTTCCGTATATGGGTTCCAGGAGTCGAACTCAGGACCTCATGCTTGCCAGGCAGGCGCTTATGCTGCTGAGCCATCCACTGGCCCAGGCAAATTCTTCTTAACACACTTTAACTGCTTCTTCAGCCTAACATATGCAGTTTCTATTTGTTTTTCTGAAGACTTTCTTCACTACTTAAATCTTTATCACCTACTCCTACTCACACTCGTCTTTCAAAGACAGGAGCATCAGCATCTGCATCTTTACAAAATGGCTCTGTTTGCATCCATAACTTATTAGCTTAAGTGGTGGAAGCTTCCAGAGTTTCAAGACAATCATCATGGAACCAGAGGGAGGTGAAGGTGGGTGACAGTTCTTCCTTGTTGGTATGGAAATTACAGGCATAGCAAACATATTGTAATTAAAACTCGGCTTTATTTTTATCTCTCACTTCCCTCTATATAACTTATTCAGGAGGAATAATATGTTCACCTGCTACCAAATGACATTTCCAACAGCTCCCAAGACAATTGGGAGATGGGCTCCAGGTCTCAATTCAGTAATTAAAGCTTTCCAGAGAAGCATGTGGGACCCTGTGGCCTGGGAAGGCAGTGGGAGGACTGGTTTCTCTTTTCCTTGATCTCTCCGCTTTCCTCACTTTTGTCAAACTCAAATTTTGGAAGTTCTCATATTTAAGAGCCTGGCCCTTTCAAATTTCATCCATGACTGGTGCCATTGTAGGCAGTTTTCTTCTTCAAAAATGAAAGCTTTCTCTCTCACTGGGGGTTGAATTTGTGAGATCTGAAAAAACAAACAAACAAACAAACACACTCTCATATCACTGGTGATGTCTCAACTCAAATTCCTGTCATTTTACCCAGGTTCCTTAATCCCTTGGAAGCTCCTTAAATGGGGCAGTGAGCATTTTAAGTGTACGCTGTGTGAGTTGTGAAAGAGGTATACATGCTTGTACCAGTCTCACCAATCTGGGTGTAGACTTTTCCACTGCCTTAAGGAATTTGGGAGCCCAGGCAGCCAGTAACCTATTTTTTTGCATTACAGATTAGATTTTCCTGTTATACCTTTTCATGTAAATGAAATCATGTAGTAAAAGCTCATTTTCATCTTATTTCATTAATTTTTGATAATGACTTTTGATTCTCCAATATTAATGAGTTTATCATTAGTTCATTTGTTAACATTATTGAACAATAGTCCATTAAATCAATATATCACAATTTATCAATTTACTTATGAAGTTAAGCTATTTCCAGTTTTCAGTTATGGTAAGTAGAGCTGCCATGAACATTTATGTACAAGTCTTTGTAAAGGCAATTGTTTTCTTCTTGTAGATACTTAGTGGGACCCTGTGGCCTGGGATTATTGGGTAATATAGTAACTGTGTGTGAATACTACATAAAATGCTACACCATTTTTCTCTGCCCTGCCAACAATATATAAGTGTTCCAGATACTCCATCTTTCCCAATATTTGATATTGACAGTGGAATGGTGATATTGAATTTCAAATTCAATTTCTAATTTACTGATGATTTATAATATTGAACATCATGTATTTACTTTTTTGAGGTATATTTTTAATACTTTTCCAAAATGCAGTACCTCATATAAGAAGATCCTCAATAAATATTTGTTAAACTCATACATATTGGATACAGAAAATGCAATTTATTAAAGGCTCAAGTTTAGATAATATTTAGATAATAAATAGATTAAGATAATTAATAGATTAAGTTTAGATTAGTACTTACAAAGTACTGCACAAATTATCAAATGACAGAGCACTGTAAACATCAAGCATTTAAAAAAAAGTGTACATTTTCATCTCCCTGTCAAAAATGACTACAAACAATTTGTTCAGGGTTACATAGACAGTCAGTAGAACAAATATTAGAAAGCTAATTTCATCATTCTCCATTTAATTTTCTTTATATTTAACTCAGAATAAATTTAAAACATCGATTTTCTATGTCATTTTATTGAATTTATGTTTTATTCAATTACTGTTGTGCCACAGTTATGTCTTCCTGTTCATCTTACAAATTTTAACTCTGTGGTAAAAAAGTAGAGATCCCCTAAAATTTATTTCCCTTCATGACAATACATTCCAATTTCTAAATAACAGATTAACAGAAAAATCTTAAATGTTTATTTTGAGAGACCTAAGTAATAAGTAGCATCTTTGTTTCCTGCATTATTATTTTATAAGTAACTAAGGGTTAAGCATCTCAAACATGAGTTGCTTTAAACAGAAGTGCATTCATAATAGCCCTATAATTCCACTTAGTTGTGACTCAGATGAACTGTGAATGTACTTTTTGAGACTGATAGGCTGGAACACTCCAGTTCTAAGACCAGGGCATCAGTACCATTTAAAAGCTTTGTTAAGATTAAGTAGCTAATGGGAAACAATTCAATCAAAGACCCTGGTTTTTACACATGGAAGTTCGGATAAAATTTGCCTGAGGCAAAATTCTATTTAGGCAAGAAAATACAGGAAATAGAGCGTCATAATATGGTTCACATGTCAAAAACAGGAAACCCCTGTAAGCATCATTGATTTGGCTCTTTTGATTGAATTTTTAAACCCAAATCCCATTTTCATGAAGTATTTTTTAAGAAGAAAAAGGAGAATGCCTTACTTAGCCTTTGAGGCACATCTTTATTATTATTATTATTTTTTTTATTTTATTTTAAAGAGAAGAAAAAACAAAACAAATCAAAAGAAGAACAAATTTTCAAACAAACATAATAGGAGGGTAACAATGGTTAATACATTACATATTACTATCTTTAAGTTAGTTATTCAGGACACCAGACATTAGCATTCAATTGTCCAAACATTATTGGCACAAACCTTACTCTTCAATGAACTAAGTAAAAATGGTAGTGTATCTATCTTAACCATCTTATATATATATATATATACAATTTTTTTTCCCTTTCCCTTCTTTCTTTTCCCTATTCCAGTCTCTCTTTCCTTTTGACCAGTTTTCTTTTTGATTCACCATGTCTATTGTACATTTTGGATCTTATTTACTCTTTCAGTTTCTCATACTAGAGAGATAATACGATGCTTACACATGTGCTTCTGGTTTATTTCACTTATGAGTATTTTCTCGAGTTGCATCCATTTACCTATAAAAGTCTCCAGTTTATCCTTCTTTATGGCTGAATAGTACTCCGTTGTATAAAAATACCACATCTTTCTTATCCATTCCTCAGTTGATGGGCATTTGGTTGTTTCCAAGATCTGGCTATTACAAATTGTGCTGCTATAAACATGGGTGCACATATATCGCTGTGGTACGATGTTTTTAATTCTTCTGGGAAGATGCCCAGAAGGGGAATAGCTGGGTCAAATGGGACCTCCAACCCTAGTTTTCTGAGGAATCTCCACACTGACTTCCACAGTGGCTGTACCAGTCGACACTCCCACCAACAGTGAAGAAGGGTTCCTTTTTCCCCACAGCCCCTCCAGCATTTGTTATTAGTTGATTTCTTAATAGTAGCCATTCTTTCTGGGGTGAGATGGTATCTCAGTGTTGTTTTAATTTGCATCTCTCGAATGACTAGTGATGTTGCACATTTTTTTGTATATTTATTTGCCATTAGTATTTCTTCATCTAAGAAATGTGTATTCATCTCAGATGCCCATTTTTGGAGTGGGTCTTTAAATTTGGGAGGTCTGATTTTTTTGAGTTCTTTATATGTTCTCGATAGTAATCCTTTGTCTGAGGAACAGCTGGCAAACATTTTTTCCCACATTGTGGGTTGTCTCTTCACTCTGTTGGTGGTTTCTCTTGCTGTGCAAAAGCTTTTTAATAAGATGAGATCCCAGTTATTGATTCTTTGGGATAGTTCCCGTGCGGTTGAGTTTTTATTCATAAAGTCTTTGCCTACACCAATGTCTCCAAGGGTTTTACCTATCCTACCTTCCAGCAGATTTAATGTTTCTGTTTTAATATTTAGATCTCTGATCCATTTTGAATTTAGTTTAGTGCATGGTGAAAGATATGGATCTAGTTTTAATCTTCAGCATGTGTAGAGCCAGTTTTTCCAGCACCATTTATTAAAGAGGCTATCTTTCTTCCAGCGAATGTGTTTGGCACCTTTGTCAAAGATAAGGTGGCTTAGTATGTCTGGGGTTGTTTCAGCATCTTCTAATCTGTTCCATTGATCTTCAGGTCTGTTTTTTTGCCAGTACCACACTGTTTTTATCACAGTAGCTTTATAGTATAATTTCAAGTCGGGGATAGTGATGCCCCCTGCCTTGCGTTTGTTGCCCAGAATTGCCTTTGCTATTCTAGGTCTCTTCTGATTCCAAATGAATTTTAGGATTGTTTTCTCTAATTCTGTGAGATATGCTGTTGGAATTTTGATTGGAATTGCATTAAATCTGTATAACAATTTTGGAAGTATGGCCATTTTCACTATATTGGTTCTTCCTATCCAGGAGCAAGGGATATCTTTCCATTTTCTGATATCCTCTTCAATCTCCTTTTTCAGAGTACTGTAGTTTTCAGTATAGAGGTCTTTTACATCCTTCGTGAGGTTGATTCCTAGGTATTTCATTTTTTTTGGATGTTATTGTGAAAGGTATTGTTTCCCTAATTTCTCTTTTAGTAAGTTTGTTATTTGTGTACAGGAAGGCTATTGACTTTTGAGTATTGACTTTGTATCCAGCTACACTACTGAATTTGCTTATTAAATCTAGCAGTTTTTTAGTGGAGTTTTTGGGGTCTTCTGTGTAGAGTATCATGTCATCTGCAAATAATGATAATTTAACTTCTTCCTTTCCAATCATTATTCCTTTTATTTCTTTCTCTTGTCTAATCGCTCTGGCTAAAGTTTCCAGAACTATGTTGAATAAGAGTGGGGACAGTGGACATCCTGTTCCTGATTTTAGAGGGAAGGCTTTCAGTTTTTGGCCATTTAGTATAATATTGGCTGTTGGTTTGTCATAGATAGCTTTTACCAGATTGAGATAAAGACCCTCTATTCCAATTTTCTGTAGGGTTTTTATCATGAAAAGGTGCTGGACTTTGTCAAAAGCTTTTTCTGCATCTATTGAGATGATCATGTGATTTTTGTCTTTGGTTCTGTTAATATGCTGTATTACATTTATTGATTTACGTATGTTGAACCATCCCTGCATCCCAGGGATGAATCCAACTTGGTCATGGTGTATAATCTTCTTGATGATTTGTTGGATTCTGTTTGCCAGTATCTTATTAAGGATTTTTGCATCTATGTTCATTAGGGAGATTGGCCTGTAGTTCTCTTTCTTAGTTGGGTCCTTCTCTGGTTTTGGTATCAGGGTAATGCTTGCTTCCAGGAATGAATTTGGGAGTATTGCTTCCCTTTCAATTTCATTGAAAAGTTTGAGAAGTAGGGGCGTTAGGTCTTCTCTAAATTTCTTGTAGAATTCGGCAGTGAATCCATCAGGGCCTGGGCTTTTCTTTGTTGGGAGGTTTTTAATTACATCTTCAATTTCATTGGCTGATATTGGTTTATTTAGGATTTTTAAATCTTCTTGATTCAGCTTTGGTAATTCATACGAATCTAGGAATCTGTCCATTTCTTCTGCATTTTCCATCTTAGTAGAATATAAATTTTCAAAATAGGTATAGATGATCTTCTGGATTTCTGCAGGGTCTGTCGTGATATCACCCTTTTCATTTTCAATTGCATGGATTTGAGTCTTTTCTTTTCTTTTTTTAATAAGGTTGGATAAGGGTTTGTCAATCTTATTTATTCTTTCAAAGAACCAACTTTTTGCTTCATTGATTCTTTGTATTGTTTTTTTATTCTTCAATACGTTAATTTCTGCTCTGATCTTTATAATTTCCTCCCTTGTACGGGCTTTTGGCTTAACCTGCTCTTCTTTTTCTAGAAGCTCGAGGTTCACCCTTAAGTTGTTTATTTGTGCTTGCTCTATTTTCCTGATATAAGTGTTTAATGCTATAAATTTCCCTCTTAGGACTGCTTTCATTGTATCCCATAAGTTCCGGTATGTTGTACTGTCATTATCATTCAGTTGTAGAAAGTGACTAATTTCTTCTTTAATTTCATCTGTGACCCATTGGTTGTTCAGGAGGATGCTGTTTAATTTCCATGTGTTTAGGGAGTTTTTGTGGGATCTTTTGCCATTGATTTCCAATTTCATTGCACTATGGTCTGATAATATGCATGGGATAATTTCAATTCCTTTGCATTTACTTAAGCAGGTTTTATGAGCTAGTATGTGGTCTATTTTGGAGAACGTCCCATGTGCAGCTGAGAAAAATGTGTATTCTGATGTTGTGGGATGGAACACTCTGTAGACATCTACTAAGTCCATTTGTTCAAAAGTTTGGTTCAGTTCTACTATTTCATTATTGATTTTCTGTCCAGTTGATCTATCTTTTTGTGACAGTGGAGTATTGAGATCTCCCAATATAATTGTATTAGTGCTTATTTGATTTTTCATGTCCTTTAGTACTTGTTTTATATAGCTGGGTGCATTGGTATTTGATGCATATATATTTATGATCGTTATCTCTTCCTCTTGGATTGTTCCCTTTACAAGGATGTAATGACCGTCTTTATCTCTCTGAATCCTTCTTGGCTTGAAGTTCACTTTGTCTGCAAAAAGAATAGCTACCCCTGCTTTTTTCTGGGTTCCTGTGGCATGGAGTATTGTTTTCCATCCTTTGACTTTCAGTCTATGAATTTCTTTCTGAATTAAATGTGTTTCTTGTATACAGCATATTGTTGGATCTTGCTTCTTGATCCATTTCGCCAGTCTGTGCCTTTTGATTGGTGAATTGAGAGAGTTAACATTGATGGTTAAAACTGATATGTATTGACTTGTCATGATATTTTCCTGTTGTTGGTTCCCACTCTTTGTTTTTCCGCTTTCCGGCTATTTAATTATTTGCCCTGCCTGGTGGATTCCTTCTGTTGGGGTTCCTATCTCTTTCTAGAATGTCCTTCAGAACGTTTTGGAGTGCTGGTTTGGTGGTCATAAATTTTCTCAGATGTTCTTTGTCATGAAAGTATTTTATTTCTCCATCAATTTTGAAAGATAGTTTTGCAGGGTACATCAATCTGGGCTGAAAATTATTTTCCTTTAGAGCTTGCAATACATCATTCCAAGCTCTTCTTGAATTGAGGGTTTGTGCTGAAAAGTCAGCTGTGATTCTGATGGGTTTCCTTCATAGGTGATTTGTCTCTTCTCCCTAACAGCTTTTAAGATTCTGCCCTTCTGTTGAATTTCTGGGATCTTGACTATAATATGTCTGGCTGAAGTTTTTTTTTGATCATGTCTAGTTGGTGTTCTAAAAGCTTCACTTATAGGGGTGTCAAATTCCTTTTCTCTTCCAGGAAAGTTCTCCCTGATTATGTCTTTGAACAAGGTTTTAATGTCGTTGATGCTATCTCCTGCTTTTTCATTTATTCCAATTATTCTTAAGTTGTTTATCTTTGAGTCATCTAGCAGCTGCTGAATTAATTTTTCATGGTCCCTTGCTATTTTTAAGAATTTTTCCATTTCATGATCACTAATTGAAAGCCTGTCTTCTATATCTGAGATCCTGTCCTCGCATTGGCTTAATCTGCTACAAATACTTTCAATGGAATTTTTGTTCTCTTGGATATCTGCTTGAATCTGCCTTATAGATTCCATTTCTTTCCTATGCTGAGCATTCATGGTTTCTATAGTTTTCTTAAGTTCATCTATTTTTTTGTCTGTATCAGCTATAGTGTCCTTAAGCATGGTCTTCATTGTAGACATTATCTCTGCAGTTATCTGTGAGATTATTTCTGTTTTAATTTTTTCCAGAACCTCATTCAGTTGCTTTGTTGTTACCACTTCAGATAGGCCAGGTGGGTGGCTTTCGGATTGTCCCACCTCGTTGCTCCCTAGGTTTGCCTTTGGTGAATTGGATGTGTGTGGTTGCATCTTGTTTAAGTGTCGTCTCATTTTTTCTTTCTTTAATTCCTGGGGTGATGTTTGCAAATTACCTATAGTAGGTTACTTTATTGCTAGTGTTTAAGATCTTTAGAAGATGACTACTTCTCTGCAGTATCTTCCAAGTGGAGCTTGCTTTTAGGGTTTGAGCTTTCTGCCAGATCCTACCTCTTCAATTCGTTGGGTATGCGAAGTTGCTACCTGTTTGGCCCAGTCCTTGATTCTTTGGTACTGTGCCACTGTATTTTCTGTGTCCCTTAGTCAATCTCAATCATGAAATATCAGGAAGGAAAGATGTTTAGAACAATTATTTCACATTTGGCTATAATGTTAACTAAAGCATCAAACACAGCCTAAAAAATGACAGACTGAGCTAACCAGTTATTTACCACTTTTAGCTGTATAGAGTTGCGGTTATATAACAAAATCTAAAACACACCAGAAAAATTATATGCAGTATACAAGTCCTATGTATGTCAATTTTCCTTGAGGAGTTTAAATTTAAGATGAGTTAAGGAGGAAATAGAGTATTGGGAGAAGAGGAAGGAATTAGATGTAAGGTTAGAGGACCAAGAGGGATCCCACTAAAATTGGGACACTAGTGCAGAGGACAGGTGGTAAAAAGAGAAGGAAGGGATAAAAGGAAGAACAGATCACAACCACAATCACAAAGAAGTTAGAGGCGCTGTTTACACTCATATAAAAAACCAGAGAGAATAATGAAGGAAAGAGCAAATACACATACAGAAACAAAAACAAAGATAAAAACAATAAAACAGACAGATCAAAAATAAAACCCCACCAAAAAACAAAACAAAACAAAACAAAAACAAAAAACCCTTCGCCAGAACAAAAAAACAAATCAGTGAGAAAAAAAATAAAAATAAAAATAAAAAATAAAAATAAAAATAAAAAATATAAAAAGAATCAGTTCCAGGTGTTGACTCTGTTGTAGGCAGGTACCTTGTGACAAAGTCCTGTTCTGTGCAGGTCCGTCCCAGTAAGCCAGGAGCGCCCTCTGGTGGGTGGTGAGCAGAGGTGCGTACTTTCAGGCAGAGACCAGTCTAGCTCGCCTCCGCTCTCGCCGCCCTTTCACGATCCCTGGGCCTGAGAGGCTCAGCGTGCTGTCCGGAGCGCGGGTTCCCTGCACTGGTTCCCGCCGCTCTGGTTTTTCGCCACGCCCCCACAATGGCGCTGGGCCAGTCGCTCTCTGGTGCGGGACAGGTGTGGCTGAGAGTCCAGTCTCGTTCGCCTGCTGACCTCAGCACACTTTCGTGGGCTCAATTGAGAGGCCCTGTGCTGCCCTGTCCGGAGCACAAGTTCCCAGAGCAGTTTCCGAGCCGCTCTGAGTTTCGCCACACCCCCCACAATGGCGCCCGGCCGGTCGCTCTCTGGCGCGGGGCAGCTGTGGCTGAGAGACACTCACCGCCGGTCAGCGCCGTTCTCCGCCGCTCCCCTGCCCCGCCGCTGTCTCAGGATCCTCCGTGGGGGCTCCCTGGGCGCCAGCTGCCACCGTGTGTCCGTAGAATTGAGCCTCCACGGCGCTCCAACTCCCGGGATATTAGAAGGTGCACGCGCGCGGTCTGCTCCTTCTTTCCTTCTTCTTTGTTGGAAGTCACCCGTCACTGGTGCCGGGGGTCCCAGATTGCGCTTCAGAACTTTTCTGGGTTTCGGGGAGGCATCTCCCCCCCTCCTGCGCTTTCTGGGTCGCTATATTCCCGTGTTCCAATGGTAACTTTTAGAGAGAGTTTTGCTGCCTGCTTCTTACTCATCCGCCATCTTGAGGTCTCCCACATCTTTATTATGATTTGTTTCTGACATGGTAAATTACATTGGCAACTCATTTTTAAATCTGAGTTTTTTATTCTTAAGTATTTGTTTTGTACATTCTATTTCATCATGGAATTATAGTGTATAATAAGAAATGGCCTCTTAAATCACCGGATAGAATATATGATAATTGGTTTATTTGCAGGCACTGTTCATTATCCCTCCAAGGTTCTTTAGTTTGGTAGTTGAATACCATCCTTAACAACTGTTTTGAAGTTTAGAGATAAATGTAATATCTAATTTTGGTATCCTTGGTCACAAAAATAGCCGTGGAAGAAATTTTAGGCAAGGATGACAAATGAGTGAGTCCTCAGATACTCTTTTACACTAGTTGAATCAAAAACTTTAAATGTTCTTATTTCTTCCTCCACTTATTAGGACTTTGGCTGAGGGAAAAGGGAAATAAGGATTATAAGACTGGATACTTTATTCCTGGTAAGCCTTTTATTGGCATTTCCATATTGTTACATAACTGACACTTTTCACAGTGTAGGTTGTTACTGAGTGTAATTGAAGGCCTCATTTTTTATTTATCATATCCCTACAAGGAAGTTAATATTATCTGCAATTTGGAAATGTTGAAGATGAAACTCTTCACTTTAAGTAGATAAACTGCTCAAATTTATATAGTATGTGCTTAGTTAAGCTGGTGAACCCACATTTGGGTAATTGTGAAGTCTGCTCTGTCCAATACTGTTGCAAGAATATACTACATTCTCATGAAAGCAGACATCTAACATTTGGAAAATTCACAAGAATTTATGACTTTATGAAGTACCCTACAAATCTGTGAGTATAATAGAATTTAGTTAGCCTATGTGATATTCAAAAGAATAATTTTCAAATATTTGTTTTTTGAACAGTTAAAATTAGACTTAAAGTTGATTTGTTTTAAGTCAGTCACCTTTTGTATTTAATTATACTGTATGGTCAGTGGTTTTGATGTTTTAGATCATATACATATAAATTGAAGATTAAAACTATAACATTATATTGAATTTCTTTCACTAGTTGGTGAAAAAGATAGCTAATTTTTTTACATAACCTATCATCTAAAATACATATCAAATCACAATCCTTAAATTACAGATATTTGAATATTTTATTTTTGGTACATGTAATAATTTTAATATCTGGAGTGGAACATCATCTGTGACAAGAACTCAAACATAGACTTCCCCTTAACATCACCTTACTCTTTCTCTAAAAGTGTTGCTCTACTTTCTAAGAATTATAAGGTTCTAGAAGGAGATATTCACTTTAGCTTGTATAAAAGTCAGAGTGAATGAATTCTACATTATACTTAAAAATACTCTGCAAAGTAGGGTAGGAAAAATGTGTAATCCTCTTATAGGCTTACTACAGGGTTTTTTATATGTTAATAAAATAAGAAGAAATCTGCTTTAAATCCTTTTAAAACACGGTGAGTGGGAGTACAAATAAATAATCTAAGTAACAAGATATTTTGAACTTTAGGAGAAAGGACTGACAAAGACGTGATACTTTTTTTAGGTCTGTAAGTCTGAAGTAATCTTATCCGCATGAAAAAAATTCAAAGCATTTAAAAGATCTAACTATAATTACATAGTTCATGGTGGCAACTATTAGAATAAAGCTCAGCTAATTCACTCTTGAGTCACATGTTATCCATTAGCTTAGTGTCCTTGGATTCCTGAAGATTAAGATCTAATGAGTAGTTTATTTTCATTTGATTGACAAAAAGGACTAATGCCTTGTACGAAACTGAATTTTCCTTTTCCTTTTATGATACTATATTATGTGTTCTCATAGTAAATCTTTCTTCCTTTAGTTGCTTCGAACTGATAAGGGAAGAACAATCAAATGTTAGCATAACTATATTAAGAACTATGGTAATGCTTTGTATAAAGAGCAAATTCCACAAATATGTATCTTATGATGTCTTTTTAATAAACAATGAAATCAAGTTCATATAAACTGGAAACTTTTTGTTATACATTTAAGCAGTGAAAGTACTACACAGTAGCTATTCACCTGGCGTTTGAAGGGGCAAAATATGGCACATCCCTGTCACAGATATATTCTTAAATCTGATTATAAATTAGTATAAGCTAGATAGTTGTTTGATAACAAACTATCCCAAAATCTTCGTGCTGTATTTCTTGCTGTCACTAGATGGCTCGAACTTGCTCACATACCCATTATGGGTGGTTGGGAGACCCCAGCTACTGTGGTTATTCAGGAATCCATCTGGTAGGGTAGCCACAACCAAGAACATTGTCAGTTACTGTACTGCACCCAAAAGTGAGAACTGGATAGTTTGGCATCAGCAATAAAATACTCTGCCCCAGAAGTAGCTTGTCACATTACCTATCACTTTTTGGATAGGACTAGTCACTTAACCCCAGCCACGACATAGGGGACAGGAAGGTCAATCTTGTCATATGGTTGCAAAGAGGGAGAACCGGAGATGTTTGCGAATTGTTTCTGTTTAGCAAGTATTTATAATTTTGCAGAAATTCTTTTGAGAAACAATTATTAGACTGAGGAGTAGGTCATTCACGTTGTGCAGATTGGGTACAACTTGGTACAAGAGACGTGGTACATAGTGCTAAATAAAGATGGTATATTTACCTTAACATGAGAATTTTTGTCTTTTATTTATAAAGTAATGAGGGCGGAACAAAGATCATGTCTGCTCATGCAGTTGGCTACAAAGAACGGAATGTAGCTTTGGATACTTATCAGAGACGCTGGATAGAATTATACGAAATTATTACTCTCAATATCTAACTGGGTTTTCACACCATGTAATTCAACAAAGTAATGATACTAGGTAAAACTTTTTCTAGAAAAAATGTTACCTTGACAAATGTTAACTTTTTTACACTTTTATACCCTTTTATTTAGAAAAAAGGAAAAATTAAAGAAAGATAGAAATAATAATACAATGAATATCCATTCATCTTTTTACCTAGAGTTAGTTTGCTTAAGTTTTTATATATTCCTCTTTAAATTTATCTCTATGTATACATACATATACACATACACATATGCATAAGCATAATATGAATTCATGTTTACATGATTATATGCATGCATATGTACTTATTTTGACAAATATACATCAAAACCATCTTTTTGGGTAATTATTTGTGAGGAAGTTTAAATATCATGGGCCTTTTGACCTAAATACTTCAGTATGTATTTTGTAAGTACATCAATATTCTTCTACATAAGTGTATTATAATTATCACAATCAAAATTTAACTATGGTAAAACTAAACATCTAATGATGTAATGTATGAGTCATTTAAAAATTATTCTTATTGTCCTAGTAATGCCCTTCATAGCTACCTGTGCCTGCATTAATGCAATCAAGAACAAAGCCCTGTATTTAGTTACAGTGGAGGTTGTCATTGCTCTGGGAGATAGAGCTGCTGCTCTCCATCAGGGAATTATCTCAAGCTGCCAGAACGTGCTGTGCTGGCTGGGCTCACGAACTGCAGGAAGTACATGGATGGGCTGGAAGTGTGGCTCCCAGATGACCAATAACTGATGGGGCATCGCGGAGGTAATAGAATTAATTGTCCCTCCAGGGTTGAGACAGCTGTAGGTGGGTGTACACTGTGGCTCACCCCGTTCTCTTCTTTGCCTGACTTCCACACTTCCTGATCTGTTTTTCCTGGGAACACTTACAAGATGTAGCTCTGGGAGATCTTTGTCTCAACATCTGCATTTGTGTTCAGAATTCTAAGCCACCTGGTGCAAGTGTTTACAGGTTTTTCTCAGCTTGAATTTGTCTGATTGTTTCTCCTTGGCTAAATTGTATGGAAGAGTTTTGGCAAGAAGACTGCATAAGTGATGATGTATCTTTTTAAATACAAGTTTTTGAAATTTTAATTTTTGGCATTACCTTTCTTCCGAGAAATGCCATTATCTATTGACCAGCATGCAAATGGAATAGAGACATCTTTTTAAAATTTTTGTTCTATCTTATACATGTTTTGAATTTTCCCTTTTGAATTACTCCTGATTTACTTACCTGTCTCTAGGGTAATAGAATTATTTTCTTATTCATTAGAAAAGAAAGGGAAAGCTTTTCTCTTAATGGCTAAAATTGCCATTAAGTTATTTTTCTCTTATACTACACTTATTTTGAGGTTTAATAGTAGTATTTTTACGCTTAATGTCATTGTATATGTTTTCTGACATAAATCCATGAATATAAATTGTTGAGAACTTACTTAACAATTCAACTACTTAAAATTTCACTTTATTTCAACCACCTAGAAAATATTCCAAATGCTAAAATAAATTTTTTTTCTTAGACTCTTATAAGTTTCAAGTATATCATCACAACTATCCCTGATATGACTACTGTAGAAGCTCTAATGGGATTTTTCCTTGTACAGATTTGTTAAAACAGAAGACTAGCAACGTTTACTTTCCTTCCTCCTTCTTCTCCAATATTCTTTCTCTTCTTCCTTTTTGTCCTTCTCTTTCTTCATTTTTATATATTTGCTCTCTTTTCCATGGACTCTTAAATTAGCAATCAAGTTTTGGTGACTTGTGACTAATCTGAGGTTCAGAGCTTCTTTCCTGGTCCCTAGGAAGCTTCCTAAAAAATACTCTCCAATTATTGTAGGTTTCAAGAAAACTATTTAGACATTCTCTCTTTATATTGTAGGTTCTCTTCACTTTAAACTAAGTGATTTATTTTCTCTGAAAATTTGAACTGGAATTTCTTTAAGTTCTGTCATGTGCTACTACATTAATTCAATGCATGCTATATTTTTAATGGATAAAGGAAGTAATATCTGAATTTCAGGTGATATAAGAGTCGTTACTTCTACTTAATCTGGGTTCCCACCAAAATAAGCTTTTATACATGTACATTACTATTAGGACAAAAGTGAGAAATGAATTTGTACCCTTTCTAGGTTCTGCCCTCTTTTCCTTCTTTTCTCCTTTCTTCCTTCTCTCCCTTCATTTCTTCCTTCCTTTTTCCCTTCCTCTTTTCCAGCATGAGCAGTAAAAAAAATCTTAGCAGAAGAAAACAGAAGGTTTCAGAGACTTGTCTCTCTTGTTTCTAAACCACTACTAGCAGCAGTATTAGTCATCGTTCCCCCAGCTGCCCACCATGCTATTTATGTATCCTTCTTTGGAGATATTTTTTCCTAGGTTTCCTTTTTCGCTCCATGGTCATGACTGAGGAGGAAACAATCTAGGCAACCCTCCCACACATACCCACATAAATATTTATTAGTTTTTTATTTGTATCAATCTGTTCTGTACAACCTGTACAATTTTCATTACTGACAGCCTTGCTTATTATTTCAAGTGAAAGTTTGGTATTGTTGTTTAAAAGGACATATCTTTGTCCATGTTTTGAATGGTAGAGAACCTGAACCATCTCAAGCCAAGGAGAACGGATGTGTGTATGTTTCTAAAACATTTGAGAGGCATAGTTTTTGCAGCCTCCCTTGCTTACTTTCTGGGTAACTCATATTTAGATCAGTCAACTGATCATTTAGATCCATCAATAAACTGTGCTTTCTCTTTCAATTGGCATTAGTTCAATGAATATTGTATTAAGTATTTTCTATGTACCAGGTGCTGTGTTAGGTATAGGGATGATTGTGAAATGGACTCAGTTCCCAACTGCTTCATGGTAGGGTTTAAATTAAACAGAAAATATTCTAAAAAAACAGTAGACCCTCATAAAAGCAAACTGCATGTTGAGACCAAAAAGCTTGCTCTATGGATATAGATGAACAGTGTAGTCCAATAGTGAACCTATGGCACATGTGCTTCAGCAAGTATGCAGAGCCCTCTCTTTTGGTATATGAGCCATGTTGCCCTAGCATCACCCTAGCAACTGAGTATCAAATAACAGCACACAGAGGGGTCGTGCATATGCTTGGAAAGGAGTTGCAGTGCCAGGTGATGAAGTCATGTGCTGTGACTCATTAGCCGTGACTTGTCCAAGTTTTTGCATGGCCAGTAAGTGCACTATATATATATATATTTTTTTTTGTTTGTTTGTTTGTTTTTCGTGGACTGGCTGTGAGTTTTAATACATTCATTTTTATTAACACAAGGTTGTAGCTTTGAGTTTTATTATGAAACATTGAAATTTAATACCTAAGATTTAGCAGTTTAGCAAAGAGATATCCTAATTAAGAGATTGAGATCCTTTTAATGTTGTGCTATCTCCCTGGCATATTTGAATCTGTAGCATCATATTTAGTTGTGAAGAATTATGAAAACAAGAGGAAGGATATATATATATATTTGCTTGGACTGGCTGTGATTTTAGCAGAAGCCCCCACAAGGTAGGAAATGCACTCGATGCCTTTTTCAGAGCAGGTCAAAACCTGGTGGTCAGTGGAACATTGCCTCCTTGAGCTGGTGGTCAGCATATTCAAGAGGAAACCCAGCTGAGAATTACTGCTATAGGTTGTTGATTCAAAGAATATCCAATTCTTTAGTGTTAACTAATAGTGTTAGCTATTTTTTGGTATGGGGATTGATTTGTATTGGATGCTTCATTTTTTTTTTTTTTTTAATTTTGTGTTTTTGTGGACTCTAAGTCTTGAACACTGAAAAATGACTACAGCAAAAAAAGCAAAATGGAAAACAGGTAGTAGAAGAGCATTCCAAAAGGCCTGAACAGAGTCATTTGAAGTGATTGAATGTAATGAGAAAGCATTATGTATTCTGTATAATGAAAATATTGTGTGTCACACATCAAGTTTCAGACCACACTTTGATACCAACCACAAAAATGTTGCCGAATGTGGTGAAATTGAGAGGAAAGAATGTCTTGAAAAGAAATTGAGGAAATATCACTGTCAGTGTCTTAATTTTTGCAACTATCTTTCTAAAACCATCTGACTGCTGCCAGCTTTCAATTTCACTGTGTATAACAAAACATGGTACACCTTTCTCTGATGGGATTTTATCAAAATGGCAATGTTGTCTGGGAGTATTTCCCTGTTTCATGATTTTCCAAACAAGGATAAAATTATGCAACTCATCCATGAGATGCTGTTTAGCAGAAATAGCACAACTCAAGATCGAGTCCGCTGCAAGGCAAGTGATATTACTCAGCAGCTTACCACTCACTTACAAAAAGCAGGCTGTTACTCCATGTGCTCGGATGAAAGCACAGGTATAAATAATCATGCAAGCTTAGCAGTACTTTTGTATTGTGTTGTTGGTGACATCATGAGAGAAGAACTGGTGAAACTGGTGTCTTTGCTGGGAGAACACAAGGGACAGATATCTATAAAACCATGGTGGAGGATTTTTGTCACAAGAACAAAGACCAGAAAAAGTGGTTTTAATTACTACTGGTGGGGCACCTTGCATGGTGACGGCAACATCTGATTTCATACAGTTCTTTGTTAAAGAAGCAAAACGTCCAGTCATTTAATTTTATTGTATTATACATTAAGAAGCTGTTTGCACCAGAGAAAGCAATAAAATGTTAGACAATATCCTCAAAGATATCACACAACTAGTGAATTTTTTTCCTATTAATTTTTGTCCTATAAGTATCTAGAGTATGCATGTATTTCATTTTTTTTTTTGTGGGTACCAGGGGTCGACCTCAGGACCTCGCGTGCCAGCAGGCGCCCGTGCCACTGAGCGATATCACTGGCCCTTTTTTCGTATGTGGGTTCCGGGAGTCGAGCTCGGGCCCTCGCACTTACCAGGCAGGTGCTTATGCCTCTGAGCCATCTCACCAGCCCATGTGTTTCATTTTTGTTCTGTAATGTTTAGCTATAACATCTACACATAGATTTACATACCCATATTTTATACATATTATATATTTGTATATTATATACATATGGAGAGTAATATACATATATGCATATTATGTAATCTGAACTAAGAATATGATACTATTGATTTACCTCCCTAATATAAGACATTCATCACACTCCTACTTTTCCCTCTTTCCTCCAACTCAAAGTGTATTAATTAGTCTTTTAGATCACATTTTTTGGTATTAATAGTCTTTATGATATTGTGTATTTTCTTTTCCAAGAAAAACATTTGATGGAATTATGCAGTCTATGTTAAAAATTATGAATCACTTATTAATGTTAATTTTAATAGGTACAGTACACATTAGCAATCTTAATCTTGCAAGTCATGATTACCATGCATTTCATAGGTAAATAATTGGTACTTCTACATTATAAGATCCTTTTCTTGGTAAATGACAATTGTACCAATTTGCATTATTACTTAATTCCATGATGTCCCATCATTCATGATTCCAAACTAGGCTTTCTGGTTCTGGTTCACTTTCATACATGTATGTATGGTGGTCTCCTGTGATAGTTTATCTTACCATCTCCAATTTTTTTTTTTTTTTTTTTGTGGGTACGGGGGGTCGACCTCAGGACCTCGTGCGCCAGCAGGTGCCCGTGCTGCTGAGCGATATCACCGGCCCCTTTTTCGTATGTGGGTTCCGGGAGTCGAACTCGGGCCCTCGCGCTTGCAGGGCAGGCGCTTAAGCCGCTGAGCCATCTCACCGGCCCACCATCTCCAATTTTTAAAAGATACTCTAAACCATATTTTAAAATGACTTTTGTAGCAGTATTATTCACAATAGATAAACCATGGAAGTAGCCCAAATATCCATTGACAGAAGAAAAGATAAATGAAGTAGTGCATGTCATATATTTACTAATGCAAAAAGATCCATTATGCATATAAAGAAGGAGCTACGGAAGAAAGAGTAATAATCGAGAAGGCATACAAGAAAATTATGCTGAGCCAAAGAAATACTTAAATTTGTAGCTCAAAATAATAAATAAGGCAAAATCAATATAAGGTAATTCATAACTTCTGCCAAAATAAGATTTAAGTCAGGAGAAATAGGAAAGCTAGTTCACTACCCAGAGTGAGGGTGAGGTGTTCAGTTTGTAAATGTTAAGCTTTAGATGTTCTGTAGGCAACTGGGAGTGTTAGAGTCCAGGATTGGGTGAGAGCTGAAGTTTGAGAAATTAACTGGGTAAGTCATGAGTTGTATTGTTCAGCTTTCCATTGCTGTGATAAAAATACTTGACACCTGCAACTGAATTGCAGAGAGGTTTGTTTTGGCTTGTGGTTTCAGAGGCTTGAATCCCTGGCATGCTGACTCCAAGGCAAAAACTTCATGGCAGAAGAGCATGGTGAAGCAAAGATGCTCAGTTCTAGAAGCAGAGAGTAAGGGAAGAGGCCCAAGGAAAGAGGCCAGAGACAAGGTATGATCCCCAAAGTCATGCCAACACGATATACCCAGACTGGTGTCTTGTAAGCAAATCAAGTTGACAATCAAGATTAACTATGACAAGCCCACTCCTTGCAACTTGACACCCAAACACACTTTATAACCCATACTTAATCTCTAAATACAGATAAGAACAATCTCATAATTTTGCCTAACATGACATACAACTGTAAACACACTGATTCCTTCCCCAAAGTCTCAACGGTTTCTCAACCATTTCTCATGGAATTGTATACCTCAAATGTCTAGCAACTGGGCACATGGTGGTGAGATGTGAGTTCCAAAAGGCTTGGGCAGCCCCACCCCATGGTCTTGCTGGTTAGAGACCATGCTATGCTCTGCATAGTGCCTGAAACTATTCTTGGGAGACATTCCACGTTTCTGGCATCTCCCACTTCCTGACATCTCCATGACAACTTCAGCTTTACTCTCAGAGCTTCATACATCATCCTCTCAGTGGGTCCTGGCAGGGACTTTCTCCATGTACCACATAACCTGACTTCCCAGGCCTTCCTTTGAAATCTGGGTAGATGCTCCATGATCTCACAACTCTTGCATTCTGCTCTCTGCAAAACCAGTACCACATGGACAATGCCAAATTCTGCTGCCAGAATGAGCAGTAGCCTGGTTCCCTTGGATCACTGCTGCAGCAGCCTCTCAGTGTCTGGATGGCTGAATGTGGGGAAACAGTTTCCTAGATGCCCTGAATAGGAATGGTACTCTGGGGCTCTTTACTCAAAGCCGTCTTTCAAAGTAGTTTACACCTTTACATCCTGAGCTTGTACTGGATGCTCTTTCATATTGTCTCAGTGCAAAATACTTGGCTTCTTTTTAATGGTGGCAATGTTTAGCACATGACCCTTCTTTATGCATGCTTCTATTCTGGCCAAAATATAAGTTTCTAAAATCCATCTGCTTTCCTTTTTGTTCCTGATTCTCATTGTGAATGTAGCCAAAAGCATTCAACAGTAGTTATACCACAACCTGAATGTTGGGCTGCCTTAAAATTCCCCTCAAGATCAATGAGTTCATCACCTTCAATCTCCCAAAGTTTTTGGGCAAGATAAAATGTTGACAAATTCTTTGACAGAATGTAACATGCATGGCCTGTAATCCAATTCTCAATACAGTTTTATTTTCATATGAAACCAGATAATCAAATCTTTTATTGTTTGTATTCCTACTAGCATTCTAGTCTTCTGAGCTATTGCCATAATCATTCATTAACTTCCACTTACAGTATTTCAGGGCTTCCTAACCTGCATTTCTAAACATTTCCAAACTTATCCTGCAAAGCAGCTCTAAAGGATTCTGAATAACATTGGTTGACTATAATGGCTATTACCCCACTTTTCTGGTACTAATTTTCTATATCGGTCAGCTTCTCATTGCTGGAACAAAATACCTGAAACCTGCAACTTTAAGGAGGAGATTTTTATTTTGACTCATGGTTGCAGAGGTTTCAGTCCATGGTCTGCTGACTCCAAAACAGAAACTTCATGACAGATGTTCATGGCAGAGGAAAGCTGCTCCACTCATGATATATAGGAATTACAAAACAGCAGAAGAGTGCCAGAGACTGGACCAGGGACTAGATACATCACATCTACACATCATGTGTTTTACTAATCTACACCTCTCAAGTCAATCAAATTGACAATCAAGATTAACCATGACACTAATGTAAAAATCATAACTGGAAATAAAGCCAAGAGAAACACTAAGATTGAGACCTGAGCCTTGAAGCAAGAAAAGAAAGTGTTGTTGAAGGAGATGTAGGTACTGGCTAGTAAGGTAAGAGAAATCTATCACAATGATCCTATTGTATTGTACCTCTATAGTTACCTATGGCTTCAAGTTTGGATTTTGGTGAAACTTTTAATTAGTAGCAATAAACAATTAAAGTACACTTAAATGTTTATACTCTTTAAAAAAAAGAAAATTTGTGTGTGCTTCTACTAACTAATGATTAGTTTTGGGAGGACATTAGAAAAGACTGTTCTATGAATAGGTAACCCAGGATGTCAGAAATGTCAGATATTAAAAGAGGACAAAGAGTATAAAACCTGAGAAAAGACTATGGTATTCAGCAAGGAGACCACTAAAGCTCTCTGTAAGACACAGCAGTGACTGTGTGGTCAGGTCAAGCAATTAGTAAATAGTAAGAAAATAGGATTGGTTTCAAATATTCTTTAGAGAAGTTTGGTGATTAGAACTGTGTGTGTGCATGTGTGCCATTGTGCATTTTTTTCTGTTGTGTCCTACTTCTTCCAAAACCTAATATTCTCTAGGACACGAAATCCTGGCTGAAAAGCAAGCCTGTTCTCCAGTTGCTTCTGGGCCCAGGCAGAAGAGAAGAGAGTCTCTTCTTAGTTATAGTGTTGTGCTACGAGCCAGAGGCAGATACAAAAAAGTGATCCTGGAGTCTGCTATATTATGACAAAACCATATTATTTATAAAAGTGCTCTCCAGAAAATAGGAGTCTTGATATACAGCTTAAAGGGAAGGAGCTGAAGAATAGGAAGTTTCTAATAACCAATGGTAGAAAGAAATAAATGGGAACTGGTCTAGAAAAATTTGGAGCCTGATGTTAAAGTTAACATTCCCAGCTTGCTCCTTCAAGGCCAAGAGAAGTCATTTGAAATCTAAACACTTTTGGCACCTAATATTGCTATATGTCTCACCCGCCACCATTCCCACCATTCCTGGCTATCATTTACAGAAACAGTGCATGAACTAGAAATAGAAACTTCAGGACTGTTTTGGTTTTGTGGTGCCTATACCACATTGCTTACTGCATCTGTACCAACACTCCAGGAGGTGTTCGAGTTGAAATTTTAGTTCTGTGGCCAACTAAGAAATATTTCTTGTAGAAAGTGATTTGAGAAAACTGCTTTAACCTTCTCACGTCTTCTCTCCTGCTTTTGTGCTTCACTACCTGTACATACGTCCTTTTAGGGCTTATACAGGAGGAGGCAGAGCCAATGTGTCCATTCCTGATGTCAACTGAGTACAGTATTGCACCCAGGCTTGATGTGGAGGTATTCTTGCCTTTTTTGCTTTTTGTTTTTAAGATATAATCTGTGGCCTTGGTGTCAATGCAATGAAACTTAGAGGAATTTGTATGTGTACAATGAATGAATAGTATTTTTTCCTTAAATAAAGGAGATAGGGGATATGTACCGTATACCCATCAATTCATTCATCATTTAATTCCCATACATTTATTATTCATTCAAAAATTTCTGAAGCTTTCCCTAAGTGTCACACCCATTTTACAGTGCACAAATATATTACTTACCAACAGGAAAATGTAGAATCAAGTCTTACTGAAATTCAGAGCAGGATAAGAACACATATGACTGGGGCGGGAAGGGGTAAGACCCTTGCTAAAATTTTTATTGAGCCATTACTCTAATATGCTTTCTCTAAACAGTAAAGTTCAGACTAAGAGGCAACATGACCAGATTTTAAATTAAAATTTCAACTCCTTCAAGGAAAAATTTGCACTTACGCAGAGACATGGTGGTAAATAGAATATTAGACTTTTGAAGCACTGTACTCTGATTTGGAATATAATTTCCTTGAAAGCTTTACTTGTATTCTGTCAATATGCACTCGTCTTTTTATTTGCAAACCCACTGAAAATTTAAACATTGCTCTCTGCCTTGGCCTTAGCAGCTTTTTTAACAACAGAATGGAACAATGCTAAGTCGCCATCAGTTCTGTACATAGGCCACTAGATGGAAGCATTTTACTTGTTTTGAGATTTATCACAGGGCTCCTGCAAAATGCTGAGCTGTGCCTAGTGGGCTTTGTGGCATGGAAAATCTCCAGAAATCTACAGTAAGACCACTTCTGATTGATTTACAAACAGGAGAAGAAATTCTTCTCTGTTACTGTCTTACCAATTTTTTGTCAGAGAACCAACTAATTTGGCCAGCTGTTATTCGTCATGGTAGAGGAGTTATCAGAATGGTAAGCGAAGGGAGTGAGAGTCATAAGGAGGATGGCCAGGGTCAAAGTGTATTATTTGCATGTATGAAAATGTCAGAAAGAAACACCAGTGTATTGTTTAATTATTATGTGCTAATACTTATAGTTAAAAAGAAGAGCAACAAAAACCATGTAAATATATATCGGTATTCTTGGCTGAAATAAAGTGGGACAAAATACAGATTATTTTCTTGCTTATAGACATCTAGATGTCTTCAGTCATAATTTTTACCATTATAAATAATACTTCAGCTAACATCATTGTAGAAATATCACTATATACTAATGTTTTTTTTTTTCCACCAGACATTTTACGATAGGGTTTCTGGATCAAAAGTATGTGATGTTTTAATTTTCATTGATGACTTCTGTTTAAAATGTTTGTGGTAACTTAGACTCCCAGCATCAATATAAGAATGTAAATTTCCCAGCAAACTTATCAGCATTGCTTTATTTGGTTTTACTTATTGCTAATCTAGAGGCTGAAAATTGATGCCATTTTTGTTTAATTCAAATTTTCCTTAGTATATTGACATGAAACAACAGCAAAGAATTGTATTGACGTCTTTGTATATATTGGGACATCTTTTTATATATTTTCTACCATGAGTTGGCAATTTGTAGCCTTTCTTCTTCTGCAATTTTAGTTGTTATCAACTTTTTCACTCTTGTGGCTGTTGTATGTATTGCAAATATTTTTCCTAGTCTTTAATTTGTATTTTGTTTATGGTATATATATATATATATATATATATATATATATATATATATGCTTGTCTTCATTCTTTGAAATTTTTGTTTTTTGTGTTGCTCAAGTAAAATCTTCACCAAGGGCTTTCTTTTTGCATTTTAATTGCTTTATGTTAAAAGTATTTAATATACATGGAATTTAAAAAATATATTCTGTATTTCTGGGCATGATGGCACACACCTGTAATCCCAGCCACACAGGAGGCCAAAGCAAGAGGACTGAAATTTGGAGGTCAGCCTGGACAACTTAGTGAGACCCTGTCTCAAAATAAAGATTTAAAAAGGTCTGTGGGTGTAGCTTAGTAGTACAGCACATGCATAGGATGTATGAAGCATGTATTCAATTTCCAGCACAGAGAAAATGTATATATGTATATATACATTGTGTATAATGGGTATATATTATATAATATTAAAGTCTAACTTATGTGGATTTTTAATTAGGTAGTACTGGATTAAAATTTTTTTTTTTTTTTTTTTTGTGAGTACCAGGGGTCGACCTCAGCACCTCACATGCCAGCAGGCGCCCGTGCCACTGAGCAATGTCACCAGCCCTTTCTTTGTATGTGGGTTACTGGGAGTTGAACTGGGGCCCTCGTGCTTGCCAGGCAGGTGCTTACGCCGCTGAGCCATCTCGCCGGCCCTGTCATGTTCTTATGTTCATTGGGATGTAGTTCTAGATTTTTTGTTCTGTTTTCTAGATATTTTAAATTCTTGCGCCAATATTTTTTTTTATTATAGTAGTTTATGCCAAGTTTCAATGCCTGTAAAAATTACATTAAATTTGTATATTAATTATTTGTTTTTCTTTTTCTCCTTTTTCTTTCTTTTTTTTTTTTTTTTTTATGATAGTAGGGATTGAACCCAGGGCCTTTGCACTGAGTTACATTCTCAGCTCTTTTTATTTTGAGGCAAGGTCATGCTAGTCTATGGTTGACCTGTCGATCCTCCCACCTTAGCCTCCCAGAGTGCTGGGATTACAGGCCTGCTCCACCACTCCAGGGTTACTGTTCTCTTCCTTTCTTCCTTCCTTTCTTTTTCTCTCCCTTTCTTTCTTTCTTTCTTTCTTTCTTTCTTTCTTTCTTTCTTTCTTTCTTTCTTTCTTTCTTTCTCTTTCTTTCTTTGTCTTCTCTTTCTTTCTTTCTTTTTCTTTCTTTCTTTCAGCATTTTTGAGACAGGGTCTTGCTTTGTAATTCAAGCTGGCCTTGAACACACTGTATAGCCCAGGCTGGCCTCGAGCTTACAAGGATCTTCCTTCCTCAGCCTCCCAAGTGCTGGGATTACAGATGTGCACCACCATGCCTGGTTTTACTGTTTTTTTTTTTTTGTTGTTTTGTTTTTTTGTTCCTTATAAAACCCCTGAACCTTCCTAGAAATTTCATGATTCTGTGATTTTTTAGAATATTTTCATTTCTTTACCATTTCTTGCAGTATTGATGATAAAAGTTTAAACTATTGATTTTAACATATTTACCTCATATGCAGCCATTATAAAATTTTATGATTAATTCTAATTGTTTTTCAACAGTTTCTTTCATTTTCTAGTTACGTAATAATCTCATTTAAAAATACAGATGGTATTGCTCCTTTTCCAACATTCACAGGAAATGTATTTTATAGTATTTTTATAATATTGCTAGGGGCTGGTGATATAGCTCAGCGGTATAAGTGTCTGCCTGGCAAGCACGAGGTCATGAGTTCAACTCCTGGTACCCACATATAAAAACAAAAATAGTATTGCTAGAAACTCTAGAAGGATGTTAAATAATTCATAGTTCTAATGGGTATTCCTACATTGTTCTGAATTCTAATAAATCAGTTTATATTTAATTTTAAACTAGTTTAATATTTTTTCTCTATGCTAGTGTTTGTTAGATATTCTTTAGCATATACCATTTCTTTTTAATTATATTTTAGAGTTTTTATTATGTAAGGATAACTGCAAGATTTTTCCAGCTGATTTTTTGAGTGCCTTACTATAGAATCGTATGAATTTTTCTTTATGTTTGTATATATGATACCATATATATTTTTTCCAGGGAAGAGCAGTAATTCTTTTCCAATTAGGAATTCTACTTTGTTATTATATTATTCTTTTAACATATTTTTGATTGAAGTGTTGTTTCATTGTTTATAGTTTTACAACAATATTCATATGAGAAATTCATCAACACATTAAAAAGCTTTTATCAGGATTTTTAATTTTACATTTTCATACTTTTATAAAATGATTAAGGGGGCTTCCTGTCTTTTCTGTTGCATAGATAGTTTAGAAAAGTTTAATAGGCATTAATGAACATTAAAAAATTTTAAATGCCATTTATTTTAATGTAATTTTTAAAATTACATTTTAGTGTACTAAAAAGAATTTGGAGGATATTGTATTTGCTAGAAGTGAAGTTTTTACAAATTTTATTTCTTCCCTAAAAGGCATTTAGGGGGCCGGTGAGATGGCTCAGCGGCTTAAGCGCCTGCCCGGCAAGCGTGAGGGCCCGAGTTCGACTCCCGGAACCCACATACGAAAAGGGGGCCGGTGATATCGCTCAGTGGCACGGGCGCCTGCTGGCGCGCGAGGTCCTGAGGTCGACCCCCCGGTACCCACAAAAAAAAAAAAAAAGGCATTTAGGGCAGAACTGAAAAAGACCATGTTTATTTTCCCAAGGAAACATGTTTAAAGTCTCTATATACCAGACAATTTCCACAAAGCAATTTTGTAGGAAAAATGAATAACAATAACCCAAATAATATAATTCATATGATCATAATTTTTGTTGCTGAAACAAAAATCTTCGAAATGGGAAACCAAGAAAATTAAATGTAGAAATTTAAGTCGTTCCAGTGTGGGAGTTGAATGATGCATATTTCACGGTAAGCTCAGAGTTGAGATTAATACTTCATTTGAGATCAAAGTATAGAGTGAAAATGACTTCCATCTAGATCTGTTCCACTGAGACTGATAAAAAGTTATTTATTTATGAAAAAGCTACGACTTTAACCATATAAAGTGACCTATTTATGATTGGCACATTCTCTAATACTACAACCTATGTCAGCATAAATGTATACTTTGTATCCTTTTCCTTATCCACTCAGTTTGATTTCCATAGCATTTCCTTTCCTTCTGTTTAACTGAAAATTAATCATCCTACAAGAAAGTCCGAGGACTCTAATTCAGGAAATGCTACCTCATTTATTTTTTTCTTTACTTTGACCAATTACAACTTCTGAGATCCACCGAGAGTTTTACACTATGAAGTTAATTATTTTGCATTATCTGGGAGCAAGATCTGTTCTAGTAACATTTTTGACTATGGTTTTTAAAACTACTTCTTGAGCAGTCTTTATCATTCTTTATGAAGCCTATAATTTCTAATGAAAAATACTTAAATTGATAATTTTCACTTGGATATCATACTGCAAAGATTTCTGTGAAGCAAAAACATTAACATAATACAAAAACAATTTAAAATTGAACAATTAATGTAAGCAAAAGTGGAGCATTCCATGTAGTCTCCATAATTGCTCGGAATTAATATATTCTAAAGGAATACACACATACATTTTTGAGAAAAATTTATTATCAAGGGGATTTCAACTCATCAGGGAGAACAAATCATGTATCTGATTTTATTTAGCTACATAATAAAATTAGTTATGTAGGAGAATTACAGATACTGGAGATTTCCTGTGTACTTTTTATGCATTTACTTTTATTTGAACTTTTAAAACTGGAAATACTGGCAATTAAGCTTTAAAGTGGTACATTGTAGTGTATTATGCCTGGGAAGCTTCAGGTGAGTGCGCAAGTGGTCGGTCAACTTTGGAGGGAAAGGTTAGAAATTTTAATGTTTATTGATTTAAAATGTTAATTTAAAAATTTTTAAGTTGTATCTTTTTCTGACATTGGAGGGACTTTTATTTTATTTTATTTTATTTTTTTATTTTTTTGTGGGTACCGGGGGGTCGACCTCAGGACCTCGCACGCCAGCAGGCGCCTGTGCCGCTGAGCGATATCACTGGCCCCTTTTTCGTATGTGGGATCCGGGAGTCGAACTCGGGCCCTCGCGCTTGCCGGGCAGGCGCTTAAGCCACTGAGCCATCTCACCGGCCCTGGAGGGACTTTTAAAAACTCAGAAATTTCTAAAACCTGATTTTTCTTTTACTATTCAGTTAATAATCAGATATGGAAATGTTCAACATGTCTGTAGATCAATTGTTTTGTTGCTGAGAGTGAACTAGAATGTTACTGAAATCAAGTAAATTTTCTTAGCTTTAACTTTAACATGGAAGTTAAACATTCTGTGCGTCAAATTGGTACATTTGTGTTATACAGGCTCACCTTTCATCATTGAATTTGCTTTCTATTTTACTATTTGTACATATTATTATTTACATGTTATTAAGCAAATTCACAAGGAAATTTATGAAGCTGTAAGTAAATTTAATAAGAAATTAAACTATACAAACCAACACTTTTACACTAAAGAACTTAGCTTTTTTCTGGATGCTTGCAGTTTTAATCAAGATATGGAGTTGCTTGTGTTTTTTTTTTTTTTTTTTTTTTTTGAACAAAAAGTAAAAAACAAGACCACTGTACAATAAGGAAATGTTGAGACTTGCTAATATGGAGGCCAGATCTGGTTGCTTAAAAAAGAAGAGTATGTAGGAAGAGCCTATAATTTCCCCTACTATTTTTGGTCTTGGATAAATGCCCAGGTTAATAACAAAGGGAACTTTGAGGGAAGTCTCTAAATCTACCACATTGAAAGAGAGAAAATGGAAAATCAGCAGGATAGCTTCATTAAAATATAACCCATGCAGAATCTTGGAGAGCTCAAGGAATTATAGCAGGATTTCTATTGATTTTTTCCCAATCGAAATATTACTGCATTTACCTATTTACATTATTTTGAAAATAAGCAGCAGTACAGCTGTAAGCCATTAACCACAGTCAAACTCTTAATGGATCTGCTTTTTGGGCAGTTTTCACATACCATGGTTGCTCGGTCTTTCTTTTCTTTATATTGTGTGGTGCTAGGGATTGAACACAGGGCCTCTCAGGTATCAGGCAAGTAATCTACCACTGTGCTACATCCCCAGCCCCTTTTCATTTTATTTTGAGGCAAGGTGTCTCACTGAGTCACCCAGGCAAGTTTTGAATGAACTTGTGATACTCCTGCCTCAGTTTCCCCAGAAGCTGGGGTTACAGGCCTGAGCCCTCATGCTCAGTTTGTAACCCAATCTTGAAAACTGTGGTCCTCTCTGACCAGCTTTTGAAGCACCATCTGGCTTAGATTCATCCTTTCTTTTTTCATAGTTATTATATAAGATCTAGGGCACTGCTTCTCATGCTTTAGTGTGCACACAGATGCCCCGAAGATCTTGTTGAAATGGAGATTCTGATTGAATCTTGAGAGTCTGTATTTCAACAAGTTCTCAGGAGACACTAATTCTGTTGTTCTGGGGTAAAGATCTGTAAAATAATGCAATAGTCTCCTACTTGATTATGTATCACTAGGTTTATCTTTCTATAGCACTATTTTAATAAAAAACTTCCTTTGCTGGGAAACATTCAGCAAATCTAGTTTAAAGCCAGAATCAAGTCATTTCTTGCCCTTCGTCATTCCGAAATAACTTTCTAACCTTGCTTTTTACTTCTGCCTTTCAAGAATGCCGTGCTTTAGTAAAGCAAGTCAAATTTCCTTTTTCTGGTGAGGTTTCTTTCTGTCCACCAGAGGGGCCTTCTGGGTCTGATTGCTCTTTTCCCAGTCCACCCAGAACAAAGGAGGGAAGCACAGAAGAAACTGAGAAACCTCAAATTGAAGACGGGTGTGAGACAACTGTTTTGAGCTCAGATATGAAGGTGCTGCTGGCGGTAGCCTGGGGCAGGGCACAGGTCACCTGTTTGTAGGAGCCAAGATAAAAATTTCCCCTTCCATTCTCTGTTGGACAACATAGGGCCAGGCCACATGAATGCAGCAGTTCAACCTGGGCCCAGCTGTCCGCAGCAGGGAAATCAGGCAGTACAGATGCCTGGTGCTTCTGGGAAGCTGCCCTCAGGGTTTCCCAGTCTTACCTCCCTCCAAGATTCAGGACAGGGAGACACAGCATCTTGCCTGTGTGGGCTGAGTAATAACTAACTGGCTCTCTGGTGTCATCTTTATTGTTATGCTTGCTTTGCAAAAGTATTCCAGAAATTTTCTTTTATCATCTGTGTTCTGAAGCAATTTAATCAAAATTAGAATTATCTGATGTTTGAGGGTTCGGTAGAATGTCCATGTGAAGTCATCTGCTCTGTTGCCTTTTACTAATTTTTTCATCATTTTTCTAATTTTTTCCTATGGAAATTAATCTACTAAAACTATACTTACCAGAATCAATTTTGACCGAATAAATTTATTAGGAATTTACTGTTTAATTTCTATATTATTTTTACAGAGTTGTACAAAATAGTCTCTAAAAACTTTAAATACCTCTCTTTTAGTGATTTTCTCTAATTATATATATTTAAGCTAGTTATCCCCAAATAAGTTACCAAGTATTCCTCCACTTCAAGAATCAGCATTTTGATTTACTAATTCTAATTTTTCTAATAACTTCTTTCTTTCATCAGAGTAGGAATTTATTTACTTGCTTACTCATTTATGGATAAGTCAGGGGTCCACACATCTTTACTGGAGCTACCTGACTTTTTTCTTGTCTCCTGCTGAAATTTGAGGTTCTTGGTGGCTGGTGATAGGTAAAGCCTGGGGTGCAGGTGATGAGGGTTGTTGTTCAGGTCAAATTTGCAGAACTCTTAGCTCACCTCCACCGGCTCAGCCAGCGCCCTTTCCTGTCATCATCATAACGGAACTCAACGAAGTCAGGCAGAGGGAAGTCTTTCTAGAGGGGATGTTCCACCAAGCCCTAAACTATCAGGATCCTTAGGCTAGGGTGGTTAGCAAAGAATACTCCAAACAGACCACACATCTCTCTTTCCCACACTGCCATCCTTGGACACAGAGAGAGGCGTTTCAGGGGTCATCAGCCAGCTCTACTGCACAAGTTTTCTCAAGGACTCAGGAGCTGGAATGTGGAGACAGCAGGTTGCAGACAATCTAAAGAGAGTTCTGCATTTGGGATGTTCACTGAAGTCAAGTCAGCCTCTGACCTGAATTGTGTATTGATGTGATTCCTAAGGAAATTCAGGACTATGATGAGTCCATCAGGATGGATGCAGATAGTTTGGATATACTTGAGCAGAACAAGCTGAGAGCTGCTTGTATACCACATCATTCTGTGGTTTGAAGGTGGCACACCTGTTGTACACTATTTTCTCCTACTGATCTACAGCACCAGTAACCAGGGTCACTGGGCCCTGTACCAGTGCTGAGGCCTCCTTGCGTCCAAGCCACCAGACCCTGGTGCTGGCACCAGCAGTGTTTTCCAGATGCAGACGAATTCTAATAATTGTTGCTTTCATTTTTAACCATTTTCATTTCTTGTGCTTCCTTGTGACTTACATTAATTATTTTTTCTAGGATCTCGGGTTGAGATTTCAATTAATCTGTTTTTGTTCTTTCATTTTTATTGAAGTACTGAAGGCTATGAATTTAACATTGATCACAGTTTTTATTATATCCTATATATTCTTATATATATTATTTTTATTATCATTATTTTGAAAATAAATTCTGAACTTTCATTTAGTGTTTCCTTTGTATGAAAAGGTGGTTTAATAGAGAATTGTTTTTCAGCTAAAAAAGACATTTTGGCTTCTTTGTTTTCTTTACCAATTTCTATTTATATGATCAGAAAATATTTGAATTATTTCTACTTTATGGGCATTATTGAACATTGCTATGTGATATAATATGGAGTTAATTTATGTAAACATTCCAGAGCCCCTTAGAAGAAGATGTGTAATTTATTATTAGTGGTAAATTTCCAAATGTAGTTATAAGATCTGCTTTATTCCTTATATAATGAGTGTTTTATCTCGTTCCTTATTTTCTGTTCATTTGATCTTCTTGGTCTGACAATGATACACTTAAGTGTTATATTAGTACCTTTTGAAAAATCATTTTCCTGGAATTTCTGCTTTATAAGGTTGTGGTTGTGTTCATATTGTTTAAAGTGGTATTCCCATCATTAATTATGTACGCCATCTTTTTACCATGTCCTTTGGGCCTGATTTATATCATGTCCAACATCAAAATTGTCAACCCTGCCTCTTTATTGTTTATATTTACCTAATATAACTTTATCCACTCTTTATCTTTCCTGAATCTGTTTTAAGTGCATCTATGGTATGTCAGAGTTGGGTTTCACTTTGTAAGCCAATCTGAAAATCTTTTTAATTAGAAAATCAAGATTATTCACATTTATTAATATGACTAGTATGTTTGGTTTCAATTTTAACTGTCTGTGTATAGGGGTGAGAGAGTGGGGTGGATTACAGGGTGTATTTATTCAAGAATGCTGTATCCTGTTGTACAGTGAAGTAGTTTCTTTAATAGATGGCACCTTCTGGAGAGGGAGTTGGTATATCTACTGATTTTTTTTTTTTGTTTGTTTTTTCTTCCTTTTTCTTAGTTTCCAACATGTCCTCCTATTTTCCTCCACCACTGACCTGTAGGAATTGCTGCTTCCTGGCCCCTGCTGCCATCCTCTACCCCAGAAGCCAGACCTTCCCAGGACTACTGCTTTTTTTTTTTTTTTTTTTTTTTTTTTTTTGTGGGTACCGGGGGGACGACCTCAGGACCTCGCGCACCAACAGGCACCCGTGCCGCTGAGCGATATCACCGGCCCCTTTTTCGTATGTGGGTTCCGGGAGTCGAACTCGGGCCCTCGCGCTTGCAAGGCAGGCGCTTAAGCCGCTGAGCCGTCTCACCGGCCCAGGACTACTGCTTTTAAACCCAGGTCTTTTCATTCTCTTCCTCCCACTTCCCAGGAGCCAGGGCTCTGACCCATCATGTCTCACTCATTAGTGTTTGTGGTATTGATCCTCTCCCTGTGGAACTTTCTCTTTCTGGGAGAGATCTTTTCCCCTTTATTCCTTTTTTATTTTATTTTTAAATTTTTATTTGATACATAGTAATTGTAAGTATTTACAGGGTACAGTTTAAACTGTTTGTTTGTTTGTTTTGGGACAGAGTCTTGCTATATAGTTCAGGCTGGCCTTGAACTTGCTTATGTAGTCCTGGGTGGCTTCAAACTCACGGAGGTCCTCTTGCCTTGGTCTCCAGAGTGCTGGGATTACAGGCATGCACCACCATGCCCAGCCTAGGGTACAGTTTAACATTTCAATATGCGTACATAATTACAATGAATCAAGGTATTATTACATATCCATCTTCTCACTTATCATTTCTTTGTAATGAGAACACTTAAGATCCTCTTTTGAAATATACGGTAAATTTTTTGTTTACTATAGTCGTCCAATGCTTCCATGGAAAGCTAGAACTTATTTTCCCTGATTGTGGTTTTATACTTGTTACTCAGCCTTTCCAGACTTTCCAGCCTCTGGTAACCACTATTTTACCCTTTCTACTTTACCTTCCACACATGAGTGAGAACACATGGGATTTGTCTTTCTGAGACTCACTTAACTCACTAAGCACAATGTCATTGATGTTGCTGCAAATGATAGAATTTCATTCTTTTTTATGGTTGAATAATATGCATATACATAATACCTATCACATTTTCTTTATTTATTCATCCAGTGGTAACTCTTAATTTGATTACTATCTTGGCTATTGTGAAAAAAGCTGAAATAAACACAGAAGTGCAAATATCTCTTCAATATGCTAATTTTTTTCCTTTGAATTTATATGCAGTAGTGGTATTACTGGGTCATATGACATTTCTACTTTTAGTTTTTAAATTGAAGTATTTCATATTCTTTGTCTCCCAATTACGTTGTAAGTATGGCTTATGGATGGTTTTATTTGATTCTTTTTTGGATCTATATGGTTTTTGGAGAATGTGAATGAAAAAAAATTTTTTAGAGACTGGGTCTCGCTCTGTAGTTCAGGCTAGCTTTGAATTCACTATGTAGCCTAGGCTGGCCTAAAACTTGTGTTGATCCTCCTGCCTCAGCCTCCTGAGTGCTGTGATTACAGGCTTGCACCACCATGCCTCGTTAAATGAAATTTGAAATTAAGCAGTTACTACCATTCTATGGGAACTTGAAGTATAACGGATATCACTTTTTTTATTTCAATTGAGCCCAATTATATTTTAAGAATAGTGAGGGTGTATCTAATACAGCATCTAGGCATATAGTAAGTGGTACTTAAATATCTAATGGGCAAATGCACTGGTAGATACTATGGAGAAACTATTCTAATATTTAGGAAAAAAAATCATGTCTTTCTTGGTCTAAATTTTCTTAGTTGCTGACTCAGTGGCTTAATCATCTAAAAATGATAACACATTATGGAAATTAAATACAGAAATTGTTCCATTAATTTGTATACAAATCTGAAAGACAAAGTGAGTTGAGCTTACATCAGGATAGAAAACAACATGGTAAAGATGATTTCCTCCTAATATTACATGAAGCGAGATGAAGTATTTAGGTAAAGAAAGGAAAAAGCTATTAATTTTACTTTTAAAATTTGCGTATATTAAGCTGTACTTCTAGCTACTTGGAAGGATATTATGTAAGGAAAAGAAATAGACTTGAAAAAATCCATAGACTCTTGCCAATGGTTTTGATCAAGCAAAGTTAGCAGACTGAAGGAAGTGCCTGATAAAGTAAACATTGCCAAATAATTTTGATGTTTGTAGTCAATGATTTTCTTAAACTTAATTGTATAGCTCTGTGATGACACAAAAACAGAATAACTCTGAAAAGAGGAGTCAGTGCCACTTATAGGAAACAGGACTTGCTGTGGCAGCCATCTTTTTCTAGATCAGAACTTTCTGTGATCAGCATGTTGCATATCTGTGCTGTCCCACAAAAGCCATTACTTAAGCACAGCAAATGGACAGAGGAACTACATTTTAAACTTGCTTTTTAAAATTAGTTTATGTTTGAATATTTCACCACATGTAGTACATGACTATTCCATTGGACAAGGCAAGTGTCTAGAGAGACATACATGGTTTCAGGCTTGCTAGTTTGGGGGAAAAAGATGGTTTAAGTGGAAAGTAGAAGTAGAGGTCTATCTATCTATCTATCTATTTATCTATCTATCTTTCACCTATCTACCCATCTGAGAAAATGAGAAAGTGGTTTTCAGTGGAGAAAAGAAGGGAAATGCTGTTCCTTACTCTTGAGTAAGCCAAGACTACTTGTTACAAAGTGCTGACTTTCAGATGTCCCTGTTACTTTGTACTGAGCTATAACATACATATTTATGCTCACATCTCTACTATTTTCTAATTAACATTACACATTAATGAAATCTATTCATAGGCTATCATTTGACGAATTGAATGTTCTGAATACTAAAGTAAGGGTCACATATATATTACACTAAACAACCCCTCTCCACATTTTGCCAGCTTCACATTTGACTTACTGCTAAGCCAAGAGCTGTACACTGTACAGATTTGTTAATGAGATCTGTGATTTATTGGTTTGATGTGTTACCTGCATCCTCCACTTAGTAGGTATGTTACTCTCGGGTTGGTACTTAACTTTTCATCAGTTTTCCATAGGGTTGGTGTGAAGATTAAATGAACTCATATTTGTAAATTGTAACAGTGAGGTGTACAGTTTACTGAACACATTAAATTAAAATTAAAATAAAAAAGAGATTAGATGCTACCCATATTACTGCTACCTTTTCATCAGAGCGTGTTCCAATATCTATCATCTGGTGGACACAAAAACAACCTGTAAATAAAAAGACAGGTTATGCTGCTTTGGTAGGTTTCATGTCTGAGAGTCTCCATTGCCTGGATCTCAAGTCAGCAGCACAAGATTTTTGCTATTGCTAGACAAAGAGGGAGACGAAGAAATGTTAAGGCTTTTAGTGAGATCAGTTTGAATAACTGCAAACAGGAAAAACATGTCTGACTTTGCTATTAAATACCTTCCAGTTTAGCAATCTTGAGACAGATCTGTTTTCAAAACTGTGAATAGGTCCCCAGTTAGGCTGGTGGAATATTCAATATTCTGTTGCTAAGGATCTATGCCTATTCATGATAGCCTATTTTTAGAGTGTACAAGAGTGAATCAGAGACCTAGGATTAACTATTAATGATTATGAAATAACTGTTGGATGACAGAAAGTAGAAAGTTTCAATAACAGCTGCTTTGAGGATTACTTTTAACAAACACATAAAAAGATTTTTTAAGTCATATTTACCCTTTGAAACATTGCTTGTGTAGAAATCATTTTTTCCCTAAATGTCTATGGCAGATACTTACAAAGAAAAGACTTCAGCAATGAGAAGCTTTGAAAAGTCTAATTATCACTTTTAATTATTAGACACAAATTAAATTCCTAAAATTTGTGAATCTCCATCAGATGGAAAGAAAACTTTAAAAAAATTTTTGCTTTTTAGCACAACAATAATTAGTAATGATCATTTACGATGTTTAGGCTCTGTTCTCTAAGTTAGATAGATGAGAAACTCAAGGGTAGAAAAGTTAAATACCTGCTTAAACTCATATAGATAATAAGGGTTAGATTTGCTCCCTAGCAATCTGACTCATGAGTCCATCTTTTAACATTAATTTATTTTCTGGCTCACCTTAAGGACCCATCATATGTCACTAAACATGGAAAGATTTCTTCCTGTACTGATTTTATTCTTCTATGATTTATAATACTCATTTATTTAACACATACTGGATACACACTGTGCTAATAATAGATACACCACTTTACTGAGCATTTCTTAGCTGATAGCTTAAATGCCTTACCTCATTTCACCATCATAGCTTCACTACTAAGTTGCTTAGACCCTTAGGTAACTTGTCAGTGCCTCACAGCAAGTCAGTGTGGAGCCAAGAGTAGCAGGCAGGTAACTGATTGTAGTGCTGATGTTCAGTGCTGTTCAGGCAGGGAACTGCATTCAGTGCCGTAGTACATGGAAACTGCACGAATCACAAAAGCTTCCTTTAAAGAACTGGGAATTCAGTCTTGTTGATACAATATGCACCCTGACAGCTCTGATACATACAAGAGGAGTTTGCTGCTATTACAGATACTAATACATACTATGCTGCTCATCAGAGAGATCACTCACTTCTGGCAAAGAGGAAAGACTTAATAGAAAAGGGTATTTGAACTTAATAAAGAATGAAGAAGGATAAACTCGAGGCTTTTATAAGTAAATGGATGTAGCTAGAGACCATATTCATAAGTGAAATAAATCAAACGCGCATGTGTAAACATCGTATTGTCTCCCTCATGTAAGAGACTGAAAGAGTAAATAAAATCCAAAATGTACAATAGATATTGTGAAAGGGGAAGAAACTGCTCAAAAGGAAAGAACAACTGGGATGGGGGAAAGGAGAAAAGAAGGAAGGGAAAAGAAAATAAATATATATATATACACAAGACAGCTAAGATAATAATACTACTAATTTATTTTAGTTCATTCAAAAGGACGATTTGTGCTTACCTTGTTTGATCAGTTTTGAATGCCTACATCCTGCAATCTGAGCAACTACTGTTTCATAACACACAATATATCAACCATTGTTAACCTCCTATTACCTTGTTTTGAAATTCTGTATTATTGTTTTTATTTTTTCTCTTTAAAATAAAAAAAACATTGTCAAAACTGAAAGAAAAAAAGAATGAAGGTGACATTTAGAAAAGGAGAGATTTAGAAGATAAAATTTAGGTAGTTAAAACTACCTACAGGAATGAAAGGGGAAAAAAAAAAGATAACTAGAATCTTGTCACTAATAACCTGATTTTAATTTTTAAAACACAGTTTGCTATGGTTTAGATCTAAAATGTCCCTGAACAGTCTCAGGTGTTCTGAATTGGGGCTTTTGGAAGGCGATTGGATCATTAGGGAGCCAACCTCATCAATAGATATATCCACTGACGAGTTCATAACTGAGTATGTTCATAGGAGGTGGGGCCAGGCTCAAAGAATGAGGTCAAGGCGACACTGCCTCTGAAGGGTATAGCTGTTCTAAGCCCCTTCCTCTTGTTCTAGCTCTTCCCTGCTCGCTCTTTCCTGACTGCCATGGATTGAAGAACTCTCCTCTGCCCTGCCCTTCTGCCCTGCCATTTCTGCCTTGGAACCAGCTGTTCATAGACTGAAATTTCTGAAACTCTAAGCCAAATAAATATTTTCTCCCTTAAGTTGTGTACGTTGCATATTTGGTCTCAATAATGGAAAATTAGGTACTACACAGTTAGTATAGGAATTTCTTTTCCAAAGTTTTTTTTTTTTGTTTTTGTTTGTTTTTTTGAGACAGGGTCTCACTATGTAGCCCAAGCTGGCCTCAAACTCACTATGTAGCCCATGCTGGTCTCAAATTCACAGCAAACCACTTGTCTCACCCTCCGGAGTGCTGGGATTACAGGCATGCGCCACCACACTCAGCTTTCAAAGTTTATTTACACTTTCCTTCCATCATTCAATAAGTGTGTATTGAACACCTGTTGGATGCCAGCTATTGCTGATGCAGACATTGAGGATGTGGCAATGACTCAAAAGAGACAAAATATTCTTGTTCTCTTGGTACTTATGGTTTAGTAAGCAAAGGCTGACAATACAAGTGCAGTGCACAGCTTGTTTAATGGTCATGGTGCTACCATCAAAAGCAAAGCTTGGGACAATGAAGAGTGCTGGGCAGGTGGAAAGTGCATTGCTATTTCACACATGTCACGCTAGACAGGAGCGGAGGGTAAAGGGCTTCAGAGGAATATGCAGCTGCACTAAGGTTAATCCTTCCATTTTGGCCTAGGGCTAACTCTGATCATTAACTCACCGCGTCTTCCTTCCTACTCTTCCCTGTGGTCACGGAAAATGTTTAAATGGAGAAGTAACATTATTGTAGTAGTTCTTGAAGATATCTAACATGCCAAAGCGTTCTGAAGGTAGTGGAATAGGGAGAGTCTAGATTCAGAGTGACCAGATGGGAGATGAACAAAATAATCTTCCCAAAATATTAATGGCAATGGGGATAAAAGACACTGTAAGCAATCAATACATGGCATCACAAAGGAATGCCATAAGACTCCTATAATTTACAGCCATCTTTATCTCAACAATAATGGCAGAACTCCTACTCCTTTACCACTCACTCCATCAACTTGGCCTGTGCTCAGTGTCATCATTTTTCAGTTTCTCAAGAACTTCACACTTTGTGTCTTTTCTCTGACCTCTATCGTGTTTCCTTGTCTTCTATCTTATACCCTTCCTCCCTCACTATGGACAGTTTCCTCTCAATATTCTCAAATCTTTCCCATCTTAAAAACAAAATTTCTGCTGTACTATATAGCCCAGCCTCTTTTTCCTTGACCACTAATTTTTTTTTTTGAAAGGAGAATCTAGGCTTGCTGTTTATACCTTTTCAATGAGGTGACATCAAAAATTTTGCATTTTCTGAGTTTTAAATAAATCAACAAATTATTCTAGTCTGGTTTTCACTCCCACTTCCTCCACACAATTATTTTTGCTAATTATATGTATTTTGCCAATATTCTCTCCAGATCAATAAGCCAGACAATTTTCTATCCTGACTACTGAACTTCGAATAGCTTTCAACCCAGATTACTACTACTCACTTACTGAAACATTTCTTTTTATGGCTTCTGTAATACTGTATTCTCTTCATTCTTCAGTCCCAGTCCTTTTTTCTTTATCTGCTCTGTTTCCCCAAGAAATTAAATTATTTCTGACCACTTAAACTATCATCTTCGTAGATATAGATCCCAAATTTGAACCTCCAAGCCAGCCCACTTTAAGTTCTAGACATCATACTCATTTGCTTAAGCAACAAGTTCACCTTGAAATGTAAGATTTTAAATGCAACATGTTCCAAAGTACCCTCATGTTATTTTCTTCCAAATGTTTTCCTCTCAAGTATTAAAAAAAGTCAATATCAGGCCATTTTTTCATATCAGAAACGTGGGCAATCACAGATCTTTCTTGGAACTTACTCGCTGTTCTTCTAATACCCCATCATCACTGAGGAAGACTATCTTTCTTCCTAAGGATCTTAAATTTGCCCATGTATCTTCCAATATGCTGCTGTCATTTTTTCTTTTCTTTTCTCTTCTTTTCTTTTTCTTCCTTCCCCTTTTTTGCTACACCCCAAGCTCTTTTTTATTTTTTATTATGAGGGGATCTTGCTAAGTCACTAAATTGTGATCTGCCTGAACTTGTGATTGGCCTGGCTCAGCCTCCCAGAGTGCCAGGATTACAGGCGTGTGTCCCCCTGCCCAGCTTGCTGCTGCCTAAATCTAAAGAGCTTTCATTTTTCATTCGAGCTATTGCAGTTGCTTCCCAGTGATCTGCTAACTACGCAGCCTCTTTCATTTGCAATCCGTTTTTCACATGACAGCTGGAATATTGCCTTAAGAACCCATGACAACCACCAATGACTAAGAGAACTTAGATCAGCTCATAACCAATTGCTCTTCTCCACCTTGTCCCTGTTCTCAAATAAGGGTGAATTAAAATTCTCATCTTTCCTTGGAGGGGCCCAAAAATTAGAATGGCAGGCCCACTGAAGAAATTTCATGAATTCTTTTCTTAGGAAATGGATGAGGAACTTTAACTCTCACAGAGTTCTCCAGACCAATTTTCTTACATGGTATCAGCAGAAAAGAGGTCCCTGGTATTGTTCCTATTATCTTGGAAATCTCAGCCACAGCCCTCAGAATCATCCTTACCTATATATTATCCCAGGGTGGACAGTTGCCACTAGGTGGTGCCAGACTGAAACTAAGACCGGGATCGGGACTGGGAGGAATCCGGACAGCTCTTCTGACTGCGGTAACTTACTGCCTTTTGTCCTTATACACACATTCAGATCACCTCATTAACCTCCAACAAAGCAAAACAAAACAAAACAAAACAAAACAAAACAAAACAAAACAATCGCATTGAAGAAGTTTGAATTATATCTACTGTGTTGTGGGAAAGCTTTCTATTTCATAAACTCAAACTGGAACGTGAAGCTTCCCTGTTTAAAATCTTTCCACATCATTCGTTCTTTGTTTTTAGGGTAACATCTCTAATCACAAGGGCAGGAAGACCTAGTTTCAATCTCAGATCCCTAGGGAAGAGGCAGTCAACATACCTACCTATAAATCTACAGGACATCTGTATTTCCTATTGAAAAGCATCCAGATCCAATAAAAAATGAAACAGAAAAAAACTATAAACGTATCAATGGGGGGAATAGGGTTGACTCACCCCCCCCCACTCTGGCCACTTCTCAATTGTTGCCTTGCTCACCTTGCTTCTTTGCCCATATTTCAGTTTTTATGAAAACGTAGAGATCCTTCCTAAACAAAGGGTTTAGGAACAGAACTTTTTCTCTTAGAAGTGTTTTCTTCCATTTTACAACCAATTACCTATTTTCTACCTGATAGACATTAGTTTAAAAGAATCACTTCATTATGGTGGTGGGTCAGCTGACCTAAAGGGCCAGAAATTAAAACTAAAACTAAAAAACAAAAACAAAAATGAAAAAAAAAAACCCTCAAAAATTTTTCTAAATGATAATACTCAATAATTTGTTCCATGTTATTATTGGTGTACTGATAGTCATTTAAAAGTGAAAGTAAAGACTTTGTCATACAAGAAAAATACTTCATCATGGAAGCCTCTCTTTTGTTCTTCTGTTCTGAATTACATTACATTTCGGTATAGCACACTTATCCTCTCAACCTTTCTTTGTTCAACACTATGATTATTTGTCTGATATTTGTCTTTTCCTCTCCATCTATCCAATCATTCTTTTTGTTAATCTTCGTTAAGTATCTACTGTTCACCAGGAATCTCCAACCTTTTGCAAACCTAGGGTTCCTATTATTGACTAATTGGAAAATGATTGCAGAGAGAAGGGTAAAGGAGATTTAAAAATAGTCTTGGGGGCAGGGTTAGAATTAGTAGTAGAATGCTTGCCTGACATATGGAAAGCCCTGGTTTCTCTTGACATCACTGAATAAAAAAATTTGGGATGCTAAGGCTGAAAAAATAATGAGACTACTTAAGAATACTGAAAAAATCAGAATGAAAACTAGATTGGAGGCAGGAGGAAATATCCTTTTTTTTTTTTTAGATTGTGGTGAGTCATTCAAAGATGAATGTCTAGTAGGCAAGAGAAGCTAGGGAACCATTGGCAAATCATCTTCGGAAGTGTGATTATGAAGCTGGGATCACTTACAGTCTCCAAGTCATAGAGTAGAATGCAAAAAAGAGAAAGGATTGGCAAGTTTTAAGGGCGCGCTAGAAAATCTGGCTCAAAAATGAAAATTTTCCTTCACATTTTATATGCGATATAACTTGGTGAAAAACAGCCTTTTTTTTTTTTTAAGTAGGTATATTTAGCTTCAGTCGACTAGGAAGGTTAGATGACGTCCCTGATGTACATCACTCCACTAGCAAAGAATGATGCAACACTTCTAACGTGGAAAAAAATACACTAAAGTTTAATTCTTGGTGGAGCAATAATTGTCCTATAATTGTATAAAGAGCCTTAATTAGCCAATTAATCTTGCTTCCTTATCGTTCATGTATATAGATATCTATCTATATCTATATCTATATCTGTTTCTATATCTATATCTAGCTATATCTGATCTCTCTTCTGGGGTTGGAAAACCTTCCCTGTCTTCGAAACAAGGTCTGAAAATATTGTCAGTTCAAACGCATCTGCACAGTGGTTGAGTCACTACAAATCCAGATCCCTGTGGTCTGTGGGAAGGCTTGTGCTTGTTGTCATCCCCCATTTTCCTGGCTCCACACCGAGGACATTGAGGGATGGTTTGTGGACGCAGGATTTTCTGGGCTGCTCCACTCTTTCACCTCACACGAGGGCAGCAGAGAGGCAGAGGAGCAGGCCCTGCGCAGCAATCAAGCGGAGACTGAAGCTCTAATTCTGGGCGTAGTGTTTTCAGAAACACCCCTTCAAAGCTTAAATCACATGCTTTATCTTTTTAAACAATCGTAGTCAACTGAGTTGTCAGTTCTGCTCCTTTAAATGAAAGATCAGAGCTGCATCTAAGAATAGGTAAGTGCTTGTGGATACAGGTTTTGCAAGGGTTGGATCCGGTTTGCTCAGAATACATTTCCTAATTTTTCCTGGGTAGTCACAGTTTGACAAAGATTTATTTAGTAATTACTCCAGTATATTGCCCTATGTTCTTAAAAGTAATTATCCTGAACGTACTCCAAGCCCCGGCACCCTATTTTGATACACATAGAAGCATATTTTTATTAATGAACCACTAATGAAATAACAATAGCTTTGTGTTACATTTATAAACTGTCCTTGGCTGTATCCTAGATTGTAATAAAAATTTATGGAGTTAATTTGAATATTGTGAAATAATGATTACTACTGAATTACAAGGATAGAGTGTGGTGTATTCTCCAGGCTTTATGCTTCCTGTCTCCGGAGAAAGTCTTTGTTCTCTCCGCCCAGAATGCCTCCTCCCCACCCCCTCCCAGCTCACTTCCAGACACTCCCACCTTCCAGAGGAAGCACTGTTTGTCTGCTTCTGTTTTCAGGGTGGAGGTCTCACCTCCAGGCAGCCTTTCCCATTGCTTCTTGCTTTCCTCGGCTGTTCTGTGCCTCTCTTACTCCTGTAGTGCCTTGTAGGCTTCTGTGGGATCTATGTCTTGTTTTTAATTTTATCTCCAGCACCAACTCCTATGTACTTAGTAGGGGCCCTATTAGAAAAAAAAGATACTTAGCATGTTTATCAAAGTGTTGGGGATAGGGAGTGAGGAGCAGAGAATTTTCAAACTGTTAAAAGGAGGTCAAAAGATTTTCACCCAGCCTATTTTAAGGTAGGAATGGGGTTTCCATTGCAGGTCATAGGAAGGATGAACTCTTCGCAGCAAACATTTGACAGTCTCAGGTACGACGAGACAGACCTCAGGTCTGAGCTAGTCAGGGCCAGCTGTATGACTCAGTACTGGCAGGAGTCACGGGCTTAAATGGAATCAAAACATGTTTGTGAAAATGCTTTGTGTAGCGCTAAGCATTAAAGAGTGAAAAGCATATATCTGTTGAAAAAACAAAAGAAGCTTGGACTTCACAGTGATTTTAGCAAAACTCTTCTCTTGTAGCTTCCTGGTTGTAAAGGTGATTTTCTCAAGGGCATCTGTGCTGGAGGTCAGTGAAGCATGCAGCGCTGTGGGGAGACAGGGGGAGCTCCTTCCAGAGAGGATGGAGCTGTGCCTGCCTTGTTAGCATCGTGTTGCTAGGCAATGGCTCCTCTGGAAAGCTCATCTCCCTCTTCAAAGATGGAGGGAGGTCTTGCTGAGGGAATTGTAGTTTGTATAAATTGAACCATATGCAAACAGTATTTAGCTCCAGTCCTCAAAAGTGCCCTACCCTACAAGGGAGACAAATAATTTCTACTTAAAAAAAAAAAAATCTTGTCACTTAGCAACCATAGTATAACTCCTCTCTTTTTCTGCAAGGAAACATACTTCCTTTTTAATCTTATTGATTTATTTTTACCTTTTTGCCCGTATGCCTTTCCAATTTGATTTAGTGAGATTCAGCAGAGCATTGTTTGTGATAGTATTTCCCTGGACTGCTGGATTAATTTCCATTTGAAAAATTTAGATCTGCAGCTTTTAAGAAGCACCTAACCCACTGCTTTTAGTACATATTACAATAATGATAAAATGTGATGATAAAATATAATGGATTGTCAATTCAAAGGCATGCTATATAAATAATGTAGTTTTTAAGACAAAATGAAGACAGGTCATTCTATTTGTATACATCTGAAAACCCTGTACATGATTTACTAGCCTCTAAAATTTAAAAATCAATTAGAATAATTATCTTTTGTAGAACTTCAAAATATTTTCAGACTATAAGAGCTTTCTGTGTTAACCTTTTAACACCTTTTAATGTTTTAAATTCTTGGTCAGTTTAGGGAGCCAAATTTGCAATTTGTTTGTTCCTCATCTTGTCATAGACTTTTGGAAGCTACTGACCAAATTAACACAGCCACATTGTAGCAGTTCCTTTTTTTTCCTTTTAACTTCTGGAAGATTGGAATTTATAAATAGAGAAATTTGAAGTTATTTTACTAAGGATCTTTGAAATTCTAATTATTTCTTTTTTTAACAGTTCATTTTTTTATTAGTACATATGTGTAGCACATAATGTTTACATTCCTGGAGAAAATTGTTACATGTGCATGACACATCTTAATTCTTTTTTTTCCATCTCCTGTCCCTCTTCTCCCTCCTGTCCTCCATTTTTCTCTATCTCTTCCCCTTTAAGAAAGATGTCTCCCTATCTCTTACTATCGATCTTTTATTTTGCTCTTTATTTATACCTTGGGTCTCTCATATAAGAGAAACCATGACATATTTAAGCTTGTGTGTCTGATTTACTTCACTTAACATTATAGTCTTAAGGTGCACCCATTTTCCTACAGATGACTCAAGTTTATCTTTCTTTATGGTAGAGTAGTACTCCATTGTATATAAATACCACACTTTTTAAATCCATTTATCTGTTGATGGACATATATGCTGTTTCCAAGATATGGGTATTACAAATTATGCTGCTACAAACATGGGTATGCATGTCTCCCTGTAATATGATGGCTTTAACTCTTTAGGGAAGATACCTAGAAGGGGCATAGGCAGGTCAAATGGAGTTTCAGAGTTTTTGAGGAATCTCTGCACATTGATTTCAATAGTGGTTGTACTAGTTTACATTGCCATTCCTCTCTGCTTCCACAACCTCTCCAGCATTTGCTACTGTTTGATTACTTCATGATGGCCATTCTTTCTGGGGTAAGATGGAATCTCGGTGTTGTTTTAATCTGCATTTCTCTAATGCCCAGTGATATGCTGAACATTTCTTCAGGTAGTCATTTTCCATTTGTACTTCTTTTGCTGTGAAGTGCTTATTCATTTTGCTTGCCCATTTTTGATTTGGTCTTTTATTTGCAGGGGGTGGGTCTGATTTTTTTTCAGTTCTTCATATATTTTAGATATGAGTTCTCTGTCTGAGGAAACTTTTTCCATTCTGTATGTTGTCTTCTCACTCTGTTGGTTGTTTCTTTTTATCATGCTGAAGTGTTTTGATTTGCTGTGATCCCATTTGCTAATTCTCAGGACTATTTCCTGTGCAAGTGGAATTCTGTTCAGAAAGTCCTTCCCTATGCCTATGACTTCAAGAGTTTTACCTATTTTGTCTTCAGTCAGGTTGTTTCTGTTTTTATATTTAGTTTTTTGACCCATTTTGATCTTAGTTTAGTACATGGGGAGAGATATGGGTCTAGGTTCAATCTTTGGCATAAGGATAGCCAGTTCTCCCAATACCATTTATTAAAGAAGCTATCTTTCTTCTAGTGTAGATTTTTGGTCCCTTTGTCAAAGATCAAGTAGTCGAGCCAGGTTTGATGGCACATGCCTGTGATCCCAGCACTTGGAAGGCTGAGGCAGGAGGATCACTTCAAGTTCAAGGCCATCTTGGGCTACATAGTGAGTTCAAGGACAGCCTGAACTACATAGTAAGACCCTGTCACAAAAACAAAAACAAAAACAAAACAAAAAAAGATCAAGTAATTGAATGTACTTGGGGTTGTTTCTGTAGCCTCTACTCTCTTCTGTTGATCCTTGTGTCTGGGAGTGATTCTGCTAGTATCATACTGTTCCTATCACAGTAGCTTTGTAGTATAACTTTGGGTCCAGGATGGTGATGCCTCCTGCTTTGCTTTTTTTACCCAGCATTGCTTTTGCTGTTCTGGGTCTGTTCTGGTTTCATGTGAATTTTAGGATTGTTTTCTCCAGTTCTGTGAAGAATGCTGTTGAATTTTGATTGGAATTACATTAAATCTATGTATGAATTTTGGAATTTTGACTACATTGGTCTGTTTATCCAGAAATGGGATATTTTTCCATTTTCTGATGTCCTCTTCAGTTTCCTTTTTCAGAATATTGTAGTTTTTGTTGTAAAGGTCTTTTACTTCTTTGATTAAATTAATTCCTAAGTATTTAATTTTTCTTGGCACTATTGTGAATGGTGTTTTTTCCCCTAATTTCTTCCTTGTGGGTTAGTTATTATTGTACAGGAATGCTTTCCATTTTTGTATTTTTTTAAATTTGGTTATTAATTGTATTTTTTAAAATTTGGTTATTAATTCTTTTGGAAGATTTTTTTGGGATCTTCTATGTAGAGGATCATGTCACATGCAAATAATGATAATTTGACTGCTTCCTTTCCTATACATATCCTTTTTATTTCTTTCTCTTGTCTAATGGCTCTTGCTAATATTTTGAGTACTGTGTTGAACAGGAGTGATGATCATGGACATCTTTGTCTTGTTCTTGATTTTAAAGGAAATGCTTTCACCTGTTCCCTATTTAATATGATGTTGGAAGTAGATTTGTCACAAATATTTTTTATCAGACTGAGATAAGGTCCTTCTATACCTATTTTCTTCAGTGTTTTTATCATGAAAGGACATTGGATTTTCCCAAGGGCTTCTGCATCTATTGAAATGATCATGTGCTTTTTGTCCTTGCCTCTGTTTATGTGATGTATTACATTTATTGATTTGTGTATGTTAAGCCATAGTGGGATGGCTTTCTGGGAAGAAGCTGACTTGGTCATGAAGTATGATCTTTCTGATGATTTATTGCATTCGGTGTGCCGATATCTTGTTGAGGATTTTTGCATCTTTTTTTTGGTCTATAGTTCTCTTTTTTGGTTGGACCCTTGTCTGGTTTTGGATTCAAGATAATGGTACCTTCCAGGAATGACTATAGGAACACTTCTTCCCTTTCCATTTCATTAAAATCTTGAGGAGTATTGGTGTTAGTCTTCCCTGAAGTTTTTGTAGAATTCAGCAGTGAATCCGTCTGGACCTGGGTTTTCCTTATTGGTAGGTTACTTATTACTGCTTCATTTTCATTGCCTGTTATTGGATATTCAGAGTTTTAAAAACTTCTTTGTTTATTTTTGGTAATTCATATATATTTAGGTATCTATTAATTTATTCTGAATTCTCCAATTTATTGGTGTATGGCTTTGTGAAGTAGTTGTTAATAATGCTTTTTAGCATGGCAGTGCTCATTGTGTCTCATCTTTTACAGTTCTAATTGCATCAATTTGGGTCTTTCCTTATTTTCTTAGATTGGCTAAGGGTTTGTATTTCATTTATTTTTTTTTTTTTCAAGGAACCAAACTCTTAGATTCATTAGTTCTTTATATTGATTTTTTTGGTCTCAGTTTCATTGATTTCTATTCTGATTTTATAATTTCTTTTCTTCTATTAGGTTTGAATTTGGATTTTTCTTGTTTTCTTAAGACCTTGAACTGCAGCATTAAGTTATTTTTTTGGGCTCACTTTGTTTTTGTGATGTTTTGTCCACAGTAGTGTTCAACTCTCCACACCAGGGTCTAGTATCCCACCAAGATGCTTTTCTTACTCTCTCATATCTGTTTCTCTCATTATGTTTCATCCTTTTTAAACTATCTTTTTTTGGGCAGGGATAATGGAACTTGAATCCAGGGCCTTATGCATGCTAAGCACATGCTCTACCACTAAGCTGTGTAACCCTTTTCATTATCTTTTTTTTTTTTTTTTTTTCTTTTTGTGGGTAGCGGGGGTCAACCTCAAGACCTCGCGCGCCAGCAGGCGCTGGTGCCGCTGAGCGATATCACCGGCCCTTTTTTCCTATGTGGGTTCCGGGAGTCGAACTCGGGCCCTCGCGCTTGCCAGGCAGGCGCGTACGCTGCTGAGCCGTCTCACAGGCCCCCTTTTCATTATCTTAATCTCTTCATTTGTACCTAAGACTTCCATTCAGCATTCTGGGTCATATCTTTCTAGGTTAAACAGGAAAAAAAAAAAAAAGACCTCTAATACACCAATATTTTTATTCTAGGGATGGATTCCGGAATGTAATCTTGAACCACAGGTCTCTGGAACCTCAATACCTGTGGTGATGCAAGCAAAGTAGTGAAAGAAAATGAGACTTCCAAATGTTTGAAGGGGAAGACTGGAGGAATAAGATTGTCAGGACCACTGTTTGCAAGGAAGGGAGTATTAGGCAAATAAAACTAAAGATGATCACTATCCCATTACTTGCCTAGATGTTTGAGGAAAAAAATGAGTTAGATGTACTTGCTGCATGTAAGCAACATGCCCTCTGTTAACAACCAGATTTACAAACTGATACTTTTAGTACACTGTTACTTCTGCAAAAAAAAAAAAAAAAAAAAAAGTTTGCACATGGCATGCCTTTCTGGAATCTTAGAGAAATTTGCTAGGAACATGGAGATAGGATGTGAGAAGACACATAGATGATGTCTGAGATGGTGTTACCAAAAAGGTATGTGTGGTGATAATTATGATTATCAATGAATCTTGAAGAATATGCAAGATTATAAAAGCTCAACAAAGGAAGCAGTTCATCTAGGCAAATGGATCAGCATGGACCCAAAAAGCGTGATGTGTTTATGGAATGTTAAAGGTTTAACATGGGTCAAGTAGAGAGTAGATGCTGGGACTTGCTGGGAGACACTTGCAAAAACCAGTATCATAAAAGATCCCTTAGGCCATGATAAAGTTTTCGAGTTTCAGTTTATTTTGTATGTGAAAAGGAGTACTGAGAAATTTTAAATTGAACATAAAAATCTGGTTAAGCATTTGAGTTGGTAAGTAAACATCATTGTGGATCAATTCTTAATTTGGAAAATACACTGGAGCCTGTGGTGCCAAATGCCCAAAGAGTTATTAGAATAGTGCTGTGAATCCTTTCAGCATGGTGCACGCACAACAAATAATAATATTACACAGAAGCCTGAGATAGCTTGAGAAGAGTGTTTGTGACTAGCAGTTAACAGCGCAGGACTCCTGGCTACTCTAGGTCTCATCTATTTATCAAGGGGTCTGAAAAGATGTACCCCATCCCCTCAGATAATGAGCCATTTGCGGTAAACTAATGGAGAAACTCTAGAAATTTAAATTAGAGTGGGGACATGGTATCTTTTTCTGCAAACTTATCGGTTGTTTTGACAGTATTACAAACCCCATTAAAGTTTTGAACGGCAATAAATTAAGTCGGGAAATGCTTTGCCCCTTAAAGATCTCTAAAAGTTTCACATTACAATTTTCCTAACAACTGTGGAAATTTTGCAAACAAAAATTTCTTGCACAAAGGTGAATTGTGTTTTGAAAAGTAGATTTGATGACTCAATTATGATGAAACCACCCAGTGCAGGAGACAATCACCATTGAAAAGATAGTTTATTACTAACAGCGATCCCAGGGAGAGGAAGTCAGACAGTACCAGGGTCAATCTAGGGAAGTACCAGGGTCAGTCTGGTGGTGGAGAGAACGAGGTGGGAATGAAGGCAGGTAACTTATCCTGGTTTCTGTAGGAAAGAACAGATACGGCAAGGTAAACTGGTGTTAAGATCAGCTAGTTTGAGTAATTTCAGTGGGCCTTGGGCTGTAGAGGCTACATTTACTTGTCTGGCATCCGACCCTGGGATGATCAGTGCAGGGGCATAAAGGATGAGAACCGAGAAAGGAGGCAGCTGGGAGTGTGGACCATGGATTGATTGCATGTGAAAAGTACGTCAGTAGCAAGATGTTTGCTGTCTGTAGCCTCAGTCCCTAGATTTTAAAGAACCAGAAATACAGAAAACAAAAGCCATGGTTAATACAAAACATAATAGTATTGTGCTCTCTCTAGCATTTTTATACAATGTTGACAAATAACATAGAAATTACTACATCTTTTGAGTAGGATAAAGGTAAACATTTTAAACTCAATAATATTCTAGATAACACATATTGAAAAGAGAGTACAAATAAGAATTTGATTAAACATGTTTATAAATTTACAATGAGAATTCTGCAAGCCATAAAACACCTTCACTTTCTATTGTCTAATGGTGAAAATAATTCAGGTTTGCTGATAGAATGGGCCAGTTAAACATGAAACATTACATAGAATTAGTGTTTGAAATCTTGGTAAGCTATCATTTGTCTCAGTTGTTTTATCATAGAAACTAACTATTCTATGATAGTTAGTTTGACAATAAGCATTGTCAAACTCCCAGTATCTGATTGTAGAATATGAGAGTAATATGTGCTAATCTGCATCCAAAAACACAATAGCTAGAGTAGAAAAGTGTTGGTGGAAATTAATGGATTCACAGAATGTTTAGGATGCAGAATAAAAAAAAAAAAGAAACTAACTATTCTGAGAAATATTGAAGTAGGTAAATTAGAAATAATAGCACATGAGACAATAACAGTTGGTACATACCTTACAATTTCCCAGACAGGGAGACAAGCAAAGAGCATGTTGGGTAGAAGTAGGAAGCTTGTCTGAAGCTTACAAATGCAGGACAGTCTTCCATCTCATCGCCATAGAGATTATTAGTCAACCATACAAAAGACTTTAAAACACTGTAAAAAATTGTAAGATACAAAAATTATGCATGTCCATCAACACATATATAATTGAAGAAAAACATGTAAATAATAAAAATGTTTTATTGCACTGGGAACTTTTTAATAGTCTTATCTGTATTAATTCATAGTTTAGTTATGTACCATAACTATCTCAATACATTGATCTTATTTGTCATTTTATCAATATTTTCTAAATACATAATGCCACATATCAACTACAGATATAGTCAGAGAAAGGTTGCAAACAAATAAATCTTGGAACTAAACTCAGACATTTGATATGACTACGCTGTTTAAAATTTATTTATTCAGTCTCTTGGGCTGTTTAATGTAATAATAGGCATATAAGATTTGTCAGTTTTGTAAAGCACAGCTAGAAAAATTTTGAACTTATGATGCTCTTAACAATTTTACTGGCAATAGATCTGCACCAGTAAGTATATTACAAAAAGCATTTGAATTTTCATTTGCTTATTCATTAGATTAGTGCTACTGGCTGCAATTGATCCATGCTCTTTTGCTTTTTGTTTTAAGTTCACTTACGTACCAATCAATTTAATTAAAAGAAAAGAGAATTAAAGCTTTCTTCATAGATTATTTTGATATATGTTATGTTCCTGGTTGAAGTATTGGCCATTCAATTAATGGAAATGTAATGCTTCTGAAATGAAAAATTGGAGAAAATACCATTTAGTATCATGGATTGAGGGGAATCACAAAAGAATGACTTTTGGAAGAAAAGATCTTTAAATAATGTGATGAGTAACAGAGGGTCACTGGAATTGTAGTGTTGTAGATGGAGTTGAATTAGGGAAAAAAATACAGTATCATTTAGAAGTAGCATTTAAGTGGAATTGTAGAGGATATGAAGGAAATTGCCGTCGTTTATGGCACTAAATCTCCAATTGTGACAATCTTTAAATGGAATTCGTTTTTGAATCCGAATATATAATATTGTTAATGCAAATATTTTATTTGTAATAGCAGAGATGGAAATGTCATGCTAGACCATCTCCTGCCAATGCAAAATAGACGCATGAAGTCTGCTTATGATAGCTTTGTCCATGCTGGCTTAACATTATTGGGTCAAATTTAATAGTGATGGGAAAAAATATATTTTAAAGTAGAAGATAGTTATTTTGACTTGACTGTCTTATTAGGAACACCAGTAGAGTCAAATATCACTGTTATGAATTTCAGATAACCCAATTACATATGAAGTGACTCAGCAGAGATGTCAAAACCAAAAGCAGCCCTGCTATGTCTGATAAACTGCCCGCACAACGCTCAAAGTGCTTCACGAATCTTTGATGCTATTTAGGTTGCTATGTAAATTATCTAGCCCAGCATGTTCAGAGTCACTTTTCAGCAACACCAAAGATCAAAAGCAAAGTGAGTTGTTAGTCTATCCAACTTCAAAGACTAATAAAAATCATGAAGTTAAATTAAAAGTATTTTATATTTAGTACCAGAAACATTTAACAACACCAGCCACACACCCCTGGTTGAACTAAAGATAATCCAGTGGCTCTTGCTGAAAAGATCTCCGGCTAGTTTTCACTGTGGCCTTTCCTGACTTCTCAGTACCTAGGAAGAGATTGATAATCAAGAATGCTCACACAATGCAACTGACACTTAACCTATTACCAAAGTTGGAGAGGAATTTTCATTAACTGCAAGAATCATGAAAAGATTTTAAAGTGCAGAAAATAGACTCCTAATCTTGTGCTGTTTTATTTTTATTTTATCTCCTTGAAAGGAGGAGAAAAATGATTTTTTTCTCCTTCCGGTCTCCTTGTCAGTCTTTCCCCTCCAGACACAGAGTTCAGAGAGACTGACCCGCAAAAACATGGGGCAAAACTAAGCTGTTATTTTCAGGTCTCTTTCTCAGTGTCTCAGTATATTCCCTGACACCTCTTCCTCCACCCCAGCACACAGAGGGGGAAGGAAAGGGAGAGGGAGACTATGAAGGCAGTCCACACTGAAAGGCTATCAGGCAGAAAGAAGATGGTGTATTTACTGGCAGTAGCAAGTTGCATCAATGCCCACTAGCATGGTATTGGGGATTTGTATGATGTTTAGTGCTCCTAACTCAGCTGTAAAGAGGATTGGCGAGCTAGGGAATTGAAGGTAGTAGGAGGTTCCACTTCAGTGCAGGGGAACCTTATTGGATTAAAAGCTGTAAGTTCTTTATTTACTTGCCACAACATTGTATATCACAGTAGGAATTTGTATCAGGGCAAGTAGGCAATGTTATTTTGCTCATTTGCTTTCTAAACTTTTGATATCTGTAAGTGTTGAGAGCCTTTCTAGAAAGCAATGACTTAGTCAATGTTGAGTAATCAAAAAAGAAAAAAATCCACTACAGAGAATATGAAAAACTGAGGGGAGGTAATCCTAAAAATCAGATTTTACAAAAATGATAGGGCACATCTGATATGATGCTGAAAGACTTTTTTCTTTCTTTCTTTTTGTTTTCTTTTCTGTGCTAAGAGCTGAGAAGACCATATGATATAATCGAAAAGGATAGCCATGGAATTAAAAGGAACTACAAGGAGCAGAAATTCATTATGTGAATTATAACTGACACGGGAGATGCTAAAAGATAGAATTGACACTGAAGAAAATTGAATCAGTAATATGAAGAAAGAGAACTTTCTCAAAATATAGAGAAAAGGGGACAATAATAAAAGAAAAGATGAAGATAAAGATCATAGATATGAGATCCCAAAAGTGGAAAACCCATCTCAAAATTACTGTGAAAAAGAAACAAGAATAATTTGATCAGAAGTACAAATCCAAGATGTGGCTGATGAAAAATTTCCTAGATTGATAGTGTTGGTTGGAAGACTTTCTATGTTCAGACAAAAATAATATGAAGAAACTTTTAGTTAGACATATCTTGGGAATATATATATATATTTTTAAAAAATTCCAATGGACTAAGGCTATCTTTCAAAAGCACTGAGATCAAAAAGAGCAGCCTCTTTGTAACAGAAAACCACAATGACATCTGCTGATTCCTCTCTATATATGTAGGAAGAAAATAAAACAACCAACTTTTACTGATTTTCTATAAAATTCAGAGGAAAATGTTGATCTTGTAACCCAAATATTTTACATAAAACTAAGGATTTCTGTCATGAATAGGGGAGCAAAAATTAATTTTTACTTGAGCATTATTCTCAGAAAATATATCTCCTACATGCTTTGAAGAGTAACATGAAAATGCTTATCAGCAAACAAAAAGACAAATCACAATTAAGAATTCAAAAATGATAAGAAAGCATTTAGAGTCTTTCCCATACCTTTTGTGGATTCCAGATTAATTGAATCCATGATATTTGAAACATTAATCAAGATCTTATTCAGAAGGGCTCCTTTAGCAACACAGGTTCTAAAGCCAGATTGTCTTGGTTAAATTCAGGTACTGAATTTAGGTACTAAAAATTTGTTTCCATGCCAAAGTCACCAGTGCTTTAGTTTCTTGATAGGTAAAATGAGAGTAACGATAGTATCTATTTCATAGAGAGTAGAAATTAAATAAATAATACACATATATGTCAGCTTTACAGATTTAGATATAACACTTTATGTTTTTACATATTTTATAGGCAAAAATTACAGAAAAGAATATAAAATAGACATTTTCTTGATGGAAAAAGTGTAATATATTGTTTAGGAATACAGGCCAGACACAACGAATTTGGATGATTACTAAGTCTCTCTAAACCTCCATTTTTTCCGGCTGTAACTGGGGGGGAATAATATTTAATGCTAATGCACACATAGTGGGTCCTGATTTTCCATGGAAATTTCTAGTTTTTTTATGGAAAGCCTTATATTCCAAGAACTCCTCAGTCTCAAACAAACAAGGACCACTAGACAACCTATTACAAATTAAGAAGTTCTTACAGGTGCTTAATATGACCTGGAAACATTTCAGGTACTAAATGGCCACATATAGCTTTTAGCTACCATCTTGGATAATGCAGTTCTAGACTTATGCTGGAATTAAGTGGAAGAAGAGATAAGGTAATTACCTCCTCAAAATTACTTTTTCTCTTACAGGATGATGATTACATTTTTATCTTTCATATTTCACAAGCCCACTCAAAAATTCCTAAACTACGATTTCTTTTGTAAAGTCAGATAGCATAGTTAGATGGTGATGTACAAAGATGTTAGTTTTTTTCTTGTTTGAGATTATCTGCAACATTGATCAAAAACTTGATATATATGAAATTTCATTCCATCACTTTCCTGAAAGAAATGAGGACAAAATGTTTAGTGATAGCAAAGCCCATTTTATTGCTCATTTATTTTAAAGGGCTTCAAACTTAGCCTGTATTCAAAAATCATCTGGGCTTCAGAGCCACATGTGTCTTTGATCATTCTTTGTTTGAAAAAAATATTTTCCTAAGAGATTATTAAATACAATATGAAATACAAAATTGTGGTAGCCAATTTTAATGCTTCTAGGTGTTTATATCAGTTGCATGTACCCCAGAAGGCAGAAGCAGGTCATAAGAAATGCTTGTTCTCTTATATTAATGGAGATCAGAAACTTGTACAACTCTTCCTGAGCCACTGTTAAATATGAGACACTCTGATTTTGTTTCATAGATTTAACATATATTGCATAACCAATGAAAATATAATGAAATAATGAAGACAATAAGGTCTTGTCTTTCTTTGATACTGAATTTTGGTTAGAAAACGAAAAAGTAGCCTTTTTATTTTAAAAATATCTTGTAACTTGTAATTACACTCACTTAATGAAGCCAAGAGAACTAGCTCAAACTGCACTTAGTCTTTCCTACATAGTTCTGGGCTCGTCATATGCTATATAATAATCCAAAATCTAGTCTCTGATTATTTCTGTTTGTTTTAGATGAAAGGTATGGGAGGCCAACAATCTGGCCCAGGGTGACAAGTTACATCTCAAATGCCAACCTTAATTGATTATTAGCAGCTATAAGGAAGACTCCACTAAGGAGAACTGTGAGATGTGGAGCAGTTCTCTGTGAAAATCGACTGAAAATGTCAGCAACAGCTGTGGAAAGTGGGGGCACATATGCACATCCTAACCTCTCATTAACAACAAGCCTCAAGAAGGTGATAGAGGTGCAATCATTATTTCAGCGGACTGTCTGGAGCTGCAGGCAGTATCTCATATAAAAATGGGTCATTCAGATGCTATGTCTAGAGAAAAATTTTGCAGTGGAATTTTGCAAAAATGAGATAGAGTCCTGGTCCATATGCTCACGGTGTCATTCTTAAGGAAGCAGCTGGCCTAAGCATACTCTCAGTGCAGTGGATCTGCTTCTGTTATAGCCAGTGGGCACCAGCAGGGTGTGGAATGGTCGTGCCAGAAAAAATTCAACCTAAAAAGTGACAATCTCATGAAATACCAAAGAATTGTATAATATCAAAATATTCTAAAATCAGTTTTACCAGCCTGTTAACAAGAGTAAATTACATTTGGATCTTCTTACAAAAAATAATATCTGAAATGTGTAAGTATAGACATTAAAAACTAGAACTGATTTAATTGATATAAACTCTTCATTTGACAAATAGACACAGTTTGAGGAAAATGGATGAAATTTAGCATCTGAGAATTTATGCTTATCAGGACTATTTCCAAAATTAAGCCCTTCCGTCTCTACCAGGGTGTTTGATTTCCATAAGAGAGGGGGATCTGAATATCAAAGGTCTTCTAAAACTCAGAAGTTATTTATTTAATTTTATTTCCTATTGGTAGATCTAATCTAAAATTATTTTGGCTAAGTAGCTGATTATTGACTTTATGACATTCTGTTATTTATCTCTTACCATCTTTCCCTTACCTTTTTTCTTAAATCTCATTTGTTTTGGAAAGAGATCCATTAATGTTTTTCATATATCACTTCATCTTTTTTGGTATATAAATAATTTCAGCATAGTCATGTTTTAGGTAAGAAAGGTCTATAACCAGTCAAAATGGCCTATTTGTAATAAATAATATAGCACTCTGTTTATTCTATTGCATTTTAAACTTCAATGACTAGATGATTAAGTGGAAAAAACCACTAAATATAATTATATATATGAAATTTAAATTAATTTTGAGGATGCTTTAAAATGCCATGATTTTAGGCAAAATGTTATATATTTGCTTATGCTTTCACTAAATATTTTTGAATACCTAAATCATGAACTAGGTACAGTGAAAAATTGAATATGAAATACCCACAAAATACTCATAATTTGGAGGGTAGAAATGCACAAATATAATTAAAAATGATATTTTAAAAAATATAAATTACATAGTGCTATTGGATTATGGTAAATATAGTTGAAGAAGACCTCATGGCTAAGCTGAGCTTTGAGGCCTGGGGAATCCCGAAGTAGAGAAGAGATAACAAAGAAAGAACCCGAGCAAAAGCAAGGAGATTTGATGTGTCACTTTAAGGAAGTCTGGTATGATTAAAAGTGCAGGGTGTATGGGATACAGTGCCAAAGAATAAGCTTTAAAATTTATATATTAAGACTATATCCTTAAGACACGGGCAGTCATCAGAATTTTTAAAACAGAGCAATAATATAATAAGATCTGTATTTGTGAAAGGTAGCACTAGTAGCAACATGGAAGAGACCACACCGGGAGACTGAAGGAACAAGGCTGTGCTGTGGGGCTCCAGGGTCTCTTATATTTGCTTTACTCTTTCTTGTTCTCTTCTACAGGAACATTTTAGTTATTCATCATCCTGATTTTTTCACATAGCTTGTAAGAGTTGTCATGATCTGGCCCCTTCCTGTCCTTGGAGCCTGAACCTACCCTCTTCCTCTCATCTGTTGACAAACTCCAGCTTCTTTCCATTACTCATCTGTAGCCAACTCCTTCCTGCCTCAGGGATTTTACACATCTATGATCTCCTGCCTGAACTATTCATTTCCTTCCTATTTGCATGATCAACTCATTATTTTTATTAAATTGCAGCTTGTAGTTATATCCTTGAAGGATCCCTTCTCCATATCCTCTTTTCTCAAAACACTTGTATATGCATGCACAAGAATATACCACCCCAGTCTTTCTATGTCCCTTCACAGGGCTCTCTTTGTCTATCAACCCAAAGGAAAAGAAAAGACTCTTTAAAGACTTGCTTATATAATTATGGATTTGTTTATTGTCACTCTCCTTTACTAGAAAACGTTTTGGACTTTACATATCTAATTTATTGTTCTATGTGCTCAGTAAAAATTTTGCAACAGATTGTTAAAACTGCTAGTATACAGGCCGGTGAGATAGCTCAGCAGCATAAGCACCTGCCTGGCAAGCGTGAGGTCCTGAGTTCAACTCCCGGTACCTGCATTAAAACAAACAAACAAACAAACAAACAAACAAACAAAACCCAAAACTGCTACTGTAAGAGCTACAGTATATGGTTTTATAGTTCAGCACCAACTGGGGGTATGGAGGAGATTGGAGAAGAGAGAGAGAGAGAGAGAGGATTCTTATTGGTGTGATCATTCTTGTTATGTTTTCTTATCTGAGGTGGCAAGGACACCAGATATGATGATCACTTAGCAAGAGCTGTAGACACGGGAAGATTTAGTTGACAGTGAAATTTGGCATGACAGATACTTGAAACTGTATTTAACATTATAGGAACCAGGTAAGTGGACCTGAGAAAAATCACATATGGATGTGCAGAGGACACTTAAGAGCAAAATACAAACGCACATGGAGAAAGGTGGGCCAGGCAAAAATATAGGTCTCAAATTGTTGAGATTGTCTTCAGTGTCTCACCATTTGTTTAGAATAACGCTGTCTTTTGGAATTTAATGACGTGAATATGTTATAGGAAGATATTATGTAAATATTCCCCAGTTTTTATTTATTATAGTGTCTCTGTTCTAGGCACATTTACCTTCAAATAGTAGAAGAGATAAGGAATGGTGTAGAGCCAAGTAACAGAAATTAGTACTGTGAAAACTAAGGTTATTAGAATAACTCTAAAAGAAGTATATTGAGGAAAGATGTAATTCCTCATTGATTAAAAAGTTATTGTGCATAAAATCAATGCAATCATTTTAATTACTACTGTAAAACAAGAAGAAGTAAGGTTAATCATTATAATTATTAGCAATATCACCAGCATATGAGTAAGAACTATGTTGGGTGTTCACTAGTATTGTCCCAATGCTTAGCAAATAGGGAGTTCTCACCTAATATAAGTTGAATGAATGAATAAATGAAAGTGTTGGTTATTTAGTACTCATATGCATTTATTTATATAGAAATACTAGGGGTGCTATTGAAGTATTTACAATGTGAGTCATTGTTTCCAACACATTTACATGTAAACATGTTTAATATTCTTAAATTGTTTTATAACATGGATTTTATTATTAGTCAACTATAGAGAGGACAACAAGATCAGGAGATGACTGCTACTGACAAGGCAGTTTGTTAATTTCACTGTTCCCGAGGGATGGAGACATGGACACCATGCAGGCACCAGTCTGGAGGCAGAGGGGTAAGGGAAAGCATTGGCAACAGCTTCTGTCATGGTTTCATTGGTGAAGTGGAGTATAAGTGAATTGACCAGGGTAGGCGCTGGATCACTGAAATAATTTCAGTGGCCTCTGGGCCTTACAAATGGTACTAATTGTTTGATATCCGGGACTAGCATGATTTATGGAAGCAGAATGGTGTCCCAGGCTGCAGAAGCCTGATCAAAGGGGGTGGATGGGTGAATGGACTCAGCTCGGTTGGTTTGCACATCAAAGATGTGCTTGCAGACACCTTATTTATTATCCCTAGAAAGTAGCTAAGCCTGGAAGGAGGTACTCTGCCTCAGCTACACAGACTCAAGATGTCAAACATTACCAAATATAGAAAACAGATAGAAAAAAATGAACATGGGCCGGGGATACAGCTCAGCGGCACAGTGCCTGCCTGGCCAGCACAAGGTCCTGAGTTTGATTCCTGGTACAAAAAAAAAAAAAAAAAAAAAAAGAACAATACAGCATTGCAAGGTAGGAATTATTCATACTTTTAGGTGAGCATGAAGGTAGGCAGAGGCTGAACCACTTTCTCAAAATAACAGAACTTGTAAGTTGGAATCCAAATGAAATAATATAATTTGGCTGTCAGAAACTCAGCTCTTCCTGTCATATTACACTGTTTATTTACATAGAAAACGCTATTAAATAATACAAAAAAACTAGATAATACAAATGTATGCAGAACCACACAATCAAGAGGTGGATTAATAAAACCATGAGTGTATTTGCACTTAGTTAGTGATTATAATCTTGGTGAAGATGAATGGATCATTAGAGAAGAACTTTGACTTTCTTACTCTTTTTTTTTTTTTTTTGTGGGTACTGGGGGTCGAACTCAGGACCTTGCGCTTGCCAGGCAGGTGCTTATGCCACTGAGCTATCTCACCAGCCCCACTTTCTTACTCTTGTAAGACTTCATAGATACTGTATTTTTTAGGATGTGAATAAAGATTATATAGCTTTCAAATATTACGTTGTATTTTGGTTTTTTTTCAGTGCTGGGGATTGAACTCTCGTTCTTTTGCTTGCCACTCAAGCACTGTTCTACTATGCCATACTCCCAGTCCCGTAGTGTGACTTTTTAAAATACTATTTTTCCACATTAGAGATTGTCTAATGGCAGAGCCTTTATTTACCACAATATCTCTGATACGTGATGTATAATAGACATTATTTCAAAGTGTATTGAATACTGAAACTCTGGTAGAAGAATAACTGGAGAGATGATAACATAGTGATAGATACTAACAGAAATATAGGTAGGATGTGGAGGATGTGTAGACAATAGCCTGACCTGGATTGCTCTGTGTTTTAAATTCAAATTTCTACCTTGTGTAACATCTCAGAAAGAAATATCAGTAGTGAAATAGACACCAAGAGGTCGTGGCTACCTCCTGATTGCACGTTGGTTATTCTGCAACCCCACATGTTCCCCAGATCATTGTTCCCATGATCTTTATTCATTAGTTATACAACCGGGAACTAACAATGGGAGTGGAGAGTGGTGAGGAGGCCAAGCTCATAGAACTGGAATAGACATTAGGAGAAAGTCAAATATTTAAAGATAATAAGAGGAGCAAGGATTAGTAGTATAATAAAATCCCTTTAAATTATTAAAAAAAAATCATATCAGCGTATTTCCATGTGGTGTTTTTGGTTCATTTTTTTTCTCTCTTAATCTTTAGGAGGAGATTTGTTTCCCATGGGAGAACACTTCACCACGCATATGGGAGTTAATTGCATTTAGCTATTTTAGATTGCAAAATGAATGCACATTCAATATTAGACTGTTCATACCACAGTCTTTTGCAGGAACTGAAAAGCAAGAGTGCTTATTCCCACATGTTTGTTTAAATTTTAATTGCATTTTGAAGAAACCCAGAAGCTTCTAGCCAAGATTTGTAGATATTAAAATCTGGGTAATTACACCAGTACATACATTCTGTCATGGACTATACAACCGTGGTTGAGAAGAAATGATTGAAGTGACTTTTTCCTATTTTTAACAAATCAATAAAAACATTTTAGAGTATTATTATGCTAGGAAAGGTGGGTTAATTCTGTTCACATTCTATGTATTCTTTTGGTGCTTACTTGGATGCAGGTGGCTTAACAGACATGTTTCATTAATAATTGCTAGGGCTATTAAATGAAAATGTAGACTTTGGACTTGTTTTCTTTACCTTCCTTCAGAAGGTGACAGCTTCCAGCCTCTGACTTTATATCAAGCCAACCTAGTTTGATTATCTATCATTTTTCTTTCATAAATATTTATGGAGTAAGAAGAGAACAAAATCAAAGAAATTTCTTTCTTTTTTTAGATTTATGGTGAACCAAGTTAATATGTGTATTATTTCAATTATTTCTCTTTAATAATTGTTTTCTTGTTATTATTTATTCTCATGTGAGTGTCAAAACAAAGGCACGAGGGTGTGAATTTTCTCAAATTACCTGTTTCCTGGGCATCTTCATTTTTAGTTTTCAGAGAGAATTTTAGTGAGCCAAGGCTCACAATGTTTTCTCAATACAGTTTTTTTTTTTATTTGCGGGTACCGGGAGTCAAACGCAAGACCTCGCACTTGCCAGGCAGGCGCTTATGCCGCTGAGCTGTATCACTGGCCCTCAGTACACTTTTACAAGTATTTGCCATAATCATTCTAGTATTTTCTAGTAGTATAATTTAAAAATGTATTGCACATCTACTGTGTGACAGTCATGTGCCAATACCAGGATTACCAATCTGATTAACACATAAGCCTTACTTCCTAGGAACAATTGAGTCATTAATTTTCTAATAGGCATTGAATTTTAAAAATATGAACTTAAATAAAAACCAATTTTTGTAAACGATAGAGAATTTAAGTTAAAGATCCACATTACTAGATCTTATATTTGCATGTTTATGTTTCTTTGATATTTCTCCTTCTAGAAAATAGAAACATCAGGTAAGACATTCCGTAAAATTAACTTTGCTATTCCTGGATATTTTTTTCCCTGGCTACACCTCCTAAGAAGCTATCCTGAGATCCTAGATCCTAAAAAGTGAGATCACAGGAACTGAAGGTGGACTGAACTAACACAGCTATCGTAAGTTAGAAGAAAAGGCATTGAGTTGTATTCTAGGGCCTGATCTTAAAGAAAACCAATTATAACTTTTGTTGATTGAAGACATCAAACACTCCTTTTGAACAGTAGAAATACAATCTTGATGTTATTAGTGAGGACTTTTAGCCCCCTACTCATAAGAACAATGACAGTAGCTAAATTTCAGGAATCCCTTCTTTGACTCCACATTTGGTCCTTTATAATCACTGGTATATTTAATTCTTACAACAGACATAAAGGTCACCAATCCTTTAAGCTTTAATATCACTTCTTCTAGAGCTAGTTGGTTTGAATTTGAACCTATGAGGACACCCAGTAATATTCCAAATACATTTCCTGAATAAAACTTGCTACTCCCACAAGCATGCTCTATACTTACTATGACTTTTACCTGTATTTATTTTGCTACTAAACGTTGGTAATGCCATTTTTATCCAGTCATTCACTCTGAAAACATAAGGTCATGTTCAAGCCTCCATTATTTTATCTTTAAATTTTTGATCACATGTATTCAAAATTAATCTTTGCTCTTTTTTTTGTTTGTTTGTTTTTTTTTGTGGGTACCGGGGGGTCGACCTCAGGACCTCGCATGCCAACAGGCACCCGTGCCGCTGAGCGATATCACCGGCTCCTTTTTCTTATGTGGGATCCGGGAGTCGAACTCGGGCCCTCGCGCTTGCCGGGCAGGCGCTTAAGCCACTGAGCCATCTCACCTGCCCGATCTTTGCTCTTTTTAAACCCCAAAGCCACTGCATTTATTGTTGCTCTCAGCATTTTTATGTGGGCCATTCCACTCACCTCCTCCTTTGTATTTGGTGTTGTCCTGCTACAATATATGACTACAAAACCATCTCACAAATAGCTATGGCAAACTCAAATCAAACATTTTTGACTAGGGACTGGAGAATGCAGCTCAGTGATAAGATGTTTGGCTGGCATGCTTAAGGCCCTGGCTTCAATCCCAGTACACAAAAAGGAATTTTTAAAAATTTTTTTCTTTACCTTGAAATCCTTTGTAAGTAGCCTCCTTTTCAGAAGTTTGCAAAAATATCTATTTAAAATATTTGTCTTGTGGTTTCACTTTTGGTATGCAAGGAGCTTAAAAGCTACTCCTCTGTCTCAAAAACAAGCAAAAAGCTAACAAACAAACAAACACCCTAGAAAATAACAATTTTGCTCCTTGAGAGCAGTAACATCAAGGACTAACTCCCCTATCCAAACTAGTGAGACAAATGGATGCACAGAATCACAGTTTAACAGAATAGACACCGGCAGCAGAAACCTCAGAGGAGGCCCAGAACCAAGGCAGAAAATCCCGAACTGCCGTTCATGAGTGGTGAGTGGCTCAGTGTTGACAAATCTGAGTTACAACTCCAGAAAGATCCAGTCACTGGGAGCCCCCAGGTTTTTGTGAGTTGGAGATCCAGCAGCTATACTGCATCCTCTCTCAGAGTGAATATTGGGAAAAAGTCCCCCACCCCCCTGTTTCAGGCAAGGATAAAGGAAAAGGAATCATTTTTAAATACTCCAGAGCATTCTGTTCTTACTAAGCCCTGCGCCCTGCGTGATCAGAGTTCAATGTTCTGGGGTCCTATCAGAGAGTAATCAACCTGGGAGAAGGTAAATGCTCAACTCCGCCACCCCTAAATTTTAACATGCGGTGAGGGAAGCACCCAACGGCTCCCTCCAGCCAGCCAGGTCCATCTAAGAGGGGATGGGGTGGGCACCTGAGAAACAATGATGAAATTCACAGTCCAGGTGAATTTACCAAAATACTTGGAAATTTTAAGAAACAATCTAAGAGAAATATTTGCAATTAAAGACACTATAACAGAAGTGAGGAATGCTTTTGATGAACTTATCAGCAGATGACATGTTTAATAAATCTATGATCTTGAGCCTATCTCAATAGAAACTTCCAATACTTAGAAGCAAAAAGAAAAAACAACTGCAATAGAAGAGAACTAAATAGTCAAGTACTGTAAGACAAAATGTGCAACATATGTGTAATGAGAGTAGTAAAAAGAAAAGAAAGAAAGGAACAGATACCATCTAAAGTAATGACTGAGAATTTCCCTTAAATTAATGTGGAACACCAAAGAACAGATAAAGGAATATCAGAGAGCACAGGACAGATAAACTCTAAAAACTCCTAGCCATGTCATAATATAACTACAAATAACTAAAGATGAAGAAAAATTTCTTATAGAAGTCGCTAGGTGTGGGCAAAACCTTACCAATAGAGGAGCAAGTATAGGATTACATTTAACTACTTAGAAATTATGTAAGCAAGAAGAGAGTAGAGTAAAATATTTAAAATATTGAGAAAGGAAAAAAAATCATCAACCTAGAATTCTGTATCAATTTTTGTCCTTCAAAAAGTGAAGGAGCAGTAAATACTCACCTACATTGCAAGAAATGTTAAAAGAAATTTGTTAGGAGAAGAAAAACAATATAGGTCAAAATTCAAAGCTATATAAAGAAAGGAAAAACAACAGAGATAGAATAGAAGAATGTATCATGAAATCGTTTGTTTTACTTACTCTTCATTGACCTAACAGATCAATTAATAATTATCAGATTGACCTAACAGATAATTAATGATTATCAATTAATAATAAAAGTAACAATTAATTCAACTATGTATACTTTTATATAAAACTGTGCATTATATTTGCTTGTGTGTAAATACAACCAATGACAGTAATGATGGGAGGAGGAATTAGGTTTTTTTTTTAATTATAAGACATTTTGATTACCCATGAAGATGTATAACATTATTTGAAAATGGACTTGAATTAGTTGTAAATGTAAATGTACAATGCAAACTCAAGGGCAGTCACAAAAAGGTAATTTATAAAATATAATTAATATTGTAAGTGAGATAAAGCAGAATAATATAAAATGTTCAATTAAAATATCAAAACGACAAACATGTGGAAGACAAAAATAGGGACAAAAAGGGCAATAAATAGAGTTACAAACAAGGCAGATGCAACTATATCAATAAATACTTTAAATATCAATATTCTAAATATACCAATTAAAAGACAGAGATTGAAAAAGGAGTTGTGGAGTAAAGGAGATACAGATTGTGAAAATGGACAAAAAAATAGGATCCAAATTATGTGTTATCTACAAGAAATACACACTAAATATAAATGCACATATATATCAACCATAATGCTATAAAGAAAGATAAACCATACTTACACTAATCAAAGAAAAGGAGTGCCTGTATTAATTTCAGAAAGAACAGACTTCAGACTGAGGAAAGGTATCAGAGACAAGTGATACATGATGATAAGCTTCTAGTCAGGCTAATTTTTAGAAAGAAGAATATAAATTAATAATATTAGAAAGGAAAGAAGGGATATCACTATAGATCCCACGAGCACTAAAATAAAAATCAATAAAAGAATACTAAGAACCTTTCTGTCCCCACAAATATGATAACCCAGATGTAATAGACCAGTCTTTTGAAAATCAACTTGCTAAAATGCACAAGAGGAAATGATGTGAATTGGTTTATATCTGTTAAAGAAATTGAATGACAACTGTCTCAGTCACTTTCCCATCACTTGGACACCACACTCACAACATAAAAGAGGAAATGTTTGTTTGGGTACTCAGTTTCAGTGGATTAAGTCAATGGTTGGCTGACTCCAAAGCAGAAATCGCATGGCAGAGTGGCATGGCAGAGGAAAACAGTTCATCACCTGGTGACCAGGAAGTAGAGAGAGAAAAAAGGACCCAGGGAGGAGAACATACTCTTCCAAGTCATGCCCCTGGTGACCCACCATTAATCAGGTCCTACTTCCAAGTGTGTGATTTTGGGGGTACATTTTAGTTCTAAACGATAATACCTTCCAAAATTGAAAGAACCTGCCTAGATGGAGTTACTGGTGAATTCTATTGAGCATTTAAAGAAGAAATTATAAGGTCTCTTCCAGAAGATAAAAGCAAGTGGAATACATTGTAACTCATTCTAGAAGACCAGCATTGTCATGATAGCAAAACCAGACAAGGATATTAAAGGGGTAGGGAAACCACCTACAGACAACTATATATCATGAACATAGATGAAAAAAATCCTCAACAAAATATTGACAAATTTAACCCAACAATGTATAAAATGATGACACACCATGTTCAAATGGGATTTATTCTAGCTATACAAGGGTGGTTCAACATTTGAAAATCAAAGTAATTCATCATATCAGTATGCTAAAGAATAAAAATCATGGATAATATCAATAAATGGGAAAAAACTGAACACACTTTCATGCTTTAAAAATTTCAGCAAACCAGGAAGAATGGGGAACATCTTTGAATTGATGAAGAATATCTGAAAACTTCTTAAAGCTACCAGAAGCCCTAGATAGCACAATAATATAAGAAAGGAAAGCAAAATATATACAGATTAGTAAAAAATGAATAAAACTCTCTTTGTTCACAGATAACATGATTATCTACATAGACAATCTGAAAAATAAAACAATCTAGAACTATGTAACTACAGAAAAGTCATAGGATATAAGGTTCATATGCTTTCTTTTATACCAGCAATGAACAAGTGGATTTTTGAAATAAAAAATGTATTATGTTTATATTAACATTTCCAAAATGAAATAATGACATATAAATCTAATAATACACGTACAAAGTCTAAACAAGGAAAACTAAAAATCTCTGATGGAAGTTATCCAAAAAAGAAATAAATAAGTGGAGCGAATCAATTCTGTGAAGATTCTAGTTTTTCCCAACTTGATCTATAGATATAACACAATATCATTCAAAATCCCAGTAAATTATTTTGTCAGTATAGATAAACCATTCCTCAAATGCATATGAAAAGGCTAAATGTCTAAAATAGCCAACTTAATTTTGAAGAGGAACAAAGAGGATTGCTGCTATCTGACTTCAAAACTTACTATAAAGCTACAGGAATTAAGGCAGGGTGTGATTAGCAAAAGAACAGCCAAATAGATGAATAGAACAGAATAGAGAGCCCAGAAATAGATTCACAAAAATATAGTCAACTGGCTTTCGACAAAGGAGCAAATATAGCCTTTTCAACGAATGGTGATGGAACAACTGGACATCCGAAAATAAAAAATAAAATGAATCTAGATCCAAAACTTTCAGACTTCATTAAAATTAACTTAAAATAAAATGTAGACTTGAATATAAAGCAAAAAACCATAAAAATAGTTGAAGATAACATAAGAGAAAACCTAGATTACCTTGAGTATAGCAATAAAGTTTCATACAACAAAGATATGATCTATGAAAGAAATGATTGAAAATTTGGACTTCATTAAAATTGTAAACTTCTGCTCTGTGAAAGAGAATGGAAGACAAGCCACACACTGGAAGAAAATATTTGCAAAACACATACCTGATAAGTGACTCTTACCCAAAATATACAAAGAACTCCTAAAACAGATTTTAAAGTAGGCAAAAGACCAGAACAGATACATCACCAAAGAAAATGTGCAGACAGCAAAAAAGCATATCAAAGGGTTCAACATCCTATATCCTTAGAAAATTGCAAATTAAAGCAACAACAAAATACCATTATATACCTATTAAAATACCCAAAATCCAAAACACAACACCAAGTACTGGTGGAGCAACAGAAACTCTTATTCACTGATGGTAGGAATGCAAAATGATATACTATGGAAGCTAGTACAGAAAATTTTTACAAAATTAAGCATGCATATACTATGTATTCCTTAATACATACACAAATGAACCGAAAACTCATATGTACACAAAAGCCCGCTTAAAGATGTTTATAGAACTTTCATCCATAATTTCCAGATCTTGGAATCTACCAAGATATTCTTCTATAAGTGAGAAGATAATTAAATTGCTACATACCCAGAAAATGAAATATTATTCAGAACGAAAAAGAAATGAGCCATCAAGTCATCAAAAGGCATGGTGGAACCCTAAATGAAAGAACCAAACCTGAAAAGGTTTTATATTATATGATTCTTGACATATAACATTCTGGAAAAGACAGAAGTACAGAGACAATAAAAAGGTCAGTGGTTGCCAAGGGCTAAGAGGGTGAGAGTGATGAATAGGCAAGACACAGAGGATTTTTAGGGTAATGTAACCCATTCTGCACAGTGTTACTTGGCTACATGTTGTTACATATTTGTCAAAAGCCATCCAATATCCAAGAGCAAAAGTGAGCCCTAATGTTAAGCCTGGACTCCGGGTGATGAGAATGTGTCAATATAGTTCCACCCATTGTAACAAATACACCTGCTGCAGGGAGAACACCGCATGGCATCTATCTATACTTTCTGCTTTATTTGATCTAAACAAAATGCTTCAAAAGTAAAATTTATTAATTTAAAAATCCATGGGTCTTTTAAATTCTCTGGAAACAAGTGGATACTCTTCATACAACAAAAGAAAAAAAAATGACAGCATTTCTTCTACCTCCTCGAGGAAGAAAGACAGCTCCAGCAGCTTTTGAATTAGGAGGCAGGTTGCATTTTATATTAATGTGACTACGTACACCTTCGAAGCGTTATCTTGATTTCCCCAGTTCACACAGAACTGGCTACTGGATCTATTCGCCACAGCGACATTATCTTGATGAAATGTGGGCTCCTTATCGAAATGAGTCATGCTTCTGGTAAAGACAGTATGATTCTCTTCCCAGAGCACTGCAGCAACTGATTTTTGCTTTAGGAAAAGAGGGAATGTTTCATGACTGTGTGGGTTGTAAACAGAACAAAGAGGTTATCTGCAATTCAGCCTAAAAATAAGCTGCAGAGTTAGCAACAGCATTCTCACTAAGGCCATGCTCCAGAAAAGCTTCAGATGAAAATTTATGTTTGAAATTTTCCTAAAAAAAATTCAAGTGTAACCCAAAATTGCACCCTGCTTAGGGTTTTTTTTTTTTTTTTCCTATATAGCCTGTCACTGGTAAACTTATTTTTCCCCTTTATATAGTAGTAAGATGGTAAAATTTTCCCAAATACATTGTTACAGAGCATTAAGTGTCTGAACTCAGGGACTTAAATCTACTGTCCAGCCAGGGGCAAACAGTAGCATTCTTAGCAGACCTGCATCAGCCCGAGAAGGACGCTGCTAGAAATGTGAAGCCGGAATTTATTATTTAGCATTCTAGCTGGTTAGTGAAAATAGAGCACATTAAAATGAAAAAATGTGCGTTAACAGCTGGTAACAAACTCCATGACCTAACACTCTGTGTGTTTCCTTGTGTAAATATAAATTATGACATCTTTGTGTATAATTAGCATAGATTGTCATTTATAAATAGTATTGCTAAATGCAACAGCAAAAGCAGCACTACAGGTGTGCCCCTGATGTATGACCATCAGCTCGCCCTACATTGAATAAGCGTAATTTCTTTTATGATACCATCCGCAAAAGATTTTTTTACGCTCATTTCTGACTTTGGGCCTACTTTGCCGCCTGTACTGTATGATCTCATTCTGCATAATGAAAGTGTGAATGGGCAATGTTTGTGCGTGTCGCATGCGTCCTGATGCTTTATTTTACAGCAGTGTCTCAAACTTTTTGATATCAGTACTCCACTATGCTTGTAAAAATTATTAGTAAACCTAGTGTGTTTAAATGGGTTATATTTATTGCTACATACTTTATTGGAAATTGAAACTAAAAAATTAAAATGTTTATTAATTTAATATAAAATAACAATAGTAAAATCACTACATAGTAACATAAGTAACGCATTTCTGTGTGTGCAAAAAAGCAACTTTATTTTCCAAAACAAAGAAAATTTAGGAAGAAAAGTGACACTTTTTTACATTTTTACAAATCTCTTTAATGCATGACTTAATAGAAGACAATTAGATTCCCATATCTATTTCTACATCCAGTCATTAACAATATGTGGTTTTGATTGAAGCATATGAAGAAAATGTGGTGTCACATAGATATGTGCTTGGAAAAGGGAAGAAAATTTTAATAGTTTTTCAGAAAATACTGGATATTGTTCTTTGATACTATATAAACTTGAAACTGAAAGTTTCTTAAAAGCTGCAATGTGAAATTTACCTACACCTTCTAATGTGAGCACATTTCATTATGTCATATCAAAAATTAAAATTTGGTGGTATCATCCCTAAACTCATCAGAAAAGTTTTTAAGTATTGGGAAGATATCAAGCTCATGGAAGCCAATACAAGTTTCCAAAATTTTTATTTTTACTCAAAAGCTTAAATTTTATCATTGACAAAAATAGTGCTGGCTGTTTTCCTTGAAGCGACAGGCTTATTTCATTCATTTTCAAGAAAAAATCTTGTCAAATACCAAAGTCTGAATAACCATAGCTTGTCTGTCAGTTGTTCTTTCAAGTAAAAATACTGTTCCATGAAAAATGTATCTGATTTGTCTTGCAGCTCAATCACCAATTGCTTTTCCTTACATGACAGGTAGAGCAGAAAGGTATTTGTATACTTCCATTTTTACTGCTTCACCTAGTACATTTTTAAACAAAATAGGATTAAAATATTAAATGGAATGCAGTAAGTCTACAAAGCCTAATCATATAGCTTGGTGTCACTATCTTGTGTTAGGGGAAGGCATCGGTAATTTTATCTATCAATGCTTCTGAACTATCAATTAAAATGTCAGTGTAGTGATAAAGCCAACTAATATGCAGTATCATCCTGAAAATGTTTTGACGTGTAGACTCCCTAGAGGGGGTCTTGGGAATCCCAGGGATCTGAAGTCCGACATTTGAGACCATTCTGCATGGTCTTCACAGGTGTAATCAATGGATCAAGAGTTTATCTACCGGGAAACAATGTGTCTCAAACATTACTGGCTTAAACAAAAATGTATTATTATGTCTAATAATTCCGGAGTTGATTCAGGTCAGAAAGGAGTCTTTTACTCTGGCAGTGGGGTCCCGAGTCATCTGTCATCTTCCTCACTCTTATTGCTTATGGCTGCCTGCAGTGCTGGGACCAGAGCAGACAAGAATGACTGGGGATCCTTTACTTTTAAACATTTCTGATTAGCTAATTTGGGCTTTCTCAGAACATGGTGGCCTTTAGATAACTAGTTTTTATATGTAAAGGTTTGCTTTCCTCGGAGTCTTTTAAGACATGGTAAATGAGAGACTTGGTTCAGAAATTGTCATAATATCCTTTCTGTTGTAATTTATTGGTCAAAGCAGTCATAAAGACACCCAGATTCAATGGCAGGGAATATAGACCCACTTCTTAATGAAGGAAGTTGAAATAATTTGTGACCACTGTTAATCTACCACAAAGAGTATAACACTGAAGAAGTTGCTACTTAGAATTGCCCAAATCTTACAAGACTCATTTTCCTGGGCTATAAAATGGGGATAATAGTAAATCCTATCTCATATGGTCTCCACGAGCACTAAATGACCCAATTATACAACCCCTAATACTGTGCTACTAAATAGTATAATTTATTGTGTTAAGTATTATAGTCATTCTTACTTTTATTATTTTTAATACCACTATTTCACAGGAGACAAAAATTATCCATTGATTCTATGTTTTTAATTCAGCTTATGCTTTCAGAATTTCACTAGAATTGGATTCCTTGAATTTTAAATTTTTTGCTTCCTTTACATGGTTATCATATTCGCATCAATTTTCTATTCTCGTTATTCCCATGGAAACACAGAAGACTGCAGAGCTAGAAAACAGCCTTCTTTCCAGGCTGTGTTTCACTGTTGGTGACCTTGTATTGATATTTAGTAGCGAGCAGGTCTCAATCCAGTTATTGCTCAAGTTCCTAGAGGGGTTGCCTGGATCGTGGCCAAAATCATAAACTCTGATATGCATTGGTCAACTTGGTCTTGATGAAGACAGCTTGTCTGTGATGGCTCCTGCCCATTTGCGACATTCCTCTTAAGAATGTGTTTTTTAAAATTCTAGGGCCGGGGCCGGTGAGATGGCTCAGCGGCTTAAGCGCCTGCCTGGCAAGCGCGAGGGCCCGAGTTCGACTCCCGGAACCCACATACAAAAAAGGGGCCGGTGATATCGCTCAGCGGCACGGGCGCCTGCTGGCGCGCGAGGTCCTGAGGTCGACCCCCCGGTACCCACAAAAAAAAAAAATAAATAAATAAAAAAATAAAATTCTAGGGCCGGTGAGATGGCTCAGTGGCATAAGTGCCTGCCTGGCAAGCGCAAGGTCCTGAGTTTGACTCCCGGTACCCACATATGAAAAAAAGGGCCAGTGATATCGCTGAGCAGCACGGGCACCTGCTGGTGCACAAGGTCCTGAGTTCGACCCCCGGTACCCACAAAAAAAATAAAATAAAATAAAATAAATTCTAATTTTTACTCATTAATGTGCCATTTGACAGTGTGTTGCCAAGATACTGCAACTCTTCAGCTTTTTCTGCTCTTTTACTTTTACTATGGAGCTCTAAAATCAAATGTAAAAAAATGGTCCTGCACCGCATATGAATAAGTTAGAAATGATGAGATATCCTTCCCAAGTCCACAAATGTAGGAATGTCTGCTTAGGGTCAATCCTGCTAAATAAGTACTTTTATTGGTAAATCTAAATTACTTCATCCCAATGTACAGTAAATGTGCAACTAAACTGTGCACCTAAAGTGTTTGAAACTAAATTTACAATTGAGTTACAAGCAATGAGAATCTGTATGGAATAAAAGCATATTCTACGCTTAAAATACTTCAGTGTATTTTTTCCTTCATTAACCTTAGTAAATGGTACAAGCGATCTTAGACTAGCAAGCACCATCCCTCCAGCTCTCACTTATCCCTTTCTATATTTCCAAGGCTGAATCTTTTGACCCCTTGCCAACTGGTAAGGCAGCACAGAGCTTCTACTGAAAAATTGACTTTCAATGAATAGAATTTTGATGGAAATAACATTTTTATGTGTTAATAGCAATGGTAGCTCTAATTTTCAATTTTCCCCCTGTTAGGTAGTGAAAGAAAACCACAACTATTCAAGAAAACTTGCCATCAATTAAGTCACATTATTTCCAGAATATATCATCTTGGTTTCCTTTTTGAGTCCCACGAGTTATAAAACTGTCTTCCATTATTTGAAAAATAACTAATAAATCTTCTATTTAGGTGTCAAACATCCTGTATTCAGAGTCAGCCAGAAATGATCTGCAGGCCTCCATCCTCTCCTGCTGCCACCTCAGGATCCGGACCCTTGAGTCTCTAATCAAGAAATCCCTCACACTCAGGAAGTTTCAAATTAGAATACGGGTAATGGATTTGAGTGGATGAAAACATTTTCATAGCGAATTGGTTCTGCTTTCCTAGTGGCTTGAGGTGGACTCAATTATCTTCTAATGATGCCATTTGGTCTCCATTTAAAATACAACCAACCAGAGATGGCTTCATTTTTGAAGTCACAGCGCTGCCACTACTTGACTTTAAGACTCGCTGTAAAGTAAGTCAAGCTAATCAAGGCAGTGTGGTCTTATCAGAAGAATAAATGATTAGACTTAAAAATTAACTACTTAGTACCCTTTCCTCCAATATAGACTCTTACACTAGTTTATCACTTTGCTTTGATTCAACGTTATCTCACTCTTTGTTCTCTATCTCTTCTGGACTTGTAGTCAGTCAGGTTGGTAAGTTACAAAATATTATTTACCCTTGGTAAGGCTCTGTGCCAGACCTCTAGCCTTGTGTAACTGCTTTTCTACTCCTCCAGAGCCCCGCTCTTTCATAGCTGTGACGCAGAGCACAGACATTGCTCTCTGCTTCTCAGTGCTCCTCACTGGCTGGTAAACTCCATGAAAATCAAGAGTGTGCATGTTCTTGGTCAGTGCTGTTTTCTTAGTATTTCTCACAGCAGGCACGGTAGGTGCTTGGTATATGTGTTAACTGTGATTCAACAGATTATCTTGCCTGCATTGGGCCTTCACCTTTTCATGGTCGCTATTTATGTATTTTGTTTCGTTTTTCACTGTACGTGTTTAATTATTTCTTTCATGTGCTTGTCAGTGCTGTCTGACCCTAATTGAGTAAGACACTGTCTGTTTAATCAATCTTTTTCCATGTCCAGAAAAGAATAGCTCCTGTAACCAGACTTTTAAATTCAGAATAAATTACTCTGGAATTAAGTTCTTTTAGGAGCAAGGGTAGGAATAATAGAATTTTCCATTTATATTGTCTCATACTTTCTGTTTTCTACTCAATAAATATTAAATAGCCTAAAATGTGACTTCAGAGAAAATATTGACTAAAGATACCTCTGTGAGCCTGGGGATATAGCTCAGTGTTTGAGCATTTGCCTAGCATGTGTGAGGCCATGGGGTTTGATCCTCAGCACTACGAACGAAACAAAACAAAGCCACTGTAGTAGCTAATGAATCTGACACTGGTAGTTCTAGAGGCATCATGCCTTAAATACGGGCACGTTTGGCACTAGCCAAATCTCAACTTGAATGCTGGCCGTGCCTCTGACTTCATGATGCCAGGTCTGAGGTTCTGCATCTTCAAAGTGGGCTTGATAAAACTGAAGTCCTCGGGGGTCATATAAGGGATAAAGAGGAAAAAAATTTGATAGCACTGGACATGTGGCATAGTGATTTGTGACAGTTGCATTAATATTTTTCTTCTGACCAATTTACAGTTATTGTTAATATAAAGTAGGAGATTCATTATATCCAGGTAATATGTCTATATATGGTATTTACTGGCTTATTTTGTTTGCAAAAGAGAGATATTGTTAAATAAATGTAAAAGTTTCCAGGACCTTAACATCTTGGACAAATAACAGTGCATGCAGTAGACAAATGATCTTTATGTTACAGTTTACAGATACGGAGAACTTTGAACTGGACCTGGGTGTTGGAGGCCACAACTCTGTGTGGAGCCTGCTTGTAATTGGGTGGCAGCTAAGACATTCCAGTCCATCATGAGCTGTACAAAAAGCTATTTAAGTGAAAGATGGTTGGTCGACTTAAACTAGAGTGCAGGATCTATCATTTTATTTTATAGCAGATGATTACTCCTACCATATGCAATACAAAGTACGTTTAACGTTGCAAATGAAATCTTTGAAAATACATATGCCTAGCTTTTAAAAAAGCAGAATTGCAATCGTGTAAGTTGGAAATGAGTTATCCTAAAATCTCATTCTTGAACTCTATCACTGTATCTTTATGCAATTGAGCAATTTTATGTCAAAATGATTTTATAGAAATCACACACAAAAAAAGTAGCTTCATCGCAGTATTCAAATGTGTATGACATTTTGTTTTGGAATTATTTAAAAATAGTATCAGAGAAAGTTGAAGAAATTCTGTTATTTTATTCCTTATATGGTAACTACAAATTAAGAAGTCACTGAATGAATACTTAAAGCTGGGTTAGCTTCTTGTAGGAAAATTACACACACACACACACACACACACACACCCTTACATATATTGTGATTTCAGGAGGCCAAATTTATTTGTCTCAGTTATAGATGCAACTGTATGATCACAATTCTTTCCTCAGGCAAAGCTGGGCTGCGAGGATGACTGCACCTCACAGCAAATGCCAAGTTTTTGTGCTTCCTTTTACTAAAACTCCCTTTTGGGAATGTTACTGCCCTCTCCTGGGGTAGTAAGAAAGCAAACAAAGGCTAGAAATACTGTTTCCATACTTCTTTCTCTGGGAGAATGGATTGGAAATTTTCTCTATGAAAATCTGAGGCACTTCAGTGTGTGCGCGTGTGTTCACGTGTGTGTGGCTAGGACACTGACTGTCACAACTGCATATTAATTTTTTGTTTAATCTCTCTTCTTATATGTGTATAGGTAACTATGGACTATATATGTGTATGTGTATCTATGAGAGAAGATGTGATACATATACACACATATATTCTTCTTAATGTTATACCTATATATAAATACATATGTATGTATATGTATATACCTCCCTACAAATTCCTCATGAAAGAGAGGAGAGAGGGAATAAACATACAGTAGAAAGAAGCTTCAAGCTTCTTTGTGTGAGAAGTCAGACTAGTTATAAAATCCAAGATGGAAAGCAGTGGGACAGAATATCAACTGACTTACTGATGGTAAATTGCCATCATTTCTATTTATGTTAGATCTTTTATTACTATATAATATGCTATGTCATCAAAGTCAATAAATAACTTAAATATTGATTCATCACATCACTTTTTATGATGTTAAGTTAGTATGAATATCACCTAAGAGGTGCATTTTGTCTTTTCACACAGTTTTTTTTTTTTTTTGTGGGTACTGGGGGTTGAACTCAGGACCTCACGCACTAGCAGGCGCCCGTGCCGCTGAGCGATATCACCAGCCCTTTTCTCGTATGTGGGTACCGGGAGTTGAACTCAGGACGTTGTGCTTGCTGGGCAGGTGCTTAGGCCACTGAGCTATCTCACCGGCCCCTTCATACAGTTTAAGATCCAAATTTATGTAATACTTATTCATTTCTTGCTTACAATTCAGGTTTTTTCTAGAAAAGACTGGGATGACATTGTTATAAATTCCTCTATTTATGTGCTTGATTGTGGTCTCAGAAGCTAGAGCAATATACGCCTCCAGTACATAAATATCTATTTTTCTTTTTTTTCTTTCCTTCCTTCCTTCCCTCCTTTTTCCCCTCCTTTCTTCCTTTCCTTCCTCCTTCTTTTTTCTTTCTCTTCCTTCTTATTCTTTTCTCTTCTCTCTTCCCTCCTTCCTTTCCTCCTTTCCTCTGTCCTTCCCCCTTTCCTTCCTTCCTTCCTTCCTTTCTTCCTTCCTCTCCTTCCCTCTTCTCTTTCTCTGTTCTGAAGATCAAAACCAAGAACACCTGCATCCAGAAGTAAAAAGTCCCAATCATATTTATTTATCATCTATATAAAAAATACATTGGCAACTTTATTATTGTACATAGCTCATGTTTACTGAATACTATACAAACTAAGATATTCACAATATTTTTGAATAAAGATTTTAAAAGATAGAAAAATATGATTATGTTAATTCAATTCTGGAGTTTATTTTAAAAGGAAGTACCTTGCAGTAATCAAATAATTCATATGTAAACTACATGTATGCTTATTGTTTATTGAACTTATTAGCTATTTGCATTTATATGTTCTTTTTCCTGTTCATATTCTCTGATGAATGATATGGGAAGTCAATACAGACTGAAGATGTCATAACAGATTTTTCTAGACAAAGTAGCTGTGCTCTGAATTTAATACAAATGCAGTAAAGGAAGAAATGTTATTTATACTTGCCCAGGTCACTGCAATATAGAGAATATTACTTAACATAGTAAGCTCACATTTTCACTTTCAATTACTTTTTAAATTCTAGTTGAATTTATCTGTTCCTCTTTATGCTATAAGTAGTGCGTATTTATTTAGAAAATGGAAGTTCCTTGTAAGTACTAAAGGATTCCACGTTTCTCTTTGTGTTTGTTTTAGCCATTCTTAATTTTAAGAATTCTGTTAACTTGTGCTTATCTTTCTGCACTCATTATTGGTACTTAATGACTCAAAGGTACCAGTGAATATACTGATACATAGCTTTCTTAAAACATTTAAACATTCTTGTTATAATGGTATTTTATTCCTTTTACTAATAACTTATTACATAGAAAGAGTGAATTATGTTGGATTAGTAGTAACTTTGCCTTTATTGAATCTTAGAAGAAATAAATGGCTTTTCTAAAAAATAGCACTTGGATCTATTCAAATATGAGTTAATAGATAATTGGGTTCCCTTTTGTGCTTAATATCGTCGTGTTGGGTTGTGCGTCCGTGCGTGCGCGTGCAGAGGAAGCGCTGTTTGTACTCTTTTGCTCTTCTCTCTTTCAGTGCACACCATTGCTCTGTGTCTGGTGCCAGCAGCTACCTGGCTGGGATCACCATTGTGTCCCACGCTTGCTCCCAGCAGACCCTGCGGTTTCTGCCAAGGGTGGAGGAGGGCCCTGTCTCCATGACAACCGTGTGTCCACCGGAAGCTGCTCAGAGCTAAAGTTCTGAGAGCATGTTGAGGGAATGTTTCTGAGGAAAATCCCATCTCAGTCCCCCTCCTTCCAGAGCAATTCATTAAATTATGTGTGCAGTTACCCAGGGCTACAAACTTTTACATAATTTTGTTAACCTTAAATCCATACACCCCAAACTATTTCACAAACAATAAAAGCACATCACAAGGATTCTTCTGGCCTCTGGCCTATAGTTTTACAACCCCTCTCCCGTATTACGTTATCTTTCACTTTGTCTCTAGTTTTCCAATTCACTGAGATGATTCAAATATTAATGACCACTGGAAAGACAGAAGCTCCTTTAGCCTGGTAATATTGTTGCAATACATTATGAATATTTGAAATAAAAGTGTCTTTGCTGTGCTTTAGCAAACTTCCTGGCATATTTGAAATTGTAACACAAAAAATCTGTTTTGCCATTTGACAAAATAAACAATGTAAATTTACATTAATTCATTGGGGGTGAGGAACTGATTTACGATTGCCACATTCTGAGTAATATTTTACACATTCTTATTTTTTAAAAAATAAACTCTTCCCCAGAACATGAATATTTTTTATTTTGCCTCCTATCTGTCTCCACTAATAGTCATGGGCTGGCACAGTTCTTTGCCTCAGCTCTTTACCTTCTCTCGCGGCAGTCTCTCCAGGCTTGTGGCTTCAACTAGCATCCTCAACCAAATGAATGACAATTTGTTTCTCCAGTGTTTTAGCCTGACCTCAGCAATGTGTGGTGGCTTTACGCAGAGTGAATTTAGATAATCTGGAACTACATCTCCCAAAGTCTTTGTCTGGTATGTTAGCTTTGTCCTTCGGGAGAATGGCAGTGTGTATCTTTTGAAGATAGTAAGGATGGTTTTCAGCCGGCTTAGGCAATGTGCTCTGTTGTGCCTGCTGCTGCTGATCTTGAGGTACTACCGTCTGATCTGCTTCACTAGCTCCCACCATACCCTTCCTTCACCTTCTCCAAGGTTGATACGAAGCTCCATGTTGCAGCGGTCAGCTTCTTTTTTGCAGGTCACACACCTTTTTGGATCCTTTCTTTGGCTTCTCTAGATCCTATCCAGATATATATGCAGGGGAAATGTGAATAAATTCAAAAAGAGAAATATGAAAGTGTACATTTGTACAGAAGATTTTTGTATATTTTACCTGTAATATAAACAGGTAAAGACTCAATAAATTCAGAGATGATTAGACATTATGTGTACTATCACTTCACGATTTGAGAACAGACATTCTTTTCAAATATGCACAAAATATTTACTGGAACAGACTGTCTGCCATCTACATAAGAAAGTTATATTCTTTGGCTGCAATGGGATTAAGTTAGCAGTTAATGACATGAAAATTTAGTGGAAGGTCCTGATGTTTTTGAAAGCCGAGATACATTTCCAAATAAACTATAAGTCAAAGAAAAATCACAATTAAAATAGTTTGGAAAAAAGAATGAATAAAAATAGTACATATAAAACTTGCAGAATATGATGGAAACTATGCTTTGAGGAAAATTTATGTCCATAAAAGCATGCATTCAATGCTAAATATATGATCTAAATTTTTATCTCATAGACAAATAAAACTAAACCAATAGAAAATAGGAACAGGGCTGGCGAGATAGCTCAGCAGCATAAGCGCCTGCCTGGCAAGCACGAGGTCCTGAGTTGGACTCCCGGTACCCACATATGAAAAAAGGGCCAGTGATATTGCCAATACACAATAAGACTCAAGTATATTTATGTTAACCAAGAGACATCACAACATTTATGTAAATGTATGTCTACTCTTATTGACCAAATTGAAGTGGGGGAGGATTCATTATGTGAGATTTTTCTGAGGTAAATTTTGAGTTCTTTGATGCCTCCCACCACACCCTCAAAGTCATTATCTGATATCTACCTTGCTGACTCTCCAGAGTGTACTAAGGAAACAAAAATGCTAGTCTTATTGTGTATCGCTGTCTACTACCATAAATAAGCCAAGGCATTATCAATTGTTTTATCAGAGATGGCAACAAATTTCACTCTTCTCTACCATGAAACAAGAAATCTATAATAATGGACAAATAAAAAATAATAAGCACAATTTCCAAAGTTACTGCCAGAGTACCATTTAACTACAAAGGAAAAATATAGGTGAGGGAGAAGGGAAAAAGGAAACTACAAATAAAACTAGAAAACAAGTTAACAAAATATCTGTAGTAAGATCTTACTTATGAATAATATCCTTAAATGTAAATAGATTAACATTTTCCAATGTTAAAAAACACAATTACTAAATGTAACTATGTAAAAGAAAACCCAACTCTATGTTGCTTACGAGAAACTCATTTCTCTTTTAAGACCATGCATAGACTACAATGAGTGATAGAATAAGATATTCCATGAAAATAGAATCCAAAAGAAAGTAGGAATAGTCAGAGTTAGATAAAATAGACTTTAAATCAGAAGCAGTAAAAAACAAGGAAGGTTATTTTATCATGAAAAGGGGATCAATTCAGCAAGATGAAATAACAATTCTAAAATATACACACCAATATCAGAGCACTGAAATCTATAAAGCAAATATTGGTAGAAATAGAGGGAGAGATAGACACTACTGTATGACTAACTAGGGACGTAACACTCTGCCTTCAGCAATGATGGACAGATCATCCAGATAGAATATCAACAAAAAACATACTGCATCCCACTCCAAATGGAACCAACACACTACTATAGAACATTCCATTGTAAAGCTGATGCACACACATGCTTCTTATCAGCACATGGATTATAAAGAACAGATCATATGCTAAGCCATAAAACAAGTCTCAGTAAATTTTAATAAAGAAATCAAGTAATTTTTCTGATCACATCCAAAAACAAGCAAACAAACAAATTAGAAATCAAGGACAAAACAACTTTGGAAACTCTAAAAATGCATAGAACAACTTACTTGTGAAGAACTAATAGATCAAGGAAGGAATCAAGAATGAACTTAAAAGATTTCTAGAAATAAATGAAAATGGAGACACAACATACCAAAACCTATGGGACACAACAAAACAGTGTTAAGAGGGACTTTCATGGCAATCAACAGCTACACCAAAAAAAGTACAAAGCTCTCAAGTAAACAGTCTATCACTGCATCTCAAGAGACTAGAAACATAAGAAAAACAAAAACCAAAATCAGAAGGAAAGAAATAGTAAAGATTAATGAGAAATAAATTGAATAGATGCTAAAAATAAAAAAAATCAACAAAGTGAAGAACTGGTTCTTTGCAAAGATAAAATTGACAAACCTTTAGCTAGACTAAGAAAAAAAGAAGACTCAAAATAAGAAATGGAAAAGGAGACATTACAACTGATGCCACAGATACATGAAGGATCATTAGAGATTATTATAAACAACTTTGCACCAACAAATTTGATAACCTAAAAGCAATGGACAAATTCCTGGGTATACGAACATTACCAAGGTTAAGTCATGAGGAAATAGAATACCTAAAGAGACAAAAAACAAATATTAATAAGTAATAAAAAGTCACTCATCAGAGGAAATACCTGAAACAGATGGCTTCATTGTTGAATTTTACTAAACATTTAAAGAAAGACTAGCCTTGATTTTTCTTTAACTATTCCAAAAAATTGAAGAGAAAGAAATTCTTTCTAGCTCCTTCTATGAAGCCAAGATCACCCTATACCAAAACCAGACAAGAACACACACACACACACACCAGAAAACAAGCTATGGGTCAATAACTTTGATGTGCACAGACACAAGTCTTCAAAAAATACTACCAAACTGAATCAAAAACACATCATTAAAAGTAATATTCACTGTGATCAAAGGATGCAAGGATGATGTTTCAACACATGCAGATCAATAAAACATTAACAGAATGAAGGGCAAAAGCATTATGATCATCTCAAAGGATTAAGAGAAGACATTTGAAAAAATCTATCATCGCTTTATGATTGAAACTCTAAAAAATTAGGTATATAAGGAACATACCTCAGCATATAAATGCCATGTAGTAAGCCAACAACAAACATAATACTTAACTGAGACAGGCTGAAGGCCTTCTCTCTAAGATCTGGAATAAGACAAGGATGCCCACTTAAGCACTTTCATGTAAATAGTCCCACAAGTCCTAGCCAAAGCAATCAGGCAAGAGGAAGAAATAAAGGGCATCCAAATTAGAAAAGGGGAATTTAAATTGTCGCTATTTGTAGATGATATGATCATATATATAGAAACCTCAAAGACTCCACCAAAAAACTTAGGACATATAAAAGAATTCAGAAAAGTTGCAGGATACAAAAATCAATACGTGGCATTATTTTCTTTGCTTGAATGATTGCAATACAAATTTTGATGGTTTAAACGATAATAAGTTCATGATATAAGACAATTTAGTGTATACTAGGTAAAAATTGTGTTTTACTGTACTTCGGCATTGTCTATCTAAATGAACTCTATTCAATTAAATCAACTTAGAAAATAAATTAATATGTATTTCTCTCCAAATGTCCAGGAAAATTATGTATTCTACAAACAAACTTTTTCAAAGTAATTAATGCAAGGTTGTAGGGAGCAAAAGTTGGGGAGTTGTTGGTCAAAGGATACAAAATTTCACTTATATAGGAGAAAATAAGAAGCCTATTGTATAACATAGTGCTATAGTTAGTCACAGTATATTGTGTCCTTAAAAAATACCAAGAAAGCAGATTTTGTCTTCTCATCACAAAAATGATAACTGTGAAGTGATATATTTGTTAAATACCTCCATTTAGGCATTTTTAAATTTTAAAGCATCATGTTGTATGTGATAAATACATACAATGTTATTTATCAATGAAATAATTGTGGTAGAAATTAATAGTTGTTTTTTACAGACTCAAAAGAGAAATACAATAATTTAGATTAGTGTCTGGCATAATTTTATTTCATCATGGTGATTTTCCTTTAGTATTTCTTATACCACACATCTGCTTGCAAAACTCTTCCATTTTTCTTTTGTTTATCTGAGAATGTCTCATTTTTCCCTTTATATCTAAGAGATAGTTTTGCTAGAAAGATAATTATTTTAACAATTTTTTTATTTTCACAATGTTACGGTTTGGATATGAATGTCTTGCAAAAGCCTCATATGTTTGGAGGATATTTGGATTACAGTGGAGCCATAGCTGAGTTGCTGTTAGGAGGTGTGGCCGTGGTGGAGGTGAGCCACTAGAAGCATGACCTGGAAGGGTATATTTCCCTCCTTTGCTCCTGCATTCTCTCTCTCTGCTTCCTGACCACTATGACAGAAGCAGCTTTCCTCTACTATTCCCCTCTGCCTTGTTTCTTCCTCACAGGTAGCCAATCTTGGACTAAGACAGTAGCCATAATACACTTCTCCTCCTTTAAGGGTGAGTGTTGGTTATTTTGTTCCAGTGACAGGAAAGTGACTATGACAAGTACTTGATAGATGTTGCCCCAGTGCCTTCTAATGTCCATGGTCTCAGATAAGGAATCAACTGTCAATTCTGTTTAAATTCTCTTGTACATAATGAGTTTTTCCTTTATTCTGCTGTTTTCAAGCTTTTCTTTTTTTACCTTTCAAAATTTTGATTATGATATATTTGGTTTTACATCTCCTTGCATGTATCTTAGATATACAGATTAATGCTTTTCATCAAATTTAGTAGATTTCGTTACTACTTTTTCTAATAGAGTAAAACCTTGGATTGGGAGTAACTTGTTCTGCGAGTGTTCTGCAAGACAAGCAAATATTTCTAATGAATTATAGTTTGATGAATTAAAGATGTCTTGCAATATGAGAAATATGTGATGCCAAATGTCACATGATCACATCTGAGCCAATAGTTCTTCTCTCTCTTGCTGTGGGATTGTGCCTGATTATCTCCTGGTACCAAGAGGTTATGGAGGAGATCTCATCTGCAGAAGAGGAGGAGAAAAAGGCAGAGGAATTCCTCACTTCAAATGTGATTAGGGAGATGTGCAAAATGTGGAAAATGGTGTAAAAATTTTTAGAAAAGCACCACCCAAATAAGGCTTTGGCAGTGTTAGCGATGCATCTGTTTAATGACAATGCAATGTCACATTTCTGCAAAATCCTCAAAAGGAGGCAAAAGCAAGTGTCATTGGATAGGTTCCTTGTTAGAGTCGCACAAAAAGAAAAAGATTCCATCGAGCCAATAAAATAACTCTTCTCCCTTGCCTCCCTCACACCAGCCATGAAGGTTTTCAAAGGTAAGTGCAGGTTAATTTGTTTATTTTTCTTTATATTTTGTATTTTCTTTATTACTTTATATTATATTCCAGTATTGCAATCATTTCTATACGAAGATTTTTGGGCTGTGGAATGAATAATCTGAGTTTCCATTATTTCTCATGGGGAAATTCATTTTGACATACAAGTGCTTTGGATTACGAGCATATTTCTGGAACAAATTTTGCTCACAAAGCAATCTTTTACTGTATTTTGTCTTTCCCTTTCTTTCTCTTTTTTAATTCTGATACTCCCATTATACCTATATTTATGCTACTCATGGTGTCTCATATTTTATGAGGTTCTGTTTAAATTGTTTTTTTTTTTTTTTGCTGTATTGATCTTGGTAATTTTTTCCTTCTACCATCTCAAATTTGAATCCTCCTAGTAAACTTTTTTGCTCATTATTTGCTTTATAACTCCAGAATTTCTGAGTCCTCCTATCCTACACAGTTGTTGTTGTTGCTGTAATTATTTGCTTAGTTTAAAAATATTTTAGTGTTTTTGGAAAGTCTATTTTCTCTACAGTGTGTAACATATCGTGTCCCAGATTGGATTATTTTCCACCGTTTTTATTTATTAGCCTGGATACCTTAGTATTGCCCTTGGACTCAAATAAGGCAATTATTGGGCACAGGTTGTGCATAAGCTCCCTTACAGAGTCAGGTATTTCACTATTGGATGTGCATGTGACACATGGAAACCACTACCCCATTTCACGAAAATTGAATTTTTGGCTTCATGTTCAGCCAGGGAAAGCAGGCTTGAAACTTTCCTCTCCGATGGGCCAAAGGGAGCACAACATTGGACATATGTGGAGTCCTGTCAGACTACGTGGGATGAGTCTGAATTCCTTTTTTGTCATGGCCTCCTATGAGTCTTCCTTGGTATCAGAAACATTTCTTATTCAATTAGTGTTTGATTACAGTTTGTGTTTAAGCCCTTTTATGAGTGAGCCTTTCATCCGATGTTGATGGGTTTGGGTGCAGCTTGTGAAATGCTTTCACGTGCGAGTCAAATATAATAAAATAGTTGTAATGCAGAATCAGTGGAAACCCTGAGATTTTTTTTTCCTGCACACTAGATAGTCTCATCTGGGGATGATGGGAGATAGTGACACACAATGTGTGTAGTTTATGTCTAGTCTACTTTGTAGTATCATTTTGGTTGTTGTCTCTGCAGAAAACTACACTTTACAAAGATAGGACATTGGAAATGGAAGCAGGCTTTCCAAGGCTTTTGTGGTCATCTTAAGATATTCCACCTTGATCTTAATGCAGAATATGTAGCGATTTGAAGTTATCTCAAGCATACTGTCAAGGTCCCCATGACTTGCAATCTCAAGTAATTGATCCTCATGGAGCACCAACAAAATGGGTCACAGGTGCATTCCTTCTGAGAAGTAATGTTCAAACTCTTTGGAAGCTGAGATAAGTGATCATGCACTAGCTAGGAGAAAGAAGTCCTGACTTTGTCTCTTTCAAAATCTTGACTAATGTTTGAAACATGTCAAAAATTCCAGTTCACTCTTCACCCTTATAGTTCCATTTTGGCTTTAAATGCAGTAACTTAATCTGCCAATTTAAATCCAGTTGTCATTCTCCCCTGAAATGACAGTTTGTGGTGACACTGAATATGTCACAGGAGTAAGGAAGTTTTGTGACCCATTCTATGCCAGCTAAATATGCTGCTAGTAGTGATTGTTTTTCTAAAAGGTAATCTTTGGAGTGGCTCTCATAGCTCAAAAACTCTGACCAGTGAAAGCCATCTCTTTTCTGCATACGAGAAGCCATGTGTATCCTGTGTCCCTCTCCTCACAGAGCTGCATGAACGGATGTGAATTAAGGGATCATACTTTAATGTGGTTGAAAATTTTAATTATATCCTGCAAAATATTGTTAAGTTCAGGTGATATTTTTCAGCTAGCCAGTATTTCTCTATGGATGACACAGTGCATAGATTTGCATTCAGAAGTGATCTCTTTAACCTAAGTAGTTAAACAAGAAAGCCATTCAGTAATGGCAGCTGTTTCATAAGTGTGTATACTGACGCAAAATGATCAATTCAGTTTTCCTGATATACTGCATATATAATCATTCAAACAGTTGTATAGTTCTGCCATTGTGGTGTTGGTTACAGCAAAAGTGCACATAACATATTCTCATACATATCCTCCTGAAATATATAGTGCAAAAAAAAAAGCATTATTGCCCTGTTGTTAGTGTCAGTAGACTCTTCAACCTGGATTGAGTACCATGGTTATCCTTTTCAATAATTGTACCTCAGTAATCTCTGCTGTTTCATCCATTCATTTAGTTATAGTGCTAGGAACGCATGCCACCTTTCGAACTAAAACCTCTCTTAAAGGTTTATGATCAATGGCCTTAGTAGCAGGCAGGACCAACTGTTCATGAATAGTTAAAGGGTCCTTAGCTTTAGCCACTACAAATGATGCTCACAGTGCTGACATATTTGATGAAGTGGCGGCCTTCAATAATTGCTAGTGTTCTTTGTGTTCATATATTTTTCTTTTGAAAAACTCAAAAGGCTCGTGTTTTAATGCAAGGTGCTTGGTATCTATGTATTAAAGCAATTTTGAAGATTTCATGGCTTTGTTGGGTACTGTGTGGGCTGGGAGATTGTGAATCACATGTTGCAATGAACTCCTAATTTAAGTACAACTTTTGGTATTTTCTTTTCAATGGAGATTTCTTTTTATTGACAGTCTTCTTGCTCATCATTGGGTCTTACTCCTTTTCAAAGAAGCACTCCAGTGATGTTTGCTTTTTACTCATTTTTATTAGGGTTAGCTTGTGGGTTTATCAAAACTGTGACTCAGACAAGTGTGCAGTGTAGAAAAGAGACACAGATAGAAGTGGTAAATCAAATCATAGGTATGTCAGATTCTGAATTAAAGCCTGCCACCAGATGAAGCTGTATGATTCAAGTACAATAATTCATTACCATTATAAATCCTGTCACAAGATGCAGTTTAATTGTCATTTGTCACTCACTGAGAAGGTTTTGATATAAATCTGTGAGAAATTAATTTTGGTACTTGTGCAGTCAAACCTCATTGCCAATGTTAATCTGTATTGCAGCTACTTGCTGGTGCTAGCATCATGGCCTCAGCTCCACTTCATATCATGCAGCATTATATTCTCATAAGGAGCACACATCCTATATCCCTCATATGTATAGTTCACAGTAAGGTTTGTGGTACCATGAGAATCTAATGCTACTGCTGGTATGAGAGGAAGCAGAGCTCAGGCAGTAATGCAAGTGATGGAGGATGGGTATAAATACAGATGGAGGTTCAGTTGCTTGTCCACTGCTCACCACTTTCTGTGTGTCCTGATTCCTAACAAGCCACAGACTGGTACTAGTCCAGAGCCTGGGGTTTGGCGACTCCTGTCTTAAGAAAATTGTACTTTGCTAAGACCTTACAGTTATCTGTTAGTAGGTAGATCTGACAGATACACCACCATTTTCAGATGAGAAAATTAGAAGTGAATTTTTAAGACACCAAATGTATTTTAAAAAGCTACATTCCTGATTTAATTACATTCAAATCAGAGAACATAGTTTGTTCTGTATGACTTTAATTCTTTGAACTTTTAACATTTGCTTTTGACCTACCATGTAATGCATTTAAAAAAATATGACATGTATATTTGAAATAAAATCATTGAATTTTTTCAATTGTTTCAATGTTCTTTATGTGCTTAATAGAGAGGGCCCCAGTCCCTGGGCCATGGGTTGGTATTAGTCTATGGCTTGTTAGGAACAAGGCTGCACAGCAGGGATGAACACTGAGCAAGTAAGCAAGCAAGCAAAACTTCATCTCTGCTTACAGACACTCTGCATCACTCGCGTTGCTGCCTGAGCTTTGCCTCTGTCAGACCAGCGGTGGCATTAGATTCTTACAGGAGCCTGAATCCTACTGTGAGCTGGGCATGTTAGGTCACATGCTTTTATGAGAATAGAATCCCCAAACTATCTCCTCATACTTGTACATGGAAAAATTATCTTCCACAAAACTGGTCCCTGGTACCAAAAATGTTAGGGACTGCTAGTCTAATAGATAAAGTTGTTAATTGCAATGTTTAAAGCTTACATATACTTTTAGGTTTTTCTGTACAAGTGAGCTATTCATGATGCAGGAAAGCATGTTGGAAACTTTCATTTCACAGTAGATTTGTCTGTCTTTTTGTGATTCATTATAGTTTTGCTTCATATGTTTTAAAGATAAGTTTAGTAGATGCATTCAAAATATATGGTGATTTAAATTAAAAAAATTATTACAGTACAAAAACACATTGTCATTAATGTCCCTTACAATACTCCCCTGTTTCAAACACATTTATCCCATTGTTCTTGCCACTTTTTGAAGTGGTTCTGGAAGTTCGTATTTGTGAGTGTCTTTATAAAGTTATCAATTTTAGGATAATGATGCTGCAATGTGCCACTCAACAGACAGCCAGGCTCACAAAAACATTATGGTATATCCTCATCCAGCTTACTCACCGCTCTGCACTATGCAACTTTGGACTCTTCTTCCAAGTCAAAGTGACCAGGAGAAGTCAATGTTTTGAATAGATTCAGGAGTTTCAGCAGTCATGACAGTGAAACGAAAGACAAGAAAAACGACTTCCAGAACTGCTTCAAAAAGTGGTAAGAATGATGGGATAAGTACTCAAACGAAAGGGAAATATTTTGAGAGGGATTAATTGCATTGCGTCTTTTACTATAATTATTATTTTAAATTGAAATATTATGTATTTTTAGATCACACCTCATTTCCTCATTTGCTTAATTTTAACCTTTCTGTATTTTTATAGTTTAGTTTATTTATTGGAAATGGCTGAATTGTAAAAATCACAACCAACATTTTATAGTGATGTTCAAACACACATCGTCCTAGTTCTGTTAAGCACTGGTGTTCAGTAGATAGGTATATTAAGTGCATTTTTTACATATAATACTTTCAATGGATATGGGTTTATTGGAATGTAAAGTCATCATAAGTTGAGAACCATCTATATGTTGATCTCTGGTAATTAATGATTTGTTTCTGTAATATCACTAATGCCATAGTATTACATTTAACTGTGTTCTGGAATTGTTCTCCAGCATGTACTATTTTTACCGAATACAGTGTGATTTTTTTCTGTTATTGAGCAAATGGTTACCCTGGATATCAAGCAGCATAATGAAGTGAATAAAAGATTGGGTATGGAACCAGATTTCCTGGATTAGTATCTTTGTTGTGGTCCTTCTCATTAGTATATCCTTGAACAAATTAAAAGATACCATCTGGATTTCAGTTTCTTCATGGTTCTTATCTTTATGGGGATAATGTGAGTATTACCATGAAAAGTATTTGATAAATGATTAGAGCACAGTAGGCACTTGTTTTATGCTGGCTATTTAAATTTCCACCAGGTTACACTACTTTGTAAATTTTGTTCTATGTATCTCTTCCACCTCATGCTTTTGAATTTATTTAATAACAGACTTTCTCTACTAGATCCCCCTTAATATCTCCCTTGCTACTAGATTTTAACATCTTTATTCCATTTCTTGCCATTCCATATGTATCTTTGAAATTTTATTGAACATTTGTAGTAATGTATCAGTTGATATTTTTATCATCTGCTGGAATAATACAAAGAGCATGGAAGTTTGAACTTCATGAACGTACCTCCCAGTTGGCCTGAAAATTATTCTTTTAGCTCTGTCAGTTTTAACAGAGAAGTTAAAATTGTTACTGCTTTAAGCCATAATTACTTGTACACATTTTCCTCTAAACTCGGGTTCAAGCTTTTTTTTCCCAACTTTTCATTCTGCACTTAGAACTTTTTGTGGAAATAATATTCATTTTCCTGAAGTACATCCTCTGAAGTATATTTCTTTTGTGGGAAGATATTATTTATACAATATTTCTTTTAAAAATTTATCTAAATTGTCTTCATTCATTCTGGTCCAATTCAGTTTGTGATCAGAATTGTAGAAAGAATTCAGTTTGTGAACCAAGGCACCACTGTGTTTTATATTTGAAGACTTTGTGGGTATGTTACCCTAGCCTCTGCAACTCGAGCAAACTTGTCTTATCACTGTTTTCTTACTTTCCTTGTTGTGATTTAATGCCTCTTGTATTTTGTGAAAAACCCTTGAGTCCTGTCTGGATATGTGTTCTCTCAGAAAGGATTTCAGTTTGTTTCTACCAGCAGTCCAGGATCACTCGCCACTGGGTCCACTTTGAATTTTTGACCTGCAATATTTTGTATTAGACTAATAGTGTAAATATAGGCCACAGATCTAGCTGATTTAAGCATCTATGATTATGATTAAGAGAGACTGTATTCATAAACCTAGAACTAAGATAAGTTTCCTGTGTGCCTCTAAAAGTGACGTTTCCAAAAAAATGTTTCTACTAAGGTGCAGCCTTTCACGGCTTCTGAATTCATGCAGGATCTCTAACTCACACACAGATTCAAGTCTTTGTCATTTATGCCCTGAAGGTAGGAAGCCAAAAGTGAGTTAGGTCAATGGAATTAGAACCCAATAGAGCAGCTTCTGGTTTTGGTGTTTGTTTACCTTCTCCACCAGAAATTCTCTTGCTTTCTTGTGAGTCCACCTATGCATTAAAGTGGTATTTAAAAACCTTTTCTTTTCCATTGTTAGATACTTTATGATGGGAAGATTTTATGGTAATTATTTCTTTGATGGATAGGTACATCCACCAAACTAAATCCTAAAGTAGTTAGTGCATTGCCAGCATATCTGTGAATTATTAAAGTGAAGAATATCTATGTGATTTAGGTACTGAAATGAAACTTGACTTATATTTATATTTGTGAGATATATTTCAAACTGAGGACAAGTAAATTAAACTACTTTTTCACTTGTAGTATTAATGCAAGTAAGTTATTTTTTTGGCAGTAGTTTCTGTGGGATTATAGATATGACTTCTAAGACACAGTTCCAAAGTATAGAGTGTTCTCAAGACATTTTTATATCTTTGAGCTGATTGCAAAGATGGATCATCTGAGTAGGGATGAAAATAAATTTGAGAGTCATTCTCTGTGAAGGCTGAAAAATTTTATTGGCACTTTGTTCGGTACTGAAATACTTTTGTATGTTTCTGTAAGAATCATCTCTATGAGCTGTATGTCAGAATACTGACATTGACATACTCTGCTACTCATTGTTGATGACAGAAAGAGGGGTGAGAACAATTAATGGGATAAATTCCATATTTTGCGTATAGCATGATGTATTAGAATAGAAATGTGTACAGATAGAAAAATATAACACAGTATGATAAATACCATCACACATGCATATTAGGCGTACTGAGAGGAAATGATGTACTCCACCTGGTGATGTCTGAGGAAGCTTCCTGAAAGATGATGACGTTTGAGCCGATTATAGAATGACAATTGTTTACTATGAGAGAGAGAGATGGGGAGGGAGGGAGAGAGAAAGAGGAGAGAGGAGAGCGGAGGGCAGAGAGAAGAGAGAGGTTTTCCAGGTGAAGGGAGTAACACATACAGAGGCAGAAGAGACATCCAGAAGACTTCGTAATTGGGGATTATGTGATCTGGGGAGCGAGAAGCTATGAGCTATGGTGGTCGTGAATGACAGATGATAGTGGGATATATGAAAGGCAGATTGTGCAGGGTATTTCTTATTTCATAATGAGAAGGGAGGACTGATTCTTAGTTCAATGGTGCTGTCAGGCTTAGAGGATTTTACATCCGTGCTTCAGTATGTTGACAGGCAGAATTAGGGAGGATGGTAAGATTCTGGAGAGCAGAGACAGAAGGGTAATAATGCAGAAAAAGGACCCACAAGAGTCAGTAATTACATAAGTTTGGATGTACTAAAACACTAATTATTGTTTTCTGTGACAGAATTAAATATTATAGATGTTATTATAAGAGAATATATATGCCATTTGTTCATTTATAAAAATGGTACTCTAGGGAATATGACTCAATCCCAACTTCTTGGATCATTGTGACCATTGTTATTAATGACAAGCAGGTATACATGTAGTTTGATACAATTTTACAAACGAATAGTTACTTATTGGGTTTGATATATTTTATTATATATCAGGTATTACCTTTTATAAATCCATAACAACATGGATAATAATAGCCATCCTTTCAATCATTGGAAGTATCCTTCAATTCTGTGGCATAAAATATTTGAGGATAAGATTTCCCTTAATGGTGTTAAAACCAGACCAAAAGTTATGTCTGTCTGTTAAATATTTTCTGAGTGATGCTTTAAAACATATTAATGGTATACATTTTTCTCATTAAATATTGCCATTATAGAGGAAATTGCTCACTTTGAATAGGCAATTTGATTTTGAACATATACTAAAGACATACAACAGACAACATTCCCAATAATGGAGGAGGAATCTAAGGAGGACAAGAATTTTATTTGCCCAAATTACAAGGATAATTTAATGAGAAAAAAAATGAAACTAAAAGCCAAGTATCAGGACTCTGGATCCAGTTCTGTTTATGTTTCCATAGAAATGGTCAACACTGTCTGTACAAAATTGCTACTGAATGGTTTGAAATGCACCAAATGGTTCTCATGTTATTTTACCGAGTCCTAACTACTTGAAAATGAGTAAGATGCATACATTTATATAGCTATTGTCTTTTGGCTACAATATTTGAAACCAACAATATCCAGTTTTCTTTTTTGTACAATTTTTTAAAACTAAAGAACAGCCACTTAGTTTCATTTATTGGTGAAATTAAGATTCTTTAATTTCATAGTATTGTTATTTCTATGGCAAACTTAACTCTACTACTTGTCTTTCAAGTCAGAATTTTATCATGAAGTCTATTAATAATAAGATTTTTCTCATGGAAGAAGTTATTTTAAAAATCTATCAAATTATATCAGTAACTATATTCTGAATAATAATCTTTAGCTAGAGCAGGATATCTAAAAATTATTCTATCTTTTCTACTGAGGTTTATTCTCTTTTGAAAGATGATGGTTTAGATATAATGCATGCTAATAGATTGCTTGATTAATGATTATATAATGGCATGCATAAAAAGGCTAAAAAGTTTGCAAAGCATTATTGGTTTTTCTGTATTGTCAGTGAGACATAGAAATTGACTTGAGCATAAAGAAGCCAATTAATTTCAATTAATCACCTTATATGATGTATTTTGATGAAATTATGAAATATATATTTAGATCCAAGTAATCTTAAAAATATGCATTATGACTTGAGTTTTCTGTTGACAATAAAATTTGAGTTTGACCTGGCATTAAACCAAAACAACATATATTGTCAATCCCTGTATCATTAATACTTTATGCATAAATAGAGTTCATATAGCACATTTAAATAATAAGAATGTAGCCTTTGTTAGTGACCGGGAAATTAAGAGATGGCATTGATTAATTGAGAGGAGTTGAGATTAGAACGCTTATAGCCAAAGAATTAATTAGAATTGGTAGCCATTGTAGGTGGCTACTACTGTTATCATCAAACACGAAAGATGGAGCATATGGGCTTGATCTTTTGCACACATTAAAGTTCACAAACACTTCTTTTAATTAGCCTTTATTCTGAGGAGCTTCTTGGTAGATCATGTACTAGGTTATAAAATTCATGTGAACTTTTATGTATACAAACATAAGATCAAGTACCGGTTTCATTAATTATATTTATTTTAAACTGCCAACAATAAAAAGTCAGAGGCCAGCAAATGAAATACAATAAAAATGAAATATTTATTCTTTAGGCTCAATAATGAAGTAGCTCACCATTCCTTTTAGTAATAGCAACTCCCTGCATGCAGATCATCAATACACTACAGTAAATAGTTTTGTAAGAGGAATTAACATGAAACTTTTGGTTTGTGCAAAAAAACAAAACTTGTATCATGTTAGGTAACTGCATAACTTTGCTACTTTGTTCATGGCTAAAAAGGACAAAGTCCATGTCATATTTTTAATAGCTTTAGTGCAGCAGGAGTTAAAAAAATAAGCCTAGTTTGCATATGCAAATACTACAAAAGTTGAGTTAAAAAAACCAAACTTCCATGAATGACAGGTTATTTTGAGGCAACCATTGTTGGTACAAAATGGTCTAAGTTTGAGTTTTTTACCAATGTATTTCCTATTAGAATGCTAGAAAATATATTATAACAAAGAAATCCACAAAACCCATTGTCTAAATTTTATTTTAGGAAATTATCTGTTGAAAATTCTTATGGATTCAAAAGTTTGGAATTGTGATTAAAAATAAGAAGCAAAAACATAAAGTAAAATAAATTGCCATGTCATCAACCTGAAAATAATTTTCTTATGTACAAAATGCTGACAAATAAAATTGATCATATTTTTACATTATTTATATTTGAACAAGTTTTGGACATATTTTTAGCAAAATATGAAGTAAAGGTTTTGACAATAGGCTGTACGTGGTGTGTTTCCTTGAAATCATGAAAGATACCATGTGATCCTCAAGTTGAATTTAAAAATGCTAAAGTAAAGGTGTTTTTAAATAACTTCAAACTATTCTGCTGGACATGGAGACATAAAGTGGGCTGAATTCATTCTACCACCAATATGTGACTTCTTCTAACCAAGACTTGTGAAGAATGGATTGAATAAAATACAGCAGCATAGGCAATATTAACATGCATTAGTGATAGCCTTCAAACTAGTTATGTATAATGAATGATACAGGATATATTCCTGTTGGAAGCTCGCAAAAAACACATACACTGTGGTACATATTAGATTTAATAGGAGTTGTTTACTGGGATATATATATATATTTATATATATATAAATATATATAAATATATATATATATATTTGCCCAAACATGCACCACAGAATAAAATAACTATTTACATAACAGAGGGCATTTAATTGACATAAACTGTCAGCTTTGCTGAGAGCAGAAAATGGCAAAGCAATACTGCAGCAGAAAGTGGAACAACTATTCTAAAGTGATACTTTAGATATACTTTTCTAGAACAGATTTATTAGATTACTTTTTTTTGAAAGCATTTAACCAAAATTAAATATAGAGCTCTGGAACTTAGAATAAAATTTGCACTTGCTGAAACAGAATACTTTGCATAAAAATAATCCTTTAAATATTAGAGGAGACTTTACAGGCACATGACTGTTCATATATAAACAAACATAATAGACTAAACACCTTTAAAATTAAAGCCATCTAGAAAATGGAAGTATTTGATATTGTTAGCATTAGAATTTTTCTGGTTTTAAGCAAGAATTTCATCTCTCTGGCATAATATTTTTGTCTGATTATTTTAGAGATTTATGGAGTAGGAACACTGGGTTCTTATATAATTTTCCCACAACATAAACTTCATTTACAAAAATAGTGATATAGTAATATGAGTAAACTATGAATTAGGGATCAGAGAAATTCACTAGAAGAAATTTTGTAAAAATATGGCAGATATGGAAGTTAAAAATAGAGTGGATGCGAGTATTGTACTAAAGGTGTTTGGTGTAATTACAATGATCACTTAGCATAACTATTCCTATAGTCTAGGTAGTCATTAAGTTCTCCTCAGCAGTGTCAGCTGGTAATGAGAGCAGCAACCTCTTGTCATTGTTGGTACCCTGTTTCACAGAGTTACGGTGACAGAGAGGTTACTGTCTGGTATAGGCACTGACCATGAGTATTTGTTGAAACAGTCAGTTTGGCATGGGCCTCCTCTGGGAGTCCAGGTGACACATTTACTTTCATTGGCTGTAAACAATTGATTACAAAGATCTTTCTTTGTTTCTTTTTACTTTTGATTTTCTCTGACCTCTTTCCCTTTGCTTTCTTTTTCTGGCTTGTCTTTTTCAAACTTTTCCTTGTCTGGTTTTGTTACACTATCATAAGAAGGAGGAGAGGTGGTAGAGGAACTTCCATCTGTTTTTTCTGGGGTAGAATTCCCATTTAATTTGTCAATAACCATGTCATCTTTTATAGGTAAGTCAATCCTTCCTTTGACTGTCTCTTTGTTATATTTACTTGATATGGTTTTTAACCTTTGCTTTAAAAGATAACATCTGAAATTACGCTGAATGATAGCAGCAGACACTTCCTCTTGTTTGCGTTTCAAAGTGGTTGTAATGGGCTCATAGGAGACTTTGGATGGATTCGATGCCATGAATCGGTCTTCCATCTGTATTCGCAGGGCATCCATCTCTCCACTCTCACCCAAAACCCGCTTTGTAAAAGCAAATAAGATGTCCAGGCAGTGGATCCGGTCTCCACTGACCATGGGCAGGTCCATGGCAATGAGCTGGACTTTGTTTGGTTTTGCTATGAGAAGAGGAGGATCCAGGGCAGCTGCAAAATCAGAGAGCTTGGAAAACTCTATGAACTGAGTTGCATCAGGATCAAACTTCTCCCAAACCTCATAGAACATCTCAAAGTCATCCTCACTCAGGGGCTCTGCACTTTCTTCAGTGGCAACACTGAAGTTCTCAAGGATGACAGCGATGTACATGTTCACCACGACCAGAAAGGAAATGATGATGTAACTGACAAAAAAGAAAATCCCAACAGATGGGTTCCCACAGTCACCCTTCACTGAGCTTCCAGGGTGGATTGTGTCAGGGTCACAGTCAGGTGGTGCACTGTTGAGAATAGGTGCCAATAGTCCATCCCAGCCGGCAGAGGTGGTGATTTGGAACAGGCAGATCATGCTGTTGCCAAAGGTCTCAAAGTTGAACATGTCATCAATTCCAGCTTCCTTTTTTACATAAGCAAAGTTGGACATTCCAAAGATGGCGTAGATGAACATGACCAGGAAGAGCAGGAGGCCAATGTTAAACAAGGCAGGCAGGGACATCATCAAAGCAAAGAGTAGCGTGCGGATCCCCTTTGCTCCTTTGATCAGACGAAGGATTCGGCCAATCCTGGCAAGACGGATCACTCGGAACAGGGTAGGGGACACAAAATACTTCTCTATCATCTCGGCAAGAAACATTCCTGTGGAATAGTATAGAACACAGCTGAGCTGTGAATACATTATCTTACACTCACAGGAATGCTTCATCTGTGAATGGTCTATGAAAACAGACTTGTTTTGAATATAAACCTTTACTAAATATTTGGGTCCATTCTGTAATATTAGATTAAAGATTACTGAGTTTTAGTCAGTGAATCTGTAATTACATAAGCCAATATGGACGTTTGCAAAATCCAACTAATCTCAGCTATTGGCATGGCAATTTAAGATTATATACTGCACTTACTATGAAATGCAGCAATGACAAAGATTATTTCTGAAACATGAATACATTGTCTTATATTTTTGAATAATGACACTCTTCAGTTAGAGGAAAATGGATGACATTTGACCTGAAGCTCTAAAGGTAGAGTTCTGTAATACCCCATCTTCTCCATTCTCCTCAAATCTCAGTCCTCTCAAGATCTACCTCAGATAGACCACTCTTACCTCTGGAAGACTGTTAACTCTTTTGAGCAGCTTCGGTCATTGCCTCTTCAGTGCTTCTTGTAGTACTAACCCTACTGTGCTGTAGTAATTTTTTTCAAAGGGACTCATTTCCTTCCCAGTTTATGACTTTGTTTAGGACAAGGAAAGGATCTGATGCTTTTTGTTTCCTGTCCTCTTCTTCAAATCTAATATTCCTAATATAGTTTCTAACTGGGTAGCTTTATCAATAAAACCAGGTTTCAGAGTTTTTATTCAAATATATTAGTACTGAAATACAGATTTACACATACTACTACTCTCAGACCTAATTTCCATGGTAAGCAGCTGATGGCACTTGGGGCACCTGTTTTACTACCACTACATTTCACTGTAATTCAACCATTCTTACCCACAATGGAGAGAATCACCACCACAAAGTCGAAGATGTTCCAGCCTATTGTGAAATAGTAGTATCTGAGTGAGATGAGCTTCAGCACAAACTCTCCAGTGAACAGGACAATGAACACAAGGTTGATCCGGGACAAAACTAGGGTCATATATTTGCTCTGGTCATCGGTTTCTACCATCATGGTGACCATGTTGAGGCAGATAAGGATCATAATGCTGATATCAAAGACTTGTCTGGTTACAAAATCAAAGACCATTCCTTGGAATTTATTCTGGAAAGAGAAACAGGAGAAAGCAGGTTAGTGCATATACTTTAACATAATGATCCAGTAAAACTGAAGATAATGTCTCTCCACTTATGGTAATGAAATGTGCACCTTTCTCACATTACCCTAAACAATTTTGTGTGCTCCCTTTTGCTTCATGTTAAAAAGCTGAAAAATATCCTGTAACAACAGAAGATATGGTGGTTTACTTAGGCCCTATAAAGAGACAAAGATAAATAAAACATTTATAAATTGATGGTAACTGGCTGACAATACGCACAGATTTTGCTTGATTTTATTTTAAAAAACTTTATTTTTTGTTCAGTTAACAACCACCTTAGGAATCACATGCCTTCAAAGGTTCCTATACTAATATGGCTGTTAAATACAATTTTATTTTAGAAATTTTTAATAATTTAGAATAAAAAAGAAATTACATGGCTGACCCAAAACAAAAGGTCATGAACTAACCATGTTTTCACATTTCAATAACCTTCAGCAACTTAGGTTCACTCCCTTCCATGGACAGCATCCCACATCTTTTTCTCCCTCATGCTCCACCTCCCAACTCCACTAATTTGTAAAAATATAGCAAAGTAAAGTAAGTGATGGGATTCATGAGACCTTGTCAAGTCCCAGTTCTAGTAATTGCATTTTTTGTGATCTGGGGTACAATATTTATTTTTCTTGGTCCTCAGTTTCCTTATTATTTACCTGTCTCAGGGGAGGACAGAAGAGTTAGAGCATATCTCTGTGAACATAATCCATCATTATTATGCCATTCCATTAATATTATGAAGTGCTACAAGGTGTGCATTCTGAATATACTTTTTGGGGGGTGTATATGATGAAATAATAAATGATTCTGATGACAGACTTCTTTTCTAAACAGGTTAGGAAGGTTTTTTAATCTTAAGAATGAAAGATCAAAGAGCAAGGAGGGAGGCCAAGGAGAATGGGATAAGTCTAGAAATCTCTATCTACTTAAAAAAGCACAAGATAATGTCTTATAATAAGATCAGAGGAACAGCAACCAGATTTGGTGTTGGCAGTAGCAGGGTGGATCTTGCTTTGGAGAAGTCATTAAGAACTTTGAGTTGGAGGTTTACAACTCACAAAATGTGAAGAACAGTGCCTAATTTTAAGAACTTGGCAATTGGTATTGTGCATAGCAGATGTAGATTGTAGTATGCAATATGAACTTCATAATTAGGACTCTATATTGTTCAATGACCCAAATGTTCTGATTCAGAGTATTGTTCAACTTGATTAAGTGGGAACATGGCTTTAGACTTTAAAGAACACGAGTAATTCTTACTGAGGGCCGAGGTATAGGTTTCTGAGGTTTCTTGGATCCAAGTTTCTTCATTGCATTGTAATATTTTTTCTGTTCCTCTGTCATAAAAATATCTTGACCTCCAAAGTGAAGACACAGTATAAAACTGGTTACAATCCCAGCATGTGTTACAACAGCACTTTTGTTAAATACTTGAATCTTCCTCTAGTATTGTTCAATTTTTTTAATGGCTATTCTCCTTTTAATTATAAATTTATTCTGCTTATCCCATTTATGTGACATTCTGAAATACTTTAATAATATGCAAAACCCATGAGCACATAAAATTCTGATTAGCTCAGGATCCTAACTTGATTATACCATGTTTAAAAGAAAGCTTAAGGGTCTCAACTATATTTTCTGCAGTAAAATATATTTTCCTTTACTGCTCTAATCAAGAAGTTTGACCATTTTGGGGTTTAGACAGCATCCTTGATCTCACAGTTACATAGATACATGGTATATCACACAGTGTCTTTCTCCTCAAGGGGCAAGAGACTAAAAACATAGTTTGAAAATGCACAGAGATATGAAAAAAAAAAAAAAAAGCACTGCAGAAGCAATGATACATTGGGAGATTTAGAGACAGGCTTTACATAGACAGTGCCCTTAAACTGAGACTTAAAGGGTGATTAAGAATTTACTGGAAAATACATCCCAGAACAAAAACTATCATGTGTAAAGTCATGGAGAAAAAGGTCTTGAGTTGTTTAGAAAAGGTTAGAAAATTTCCTGTGGATCTGTGGGCAACAAGTGATGGTGGTGATAATGGGGGGGCAGTCGTTAGTGACTGGGTGGCAGGGCAGTAGATACAATGAATGAGTTGTGGGAGATGAAAATCAGAAAATCGGATGGATATAATTTCTGAAAGCCTTCAGTGGGTGTTTTGAAACAGTGTCAAATTGTCGTGTCAGAAAGATACTCCAGTCTTTCTCAAGTGCACGAACCTGGAGAGGAGCCACTGACTAGGTTCTGTAGCTTAACTGACGATGGAGTAAACTGAAAATAACATAAACATGATCCAAGTCCATCATGGCTACAAGTGTCCCGCTGGTTGTATAACATACAGAAACTCAAAATAGTGAAAAGTGGAAGCTAAGAAATACTTATCTTCTTCTTCTGCTGGTTGAAGTTATCTATGATGACACCAATGAATAGATTTAGAGTGAAGAATGATCCAAAGATGATAAAGATGACAAAGTATAAGTACATATATAGATTTTCTTCATATACAGGCTGAAGTTTAACCTATATCATATTGAAAATATTAAGTGAAATTAAAATGATACTTACATTAATAATGTAGTGAACGTTACTTAACACAATTACTTTCTTTAAATTTTATTTTAAAGAGAAAAAAGATAAGCAAACAATGAAACCAAGTTTCAAAACAGGTTAGTAGGACATTTACAACAAACACAATTACTTTTATCTTAAGACACTATTTTATTTTTATTTTTATTTATTTATTTATTTTGGTACCAGAAATCAAACTCAGGGCCTTGCACTTGCCAGGCAGGCACTGTGCCACTGAGCTATATACCCAGCCAAGATACTATTTGATAAAAAAAATTCTTTTCAAAATTTTCAATTCTTTTATAAGAATAATTTTTTCAAGTTGCATAAAAATTTGCAAATATTACAACCGTTCTTGAGTCTATTTTCCTATTTTGTCTTACCTGTAACATTTTTTAGCATAAATTAAAGTGATATAAATAGGAAAAACATCTTGTTCTTGCAATACATTATTTGGTTTTGAAAATTCTAGCTTTCGCAAATGTAGCTTTAATAGCAGAATGTCAACTTCTAAGAGTCAATTACAGCATAAACAGACATATTTTGCAGAATTATTTTAATTTCTATTTTCAAAATTGAGTTTCCATGAAAATTGTTTGCTTTTAAGTATCATAGTATTCCTGGAAACTCCTTCGAAGGCTAGTTTATTAGATTCTCCAGGGACAGAGACAGAAATTACTCTGCTACTGAGCGACTTTCTCACTGAATAGTCTTTTATTTATAGGACTAATCTGATGTTTCTTTCTTTCTTTTTTTTTTTTTTTTTTGGTGGGTACTGGGTCTCGACCTCAGGACCTTGGGCACCCATGCCACTGAGCAATATCACTGGCCCTTTTTTCGTATGTGGGTACCAGGAGTCGAACTCAGGACCTCGTGCTTGCCAGGCAGGCACTTATGCTGCTGAGTTATCTCACTGGCCCAATCTGATGTTTCTGATCCATGCAATTAGACAGTCTTTCATAGTAGATATGTATTTAGACATATATATTAACCCTATGTATCACTACACATGTTTATGTAAAAGCATATTAGTTTAAACAATTTTTATATGCAATGATAAATATTCTGATTTTATGTAATATAAAATTCTAGATATTTTAGTTAAATAATCTACAATATTTACTAAGGAAAATCTAAAACAGATTTGGCTATAAACAGACAGTAGTTAAGAGATACTTACATCTCGTGAATCAACAGCTGCATACATAATATCCATCCAGCCTTTAAATGTGGCCTGTAAACAACATGTATTTGAATTCTGCATAAAAATTTCATCCAAGACTGGCTTTGTATCTGATGAATATCTGTCACTACTATTATAAATAATTTTATACAATATTATGAAACTTTCTATGAAAAGACTGAACTGAATTGAAGAAATGAAATTAAAATTTTAAAAAGGTTTGTATTTTGAGTCTAGTACTTGCTTTCTTTGTTTCTCTTGGAAGATATTCTATTCTTTTGCTAGAAAAATTTAACTAGAGATTTAATTGACAATATTTCCATCTCAGGCTTACATTCTTTACATTCTTTTAATATCAAAAGTAAGCTTTATGATTCAAACCCATGGTTAGGTTTAAACACAATTCAATAATTTTCTCTAATTGTTCGTTAGTACACTTACCATCAGTTATGTAAACATATTAAACATTATATATTTTAAAATCCACTTTTCTATTCATAGTAAAATCGTATTTCTTTAGACATTGTTACAATAAGTTATCTGCCTAATAATACATTTAATTCATCACTATAATATACACATTGTTATTTTAAAATGTAAACATTGTTCCTTTGGGAATGATCACTACAGGAAACTAAAAATGATAGTTGTGTTCAATAAAACAAGAAGAAAAACAGGAAGAAGAAATATAATATTCCATTAAAATATATTGAAAGCTGAACAATGGGGAAATATAAAAACAACTACAACATATTTATAGCCAAATCTAATGAATATTATTTCTGTTATCAACTACTTTCTACTGTCAAAAGTTAATCATACAATGAAAAACATCAGAGAAATAATTTAACTTGAATAATTCTAAAAATGTTTTCAAAACTCAAACAGTAGCCTCTTACCACTTGAAGCAATGCAAGATAGCCAGCACCAACATTATCAAAGTTTACTTTCACATTTTTCCACCGAGCTTGCTTGCCAAGGGCCTGACAATCGCTCAAATTGTTGACTTCAGTAACTTCAAACATGTTACCAGTTGTCATGTTAACACAGTGGTAAAACTTGCCAGCAAACAGATTTACACCCATGATGCTAAAGATCAGCCAGAAGATGAGACAAACCAGAAGCACGTTCATGATGGAGGGAATTGCTCCAACTAGGGCATTCACAACTACCTAGAAGAGGCAATGAGGAAAAGACAAAGTACAAATTACCAAAATGGAAACCAGTCAATTCACTACGTACTTAGTACTAAGAGGTGCTTGAGAGGAGTTAAATAATAATCTAGGTGGTTTTCTAGTTCTAAAATGTTTCTTCTAATATTTTGTAGTTCATACTTGATAAGGGAAAACAAACAGGAACACAAGTAAAGAGCTAAGGATTTGAGGAAAGCAAAAATACAATGTATGAAAAGAAATAAACAAAAACCTGATAAAGTAAGATGGAGTCAGAAAATGTTTGTAGGCTAGGGAAAAAAGAAAAGAAAAGATGCATTAAATACCACAGAATAAATGATCATCTTTAAATAGTACATTTTAATTTTCAAGAGTATGAATTATTGATGATTTGAAAAAATGAGCAAACCAACCTTTTACAAATAATCAAAGTATTCAAAATTTCTTAAACCCTACTCAGAGCAGGTAACTTTTTATAACTATGAAGAATAGGTACAGGAATGTACAAGATCCTTTGGTTCTGATTGTTGAATTCTAATTTTAAAATGTATATTAATAATAAGACGTGAGATTTATCTATAGATGTAAGAATACTGAGTATAACCTCATCATTATTACATCGAGTCTCTTAAATGTTCCCTTTGGGAGGACATGTTATTTCATCTAGCGAGGCTGCCCTATTTGGTTAAGGAAAACTTCAATCCCCTTTCATCTCATAAAGCTCAGAAAAGACTAAGATGTATTTTAAAAATCTCTAAGGAGGCCAACAGTAACTTTTCTCATTTAAATTAATCTAGTTCATTTTGGAGTGTTTTGTTTATATTCAGTTAAACTATTGTCTCATTTAAAATAATATAAACATTATTTTAGAAATCAAAAATTTTAAGTTGACATCAAAATCTGAAGCCAACGTTATAAAAATTTTCAGTGCTAATTCAATTTTATTTCTTCCAGAAATAAAGACAAATATATTACAGTTGCCAATTTTTTTCCACTACTGAAATTTGTGTAAAATCCTCTACATTCCTCAAATACATTTATCTTCAAGTAAATATATGATCCATTTAGCTGGAATTTTCATTCTTTTTTTTTTTTTTTTTTTTATGTGGGTACCGGGAGTGGAACTCAGGACCTCGTGCTTGCCAGGCAGGTGCTTATGCTGCTGAGCTATCTCACTGTCCCTCATTCTTTCATATGACTGAATTAAAAATGTTAGAATATTTTTCAGATTAGAGAAAATTTCTAGTTTTCTGTTATGTTCAGTGACTATCTTCTCTTTAAAATGAACTACTAATATGAAATCATAAAACCACATGAGAGCTTAAGTAATACTAGTGATGGTAGAAGTTTGCTTTGAAAAGAACTTGAAAGTGTATAATAATTGTTATGATTCTGTTAGCAGTAGCAGTGAAATAAAATTACAATGCAAAAACCAAACATTTCTTTCCTTACAATGCTTTTGGAGAGACTGGAGAGTAGTTTCATTCTCCCTGATGAGTAAATTTTGCAGTCAAGGCTGAAGTAATTTTATTGCCCCAAACAAACCACCTCCTAACATAAAAACCCTGTGGCCTTGAAGAAATTCAATATCCGTGTGCATTTGCAAACCAGATTAAACAAAACTGGCTTTTGTGCAAAACAGTACTGGAAGAGGTGTGGCAAGTGCATGCTTTATGTTTAGAACCATAATATGCATAATAAGGAAGAGAATAGGAGAGGAAAATGCAAGAGCTATGGGAAAAAGTGAAGCACATTCAGAATGTTTATTTGAAAGTTACGTTTATAAAACAAAGCCTGAGGATGTCTCAATACTTAGCTAATTATCCTAGCAACTTATTTTGCTTCCTTAGTATGTATAGATTTTGCAATTTAAATTTGTTTTCTTGTATAACTACAGTTTTTATTACTGATATTAAATCAACATTCATTGCTAATACTTTCCAGGAATCAAACTTATCTATTTAGCAAAACAAAAAGGCCCTCCTAAAATGAAAGTCAGCAGTCAGGAGTCATTCCAAAATATGTGACAATGAGAAGAAATAATTGCCAGCACTCAGTTTTTGGATTTTGTATGATCCCTCGATTGTAGTCTTAGCTCTGCCAAAATTTTACTCAGGGCCTGTGTAAATAAACTCCAGTTTCAAGAGGTTAGGCTTAGTGATCTCTAAGATCTTTCTCTGAAATTCAGAACTTCTGTACATTTCAGAAGAGTATGCTGCCCTTCTGTATATAAATCACTACCTATGCACAATTTTGACATGAATCTTGTAGAATTTCTAGTCTTCTTACCCTCATGCCTTCAAACCGGGATAAGGCTCTTAAGGGTCTTAAAGCTCGTAGCGTCCGTAGGGATTTGATGGCACCAAGTTCTGAGTAGCCAAGAGCATTGGCTACCAAGCTAACCAAAGAAACCTATTAAAGGAAAGCATATTAATTAGTTCATCAAGAAGTAAACTGTTCACAAAAGGCATAGGATGTACTGTCTATTCTCTAGCGCTGACTAAATGAAAGCTTGGAGATTCCTTGGCATACTGGGATTGTTGTACACTTCCAGCTTCATCTCATGCTATTGGCATTTCTTACTAGTGAGTCTGGAATGCTTGCCCACTTTTCACACATTTCAAAATCCTCCACCTAGATATTTCACACGAGTCCTCTTTTAAACCCGGACATCTACCCAGTGATGATTCAAGGCCCCCTGATAATTTAGGGACTAGTTCAAAAGCCAGAGGCCCTGTGTTTAGTTGCTTAGCAACCATGTTTTTCTCCTGAATTTTTGCGGCAACTTCCTTATGCATTTTGGAGACATTTGCCATAAAATAGAGTCAATGGGTCTGATACCTGTATTGCTTCCCAGGTCACACAAGCTCATTATTAGCTGGGCTGGAACATTCTTTTCTTAATATGCTTAGCACTGCCTAGTTGAACGTATCTTACTGGGTACATGCTGTTTTAATAAATAAGGGATAATTTTATCTGGAAAGGTTTTATTCAAAGTACTGGACTTTTGATAGGAATACAGCACCTCTTTTTTCAGAAAGATCTTACATTTTTCTGTTATTTATATGTATGTTAAATTTTACTTTACTATATGAAAAACTAAAGAAGGAATGTTTTTTTGGAGGTATATCACTTGCTTTGATCTTCATTCAACATAATTTGATGTCTACATATATAAATCCCAAGAAGTACTATTACTATCCACACACACTGAAGGAAGAAGAAGAAGAAGAAGAAGAAGAAGAAGAAGAAGAAGAAGAAGAAGAAGAAGAAGAAGAAGAAAAAGAAGATGAAGAAGGAGAAGAAGAAGAAGAAGAAGAAAAAGAAGATGAAGAAGAAGAAGAAGAAAAAGAAGAAGAAGGTGAGGAGGAGGAGGAGGAAGAGGAGGGGGCAGGAGAAGAAGAAAAGAAAAGCAGGATGGAAGGAAGAAAGGAAGGAAGGAGGGAAGGAAGGAAGAACAATTCACATCTAATATGAGGTGGAGTTGAAGGCTTGAATCTATATGATCTGACTTTAACCTTTAGCATTCTTTTAGAAATTCTTCAGGTGAAACATAGAAAACAAAAAATAATTTTAATTTTAATGACTTTTCTGAATTCTTGCAAGGATGACACATAACTAGTGCTTTCCTTGATGCATTGGAGAAAAGTTAGTTCATTAAATTCTTTGGATGACTTAAGGGCTCTGGGACTTAATTTTTGGTTAAAAAAAAAAAGCTGTTGAAAATGAGTGTAAGTGAATTCCCTCAACCATCTTGTGATGTGAGATGAAATCAACAGTCTGCTTAACATCGTATCAAGGATGGCATCAAAACTAGAACCTAGGCCTCAAAGGCAAATGGAGCCACCGTCCCTGCATTATTTAATTTAGCACATATCTCACAGAATTCAACAAGATAATAAGTGACTTGAAATTGTACGTGATCAGTGACAAAATAATGTATGAAGCTATTCATTTCTGTCGTGGGCTTGCAGCTAGAGAAGACTGATAAGATGGGAAATGTTACTGGATAACTCACAGAGCTCTATGGTGCGGGCTCCTTTGCTTCCAGAGGCTTTTTTATGGCTTTTTTATTAGCCGCTTTTTTATGTTTTTGGAGTTACTAGCTGAAGTCTTCTTTTATCCTACCAACCATGTCCTTCATTTGAGACTTTTTAACAGGAAGTGGATATTATGAAAAGAAAAGAAAGCCATGTCCAGAAGCAGTAGGTGCTAGAAGGATATGAAGCGGTGTGTTGAGAGACTAGGAAGCATCCCTTGCCTTACCCCTTATCCGCCAAGCTCAGGAATGAGCTGTGTTGTTAGAGAAGCTCGACATTGTGAAACCCTGCTTTTCAAATGGGCCTCGGGGCTCAAGGAACAAAGTAGCAGGGTTGCAGTCCTGATGTAATGAGGACCAGCAGTACTCAGAACCATTTTTCTAGTCTAAGAGTTGCTGAAAGTTCCAAAATGGAGACCATTAAAAATCCCCTGACATTGGGTTTCCTGACCAATCTATGCTGGGATTTGTAGAGTATTTGGTTTATTTAGGAAAATAGAAAGAATTTAAAAGATTCACAGGATTTTGAAAATATTCACTGCAGATTGGTTTAAATCAAGAAATTTAGAATGTTTATTTTTCTATGCAAATCTCTATAAGATCATTAAATCTTACACAAATAATTTATCTAGCTTCATTGGACTTAAGCCAAGCTGTCATATTGTCTAAGAATCAAACTTATTTTATTTGGTTAATTAATCTTGCAAAAAATCTTAACATATCTAAAAGCCAATTAAGAAATAAGGTATTTGAAAGCTCTTTAAAGCCGAGGCAGTTTCTTGCAAAATACCGTAGACTTTTCAGTACACTTAAAGTTTAAAGATAATGTTCTATACTGGAAGGGTGTCTCTTGATTTATAATGATCTCTTTTACTCATTATCTTTGTTCCTCTAGCAGTTAAATGTCTAGTCCAAGAAAAGACAGTAACAGGCAAGTGTATAATAAAAATTTAGGTCTTCTGTTTTCAAGTCTGGTATGTTTTTCATCTCAGCAAATTTATCCCTAACCCTTCAATATGCAGTATTTTAATCTTCATCTCTTCCTTATGGTAAGCGCAAAGGAATTGTTTACTGACGTGTACAAAGTATAACAGATAATCATTTCCAAAAATTAAAATTCTAGTATAAATTGACATGAATTGGGTACCATACACCACATTACACAGTAAATACATGAAAATATCTGTGTTAGAGTTTTCATATGGTGGGTCAGCTGTCGTCCACACTTTTTCACATTCCTATGGCAACTAAAACCAAGAAAGAAACAAAATGCAGGAGGGAAGTGACAGTTCTGAAGAAGAGGCTAGAAGTTTTATGATTGCCCGAAAAACCAAATAGCAATTCGTTACCCTTGAAAATAACTAAAAATCACTTTTAGTTCAATATGAGCAGTAAAAGATTAAAACTATACATTATTGCCATGCATTTTAATGACATATTTCAATCTAAAGGCTTGTACAGATTTTAATGATAAAATCCAGAAGTATTCCTGTTAAAACTGGAATAAAACAAAATGCCCATCACCAATTTTATTAAATACTTTCTGAAAAAGAAAATAACAGTTACAAAAATTAGAAAAGTGGGAGAAGTAATTATTTGCAAATATATATTTTTTACCTCAAAAAAAGAATTAACTACAAAACTATTAGGGCCGGTGAGATAGATCAGTGGCACAAGTGCCTGCCTGGCAAGTGCGAGGTCCTGAGTTTGACTCCCAGTACCCATATAAAGGAAAAAAAGGGCTGGTGATATCGCTCAGCGGCACAAGCGCTTGCTAGTAAGCGCGAGGTCCTGAGGTCGACTCTCGGTACGCACATGAAAAAAAAAAATTATAAATAACAGTAGAATTATTTTAGGTTATGTAATGTATATTTCATATTAACTTTTTAAAAAGTTGTTTAAAAAACTTTGAATTAAATAAACAAAAATAATACAGAAAAATATAAAAGCATAAGGACAACTCAAAATATTATTCTTTAAAGACAGAGCAGAGGGCCAGGGATATAGCTCAGTGGCACAGTGCCTGCCTGGCAAGTGCAAGGTCTTGAGTTTGATTCCAGGTTCAAAAAAAAGACAAAACAGAGAGGAAGGGCCGGTGAGATGGCTCAGCGGCATAAGAGCCTGCCTGGCAAGCACGAGGTCCTGAGTTTGACTCCCGGTACCCACATATGAACAAAGGGCCGGTGATATTGCTCAGTGGCACGGGCGCTTGCTGGCACACGAGGTCCTGAGGTCGACCCCTGGTATCCACAAACACACAAAAAAAAAACAGAGAGGAAAAATTCCACCAGATTGTTAAATTAATTATAAATCTATAGTAATTAAAGTTGTATATAAATAGATGAAGAAATGAATGAAAATATTAAAGTTCAAATTACATAAACACACACTGAGATATAGCATGTGGATAATATGGTAAGGTATTAAATCAGAGGAGAAAGACCACATCTGATTATTAATTAAATGAGAAACCATTTGGAGGAAAATGATATTGGGAAATTTCCTCATATCTTTCTCCAGACTAAATTCAAACTTGAGCAAAATTTAAAATGTAAAATAAAAACTAATAGGCAAAAAGTGTTCAAATTATAAAATTGGGGGAAAACAAGGGAATATTCTTAATGAGTTTATGTCTTTATATGCATGAAAAAGCCAAGAAGAAGAAAAGACTCATACATGTAACTAAAACAATTTGAAAAACTTCTACATGACAAAAAGTCAAGAAATAAAAACCTCCAAAAGGAAAGCTATTCATAAAACATGTGAAAATAAAGCAAATCTCCTTACAATAAAATCAGTAGATAAGCTACTACAAATCAGTAAATAAGAGGTCCTTAACCAAATAATGAAACACACAATTCTTTTTAAACTTGAACTTTATCTTTTTGAACGATGTATTTATTTATGCCCCCTATTGAATGAAATTCAACCAGGAGGAACACAGACAAATACAAAATGAATGGAATATGAAACAGCAAGGGGATGAGTTTTAAGAAATTCTAGATTGTGTAGGAATTGTGTAAGAATGACTACTTCAGCAGAGGAAAAGTGACAGAAACCTGGGAGCCTGTAGAAGCAGGCAAATTGTTTCAGTGAATACGTGCAAGGCTCTGGACCTGGAAGCATCAGGCTCCTGGAGATCGGGGGAGGAGGAATATTTGGGGTTGAAATCAGAATTGATTGGAAGTCTGTATCCAGGAAAATCAGATCCATTACTCTCTGACCTTGCAAGACAGCAGAATGTAATACATCTGCACAGCTAATGGTAAAATCTATTTTTGCTACAGTGTTCAGCACATAGAAACCATAATCCGCCTTGTGGTTGGGTTACCCTTTCCGACTACAAAAGCCTCTTCAAATACTATGCACTTGAGATTTCCCCATTAATAATAGCAAAAGGTTTAAACAGCAAGTAGATTAACTCATTTCTTAGGGCTGGGGCACCTGGAACTTGAGATTGCTATGTGAAAACCTCCCTGCCTCCACCCCAGAGCAGCCTTATTTTCTATCTGCTAGGCCCCTCCTAGAAGGGGGTTTAGGTGGTACAGAGGACCAGGCACAAAGCTGCTATGAAAGTCATGGCAGAGGATTTTTGGTGAAGACTGGAGTCCAGGGCTGCTGGGATGGAGGAATTTGGTCAATTGGGATGAGTAATGTGGACGGCAGGAATGGACTGGAGGTTTCTGTGAGATCACAGTAATTCCCATGCAGTATCAGTCAGAAATGGGAATTCATTTCTGAACAATGAACATATTTGTAACTCAGAATCTGCAGCTTTGCCATTGACATCCTCTACTTCAACATTAGGCTTTTATAATTTATTTGTTGGTCTTTGTACATGATTAGAAAATTCACAATGCTCGAAAGTTACCATCTTGGTAACCGTGGTATTTTTTGTGTAGTAGTGGGAGAGTCCTCAGCATTCATCCCTGGAGAAGGGATGAGTAAAATCTGGTAGTGTACCATTGGACAATGCTGTGTGCCACATAAAAGCCATGGCTTCCACAAAAATTTCACAAAATCTGAACAGTATTCTTTGTTTTCAGAGGAGGACTCTGAATCAGACGATCACTCTAAATTTACTCCCTTGTCTGGAATTCTTTTTTTTTTTGTGTGGGTACCAGGGGTCAAACTTAGGACCTTGCGCGCCAGCAGGCGCCTGTGCCGCTGAGCGATATCACCGGCCCTTTTTTCGTATGTGGGTACCGGGAGTTGAACTCAGGACCTCGCGCTTGCCAGGCAGGCGCTTATGCCACTGAGCTATCTCACTGGCCCTGGAATTCTTAATGCATTAATTTCAATATCGTTAATCTAAAATCACACCATATGTTATTTATGCAGCAAAGACAAATCACAGTATCTTTCTTAATGGATGCATCATCTTTACTTAAGCACATCTTTGGAAAAAAATTTTCAAAATATTGCTTTAATTGACAGTGAGCATGATTAGTTCTGTTTATGGGATGTATAATTACAAATCTATCCTCATTAAATGTTAAATGTTTAAATGTTAAAAAGTCACAATCTTTTTGAGATTTTGCATAATATGTTTAAGATATATAGCATTTAACAACTAAGTAACTACTCTATGCCTCAGTTTCCTCAACTGAAAAACTGATATAATATCAGTAAATGTTCCATGGGTTAAGATTAAATGAATTAAGACACATTAAAGATACAGGTTAATTTATGGCTCAGTGAAGGTTAGTCGTTATTAATATTACAAATAAGAACCCTTTTCTGTCTTTACTGTCAACATTTAGAATCCTGTATGATGAGCTACATCCCATGAAAAGGCACTGAAGAAGAAAAGGGGACAAAGGATCTTCTTAAACAAGATGTTTGATGAGGTCATAACTGGAAGCAGGGAGTGCAGTTAATAAAATATTGCCTGGTCCACATCGTTATAGTGGTTTTGATGTACTGTTGAAGAGGAGTGGTTAACCCCAACTCATTCATAAGTAGGTAACATGCAGGAATGTTTGCTTATTGAAGCTGTGAGGGGTAAAACAGAGAGAAGCTGAAGACGGCACTAGACTCAGCTTTGTCAATTCAGGAAGAAATGAATGACAGAAGGGGAAAGATAGGAGATAGGAGGAGTATTGGTAGATACCATCAAAGAAACAATTAAAACTGTGGTTCACAGCTTTCAAAGAATGGGTTATAGAAATTTATAGTTTAATTAATAGGGCTACGTGTTTTGAATCTTGGCAGTGCAAATTTTTTCTTAGTAATAAATTAATAATGGGAAAGTAGAATTAAATTCTTCCCCAAAATGGGCAGACTGAATCATTTTTACTCGGAGAATATTTTTAGGAAAATTCAAACCTTAGTAGATTATTTACATGGAATTATGTCTGTATAAAGATCAGAATTTATATGATGTGACAATAATTTATAGAGATTTAGTTTCTTTATCTCTAAGTCGTTGTACTTTAATTCTCTTCACAAGTCCTATAGCTGAAATTTAAGGCAAGCATGTATGTACTAGCAGGACACCATCTCATTTTTTGCCACCTCTACTTATAAGCAACCACTTTCAGAGTACAACATGAGAATTTTGAACACAATACATCAGGTTGATCTGTATCTATTGCAAAATATAGGGCAAAGAGCACAGTGCTAGATAGAGGTAGCTCTGCCATCTACTAGCTGTTTTACATTTCTAAATCTCCAAGATAGAGACAAACCTATAGCAAAGTAGAGATAATAATAAAAAGATATTGTAGGATTAATTAAAATTAATAAATAATTTATAATTAAAACAGATGTTAATAATGAGATTTGTAAAGTAAGGATTAGAAACAAAGTCATTACAGCTAGACTACTTCAGTGCAAAACTCAGTTTAGCCGCTTAGTTAGGTAAATTAGGGCAAGCAATTTAGCCTTTCTTTGCCTTAGCTTCCCATCTGCAAAACTAAGAATAATTGTTGGGCCGGTGAGATGGCTCAGTGGCATAAGCGCCTGCCTGGCAAGCGTGAGGGCCCGAGTTCGACTCCTGGAACCCACATATGAAAAAAGGGCCGGTGATATCACTCAGCGGCATGGGCGCCTGCTGGCACGCGAGGTCCTGAGGTCGACCCCCGGTACCCACAAAAGAAAAAAAAAAGAGAGAATAATTGTCATTTCTATCTCATGGAACTTTGAAGATTAGATGACTTAACATATGTAAAGTGCTTTTAGTAACACCTATACACAGTAAGCAGCAAATCAAGGGTAGCAATTTTCACTGTCATTATCTAAGTCTCTTCATTAGTGTCAAGCTCACAATAAGGTCTTAGAGTGCTCGACATTATACTGTACTACTATTACGAACAACCTAACTGTGTTATTGAGAATGCCCAATATGGCAAGAATTAAGGCAGGAGCCACTAGACTCTAGAGATTTCTGGTAATTGGAAATAAATATTAGGGTCCTAAAGTGTCTCTGTTCTATTGTTCACATCAGCATAACATCTGGCAGGGATTCTAAGGAGACCTTGATAAAGCAGGGGAAGTGAGATTCACAGCAGCAAACAAGGATCTCAGTGCCATGACCCCATTTTTCCAAAACCCAAGTGTCTATTTTCTGTACTTGGTCACTTAACTTTGCTGTAGCTTTTGAAAAAATTGGTCTCCCTTCCTTTGGAAAAACGCTACTATCTTCTCTGAGCTTGTGTGACACCAGTCATATTCTGTTGGTCTCTTACTCCTTACTGTCTCTTTCTCCTCTGCCAAAATTCCGAATGTTAAAGTGTTCACCAGAATTTGGTTTTGGACTTCTTCATAAATTTGCATTCTCTGCCTACACAGGCTGAAACAGGTTCATAGCATCAGATGCCATCTATATCCTGTTGACCCCTAAATTTAACATCAGTCCTGGCTTCTCTCTTGAACTCTAGATATAGAATTCTGTACAATTCAGCATCTTCTCTTGAGTGTCTTAATAGGTATCTCAAATTTAATACATTTCTTTCAGCCAGGATCTGGCTAAGCTGCCAAACATGTTTTCCAGTATTGCCCACCACAGTTAATGGTTCCACTTTCCACCCATTTGTAGAAGAAAGCTATTCATTGAATCCTCTCTGCACTCCAAACAAGTCTATCAGTGAATCTCTTCACCATAATCTAAGACAAAATCTCCTCTTTCCTGGATTATTAAAACAATTTCCTAATTGGTCTCTCTGCTTTTAGTCTTTCCCTTTCTTTCTCCAAATGTGATCACTTTAAGAAAGTACATTAAATCTCAGTTTATCCTTCTCCAAGAGCTTCCCATTGTAGTTATAATTAATGCATAATAAATTAAATAATGCACACAATATGTAATAAATTATAATATGATTTGAACTTCTTTCTTGGCTCCTGTGTACCTTTCTGAATTCAGTTTCCCTTGCTCTCATTTGGGTTTTAGCACACACAAGCACATCTGTTTTCTTGAATCTCCTCAGTTCATTCCCACTTGAGAGTCAAGATATTCTTTTTGTCTCTTCCCTCAGGGGTTTGAATGCCTGGCCTCTTTCCTTAATCACCTGCTCAGGGATCCCTCCCTGGAAAGTAGCTGACACTGTCTGCCTGTTCCCTTTCTCACCTGTTCTGAGCACATAACCTGCTTTATTTCAGACCGGTTATCTCTTATTTACGTACCTGCTGCTTGTTTCCCGCACTTCCTGCCCCATGGACCTGAGCTTTAATGGAGCTTGCTCTGTCCTATTCATATCTCCTTTGTCTACAATAGCATATGGTCCTTCATAGCTATTCAACCATATTTATTGAATAAATGAATGTATTTTAGGAGGTTAGAAAGATAGCTCACTGTGATCTAAATTTACTTTAAAGTAGGAGATTGAAAGGTTACACTTTTTACATAGACGCATGTCTCAAGTGTATGAATGTAGTTTTTGAAAGGTATATTTGAAAGCAAAATGTTTGTTTTAGGGTTTTGTGGCTGTTTGATTTAGTTACAGCAATACACCCTATGGAATCTTAAGCTCTCTTAGGATGTTTTACTTGTGTTTTCAAAAACTGTTTTAATTTGATGTTTACTTTAGCTTTGTGAATCTGGTGGTCTGAGGACAAGTTCTTATTTGTGGTTATATTAATTCATGTATTTCAGCCTCTGGTTTGGGGAAAAAGAATAATACAAGCTCATATAAGATAAAGTAGCTTGCCAAACCATGGAACACCTTCATTAACTGGTTGCAATCTGGTAATTTTGATTCACTAAAGGGGAAGTCATTTGTTTTGCACCATTATTTTGTCATTCATTTACTCATCTAAACATACCTAAGTGTCAATATTAGCTGTCTAAAGATGCAAAAATGATATAAGATTAGCTTTTTAGAATATTTCACACTATAATATTTTCTATATACAAGTCTTTTTGAACCACAGAAGATCATTGAATGTATTTAGTGTTCCATTAATTCAAGGAGTTGAAAATGAATGCTGAATCCCAAAGGCAGTTTCTCTCTGTCTGTCTTTCTCTGTCTCTCTCCTCCCTTCCGTTCCCTTCTCTTCTCTTCTTTCTCTCTTTCCCCATTCTTCCACCCACATGTGCCTGATATGTCTAATACCTTTATATTGGATCAGTTAGACATGAATTCTAGGAGGGAAAAGGATAACTGTATTGAGAATCGAGAGATATGAACACTAGTGTCAGTGTTTTCATGAAATTGTTGTGTTATGTCAGGAAAACTGTTAAACCAAGACTTCAGTTTCTTGATGTCTATAAAACAGACTTGAGAGTCTTTAAGATCTATTCCAGTTATGTAATACAGAACATTAACTTTCTCTTTGTGGGTACCTTTTCAGGGCAATATTGAAATTCATTTCTATTATTTATGAAAGTCAAGACAGAAATTAGAAGTCATATCTGGTCTATTTAAAGTGACTTGGCAGCAGATATTTTATGAACTCAAAGAATTAAACACATTTTGGCTATAGAATTATAATTATATATGTGTGAGAGGAAAGAGTAGAATTTTGGTAGACCCAGACTTGGCAAAAATGATTAAAAGAATGAATGCACACATACAGGAATCATTGATTCCTGGCAAGTTTTAGGGCTGAAAATAAAGTGCTTCCTGATTGCTAGGAAACAGCAGACAGAGTGCTTAAAGTAACTTGCTTTGTTAGGAGCTGTGAAGCCTTGTGCAATGGAATATCATAGATGACATCACTTTGCCCCAGTGCCTCTCCATTATTTGGAACAAAAAAATTAAATAAATGCATAACAAGTCAGATAGATTCTGTAACTGCAATGTTCTTATAACTACTGTCCCCAGGGTAACCAGACTGAGAGCAGACCTACACCTAACTTTACATGGTCAACATCTGATTAGCTACAGGGATATCTAACTACTGATTTTAAAATGGAAATGCATCTTGTCTGTGTGAGTATGGGACAAAATGAATACAGGAAATGGGTTAATTTAACAAATGTGCTCTGGTAAAAATTTAAAGACTAATTCTCACAATTCCTTGTCCCCAAATCTATCTTTATTTTGCCTTTTGGAGATTTTTAAGAATTGAATTGTTAATAAACTAGGTGCTTAGATCTGTTAATTAACAGATTTTTTTTTTAAGCTATTTCTTATCTTGAGGTCTTTATCCTGCAGGGAAGAAAAACTATTGGCTTGTGGTATAGAACAACCCTCTGTTTTCTCTTACCACTGTCTACACTTCTCATGAAATGTAGCCTTCCTCTATTCTGACAGACATCCTACATTGTAGAATTAAGTGTAATTAAAAACAAAAACTATATAGTTATGTCAACAGTAGTGACTAGGTTCTTGGCTTCAAGGTTTTAATTATATCAATTGAATGTCAAACTTGGCTCTTAAAAATAAATTCATAAAAATCATTTGGATACTTACATCAACAATCAAGAAATCTAGCCAGCACCAGGCATTAGTGAAATACGTTTGAAATCCATAAGCCACCCACTTGAGAAGCATTTCCAGAATGAATATATAAGTGAAGACCTTGTCAGCATATTCTAACATGGTTTTGATCGTCTTTCTCTGTTCAATGTATATGTCTTCAAAAGCCTGTGAGTCAAGAATACTTTATTTTACCTCAATGGCTTGCCTCCTTTAAGTACTTGAAAAAAATTGTTAAGTATGATATTGAGTACAAAGCAATGATTTGATAAATATTGGATTATATCAAACATTGGACATCATATAAAATCTAATGATTAAATCAAACTGTGAATATGTTGCTAGGGAAAGGCCAATATCTTTATTGATGTGAATTGTGCTTTATTCCTACTTTTTATGCCAAAATACCTACCTTAATTATTGCTTCAAAGACACGCTACAAAGACATTGCTACAAAGACTGTAAATTCTGTTAAAAAGGGATAGAATTAGCTTATGCCAAAAATACTTTCCATAATTTCCTGAATGATCTGTCTCACTTTAAAAGAATAAGTTGATTGCATATGAAGAAAGCAAAATACACTTTTAGCCCATAAATGCTAATATGATTATTAGGACAAATTGAATGTCACTTGTCAGGGAAGGTAACACAGCCACAGGACATCTCAGCAAAAGGTTATCTCCGTGGGGGGAACAGCTGCTAGATAAATATCGGATGAGAAATTTTATCTGTTTAATGGCTCTGATTTGTTTTGAATGACATTTTGCAAAGTTCCACCCTGGTCACTCAGCTCTGCAAGGCACAGATAGACCTTCTGCTTTGATTCTTACACTTTCGGTATTTTAAAAGGATAAGCTACTTTACTAGAAGCTGATTCTTGTCCCTGTGCGTTTCACTCACCAAAGCGCCACTACTGAGAAGTATCATGAAGACAATGAAAGTCTCAAACCAGTTGTGCTCAACAATGCTGTAGCAGGTTTTCCGAAGATTCCACCAGATTTTTCCTTTGCCTTCTTCAGTACTTACTTGACAAAAGGGGAACTTTTTAATACATCCTAAAAGGCAACATTAAATATAATAAGTTAGAAAAATACATCTTCATCTTAAGTAAGAAAACAAAACAAAACAAAACTTTCTCCCTTGTTATCCTGGTGCAAATTCATCATTTGGGGGCAACTGGCTACTATATTCCCGGTCATCTTCAACTTTCCTCCTCTTTAATGAATCATTCTCAGATTTATATTCTCAGCTAGCTACTTAGAACTCAAGGAACTACTTTACTTAGCCTGCACTGCTTGAGTAAAATGATTTTATTCTTCAGTACCTATCAGGATCTCTTTTCCTCAAGGCAATTGAGGGAAATAGGATTCAGGTACATTTCTCAGACTTGGGGCAAAACTACATATTCAAGTTGTTTATTCATTTTTTCATGTGATCCTGGGTCTTTAGGTCCTTCTTTTCATGCATAGAAATCCCACTGTCTTCTCAGGTATCAGCCACTGCCAGTTTTTTGAAGCCTCAGTGGTTTCCTTATACCTATGACTCCTCTTGTCAGTCAGTCATCTTATTCCTTTGTCCTCTGGCTCCAAGATTCATATTACTCTATTTCTAACTTCTATCCACTCTTTTGAATTAACTGTCTGAGCTACTACTCATTAGATTAAACACTGTTACAGCAAATCAATAAACCTTTGATTTATGTGAAGACACTGCATTGGTCATGTGAGAACAATTATTGCTGCCCCCCGCCAAGGCTCTCCAACGTGGCTACATTCCTTCAAAGTTCTGGCTGAAGTGCAAAACAACCACATTTTAAACTGTCGGGGACGGGATGCGATCATTGCAGCATCTACAAATCACGTCACACCACTGCCAGTGCCTTCCGAAGGCACTGCAGTATCAATGACATATGACATTTAGAATGCCTATTATCTCACAGATCAGTCTCCTGACATTCTGGAGGATGAGGACAACAACAAAAAATCCTGTAATTGTTCCAGCATAGACTCTGCTATAATATATACTATGATTTGGAAATACAGACAAACTGACTTTGTGCAAGAAAATAGGACAACAAAGATAAATACATCTTCACTATTTCTTTTAAATGTGTCATTCAGATGAGGTGTATTCAGTCTCGGTTAGGAATGAGAGAAGACTGCGTTTAATCACGTTAGAATTTGTTTACCTTCAGTGAAACAAGCTTCTGGCTTACGGTCTTCCTCGGGTTCAATTTCAGCTTGTTCGCCTTCCCGGGGCGGGGCAACATCAACTGTGCTTCCTTCAGATGAGCTGGTTGCATTCAATTTCTGGAAACAAAATGCCATTTGAAAGATGTGAATTTTCTCCCTTTTTATTCAACCAATGGGAAAATGCTCTGTCATAGTATAAAAAAAAGGTAGTGATTGCATTTGATTCTGTTAATGCTACTGATAAAGATATGCTAATAATTTAACATAATTAAATCTTACTATTAAAAACAATGTGACTGCTGATTTAATTCAGACAAAAACGGTTAGACAACATGTAGTGTGGATGATTTCGAAAGGATGCATTATGCTGATTAATTTATTTTATGATCCCAACTTGTATATGAATGCCATATGAAAATAACCCAATAACATTGACACACTTGCTAAACTAAGAGTAGTTTGATAAAACTTTGGTATGCTACATCTACTAATGATTACATTAAATAAAATGCATCAAATCAAATCATATCTTCCACCTCTTAAGATGGAAATTTTAGAGGGCAAAGAACATTACCAGTTGTTTCTAAGTACTGTCCATGTTTCTGTAATTTTAGAAAGGAAGAGCAGTACATTAACATTAGTCACAGTCATTATATTTCAACTTTGAGTTATATTTTTCTCTGGCTTATATAATTTTCTCCTTATTTTACTAGCAGAAAATGATGGATCTCTCTCTTTTCTTTTTTTTGAGCACATAAATGAATTCAACACTTGCCAAAGAATTCTAAATGAAATGGAAATTTCTTCATAAATGGAATTGTCTAGAGTCTGTATAGACTTTCATTAGGAGCTCAGTCTGAATTCAACATGAGATCAGGCTTTGGATTTTTCCTTTAAATAAATCATTGTGACATGCCACACATCTAGAAGAGCCATTTAATGTCACAAGAATAAATAATAAGTTTTCTGAGATCAGTTGGGAAGACATTATAAATGAGTAACCTACGAAAACTGATGCAGGGACATGACATACAGCACTACCTCGGTAACGCAAAGCTTTCAGGATGAAAGAGCAGTTCCTGGACATACTAATGGCTTCAAAGACCCATTAATTTCAGTAGCTAAGTGTTAGGGTCATGCTGCTCATGCTTTTGGAAGAGTTAATGTGCTATTTTTAAGAAGCCTAAGTGACTCCCTAAATGCAAGCCATATTGGTGAAAATTCAGCTCAACATTCCCTATTTATTAAAATTGTAATGTCAACGTGTTTTAATATTGTATATTGTGAACAAAAATTCAAGAGTAATATTCAGATTAATACTTCCAGTGATGTGAAAGGTGACATTAACTAAGTACAGCTAAATATATTATGAAAAAGACTTTAAGTGAAAATATAATTTAATAATATAGTTCCTCCTAGACTGGAGTATGCTGAAGAGAGAAGCTAGGCCATCATTTTTGGCTGATGGTTCTTTGTTACAGTCCAAGGATTGTTACCATTAATTTTTTTCTGCAAATGTGGGGAAGCCCAAACATATTTTCTTCTCCTGGGATTTTTCTGAATCATACAGTCAGGATATCTTTATTCCTTTTTAAAAAAGGCTAGAAAGGCTACTTCTGGGTAGAATTGTGGCAGATTCTGAGATAATCAAGAAAATATAAGATAACTGGTTTTGGCAACTAACTCTTCCTTTCCAATTTCACTCACGTTTTATAGGTTGAACAGTATGACTTTTGATGAATGACAGCAATAATATCCCCTGCATAAATAACACTGTAAGAAGCCCAAGTGTTTCAAGGTTAGTTATATGAAGTTTCATAACTAAACTACTTCCTCTTGGCTGAGTCTAGTTCAATAATTTCTTCTGAGCCTAGCTATGATCTATCACTCTTATGAAGTCTTACTTTCTTGCTTGATTTCTCCACGCTAAAGTTTATCATCCATTTGATCCATTATACTTGTTGCTTTTAATCAAATATCTATATATATGGATATATACTCACAGACATATGTATATACATACACACATGTATACCAAATATAACATACATATTATGTATCAAAAGATCCAGTATATCACCAAGTATTGAATAGATACCCAATACTGTAATTAAGTTGAGTTTATGAAAAGTAAATAAATGAATTGAATACATTTTTATATTACTTTTATAGAGAACATTACAATGTTTAGATAATTCCTTCTCTGCTTTTTTGATAAAGTATAATTCAGTTATGTTCTGGAGTCTATCTAAATGTTATAAAATACATTTTTTATTGAATAGGGATTATTTAATTAATCATTTTTAATGTCAAAGCATACATTTCCAATATGGAAGTAGGAATCAGGAAAGAAGAAAGTAATAAGTATTATATATATATATATATATATATATATATATATATATATATATCCACACATATACACATATACTTTCCACTTGAAAATTTTAGAAAATATACTCATCTTTCCTTTCCCATTTTGCCACTGATGATATAATCATGTGATGTTTAATTTTTCATATAACTGTCCTATATTCTAGAGGTGCTTTATATTAAATGTAAATATTTACATAAAATAACACTTCACAGCCCAGCCAATAAACAATTCAATCAATTATCACACGTGAACCTCTGAACTTTTCGTGGCAATACTAGGGATTGAACCCAAAGAGTACTGAACTACATTCTATTTTCTTTTGAGGAAGGGTCTTCAGAAGTGGTCCACACTGGTCTCAAACTTGCAATCCTCTTGGCTCAGCCTTCTAAGTAGCAGGGACTACAGGTGTGTGCCACAGAGCATGACTTGAATATATTTTTGTTATTAGAATTGTCTTTACATTATAAATGTTTGTGAATGGTACCAATATAGTTGATGTAATAATCTTAACCTCTTAAATAGCTCTGAAGGTCTTTTTCATACATCTTAAAGTAGAGAGGGACAGCATTCAGTTAGTTCACCTCCATCTACCTGGCATTATAAAGCACAGCATGTCTTTTGAAAGCAGCTGAGGAAAAGACCTTGGCCCCATTCTGCTCTTCTCTAAGGAGCAGAATCCATTAATATGGAGAATTACTCTGTTGTTATCCAGGAGTTATGTGGATTATAAGGAGAAGCATTTAGGTTCTGGAAAGCTTCTTAAGGAATGTTCAGAGGGATCTTAGACGTCCATGAGGCAAAGGTTAGAAAACAGTAGAGGACTGCTCATTTTAATAACAAGTATTTTATGGAAGGCTTCCTTCCCTATGAAGGTTGGCATAAAGCCAACTCTTCCATGTTGGAGAATTAGGCTTACTAATGCTTTAATCACATTTGTCAGAAATGCCACTACATTGTTTTCAATCCCATACATAGGTCATATTTTTATCACAGGAAAATATGTATATTTTAATCCTATGAAAATATAATATCAACTATATAAAATTTCAAAAACTGTATATTTACCTGTATACAAATTCAAGCTTGAATTAAGTTCTTATTAAATTACATCAATTGACCAACATACCGTTTGCAATGCTTTAGGATCTAGATTTCTAAAGAAGTTTACTGATGTATTTTTAAATCACTAATATACACTATGGAAAAAGAGTTAAGCATTTTAAATCATATATATTGATGTAATAGCAACCTACACCAATTCTATGCATTGGTGTAATCTAAATAATTTAAGCATTAACATTTTGATCTTCATACCTTTGTAGATGATAGTTTATGATACTCTTATAATAGCCATACTAAGATGATTTTCAAAATTTGAAATCCATGTAACTGATTTAAAAGCAAGTGACGACGATAAATACAAATAATAACTTACTTTCTTTATATTGCCATAGCTGTGATACACAATGATATAAAAAAAAGGCAAAGAAACCGGAAATGAAATTTACCATAGTAAGCAACTAAATGACTATACTGAATAACTAAAATTAATACATGTTCTGAAGAAATTAGAGATATAATTGGGAAAGGGCCGGGGATATAGCTCAGTGGCGCTATGCCTGCCTAGCAAGCACAAGGTCCTGAGTTCGATTCCCGGTACCACAAAACAAAATAAAACAAAACAGAAATATAATTGGGGATATAGATATAACCATGGAAAGCTTCCATATAAAACCACATAGTACAAGTTCAAACTTGTTTTTCTTGTACTATTTTCTCTCTAACCCCTCCAATATTTTACAGCGCTTAAAGGTTAGATTCTTCCATCCCTTGTAGAAGCTACTGAGTCTACAGAGGGATGTTGGCTTATGCTCTACAAATGCACACTGGAAAGCAGGTTTTGAGATGCAACATTCTCCAGGCCTAATTCAGCCACAGAAAACATGCCTGGCTGTAGCAGAAGCCTGGCGCAATGCTGTGGAAGCTGCACACTGACCCAAGAACCATGTTCTCAAAGACATGGTACCTGAATAGGAAGTGTTCAAGAAGGTTAACCACAAATACCACTCAGAGGAATGGGTTATTTCAACACAAGAAATGACGGAATTAGCAACTGGAAAGGCCATCAGACCATTTCCCCACCTCCTGATAACACAACCTTATATAGAAATTCCCCTGTATGATGAATATTGTTCTTGATTTTTATCCAATTAAATAACGAAATTTAACTTCATAGAGGTAGAAGAGAATGTTAGCAACTGGCCTACTTCCACTGAAATGCGCTCACATTTCATTAATTTTCAATCAGCTCTCAAATGTTTGACTCTCACAAACTGCTATAGGACTCGAGACAAAATAAAAGATTCAGCCATTACAGATTGCCTTTCAAATCTAGCCATTTCTCTAAAAATATTAAGGATTTTTGTCTTACTAGTAAAAAAGGATCATCTTTTCATCACACATACTATGAGGGCCTTAGTCTGATCTTTTAGATATGCGTACCCATATCTTGACTTATGACAGCTCACTTAAAAATAGGCAGCCACATACTGAAGCCATTTGGTTGCTTTTCCAAGGCAGAAAATAAATGACTAAAACCAATAGCTCTTTTCTTCTGACCACTTATCAAATGGTTAAAAGTATGAACTGTCACCACTGGATATTGTCTTGACATATGTTAAACATACAACACCCTTAGTGCTCCTTTTATTTAAAAATAGCCTTGATAGGAACATAATTTGTAAAACTGAAAATAATTATGTGGTGGTTGAAGAGCAGGGTAAAAGGGCATCAAAAAAGCAAAAGTAAAAGGCCATTTATCTTTAGAAGAGATATAGACATTTCCATTTGAATCAGATTTAATTGGGTTTGATTCAGCAGAAGCATCAAGACAATTCTCAAAAGGTTGAGACAGGTCTAAAATGGCTATTCATGTACCCATGTGTGGCTCTTAAAAAGGGCATTTGCAAGACACTGACAGAAAATTGGAAAGCCAGAGTCATCCTCCCTTTGCACTTCAAAATCTGAAAACAGTACAGTGCCTTTTCCAGAAGGACACATGCTCAGGACTTTAGTCAGATGTTTGCTTTTAGTTTCCAAGAAAGTTTCAAAAAGGAGGGTATCCTATGAAAACCATGGTATAAGTAAGAGACGACTTCCCAGTAACATTTATTTCTATTCAGCCTTTGCAGAAAAATAAATCCCAGTTTCTTCAATGAATAATAATGCTGTTTTACACTTAAAACTATGCTGGTGTTAAGTAAAAATTGCATAGATCAACAGGGATTATATTTGTTCTATTTTTCACTAATAATTTTATTTCTGAATTTGTTGTATTTCACATCTAATTGTTAATTTTCCCTAAGGAAACAGAGTATGTATGTTTAACCTAGAGGTAGTCCCATACTCTAGCTATTTTTGGTCTCCAGAAGTCTTGAAAAGGGCTAACACTTACAAACATTTTTACTTTTGCTTCATAATTTCCCTCTCAGAACTGTAAATACTGACATCAACAGGAGAAAGTTGTGTCAAGAGAACAAAGGCTTAGTTTTCCTGCAAAGCTACAATAATTCTGTGAGGTTCCCTTTACTCTTCATAAAACTATGACTAGTAATTAATAATAAAAATAACAATATTTCTAAGCTTCTTTTCATTTTTTTCTGTTTTGGGTAAAAAATTTGGGAAAAATTAATGTATACTGGGGAAATTCCAAATCAAAAGTGAGGGTACTAGACCAATTTTTTAACAATCCAGACGCAATGAACTTCTCCTTCCCACATCACAATATTTTCTTTCTTTTAATTACAATGATCACTGTGGTTTTGCAGACACTTGATGTAGCAGTTTCTCTAAACTACTGAAAATCCAAGATATGTGGTGCCCAAATGCATACACAGACTACGGCCCTTCTCAAAAATCTCACCATCACCCTGCTTCTTTTTTACAGAGACTTTCCCTAAAGCATGAAAACAAATATTTCCATATGGAGCACATGAATTGATTAGTTTGAAAATTTTATTCATGGATCTAAATATAATAATTGGAAAATGGCAGTACTATCAGAAAAAAAACCCATTACGACTCTTTTTTATTATACAATTTACTTATAAGGGCTGAATCATCAACCACAAAAATGTTGTGGTCTATTTCAATGAAATAAAAGCAGAGAAATAAAAATGCATGCTCTTTTAAGTCCTTGATTATATTGAATCTTAAACATTTTCATCATGTTTTAAAATAGATCTTGTAAATCCTATAGAGCATGCAATTATTGCTTTTAAAAGTCTAAAAGCCTGTAAAATCTCATTAGCAGAATTAAGTGTGCTGCTGGGGCTGCCCATCTCGCCTGGCCATGCTGTGATGTGTCACACGCGTCAGCAGAGCAGCTGGGCGAGTCTGGCACTTCCTTGCCACGGCAGGGGAAGGAACATAGCTGAGAAGCATGCAGGCAGTCAAAATTCATTTGGAAAGTGATTGTACGTGTACAACTTGCTTGGGTAACCTGGGTAAAAGTGGTGGCACGAGCCTCTGGCTGGTTAAAAAACACCAGAGCTGCATTCTTGATGGCTCCAGCTTGATTTTACCCCTGTGAGAAGAATGGTAAGCAGTGAAGGTCACAGTATGATATTGTTTGGTTAATTTTGGAATTCAACTTCAAATATTCTTAAAAGCATTTATTTTATACCCTTCACTTAGGAAGTCAAATAATCCTTTAAGAACTAAATTGTAGAAATCTATAGTTATACAAAACTTCTGAGAAATCATGACAATGTGAACTTTAAAAACGTAAAATCAAACAAAATTATACATTAGAGTTTGTCACAAGATTTGTGTTATTCCAAGTTTTTCCAGTATTAAAAAAAAACCAAACACTTCTGAAATTCATGCTTTCAACTGTCTTACATTTTTCATGCAAAATTCTCTATCTGTTATCATACAAGCCTGGTTATGTTTTGGTGTTCATATATGCAGATATAATAAACACACAATATATTAATACAGGTTATATAATATATAAAATAATAATAGCTCATATTTTTATTTCTAAAAAGCTTCTACAGTTCATTTATCACTCACCAAATTTTCCAGACATATTTTGGTATGAAAATGAATAGAAAAAGTAGAGTAGCTAGAGTATGTTTCTTTGCTTGTTTTAAAACGAGGAATGTGTAACTCTCTTGGATTTAGCCTATCAGCTTAACTACTTTGTCACCAGTGATAAACAATATTCTGTGCTCTCCAAAGCAAAGCTCAGTGTTTCTTCGCTACTCTAGTCAAAACACAAAAAATCATAAATCAAAATATTGATTTACGTTGTGTATGTGTGATCATTTTTAAAAAGGAATGCCCCAGTTGATGTCAGTGCATACCTATAATGTGACCAGTGTTCAGTGTCAGGAGTTTTTGGAAATTTCAGATCAAAACTGCATTTAGCTGGAATTTATCCAAATCTGTTTTATAATGTTAAAACTGCTGATTATTGCTTCTATTTTTAAAAACCATCTATTTTTTATCTTGTGTGTGAGCATGCATATGAATTGACCTATTACTATTCTGATTTTTGAAATCTGGTACTATTTTAAGTACATCACCCTCATAAAATCTATTGTTGATTTCAAAACACTGTGCAAGATCATTTGAAAATTTATTGTAACTTTAAAAATACATAATTTATATTATGATTTTCTCACTAATATTTCTGTATAAACAATTTCATTATATTTTCTATTTGGATTCCATGTATTCAATATTACCTTGAAAGAAGATAGAACAGTTATAAAAATACACAAAAAGATTTTTTTTGTTCAGGCAATAAATGTTTTCTATGATTTGATAATGGGGAAGAGATTGTATCTCATATTCCAATTTCATGATGTTTGAACCATTAAAAATAAATATCTGTGGACCTTATGAAGATTTTGAAGTATTTTGCAAAGCAACCACTTGGTAGAAGGACATTAAGACACTTACTTTCCATGAAACCAATGTCATAAAACTTGTGATATTAACGTAGCAAAAGATTCTTTACTTCTTTGTTTTTTTTAAACTTTTATTGTCCCTAAGCCATTCATACTATTTTGTCGCTAATTTTCTTTCAGTTTTTGCTTTATCATTAATTCTTTGGTGACCTCTTCTATTTTCAGGGACCCAAGTAATTATAGAAAGTGTATTATCAAATCTATTTAAACCTGATCTCTCACCCAGACCCTTGTTTCCAACACTGTCACTTTAATTTCAGCACGATTGGCTCTGGGGTATCCATTGGAAATTGGTCCCAGGACCCCTGCAAATAACTGGCCTACAGTATGCATATCTTATGCACATCCTCCCTTATACTTTAAATAATCCCTAAAAAAACCCTAGATTATTTACAATACTGAATACATTGTAGATGCTATATAATTACCTTTTATACTTTTTAAAGGAATAATGACAAGCAAAAGCCTCTAGGTATTCAGTACATATGTAACTTTTTAAAATAATATTTTGATCCATGGTTGATCAAATCTCTGGATGTGGATTCTATGGATAAGGAAGGTCAACCTTACATCCCAACCAAAATCTTTCCATACAAGCCTGGTAACCTTTTAAAAAAGACCACTTTGGACAATGGCACTACCATTTTTCCAATTTCCTAGATTCTTCGGGTTGGTCAAATTGCATTGGTCTCAGTTATTTATTCCCATAGCCCGGAATTTCATCTACTCATTGCTATCAAGTGATATTCCAAGATAATCTCCCTGACCTCTCACTCTAAACTGTTATACTCTTTGATACCAAATAAATTTTCCTAAGATCCACTTTCTTATTGTCTTCCTGTTTTAGAAGAAACAGTACAATTCTTTATGCACCGTGCAACCACTCCCAAACTCTGATTTACTTCAAAACTTCACAATCGGAAATTACTAGACACACCCAAACATATTTTCAACTGTCTTCTCAATCAATTTTTTATTTATGCTGCTGGTTTCATATCTTTTCCTTAACATTTAGAACTCACTCTCAACTCTGGCTCACCTTTTGCAGGTGTTTGCTTTTTTGGTTTCTGTTCATGTATAGATGACTCAAAATTTGTAGCCTATTTCAATTTCATGTCTTCCATTAAGCAACTGCCCTTGCTGTTATTCAGACCTATAACTTTGTATGCAGTCCTATGGAATCAAACTTTTAAATAGGTCTTTAATGATTTTGTGAATTAGGGTTAGTTCACTCAAAGATGTTAAGATTCTCCTTATTCTAAGGAGATATAAGATATAAGATTCTCCTTAACATAATTAGGAGAATTATGTTATAGGGTTATTGTTTAACTCTTCCTTACTCCTAGTATTCAGAAGAATGGCAATTTGACAAAAAGTGGTCAATAAGTGCTTGTTATTAATTGATATTTCTTCTTAAATAAATCTGTCGGGTGATGGAAAATAAAGCTAGAGTTGAATTCTTAGTTTACCAAAATGTGCAGCATTAATTAAAAATGAACTCAGTAACCAGGGATTGAATGAAATTCATAGGAAGAATATTTGCTACCTCATTTTGTATGTTCCTTTTTACCTTTTTTCAAGATGCTTTAAAATTTGCTATTATATCTCAGCAGCTCTGAGAACATATGTTTGGGGCAAAATCAGGAAGCTATAATTGCAACACTGTCAGCTACTTATTACAAGGATTTCAGATCAAATTATGTTGATATACTTATTTTAAAGAAGAAAATTTCAAAATACCCTCACAAAATCAGGCATTATTAGTCAGATTCCCATGGTGTCAACATTATACCCTCAAGCTATAATACATCTTTCGTAACTCCATCTGTGCTAGATTTACTTCCAACTGGCATTCTAGAAGTCCCTAAATAAATAATAGCAAAATATTTTATTCCTATTTCCCTCACAGAATTGAAGAATTTGTATCACGAAGCTACTATCATAAGACTCTATGAATTCTAATCATACAATGTAATCAATTTCCCTTATTTCTTTCTAACAACTAGTAATAGGACAGTAAAAACACTTTTTCCATGTACAGTTTAACTGTAGTCTTCAAATCAAACCTTCTTAAGTGGCTCTTAATATTTTTAAATTAATCTGGAAAATACAGATTTGCTCATCCTTGCATGAACAAAATAAATTCAGGACTAATTGCACTTTCTTAACAAATATAATACTTTCATAAATAAATTACTCTACCATAGTGAATAAAACTCTTAAAAACCTTGCAAAGCTTTAACATTAAAAAAATCAAAGCAGAATCTAATATGGAATGTAAAGAGATGATACCAGCACAATTAGCAATAAAATGTAATTCATTAAAAAGAGCATAATGTAGTGCAGAGTTGAATGTACTAAATAGCATCTTTTTTTCAAAGCAAAATTTTTAACTTGACTTTCAAACTATCAAGAAAATAAATGTATTAATTGTTCAGAATAGTGATTTCCTGCAGAAAGTTGAACTTTCTATAAATAGATTTCCCAATTTCTCATGATTTTCCAGTATTATCTTATGACTTTCAATATTATTCTTTTAAGTATTGGTGTGTATGATCCTTGGGTTCAGTACCTCCCACATGGTAAGCATGGGCTCTACCACTAAGTTATATCACTTGTTGCAATATTACCTTTTAATAATGTACATAAACACAGAAACAATACTCAAAAACCATAGTGCATGGTTATACTATAAAATGAAACCAAAATTTACAAACATTATTACCTCTTTGCTTTCTTCTAGTTCTGACTCACTGCTGAACTCTTCAGTATTTAAATTTTCAAAGTCAGACTCTCCAACAGCAATTGGCACTGTTACAGTTAGACTGGGGTTGTTGATGAATGACATATAATCATTTTCATCTATTACATACTTTTCAACACTGCTTCCAGTACCCACACCACTGGTGGTTCCATTCCCATCTTTCAGGTAATTAAGCTCTTTGCTTATTTCAACTGCAGTGTTATTGGACATGCAGCTGTCTATTTTGTTGCCTTCATGGATTTCTATAACTTTTGGCTTTCTAAAAAAGGCTTTTCGGAAACACTCCCGTATCTTATTCTTCACATAATCGATTCCCTTTTGCATCCTTCCTACAGCAATCTGGAGATTGTTCATTTCATTATCATCATCAGTAGCAGCAAGGTTGTCTGAGCTAAATGAACTCAACAATAAGGCCAGAAAGAGGTTCAGAACCTAAAAGAAAAAAGAAAAGAAAAGAAAAAGTTCCACTTATATTGAAGCGTGCACAAAATTAACAGGGTAAACAGGAGCCTCATAGGTCTTTGCTAAAATTGTTTTAACAAATGCCTCCTGGACGCTTATTATGTTTCTGATATCGTGTCAACATTACACAGTATTCGAAGGACCTGATAACTTCTGCCTGTTTTGAAGATACAATGACAAATCAAGCGTCTCTTCTGTCCCACTGAGAACAAGAAAGTAGAGTTTCTGAGGCTTAAATTGTGTCTACTCAGGTTTGCCAGTGAAAAGACAAAAATATCACTTTCAAGGTTTTTTGTCTTAAAAAAATATTTCTGATTTAACCAGTTTACTTCATCTTACCAGTTTAGGCAGTGTCTGTCTTCATGTGTGTAAATTTTAAAAAAGCTTAATTATTTAATAGCCTACCGATATGTGCAAAAATAATATACTTGAAATACAAATTCCTTTGGTCCAGTGGTTAGAAATGTTTATAATAGCAGAAAATTCCAAATGCAAATCATATAAGGCTTAACACATTTCCCATCAAACATACTTTGAAATTTACGTGTTCAAATAGCTCGACAGATGGAGACAACTCTAAAATTATTACAACGTTTAGGCTAGACCCATATAATGTAAGTTACGTCTTTCCTTCCTTATTTTGTGGAGCAAATATGAGGAAAAGTTAATTCTCAGAGTGTCACCAGGAAACATGGAAAAAATTACCCAATTAAGCGATAAACTATGGCTACTGCAGAAATAATTCAAGTTTGAGGAACATATTTAGTTAGTAGTCTTCTAAGCTATTTGGATAATTATAATCCACAGTTAAAATACAATGCTCTGTTTCACAGATATTTGTCTTCAAAGTTTGGTAGTATCCAACCTATACCTCTGAGTAAGCAAACAATGTGAACTACGAACATGTAAAAAGCAATTTCAATATAGAAGAAAGAGATAGGTGTATTTTTAGATTTAGTAGAGATTACCTTATCAAACAAATATTAGGATACAATTAGTCTTCATGATAAAAAATACATCTTTGAAGAAGAAAAAAAGAGTATTCATGATCCTCAAACTCTTATTAGATCAACTTCATTTAGTCATTATTACAGTATAGGATTTCTGTTTTGTTATTCTAGTACCTAGATAACTTGTCCATGTGCAGAGTGGGATTTGAATCTAAGCCATTTCTTACACAATCAGAGGTATGTTACCACTCAGGCTATTTTATTACCACTACCTGGTCTCATTCTCATTTGTAAAACATACGTACCACAAGGTTTCCAATCACCATGACCAACATGAAAACAATAAGGCACATGGCTTGGCCAGCGACCTCCATACAGTCCCACATGGTCTCTATCCACTCTCCACACAGCACGCGGAAGACGATCAGGAAGGAGTGGAAGAAGTCGTTCATGTGCCAGCGTGGGAGTGTGCAGTCCTCACTGATCTTGCAGACACATTCCTTGTAGCTCTTACCAAAGAGCTGCATGCCGACCACGGCAAAGATGAAGACGATGATGGCCAACACCAAGGTTAGGTTACCCAGGGCCCCCACGGAGTTGCCAATGATCTTTATCAGCATGTTCAGTGTGGGCCAGGATTTTGCCAACTTGAAGACTCGGAGCTATAATCAAACAAAATATGCTCTTAGTGGTAATCATAATATAATTTTGTAAGTTACACATTATTTTATTAGTCTATTATGTAGAACCACACCTGAGGGCTATAAAAACTTAAAACACACTAAACTAATCAAAATAGTGTTAATAATATTAGAATTATAAATCAAATGATATCATTTAAATGAAAAAAAATCTCCCTTTTTGATTGATCAAAAGGTACACCCATAAAAACAAATTGCTACTTTGAACATAAACTTTATTATTATTATTATTATTTTGGTTCCGGGAATCAAACTCAGGACCTTGTGCTTGCCAGGCAGGCATGTGTGCCACTGAGCTATATGCCTGGCTGAATATAAACTTTTTAACCTTATCAAAAAAAATCTCTTCAGACTCTATTTTGCTTTTATTTTTTATTTTTATTTTTATTTTTTGTAGTGGGTAGGAATCAAAGTTAAGACCTAATGCATGTTAGGCACATGCTCTACTACTGAGATACATCTCCTGCCCTCACACTCTATTTTATTCCAAAATTTTTATTAGTGCATATTGGTTATACAGATTAACGGGTTTCAATTTGGCAGATTTATACATGCACATAACATACTTTAATCATTTTCCCCTCATTATACTATATACTACTTTAATCATTTTCCCCTTTTGTTCTATCCTCCCTCCTACTTTAGAAACTAAAATGAAATATCCAAAGTATGAATTGTATATTCTTCATTGGCCATTATAGAATAAAAGTGAAATAACTAACTTGATAAAAACATATAAAATTATTTCTTTCCATTTGAAAAAATATATATTTACTTAATTTCCAAGAAATTACATATTTTTCAGTACATTTTTTGCTGTAATTATAAAAATCTTTGTTATATTATTGTTCACAATGGTAAAGGCATCAAATATTTCCCTATGTTTCTTTAAAGTACTTCCCACTAATAACATAGGGTGGACTAAAAACTTAAGATTAATTGGGACCTAAAGTTTTAATTTGAATTTGTTTACAAACTATAAAGCAAAAAAAGTCATAAATTTAAAATGAATTAGAAAACACAAGCATATTTTAATGTACCCACAACAGCAGGAAATATTTCAATCATTTTTATCATTCTTAGCAAATAGTTAAAACTTAGCTTTAGAGAGAATGTTCATGTATTTTCTTACAAATCCCATATTAATGTAAATTTAAAACAAGAAAAGAACTGTAATAACTATATAAGTACACATTTGAAGTACTATGCTAGTGAGAGATCAGATATAAACACAGTATAGGAAGATACCAGTCTGAACGATCGTAGCACAGATAATCCCTCCACATTTGCCAGACCAAGTTCCATTAAACTCAGGCTGACAATAATTCCATCAAAGATATTCCAGCCCTCTTGGAAATAATAATAGGGGTCCATAGCAATAATCTTGAGAACCATTTCTGCTGTGAAGATCCCAGTGAAGACCTAAAGTAAAATAGAATTAACACTTGAACAGCACTTGAAAAGCTTTGATTCTGAAATAATTTATAAAGAACACTAAACAGTAATAACAAAAAGAAAATTTAAATTTAACAAAACCAATTCAAATTTAGCATCTCCCAGTGGTAGTATTTTGTTGTGTGAATTTGTATTATTTAAAAAAATCATGGGGGCCGGTGAGATGGCTCAGTGGCATAAGCACCTGCCTGGCAAGCGTGAGGTCCTGAGTTGAACTCCCGGTACCCACATAAAGGAAAAAAAGGGCCGGTGATATCGCTCAGCAGCACAAGTGCTTGCTGGCAAGTGCGAGGTCCTGAGGTCCACTCCCGGTATCCACATAAAAATAAATAAATAAATAATAAAAATAAAAAATCAACTAGATTCCCAGGGAAAAAACATAGATTTTAAAGTATCTCACTATTCATATTTTAAATCTAATGCTGAGTAATAGCCATTGAATTACTGCTTTTTCAGTACATCTTCCTTCTGCAATCACGTTTATTTTTTAGGTAATAATGCATCAGGAACGAATTCACGTATTATTGGAAGTTAATACAATTACTTAAAATTTGTTAAAAAATATTTTGCTGTACTTTTGTGTTTTTCTTTAAGGGAAACAATGCATATTTATAATTTCATAAACAAGAGTGTATTTGCCATAAATGTTTTATAATAATGATCACTGGGTACATTCCTCAGAATTAAGGTTAATGGAATAATAGAGAAAGAACTGTGGCTTTAATTGAAACCAGCAGGAAAGCTCTCTCAGTTCATATACCCATAATTAAGATTAACAAATTATTTGAGTGGCTAGATAAAATGTGTATTTGACAGTAGAAAGAAAAATAGTAAGACAAAGTCAGCACTTGCTTTTTAACGTAAAACCATAGGAGAATAGAGACAAGGACACAATGAGTTTTGAAATTACTCTTGTAAAAAGCAATTCTTTTTATTCTCTGTAGGTAAAAGCTGTGTTTTATGATAGTAAGGTGACGCTTAATCTTTATCAAAGTAAATCAGTCTTTATCTTGGAGGAATTCTGTCAAAATAACAGTACTAAAATTATTTGCTATCCTCAAACATCACATTAATTTAAAATAATCTTTACCCACTATTATAAAAGTATAAATTTAGCTAACCCTTCATTTTCTCAGTCATAGAAAACTCTCAGGGAATATGCATCCCAGAAAACAAAACTTAACTGCTGTTAGTCATGCATTACTCAAAAAGAAATAAAATGCATTCTAAGCAAGCTTGGTACATGAAAATCTGGGTGCATGGTGGAAAGCACATTGAAACATCATTTTTTTCATTTTATAGAGTAGCCCACCATGGGTTTTTTTTTTTTCAAATAGTGAGTTTTCGTATTGAACTTAAAGTAAGTTCTAACTTACAAAAATTTTGTTTTTTTATATAAAATTCTTAGAAGCATGTATTATTTAAAATAGGAACTTTGATGAGAAAATGCATCAAAGTAAGCAAGAAATTCTCTAGGTAAATGATTGTCAGTTATCTCTTCCTACAGAAAATCATAAGATGATAATGTCTAGGTCTTCTGAAATGATTAGATCTCTTACATTTAAAAAAAAACCATATTCTAAACATGTACTCTTTCACCCAAAATGCAATCCCATCATTAAATTTCTCATTAAAAAGAATATTTTAATTACATTGCAAATCAAAATCACAGCTATATCACTTTAAATGTCTTCAATTTAGAGCCCAAATAAAAATGAGGGAAGGTCGGAGAGAGAGAAAAAGTGACAGAGAATATGAGAGAAAATATTCCTTATATCATGGGTTTGAGCTTTATTACACATCGTAGGTGGCATATTTGTGGGGAGTTTATAGTTTGCTCATTAAAACAAATTTGAGTTTCTATGAACTAGTTTGCTACTGCTCAAATGATTGCATACTGATTTATAGATGAAGACATAAAAGTTTTGGTTGAATGAATAACAAAGGAACACAAAAGAGTTCTGAGACCTTCAGTCCTTTTCTAAAAAAATTGGAATGGTATAATTGTTGCTCTGTTCAGTTATTTTTAAATTTTATTTATTTTTCTATGAGTACATGTTTGTGATACATAATGAATACATTCATCATGGGGAGATGGTATATATATATATATATATATATATATATATATATACACACACACCATATAATTGGTATATATATATATGTATGGTATATATATATACCATATATACCATATAGTTGTAATATATATATATGTATATTACAATTTATTCCTTTTATTTTTCCCTTCCCCTCTACACTTTTCCCTCTCCTCTGATCCCTAGACCTTCTTTCTATTTCCGAAAGGTCTACCTCTCTGTTTTTCCCTTAGATCAGTATGCTCTTTTTTGTATCCTCTTTCTGTAGTATGCAAAAATTACATCACTTTCCTGCTTATTAGATTGACCAAATTTGAGTGTTGAGACATCAAATCTCCACTGGATTTCTCAAAGATGTACTGTGTTTTTGTGGGAGGTTTTGCTTTTTTTTCTTAGCATTAAACAATTTAAAAGCTCATACTCCTACCTTAGGCATTCTGTAAACTAGAGAGTCCAAGTCCATTAGTCACAGGAATTGAGACAATGTCTTTCTCATATAAACATTTCCAACTAATCTGACAATACTAAACATAGACTAAACTATGCAAGAACAAAATATATTTTTTCATATGTGTAAGTAGAATAAGGGTTGTTATGGTTAACAAATAAGATATTGTCATGGAAATTACTTTGTAAAAGATGCAATGTTTTATTGACATGGATGTTATTATTAATTACAATGAGTTTTCAGCCAGTAGAGACTGTCAGTTTACATATTTTCTTGTTCTTGCCAGAAATAGACAAATGTCTTTCTCGTTGTCTATGCCTTCTATCATGAAGAACGTTCTTTGCTCAACACTAACCTGAACTTAATGATGGTTTTTATCACAATCTACTAGTCATCAGTATCCCATCCCATTTCCCTACCTCATTATTTAAGTCACTACCATAAAGTTAGAGACTTTTATAACTGAAAGGGACATGAAAGTCATCGACTCCAACCCAAATTTTGTTTGTCTGTGAGTTGAGAAGGCACTCAAGGATCTAAGTGAGTTTTTCCTGACCACAAAGACATTCAGCATGAGCTCTTGGACTAGGACATAGGCATGGAGGCATGGTCTAGTACTTTTCCACTTGATCGTACTATTATTCAATCTCTCTTATCCTGTTCTTTTATACTCAATAGCTTCATCACTGGAAGTCTATAAAACCTCATTTTCCTGCTTTACTGTGGTAAATTTCCAAAATATTCTTCACCTGTTCAATTTCCCTAACTGTGCAATGTCCTGTGGAAAATACAAGAGCTAAAGCAGAAATATTTTCCATCACTATTTCAAAGAAAGGTCCAAGAGGTTAATAGCATATATACAGGAGGAAGGAAGCTGTTTAATGAGCACATGCTAGATGCCAGGCATGCTGGTGGGAGTTTTCACATTACCTTATTCGACCTTCACAACACTTCTCAGGGATGGGTATTATTGCACCCATTTCAATAATAGTAAACAAAGACTCAGGTTGTTTATCATAGTTTCCGGAGCTCATATTATTCTTAAACACTGGCAACTATAGTCAAATCCAATTTCACCTGATTCTAAAATATGCTCTCTGAAGCAGCCCTTTTGGGAATGAAACCACCCGTGGGTTATTCATTGATGTTTATGAGAACTGAGGGAGATATAAAAGAAGAAGGGATATCACCTCTGCCATTGAGTAATTTATATCAGACATGAAATCAAAACACATAGCATAATAAAATGTCTAACATTCAACCATGTTTTATTCACAAGTGCATTAGGAGTTAGGAAGAATGTTCAGTATGACTGAATATCAAGTTAGAAGAGATGTCCTGAAGTTGAACCTTGATGAATATGAAGAATTGAGATAATTGAGAACTCTCTACATATGAATGTTGAGAACAATAAACAATAAAATATCTTCCTATATGTAAATCTGTAAATATTTGCATGGCATAAACATTTGTATGGTACAGTGACAGGGCTATTCTTATTGGGGCTGATGGTGCCTGTTAAGGAAACAATGGTGGTAGTAATAGAAATGTTACATTAATGATATTTTTAGGATAAAAAATATATTTGAGGGCCAGTGATATAGCTCAGCAGCATAAGCGCCTGCCTGGCAAGCGTGAGGTCCTGCGTTTTTCTTTTTTGTGTGTGTGTGGGTACCGGGGGGTCGACCTCAGGACCTCGCGCACCAGCAGGCGCCCGTGCCGCTGAGCGGTATCACCGGCCCCTTTTTCGTATGTGGGTTCTGGGAGTCGAACTCGGGCCCTCGTGCTTGCCGGGCAGGCGCTTACGCCGCTGAGCCATCTCACCGGCCCCAGGTCCTGCGTTTGACTCCTGGTACCCACATATTTAAAAAAAACAAAACAAAACAAATACATATATATGTATATATTTGAAGTGAGAAATAATGGGCCTTTGTAGCAAGCTGATATAAGAAAAAAGAGGTGTCACATGCCAAAATGCCAGCATTCTGGCAGGTTGAAGCAGGAGAATCATAAGTTTGAGCCTAGCCTGGGCAACTTTGAAACTTAGGAAAACACTCTCTAAGTAAAAGATAAAAAAAGACTAAGGAGTAGCTCAGTGTGAGGGTTCTGGGGTTCAATCCCCAGTACTGGAAAAGAAAAAGAACGAAAAAGAATAAGTCATTAAGAGCTGCAGTATTTTCTCCCTTTGGGACTAGAAGGCTGCAATAAAGTTAACATAAAATACAGGTGAGGTTGATAGTACTTCTAATAAGCTGTACATAGTGTGTTTAAAGTAATCCAGTCTTTGAGCAGTGATTTGGTAATTGTTGGAATACACTACTGGATCACAACTTATACTGCTGGAGTAGATAATTCCTGCTGTTACTGAGTACATAAAAACATTGAGTGAAAAACATACCCTTAGTAGGTTTAAGAATCCTCCCCCCAGTAAAGAAGTGGGGTGGATTAGAAAGATCAAAGAAATAGAAAAACTCAGTATAACATGTGAGTAATAAAGAATATGTTGATCTCCTGAGTCAAATAATGCAGAGAAGTTGAGGTCACTTATTAGGATACACATTTGTGGAATTCGTTGCCCAGCGTTCTTTCTCCCTCTTTTGTTGGGAATTGGACCTCTACCTGCATGATTTCTTGGGAAGGCCATATTTTCACAAAATCTCACATCCTACCAGTGCTGATTAAATAGAATTGTACCAAAGTTCTATCATGAGAATCTTTGAAATGGAACTCAAATATAGATCTACCCTTTCTCTAATGCAAAGGCTGTGAGATGCAACAACAGTGAAGTAAGGCTGAATGTTTCCTGCCCTAGAGACAAAAGATGCAGGGAATGTTTGGGCTGCCCCCAAGACTTCAATAGCATCTGTTACTGCATCTCAACTTCAATGTTACCATTCACAAGGTTTGCAGTTCACCTTTACTTTCCATTCTGCGGGTCAGTTCCCTCCTCCCCTAAGCTGGTTTGAGTTGGTACAGAGGAAGGTCTGATTAATCATTTCTGTAAACCCTAACTCATACCATCAGGTTGAAACTCTTAGAAAAAAGATGAGGGAAGGGAGGTGGAATCAGAAAAGAAAGAAACTAATATTTTTATTGGTTAAGCATTTCACATATAATCACGAGCATCTTTTTCACTGATAAAGACCCGAGGCTCAAAGATATTAAATAACTTTCAGAAATCCCCACTATTATTAAATCTGAGAACCACGCTTTTTTTGGAAGTAGTAGCCTCATTAGTGACTTTCCATTAAAGAAGATGGAGATTTCTAAGGCAAAACAGATATGAATAACAAGTTATCTTCCTTAAGGTTAGACAGTATGATTCTAAAGGCACATTTAATCACCACAATTGGAATTGCTGAACCTCAGCACCAATTAGATCCCTTTGGTCAGCTAGAACAATGCTATCACCATAGCTTTTAACAAGCCATAGGGCATCCATTCATATTCATGACCATACTCACAAGGAAACAATGTACTCCAGGTATGTATAAACTACTTGTTAGAAACTGCACTGTCCCTTACATTTTTATTTGAAACATTTCCAGGTGTTAGGCACTATGGACACAGCAGAGCAAAATAAACCTAATCACTAACATGCTATGATTATCTTTAATAAGTTATTAAGTACTAAAATTGATGTATTCCATTATAAGCAAGAGTAATTTTATGAGGAAGAGGTACGTGACTTTTTGAAGGTTGTAACTCAAGAAAACTGACCTAGCATGGAGGTCACAGCAGGCAAACTTGTCTAATCTGTATAGCTTTAGGGGAAAATGTATATACACACACATAGATACAGAAGCAAGCTCAAGTAACTGAAACAAAAGTATTGCAAATGCATTTTTGCCAACTATTTCTTCTCCTGTATGATATCACTGAAGCATTTTATTATGTAATTCAATTTAAAACAATTATGCTTTTTTTTTTTTTTTTAAACAAAAGTCAATCCTTGGGTCATCTCTTCCGTGGACATGATTTCTTTAAAGGCTGTTGGAACTAAAACTGTGTAGTCAGAATGTCACAGTTTCTCTGGACCTACATTTTAGTAAGAAACGCTGTGAAGATAGCGAGGCATTAACAACTATAACCGTGATTAATCAGCACAGACATTGACCTAAACAAACAGCACTGAAACCAGCTGACACCGATTTCTGAGATTCCCTGTAGTTTTCCTTCTGACGTTTCTTTCTCTGAAAAAGGAGGATATACTTTTTGGATTCAGCACAAATTATATTTTCTATTGGATTATCTCTCCCACCCCTCCCAAGGAAAGTAAGTAAACTTCAAATGAACTTACCAGGTTCCCTACAGTCAACACACTGCTGAATTGATCAGTCATGGGGTAGTGCTCCATGGCCATGAAGAGAGTGTTTAAGACAATGCAGATGGTGATGGCCAGGTCAACAAACGGGTCCATCACAATTAAATTCACAAGATGCTTTACTTTTAACCATGCCTCACAGCAATCCCAGATTAAGAACACATTGGCAAATCTATACCAGCATGGTGGACATTTCTGTCTAGATTCTTCAAGTTCTGGGGAGACAACAAAGATGAGAGGTAAATAACAATAAAAATGAATTATTCTTGCCAGCAGATTACATATTGTTTGATAAAGCTAATGCTTATACTTGAAAGCAGACATTCACAGTAGTTAAACAAACTTGAGAAGACAATCTTATTAAATTTTTCCATAAAATGCTATTTTAGAATATCATTCAGATAGACTTTCTTTTTCAGTTACAAGAAATAAGCACTTTTAATGTAATTTGTTTCAAGATAACGTGATTGAAAACAGAATTTCTAAATAAGCTTTAGAACAATGTTCAATTTAGTGAATTATTATTTCTTTTAAAAGTACCTTTTTATGACACTATATAAAGCTATGAACCTCTTTAATATGTGTGACTTATTTTCTCCTCTGATTGTCTCCAAATCAGTATTAGTATTCCACATAATAAGAATGTAATATGGCTTTTCTTTTTAGTATAGATTCAGACCCAAATCTACATCTGTGATTTTCTAGCTTCATATATGAACAAATTACTAGTAATTTTAATGGGTGAATCCTGTTATAAAAATAATATTATATTACTATTTGGAAATCCCATATTTCAATACAACAGCTACAAAATAGAATTGGTATTTTCTTTTTTTTTTGTGGGTACTGGGGGGTCGACCTCAGGACCTCGTGCGCCAGCAGGTGCCCGTGCCACTGAGTGATATCACCGGCCCCTTTTTCGTATGTGGGTTTCGGGAGTCGAACTCCGGCCCTCACGCTTGCCGGGCAGGCGCTTAAACCGCTGAGCCATCTCACCGGCCTAGAATTGGTATTTTCTAAAGAGAACATATGTTACAATCAAATTATATAATTGGGTTACAAATTACAGTACTCATGTAATACTTCTCCAAATTTCAAGGAATAAGGATTTACTGAATGTATGAACAAGGGAGTAATAGTTGCTAACCATTCCTGTGTATTAAGATCAACAAGTATTAGTGTCACCTATCCCATTGAGGAATGTCATGATTGCTGTGTATCTGCAAGATGGAGGAGAGATATTTTTAGAGTCCCTGTTGGAGTGGGACACAAGTCTTTTTTTTTTTTTTTTTTGTGGGTAACGGGGGTCGACCTCAGGACCTTGCGTGCCAGCAGACGCCCGTGCCGCTGAGCGATATCACCCGCCCCTTTTTCCTATGTGGGATCCGGGAGTCGAACTCGGGCCCTCGCGCTTGCAAGGCAGGCGCTTACACCACTGAGCCATCTCACCGGCCCCACAAGTCTTAATTTATCCAACTCATTTATATTTGTCTCCATGACATCATTGTATGTCCAGACTTTAAAAACTAAGTGTTTGCTCTGTCTGCATAAGACTAATATAATGTTAGAATGAATCTTCACTGATACAGTATCAAATGGTAAAATATTACTCTCCAGATGAGATAAAGATCCAAGTAAAAAATAGACTAGAATTATTTTTATAATCAATATGATAATAATGAACTCCAGTTATCACACACACACATATGTCTGTAATAGAGTTCTAATGTTGGAAAGTGGATACCAATAACTACAAAAAGAAGGGATAGCTCCATGAAACCTACAATCAATAGCATCAACTCTCTCTTGGCATATTTCTTACCCTCCATTGTATTGGTCAGGATGCTGGCTATGCTCACGGCTCTTTGCCTTCCAGAGGAATCCTCCAGCATTTCCATTGAAATCTGGTAAGAACTTAGCCTTCTTTTTCTGACTTCTGTTTCAGTGGTGGTGCCCTGCAAACCAAATACCAATTGCTCAAACCACCCTTTTCAGTGAATAGTATAAGATCACATACATCTCTTTGGAAAACCATGCTTCATGCAATTTTTTTCAGATAACAATTTTTATTAATTGTTGGTTATGTTATAAACATTTTTTATAAGTCACACATGATAGCATTTGATGAAAATTCACTGGTTGGATGCAATTATATAAGGCAACTCTGTTACATAAATATTTTAATTAACATGTCAGAGTTTTCAGGGAAATTTTTCTAATCATGCCAAAATTTGTTATTATTTCATTCAAATAAGATCTGATTTTCTTCTTATATCAATTATTAACAGCCAGCTCAATCTTCCCCCAAAGTAAATACTATCATATAGTCTCAAGGCTGAATTACTTCCTTTGAGGCTATATTGATATACATGGGCCAAATTTTTGCCATGCACAAACACAGAGGTACAATGAAATGTGTGTGCTTTCCTGATATTTCTTTAATTATTTCTATATGCCATCCTACACAAAGTCAACATTTTATTTTAGAGACATTTTAAATAGCACTAGAATACTGACTGTTCTGTGAAAACTGACCATTGTCATTATATTGGTCATTACAATATTTAAGGAATATGAACTTTTCAGAGTATGAATAGATAATTATATAACTTTGGGTGAACCTACATCTATAACAAAGATTTGATTGTCAAAGTGCTCATTATTTTGTATTGGTAGGTCTACTGAATTTGCAGATATGTTTCATCCAAGACTCTCAAAATTGAGCCTTTTAGCCTAAAGCATTTGAAAGCTAATGGTTTTATACAAATCAATTCGTTCTCAAAATTTTGTTTCCCATTCAATTCATCATGTATTGTTTTTAAGGTCTTTTATTTTGGGGAAGCAAGATGGTATAACAGGCTAAACTGTCCAGACCTTGGTTATTTCAATTGCTGTATAATGTCAGTAGCAGCTAGTTTATCTATTATCACCTCTGGCTGAAGTGGTCCAGAAGGTGACGTTAGAGCTGATGGTCCACCCACCAAGGAAACCACACCATTGCAATCCACAGTGCTGTGCATCTTCCCATTTGCTGGAAGCCCTGGCACCATCCTGGATGACATACTGGCCTGACTAACGTTACTGTTGCGTCGCTCTCCATGTCTGGGCGGCACAAACAGTGAGTCTCTCCTGCTCTCGCTGTCTTCAAAGGTGCTGTGCTCATCATCAGCAAAGTCATTTTCAGATCCAACATCCCTGGCCCGTCCTCTGAAGCTGAAAATGCTTGTTTTGCTATTGCGTCTTGGGGAAAACAGGGAGCCACGGATACTCAACAGAGACTGAGGAGAAAGTGAAGAGGAAAGGAATAGGAAGGGGAGAGGGCGTGGGGTGGGGTACATTTGTTTAAAAAATATTTCAATGTTGTAGAAATGATTTGTCTTCAGATTGGAGTAATCTTGCTCTTAAGCATAGGTTATCAAGTTTATATGGAACACATATCACTGAGCATTTTTATTAAAGACTATAATGAACATTTAACTATAAAGAATGCTGTTTTGACTAAGAGCTGATTTGCAATTTACGAAGCGCACAACCATTTTATTTAATCTTCACTCATTTAATCTTTTGACATGGGTTGTGTTACCATCATGTGACAGGTAGGGACTAGAAACTGGGGAGGATAAATGACTATTTTTGGTGGGAGTAGTGGTGAAACAACTAGTGGGTGGCTTCCACTTCTCAGTTCTGAGACCCGAAGGGCACATAGCTGGGAGAGTTAAGTTTTGGCTCAAGTGTGACTGCTGATTCAAATTTAATGAAGGTCTCCGAACTTGTATTTCTCTCTCCACATAGGAATAAGTCACAAAACTAACCTATGATTCTGTCTTGCAAATCTCAGTATTTCCCTAATGGCAACCAACAGTTCACTTTCCTTGACGGGTTATATGTCATAGCAAATGCTGCATAGAGGATCCCTAAACCACTCAATATATCACCATTCTTTTTCAAAATTTAACTTTAGTGCCAGATGTGGTGGTACAGGCCTGTAATCCCAGCCCTCAGGAGGCTGAGGCAGGAGGATCACAGAAAGTTTGAGGCCAGCCTGGGCTACATAGTGAGCTCAAGCCCAGCCCGGACTACATAGTGGGACCCTGTCTCAAAAAACTAAAAAAACCAAAACAAAACAATTAACTTTAGGTTGAAGAACCAATACATCTAATGAGATTTTACCAAAGACAGTGATGTGGAACATAGCTCAGTCTTTTGATTTTATTTTAATTGTATTAAAGTGAACTAGGTGGTTTAAAATTTTTCATGGTCTTTTTTGTTGTTTGTTTGTTTATTTGTTTGCTTTTGCTGGAGATAAAGTCCAGGACCTCATGCAGACAGGGCAAGTGCATTACCACTGAGCTACATCACTGGCCCACAAAAATATTTTATTATAGATATTCACAAATAAATTAAGTAAATCACTTTCTAATATCAGAAAGTGGGGATTTGATTTAAAGCTCCTTTCATTTTGGAATGGATTTTAACTTTGTGATCAGTGATAGTTTTCAAGAATATGTGTCTAAGGCTGGTGAGATGGCTCAGTGGCATAAGCGCCTGCCTGGCAAGTGCGAGGTCCTGAGTTCGACTGCCGGTACCCACATACGAAAAAAGGGCCAGTGATATCGCTCAGCGGCACGGGCGCCTGCTGGCAAGTGAGGTCCTGAGGTCAACCCCTGGTACCCACACACACACACAAAAAGAATATGTGTCTTCAGTCTGCAGAATATCTGTGAACTTTCCTGATCACTAACACCACAGTGTTCCCCTGGGGTCCCTCTACTTGCTCTTACTTCCTTCGCTATCCCTTTCCATACACACTGTTAGGGCTTATGTCTAGGTGTTCCCCCAAAGCCTCATGCACTCATAGGCAGGGCTTTTTGGAAGATGGCTGGATCATGGGTATGAGATACTGGATTATTGGTATATGGTAACTGGATTAGTCCACTGATTGGTTTAGCATGGTTCTGGGTGTGGAAAATGGGAATGCCCACCCTGGTGTGCACAGGATCAACCAATAAGCTTATAGCCTGAATGGAATAAAAAGGGAAAGGAAGGCTTGCTGCTGTTTCCTGCCTGCCACATCATGAACTGTTTCTCCTCTGCCATGCTGCCCCGCCTTGGAACCAGACAACTATGGACTGAAATCTCTACAAACTGTGAGCTAAAATAAATCTTTCCTCCTTTATCTTGTGGGTGTCAGGTATTTTGCTGCAGCAATGAGAAAGTAACTAAGATACATACACATATAGGTACATATGCGTATGCAAATACATACATATGCCAGCAACAAATGTACCTGGACATTTCCTTTCTTCTTCACATCAGTTAATACCAAATAAATATAGTAGAGAAAACAGTAGGGAAACCAGACTCTATCAGAGTATTTTTGGTCTCTTTGCCTAATTAGGTCAGGCTGATTTTCTTATGCCCCATTTTTAGCTCTATTTCTATGGCTTTTCCATGACCACAAAGTACCAGAATGATTTTTGTTGCCCTCTGTCCCAGTGATCTTCTTGAAAGATGTTATTATGAAGTGCACTGTTCCTTTGGATTTGGTTAAACTCTCCACAGGAGCTAGCGGCTGTTCAGCTTGTTTAACTGGTGGCTGTGTCTATGTGACATTCAATTCCTACAGTAGGAGTACCTACCTAATGCCAGACAGTAGTTAAACTGATTTCCCATTAAAGTGATCAAAAGATTATACCCTCCTCATTAATAATAAATGTTAATGTTTTCAATCCCCTAACTCTAGTTAAAGTATCACTATAATATTGGTTATGTTGAGAACTAGTTTTTTAAAAACTTTAGTTTGTAAGCAAATCACTTTGAGTGTTTAAAACACACATTTTGAGGTCTCATCTTTCTGGAATTGTGATTCACTAAGTAGGTGCTGTGGTTTGAATGTGAATCCCACAAGTTTGTGTGTTGGGATATTAATTCCTCAGTGTGGCACTGTTGGAAGTTGGGATCTACTGGGAGATGTTTGGGTCATGGAGTGGAGCCCTTACGAATGGATTAGTGCTTTTCTCATGAATAGGTTGGCTATCATGAGAGCCTGGTACCTTCTTTTCTCTTCCATTATGTATCCATTTGCTCTTTCACTCATGAGATCCTCGTCATAAGCTAAACAGATGCTAGTGCCATGCTCCTGAATCTCCTAACCTCTAGACTATGAGTCAAAAAACCCTGTTTCCTTTATAAATTACCCAGTCTCAGGTATTCTGCTATAGTAACAGTAGTTACAGTAAAACAGTAGGAGATAGGATTCAAGAATCTGAATTTTCAACACATATTCCAGGTAATTCCAAATGCAGGTGGACCTAACTCTTCACTCAGAGAAATATAAACTTACATTATTTTATGATTATGTTTTATACAAATCCCTAGGATGGTTCAATGTAATCACTTTAATATACCTATGTTTTGAAACTCTCTGAAAACTGAAAATGCATCTATATAATACTGGTTGGCAGTATGCTGTGTTTTTACATCTCTAACATATCTGGTACTTGCTTAAATTCGCATGTTTTTATGTTGGGGTTTTTTCAGAGGCATTTCAGACCTTTAAGTTTATTTGAAACTTCTATTCACTCTCTGGAAAGTGTAATAATGGGTGTGAGCACAGCTTTCAAGGCAACACAGACTAAAAAAGAAGATAACAGAAATAGTATTCAGAGAAAATAAACTAAAAATAACACGCTAAAGACGAAGCAAAGAGGAGGGAATACCCACAGCTGTGGCAACCCTTTTTGTAAGAGGGAAGAAGAGCTTTTATGTTGAACAGAAAGCCCATCTCTTTTCACCTCAGGCCTATCATAGCACAAATTATATGTATCTTGTTTTAAAAAATCTTATTCTAAGAGGATAACTGTGGACTTCAAAAATTTTTTTTCAAGTAACAAAAAGGAAGACACAAGAATTAAGTTTGTATAACATTTCTGCATGTAGGGTCTAGATTAAAAGTTGGCTGGGAAAAGTCAAAAGGAAGATGCAGGAATTTCAATTTGTTCACATGGAAACATGTAAAATTAATATTTGTTGGAAATACTCACTTTAAGTTAAATATTCATACCATTTGTTGTCTCTGCCAAGTCATCAACTACATTTGGTTTTAGTTACAAAGCTTCTATTTTAAAATAAATGGTCTCGGACCAGTGAGATAGCTCAGTGGCATAAGCACCTGCCTGGCAAGCGCGAGGTCCTGAGTTCGACTCCCAGTACCCACATAAAGGAAAAAAAGGGCTGGTGATATCGCTCAGCGGCACAAGTGCTTGCTGGTGCGCGAGGTTCTGAGGTCGACTCCTGGTATCCACATTACAAAAATAAAAATAAATAAATAAATGGTCTCAGTGTGTTCAAACAACATAAACATTTAAAATTTATGTTAGTAGAGGACATTTTGCCCATAATTTATGGCTTTTCTGCTTTGACATTTTCAGAAGTTGGATTTGTTTTGAAAGTATGTGCTCTCCATCTTACACTTGCTGTCCCTGCCATCAACAAAGGTTCTCTTTCCTGACGGAGAAGGTCCTTCGCTCTTTACAAAGCAGGAGCATAAACTGCTTCTTGTGTATTTCTGTTTGTGAATTGTGTTAATGCCTCTTGCCTACCTTTATTAGGATCTGTAAATTCAATGCTAATCGGTTCTTTTACTTTCGAAATTCTATCCATTTATCTACAAATATAAAATGAACTACATATATCATGTGCATGTACTGGTGCTGCTGTTAATGTTAAAACTGGCTGTCAGTGAACTTCCCTCTGCTGCTGCCTCTGGGTGGTTTGCTCAGCCCCTCCACCCTTGGACTCCCAGTCAACCTTTGAGCTTTGCAGAATCACTGTTGCGCGTTGCACTTTCTCTCCCATCAGCCTGGAATACCGGTCTAGGAGACAGCTTTCATCCTCGCCTCTTTGAAATCTCACTCAAAATGTGCCATCTACTGCAAAGCCTTCCTAAACCACCTTATTTAAAATTTTGCTTTCAGTTATGGTTCTTGATCCCATCATATTGCTTTATTTTTTCATAATACTTATCACCTCCCAACATAATATATTACTTTTATCTGTTTTGTTCTTAAAAGAAGGTTCCAAGAATGAGTGAATCTCTTTGATTGAATGAGGTGAATGAGTTGAATCTCTTTGCTAACTGAGGCAAATTCAACATCTAGAACTATTCCTGCCACATAGTAGGTGGTTAATAATTTTTATGTGATGAATTTAACCTCAAGTTTTTTTATAATAAGGGAAAATACCATGTTATGAACATAAATACAGTACTAAGTAGTATATAGATTTATGAGTAATTGAAACTACTCAAATTTTCTAGTTTCTTTTATTTGGAACTTATTCATCCATTTTATCTCGAGTCATTGTCACATAGGGTTTCTATTTATAGGTTAACTCTGTAACTTCCTAAAGTTGGCATTATTACCTCATTTTTCAGAAATTACAAAGTATAAGTGACTTGATCAAGGTTATAAAATTAGTGTAAAGTTGAGACATGAACACAAGTTTTTGTTATGTTAATCATTATGCTACATTGACAAATACTACTCATCACTCCTAATAGTTTTCAGAATGCCAAAATTCCCACAGTGACACTTTAATAATAATAAAGATCCTTGGTCTGAGAAACTGACTTCCATACAGAATTTCAAATTAATTTCAAATGTCATTGTGATATATTGATTAAATACCATGTTTTATATTTGTATTATGCAAGACAGTAGTAGTTGAATCCATCAATAACAATTTTATCTGTAGAAAAATGTTTTTTATCCTAAAATGCTTTTTGCAGGCATTTCTATTTTTTCCTAAATGGAGTCTAAGTTCCAAATTATTAATATAGCGATGATTTTTCATTATTAAAGTATTATTTGCATATTTAGTATAAATTATAAAATACTGATAACTTGTATACCATCTTTTCTCTCAGTGAACAGCTAACCAGTATACTGGATTAAATTTTGGATTATCACTCTTACTTTTATTCAAGTATTATTCCTTGTAGAAAGGACATCATACCCCTTGGTTGGTTTGCAGGTTTTGTTTTAAATTAATCCTACACAGTGTCTTTTTTTTTTTGGCACTGGGAATCGAACTCAAGACCTCGCGCTTGCCAGGCAGGCACTGTACCACTGAGCTATACCCCCCGCCCTACACAGTGTCTTTTAAAGCATTAACCTCAAAGTATAATACCGGCTCAGATTAATCTAATTAGATGAATTTGTCTTTCACAGCATATGAAATTTTAATAAACCAAATAGAGTGTTCAAAGCATAACTGTACTTATCATCGATCGCAGAACTATTTACATTATGTAACGCATAAAATATATTAACAACAAAGTGTTGAAACTATTTTTTTAATTGAAAATATGATGAAGAATTGGGTAGCTGGCTTTAAATTGGAGCAAAAATTGACTGTCTTCAATGTCATTTCTTCAAAAGCATTTAGATTATTATTTTATTCTAATGACCCCCATGGCAGACTAATGGAGACTCAGCTCAGCACAATCCACATATCAAAGCATAAAGAAAAACTCCAGACATTTCTTTTCAAAATTCATGCATATGTTATAGTTGCAGCCTCAGACCGTAAGGCAGAGATCCATTCATAAACATATGTTTGTCTGAAACCCCCAAATGGCAAAGGTAAACAAAAGCTTCTAAAATCATCTCAGTAAAGAGAAAATCCTGATAAGTAGGTTATACCCCCCAAAATTAAGAAATATGGTCTCAAAATCATGGAATGTTTAAAGTTATAATGGTTTACATTTTTAAAATCTCTTCTATGGACAATTTACAATAAGAATTTTTTTTTTGTGGGTACCGGGGGTCGACCTCAGGACCTCACGCACCAGCAGGCACCCGTGCCGCTGAGCGATATCGCTGGCTCTTTTTTCATATGTGGGTACCGGGAGTCGAACTCGGGCCCTCGTGCTTGCCAGTCAGGCGCTTATGCCGCTGAGCTAGCTCACTGGCCCTACAATAAGAATTTAAATAGCTAAATTAAATGTTAGTGCCCCGTCCTCACTTAAATTCAATAGTGCAAACCCATACCCACATGAAAGATGCTAGTTAAAAGAGAATAGCAAAGACAAGACAAACCAGAGCCCTCAGGAGACATCCCTACCTGGTGAGGGGAGCAGAACTTCTTGTCTCCAGTCAGCCGGTTTCCATCCATGGAAAAAAGGAAGCTTCTTCTTTTGACACTGTCTTCTGATTCTGACTTGGGAAACCTGTCTCCCTCTCCTCTGTTGTTTCCTTCAGGATGGTCCCTCTGTCTTCTTTTCTTCCTTCGGTTCCTCCACTCCTTGGCACTTTTGGAGCTTAACTTTGATGCTTCTGAAGAACTTTCCAAGAGCTCTCCTAACCCACCTATCCCACTGAAATCTCTTGAAGCAGCAGATGCAGCTGCAACTGCCTGTTGTGAAACAAAGCCAAATACTGTTTAGAATGTGTAACTTGGACAACAGGCGACTGTGGTACAGATCTGGCCATGTAGGACTATTAACTATATGTGAAAATGATGCCTTCTGGTTCTTTTATTTTTCCTTAACAGGAGAGTTTATTTAATGATGATCTTTAATGTTTAAATAATACACAGCAATATGCTGGTCCGTGTACCTGGTAAGGCAAGAAACGTGTGGTCTCACGTATCTCCTGGATTGGATTATTTTTTCTTCTAACTCCGTTGAGATTAGCTTCAGTTTGAGGAACATTGGCGCTCTTAAAATTATTCTTTATACTTTAAAAATAATGCTTTCTCAGTGTAGCTATTCCTTTGATCACTATTCCAGTTCCATCCACTGGGTTACTCTTCCTGTGTACAGCTATGAACAACTGAGTGGTATTATTTTTTCCTTTAAATCCAAGACAAAAAGCTTTTCTCTTCTATTTTCTGAACATAAAATATTTAAAGTATGTACTATTTTACCCCTGATGGAAATGGTGGGAATGTACTGGCTAGATTTTTCTTTATCCTTTATTTGAATTACATTTAGAACTACGGTTCACATCTCTGGGGTCATTTTAATCCCAGAGAATTTATTATATAGTACTTTTGATTTATAAAATTTAAGTTTTTATACATTGTTTATTATTATTATAAGTGACTAACATAAATATAATAAATGCCTGAAATATTTTTCAAGGGATTATAAGAACTTCAAATATTTTTTCCACATTTCAGCACTAAGTGTTCATAAGCATTTTGAGTTCCAGTATCTACTAACGAAATACAGCTAGCTTTGAGGTAAAATATGGCAAGTGTTTTGTGTTTCCATCTATAGTATTTTTAGACTGGAAATGATTTAACCATGAATTCCAGAGGCTATAAAACAAAAGTATGATACATGTCATAGCTGAGCTCACATTAGGTATATTCCTTTTTTTTTTTCTTTTTTTCTTTAGGTACCGGGGGTCGAACTCAGGACCTCGCGCTTGCGAGCAGGCGCTTGTGCTGCTGAGCGATATCACCGGCCATTTTTTCCTTTTTATGTGGGTACGGGGAGTCAAACTCAGGACCTTGCACTTGCCAGGCAGGTGCTTATGCTGCTGAGCCATCTCATCGGCCCAATATATTCCTATTTTTAAACAACCATAGAAGTAGAAATAATTTAATTATGAAAATATTAGTTAAAATTTTACATTTATCATTAAGAAATACAAAGAGCTCTCATTTTATCTTCCCTATGGACTGTAAGTTAGATAAGAATTTTGTCATTTTTTTGTATGCAGAATATCTGGTACGTCTCTGGATATAAAAAGGGCTCAGTAAATGTATGGTGAATAAAGATTTTAAAAAGATGTCTTGGCCTTGACTTTTCTAGATCTTATAAACCACTGTATGTCAGAGTGGCCTATGTGACAGCAACTTATTTTAGGACAGAATGAAGGTAAAACCCATGTACAGAGCTTTGGCAACACGTTGTGCTTTCTCACTTCCTGTGAAGTAGTTTTTATTATTTTTTTATTTTTTTATTTTTTTTTTTGTGGGTACTGGGGGGACGACCTCAGGACCTCGCACGCCAGCAGGCGCCCATGTCACTGAGCGATATCACCGGCCCCTTTTTCGTATGTGGGATCCGGGAGTCGAACTCGGGCCCTCGCGCTTGCCGGGCAGGCGCTTAAGCCACTGAGCCATCTCACCGGCCCCAGTAGTTTTTATATTATTGTTATTATTATTTTCAACTAAAATTGATTATATTTTTAGCTGAATTTATTATTATTATTATTATTTTTTTTTTTTGTGGGTACCGGGGGGTCGACCTCAGCACCTCGCGCGCCAACAGGCACCCGTGCCGCTGAGCGATATCACCGGCCCCTTTTTCGTATGTGGGATCCGGGAGTCGAACTCGGGCCCTCGCGCTTGCAAGGCAGGCGCTTATGCCGCTGAGCCATCTCACCGGCCCATGAATTTATTATTATTTTTAACTAAAATTTTTTAAAAAGTTAAAACAAAAAAAGAACTGTGCTGCATATTCTCTAGGATTAACATGACCTGAGAGGAGGGAACTATACTACTATAGTCTGAAATGTGTACGTTGACCTAGCCAACACTTAAAATGTAATACAGATACTTATTTATATAGAGCACTACATTCATACAGAAATCCAGATCTAAAACTAGATAGAAGACAATCTCTAATATTTAAGTGAAACCAAATTTAGAATTTTTTTTTTTTTTTAACCTGGGAACTGGGAGTCGACCTAAGGACCTCGCACACCAGCAGGCCCCCGTGCCGCTGAGCGATATCACCGGCCCTTTTTTTGTATGTGGATACCGGGAGTCAAACTCAGGACCTTGAGCTTGCCAGCCAAGTGTTTATGCCACTGAGCTATCTCACTGGCCCCCAAATTTAGAATTTATAAAATATTTATAAAATTGATTGTAGTTAGCCAGATTTCTTTTTAATTCTTGCTTCTCACTATCACTTCTAATATTATCTATTACTATAAATGAGGAATATTAAAATATTTTTAATTTGATTACCTATATATAATAAAATGAACAAATTAAACACTTGTCTTTAGCAAGTTAAGTATAGTTACATAGTACTTGATAGTAGGAGGTTCCTAATATATACCATTCATTGAAGGAATGAATATAAATGTATCATTTTTATTCAAATAAAGTCTTTAATTCTTCCTTCTCCATTGTACAGACATAAACACAGTGATAATCATTTGTTTACTTATTTTTCCCTGGAAATAAAGGAAGTGTTGGTAATATTCCCTTAGCATAATCCTGAAACACGTGTTCATTTAAATCACTTCTGGAATTTGTTTTGCATAAAACATGATTTCCCTACTTATTCTGGGTAACAGTTCAAATAACTCAAAACCAAAATGGATTTTTAAGGCAACAAAGATAACCTCCAACACAACAGATTTTTTGTGTCACTCATCAACTCAATTCTGTCACTTGTTCCACTTACACATATTTGCCGAGTCCCTCAAAGGCAGATGTTTCCTGTCACCTCTTGTGTCTGTCTACCTGTTTATAATGAGTTCCATGACACTACCAATGTTCTGTTTACTTGAAATAATAGTGATTCTTTTTAGTCAACTTCCTGAATTTTTCTTGCAACAAATAACAAATTAGTATTTAATATTTACATAGGTAAGAATATTTTTCTTATAACATTTCCCTGTGATTCAAAATAGCTTTATAACTCATGGTATGTGTCCTTAAAGATACAATCACATAACTAATACTTTGCTCATTTTAAACATAAAATCCCATTCAAAGCCATAAAATAGAAGCTACACCTGTTTCAATCATATCCCTAATTATATTAGATCTCCTAAATGCCATTTCAAATTTTGTTCTATAGTTTACTCATTTTTTTTTCTATCAGACTTATATATACTGTGATGGGATATGCTAACCTGAACAATATCAGACCTTTAAAGATCATAAATGCCAAATATAGCTACAGTGTTCTAGCACAAAACATTTATTTCTTTGTAGGGTTGACCTTTCTCCATCTTTTAAAGTTCCATATTATTTGCAAGTTTAATGAGCTGAATATGTCATTTCTTTATGTCCACACAATGACTAGCAGTAGAAGACCCTAAACAGATATTAAATAAAAATGGAAATAATGTAGGCTTCTTGAACTTTAGGTATATAATGAGTTTTGCAAAGTTAGTGAGCACAAACCAGGCTACGCTACAGTACAAATAATTTCAGTAAGTCTTTCCCTCCCTTGCAACTCATTTTGCCTTCAACTCCCTCCTTTGCTTCAACATTGGCTTTACCAGTCATCATTCTATTTGTTGTCAATAAGGAAGCAAAATTGAGTTGATACTGCGCTATCCTAATAAGTATTAAAACAGTTTCCCTAAATATTATAAAGCTAAATCTGAGTCAGAGCGTGACTACTCAGTCACTGGAATCAAATAATTTTAAGTGGATGGAATTGACCTATTTTAACTGAATTAATTATTATGTAGAGAAGTAGATCTTTAAATATTTATTAGACACATATTTCTAAACTCCAAAAATTTATACTATTTAATCAATTTTATATTTTACCCTGAAGTGTGGCTACATCTCAGCACAAATTTACTCTTGTATTGTTATCTGTGTAGCATTTTCAAGCAGACTACTTTGTCTCTTTTTATAAATAATGATAGAACAAGGTTTCATAGCACAGTTATACACAAACTATAAACATTATTATTATTATTTTTTTTTTTTTGGTGGGTACCGGGGGGTCGACCTCAGGACCTCGCGCGCCAACAGGCACCCGTGCCACTGAGCGATATCACCGGCCCCTTTTTCGTATGTGGGATCCGGGAGTCGAACTCGGGCCCTCGCGCTTGCAAAGCAGGCGCTTATGCCGCTGAGCCATCTCACCGGCTCAAACATTATTTTCTATAAAACGTATTTTTAAGACTGAAATTAGAAAAGTCCTTGCTCTCTATGTAGTTATTTGGCTTTTCTATCTTATGAATGTGTTTTATTTATAGTAACAAAATAGAATTCTTAAATGATTGACATGTGGTAGAACTATCTAGCAGTAAGAACAATACATGATTTTCAAATATACTTATACTTTCCTTTTTGAATCAATAGAGCATAACCATATTACTACTCCATATCCAAGGGAAGAAGCAAATAGCAAACCTGCATGTGCTGCAAATGCTAAATCTATGGTAGAGATCAGTAATTAGCTAAGCAACTCACTGCTAATTTCATGTTTCACCAAAAATTCTTGAAACAGGATCAAATACTATATGTTATGAATGAACAAAGTAATTCACAATTGTTAAAAAAGTTAAACTTTGGGCTTATAAATTCCAATTATATAACATCACCCAGATAATATTTAGAATGTCTGCATTCATTCATCTGGAAAAAAACCACAAAAACATCAGCACATAAAACCATTATATGAAGATGCAAAAGGATCAAATGGTTTATAAGTGAGGTAAGTATATCTCAAAACAAAGAATCTTTATATGAATACAGAAATATTCAGCACCCAAAAAAGTAAAATTGACAGTTTCTGGAAATCAACTGAAGATTGTCAGAAATACAAAAAGGAAAGAATATATACCAAAGGTGAAGAGAAAAATTAATCAGACTGACCAAAAACTGACACAGATGTTAGAATTAACACACAGGACATTGTGTATGTTCAAAATATTAATTAGACAGAAAATATAAAGAAGATGCAGATCCAGTTTTATAGATGAAAACTATAATGTCTGTAATGAAATTGCACTAGGTAAAATTAACAGAAGACAAGACAGTGAAGAAAAAAGATGATAAACTTGAAGATATAGTAATAGAAACTATCTAAATTGAAATAGGCTTATTCCAAAACTCATATGGACCTAGACCAGCTAAAACAGCTTTGAAAATACAACCAAAGTTAGAGAGCTAACACCATTGGTAGTCTTATTATGAAGTTGCAGTAGTAAGAGAATTGGTATTGCTGTAAAGAGACAAATCATCTAGATAGGGAAGAGTTCCAAACAGATTCACATACATATGAACAATATTTCTCACAAAGGGTCAAAGCCAAAAAAAGGATATTTTTGTCTAATAAATGGTGTTGGAATAACTACATAACCTTATGCAAAAAAGAGCATATACATGACTCATATTTTATGCAAAATTCAAGTGGGTTATTGTTCTTAATATAAAACATAAAACTATACAGCTTTAGAACAAAACTATCAGAGAAAATCTTCATTTTATTGGTTTGGCAAAAATTTCTTAGATGCTACACCAAAATCACTGATTTTTTTTGAAAAAGCCAAAAAGTAAATAAACTTCATAGAGTGTACATCATCAAATTTAAAAACATTTGCTCTTAAAAAATACTGTTAGGAGGAGGAAAATACAAGTGCATACTGGGAGATAATATTCTCAAAGCACACATATGATAAAGTATTGGAACATAGAATATATACAGAGCACTTAAAACTCTAACAAGAAGGTAACCAGCCCAAGAGAATAGAAAAAAAGACAGGAGATTTAAAGATTTGAATAGATATTTCATAAAAGAAGTATGAAGATGAAAACTAATGACACATAAAGCTGTTTAGCATCATTATTTGCTAGAATAAGTGCACATTAAAACAGCAATGAGAGACTTATTAGAAAGACTTAAAAGAAAAAGACAGACCATATAAAAGATTGAAAAAGATTTGGGGGAACTGTAACTCTAACTGACATGAATCAGTTTCTTACTCTGTGCCCCACAGTCTTCATCTTGCAATATAGAGCTATCCCTGCTCATTTTTTAATCCAATACTGTGCTGCTGTCTTCTCTCCAGGCATGAGGCCCAATGCACTACAACCCTAACTCAAACAAATTAATATTAATAAAAAATCTAAAGTTGGCACAGAATTTCGGATGCTGCTCTGATATCTTGATGTGACTGTAGCAGACACCTCTTGTAATGCAGAAATCCCAAAGACTGATCATGCTTTGGTGTGCATAAGGTGTTCTTGTTAACACCTGAGATCAATTAACTTTAGAATGAAACTTCAAATGTTATAATTAGAGGTGAAAACTTTTAGTTGGAAATACCAGATATATTTCTTTTTCGAATTCAACCAAAATTAAATTCTTGCCAGGGATATAGCTCAGTGGCACTGTGCCTGCCTGGCAAGTGCAGGGTCCTGAGTTCTATTCCTGGTACCAAAAAAAAAAAATAATAAATAAATAAATTCTTCCCTCAGTTTCCATGACACAATTTCATAGTAAACCTTACACTCAGTGTGATCTCTACCTACCACCTGGTTTCTTTATAGAACATAATGTTTAAAAACTTTCTTTGCTTCCACCTTCAGAAGTACTTTCAGGATTGAACGGCTTTGTCATTTGTACTGACAATATCTATGTGCCAAATGAAAAGCCAGTCCAAATTAATCCCTATAGTACACCAATATCTCTACCAAGAAACTACAGTAATAAAGCTTTTTTTTTTTTTGTGGGTACCAGGGGTAGAACTCAGGACCTTGCGCTTGCCAGGCAGGCACTTATGCCGCTGAGCTACAGCACCAGCCCTACAATAATAAAGCTTTGCATGTTACCAGTCAGTACCTGAGCTTCTTCCTGCTGCTTTTTCAGCTGTTCGAGCATCTGCTGGAATTCAGCCTCTTTCTGCTCTGCCTCTTCCAACGTGGCCTGATTCTGTTCCTCATAAGCCATGGCCACCACAGCCAGGATCAAATTCACCAGGTAAAAAGAACCCAAGAAAATGACCAGGACAAAGAATATCATGTAGGTTTTCCCAGCAGCGCGTAATGTCTAGGGAAGAGAAGGAAAAATCTCATTGATATTTTAGTATAATGTCCCCCAACAAAGATCTGATTACCACAGTTAGAATTCCCCCTCACTTCAAGCACATATTTCTCATTGCTCTTGCCACGTTCTGAAGCAGTTCTGGAAGTCCTCTTTTGTGTCTCCCACAAAAGAGGTGCTATCAAAAATAGGTGAATGCTGCTGCCAAGTGCCATCTAACAGAAAGGCACATTCGTAAAAACATTACAGTGTGCCTTATTCACCTGGTAAGTCACCCACTCCTGAGTCTTCCTCAAGGTCAGAATGACCATGAAAGGGAAACATTTTGAAGCAATTCAGGACAGGGAGGCAGCCATGACAACACGAATAAAGACTTGGGAAATAGGTCTATCAGAACTGCTTCTAGAAGTGGCAAGAATGATGGGATAAGCGGGTTTGAATTGAAGGAGAGTATTTTGAAGGGGATTAATGGCAATATGTCCTTTACTGTAACAAAGTTTTAAAAATTTAAATATTTACCGTATTTGTTGATAATACCTCATAAAAGTATTTCAAATTAGTATATATTGTATATATATTTGAACCTCACTAAAATGTCTCTATTAGGGCTCATTAAGCAAGGCACTATTACAAACGAAGGTTCTGTCTTTAATTTCTTTCAGTGGGTTTCCACGTCCACAGCATCATACACTTCACATCATCTAGAGATGATATCTTTCTTCCCTTCTCTTCTAGTGTCAGTTACCTATTGTTTCATTTGAAATTTTGTATAACTGATTTTTAAAAATTTTTTCACATGCCTGTTTTATCTCCACAACTAGATTATAAACTCCTTAAAGTCATGAATATTCTTTGCATTCTCCATAGCCCCTCGCAGAAAGCCCGTCTCATATGAAAAAACTCAACCCCCAGCCTGACTATAATTCTGACTGAATGAAGGACAGATGAGGATGCTAGGAACACTTGCTGTACATTGTATTCTCTTCCTTATATCAGAGGTTTCTTAACAAGTATCCTTATCATTTTATATGTAAGATAAGTAAAAGTATACTTATCATTTTATATGTGCACATAAAAATAAATACCACATATGTTAATTTGGACCTTACCAACTGGTAAAGATTCTCCCAGTAGTCTTGAGTCATGAGTCGAAATAGAGATAAAAAAGCCCAGCTAAATGTGTCAAAGCTCGTGTAGCCATAGTTGGGATTTCGACCAGCCTTCACACAAATGTATCCTTCTGGACACTGGCTGTAAAAGAGAGAACTGAATTTCAATTGATCTTGAATTATAGGAATTGTCAAAACCCAGAGTTACTATCTTTGATTTTTTTTTTTGTTTTTGTTTTCATTTTTTTTTGTTTGTTTGTTTTACTTTCATTCTTGAAGTAATTGGTCACAGGAAATTCAACAGGTGGGAAACACATCTTTTGAAAAAGTAGAAGATTTAGGTGTAAAGGAGTCCGACTGCAGACATTTACAATGTCACAGAGGCAGCAACCACGTACTTTTGCCTCTGACACTGCCATTATTTTACACTTTAGAGAGTGGTAAGAATCAATCACTAAAACTTAAAAGCGAGAAAGTAGTCAAAGGGATGGAAACCACTTACTGGGCAATTTCAGTAATCAGTTAATAAATTTATCTAAAATAAAATGTATATTCTAAAACAAATTTAGAATTACAGAAAAATTATGACAACAGTACAGACATATACGCTATGCCTAATTTCTAATATCGATATATTATTATTAAAGTCTATACTTTATTCCTATTTCCCCAGTTTTTCCTCAATAGTTTTTTCTGTTCCAGGTCATACATTATATTTAATCATCATGTCACTTTAGACTCCTCTTTGTGCGTCAGTTTTTTAGACTTCCCTTGTTTTTGATGAGGTTGGCAATTTTGAGTACAAGTCAGGTATTTTGTAGAAATATCCTTAAGTTAGGGTTTATCTCATTACTTTTTTAGGGTTATGGATTTTTGGATGGAAGATTACAGAAGTACCATCATCATCACATCACACCAAGGATACATATCTATCAATATAGCTTATCACTGTTGATAAATTTCCTCTCCTGACTTGAACTAGTGTTTGTTATGTTTCTCCACTGTAAATTTACTTTTTTCTTTATATTCCACAGTGTAGCCTGAAATTAAGTCAGAATGTGCAGAATGTGCCCATTTACAGAACAGGTACTTATGATCTCCTTAAAGGGAGAATGTGTACCAAAATTTTTTAGAATTCTTCTGCATGGGATATTTGCCCATTTATTCAATCATTTATTTACATCAGCATACAGTCATGGATATTCATTTTATACTGTTAATTATGATGCGATGATCTTTTCCTTTCCTGCTCAAATTTTTCTCTTTGGCCACTGGAACCTTTTTTTTTTTTTTTTAGTCGATATTTGTCTCATTTGACATACCCACCGTTGCTTGTTTTGTCTTTTTTTGTTTCCTAGGGCTTTCTGGCACTAGAAGATGCTCCAGGTTCACCTTTTATCTTGCCTGGGCCATTTCTAGAACCAACCATTTCTACAAAGAATGCTGGTTCCTTTTATTGGAGAATAGTACTGGAAATCAAGATCTGGATGCTAGCAGGGTGTTCCTTGCTAATGAGATATTATTACCTCTAGGTCAGTCAGTTGACAGAACAAGAATGTACATGTGTGTATGGTAACTGGAGATCTATAGACAGAACTAAAAAAATACCCATATTTAAGCTAAACGAGTTCACACTCATAACCCCAACTTGAATCCACTACCACAAGGAATATTTTAGATCTCTCTCTTTGCTTATTTGTAACTTGTCATTCCATCTATTATCTATTTACTTAATTGTCAGCACACATGCAATAGCAGTTTCAGGATTATCAATCCATACTACCATGAGAATGGGCTTTATGTACTGGCATACTGTGTGCTTTTAGTCTCACAGACTCCAGTCATTTCCATGTCATTACCCCACTTCCTTCAATAAGTTTGTTTCATACATCTACATTTAATTATTTGTGTCACATTCTTCTTTTAATTCTTTCTGGAATCCCACCCTCACAAAGGATTTTTTTAAATAATTTGCAAATATTAAAGTTCACTGTTTGTTCTATGAGTTTTGACAAATGCTTACTGTTTTGTATTCACCGTTACAGAATCATATCAAGTGATTTCCCCACTCTAAAACTATAATGGAATACTACTGAGCTATAAAAAATGACAAATTTGAGACATTTGTGGGAAAACGGGTGCACCTGGAAAATGTATTTTTAAGTGAAATGTACCAGACTCACAAGCTTAAATCCTGTATGGTATCTCTCATTTGAGTGAGACAACATACAAACAAAGAGAATAATAAAGGGTGGCTAGAAGGGGACAAGGGGATGGATCTCTTGCAATAGGGAAGAGGTTCAAGGGGACAAGGGTGAGGGTTGAAGGGAGGAGAAGGGGAAATAAGAAGAATAAAGATGTGCCATGCACAGAAACCTAGTAACCTCGATGAATATAAAAACTATGTGCCATATATAGCAGGAACTAAGATTAATAATATCAACAGGAATAAAAATTGGGATAAGGGAATTACAGGAGGAGAGAGGGAGGGGGAGGGAAAAGAAACAAGATGTGGTATGTACATGTACCCACTTCCCTAGATGATTGTAGACTGCGTGTAGTGCGATGTACTAATAAAATTTTAAAAAGTAAAAAAACAAAAAATAAAAAACAAAACAAAACAAAAAACCTCTCCTGTGCTCACCTAGCCAAAACCCCATCATGACCCCCTGCAAACACTGATCTTGTTCTTGTCTCTATTGTACTGTTTTTCCAGTTGTCATGGAATTGGCATTATTATGTAGCTGTTTCAGGCTGGCTTTTTTCATGTAGAAACATGCATTTTCCAGATTCAACAAGTCTTTTTGTGGCTTGATAGCTCGTTTCTTTTTAACACTAATATTTCATTGCATATATATACCAGTTTATTTATTCACATACTGAAGGACATATTGGTTACTTGTAATATCTGGTGATTATAAATAGAGCTGTTGTAAATGTTCATATACAAGTTGTTGTACAGACGCAAATTGTTTGGTTAAATGTGTAGCAATGCTGTTGTTTTATCATCTGCCAAGACTGTGCTTATTTTGTAAGAATTGCCAAACTCTCTTCTAAAGCAGTGGTAACTTTTGCATTCCTACAAGTAATTAATGAAAGTTCCTGCCAATGGCAATCCACTAAGTCAAACAAGGTAGATAGGCAACACTACTTTTATCATTTACATGTAAGGCTTCCTTTGTATATTTTCTCCACGTTTGCTGCAAAATGTTCTACATCTTATTTTTTAAAAATGTATTCCTTACCCTGCATCTGAGCCATTTCCACAAAGTAAAGGATCTTTTTGTCCATCCAAAACATAAAAGTGACCTGTTAATATAAATAATAAACTTATTTCATATTAATCCTATTCATATTAGGAATAAATCAAAGTTTAATTACTTCAGTTATTTCTGAAGTGTACATCAATAATGTGTATTTGCAAAGGGGGCTTCACATGCGCAGTCTCAATTCTAGTTGTAAACACATTCAGCAACTCTAAGGTTAACATATGTGGCAATACTTACTGTCATCTCCAATGTAATCCTTCCAATTAAATGTGCTCATTGTTACATTAATGAATGTCCCATTTGAACCCATTGTGCCATTAAAATAGGTAGTGGTGTTGGTTTCAAAAGCAGAATTGCTTGGGGGCCACTGCAAACATTTATTCCTCAGGTTGCCCATGAACAGCTGCAGCCCAATTAAAGCAAACACGCTCAGACAAAACACAGTCAGGATCATGACATCCGACAGCTTCTTCACCGACTGGATCAGCGCCCCCACAATAGTCTTTAAACCTAAAGAGAGAGAACTGCGTGTTAACTAAAGAGGAGAGCCATAAGCCAATATTTCTTTTTAATATTTGCATACTTTCTACTTTCCCACAAATGATTGCTTGGCTATACAGACGTCAAAGCTTTATGGATAGCTGGATGAGCTGTAAAACATATGAAAGGCAAACTTTATGTATGAACTGTGTGCTTTCTGGAGATTCAAAATGAAAGTTTATACACCTAGGAAGGAAGTATGGTATGGTTTTTATGTACTGCCATAAAGATGTAAAAGATAAAGTTACTATAATTTTCTTCCCTTCAGAATTTTGTGTTTCATGAGGCTGTTTCCCTCCAAACCATTCTTCACACTAAACTCCAAGTAGCAGTGATTTCGAGGAGAAAAGAATTTTAGGATAATAGAAATCCCATGCCATATGCATGCCATTCCATAATAATCTTTTCTCCTATATAAAAGATCTATTTTAAAAATAGATCTGCAGCAAATGGTAAAATACAAATCAGTTTGTAAAGCCATGGTAGCAAAGCTTTATCAGAATGCGAGAAAATTTTTATATTATAGATGAGAGAGAAGCCAGTTACTTTTTAAATAGATATCTCATGCAATTTTCTGTTAAACTCAAAGGCTGACTTTATATAAGCATAAAATTCCTAAAATTTTAGAAACTGAACTGGCATAGAAATATTTTTGTCATCCTTGTGTATGATAAAGAATAATAAATGAGGCTAATGCTATGCTTGTGACCTCAACCTCAATATTATTATTGCAGTATATTTAAAGTCAGCCTCGGTGTTTAACCTAGCTCTCACCTGGAATGACTGAAATAGTTTTCAGTGCTCGGAGAACTCTGAATGTTCTCAACGCTGAGACATTGCCCAGGTCCACAAACTCTGTCACATATCTGTAATAGGGAGTTCACACACAAACACAATAACACACAAGAAAAGTTGGAGATATAAGGGGCCTACCACTTTACACCAGTTTCTTCTTACCTGGAATTACAGAAATAGTTTTCAGAGCTCTCAAGACTCTGAAAGTTCGAAGGGCTGAAACATTGCCTAGGCTTACAAATTCTGTTACATACCTGTAGAATTAAATCAGAGTTACTGATAGTTTTGGCAAAGTTCATACTAAATAAAGAATTAATATTGGATTTGGCACATAAAGCCCTTGAGTTAAAGAAATGAAATTGCTATAGACCTCAGAGTGCCATATGCTGAAAGTTGCCTTCAAAGAAAAAATTATGTTGCCTTATTTCAATGTAATTTTCCTAATCTGAACACATTTGTTTGCAAAACTAATCAAAGTACAGTTGTTGTTTTAAATTTTAGTCAATGAATAACTTCATTTTGATGAATACAAAGACTATGGAACATGAAAGTAATTCCATTTATAGCTCATTTACCAGATGATTTAGTTTGAAATATGTATTCTAATATGTACTCTCAATATATATGAGGAATGTAGTTGATTTAACCAGTAAGACAGGTCTACATTTAAAATATGTTTCAACAACCTAGTTTATGCTGCAAATATTTTAATTTTTTTGAATTTATCAAATTTAAAAAAATTACTCACGCCATCACAATGACACTGAAATCCAGCCAGTTCCATGGATCACGAAGGAATGTAAAATCTTCTAAGCAAAACCCTCTTGCCAAGATTTTTATAAGTGACTCAAAGGTATAAATTCCAGTAAATGTGTATCTAGGAAAAAGTATTGAAGCCAAAATAAACAATTTTACCTGCATTGTTAAAATAGATTTTAAAGAATGGCAAATACTGTATATATTTTTTTAATTCGCTAAAAGTTTGCTCCTTATTTCTACTCACCAAAAAATGTATTAATTTAATTAATGTTATAAGACCAAGTTAAGGGTAAACTGAAGTGAAAATACATTCTACTGAAGTGAAAATATATTCTTTAAGAATCTGTTCTAATTAAATCAATTTTAGAATAATAGCTTTGTATGTTTTGTGGATAATCATTAAGCTTGTCTCTTTAGAATAGCAGTGTCCAATAGAAATATAATGTAAGACACAATGTAATATTCTAATTCCTAGTGACCAAATAAAAAGATAAGAATGATCAGGTAAACTTAATTCTCATATTATATTTTATTTAAATCAATATATCCAGAATATTATTATTTCAATGGTTAAAACTAGCCAAACTTTAAGTTTCAATAACAGCATGTAGCTGTTGGACCCTTAATTGGGCAGTACAACTCTAAAAGGTAACATAGCTTGGATCCATTTACTTAAGATAAAATATTTCCATTCAAATTTCATAATGATTAAGTTCATTTTTAAGACTATTTTACATGTTATTTAAAGAATATACTTCTTTTTGTTTGGTTCAATAAGTGTCAAATGTAAAGTTATAAAACCACTCCTGTCTCTTTCCTCTCCTTTCTTTCTCTTATTTATGATTATATATGTAAAAATTATAATTTTATATATAAACACATACTTGATTTTATAAAGCTACACATATACAATTACAAGAAATGTTTTAATTCTCTATTATTTTATGTGTGTGTCTGCGCAATTATAAAATTAACAAATAAACAAAATTCTTGAATCTAACCTTGCACCAGCTACTATTTTTATGCAGGGGTCAAATCGTTTAGACTTTACTTGAATTCAAATTTCAGCCTCCAAAATAGTGAAAAACATTTCTGTTTGTTATAATGTAGTGTATTTCTAGTCTTTTTTTCCTTTGAACATTGACAATAAAAGTTATTTGTTTTGGTTTCTTCCAAAAATAGTTGAGAGTACTTGTTTTCGAACATTTTGTTCTTTAAAAGTACAATCTACATTTATTTTTCTAAATACATCCCCCAAACTACAAAGATTTGATTTAATCTTACACATATATATGTATATATATATATATATATGTAATCTTATTCATTATATTTTCCAGTCTACCAGTATTATATCCACAAAAAATGTTAGGATGGGTATTTGTGAAATGTTTCAACAGAAAGTTCTCTCATAAACAAAGAAATTAGAGGAAAATGTGTGAAGAAATCTTCACATCCAATTTTCCTAAGTACATACTTCTTCTATTTTCCCCACCAACTCAATTGGTATCGTGAGGAACAAATATCATTGCTATTTTTACTTATTATGAAGTACCTCACTGTTAGGAAGAGTTATATTTTACAATCCCAAGCTTATGTGTACTTAAGTTTTAGCTTAGATTTTTGTGTGCTACAAGTAATTGCCATGACATTTCTGTTAGAAGACATAGCTGGCCTTTAACAACATCTGTTCATCACATTAGGGCATAAAGCCCTACAGGCTCTGCTTAAACTATGCTATGTTATCCACAGAGTTACTGAGAGTAGGATTAAAGTCTCCACTTCTACTTCTATTTTTGGAAAAATAAAAACATTTGTGGGACACTTGGAGTGTATGGTTTTGGTAGCTGTGTATAGAAGAGGATCTTAGAGCTTAAAATTTAAATAGAGTTTAAGGCAGAGTGCAAGGTAGGTATTCACAAGTACTTCTTAGCAAACAGATTAGACAGGTAAGTTGGAAACAAGAGACCTTGATCTTTCTTGGCTCAGCCCCACCAGGCTCCTGATCATGCTGTCCCTGCTGTTCATGTCAGTTTTGTGGGTTTTTTTTTTTTTTTCCCCCTGTATTTAGGAGGTCTATAGAAGTGCCCCATCTCACTATCCTTTATCATCCCCAGACCACACTGGCTGTGACATATTTTGCACAGGGACTGTTTCTGATCTCAATGACTTCTGATTGCATCTCAGAGTTGAATTATCTTCTCTTTTCATTGAACTCTTTTTATTTTAGCAACAGCCATTAATGTTTTGCTTTTTTCCCCCTGCTGTCTGGTTGTCAAGTTTTGAAAAATAATTGATCAGAAAAACTTGTGCGAAGTTTTCTGACTGAAAGATTGAAATCAAAGACTTGTAAAGCCAAGTCTATTTTCATAATGTTTATAAATTTCTAAGTTAACATTGTTCCTTTAAAAGGAGATTTCCATATTCAAATATAACTTTACGTATCTTCAATAATTCCTGCTGGAGTAACACATACAGAATTGTTTTATATATGTATGTCCATTTTGTTAACAGCAAAATCATGCATGGTAACTGGTAAAATCATAAACAGCCCGTTTCAACATAAGAAATGACTTCTCCATAATAATGACTTTGAGAAATTATTTTAAAAAGTAGTCTTTAAAAAATCTTTAGCTAATATGTTACATCACTAACAATGGCTTACAAGGGTGCCATCAACTCTCACAGAAACCTATAAAAATGCATAGAAATAAAAAGTGGCAGTGTCTGTTATATCTTAGCTCTATTGGACATTACTTTAAAAATACAAGAGTAAACCTGAGTATGTTGGCGCACACCTGTAATCTCAGCACTTGGGAGGCTGAGGCAAGAGGATCGTGAGTCCCACCTAAGTAAATTAACTAGATCCTGTCCCAAAATTAAAAAGGCCTGAGGATGTAGGTCAGTGGTACAGTGCCCTTGAGTTCAAACCCCAGTATCAATTATATATATATATATTTTTTTTTTTTTCCACTTAACCAATATTTTCACTTAACCAATCAAACCCTTGGTCATTGTACTGAACTATACATGAATACTCTACATGACTTAAACACTTTATGTTTCATTACAAAACACATTTCTTTCATACAAATAACCTCATATGTGACTGGCAAGGGAATATTGTATGATGCAGAAATTGTGTTAGTTCGTGCACAATTTTCCCAGCATATAATGCTTTGGAACAAGGAAGATTTTATTATCACACTTAATTTAATTTAGCAAGATTTTAATGTAGGAAATCAATAGGAATGTTTTGTTTTAGTGCAAACGAAGGGTTGATGTCCTCAAGAGCCTTTGTGCTTAGATCTTTCTCCCCATGTTAAAACACATAATCAAATATTTTCTCTTGGTGATATCAAATGCCCCTCCGTTCCTATATCAAGGGAAAAAGGATGAGGAGGACTAATTTTTAAAGCTTTTAAGGACTCAATGGCTGTGATTTTTTAGGTACCCATATTGGAAGAATAACTGGGTAAATATCTTTTTATTGAGATCATTATTGCTTTTAATGAGTACTCTAGTTACGAAGTTTCATAAGTTTTGAGTGATGTGCCCTAAACGTGTCTTGCCTTAAGCCCTGTTATTTTTGGAGCAGAGATTTTCCGAAGATATTTTATTTCCTTTACAGAACACATGCTCTGCTGGGTTTTAGCATGTATCCTATGTCTAAATAACCTACAAATCTAAATTTTTACTTAGCTTAAACAACTAAACATAACCATTTTGTAGTCAAAACGTCTGTAATAATAATATAGAGCTAAACACACATCTGGTTAGCTAGAATATAACAGTAACAGTAATATATTAAAATAAAATAATGTACTCCATCAGCACTTGTGATCATTGTAGTACTGTATCTAGAATGCTCAAGTACGATCAATTCTTCACTTTCAGGCTCAAGGATGGGTTTAGTTTACCAGAAAGCATAAACTAATTCAGAATTTCTCCTAAACAGATACTGTCATGAATTTGTTGGAAAAATACTTACCTCATAGAAAAAAAAAAAAACTCCCACAAACAATTTCCCTTATCGTCTTTAATATTATAGAAATAGCTTTTTTTTAGTTAGAAGTGTTTAGCTTGACTTCAAAAAGTGGAAATTATAGGGAGACACAAAGACAGTGCTAGAAAGTTTGAGAGTGCATTTCTCATTCTAAGAAGTATTCCTACTTACTCGACATTCTTTGTCCAGTCTGGAGGGTTACTCAAGGTCATAAATACACAGTTGGTCAAAATAGTGCACATGATAAGCATGCTGAATAAAGTAGATTACGGTTAAGGAATAAACATTAGTTTGTTGTAATGGCCATTTAAAGTGACCCAATATAAAAAGAAATTTATCAACATAGGATAACTGTGAAATTAATCTTACTCATTTGTATTAAAACAATGATTTTAAAAAGACACTTCGAAGTCTGTCATGTGATTTGGTTTACTTCTTTCACATCAATTTATTCATAAAACTGACTCTAACAAAGGTCTATATGAAGCAAGTGGGAATTATTTTACATCTCATTTCATGTAGTGAAATTGCACATCCAGGGAAACTTACCATTCTTTACGTTTACAATATGACATAAACAGTAAATTGCACTTCAGGTATAATTCTTCACTGACTAATGAATGCAATATATAAAGCCGAGGAAATATAAACCAGTACATTAAAGGGTCACATTGACTGGGAACTCTACTGTAAAGAGGTGCTCATGTAACCTTCTAGAGATGTAACTCATTTCTCTATAGTTTGCAACATAGTAAAGGGAGGTACAGTTTTGTGCTGATAGGGTAATATTATTTTCCAATTTTTTGTTTTTACTTTATAATGTAGGGGAACCCACCAGGTCATCTACCTAACCTCAAGCATCTAGTCTACATCATACCGAACCAGATAAGCACTATTCTAAATCACTCCTGAGAAATAGAATTCCTTTCTCTTGGTATAACAATACAGATTTCACTGTATGAAAGTTTAGAATTATTTTGAGATAAATATTTTTAAACTTAAATACTTTCTAATATCAAGTCATAGGATGAGAGAATTGAAACACACTTCAAAAGGATGTCCAGCCCATTTGTTGTGTCTCTAGGTAATACAGTCTTTTTTTTTTTTTTTTTTTTAGTTAGTATATAGGCCTGTTTTGAATTTGTCTATATAAAGTGGACATTCTTTTTTTTTTTTTAATGTGGGTACCAGGAGTCGACCTCAGGACCTCGCGCTTGCCAGCAAGCACTTGTGCCACTGAGCAATATCACCGGCCCTTTTTTTCCTTTATGTGCATTCCGGGAGTCGAACTCAGGATCTCACGCTTGCCAGGCAGGCATTTATGCCACTGAGCTATCTCACCGGCCCTAAAGTGGACATTCTTGAACACTCCCTTAAAATCATCTTTCTGTTTGATCATTACTTAACATTTTATTGAAGTTAACATGTATTCTTCCCCTTCACATATACTTTCTGACTGATATAAATTTGTGTGTGTGTGGTAGGGATTCAGGGTTTTAAGCATGCTAGACAACTGCTCTTCCACTGAGCTACTCTCCAGCCCACAAATAATTTTAAGTTTAACGACTTTTTGCTATATTTTCAATTAAGTGCAAAGGCATAAAGTAGATGTTTAGTAAATATTTTAGAAGGAAGAAAGGATGGACTTAGGGGCTAAATATATGGAGACAATTAAGGCAAAATGGTGAACATTTGGCAATACAGATAAGAATACTAACTCCAATAAACTGCTACTTTACAAATAGTTATATATGACTTAATTGAGGCTAATGAAAGTGTTAAGCAAATTCGCTCCTGTTCCTACTGTATGATGTAGTTCATTTACACATTCATTATCATGATTTTGCACTTATTTCTACAATCAATAATCATGCTATAATAATCTTGCTACTGTATAAATAGCAGAAAACCAATAGGAATATCAGTTAAACTAATAATGGTACCAACAATCTCAAAAAAGTACACAAATATCTAAAATTAAGAATAGCATTCCTTGTAAAAATCATACTTTAAATAGCATTTAGACAGTTCACATAAAAAGGATATGAGTGTACTAAAATCTTAATAGCAATTTTCCTAACGGGGTTTAATGGAGTTAAAATATACAAGGCAGAGGTGGCACTGAATCGGAAAATTGCCTTCCCTTTATTCAATACTATAAAAGTCTGAAAAAGAAAATATGAGAAAAAAATTACTGAGTTAGACATGTAGCTTATTTGAAAAGTTTAATACAGCAAAATCCTTTTATTTAACCTCATTTATTTGTTCAAATTTATTTCTTTAAACCAGTTAGTAAAGTGCAAACATGTATGCTATAAATACGTTAGGTATTTCTCCCCTAAATTAACATACAGTTACAAGTAAAAATTCAATTTACTATTATTTAATCTGCCTCCAAGACTCTAACTTGCTGATACAAACTGATGTCCTACACAAAGTTTTTTACTAAATTATACTGCAGCTTTACAGATTTCAATTCTATTTAAAGCTTACCATCTGTCTTCAGCTTTGGTAACTTCAGCTTTGGTATTCGGTACACATTGCTGTTAAAATAATCTTTTACAAATATTTTAATTATATCAAATATTTTAACTCCAAAGTTTGTAGTGGCTTGCTGTTGTCCGTAAAGTAGCTCTCGTGACTTAAACTATTCAAGTAGGTTCAATTACCTGGTTTCACGGATTCTACAGATCCGGTGAGCAGGGGTCAGATTCCCAGCTAATACTGACAAGGGACATCTGCAAGAAAATCAGCCTGAAATACATCACTTCAAAGTCTCCCTTGGCTAAATTTCTATCATACGAAACCTGCCATGATCAACTTAGCACTTAAGCTACGCTGCCCAGGGATCACCTACCACATCCCTCTAGAATCATCTTTTATTTTTTCCCACCAAAGTCATCTCTGCTCCACCCAATTTAACCCTCTTGTCAATCCCACGCAAATGTCAAGCTCTCCATCTGACCCTGAAAACATGTCACAGATGCTTAGAGAAAGGTGGCACCAAGGAAGTCATCATATGATACGCGAACTCCCTGCCGTTTCAGGAAGACGTCTTCAGAAAAGACTTGGCAATAAGGTCCCTCCTACAATGACCCGCTATTTATCAAAGGTTCTTACAACACCTTGTATGCTAGAATGTTCTGGGGAGATTTTTAAATTGCTAATTTAAGTCCCACCTCAGACCAACTGAATCAAAATTTTTGGAGGATGATATAGGTTCGAGTATTTTTAAAAGTTTCCTCAGGTGATTCTATTGTACTTTTAAAAATTTCATCAGGTGATTCTGTCATGAAGTCAGGGCTTAAACCCTGCTGGCTGGAGATGTTCTCAACTGTCAAAATGATCTCCCGCCTTGCATATTTCTGCTGTCTTCTGATCACTCCCTAATTGTTTCCCTTACTACTAACCCTTAATATGTTCATTTGCACTCTTTTACATGTTGTTTGTAATCAGTCAAGTAGCAATTTCCACATAGTGTTCATTCCAAGCTGGACTGGGTTAGATGTTATAAACCACTGAGCACAAAGAGCCTGTAATCTACTTCTCCATATTTTGCCCACAATATTCAATAGGGTGGTTTGCAAAGAAACACTTGTTTTAATTAAATATTGGTTTGTCATTAAGATGCTGTTCACCTTTATAGCATCTATTCTATATATTGATTTATTTATTAATATGTTTTTACCCTCTAACTAAGGGTGGTATCCCATACATTCATGCCCACTGACAATATGCTCTGTTTGAAGAGGTAGGCAGAAATATTTTTATGGTGAATATAAAGGTCAGGGAAAACAAATGTTCTGTTTATCACCCTTTTGTATTTAAGACCACAGAGCTAGCTATTACTTAACTAACCATATTCAATAAACTGCACTTTATAAATTAGAGGAAGAGGCTAAGTAAACTACCTTTTACTAATAGAAGGATAATCTGCAAGGGACAGTAGACCTTGCAAAGACTGCCCTGGAAGTACAGAAGCATTAAAAATTGTCTTCAGTCATGGGATTAGAACATTTAATATTACAGTCAAACACTCAAGATGCATTTATGCATTCAACAGCAGTAGTAGCATGCAAAAGTTCACTATAATTTAAGGTGCATTAACTCATGCTTTTTTGGAAACAATTTCCCTGAAAAATAAGTTTTGCAATATTAGAAGAGAATTTTATTTTGAAATAGCTCCAAAGACACTGAGCAGGAATGAATGGTCTCTTTAAACATGGAGCCCTGTGCTCCTCCTGCAAGATTAGCCTGCGTAAAACTAGTGGAATCGAGGTGCGCACTAAGATTGTCCTCAATGAGTTTACAGGTTCTGGAACAAGGAAAGCCTTAAGGACAAAATGCCAGTTTATTTCTAGAGAGTAACATCTGACACAAGGAAAATCCTGTTATGAGAAATGAGGAATAAAATACTCATGTCTTGTGTAGTGAAAGAATTACAAGAAAGCTTAGAAATTTGGGGATCTGATGTTATTGATGATGTAATTCACCCAAAAATTACTTGAGAACGTGATAGATAATTAGGCAGTAGATAAACAGTGCTAATTCTAAAGTCAGATTTCTAAGTAGTGATGTGTCTTTAAAAATTAGGACATGTTGCTACTAACATCATAAATACTATAGCTGAAACTATGTTGCCTATGTTTTACTCTAGAACACAATTTGCTTCTTTTCCCCAGCCAAATACAAACCTTAGGAGTTTGCTAAAATTTTTGCTACTTTGAAGTAAGAATAAGCTTTACATGTCAATGTGTAGGGCCATATCAATCATAGAAATAAAAAATGAGGCAACTGAATTTTAAGTTCTTTTGTTACATTAATAAACAATATATGTAATTTCACTTATTGATTAAGATCTCTGGCTCTGGAGCAGAATTGCTTAGGTTCAGTTCCTGGGTCCAACACTTATGGAGCAAGACCCTGCTAATTTCATCCACCTTGCTCAACTCCCATCTGTAAACTGAGGCTAACAATAGTAATTGCCTCACTGGTTCACTAAATATTAAATAAGCTAAAGCACTCAAGTGGTGTCCAACACAGTACGAGCACAGCAAATGTTAGCTATTATTATCACTGGCACTATTTTTAAACTATTACCCTGGTCCATTGTCATTATTTTGAAGTCATTCTTCTGGTCAACCTAAAAGTCATTAAGATGCCTTGTGATGTTATTCATCTGGTTAAATTAGGTACTAAAATCTATCACCGATTTAAAGGCAACAGTTACATTATTAAGCTGTACAGTATTTACTTATTTATTTAGATAGGGTTTCACTAAGTATCCCAGGCTGCCCACAAACTAGCTACTCAATCCAGCATGGCTTTGAATTTGCAATCCTCCTGCCTCCCAGTCTGGGGATCGTAGGTGTGGACCACCATGCCCAACTAAGCTCTACAGTTTTAAGATGCTTTTTACCCACATCATTTCATACAATTAATTTAGATTCATGCTATGTTTTTAAATTCTAGAACTTCTTCCATTAGCTTCTTCCAAAATTCCTAAAAATCACGGACTATACATGTAGTGTCTCGATATTCACCTATATAAATACTTCGTGAATTAAAATACTGCAGCTAGCTAACAGCCTTCAAGATGGTTCACACCACCATGAATAAATCATGGTCCAAGTCTGGTACTTATTCCTGGAGATGATAAAAATGGACTATGCCAGCACACAGTGGAAGACTCACATTAACCAAACTTAAAAGCCTGACACATAAAATCAGATGTCAATCTATTTACAATAGGAAACATTATTTTCACATATTGTAGATTAAATAATTACAATGGCATAACAAGCATATTCTTTCCATTTAGTAGATCTATGGAAAAACAAATTATAAGCAGAAGTTTCTTTGTTATACATAGAGTCCAAACCAGCTGACTTAATTAAATGTTATAGAATGTTTCTTGTCATGTTATCAGCCTGTGGTAGTCCCTTTACAATGAGGTGGCCATGCCATCGGGAGGAAAATGTTTTTAGTCCTACTACTAAAGATCTGTTTCCCTTGCACTATGTTTATCTTTATTTTTCTCCTTTTCTTTCCCCAATCATACCAAGTGGTTCAATTCCTTTTCTTTAAGCAGTAAATGCTTTTAATTATGTCAGAGTAAATCATGCCCCTCTATCTTGAAGACATTTGCAAACATACATATTGTAGATCAATAGTTCTCAGAGGAGAATGCCTTTCTAGTTTCTTGGGGTATGTCTCATTATAATCCTCTTCTACAATAATATAGTAGGTAAATTTCAAAACTATTTTCTATAGTATAGATATGAAATAAATTTTATTTATAAGTGCATGAATATATATTTAATGTAAATTTTGTGAAACTAGTTTAAAAAGAATAAAAGGAACCAATTTAACTGTTTCAATTTGTTTTTATGACTTTGAGTAAGTAAAACATTTTAAGGATTGCTACTCAAAGTGTGGTCCACATTCAGCCTGCAGGATGGGTATCATCTAATGTTCATTGTAATAAATTCAGGATCTCTTGGGCTGCATGCGGCACAGTGGTGCAAATCTATAATCCCAGCAACTTGGAAGGCTGAGGCAAAAGAATAGCAAATTAGATATTGTCCTGAGAACTTAGCGAGACCCTGTCGCAAAATAAAATTTTAAAGGGACCTGGGGCTCTAGTTCAGCGGTAGAGCACTTATGAGTTCCATCCCCAATACTGCAAAAAGAGAAAAGAAATCTGGTCCCAACCCAGACTTATGCAATCAGAATGGACATATGAATAGCATCTTCAGGTGATGTGTACCGCAAGTTTAAGGAGTATTCCTTTAAAGCAATAGGAGCTGTCCCATTCTGAGTGATTAGTGTCATTTCCTTTAGCCAGCACCTATAACTTCAAATTGTGCATTCTTTGAATGTGATTTCTTCAACCATTGCCTTTTTAAACAGTTTGCTTTGACTAATCAAGGTGTTCATATCATCTTTAATCCATAAGCCATCAATTCTTGGTGATATTAGTTTATCTTTAGTTTTTATATTGAACTGTTTTTAATGCTGGTAAAAGAAAAACATAACCTGTGGTAATGAAATGCCAAAATAGTCACTTAGAAAGCATAGCATCTTCACCACCTTGTTTAACTATAGAAATTGGTTAATTCTGACAGAATAATGTGGTTATTTTAATATTAGGAAAACACAGTTATAAATGTTGCTTTGAATCATGTATAGATGGAGAACAATCAGAAGTGTTTTTGTTTTGTTCTGGTTTGTTTGTTTTTAAAGCATTCTAATCTTGACATTTTTTTCCCCTCAGAGTAATGTTTTAACCATATATAGCTGTTTCAGAATCTAGCCTGCCACAATGTCAGTAAGGTTAAGAGAAGCTCATAATCATATTCCAGTTTAGTAGATAGACAGCAAAATGCATTTCTGACTGAACATGCTTCCACATGTACTATCGGCCTATGGTAGGGTGCTAAATCAAAGATTATTTATTGGCCTCTATAATGCAGATGATTGTGAAGAAAGTCCAAGCCAAGTAAGAAATATAAAAGCAAGAAGTACAACATCTGCTCATAATATTGTTGTATTAAATTTGGATTTTTTGCATGGTTACTATTTGGGTGTCTATCATGTGCTAAATAGCAGGTAATTAGCTTTATTGATGTCAATTTCAAGTTTAGTTATCTCAATTACTGTGAAATAGAAATTGTTAATCTATTCATATTTCCCCACTATAACAAATTCTTCATGTCTTATAAATGTTTCTGTTTACTATACTTTATATAAAACTAAGTGACAGTAAAGAGTATTATAAAGTATTTCACAGGGGAAAAATTATGGAGATATGTATATATTTATATATCTATCTATATATATATACACATATCAAGTTATACCTCTGCTGTCGAACTCAATTTGTTCCAAATTCATGTTCAAACACTGAAACGTTTGAGAACTGAACATGTTTTTCCCATAAGAAATAATGGAAAACTGAATAACTGGTTCTGAGGCCCCAAAATTGTACTTATGAATTCATTATTTTTAGAACTTTAACAAATTTTACCATGATTTCTTTCATTAACTCTATCGTGGTTCTCATAGTTTTCCTCTTAACTTTACTGTTGGTATCATTAACTTTCTTTGGAGCCACGGTTACAATATTTTACACAAATAGAGCACAAAAAAGGCACAGTCATGAATGTTTTACTGCACTAACACAAGCACTGTATGTTATCTGGGTGAGAGCAGCGCTTCGACTGAAGTGCCACCATTTTGTGACACGTGGTTCACTCTTGGCCCTTATAGGTTTTTTCAAGTCAGATTTTCTGTTCGACTATCCAGCAAAGAACAAAAAGCAGACTTTTTTCGAACTATGCTGTTGAAGTAGTGGAAAGTTCAAACTTGGAGTTGTTTGACAACTGAGTTATCACTGTAATTCACTGTATTAATATATCAGAAAAGTATATTAAAGCTAGTTGTTTAATTGTAGACTTATTGGAGGTGTGAAGTCAACACTCACTTTCTTGTTGATATAGTAGGGGTCCAGGTCCTCCAGGGGCTCGGACACCATCTCTGCAGGAATGTCTCCATAAATAAATGGAAGGTTCTTTCCAGCTTCCAAGTCACTGTTTGGCTTTGGTTTGTTCTCATCATCATTGTCTTGTTCTTTTTTGGGTTTCTTGGCTTTCTCTTCTGCAGAACGTTTTTCGATAGCAGCAAGAGATTCTCTAGTAAAAAGGCGGAAGCTTTCAGGTCCTGGGGGTACCAGCAGTGCCTGTGCCATCTTTTCATCCTGCACATTTAATTACGTTTAGCTTCTTGCATAAGAATTATCTACAGTAAGTGAAAAAATGCATAAGAGTGAGGAAAGCAAGTGACAGACAGAGAATAAGAAAATCCATCAGGATGCCGTTTAATTGTCTTTAGTAATTTTTAAAGCTATGAATGTGAAATCATGCTTTTACAGCTTTTAATTCAGAAACATTATCATTTGATCTAATTTTTAATAATTCTTTATAAATCTGCCAAAGGTCTGTTCTGAGGATTAAATTGCTTGATTTAGCCACTTTACAATGTATTTATATATTAAAATATCGCATGGTATGCAATAAATATATAGAATATTATTAGTCAGTTAAAAAATAAAATGTTAACAATAGTCTGCTCTGAAACCTTTGAGCCAAAATGTATTATAGTATACTTTCAGTAAAAGAGTAACACTGATACTACTTATCAGTAAAATTGGGTAATGGGCCATTCATTACTCCCCTCCCCCTTCCTTTTCCGTAACTTAACTAACTCCTCAAATAATGAAGTATTCTTAACAATGAAATTATTGTGATACATTCCTGAATCAAAAAATCTCAGGCTAGAAAAGGAGCTTGTGCCTAACCCAATCAGTTCTGGTTGTCAGTGTCATTAATTGCAGCACCAGAAAAGATTTCAACACCAGCAACAATAAGGAAGCCACCGCCTCTAGAAAAATGTACCGTCTTTGGTACATCTTTCTTTTTTCTTATTAAGCCAAATCTTTCCCTTTTAACTTTTCACCTTGGAAGGTTTCGAGGCACCTTCTGAGGCAATGAAGAATATGTTTACTTCCCCTTCCTGTTTGCTGCCCTTCAACTGTTCCATGACAATTTTTAATATTCTTCCTGAAGCTTCCCACTGGAGTAGTGGTTAGCAGAATGGACTGTGTCATCAGATTCCCTCTGCTCTAAATCCTGGCTCTGCCACTTACTAGATGTGTAACCTTGGAAAATGTAACCCCACATCGCTATAGTCTTTATGAAATGGGAATCACAGGAAAATTGACCTCTCAGGATTATAAAGAATAAATGAGTTAATTGATGTTGTGTCTAGGATAGTTCAGAATTAATAAGGACTATATTAGTGTCAACTATCATAATCAAATTATCTTCAGTTCTGCCAGCCATGATACTTCTATTATGGTTTCAAGTATCCCATAATTCAAACCGTTCTCCTTTAAGCAAGATCTTGATATGCCGGAACCATAACTGATCTTGAAGCTTCAGGAAGGCAATGAGAGGTATAAAATATCAGGGCACATTCATGCAAAACTGTCACCTGGCTGGGAGGGGAAAGAGTGAAGGCAGACAGGTGGAGGGCCCCTACTCAATTTCCCAGGGAAGGGAAAAACTATCTGCAGGAAATCTGACAGAACTACCAAAAATACAGGAAATCAGATACATGAATCTTGAAACATGAGTAGCAGTTATCATATTTTCCATTATGCCAAAAGCACATTTTAAAAATCAAGATAGAAAATAGAAACAATGAGAACAACAAAATACAATGAGTACATCAGTCATCCTGTAAAACCATCTATAACTATGGCATCAAAGCAATCATCAAAGTTATTGTGACATTTTACCCATCCCTAACCACACCTCCTTCAGCCCCCTAATTTATTCTAGTCTCATAGTAGTTTATCCCTAAGAAGTCTCCTAGTTCTTGGCAATTCATTGCATGCATATCGTGAGCTTACAGATGAGAAACTCTGGATCTTTCAGTAATATGAGAAAAAAATGTATAGTTTATTATGTGTTTCTTGAATTTATACCTGAATTACTAGTTCTCTGATGTGTTCCAATGACAAAAATGTTTTTAATATTAGTTGTGTCTTCAAATTATTATTTATAGCATTGTCTTATTATAGTATTAGGCCTGTCAAATAGTTACACCATTTTTCCTACACATTTTAAAAAAGAACTCATGTTTTGTGATTCTGGGTTTTAAAAAAACCTTTCTCCCTTTATTAAGTAACACATGAATTGGAAGACTTGTGTGCAATTCGATTTTACTCAAAAACTAATTATTTATTTTTTGCTTTCTAAATTTATGGCAGGCAGCTTAAAATTGAACTAACGCCCACAATCATCTCATGTCAGTTTTGATGACCATATGGACAGTCTGACTCCAGGTTATGTAGTTTTGAATGCAGAATGAGCTGAAGCATTTTTTGCAAGCCTCAAATACCCAGAGACAAGTGAGGCACCTGTCTCACATCACCTGTCATGAACTGAATTGCTAGGGTTCTTCCCAAGTGCTAAATGAGGAAGCAACAGCATGGCAACCATGTACTATGAAAATGCCCTGAAACATGTCTGCTTTTTAGGGGTGAAGAGAGGTTACTTTTGTATTTGAGCATTCAGTTTAATTTACTTGGTTTCTTTATTAAGTAACAATGAAATGAAAAACATGCTGAAATCAGAATGGGAAATCTGGGTTAGTACAGAATCTGTCACCAAGAGCTTTCCTGTGTCATTTAACCTCACGTGCCCTCAGCTTCTTCAAACTGCTTCATCACGTAGGGAATGAGACTTTGTCATAGAGACTCCTGGTTCTTAAGTTTTCAAAATAAAATTATATTTAAAATATCAAACATGGAAATCTCTCAATAATCTTCACAGATTATTATGATTCCTCTAAAATGATGTCGACAGATGTAGTCACAAAACTACAAATATTTATTTGCAAAGAAATAAACTTTCACCTTGTTATTTATTTATGAAGGGTCAGAGTAAAGAATTTGGTTCTTGAAGGAAGTAAAGGAAGTAAAAATTCTCTGAAATTCTCATATTGTGTTCCAAAGAAGATAGGTCAATTTCAGACTCTCAGGTTTGGGTCGGTGAGATGGCTCAGTGGCGTAATGGCCTGCCTGGCAAATGCGAAGTCCCGAGTTCAGGACCCACATACGAAAAAAGGGCCGGTGACATCGCTCAGCAGCACGGGTGCCTGCTGGCGAGCGAGGTCCTGAGGTCGAGCCCTGGTACCCACAAAAAAAAAAAAAAAAAAAAAAAAAAACAGACTCTCAGGTTTTTCCTCACGCGGGCAATTAGGGCTTGTTCAATATTTGGATAAACTGAGAATTTAAAGAATTCAATAAGCAGTGTTATTCATAGCTTCACCTACAGCTTTGTGGTTTAGAAATCTCTCATAGTTCTTTGGCAAGTCTCTTTTAATTTCTTCTTCTTTGTTGTTCATTGTGAGCTTATTATACAGAGCTCTTACATAATTTTATATTCATATTAAGCAGACTTAAAAATTAATTATTACTGATGCATTGGTAGGGAACATATATTATTAATGAACTAATGTACATTATAATTTATTAAGGTACATTGGATTTAGTATTGTAAATTTTTACCAGAACTATTTTTTCGAAAATAGAACTATTTTTTCAAAAACGAAAAACTAAAGGGGGAAAAATCTGAGATGTTCCTCTTGATTAGAATCTAAACAACCTGTGTATGTGAATGTGTACGAGTAAAGAAAATGCAATTTCTTTTTAATAAGTAAGAAGACTTGTTCAATGCTGCCCATTATAAGAACAGACCACAGAATTTCAAACTTGGAAAGGACCTGAAGATCATTTATTCGGCAAATACTTATTGAAACTACTATGTATGAATAACTTTGCTTGGACCAGCACTGAAGCTCTCTCTTCTCAAGGAGCTGACAGTCCAGTTGGAGAGACAGATGTTTATACAGATAATTATAATGCAATTATATTCAGCTGGTGATTATTGGGCCCAAGGAAGAGCACAAAGGGGTGTGATTCCAGAAGTGTCCCTGAGGAAGTGATGCTGGAGTAGGTTTTGTAGACTAAATGGAGTTTGAGAGGGGGTTGAGGGTGGTGTTAGTTGGGGAAGGGATGGAAGATATGTCATAAGAGACATGCTAAGTAGGAGGTATCAAGTGTTTGGGCTCAGAGACAAGAAAGAGCATGGAGAGTTTGGGAAGAACTGCAAGCAGTTTTTACGGTGGACACTGACCTGCACAAAGGGAGTGGCATGAGGCAGGGTTGGGAAGTTAGGCAGGACAGAGCACCAAGGTTCTTGTACAGAACTCTATGGCAGGCCAGGGATAAATAGTTACATGATCAATTCGAAGGTTAGAAAGAAAGATGGTGGCAGAATGAATGATGGATGGGCAAGTAATGATCCTAGAGCAATAGTTTTCAAATGCTTTGGTTTCAGGATTCCTTTACACTCATAAAATTATCCATGAATGCAACCAAAAGTAATTTCCTGTCCAGATAATTGTGCAAATTATTTGATTCCATAAAGACTTTGCAAATGATAGTGTATTGAAATAGTTTTAATGAGGAATCTGAAACCACATCCAAGAATCTTTGATCAGTCTTGCTTTGAATGCATCTTTTGACTAATAATGCATGATTCTGTACCATCATACACAGAGTATTTGAAAATATCATATTGTTATGCAAATATTCACACTTTTGACAAATTTTATTATGTAAGATGCAAAAATCACATTTGTTAATACCATTGGTGATGCCAGGAGAATGTATTGGGAGGCTGTCAAGCTCCCAGTGGCAGGTGAAAGTTTTCCAAAATTCCAATTTCTACTTGAAAGCTCCAATTTTTAACACTGACAACAAATGCTGTCATTTGCTTTTCCTGAAGTGACAAGATTTTCCTTTGTTCACTTTTGAGAATATATGTGCCAAATACCAAAGTCTGAATAACCGTACTTTGTCAGTTACTTTTCAAGTGAAAATGGTGCTCCATGAAAAAAAAAAAGTGACTTATTCACTCCTGACTCCAATACCACACAAATGCTTTGGCTAGAGACAATGGTGATTCAGTATGCAGCAGAAATTCTTCATGTATTCTTCTCATTTCATCGTAGAAAATACTAAACTATGTGTTTTTAGGGTTGAGATTTAACAAAATTATTATTTACTGCTTCACTAGTGATTTCTTGTGTGAACTGGCATTTATTTTCTTACTGAAATATATGCTGGTGAAGAAAAGAAAAACTCCTACAGTTTGATGCTGCTCCCTTGATTCCTGCTAAGGCACTGCACATTTTACCGCCATAACTATTGCACTATCACTGAAAATGTCAAAAGAGTAAGAAAAGACAAATGGCTTCTTGATATTAGTATGACAGTAGTTTAAAACTCACAGCTGTTTCCCAAGAGAGGTTGCAGGGCCTCAATTGGCTAAGATCCGCAGTAGATGTTGTAGAAGAAGCAGTTAGTATATAACAGAGGCTCTAACTACAGCTCCAGGGCTAATAGCCATGGACTTAGCAATTGGAAGTGGATTCAAGCCTGGTTCGCTACATTTTATGAGTTTCTTTATCCTGTATAGTCCTCAGTTTCCCTCACTCTGTAATGTAGATAATCGTGGCGATGCTAGCACATACTTCATAAGGTAAACGTAACATTTAAATGAGACAATGCACCTAAAATGTGAGCACAATGCCTGGAAGACAGAAGGCCATCAATAACTTAGGAAGAAAAACTATGGCCAAACAAATGCATTTGAGGCACAATTGTGCTAGACAGAAAATCAATGAGAGGTGTTATTGACTTGATACGAAGAGTGAAAAAGAGCTACGGTGGTAAGACCATTCCAGGTTTCCAGTTTAAGCCCCAAGTTGATATTAACCCAATGGAGAACTGGAGGTTTGTAAGGGTTTATAATAAATTCTGTTTGGGACCTGTTTAGTTTACAGTGCCTAGGGGGCATCTGATATGTAATTAAAATGTGCAGCTGAGATTCAGGAAAGCCATCTGAGCTGGAGAAATGTTGATTAATGGGTCATGGGATGAAGCAGAGGCTAAGAATCCATATGACATCATCTAGGAGAAGAGTGTAAAGGTGTAGAGGCAGAACTCACGTAGCTTCTGGTTTTAAGGAGAGGAGACATAGAAGATATTAGACAATGAAATCAGAATGGTCACTTGGACACCGACAGAGGAATTTTCAAAATGTTAATTAAAATGCATACATTGGATTTGACAATTTGTCAAGATCTTTGTCTTTAAAATAAATGAGGAGTTGGCCTAAAAAGCTAAATAATTTCCATTGAAATGTCTACTGTCTAAGCACAAATTGTTGGTTTAAGGCAAAACATTTATTGCACATTCTATTCTTCGTTAACCTTTCCTATAATTGATGTTCTTGATAAATCTTACTAGGTATGGTTTTATTTTAAAGACCAAAAATTGTATCTAAATAACTGCAGAGAAATAGATTTGTGTAGTTCAGTTTGTTTTTCCAGGTTCAGTCTGACACGATGCTTTCACATGCTTCTAAAAGTAGATGGAACCGAGCAATAGAGGGAGTACAAGCATAGTATGTGTCAATAAATCAGAATCTAAGAAAAAGTGGCATAGCCAACACTGGGGACATGCCGTAGCACTACCAAGGCAAAATATATTATTTTTCCCGTTAGTCATGTGGCACATAGGTTTTCATCTTGCCTGCTTTTCCAGGATAGTGGACAATTTGATAAATTTTATTGCTCTGTAACCAGTTAGTAGTCTCCCTCTGCCCCCTCCCCAGTTTTTATGATTATGTTGCAGACAAAATCGATTGGTTCTGGTCTGTTCCCATGGAAACCATTTCATGTCAGAAAGCGATAAATTTGCTATCTTCAAGGATAGAAAGTTGCTTTATTTCAAACAACTTGAGATATCAAGAAATTCAGAGTATATTTTCATGTCTTTGATAATAAGAGAGTTGTTAGGAAGGATTGGATACGTTGCAAAAAAAAAAGATGCTATATTCTTGGCATCAACAAAAGAGAGGGAAAAAAAGAAAAAAATGAGAGACTATCATAGAAAGGGCATAATCTAAAAGACAAGATACGCCAATTACCCACTTACTGAAGAAAATTATTTATATTTTTTAGTACAATTTTCATTTAGAATTAATAATTACCTAGTAATTATATATTCTCAACACACATGAGAAATTTTATTAAACCATATGTACAGCCTTCAGAATATTATAATGATAATCACTGGGCACAGCTCAAGGCAGAATTAAACACGGCTTTCCATATTTCAAGAATTTTGAAATAATGTCCGTTTGGTGTGCTTTCCTAACTAGATGGCTTTGAAGGCCAAATAACAGTAAAATTCTGCTGAATGATTACGGTCTCAGATACTCCCATGTAATTTATTCATGTTATTCATATTATCTCATTTAAATATCAAAACAATTTTATTTATTTTTCTGATTTTAATGATAAAAAACATAGACGAAAGGTTAGATAATGTACAATTTACAAAATTAAATAATAAGCTGTAGTATGAGGATTTAAACCTGGGTAATTTAGGGGGAAAAAGCTGGGCTTTTAAAATGACAAAATGAAAAGATTCTTAGTGGATGTTTGATGAAATGGAATTAGGATAAATCAGTTATGGGGAGGTTACTATATAGACAACCCTGTATCAGGAATGGCGTGGTCTAAACTATGAAATGTAGCGAGGTGACCCTCACCTTTATTTTAATGTTAAAGATAAAGCAAACAGGAATGAATTAATAGAAGCATAAAACCAAGATCTAATAGACTTATATTCATAGGTATGTTAAGCACTTTGGAGATATTTAGAGGTAAACTAAAAGTTTAGCCCAGCTTTTTTATATCCTGTACTGCACCCCACACTGTCAGTGTGTTCTCAAGGAAGTCAGCAGCATTATAAGTCTGAATGAACCTATCGAGAAAGTAATTCTATGGCAGGTAAATCAGTATGTCATGACCAAATACAAATGGAACCTACACTTTCTTTACTATTATTCCGTCCCTATTAGCTAAACATGTGTCAACATAGATATTATTTTTTATTTAGCAAAGTTTTTACGCCTTTCTTTCTTGAACTCATGTCATGCTTTGGAAAATAAACAGCAGAGATGAGCAAGCAAAAGCTCATCTCTGTCCGCAGAACATTATTTTGGAAATAATAGTTTTCTGTGACTTTGTCTTTATTGGATAGCTATAAACTTGAGGAGACAACTGCTAGCTAATGACCACAATTAAGCCTGCACTGTAACAAAGAAATCAGTATCATTGGCTTTACTGGCTCTCAAATTTTCTGCTGTTTATTTGCAAACTGAAGTAAGTCATGTTTGAGTTCCCAACATGCATTCCTCCCTGCACAGCTCCTCCAAGCTCCTTGCAATGAGTGTTTAAGGAATAGATATGCGACCCAGTTCTGGCCAAAGAAAGGTGAAAGAAAGCCTACCAAGTGGATGTTTGTAAAAGGTTTTCTCACTCCTCAGAAAGAAAATGAGGGGAAGACAACATTCTCTGGACTCTAGACCCTTTTGCACTGGGGTACGAGACACCGCGCTTCTTCTTTGTTTTTTTTTTTTTTTTGTGAGTACCGGGGGTCGACCTCAGGACCTCACATGCCAGGAGGCACCCGTGCCCCTGAGCGATATCACTGGCCCTTTTTTCGTATGTGGGTTCCGGGAGTTGAACTCAGGACCTTGCGCTTGCCAGGCAGGTGCTTAGGCTGCTGAGCCATCTCACCGGCCCTACACCGCGCTTCTGTAAGCAAGCTCACAACCAGAATGGATGCCAGTCAGTAGACAGAGCTGACACACTGAGTGTGGCAGATCACAGAGACATATTTACCCCTGGGCCCTTAATGGATCGCTCAGTTCTTGGACCCAAACAACCTCTGTACTGCTTGCTATGTTTAATAAACATCTTTCCTGACTAAGATACTTTTAGACAGTTTTTTTTTTTTTTTTTTTTTTTTTTAGGTGCAGCTAATATACCAAATAAATAAGTAGTTTTTGGTCAGTTCCAAAACTTGGCGGCCAGTTCTGAAGCCAGTTCATAGCCAAATACTAATGACATATTTAGATGTCCTTTACCCAGTAGGAATAGGTGAACTATGCATCCAATTACCTAATAAACACAATAAAATTCAAAGCAAATACAATCCTAGGTAATTTATTAAATACACAAAATGAATGTCCCTCCTAGAAGAAAAATAACTAAAAAAGCTGGGTTGTCTTTCTTACATCAATAGCTTTTTGGTGTTATTTCATCCTCCGAGGTCACCTCTGCCATGTCTCCATCTATTTGTTCGCCTCTTTGGAGGAACAAACTGATAAGGGGGTGGGGGAGAAAAATCACTCTTTTGCTTTCTTTCTGTACTGATACAGCTGTCCTTGTTAGCAAACAGAAATTTAAGTTTACTTTCCAGAAATACAAATTTATACCTGAGTAGTAGTACCTTTGATAGTCACAGCACCTTTTTTCAGAAAAGCTCCAGGCCCCTTCGGGGAATTAGCTCATTTATTCTTATAATATTCCTAGAAGAGGTTTTGTGGTTTTTTTCCAGGGAGCCACTCTGCCATGAATCCTTGACAGATATCTCATTGCAGAATGATTGTAATGTGGCTTGGCTTCAGCTTTCTTGCTCCATGATCTGTGTAAAAAAGAGAGCACAAGTTAAGCTGGCCCCACATCCCTGCCATTTACCGTGCAGTGGGGGCTCTGGCTGTGGATCCCGTTTTTGGAACTTTGTTTACTTAGATGAAGAAAGCAGGATATGTGACCCTTGTAAGCAGCATGGTCTGGCACGTTCTAGGAAGGGTGTAGCCAGGATTCTGGGGTCAGGGGACCCTCCGCCTTCTTTGGCTGCTTTGATTCATTTACTTGTTCTAAAGACATACTGACGCTCTGGAGCACATTTCTGTTCTTCACCTCCTACTTCCTCATCTCCTTTCCCCTCTTTACTTCTTCTCCTTGCCTTCTTCCCCCAAGTACCTCAAAGCCCAGAGAGCTAGACTGGTCGAGCAAGTGGTCCACTTTGGTGCTGTGGCTCACTATTCCAGTTCCTTTCCCAGCTCTTTATCCTGTCTACCTAAAACCCAGTATAACTGGCTTAATAAGATAAGACAAATAAATTTTATTCAATGGCTTCTAAAGGTAGATTTTAGACAAGCATGCTAAACCAAAGCACAATATTAGCCTAAATATAACAATCTGATGTCATTCCCTTGTGAGCTCTATCCATCAGCAAACGCTTAGTACAACTAAACAAACAAGGATTATTTCAAAGGACAATATGTGTGATTCTAAAATCAGCAATTGAAATTTAAAACAATATTTATTTCAATTCAAAACAATATTTATTTCAATTCACATGTACAGTGCTCACAAATTGAACTGATCACATATTCTCGTCAACAAATCTTTTATCATTTGCTCTGATGAAATATATTAAATCTCACTTTAAAAATTTTATACCTAATCTATTAAAATCTCTGTCTCCACATGAACTCTCTCCAAAGCCACCACTCTATTTTCTATTCTGTTATCAGAGATAAGAGTATTATTAAAACCTGTCAATGTCTCTTGGGGACTTAGTGTCGCAGTAGCAAAAAGTGAAAATGCTTTCCTCTTCTGACGTCTGCCCCCCTCCTACCTCTCAGTTTCTGGCAGCACACACGTGGTTCTGCCATTCACTAACTGCATGATGTTAACATGTTACTTAACCAATCCAGGTTTTAGTTCTCATATGTTGATGGATATATCCAGCAAAATAGGCGTGTTTTGAAAATGAAATATTTCAAAATTGCATACATGTACATACATATATACTTAGACACATATTTCTGAACTTACATATACTAGCTGATATAAAGTAGGTTTTCCACAAAACTGGAAGTTATAATAGCATTACTACTCATAATAGTACTATAATTATTATTTTTGTAAAATGACAATAATACAAGTAATGGTACCAATCAGTTATAGATTGGATCTGGAAAGGCCCCAAGGACTCATCTGTTGAAGGCTTGGTCACCAGCCCATCGTGCCGTTTGAAAGTAATAGAACCTTAAGGCCCACTAAGCTCCACCCAGGAAGCAAGTTAGAGGATGTGTCCTTGAAAGGAATATTGAGGCCCTGCTCCTTCCTCTTCCTTTTTCCAGGCTTCCTGGCTGCCATGCAGTTAATGAGCCTTCACCAGGTGCTCTTGCCATGATGTACCCAGTCCTGCCACAGGCCCAAAATAATAAAGCCAAATGAAGATGGACTGACACTCTAAAACCATGATCTGAAAAACACCTTCCCTCCTTTTGACATGATTCTCTCCAGTATTTTGTTACCATAAAGGAAATTTAGTATCAGACAGACCCATGCATTAGAGATTGACTATGAGATTGTTAAGCGTATAGTCATTCAATACTTGTTGGTACTCTCTGCTTCATAGCCATTCATTAAACATTAAACATTCATTAAACATTCATTAAACATTACTTCCCTTGGCATCACAGCACGGAAATTACTAGATTTTAAAGACTTTGTCATCCAGTTTGGCATTAGTGAGAATGACACTGAATAACCAAAATATCAGGTTAGCTGTATTTCCTGAGAGGTTCTCCCTAGGGACACTGAGGGGATGATGAAGAGAGGTCTGGATGTCAAAGAAGAAATAAGAACCTGAGGAGGAATAGGAGAGTGGCTATGAGAAAGCAGCCCTAAAAGTTCGGGTTCGCTCAAGGTCTCCTTCTTCTCTCCATTCTTAAGAACGTCATTGACTCACAGACTGGAGATAATCTACCTTATGGCTTGGATTTCAAGTAGGAGAGACTTTGTAAGTCTCCCCTTCCCACTGGAAAGAACCTTGAATTCTGCAGAGGGCGTCAGCAAATTGAGTCCTCATGCTCCAAGCTGCATTATATTTTAATAAGTTGTCTATCTCATCTTTCAATGTAAGTCATGACTTATAGAATAACCGTAATATAAAATTAGATTCTTTAACACCGTTTTAAGCTTCAGCATGAGAATTACTTTGGCTTCTTGCTAAAGAAGATTTCTAAGGTAGGTCTGGCGCAGGGTCCAGAGAGTACACTAGTGAATTTGGTGCACGTGGTACACGGAGTACGATTTGAGAAAGGAAGTCATAAGGAAAAGAATAGAGATGAAGAAGAGTGAGATATGAGTAGTTTGCATAATCAAAGCTGGAATATAGCCCTTGTATACTGGTACCTAAGAAAAATGGAAGCTTACTAGATTACAAACATTTTATTGTATTTTAGGAAAATACAGAATGAAAACAATTCCTAAAAGTGTGTGTACAAAAACTTATTCCAAGTTCTAAACTGGCGAGAAGAATATCCACTTAGCACATGGCATAAGGAACAATAAATAACATACTCAATGTGTATCTTAAATTTCATTTTGTGAAAACTTATACAAAGTTTAATCAAATATGTCTTCTACTATTGGCTAAAATTTGTTAAACTCAGTATGTTTCATTTAGAAGGTGGTGAGATTGTTCAGAAACTTTGTTTTTAGTATATGTGCTGCCAAAGCGAGCACAGAAACTTTGTTTTTAGATGACCTAATAAGTTTATTAAACTTAGAGACCCCCCCCCCATGGTTAGCTAGCCTTTGAGATGTACTTATTAGAATTTCACAATTTTTGAAACGCAGGGGAAATTCTTCATTCCACAGGGAGGAAGTGGTAGCTCACAAAGTGTGATGGAAACTTTACTGTGAAAAGTGAATGAGACCAGCTGCAGAATTTTGCATAAAGTTGCTTTAAATTTATTTCTCTTAACCCATTCCTATTTTTATTATTAATGTTATTAATGGTATCACTAGTGTCAACAATTAAATTTTCTAGAAGCAAGATGAATTGTTTATAATCCCTTTTGAGTTATTTTCATTTATCTTGACTATTTATCCTTTAAGATATTCTAGTCCCTAGTGTTTTTTTAGATTTTCATTTTGGTATATCTCCATTGATTTTGGCATCACTTTGCATCTTTAGTTTATATTATTATTATTATCAGTATTATTATAACTATTATTATTAGTGATACAGGGGATTGAACCCAGGGCCTTTGCACTGAGCTGTATCTCCAGCCCTTTTATATTTTGTATTTTGAGACGAGGTCTCACTAAGTTGCTAAACTGCGCAGTCTGGGTTTGAATTTGTGATTATCCTACCTCAGCCTTCCAGAGTGCTGGGATTACAGCCATGGGCCCCAGTGCCTGGCTATCCTTTAATTATTTTTGGCCATCCATGCTACTTTCTTTCAATTCACTTTATCTTCTTTTATTCTGACAAGATAATATACCCGCATCAGAACTTTCCAGGTCAAAACCACATCTGTCTGGTAGTGCATTGTAAAACTCTGCTTCCTCAGCACTTTGTCAAGTACAGGAGCAGATCCAAAGCTGCTCCCTGAAAATCTGAAACTTCTTGGTCAGCAGGTCCCTGGAAGTGTTTCCTTCAGAAGGGATCACCTTCCTCAACCTCCGTAACAAGCTGACAGTCTTACCTACCAGCTGCATATCTGGTGTTAAGACGCCAGGTCGCCATCAAGAAGGTAACTTTAAATTGCCACATCACCAAGTTAGCAAGGAATGAAATTATGTAACATTGCGTAGGAAAACAAACCACGCATCCACTACCCAGTGTGCCCCAGGGACCCTCCTTGGAACAAATCTGACCACCTCCAAGGTGGTCCATGTTAATGCAAAATCTGAGATTCCCTTGTGTTGTGTAAGACCCATTTTTGCCTTTACCCTAGAAATGATGAGGCTTAGAACTAAATGTACATTCTCAAAGAGTAACTTCATCAACCCACAATCTTTTTTTTGGGTACCGGGGGGTTGACCTCAGGAACTCGCGCGCCAGTAGGCGCCCGTGCCGCTGAGCGATATCACCGGCCCCTTTTTCGTATGTGGGTTCCAGGAGTCAAACTCTGGCCCTCGCGCTTGCTGGGCAGGCGCTTAAGCCACTGAGCCATCTCACCGGCCCTCAACCCACAATCTTTAACACATACATCATATACATGTTCCTCATTTTCCTGGTCTCGGACATCCTATTGCACAAAGCTTTTAACAAATACTATGTCAGTTTACATCACTTTTTTCAGAGCTATGGGATATGACAAAAATAAAATCCCTCTAAGTGCCTGACTTAAAAGTTTTCTTCATTCTTAGACATGATTCTATACTTTTTATAAATAACTCCTTTTTTTCTCAAGAACTATCTTTTTTTTTTTTTTTGTCTTTTTGAGACAGGGTTTCACAGTGCAGTTCAGGCTGGCCTTGAACTCACTTTGTAGCCCAGGCTGGCCTCAAATTCACAGCAATCCTCCTGCTTCAGCCTCTCAAGAACTATCATAACTTTACAACAATAATAAATTTTAAAATTTGAACTTGGAAACACAGTATCTTCAAATTGGAAAGAATTTTTCAGGTCATCTAGTTTCCCTGATTTTGGTTATAACTGGGGTTCTTAAGATTTAAACTCGGAGCAATAGCAGCTGCTCAGGAGGCTGAGATAGAAGGATTGCAAGTTCAAAGTCAGCCTGGGGAACTTAGAGAGGCCCCATCTCAAAATCAGAAAAATAAAAAGGGCTAGGGACATAGTTCAGTAGTAAAATGTTCCTGGGTTTCATCCCCAGTACCAGGAAAAAAAAAATGAGGGTCACCTGGAGGACTTATTAAAATATGGCTTCTTTCTGTGCCCCACCCCAAAGCTGTCTATTGCAGTAGGTATGGGTGGGGCCCCACTTTGCATTTCTAACAAGTGACAAGTAATGCTGGTGCTGGTGACTCTGGAGCTACATTTTGACAATGACTAAGCTTAATCCAAAATTTTGTGTTTTTTTGAAGTTAGAAACCTATATATTAGTCATATTGCCCTCATTTTAAAGATATTTTCAAAGATGACAATCATAGCTTCCCCCGTCTCATTTATTCATTCATTTAATGTCCTGGGGCATAATTCCTCTGAACTTCAAAATGATTGATGGCAGCATTGCGCAGAGCCTGCAATAGCTTTCGGTCTCCCTGCTTCCAGCCTGATTCCCCTAGCGCCTATTTTCATCCCACCAGTCACAGTGAGCTTGAGAGAATAGAAATCAAGTCATGGCGTTCTTCTGCTCAGATGCTTTCAGTAGCTACCTAGAAGAAAGTCCAAAAATCCCTACAGTCACCTGCTAGTCCTTACGAACTGACTTCCAGCTGTCTAGTTGACCTCGCCTCCTTTTACTCTCCTCCTCCCCAACAATTGCTCAGCCAAACAGGCTTCTGGCTGTGCTTTGTGCCTGGAAACACAGACTGCTTCCTGGCCCTGGAAAGCTTTTCCTACTAAGCTGAATGACCAACTCACTCATCTCCTCCATGCACTGATCAGAATTTACCTTCTTAAAGAGAACTGCTCATACTTTCCCTCTAATCCTTTACCTTGCTCGGGTGTTTCCAAAATACTTATCCCCTTACTGTGCAACACCTGACCTACTTATAGTGGTTATTCATTTTCTGTTTGTCCTGGGTGGCACATAAACTTCACAGGGGCTGGAATACTTGCTTTTTGAGGGGTGACTGAAATACAGGTCTAATGTTTAAATTAAAGAAAAAGTATTAGAGTAAAAGGTACATTACCAAGAACAATGGGAAAAGTGTGTTCAAAGCGAGGGGAATATTACAAGTATTTTAGGGGCGTTAATGGCAAAATATCTTTTACTCTAATGAATTTTTTAATTTAAACATTCATCATATTTTTAATTACACCTCATTGATCAAACATTTATGGTATTTTCTGTGAAATAAAAATGTTACAGTGGGTCTTCACCTACCTCTTTGACTGGGTCTAGCACCTTACAACTTCTGGCTCTTTTCTAGTCCAAATGACCATGAAAGATAAATATTTTTTTCAACTCAGGACATGGAGGCAGCCATAATACTGAGCTAAAAATATGAAAGAGGACTTTCAGAACTGTTTCAGAAAGTGGCAAGAACAATGGGATAAGTGTGTTCAAAGTGAGGGGGAGTATTTTTTTTTTTTTGTGGGTACCAGGGGTCGACCTCAGGACCTCTCGCGCCAGCAGGCGCCCGTGCCGCTGAGCGATATCACCGGCCCTTTTTTCGTATGTGGGTTCCGGGAGTCGAACTTGGGCCCTCGTGCTTGCCAGGCAGGTGCTTATGCCACTGAGCCATCTCACTGGCCCCAAGGGGGAGTATTTTGAGGGAGATTCATAGCATTATCTCTTTCACTGTAGTAATTTTTAAAAAAATTTAACCATTCATCATAGGTTTTGATCGAACCTCATATTTTGTTCACCAATGAGTCCCATGTCTCTAGAATAATATGTGACACATAGTAGGTGCTCAACAAATATTTTTTGATTACCAAATTATTTAACTTTGGTTTCTCAAAAAATTTAATAATTTTTATTAAGATTTACTATTTGGAAATCAGCCATTTTGAAAGTCGTATATTCTATTTATGGGAATGTAGTTTACTATAGCACACCTAGAAAAAATTGAAATATCTTGATGTAAGGAATTGGTTAAGTAAATAAAGTAATTCAGTTTTGCATTTTGCAGTCATTAGGATGCAAAACACAAAAGAACTCAATGTATCAAGAACAAAAGAGAAATATTCTATAAGTACTGCATATTCTATCATGTAATCCTATCTATTCTAGATCAAAATACATACATTTAAATCCTTTTATCTCAAAGATAGTTGTATAACTCTGATAAGTTTATTGTACTCTCTTCAAAAAAGAGCAAACTGAGAATGGAATGCTTCATTTAAGTATTACCTACTTTAAAATATTTTAAAGAAATAACAATAATAATAATATAATGGTACTGAGAACATTGCTTAAGCCCTTAACTATATATCCCAAGCACTAATTAATTCATTTAATATCAACAACCATAGGCAATAAATGTCATTATTGTCTTCCTTTTTGCAGATAGGAAAACTGTAAAGTTCAGAGATAAGTAACTTGGCCAAGACAACATAGGTAGTAAAAGTTGCTACCAAATCCCAGGGCTTCTTTCTTTAGTAAAAGTAACCAAAGATTATCTAAAAATATTTCACCCTCCTACTTCTCGAGTTTCATCTTACATACTTCGCATATATGCTCTTCTCTAGTCAAACTGATCTAGTTACCATTCCCCGAAAGTCCCTAGCGTCTGGCATCTGGCATTCAAAATTGTTCCTTCTGAGCTAGGCGCAAAGCTGCACACCTGTAATCCCAGCTACTCAAAGCACGGAGGCAGGAGAATTGCAAGTTCAAGGACAATTTGGGCAAATTAGTGTAACTCTGTTTCAACATAAAATAAAATTCAAAAAGGGCTGGGGATGCAACTCAGTGGTGGAGTGCCCTTAAATTCAATCCCCTGTACCCCCCCCACACACACTTCCCTCCGCTTGAAATTTCATCCACCAGCAATCATTGTGGGTTAAAATCCTGTCTGTACTCCAAGGCTCATCACTTACCAATCTCAAGTCAGTAGTGATTTTGTCTTCCTCTGAATTCCAAAGTACACACATATTGCCTTCAAAATTTGTACAATAATTATAATATTCTGTCTTTTGTCATTATGAGTTCTACATTTACTATTAAATTCCTTGAGGATAAGGACTTACTGAGTACTTATCCACTTGTTGGATACAATTACCTAAAACAAAGTCTACAAATGTTCTGTCCAATGTGATATCCACTGGCCACTTGTAGAAACTGAGCACTTGAAATGTGGGCAGATGAAAATTTTGAAGTAGTATTTTGGGCATATTACTTTAATAAAATACATCACTGATAAAGTTAATTGTACTTTCTGCCTTTTTTTCTATTTTTAGTGTTAGCATCTAGAAAACTTTATAAAGAATATATGGGGATGTCATCATATTTCCAGTGGGCAGTGCTAATCTTGTGTATACCTTTCTTCAATATCAACTTCCTCCAGGTGATCACGCCCATGAACAAATGCATGATTTAAGCATGGCAATTCCCTATTCTGAGATGTTCTAAAAGGGTGGGGCTCTCTCTGGATCAGTAGTTTTCTATCGTATTTAGTTAGATTGTTGCTTTTCTCCTTAGGTCGTAGGATTTTGGATGAAGAAATACTGTGATGAAAAAGGTACTTCACCCATAAGCAAACTTTCTGAGTGTGTGGATTCAGGAGACCAAGAGGCACATTTAAATCTGAATATAACAATTACAGGAAGATTTCTATTTGGAAGTAAATTGGCAACATGGCAAATAGAAGGAAAACAGTACTCTCAGACAAACAGCCAATCCTCGATCCATTTTCCTACCTCCACCTCAGCCATACTAGCCCTGGGAGGTGCCCTTATCCACATTTCTCCTACTGCTTGCCACTACTGTGTGCTTCAGGCTGTTTCTTCGCAGGCAAACACAGACTGTTTACTGACTGTAACCAAAATGACAGCGTACTGTTTTCCCAACTGAGTGTAGAGATTTGATTGCCTTTTTCACTTGGCAACCTAAGGGAAATTCAGAGCTGGGATACTGAGGTACAACTTGCATTCTTTCAATATGGCGGTGTTGACGAGTCCACATATTATCTGCACTCGTTTGTGGTTTAAAAACTGACGATTAGGATTTATCTAGCCTGGAGCAGAGAGGTTTTAATCACTGCCTGCAGATTGGATCAGCAAGTGGCAAACTCCACTGGAGCATAGGATGATTTAGAAGGTTCTGAATTCCATTTGCCATGTTATTTTTCATCAGTGAAAACCAACCACAAGATGAGGCCTTATCTACTAACCATGTGGCATTAATAGATGTTTATAATGCCTCATTGTAGGGCAACCTTAAGATAGTACCACAGAATACAGGGGAACACAACAGAAAAACAGGCCTTGTCTCACTCTCCATAGACAAGATATAACAAAAAGATGGGGGCAGGGAGCAAAATTCTAATCCAGGCAACCTGTATTCTAGACTCGTGTCTGCTCTCACTTGCTGTGATACTTCGACACTCAAGATCTCAGCAGTTTAGTGTCCTTGTGTGCAAGAAGAAGGGAGAGGCAGGAAACTGACCAATGAATTGTAATACCTTTTTTACCTCTCAAGCTCTAGGTCAGTGTCCAGACTTTGGCCCTCTGTACAGGGTATAATCCAAACGTTTCTCCTTTCTGAGAGAAAAGAGTCTGAATGTACAACAATACCATGTACTCTGGACAAGGGCTATTGAGTCTTGCACTAATAATGTTACACCAGCGTAAGTACTATACTTATTAGAGGATATCTTCATTTTTTAAAAGACTTTAGAGAACTGGGTGCTTGCACATGTCCTTTCTAGTTTAAATTTAAACTGCTTTTTGATGAGTGTGAATGCTGTGGATCAAAGGTGGTTGCAGAAAAGTATTTCCATTTGGATCCTTTCTAAATACAGATATTGAACTGTATATCCAAGATTTCCTCATGAAATTATAATATCAAAAGTCTCATTTGAGAGATTCAATATAAATTGCAGTTTTCAAAAAACCTACAAAACTTTAAGTCTGGTTTTCAGTGAACTACGACTATTCACTTGGTTAAATCGCCTTAAAATAAGGCCTTTTCAAATAAATGAAAGATGAAAAAAATGTCTTTACTAGGATCTGAATTCATGACCCAGAGAGTCTGTGTTTTTCCTTCAGTCACTGAGCATATTATTGGCACCAAAATAGAGCAAGGGATTGCATGCGCTGCCCTGATTTAGGTGTGGATGATGCCACTCACAGCAGAGGGCAGAGGAGAAGGTTGCTGCGTGTAAAGGCAGGAGGGATGCTGGCCAGTGCTTGATGATTTTGCCACCAAAGGAGAACCAGAATACCACAGGTAAGAGAAAATTATAACTGTGCAAGTTTTTATATTAGACAGGGATTGCAGCCACCAAATTGCTAACAAGGCATAATTTAAAAGTTTGCATGCTCTGTCTGTCTTTCCCTTCAAAGATATAGGATCTAGTAAGTAAGAAACTAGCTAGAGAGGGCAGAAATCTGAGGAGAAGTTTAAGAAGAAAGGACAGGAGAAGCCAGGGAAGGTAGTAATCTTACCATGCACCAAGTGTCTCCTCTAGGGCATGGATGATTCAGGATTCAAGTAAAATTTTCTGTGCAAAATTGGACACTGAAGTCACTCACTTTTCAAGTCCCACCTCATTTAAAAAAATTTTTAGACTTATTTTAGTTTTGCAGAAAAATTCCCACATCAAATCTTAAATATTTAGCCTTCAAAATTTTTATTTAGAAAGAAATTAAGAGAATGAGTAGAAAATATTTTGTTATACACAAATCTCCTCAAACTTAGCTTTCTTGAGGAATGTGAAATGTTGAAAAAAGTGTTTATTATTTTCTGATAAGAATGATTTCATAGAGTGTTGTCTGAAATCTGTCACCACTCTCATACCTTCAGTGAGATATTTAAAGCAAATGGGTCTTACAATGACTCAGGATATCTTTAAGGTACCAAGTAAAGAAGCATATCTTACAAATGCATACGGGGTAGCTCACTATTGTTATGGTGGTGTGTCTTAGCAGTTGTGTGTTACTTTGCGTAACGACCTGCATATGATTTAGATACATTCTGCCATTTTTTATGGACCCTTAGCATTACCCTATCTTTTCATTTATTATGATTTTGAATTAGAAATTGAAATTATTTCCCCAAGAGAATCAAGTTATTTCTTATAGTTGTCACCATGTTGGTAGAAATTAATGTTTATACCAACAATAAATTATTCACTCCCTGAGTTGTTTAAGGTGGACAGATTTCAGGCTTTCATTCCTATTAGCACCTGAAAGTTCATTATTCATGCATTCATGGTGGACTGCCTAAATATTCTGTACTGTAGAACGGGAGGTGCAAAGTAATCCAATACCAGTGTGAGAACCCAAGCACTGTGTCAGATTAATCACTGTCGATCATGAGCCTGGCCTGGAACATAGTTTTATAGTCCTTCTTACAACAGAAGCACCAGCCAACTGCTTCGACCCATGGATCTTCTTATCCTGAGATTTAACATGTTTGTTCTACAGGATGATAGTTTTACTGTCCAGGTTGAAAGAATGTTGGAGATGGTGTCGAAAATCATGCTAAGCAGTAATATTAAATAATGATCCTCTAGAGGAAAGATGAGGATATAAAGTGCTCTGAGGGGCACAGAAAATCGTTTTATTAATGGCTACCATGGTCTCCTTCCCAACTGTGGAGAGAATTGTAGGAAGCCAACACAGAAACCAGCTGAGGTGTTAACTTGGAAAACTGTCTCCTTGAAGAGCTGAAAAAAACTGATTCACTTTAAGAATGGGATTCCTTTTAATGTAATTAATTATTAATTCTACTTAGCTATTAGTTTAATTCACTCCCTTAAAATATAATTTAAAATGCACTTTGGTTTTAAAAATTTGTTGATTTACAGAAACTGCCTTTCTTCAATATCTTCCAAAAATTGCAGTTTCAAAATACTGAAAGTTAAAGTGCTTTGTTTCTATGAAGATGATCTGGATATTCAAAGGGTATCTTCAATAGGTTCACCTTTATTTGATTATTTAAAAGTTATTTCTCAAGACAGCAATTTATAAAGTATAGAATAAAGAGGACGGCAAACGTGTATAAATTGATGTCTACTGGTTCTTACTTCTAAATATGCACAATTGTTTATGCTCACTTTGCAAAATATACAATAACCAGAATCTAGGTAAAGTTTTAAATGAATTAATGGTAATAAACTATTTGAAATATAAAATATAAAATATTTTCATATTCTATATGCATAAACATATAGAATAAATGCTAACTTGCTCAATTCTATTACTTCACTCATAGAAATAGATATGAATATATTTCTTTTTATTTTCTTAAGTATTTGTAACATCTTTATTTAACATATGCCCACTCACTAGGATTTTGAAGTTATTTTGAAAGTCATTTGTTAGTTATCTTTTTCACTTCTCTAGACAGAGTTTTATTAGTGTCTCATATTTTTCTCTGCCTTCCTCCAGTCATTCAGTTCTCAAACCTGGCTGTGTATTTGAGCTTTACTTGCAGAGCTTTTAAACGAACACAGATACCCAGGCTCAGCCCCAGAGAATCTAATTAAATTGGTAAAAGGTGGAGCCAAGCATTGCTCTTTTTCCAGTCTCCCAAGTGACTGCAATGTGCAGCCACAGCTGTAGGCCACTTGAAATGCACTCATGGGGGTTTACCTCTTTCTGTTTCTCTCAGCATGATCTTATGTCTTTCTCCCTTCAGGTGTATTTTTTTTTTCCTGTCATTTTAATTCATGAGGTTTCACAAATCTACTTTTATCTTTTTTCCTTTGCCTTTCTGACTTCTCATTTACTGGCCAAGAAGTTCTCATTCCAAGTACATGTATTTGATTTGTATTCTTTTTTTTTTTTTTGTGGGTACTGGGGGTTGACCTCAGGACCTCGTGTGCCAGCAGGTGCCCGTGCCGCTGAGCGATATACCAGCCCTTTTTTCGTATGTGGGTACTGGGAGTCGAACTCAGGACCTCGCGCTTGCCAGGCAGGTGCTTATGCCGCTGAGCCATCTCACTGGCCCTTGATTTGTATTCTTATCCAATACTCCCTAGGTTTTATGTCAGTGAGATAAATACAGTATGATGCATCTTATTCCAATGCTAATTTAATAGAATACCTGCATTTTTTGTATAAGTATATAAAGATTAATAGCAGAACCTAACACAATTGTTGAAAACTAATATTAATAAAGGATTTAATGTGTTGGAGGTGTAGCTCAGTGATAGAGTACTTGCCTAGCATATGTGAGGCCCTGGATTCAATACTGAATTCTCAGAAAAATAAAGGAAAGAAAGGAAAAGAGAAAGCAAGGGAGAATTTACTTGCACTGTAATCATTACCATAATCATTAGTGGCTATGTTTAAAGACAATATAAAATTTTAAAACATTTGCATACTATAGGCCGTTAGGACATGTAAGTACCCAATCAATAATATTTTTCAATTGCATAGCTAAAGGACATATGTTTTCTCTAAATTTTCAGCATTTAAAGATAAATCTCAATAGTTAGAACAGAGCAGAAGAGAGTATATTGCATGGCATGACCTAGCACAACAGGAACAACGTAGCAACAGTAAGGGAAGCAGTAACAGGAAAGGAAGGCAAAACAGAATCTACGGTGCTAACTAAAGGACAGGTTGGTGCTCTCATCCAGAAGCACAACATCACTTCTTAGCAATAAGGTTGTGATTTAGTGAAATTTTCTAGTTCAAACTCCTGGGAAAGGAAAGGGACAAAATGTTCTGTACAACTCAAGTAAGAACAAAGTATATTCTATCAGGAGATTAAAATTCCCAAAAGGCAGAAAATGGCCAAAGTTATTTAAAGAGTGACTTCCCATCTTTTAGTTCACCCATTGAATAAAACAATATTAAACCGTACTTTAATAATTCAGGGACCATCATTTCTCTTACCCTGCTCTAGCACAGAGCTTAATCACATGAAGGGCTCCCTCTATGCGGTCTCCAGAAGGATGAAAGCTGAATTCAATTATTACAAAAATAACTCTAGACTTTTAAAAGTGTTCTCTTAACCTTAAAGGAACTTAACAGCCTCTGAAAATTGCCTTACACAACATTTCCTAGCACATGTTTATACGCACTGTATTTTAATATTGTCAACTTGCTTGCAAGTTCCTTTGCAGTTACTCCTTTATTTGTATGTCTTGAGCAACATACTTCTTTAAATTTTTTCCCCATTAAGATTCTTTATCCCAGGCCGGTGATATGGCTCAGTGGCATAAGCGCCTGCCTGGCAAGCGCGAGGTCCTGATTTCGACTCCCGGTACCCACATTGAAAAAAAAAAAAAAAAGATTCTTTATCCCTTCAAATCCAGAGAAGAAAGGGATGGAGTTATAAACAATCATTCAATCAATATTAGGCACATTGGAACCTGTGGTATCCAGTTGAGAAGATATTCATACTAATTTTAAAGAAGTATATGTCCAGAAATATACAGTATATGTTCAAATTTCAGATATTCAAAGAACTGGAGACTGTCAGGAAGTTTATAAAACAAAGTTTATCTTTGCTTAGCAAGAGAGAAAGAGTTCATTACTGTATTATTAAATAAATTAAAACTAGCACTATTCTGAACTAAAATCAGTGGCTATAACTTGTTATATGTTATTAGAGTGTAACTAAAGAATGTGTTAACTTCACCCCAGAGTGAAAAATGTTGTTATATAAAATCACAATGCAAAAGTACTCTCCAAATCAAAGATAAATGTGTAAACCTGCAAGACAAAGTAACACCATGACTGGCTTTTTCTCTTCCCAAATTTTATGCCTACCCCAAAGAACAATCTACCTCAAGAAGCAGTAATTCAGATGTCATTTGTGTATTTTTTTCTATGAATATTGTTTATGTGGTAGAATTCAAATGATAATAAAGGTAATCTAGGAATAAAAGTAGAATAAAAATAGGGCCTGAAAGTACAGAAATGAACTGTTAATATCTTAAACTATATTTCAAGAATAAGTGGGTAATTAATCATTGTTTTGGAAAAATAGTGAAATAACCACAAATATTAAGATGGAAATGAGTAACACATTTTTGATGGCCAACAAGATATTAACTCTCAACCTTCAGTGAGTTCGCAAAGTTTCCATACATGAATGATAAGAAGAAAAAAGTAATTGGCATCGGCACCCATGTGAAGAAATTTCACTCTATAGTCACATGTTCACTCCTCAGTGGAAAAAACCTCTGTGCTTATACATACGAATGCTTTCTGCTACCTTCAACCTTAGACATAAGGACTGACAAGAACTGGGAGTGACCTAGAGCCAAGAGAGATGACTGGGAACAAATTCCAAGCGCAGCATTTGTCTAATTAAGAAACCTTACCCTCCTATCCTTAAGCTGCCCAAGCTCAGCCATCTCAGATCTGTCTAATCATGAGTCCATTAAGTCATCTCTGCTGCCGTGAAGATGAAGCTGACAGCGCAGTTACTTGAGTCAGTTTAAAGAGGCCCAGGGTGGTTGAAGGGAAGGATTAGGAGGCCTGGGGTGCTGAAAGGTCATCCTAGCTCTAGCTCCCAAAGATCCCAGTAGCACACAGCTGTCAGGAGCACAAAGTTGTACTTAGAGAAAACCTTTGGAGAGAAGCAGGGATCTTGCAGTGTGTCAACAATTTCACCAAGTGCAATTTCTTTTTTACCTTTTACTGCCTAGATTAATAGATTTAAGCGGTGGAGAGCATGTGAGAGAACCACATAATCAAGACATTTCTGGGATGGATGCTCTGTATCCGGCGATCATAGTAGACATTATTTGGCATTTGAATGTGATTTTTGATGAATCCTAGAGTACCTCTGTGCATTTGTCTAATAGGTATATCCTGTTAAAGCAAAGTGAAGTAAAGCTCTCTGCTTCTGTCCTGTCGAAAAGAAAAAAGGCGGAGGAGGGGAGCTAAGAATAGCATCACAGGGCAGAGAAACAGTCTTCTAGAAGGTATTGTGAGAGTTCCGTGAACTCTACAGGCGATGCCCGGGACGTCACCACTAACTGGAATTATTGTAGGCAACAATTTGTTGTTACTGTTTATTTCACAAGGGCGCTCTTCCAGAAGGAGAATTGCTCACTGTTCACCTACAGAATTTCTTGGAGGTTTCATTCTATTCTTTCTGTTGTGATAGCAGCAAGTTTAATGCAGCACTAATAATAACTTTAATACCTGTCCCTTTTGGTGAGCACTTGGGGAACAGATAGCAGAGGGGGCCATAATCATGTTCCAGGATCTATACTAAGCACTGATGAGACATTATTTTATTTCCACAATCTTTTAAATGGGCATTATTATCCGTTCTTATTTTATTAATGATGTAATAGGCACAAAAAGTTTAAATATTTTAAGAAATAGTGGAGCTAGGATTAAAAATGTCAAGCTCTTGCCTTAACCACTTCTGCATATTGCTCTCTGCTCGTATCCACCACTGAAAGAATATCTAATTTATTCTTAGATAAAGAATACTTCTTTAAAATATATCTACCTTCACGTGTCGGTCATCATTAATTATACAACTTAGTGAAAGCCAGACATATATCAAATTATATTTAAGCTGTAAAAACAACTGGGGAAAATAAAGATGAATTAGATCCCTAGAATTTTAAAAGCAAAGTGTCTTTCCTATCTTTTACAGGCAAGAAACATGAGCTTCAGTGATAACTTACTATCCTTTCTGAGGCAACCAAGCACAACTTGAACCAGATCCCAAGACTTCCAGCTCAGAGCTTAATCTATTTGCCTCCACCACATGAACAAATTACACTATTACTCTTGGTCTTACAAGTGAAATCACCATTAGATTTTGTAAAGAAGAAAATAGTGGAACATATTTCATATATCAGTTAATTCAAAACACATTTTCAGAGGGCACATTTTGTGAGGGGAAGAGTTTCGTGTGCATTTGCTTTTCATGTATAGACCACATGTACAGATGAACAACAAAAAATTGTTTCTACTCTACCGAAAAAAGTGGCATTCAGGGCTGAAATACAAGCATTCATTCATAACTATAAACCAGTTCAATAAACCAGCTCTGATGTTTACACAGAACAAAGTTACTCACATTCAGTCACCTTAGGGAAGCATGGTGTGCACTGTACAATACACTTGAACTAATTAACATCTATTTCTGAGAACCCTTTCCAAAGAAACAGTATTCTTTATATGCAATGGCAGGAGTTCTTCTGAAATACACAAGACCAGGGCTTTCCACTGAGACAACCACTATTTTGAAATGCTTTCAGGAGGAGTATTATTGCTAAACCATGTAAATTATTAAGTGAGATACCAATTTTTTTTACCATATCATTAGAAATTACAATTTAAACACCTCAAGTTCTAATTTTGAAGCCCTTTCTGCTGGTACTGACCAAAAAACCTGGGTGGAAATCACGGGTCTTTATTTCATATAGGCACACACTATTTGGAATGAACGTGATGAAACCTTTCCATGCAAATTCCTCCAAGCATTTGTGCCTTCATCTTGGTCCTCATGAACAACACTGCACTACCTGTTGTGTATATAAAAATCTTCACAATTTTAAAGACCTTCCAGTTAATACCGATGTATTTTCTGTCAGTAATGTTCTAATCCTAGTATGTGACTACTAACCAAATGAAATATTTATGGTTATACTATAGAATGTTTTAAAGACAACTGCAGAAGAATGTACACCATAGCTAAAAAAATTATTATTTTGCTAAAGTGGCTCAGACTGGTTATTAATAATGATAGTAATAATAATAACCAATCATTAAATCTACACAGAAAAATTAAACAGAAATCTATCAAGCTTAGGGGACCATTCATCAAGAAGATATATCTTTTAAATCAATGAATTAAAAGGTTAATGTTTACTATAAGTGAGTATATTAAAATGTATGTTATGGAACATATAGGGATTATTTTATTAGAAAATTAAATCTCTTTTTAATGATTATTATTGATGAACTTCTTCCCTCTAGAAAACAGATTCTGGAGAAAGATGAAAACCTGCTTCAAATAGCCACTATATTGTTAATATTCCCTGTATGCGTGGCCTCTCCAGTACTATTAAATAAAAGACTAAATCACAAGAAAGATAGTTCCAATTTCATTACCATTTATGTTTTAAAAATACTGGACATGTAAGTAGGTGATGTACAGCTATGAAATTCATTAGGTTAGCTTTAAATGTAATAAAACATATTTTCTCTGAACACAATGAATTGTAAGCATCTGCATGTTTCAAAACCACAAGACCATTAATGCCTAGTCTGAACTATAAGTCACCATTTCTAGATAGAGGCTCTATTTCCTGTGAGAGATAAAGGAATAGTAAGCAGTTTACACATCAAATGGTGCCTTTCCTTCTTGTAATTTACACCTAAACATTACGCTAAAAATAGCAGCATGAAGATGATTTCAAAATGAGAAAACGACCTGGCGGCTAGATTCTATGGTGCAGATAATTAAATGTTTTGTCAGCTTACCTGATACAGAGCCTTAGGAATCACAGCATAACAAAGCCCAGCATCCAAGATGGTTAGAATATAATGTGCCTTCCCCTGCAGTTCTTCAGATTTTGGCCACAGAGATTTGCAAATTAATTACAATTTTTTTCTTGCTTTCTCTGTGGACAAGAAAACAAAGAGACCTTTCCAGAATCTGCTGTGCTTATGCCTCCGCTTCCTGTTCTGAGATTCACTCTATGGTACCCAACATATATCAGAAAACAGCTTAAAAAAAAAAAAAAAAAAAAAAAAAAGGGAAGGGTGGCAGCCCTCAACGTGGTACCGCCATCTACTGGCAGACACACAAAATTGAACAGAAGACAAAACATTCCCATTATCCTCTGTCATAGAGAGGAGGTAAATCAGTGTGGCAATACTGTTCATCGTGAAGGTGCCCAAGATGACAACAGCGAAGTGATGGAGGGTAAAATTCCACAAGACGCAATAAGTGTAGACAATCTGCCACATCCGAGTAGCTGAGACTCTTTCGTGCACCTATTTTCACCTCACTAACATTTTCCCCTAAATTTTATAAAATTGGGAAGTTTCCTTATCTATAAATAATCAAAAACACTTTTAAAAACCTATATATTCCTGTACATAGATTAGATAGCTATATTACTTTAAGCTTCGTGAGTAGAGTTTTGTATGATGTTTTCCTATGGTCTGCTCTGGTTTTCTAGAAATAATTTCTCATTAGGATGAGTTATTTTCAAAGTAATCTGACTCCTTAGAGAACAGCATAATGCATATTCGGGCATAGCCTTTTTATGTCGCCTTCTGGTAAAAACATTTACAAAACAATAAGATCTTAATGTATAATAATTTACTATACTTCAATAAATACTGGCTAATTTAGATGGTTGGTTATATCGGGGGGGGCGGTGCATGCACATTGTGTGTGTGTCCAGAACCACTGAAATTTTCTTACAGAAAATAAATCAATGATTGCATATTCTGATGTCTTTAAAATAATTTAGTAGACATGTTGCTTACAAGAATACTGAAGCACAAAATGTATAATCAAAGTAAAAATAACTTTTTACATGTAAGGAGATTTTTCAGTTTACCAAAGTGCTATTTGTCATTTGACTTTTCGTATTTACTTTAGGGCAAACAATTATAATTTTATTAGAATTTAACATTAATTAATTAAATATGTTAAATATATTTATATTGCTTGAACAACTGTCCGAATGGACTAAAACTGTCAAGCATTATATTAGCTTTGAAGACAAAGATAGAAGCATGTAGGGCCTGTCATTAAAGAGCTTGCTTATAACAAAGAGAGACAAATATAGCTGACAGCATATTCTCAATCATGTGCATGTGAAAAGTTATTTACTTCGTTTTTGATTACAGCCCCAACTTTACTTGATGGCAAAGAAAAAAATAAGCCTAGGTAAACTGAACAACTTGAGGCTTTTCCCAATTATTTCAGTTTTACACTAAACCAATGCATGATTTTTTTCTACCATCTTTCCTTCTCATGGAGACTGATCTCACTTCAGGAAACTTGCATACATAGAGAAAGCAGAGTACAGTCTCTGTCCTTCCCTTTTTCTGTTTGAGTATCCACTAAGGACTAGAATCTTGTGGGGCTAGATGTGGTGGTGCATGCCTGTAGTCCCAGAATTCAGGAGGCTGAGGCAGGAGGATCACTGAGAGACCAGCCTGGGATACCTAATAAACTCGAGGCCAGCCTGAACTACACAGCGAGACTCTGTCTAAAAAAAAAAAAAAATCCAGAATCTTGTGCAATGTATGGCTATGACAGTCCTGCTGTGTCTAACGCACCCACACTCTCATTTGGACCCAGGAGTGCTGTCCGTTCGGTTCTGCGTGGCAGCATTCCCTCTTTATGACCATTAGTTATCTTAGGTTTTGTCAGCTCCTCTTCTCAGGTAACGTGTTTCTGGCCTTGGCAAAGAAGGGAAGAAAATGAAGTAGCACCTTTCCAGGGTTGCACTGTTGACGGAGGCCCCCTCCCCGCCCCAGGCAGCCATCTCTGTTCTGCTATTTCCTGAGCATGGATAGAAAGCATCCTGCAAGCTTCAGGCTAGGGAGACACAATCTCTGCTGCACTAGAATATTGTGACTTCTCGTCTTTCCACTTTTGTAGCTAATCCTGGGTGTGTAAACTACGCCGGGGGCCCCTATCACTTGTGTTGTGCTCTCTTATTTTTCTCAAACTTCCTTTCCAGCCTCAAAAGACTTTCTTCTAGACCTCATGTTTTGATGCGGTAGTACACTAGATCCACACATTTTCACCTTTAATCTTTCTGTCTTATACCTAGTGTATTAAGGCTACCATAAGTACTATACTGGGAGGCCTAGGCTTATAGAAATCAATCATCTCACAGCTCTGGGGGATAAATAGCCAAGATTACATGTCAGCAGGGACGTGTTCTCCCTGAGGCTTATAGGGGAAGGATCCATCCTTGTTTCTTGCAGTTCCTGATAGCCCCAGACTTTTAATTCTAATCCCTGTTCCCATCTTTACTTGATGATTTCTTTGCTTCTCTTCACATAGTCCTCCTTCTGTGCATGTTGGAGTCCAAATTTCTGCTTTTTTATGAGAACACCAATTATTTCAGACTAGGATCTCTGCTTATGACCTCATTTTAACATGAGTACCTCTGTAAAGACCCATTTCAATGGGAAAGCATGTTCTCAGTTACTAAGGGTTAGGGCTTCAACATATCTTTTCAGAGGAAGGGGACATAATTTAACCTCTGACATCTAGATTGAAATATTTAAAATTGAATGCACAAGAATCTGAAGGCTCTTTTGTCTGTTTGCAATGGCGATTCCACTTAGGCAATAATAGCCTTAGTTTGGGGCCAGAATTTGGGGTAGGGGATGGGAGGACTGGAAGACTAGCTTCAGGTAATAGTACAGACATTCATCACAGTAACAATAATAACAACATTGGCATTTATTGTAATATGCGACAGGCACTGTTCTAAGTGCTTTGCGTATATTCATTTAAACGTCACCCATGGAAATGGTGTCATACACATTTTTCATAGATGATGTAATGATATATGAAGGGAAGCAAAAACACACCAATCAGTTTTTCATTTGTTATTGGGATGCACAGGATTATCACAGAGGAAGATGTATGTACTACAAATATTTACCACATGCTGGAGGAGCATAAAGGAAATAAGTTCTACGAAGTAGGCCACTGCTACTCACACATTTAATGAAATTTTATGACATTTTACTGTTCTATTGTACCTTTTCTATTATGAGAGGTATCTATTTTGTAGGGACTTTTAAGTTCTTTGCTAGTTATAAATTGTCCCTGTTCCCTACCATTTAACTAAATGTTCAGTAATTCTTCCAGTCCCAAGCATTGTGTAGTAATTTCTTCATTAATAATAATATTAACTAGTATATTCATTCATTCTGACATCTACTTTTGAGTATTCAGATATCCAAAAGAGTTTCTTGGTAGTGTTTTTTTCAAGAGACCTGTGTTTTGGGGGAAGGATAGAGTAAGGGGAGTGTAACCTAGGCCATATTTTAGTAAGAAATGGTTTGAACCAAAGAACAAAAGTAATAATTTTTGTGTCAATATACCTCATAGCAAAAAAGAGAAAAAAAGAAACCTAGCAAAGACCTTTCTTCTTTGTTTCCAAAGAAACTCATTTTATTTGGGCTGAATTTGTCATTTTAAGTAGGAAAATAGAAGAAAGTAAAAGTGACCACAGGGTGATATCATTTGTTATAATGCTAACCTCATTGTGGCTTTTGAACTTTCCTTCTATAGATAACTTTCAGGTTTTCAGTAAGTGGACGTGAGGATGTTTAGGTGAAATAGTCATTGATTACAAATACAAAGCTTCCAAATACTGAGTGGTATCTGCTCGTACTTTGTAGACGTATCCCGCATAAATCCAAAATATTCAGATCAGAGTTGAGCTAAAGGTTACAGATAAAGGAGGCTTGAGTCCTTTTCATTCAAGCTGATACTCAGCTTCCATGCTTCTGTCTTCATTACCTTGATAGCAAAGTTACCTACTGCTGCGCATGAGTATATGTTCAATAAATAAAAATTAACTTACATTATGCTGCTTATACCTTTACAGTTCTATCTTCCAGTTTAGATTAGAACTCCTGATGGTAAATGAGGCAAACTCATTTTTACTCAGTGTCTAATATGTAAGGTGTCGTAAATTATAAAAAGTAAATGAACCTCTTCTGATGAAAGGCAATGAAATATTTTCACATCTATTACATCTTTTTTCTTTATAAAATCTTTAAAAATTGAAATATTTTTCACTTGGAAAACCTGACACAGAAAAGCAAAAATTACATGGTGGTAAAATTGGTCTAAAATTCAGGATAATTGTCAGTTTAAAATCTACTCACTAGATAATATGATTATATATCAAAGACTCAAATATTCAAGATATAATAACTGTCAAAATATTATTTATTAGGTATGTTTGAATTCAGTAATATTAAAACATATTTAACCTTTATCATAAAATAACAATACAGTAGAACACTTTCAATTTCCATGTGGCTTCCAGTGTAAATTACCTTCTGTGCTGTAGCTATACAGCTATGTAATTATAATTTTGCAAAGGTATCTTAAACCTTTAAAATGCCTTTTAAAATGCTATTCCCTCTGTTTGAAATTATTTTCTTTTCTCGCCATTCTCATCAACATTTTTCTCCATCACCTGGACAACTATTATTTATTCTGGAATACTCAGGGTAATGAACTGATACCCTGACTTGCTCTTCTCATAAATAAATTTGATACCCTCCTCTGTATTCCCCAAACATCAAATGGTAGCATTTTTCGGTCTACAATGTAAATGTTGACTTGTTTCCAACCAGTTTTTTGAGAACTCTCCTGTCAACACTATGAGTTATTTAAGAGCGAGTACTATATTTTCTTATTTCCTTTTATTAAAAAATTACTTAATACGATTCCCTGGTATATCATAGTAGGAACATAGTATTTATGCATTATGGATAGGATAGCATTGTGTCACTACCTATATGAAATGTGTTGTTTACCTCTCCCATTTAGAAAACCAGTAACAGACAATCTTGCCATTGAATAGCAGAGTTAGAACAAGATTCTACTCTATTTTGAAGGTAGGCCAATTTACTCCATCTCACCAATATGGAGACCTGTGGAGATCTATGGAAACCCATCCCTAAGTCTGAAGTATCAACTATACTGCTTTTCATAGAGCCATACATTGTTAGAAGTAAGAATGAGGCGTCCACTGGAAGGGTGTTTGCAAATGCCCATTATTTACAATGGTGTTTCCTAAGGGAAAGACAGGTGTGAAGCAGATAAGGGCAGGTACTGGGAGATGCACTTTTCTGCTTCTCTCAGGAATGATGGCTGGAAGATGTGTTTACCCACAAGCACACACACTCTCCACTCTAGGGCTTTGTGACTAAGCAACAGGCCATTTTATTTTCCTACACAAACTTTGTTAGCATGATGCTGTCAGACTGTCAGATCACCTAACCTATAAAGGAGAAGTACGTTGTTTTTTCCATGAGTCCTTAGCACCTATTGCTAATTATAAGAAAGCCCTTCTGACAATTCACTTGGGCAATATCGCATTCTATCTTCTAAAATTTAGCGTATGCAAGTAATTGCCTATATCCAAATCAGTGCATGATTAAGTTCGTATGGAGAAGAACTGAAATTTTAATTTAATATGCCATTTTGCTTTCTGAAAATATTCATTTGTATTATATTTAGAGCTTGGCCTACATTTTTACTGCTTGCTTTGTATTATTTAATACTTAAGCAATAAAAATAGGAAACCATGTTGAGACTGTCTCTTAAACCTAGAGGGTACAGTGTTTTGCAAAGCTTTATTTTATGAAATACGCATTTTTACTTAGTTTTTTTAAACTTTAAAAGACAGTTTTATTTTAAAAATCCTCCACAGCTTGTAGGTTTACTTTACAGATAGGGAAAAAATTTATAGGATTTTAAAAAGCAGAGTAACCACAATGAAATTCTTACATGTACATATTTCAGAAAATTACTTTCCTTAAGCTTATGAAAGCAAATTAATGGAAATTCCTAGTGTGTTTTGGGCAGAGGGGGATGTTGTGGAGTGTGAGGATGGGGTGTGGTGGCTGAGGAAAATCGAGAGATGCTAATGAGAATATGGGTTAGGAAGTGAGGGGCTGCGTTACTAAAGAACTTCACCTACCAGAAAGAGGCCAAGGAGACAAAGAAGTATGGATTTGTAACAGTGGTGTGCATAAGTTGATGGGAATGGTGATGGGTAAAGGTATGTGGATTTGAAAAAATAACATACAGTTTATGCTGTAGATATTAATTTCAATCTATTATGTATGTGAAAAGTCATAGATTGTCAATGATTCAACCTCATTATTTACTGGGGCCCTTCCTCTCATTATATCAAACTCCAGTCTGTGTGGAGCACTAGTGTGAAGGTGGAGGTAAAAGATTCATTCTTTGGTCATATATTTGCATAGGTTACAAGTATTCATTAATTCAAAAATATTATTAAGCATTTTCTGTTTGCTAGAAACTCTTCCTGGTGTTTTGGACATAGCAATAAATAAAGTTCCCTGCTGCCTTTATGCAGAGATTTTAAGTATAGAAAAGATATAGACAAAGAAACAATAATCATGATGAATTGGTAAATGATTTGTTAAAAGGTGATTAGAGCTAAGTTTCTCAAATACCCATTATACAACTGTTAGTTTAAGACTTTATGTGCTTGAGGCAGGCACTTGTATGACATCCAAATACAAATGTCTGTTTTTTGCAGTAACAAGAAGAGCTCCAGGAGAAGTGTATCAGAGCAGATGAAATCACTTATCCATGCCTAAGTTCCCCACCATTGTTTTGGGTTCTATGTCCTCCAATTTCTGCCTCAAACCTGCTCCATTATTGTATCTTCTTCCGACCTCATTTCTTCAATCACTACTTCAATTATAGCATTAGTGCCCCTCACTATACATAAGACTCAATCTAAAAAAAGAAAACAAACAAACAAAAATTAGAAGGAGATGCGGGGCGAGGGGAAAATAGGAGAGATTTTCCTAACCTTAATTACTCCAGCAGTGCTCTGTAGCCTTATGCATTCAGTGATCTCTTTTACTATTTGACTTTCCAATCTCTTTCCAAATATCTTTTGATCATCAGTTATATGTCTTCAAATAATAAGAATATATTTGGCCATCATGCTACTACCATGAACTCAACATGTCTAAAACTTAACTGGTCATCATGCTTGACAATAAAGACATACCCAGTCTTATTCCTATTAATAAATATTAAATGTATTCCTATTGTCCTCTGATATAATTTTATCTGTTTCTCCCATGGCTACCTTAGTTTTTGCTCATGGCTACCTTCATTTTTGGTCAAAATCATCCATTGCTCACTTCTGGCTCTGAGCTTTTATTTATAGTATTGTCTTTACCCAGCCTAAACTTTATCTTTTTCTCAAGGTCCAGACCAAATTTGATATCCTTCTTTCTGATCAATAACATGGTCAAAAGCAATCTAACTTCTTCCCCATGAAATTAACATGAACCATCTTAGTTGATGATTTGTGTTTTTACTTTTTGGCTCTTATTCTGACAAGTAATTGCAAATTTTACCACCAAGGGGATCTGGTTGTATGATTTCTGTTCTATGCTTGCCAGAAATTTTATAATTATGGAGGGTTTGATGATGGGAAGTAAACAAATTCACCAGTTTTTCCTAGCTAGTTCTTTCATCAAATCCGTTTCTCCAAGATTGAAACCTTCGGAACCATTCTTATGTGAAATCACCAGCTGTGTGATCTTGGGCTAGTTACTTGGCTTATTGAAGGCTTAGATTCCACACCTTCTGATGAAGACGACAGCAACGTTTTGCTCATAGAATTGTGAAGATTAAATAGAATAAGCACAGATCGAGCACTCACACAGTGATAGTCACTGTGCTGAATAATCATTACTTTTTTTGCAGTACTGAGGATCAACCCCAAAGCCTCACATATTCTAGGCACTCTGCCACTGAGCTACATTCTCAAATCTGAGTTATTAAATTTTTGTGGTCCTATATTTTTATTTTAACTGAAGCACTATAATTGTACAAGAGCAGAAAGTGGGGAGACATCTTTATCTCCTTATCCCTCATGCTTTGCATTTGATCAACTGCTGATCTCCGTGATTCTCTTGTCAGGTACTGTTACCAGCAGAATGAGGTGCTTATGATCGTTTACTATATATATTGCAGTTATTTTCAGATTGATCATCCAAATGAAACCAATATTGACAAGGATGATACCTAGAGAACTATTTTCAACATTATTCTGCTAGTCAAAACCTTTAAGAAGTTCCAGTCTCTTGCTTAAATCAATAAAGTCAATCTGAACTTCTTGAGCATAGTGTGTATGACTTTCCACAAAATAGTTCTAATAAACCAATAGCAAAAAGATATTTTCAAAGCTAGGGAGGGAAGTTGGAATATGGACTAGTTGTTAAATGAAAACAAGCAATCATTTTTATTTTTCCATAAGCATTAATGACCTTGACTTATGTGGAAAAAACAAGTGCATATTTTAGAAATTGATCACAGAGGTATATATATTCATAAAAATCTAGAATTATGTTTTAGAATAATTCACAAAGGAAAAATGATTGATGAATCAAGTTCAAATATTTTTGTGGTACTGTAAATTGAACCAATAACCTTCACACTCAGCTGCATCCCCAGCCCTTTTTATTATTCTTATTTTGAGACAGGGTCTTGCTAAATCACTAAATTGCCTGGGCTGAGCTTGAATGTATGATCTTCCTGCCTCAGCCTCCCAGAGAGCTGGGATTATAGGCATGTGCTACCATACCCAGTAATAAAATCTTGATAATGGATACCTATGATGATAAGTTTATTATACTATCATCTCTGTTTTTGAGTGAGTTTAATTTTTTCATAATACAGTAAGTAATAAAAGATAATAAATTAAATATTCCACTGCAGATTCTATTTCCCATATTCTGACAAGTTTTTTTCCCTTACTCTCAACCCACCACATTTTATTGCTCTCTTTAAACATTTGCTATGTGTAGGCATCTAACTCTTAAATATATTAGATCACCTTGTAGATTGGAAATCATGAAAGCATAAATATCTAACTTATCCTTATAATTACTAAGTTTTCTAATGTGGTATCTTGTACATAAAGGTTTATGTGGTAAATGATTATCAAAATGAATGTGGCAAAGTCATAAAACAAATGACAATCAGATATCCCTGAGAGAAAACATTATTTTTTTTAATAAAGAAGAAATGCATTTTGTAATGCTATAGATTTCTAACTTGAGATCTAATTAAGCAACTGAAAAAAAAAAGAGTGGTAAAATGAAGAGCTGCTATCAGCAAGACTACGTATGCCAGAAATACGTAATTTCTATGTGTGGAGACAATTTTTTAAATGGAGGATGCAGACCATGCATAATGCTTTTTACAACCCACTCAAGTGAAAAAGTAGCAATGACAGAACTGTTAAAGGAGTAGAAATCTCACGGGGAAATATTAATTGTGTTATAGGGATTTAAGCCTTGAGAACAGAAGGACTTAGAGGTAACCCTAAATGTACAAACTTTCGGGCTGGTGAGATGGCTCAGTGGCATAAGCGCCTGCCTTGCAAGCGCGAGGGCCCGAGTTCGACTCCCGGATCCCACATACGAAAAAGGGGCCGGTGATATCGCTCAGCGGCACGGGCGCCTGTTGGTGCGCGAGGTCCTGAGGTCGACCCCCCGGTACCCACAAAAAAAAAAAAAAATGTACAAACTTTGGTTCTCTGGAAAAAAGCTGTATTTTAGCACAGATGAACACAGTCATGTGGATAGAGCCAAACAATTCTTTTAATCTCCCTTGATAACCAGCACTAAATATTCTTTCAAATATTTTGGAAGACAATTGCACATTAATTTTTCTTGGAATAAATTATCTTTAGAAACATAAGTTTTTTTGTTGTTGTTAATCTCCACTTAGAAAAAAATACCATTACTTCCCTTGAGAAGTGTTCCCCCAGCTACAGGCATGATTCATGCCAAATTGCCAAAGTGTAGTCTTCTAGAAAAATCTTTCCCTATGCCACCCAGCAAGACAGGTGGCAGACCCTGGCTTTGGTCCCTGTTGCTCTGTGTCGCTGCACACCTGGGCTCAATTGTTCAGCCGAGCAGGCTGGATGAGGGTGGGCTGCCTACGGGAAATAAATGGGCACAGCACAGTGGTTTGCTCCTGCCCCGGGCAGCCTTGCTGTGCGGGTAGGCGGGCCTGGACTATGGGGGGCTCGGGAGGGAGCCAAACAGGAGGTGCAGATAATACAAACACAGACTTTGGACTCTGAAATAATTCCTGGCATTAAGTAGTGTGCGGCCGTCCGCCGACACAGTAGTTAAATGCTGGTTAACACCGAGGCAGGTGCCCTGCATTGACTGGACAATTGGAAGCACTTGGGTAAATATTAGATGTCGTTTTATTCTCACTGTTTTAAGAGTGTCGGTTTCCCAGCCTTCAGTTAGATTCTACTAATTTACTCCACTGAGCCCCTTATTTATTTATTTATCTAACCCTTTTAAGATCACAGCAGAGGAAGTAGCAGCCACAGTTAAAGGAAGATTGTGGTTCACTTTGTCTGTGTAGGTTTGTAAACATAAAGCATATGTCCTGATCAGCTTTATTTTTTAGAAGGGGGAGCTTCATTGTAAGAACTGTGCCATTTATCTGTGATATTTCATTAGTACGAAAAAATAGAAGATATTTTCAGTGTGTTTTATGGCAAAAAAAAATCATAAATGCACTACAAAAGAGCACTTTAAGACAGGAAACCTCACCTGAAACTTCATGGAATAACTTGTGACACTATATTGAATGTTTTAAATCTGGGGAAGCTGGAGTCATCCATTAACTCAATGAAGATTTATTGAAAGCTTAAAATGTTCCATTCATTCCACTGAGTGGTGGGAAAAAATAATAATAAGATGTTACTGATCTTGAGAATCTCAGGTTAGCAGGAAGAACTTGAGAACATAGACAACACAGCGGTTTCAACGCGATGCACATATAAAGACGGAGGTGTGCACAGGTGCTATGGGACACCAGACTGGTACTGTTCAGGGGAAAAATCGTGCCCTCTTTTCACATGCATAGAAACAGTTTCAAAAATGGGATAGCACAATTTAACCATGGAATGGCATGGTTTCTGTGAAGTGTATTAATGTTGCTTCTAGAAAACAACTTCAAGGGAAAGTATACAGCTATATGGACATGAAGCAAATTTTCGGGCTTGTAGCAGGGTAATCCATAGAATGCTAATTCAAAAAGACTCAAAAGAAAGAGGCAAAAATAGTTTCATTGAAGTAAAAATTGCAGGAGGTAGAGGTACTGTGAAGACACCTAGGTTTAAATTCTTAAATGATAGAACCTGGAAATTGTTTTTCTCCAGCTATGGTTCACTTTTCTTCCATGCTTTCTCCCTCCTATTGTCTGCATTTGGTATACTCTACAAGTGCTGCCTTAGGTACAACAAGATTCAAGAACAGTGCGAATGAATATACTTTACTACCAAGTACTCCAGCAAAAGTCCCAGAAAAAGCTGTGGTGGCCCCTGACTGGATTAAGTGCTCAATCCTGATGAACCACATGGGCCAAGAGAATGGAAGGCTGCAAAGGACAAAATCTGAATCACAGCTCCATGTTTAGAAAAGAAAATAGGATCAGCTCACCCACAGGAGGTGAACTGAGTGTAAGCAAGAGGCAGTTATCTGTAGGAAATTGGGGAGCTCTTGTTAAAAGTGAGAATGATTGCTGGAAAGTCCAACTGCCATAAACCCCATAGGCTTATTTTTAAATTACACTTTTTATGTTGATATAATGATAGATACATGTGAGTGTTAACCAGTTTTCTCAGATTTTGAAAAATCAATATCAAGTCATTCAAACTTCCAAAGCTACTTTTTTTTTCCAAAGCTACTTTTAGAAATATTGTTTCAATAAGTTGTTAGAGGAAATTTTCAATATGTATTCAAAGTTAGTATCTCTATTTTATTTATTTATTTATTATTTATTTTTGGTATTGGGAATAGAACTCAGGACCTTGTGCTTACCAGGCAGACACTGTGCCACTGAGCTACATCCCCGGCCCTGGTATCTCTATTTTAGAGCTTGGAAAGAATTTGTATTAGTCTGGGGTTACCAGAGAAACAGAATCTATAGGACAGACAGACAATAGGTGGATAGATAGATAAATAGATAGGCAGATAGACAGACAGAAAGAGAACTGGTTCATGCAATTACGGATACAGAAGAGCCTCAAGATCTGCAGTGAGCAAGCTGGAGACTCAGTAGATCCAATGGTGTAAGTTCCAGTCCAAGTCTGTTACAAGGGCAGATGATCAATATCCCAGCTGAAAGACAGTCAGACAGACATGAAGAATTTTTTCTTACTCAGCCCTTTATTCTATTTAGGCCTTCAGTGGATTCAGTGAGGGCCACCTACACAAGGAAGAAAAATCTGCTTTACTCACTATCAATTCAAGTGTTAATCTCATCCAGAAGCATTCTCACAGCCATGCCCCAAAACAATGTTTAATCAAACATCTTGGTACCCTGTGGCCCAGTCAAGTGGATATACACTTAAACCCCACAGAGTCCTAAATTCTAGCTCTATCTTTGCATTAAAAAGCTGTGTGAGCTGAATGTGGTGGAGTATTCCTATAATCCCAGCACTCTGTTAGGCTGAGGAAGGAAGATTACAAATTTAAACCCAGCCTAGACAGTTTTAAAAAGGGTTGGAGATATAGCTCAGTGAGAAGCCCCTGGGTGCAATCCCAGCCCTCCCCACAAAAAGAAAAAAAAAAAAAAGCTGTGTGATGTGATATTAGGCAAATCACTTGTATTTGCATATTTAAATGTAATAATTTTTCTGGTCCTATCTACATCACAGAAATGTAGGAAAGTAACAATATAACAGCATGGTTTTTAAGGTAGAAGTTACTACCAAGATATGTTTTAGGACATTTCTTCAAAACTGTTATTTTTGAAACATATTTTTACTCAACTTTTCTTTCAATGATTTCTTTCCATTGTATTATTTCTACCTCTTATTTACACTAGGTTTAGCATCTAATGTGATAATTTAGCTTCCTATGACTTAAAGAAAATTAAGATTTGGATTGTTCTCTCCTAGACTTCCCATGGCTTTTTAATGCTTATTTATTATTAGTTATCGATAAGTTGGCCACAGTTCCATTATTTGGAAGCCCTTGAAAGAAGGTAATCATTTTTTTGTTAGCTAGGTGGTTACCAAAATGCTGGAACAAATTATATTCCACAATTACCATTCAGAAGCTTAAGGAATAAGTACCTCTATACATATAGTGACAATGTAAATAGTAGACCATTAATTTGTTTACAGAATATAACCAGCCAAATAATGTTTTGAACAGGCAGCACTCACAGGGTGTGATCTCAAACCCAATTCTATTTTTATCCCCACTATTTTAAAAGAGGGATACAATGGTAGACTTTTTCCCTTGCTTCAGGGTTCAAAATTCAGATATGTCTACTAATTTTTGAGGCAACTTTTAGTAATATAAATTTTCATAAACTCATTTATCACAAACATTTTAAATTCAGTAGCTATATATGCTTTGACCTATTTAGAAAGTAAAAATGTGAACTTGACTTAAAATTTTCCTTAATTCTTGTAGAAATAGGAATGCACTCCTATCGTTTCTTTTCTTGAAATTCCACTTTTCACTTTTGATGTCCTCCTTGGTTTTTGATGCTGGAGTAATAAATACGGAAGAGATGGAAAGTAGGAAAGGGAAAGTTCTTACCTGGAAGATAAAGTTGAAAGATGGCTTTGTCATCTCAGTAAATGTAAAATATTTAGGTTGTATACATATGCCTTCTCTCATGAGTGATTCCACACAGGAAATGTTTGAGAGAATATTTGATTACACCTTCCTTGAGAAGGGAAATTCATGGTGTTTTTTCTCCTAAAAATCTGCTCATTCTTTAGCTCCTGATTTTCTGGTGACCCACTTCATGCAAAGTATTTTTCTATATCTCATTGCCCTTGCTGATGGACAATTGAGTAGTTTAATATTAGTTCTAAGTGGACTTTCTCTACTATTAGAAAACTCCCTTCCTTCATTCCTTCCTTCCTTTCTTATTTCTTTCTTATTTTTGCCTTACAATTTATAATAGTGGACTTCAACCAAGTGGAGAAAACACCTCTCTTTTCTTTGCAAAAGCAGCATGTGTAAATCAATGTTTTAGATTTCTCTGTGCCGTATATCCTCTTAAATTCTTGGGACTTTTTTTGAAGCTCAATGATCAATCACAATGAAGCTCTTATCACTACATGTGAAGAGAGAATGAGGGTCCTTCTAGCTTTCTGTCTTGGTGGATGATATTATTATGGTTCAGATCTAAAATGTCCCCCAAAAGTATTATGTATTCAGAAGATGGGGGTCTTGGGAGGTGATTGCATCATGGGGTGCTATACTCACTACTGGATTACTCCATTGATAAATTCATAGTTAAATGTGCGGGAAGAGTTGTGTCACTGTGGGCATGTCTTTGGAGGGTATACCTCCCACATATACTCCTCCCTTCTCTTTCTCCCTCCTGGCTATCATGAGGTAAGCAGCTCTCCTCCTTCCTGCTCTTCCACCTACATTTTCTGCCTTGGAACCAGCTGAACATAAACTGAATCCCCTGAACTGTGATCCAAATTAAACCTCTTCTCCTTTAAATTCTGGGTGTCCAGTATAATGCCCCAGCAATTGAAAAACTGACTAATAGAGATATGTTGGGAACTAATTGGACAAGTTAAAAAAAATCCTCTTTACGAATCCCTGCTAATAGGCACACACCAAAGTTCGTCACTTTGAGAAGGACGCAGGGTTGTGAGTCTCATGACACTTTGATGTCTGAAGCCTATTTTGGAATACGGCATTACATTTATTAATTCTTGGTACCTTGGCAGAAATTTTCAATTTAAACTTCCTGACTCACCTACCTTGTTTAATCCACACTTCTCTCTCTGAATCTTCTGTTATATGTTGTTGCAACTGCTAAACCCCCAGTGATTCATTTCTTTTACAACACAGTCATTATATCCTGAATTTTCTACCAGCAAAATTGATCAAGCACTTCAAAGATTTTGTCCTTGCAATTTCCCTCTGTTGGAATAGTGTCCTTGTAGACTAATTTGATTGGTGCTGTTTCTATAATCAATGGCAAGCAGCATGATATAAATGGTGATAACTGTCAACAATGTGGCTTACCATTTTTTTAAATATTAGTGGCATGAATGATTTTTATCCACTAATTAGAAATTTGTGCTACAAATTCCCAAACCTAGAACTCTCTTGTTAGTAATTTTAAGAACAATAAATTTTAAAAAGCAGCTTTTATTTCTCAATTTAGTTTACAATTACAGTAGTTTGTATCTGAGTAATAAAGAATTTAAGCAATAAGTGAAGCACTTAGTAAGAAAAGCCATAATCATAAAACTCCTCGACTACTTTCTCAGTCACTAAAGGCTACTATAATTAAAACTACTGTCAATCAAATTCTTGATCATCCCTAGTTATATATAAAGAGAAAAATTTATGGAAAAAAAAAGTCTATTTTGATTATGGTGAGTTGGGGACATGGGGAAAGATTAACGGTTGTAGACAATCCCAGAGCTTGCTCTCTCCCTGTCCTTGTCCCTGTCCCTGTCTCTCTTTCCCTCTCTCTCTCTGTTTTTCTCCTTCTCTTTCTCTCTCTCATCTATATGGATACTAACAAGCTGGTTACTGAAGAAAGCATCATTGAAAGATTACCACACAGTAAATTATAAATCTGGAGAGATAAATGAGATCACAAGGTGACTTTTTTATCCACATCTCTTTCACTAGCTGAGGGCTCTGAATTTAGGTAACACAGTATGAGGATAGATTTCATTTTTAATATGTGTATCAATTGTAAGGTAAGATTGGAGGCATTTTTCTAAAAGCATAATTCACAGCGCCTTTCCTAAGTATTAGCAAAAGCAAAGCCCAGTATGGATAAGAGCAAATAAAATAAGATTGCCATTTAATAAGCCAAATTTGTAATTGAATACAACAATTTCAAGTGCGAAAATTAAAGTGCTTTCTGAGAGCTATCACATATCCGACAATGTTTTCCCTAAGCACTGGGCAAATAGAAAGTTTTTAAACATAGTACTATCCCATTTATGCATTTTATTCAGGATTATATTGATTGCATTAATAAACAATCTCATTTGGAAAGAAGATATTTGTTGTACCAACTTCAATTTATGATTTATCTATTTTTATGTCAATCCTTAGCTGCCTATAAAGAAAAGACTTCTCCGTTTACTCTTGCTTGCCAAGAAGCAGACATTTTAGAAATAGTGATTTAAAAATCAGAATCATTTGGTGTCACATGACAGAATAGTCACGTGACAGAGACTCAGGCTCAGATACTTGGAGAGTCCAGAGTGCAGTACGACTTCTGGGCCTAAACTCTCTTCCACCTGTCTCTTCTCCATTCCTCAGTTGGCTTTATTTATAGACATGCTGTCCTCTCTTGTTCCAAGGAGTCCACATTTACTAGATATCTTCACAATTCTAGTCTAGATGGAAAAAAAGTTCACATCTGAACAATACCAAAACTCTAATATTGCGACCCACTGACTCTCCTGGGACTTGTGTCCAATCATGGAGCAGACTTGGTAAAGGCAGAAGTATAAGGTCTTCACCAAGTCTAAGTCACACATCTGTGCCGGAAACTAAGAGCAGTGACAGCATCACCCAGGGTACAGGTAGAGAGGGTTTGAGTGAGAAAATACTCTAGAGAAAAATTATGAGGAAGGTGTAAGAAGAAGAGATGGGTACAGGGTTGCAAGTATCCATCTGCAGATATTTCTATAAATGTTTGTTCCCACCAATCAATTCCAAGAACCCAGAAGAGATAGTAAAGTGAAGGGAGGCGGTGTTGGTTAGGGTTCTCTAAAGGAACAGAATCAATAGCAAAAAATTGATAGAAAAAATTATGTAAGGCAATTTATTAGGTAGACTTACGGATTAGAAACAGGGTAGTCCACAATGGCCATCTGTGTGCTGGACAGCCAGAGGACCTAGTAGCTGCCCAGTCCGAGCAGCTGAGAGCCACAGAGCAAGAGGGAACAGCCTGAGACTGCCGGCCTGGGAACTTCCTGGAGAGCTGCTGGTGTAAATCTGCAGTAACAGACTGAAGAAGGCAAGTCTGACGTCCACAGGCGATGACAAGAGCAAGAGAGGCAGCTGCTTAAACAGAATGGAGTTTGTTTTTTTTTTTTTTTTTTTGGTTGGGGGGAATCCTGGGGATTGAACATAAAACTTTTACTTTGATTTATAAGCCTAGCCTTTCTTTTATTTATTTATGTATTAATTTATTTATTTATTTATTTATTTATTCTTTATTCTGTGACAGTCTCACTAAGTCACTAAATTACTCCAGCTGAGCTTAAACTTGCTATCATATTGTCTCAGCCTCACAGAATTCTGGGATTACAGACATGGATCCCCCTACCCCTTTTGCATGGTACTTAAGATTGAACCTGGAGTCTTTACTTGGAGCTACATCCTATCCCTTTTAAATTTTACCGTAGATTTTATTTCATTTTGGACAGGGTCTCACTAGGTTGCTTAAATTGCCAAAACTGGGCATGAACCTGCAATCATCCCGCTTTAATTTCCCAGACAGGTGGAGTTTTTCTTTTTCTTATTTCATCCATCCTGACTGCAAGCCTAGTGGTTGGTTCCACATGATCAGAGTGGGTGCCCTCACCTCAGTTTGCTGGCCAACATACCATCCGTCTCTAGAAATACCCTGTAGACACTCAGAAGTGTGTTCTATTAATCTGCTGGGCATTTTAATCCAGTCAAACTGACTGGATTATGGTTAGGGTTAGGTTATTAGGCACATAGAATATCTTGTGATGGCATCTAAAAGTCCTCTAAAATTACATTCCCTAGAAACAATTGAAGGATTAGGGCTGTGGCAGCTGAACACCCAAATATGTGGGACCCAAATTCTGATGCCATTTTTAGCAAAACCTCTATCACAGATACTCTTATGATCAGTCAATGTCTTCCTATATCTTACTATACTCTGATTAAAAGTAGCAGTTAAAACTCATCTTGATGTAAAACTTAAAAAGTTTAGTGTTCTTCCATATGTCTTTCATCTGAAATATTTGGAAGGTGCTTTCCATTCATTAGCTAAACTAAAATTTTGTTGCATAAATATCAAAATTTTAAAGAAAGTCAGAGAGAAGGACCTCCAGAATTTTACTTCGAGTTTTTGAGTAGCTTTAATTCTACATTTTTGTTTTTCAAATACAATTTCATTAAACCTGACCCACGCATCCTAAATGTAAAATTAGATATCCAGGGCCATAGGCTTATATTTAACTCTTTTAACCATTGTTTAAATTTTTTGTAACACTTGGCTGATTTCTCCCAGCAACTGCGATATTTTGAGGTCTAGTTTGTCATAAAATAAACTCTTCTTCCTGTCTCTCCACCACCCCATATAACTTGTCTTGATGGTAAAGTGAAGCTTCAACAATTTTCTTATTCCAATGTCATTTTCCTTCTACCAGAGGACACATATCTCCCTATCCCTGAAACCAGACTTGGCTGGCATGTACCCTAGATTTCTTAGAGCCAGGATTTATGATCCAGTTGTAAGGTGAATATGGGGAGTACATATTTAAAAAAAGACACTGAGGGCCGGTGATATAGCTCAGTGGCAGAAGTGCCTGCCTGGCAAGCGCAAGGTCCTGAGTTCCGTTCTCGATACCCACATTAAAAAAAAAAAAAAAAAGACACTGAAAGAAAAGCCTCTAAATTCTTGACATTTGTGATAAATGTGGCAGAGGAAGGGGAAGGAAGGTATCATATTAAGTTTGGGTGAGAAGGAAAGGACATTAAAGATAGTCTAGATGTTGTGCTTGCCTCGGTATACTCTAGGTTAAATTGCCAAAGAGAGCAAAAAAGGGCCCATCCCTTATTTAATTCTTGGCTAATACAGTTGAACTCCTTATCTACTACTCTCCAGAAAACAATTTCACTGGGGTCACCAGTGTTCTAAAATTACCAATGTAAGAACATATTCTTTCCCTTATGTCACTTGATATATGTGTGTAATTTTGTACTCTTGACTCCTCTCTCCATGTAATTCTACTCCGTAATGGCTTTGGTGGCACCATTCATCATCATAACTTTTCTCCTATTTCTGTGGTCCTTTGTTTTCAATCTCTCAGCATCTAAGTGAGAAATTGAGAGCCAGCCTAAATTTATCTCTCATCTGTAATCTTTCTCCAATACATTTAATTCTATTTTTAATAAATATATTAAGATATAATTTGTATTCCATATAATTCACTGATTTAAAGTGTACAATGCAACATTTTTTGTATAGAGAATTGTGTAGCAATCACTAAATGAACCAGAACATTTTTATAATCTCAACAAGGAACTTTATATTCATTAACAGCCACATTTCACTTCTCCCCAGCTTTCCAACCCTGTATCCCCAGCCCTAGGCAGTCACTAATCTATTGTTAATAAGTTACCAATATATCTATTCTGAACTAACTCATATAAATATAATTAATCAGACTTGATACGGTTTTTTGTGACTGGCTTCTTTCACTTAGCAGAATATTTTTAGGCTCATTCATAATAGAGCATGGGCTAGTGTTTCTTTCATTTTTATCATCAAATGATATTCTGTTGTAGAAATATGTCAGTTTTTTTTGTTAGTTGATGGGAACTTGAGTTGTTTCTATGTTTTTGCTATTATGAATAGTATCATAATTCATCATCAAGTTTTTCTGTAAATGTAGGTTTTTATTTCTCTTGGTTATACATCTCGGAGTAGAATTTCTGTGTCATATGGTAACTATATGTTTAACTTTTCCGAGAAAATGCCGAATTGTTTTCCAAAATGGTTAATTCATTTTACACTCTCACAATATTAAAATTTCTCCATACCATCACCACTACTTGTCTTTTTAACATGTGTTAAAACTTTTGTAATTATGGCCATTTTAATGGGCATGAAGTAATATTTCATGATTTTTGCAGTTCCCTAATGATTAATGGTGTGTATTTCTTCTTGTACTTTTTTTTTTTTTATGTGGGTACCAGGAGTCGACCTCAGGACCTCGTGCTTGCCAGCAAGTGCTTGTGCCACTGAGCAATATCACTGGCCCTTCTTTTCCTTTATGTGGGTTCCAGGAGTCGAACTCAGGACCTCACACTTACCGGGCAAGCGCTTATACCGCTGAGCTATCTCACTGGCCCTTCTTCTTGTACTTAATGGACACTTGTATACTATTTGGAGAAATGTCTATTCAAACCTTTTTCCCATTTTTATATTGTGTGATTTGTTTCTTTATTGTTGAGTTGTAAATGTTCTTCGTATGTTCTATATGCAAATCCCTTTACAGGCATACGATTTGCAAATATTTTCTTCCATTGTGCAGCTCATCTTTTCATTTTCTTTGTGGTATCTTTTGAAAAACAAAATATTTTGGTTTTGACAAGATCTGGTTGATCTACTTTTTTGTCACTTGCTGTTTTGGTATCATATCAAAGAAATTCTTACTTGACAGAGATTTACTTTTGGTTTTTCTTCTAAAAATATTGTAATTTTAACTCTTAAATTTAGATCCATGATCTAGTTTCAGTTATTTTTTCTATGTAAGGAAAGGTTCCAATTTTATTCTTTTGTATGTTGGTATCTAAAGTCTAACCATCATTTGTATAAAAAAAGAAACACTGAATTTTCTTAACATCCTTCTCATAACTTGTTTTCAAATACTGTTGATTGCTATTGTAACAGAACGCCATAGTTTGGGTCACTTATAAACAATACAAATTTGTTTTTTACAATGGAGTCTGGAATTCCCAATGAAGACACTGGCACATTTAGTGTCCAGTAAGGGTCTGCTTTCTGGTTCATAGACCGTCATCTTCTTGTTATAACCTCACATGTCAGAAGGGACACGTGCGTTCTCCAGTGTCTTTTTCCTAAAAGCACTAATCCCATTGATGAGTCCTCCACTTTCATGATCTAGTCACCTACCAAAAACCTCATTTTCTCATATCATCACTTTGGAGGTTAAAATTTCTACATATGAATTTTGGGGGCAGGGCACAAACCGTTGTATGTATAGCATACCTACTTTTCATTTTGTTGCCTCGCCTTAGTTTTAGGAATATAGATATGATAGGAGAGAGGGGTTCTTTTTTCTTTCTCTTTCTTTGTATATATGTATGTATGCATATTATGCTAGTGTGAGTGCTTGTGCAATATACATATATATTTTGGATGTGTGGGTGTTTGTGCAATATACATGTATATATATTCTGTGTGGTGCCTAAAATTTATTTTTAGAAAACAAAGACCATTCTTTTCCTTGGATAAGCTTATAAGACAGTAATTTGAATAGCACTTCCACACTTCCTCAAAAGCTATGAGTCTGAGTTCTTAGAAATCACCTTTTTGGATTTATGCATTATCAAGCAATTAAGTGATAGGGAAAGGATGGAGTAACTGCAATGAGGAAAGTGGCTTTATTAAAAGGAGAGAAAAGGGCTGAAACATGGAAATAAGATTATAGGGAGCAAGTGGAAAGCTTTGATTTCCTTTTATTTTGGGGGAAGTTTCAAATATATAATAGCCTTTTAAATAAGATACAAGTGAATGAATCTATTAATATTTCAGAAGGAGCTTCTAAGGGCTAATAAGTCTTTCTGAAAAATTTATGAAAATAAATTAATTTTGAACCTCAATTATATCTAAAATTATATTTCTCTTTCTTCAATGAAAAGATAATTAGCATGAATAAACTTTATCATAGTCTGTGATACCATTTGTGGAGATATTATAAAAACACTTATGGAATACTATTCTGTTCCAGAAAATACATTTAAAAAAAATTAATCCTCAGGAATTCTCAAAGTCTTTTTGTATATATGTATGGTATGCTTTCCATTTTGTTGTATGTGTGTATGTATGTTTGTATGTATGGTTCCATTTTGTATGTATGTATGTATGTATGTATGTATGTTATGGTTTCCATTTTGTTGCCTCTGCCTTAGTTTTAGGAATATAGATATGATAGGAGAGAGGGGTTCTTTTTTCTCTCTTTTTGTATATTTGTATGTATATACATTATGCTAGTGTGGGTGTTCTAGACACTGTACATTTTTTTAAACTTAATCCTCAGGACTTTTTAAAGTCTTTTTGTATATGTATATATGTATGTTATGCTTTTCATTTTGTTGTATGTATGTATGTCTGTATGTTATGCTAGTGTTGGTGTTCTAGACACTGTACTTTTTTAAACTTAATCCTCAGAACTTTTCAAAGTCTTTTTGCATATATGTATGTATGTATGTTATGCTTTCCATTTTGTTGTATGTAAGTATGTATGTATGTTTTGTGTATGTATGTTTACCGACGAGTATCACAGAAGCATTAACTGATATTGGGAAGGTTATGTAAACTGCCCAAAGAACTAGTAAATATTTGGACCAAGATTTCACCTAAGAATTGTGGGGCTGCAAAACCAACAGTTTCTCCTAGGCTAAGCACATATCAAAATATTCTGTAAAATGTCAGAACCTACGCAAAAAAAAATTGTATTGTTTAGAGAATAAAAGTGATACGGACTGTGGTTAGCAATGACAAGGTCAGAAAGAAATGATTCTTGGGTCAGTCCCTAGGAGGAGACAAAGACAGAGGATACAGTGTTTTACGATAAAAACTTGGTGCAAGGAAACATTCTCATAGAACATTGACTCTGGGCCTCATAAGAGCTTGCTTTTTTGCTTCATCTATTTGGGACAAATGTTCCTGCCTCATTTAATAGAAATGTTATTTTCTCTGCAGATACCTTTGAGCCATACTCTTGAAATGCAAAGATATTTTCTGTTGAAACCAGCTCTGCTAGTATGCTTGAATAAGCAGAATTATTCCTCTAAGCTATCTGAAATGGAGCTGAGTTTCCAATAAGCAAATCATAACACACAAGAATGGAAAAGACAAATATTTATTCCCTCCAACTAGTGCTTACATTAATCTGATTAATTAAACCATGAATGAAAACTATTTACTTGTGCCTGTTGTAAAAGAGCAGCTAAATTAGCTCTTCACCCTGAGAGATGCACTGTGATTGTTGGCTATCATTCTGTGTTTAGCTTCATTTCCTTCTCATGTTCCTACTAGTAGATGCTGGGCCAGGACATGGCCAGGGAGAAGCTTTTGCTTCTTTTCCTGGTGACCAGATTCAAATGAAAGCAGGATTTTTATATATTGAAATTAATCAGAAAATTTGTCATATGACAAGCTCATATGGATGCCCCTAATATAGCTATGTAAATGGAAGCAACAAATTGAAGGCCATCTTGTGCCTTTGAGGATTTTTCCAGATTTTAGTTCCCACTTGAGTTTTATCTAATTAAATTTCCTCTACAAATGTTAACAGGTACCAGGTTTATTTCTAATTTCCTATCTATTGCATTTACTATAGGGTTTGATAATTTATCAGCAGAGATAAATTTTTTTATTGAATAGGTTCTAAAGTAAGATGCTTCAAGATTCTTGGAAAAACACACAAACCTTAAGAATCAAAATCGCTCACAAAATGTACTTCTTTCCAGGATCCCATGAATTCTGACTTTGGTTTTGCAACGTCTGTCTATAATAACAATAAATGCAGTAGTGGAACTTAATATCATCTTTTACCTTATTAAATGAATCAATTTCTCCAAAGGACTAGAAAGAGTTGATAGCTTTTTAAATGCAGAAATGAAATTAAAAGGGTGTGGGAAGTGAGTTACAACTGAAATAAACTTGAATTAAACTTATAAATAATTGATTTTGACATTGAGTGCCATAAAATTGAACATATTTGTCTGTAAGAAATTTATTAGTAAGAAAAGCAATACATGCAGTCATATTGTTTAAATATAACATCAAATGTTGTTTAAAGAAATATGAAGTTTATTTAAAATTCAGACATGATTGAAGGCAAGAAAGAAAAAGTGAAGCTTCATTTGTAATTAATATAAATTATGATATTTTCCCAAATTTAGAAGCTATTTGACCAAGTGATAAATTCATAGGACATATGCTCTGAAGCAGTAGATAAAAAATAAACTTGTGATGGAAAGTTGTATAAACATGTTTGTACCTAGCAGTGTAAGTATACTTTCTTTTTTTTACCTGAAAAGCCTCTTGTGAGCTCTTCCTTGTCTCCAGCCTTGGAAGTTTTGTTTGTCGTACTCGTCTGTACTCTATGATCAAACGTATCCCAATCAGTGACCACTTGGTTTCTTTTCCCTCATTATCTATTAGAAAGTGAGCTACTTGAAGTGGAGGTTTTGCCTTGTTTACCCTTGTGTCCTTAGCACCAAACACAGGAGCAGATAACAAATAGTTCTTATATTGAGTGGAACTGCACCATGGTGTGGATCTGCTCCGACATTTGGGATTTCCTTTATTTAAAGAGAAAGTAAAGATTTAAAACTTCTTGTGTCTATAATTTTGCATTCACATGACTGACACCTAAAGGTGCAAACTAGGTGAAGGAGAGCCCAGGAGTTTTTCTAGGAAGTGTCCTCTAATTTTTAGCTTCTGCCTGTAGTGTTAATACTTTGTTCAGCACCCATATGCTCAATTTCATTCCAGCTGGCACTCTTGGGATTAACTGTGTGCTCTTTGCCTTCCCAGAAGACAGAGTAAGTGGAGGAGGGGCTACACAATGGCAAAATCAAATAAATAATTATAATGCATCGTGACAGCATCTTATGTCAGTGTCAAGGGAAGGAAAAACACGCAAGCTCAAAAGTTCTTTCAGATTTGTTATTAAGCACTGCCTGCTGATAATTTTAAAATAATCTTGTAGTAGCAAACTATTTCAGAAATACTTTTATGAACATATTTTCATTTGACCCTTATAGCAACACTGTGACTTGAATGAGAGAGGAAGCTATTATAGTGTATGTATGCTAAGGGAGAAGGGAGTAATGAATCCACCTTGAGATGGTAAAACTTTCATAAGGTCTTAGTTTACAAGAGTAATAGATTGCTAGGCTGATGAAATTGGGGCAAAAGTTCCCAAAAGAGACAACGATGTGCAGAAATGAGGAGAGGGATGAAAATGTATGCTGTGCTTAGGAATATTCAATGATACAGAAATTCATGATACATGGTGGAGAGGTGGTGCAGATATAACAGCAAAGGTAAAACAGTCAGCAATCACGTCTCAAAGGATGTCACCTGCCATCTTTCCAAACTTCATCCTTGGAAAGTAGTGAATCACTGAATGTCATTTTAGCAGGGGACAGTTATGAATAATTCTTCACTTAGAAAAAACATTCATAAAGTATAATTGCTCATAATTAGAAAAGAGGCATGCATTTTTTCTGTTTCCAAGTTTATGCTGTTCACAATTAAGATTCAATTCCATGCTCCTACCCAAGATGAAGTGCAATTATTAACCCGATACTTATAAATGTAACTCTCTTCCTCTCTCAAAAACAGCCTCTCTGGATGAAAGTCAGTGTGGTATTATAGAGTTAATCTCATATATATTTTAAGTTAATAAAAATGATCATTTGTGTCTGTGAACCTCATTAAATATGATGCCAAAATTAAATATTAACTCCAATTAAATATGACATCTTTATTCTTACGGCATTGTGCCTTACCAGAAAGAAATGATGATAGAAGGAGGAAAACAGAAAGACAGCAATCTGAGGAGTAAACAGAAAATTAGGAGAGAGACCTGGACTTATGGGTATATGGCAGAAAACCTGCATTTTGTTTCTGTAACCACAACTACTATTATATTTGTCCCAATAGCAAAACTCCCACGCATATATTTTAAACCTTGTGTGCTGGTACTGTGTTCTAAACTTACAAAGCTGGATGACTCCTAACTAACAAGTGTTAAAAATACTGACCGTAGCTTGGTGATTTTTTTTTTGAATGTGTGGGTAAAGAATTTTCCTTTTTCAGAAAGTCAATTGAAGAAAGCATTTGTGCTTATTTTCAAGCACATACACAGATTTGGGAGCACTGAGATAAGTTCTCTGAAGTTATTTTCATTTATGTTCTCCTTGGAATCTGTGGACGGACACTGTTGTATTAGGTTCACATCACTGGTTGTATTTCACGCAGAACTTTAGAGAAGCGGGGCTGCAGTCTGCGCTGTGGTCACCTCTGAGACCTTTACATCCTTTCTGGGGAGGTGAGGTAGATGGGTCTGTCCTTTCTTAAGGAAACGTCACAGACTGGTGTTTGTGATAGTACGTTCTGTAGAAAACTAGCCTCAGAGATGCTCAAGGAAAAAGTTTCCTGTACTTCATATCTATGGTAAGTTCTTACAAAAAGTTCTGTGTTAAAGAATCATAATGCACGTTAGTGCTTTAAATAACTTGAAAAGTTCTTCAGTAACAAATAAATCTGTTTAAGATGTTGCTTGCTCTTCACTATTTTTCTTCTTCCCATGGGCCAGAATGTGGACATGGATGTAAACCAACATCAAGTACAAAGCTGAAGACAACAGCCTAGGATGGAATAGAACAGAATGGGTTCCCAATGCCTTAGGCTCAAATCCTATTTTTTATAGGGTAGAAAATTTTTTGTCTTCTTCGAATCAGGATTTTTAAAAATAGTTTTGTTATAATGCTTCAGCTTATACATTATTATATTCAAAATTCTTAAACTCTGGCTTAACATGTAGTTAACATGGTCCTATCATTTTTAATTGACACAAAGTTATATATATGTGGGAGGTGTAATATGAAATTTCATATGAAATTTCAACACATGTATACAATGTACAGTGACCAAATCTGGTATTGGTATATTCATCACCTCAAATATTTATCATTATGTTGTGTTGGTAACACATAAAAATCCTCTGTATTAGCTATTTTGAAATATATAATTAAGTATTGTCAATCATAATTATTTTACAATGTTATAGAACATTAAAATGTATTCCTCCTATCCAACTGCATGTTTATTTCTTAGGCTATTTTGACCACAGAAATTATCTTAAATTGTTCACTGAAAAATCTATTAAGATCTTGAAAGACTAAATTTCTAAGAAATATATTTTAGACAACACTGGGCACATCAAAAGATTCTTCATTTCTGTTTTTTTAGCCAGTAATTAATGCCCTCAGTTGTAACTTGCTCCATGATTTTCCTCACTATTCTCTGTCTCTGGGTTTGGTTCTCCTTTAAACACTGATCCATTGGTTCTTCAGAACTTCCTTTTTGATCTTTTGGATGTGGTCAGGATACAAGGGGTAAAAAAAGTGTTGAAGATAACATGGGAAATGTATTTTAGTTGTATATTAAGGAGGAAAATTAGAAGGTTTTGCGGACATAGAAAATTGTCTCTGCTACTCTAGTGTTTGAAAAATGTCAGAGATTCATGTCCTTGATTTAACTATCCCTAGTTATACTCTTTTGAAAATATATGAAGTGCTTACACATAGAGAAGAAGAAAGGTAGATCTTCCTTACTTGGCCCACTGATTCAAATGCCAGTCTCATCCAGAAACAACCTCACAGACACACTCAGAAATAACTTCACCAGCTATGGGGTATCCCTTAATACCGCCAAGTCAGCATCTAAACCTAATAATCACAGTGATCTACCTTGTCTGAAGATCAGTTGCCTGATTCAAAAAAAAAAAGGTAATTACATACTGACTCTGGTCACTTCACCTTATAATCTATATGCCAAAGTGGATACAGGGATCAGGTAATGCTACATCATACTCTGTACAAGAAACTGACATCTCTAGCAGGGATTCAAACTCTCAGGAATTCAGTGAGACGTCCCTCTATCAGGGCAGCTCTACCCATTGACACATAGTTATCATTAAGTTACATCTGGTATTAAATAAAAATATACTGCTAAAATCAATTGCAATGTATAGATTTGAATCCTTATTCACCTAAAATAGTTATGAATCGATTGACAGTCCTTTTGTATTATTTATGTTAACACCTCTTTTCCTGATTCTTCAAATAATTCATCATTCAGCAATCTCATCTGCATGTGTCTGATTCTTTTGTGGTCCACTTCTCCAACAACTTGGCCCTATCATCCTGAGGAACATAAAAAAAATTATGGTAAACACTCGACATCCCTTGACAGCTTTAGTTCCCTCAGGTATTGGATTTTAACATTGATATCTCTTATTTGTGGTTCTCCACTCTCATTTCCTCCATTTTTTACATGATAAAATGGCTTCAATTCTTGTTGTAGACATGGTTTGAAATGCTATTTTTGATTATTTTGTCCCTTCTTATTCCCTGGCGATGTACGGAGAATTGTAACTCTGTCTCTATCCTCCTTTTAGCCAAGGAGCTAAGTTAAATCTCCAAACATACAGGCAATCCAGCCCCAGGTCTTCTGTATGCCTCATTGGTGAAAAGCTCAAGATAAAAATGGGGATTTCAAGTGGTCCCTGGAAGTACAATAGGACTTTTTGTGTACATGATGACAAGGCATCTGCACAATGTAAGATGAGGGAATGTTTCCGGGAAGTGCTGGTTTAATCAAGAATACCTTGTCGTTTCTAGGGCTTTCTAGTTGGATTATGTCTAATATGAGACACAGCTAATCTTCCCATCCTTTTTGTCATAATTACTGATTTCAAGACTTGTCTTTGAGGAAGTCGGAAGCTCTGGTCACACGAAGGTTTTGTTGATGTCTGCTCTGCAAATGGCATGGATGTATTGTTGATTTCAACACAGCAAAAGGATATTACTGTCCTGAGAAAACTCTGTCTCATTTTTGTTTATCCAGAGAGCTGGTCTTGCTTAGCTAGTGGAATCAACTAACTCATGGAGATCCCTTTGTGGCTGAGTTATTTCCTTTGGGGAGATTTCCTGGATCTCAGACCATCTCACTCACTGATCTTATCATAGGAACAGTTATGGCAGGACATCTACACATTTTTGAAGACATAGCTGGTTTGTTCAAGGGCCTTCTCTATTCCTTCCTGTACCACTGACTTTACACTAGAGTTTATCTGTGGTAATGCCATCCTGCTGATGGTATTTTACCCCTTTAAAGGACATATTTAAGCTCTAACTTTGATTTCAATCCTCCTCTCTAGCACCTCAGCGACTGGCTACACATCTCAAACATTGCTAATACAACTAGAACATTCTACAGTGCCAATCAATATTCCGAACAAGGTGATAGTAGCTGTTGTCAAATCAAAGGGAAGAAAAATTGAGCTGGATAGATGTGCTGTGTTAATCAGTTTTTGTCACTGTAATGAAATGTCTAAGAGAATTCACTTATAAAAGATAGAGGCTTATTCAATCCATGATTGGCCAGATCCATTGTTTTGGGCTTAAGGCAAAGCAGTACATCACAACAGGTGCTGTATTAAAGCAAAAATACTCACCTCATTTCCAGGAAGTAAAAGAGAGCAAGGAGGGGTGCAGAATCCCACAATCCCCTTCAAAGACTTCCTCTGAAGACCTAAAGACCTCAATGTGGCCACACCTCTTAAAAACTCATATGCCTCCCCATAGTACCACTTGGGAGGAAGTCTTTGACATATGGGTCATTAAGGGGTGACATTCTAAATCCAAACTGTAGCAGTATATATGCTTATGAACATATTTGTGTTTAATATATTTGTGCTTATTTCTACACATGTACAATTTTAGGAGCAGTTAGATCATTTCCCTGCAATTATTCTGATATGTCCTTTCCCCCTTTGAAATCTGTGGATAAAAACTGTTATATTGAATTCTACACTGTTAGTTAAATTCCATCTAGAACTTTAGAAGTGGAGGTGGCATATGGGATCTTTTCTGGATATATCCTAATCGCTCAGTAATGGGTACATCTGCATCAACCCGTAGTCCTGAATGCTGGAGGACATTTTAAAGTGCCCAGGTGGCAGAAGCTATTATTTCTGTATCATTTCTCTTGTAGGTGTTTCCTTCTGTTCCTGAATCCTTCATTTATGATTCAGTGACTTGCCTGGCTTGGGAAACTTCTTTATGTTCCAGTGAACTACTGTCTGAATTGTCATCATCTGTGATTTCTCCATTCCATCTCCTAACTCATCCCAGGGACACCACCCTAAATCTCTTTGTTGAGATAAATTAAGAGCAGGATTGTAGCTTGCTATCTTCTGTCCCACCAAGAAGCAAAATTATTAGAAATTAAAAGCAGGAATTTACCCAAAGCAGTCTTTTTTTTATCAAGGATTTCATTTTTTGCTGCTGCTGATTATTATTAGCAATAATAGTAATGATCTTCTTAGAAAAATTAAACACTATGCAATGGCTACCATGAGAACCATCAAAAGAGACGTGATTTTGTAATCAGTGCTCTATCTATTGGGGTGGATTTCTATGAACACGTGGTGTCCATATTTTGGCACAGGGTTTAGAGTGTGTCAGTTTCTCTAAGTGACTCCTTATCATGCCAGATATAGTTATTTGTTCCAGGAGAAACACACCTCCTAATGAGCAATGTCAGGACAACCTGAGTGTACTTCATTTACCCTCAGCAGGGAACCACAGCCAGCATCAGTATATTTCTGGTACCAGTAACAAGATCATGGAGTAACAAGCCTTGGAGCAAGTATGAGAGCTTGTCATTGCCGGTGGATCACAGATTTCTACTGTCTTGCGCAGGTATCTTCTGGGAAAAGAAGGGCCTCCTGCAGGCATCTAGGGGTCCTGTTCCCTTCTTTCATCACTATGCTAATTAATCTCAAGACAGTTTATTTTCCTTAATCACTCTAGTTCCTTGTATTTCTCCTCCTGTGTAAATCCTTCTATCCATGACTTGCTGCAAAAGGCCACAGTGAAGAGAGTGATTTCTGAAGCCCATACTTCTCTTCCATTCCCACCTCACCCTTCTGGCTCACATAATTGGATAACAACTGGAGCTAACAAAAAACACATAAATTCTAAAGGTCCATGGCCTAATTTCCTCCGTTTATATCTCCTTAGGCTTCAAGAAGATTCAAATAGAACCCAAGCATTGATTACAGAGGTCTGATTGAAGATATATATTTTACTAACTGAAGGGCTTGGCTTTGTGTGTGTGTGTGTCTAAGGGAGAAAAAAAATGGAAATTATTATACAGATCTGCTGGAAATTTAATGAGATAATGTATGCAGAGTGGTTAGCATACTGTTCGCACACTTATGAAGAGCTCAATGAATGTTATCTATTGCTAGCGTTATTGTAACGTTTCTTTTCCCAAAGGATTATGGGAAATATTCTGCCAGATTTTGTTTGTAGGAATTACAGTGTATGCTTTTGCCAGTCTAATTTTTAACTTCCCTTTGTTTTTTCATCTATCTTTTGGTAACATACTTGATTTTGTTAAGTATTGGAGAGTGAACCTGGGGCCTTTGCACTAAGCTACATCCCCAGCCCTTTTTAATTCCTTTTTAATTTTTTTTAATTTTTGAGATAGAGTCTTATTAAGCTACAAAATTGCTTAAGCTGGGCTTCAACTTGGCATCCTCCTTCCTCAGCCTCCCAGAGTGTTGGGACACTGGCATAAACCACCATACCTGGCTGATAACATGTTATTAAATGTCAATAGTTTATACTAATTAAAATTAATATGGAATGTATTTTTTGACATTATTAGCAGCATTTGAACATGACACAAAAAATATGCCCTTTCTATACTGAAAGTCTGTGATGCTCTAATGATAATACTTCAGGGGAAACATAAACCATGGAGTTCAACTTCTTAAAACTGTCCTGAAATTGATGACTAATAATTTAAAAGAGGTTAACATAGATTAATGTAACTAAAACTGTATTATATAAATTGTGCTTGCTTTTCAAGTGTTTATTCACTTGCATTTGTCAAAAGAAGAAGTGGTGGTGTGTGGTTGAGGCCCTGGGTTCAATCTCCAGAACTGTAAAAAAAAGTGATGTAACAAAAATGTGAATTTTTAATGTTCTTTTATTTCCTGTATCAGATGGATAATGTAAAGGCAAGGTGAGAAATGGGTAAAACCATGTAAGTCTTTTTTTTTTTGTGGGTACCGGGGGGTCGACCTCAGGACCTCGCGTGCCAGCAGGCGCCCGTGCCACTGAGCGATATCACTGGCCCCTTTTTTGTATTGGGTTCCGGGAGTCAAACTCAGGCCCTTGCGCTTGCCGGGCAGGCGCTTAAGCCACTGAGCCATCTCACCAGCCCCAACCATTTAAATCTTGGTCAATGTGTAAAACTTAGTGGGAATGAAATAATCTTACTGGGATTTGTCCCTAAAAATAAAAATAATTTTGAAAATCAAGATATGAAAATAAAAGTGTAGATTTTACAATGAAAACAGTAACAGAGAGTTATATGATTGGAAAATTGAGTCATTAGTTTGTTTTTGGTAGTTAACTGAATGCTTAACTCAGAAAAAACATGTGAGTCTCTGTGTGCATGCATCCGTATCTGTATCCGTGTCCGTATCTATATCATCTATATATGCACACAAATAATTCCACAGGACATGTTTTTCATGTTTTTACAACGTATTTTGAAACAGTTAAAATATTTAACTGTTGAGAGCAAATATTGCTTAAGAAAATAAAGTTATAATAGTCATCCAAAAGTCTGTTCACCTTGCAAAAAAGCTAACATAAAAAGTCATTTAATATGGATTTAGCAAAATTTTGCCAGAATGCTATTGAAAACAATTTAAGAATATAGTGTTCTAATTTCAACACGGGCACCAACTAACCAACATAATTTAATGAATACTCATTATATGACCCGCTGTTTGCTTATAAGATTTAAAGAAACAGTTGTCTGGTGAAAGTATTTCATTTATTTTGCACTATATTACATGTATATTAAGGAGAAGATAGGATTCATACACACAAGTAAGTAGCATTCCTACCCATAATTAAATAATAAAAATGATAAGCATATGCTCTGCCTAGGACATTCATTCATTCAGCTTTTATGTTTCAGGTATGGCTTTATGAACCAGGCTTATAGAAGAGACTAAAACAGAAAAATAACCCTTCTTTCATGAAATTTCTATTTTTTTAGAAGTTACAGTGGGAAAAGTAGACTGTGTTGCTGGGACTCAGCGTCAACCCCAGGGAGTTCAGGGAGCGCTGAGCTGTGACTAGAATGAGGGCTGTGAGGCGTAAGGAGTCCAGGTAAGAGTATCCCAGACAAAGATCAGAAGGTGGATAATGTTTGCGGAGGGGATATGCCTGTTATGTTGGAGTAACTGTAAAGAAATCAGAATGGTTAGAGTAAGGTGAGTGAAGGAAGTTTAAAATCAGAGAGGTAAACAAGCTCAGATTGTGCACACTACTGTGAGCATTAGGGTACACTTTGATTTTGTTCTGAAGACACAATTAGCCACTGAAAAGTTTTGAGGAAAGGGGTATGTGGTATGACTTACAGTTTAGTAGGATTACTCTGGTTATGTGTCATGTAACCTCATGGCCTTCAAACTGGGATATCATGTCCCTAAAAGCATATGATGGCATGGCTAAAGATACACAAAACTACAGGATACATTAGGTACATATTTCTACTGGGTAAAATTTATTCTCAAAATTATGGTGAAAATAATTACTGCATTAAGAAAAATATTTAAATATTACATGTTATTATAAAATTCCCATGATTTTAAAGATAAAATGAAGTTTTAATGATATTCTATATTTGTAGCACCTGTCTTTAATCTTAGCAGTTCAAGATTCTTGATTATCGGCAGTGACTTGAAAGAAAGTTTGAACATTATATTATCATAATTGGTGTGACCTTAGAATTTAAAACTGGGTCTTGGGCCGGTGAGATGGCTCAGCGGCTTAAGCGCCTGCCCGGCAAGCGCAAGGGCCCGAGTTTGACTCCCGGAACCCAATAGGAAAAAGGGGCCGGTGATATTGCTCAGTGGCACGGGCGCCTGCTGGCGCGCGAGGTCCTGAGGTCGACCCACACACACACACAAAAAAACTGGGTCTTATGTTGCTACAGAAAACTTATTAGATGAAATATTTGAGTATAAGCATTAAAACACTTTGACTTAGGAAATTTAATTATTTGTACAATGCTAATGGTATATTCTAAAAAACATACAAATATATCTTAATAATACTGTGGAGATAAAAGTAAGGTAATAGTGGGGATGTAGCTCACAGGCATATGTGAGGTCCAGCACTGAAAAACAAAATGGTTATAATTTAAGGAACAAAGCTGACTCGTTTATTAATTAGCTCTGGATAACTTTCTCAAGATTGGGTTTTCTTTTCCTCATCAATTAAATGGGAGCATAGTCTATATGATAGAACCTCAGCAAGAAGAAAAACATTTCAAAGGGTCCAAAAAGTATTACTTACAATCCTATTTTTATTAAGTAGATTTATTAGCATTATGATTCTACTTGACATATATGCATATTTTGTGAATAAAATATGATATAAGTAATTTTACATTAGACATTATCACCAATTCTGGCTGGTGTAGAACTTTTATAAATAAAGCTTGCATCGTTTTTTTTTTTTTTTTTAAAAAACATCGTTTCTTACAAAGACAATTTCAGGCCAGTTTAAGACCTAGAATCCTCCATGAGACTGGAAATTAGTTTTCAGCACCACGGACAGTGTCACGGTATAGTATCGAAAACATTCAGCAGGGAACATTTTAGCTATGTTCTTGCCTCCAAATGTAAATGATATTGCCCGGAAAGTGGAAGGAAAATAAATCTTTATTTCAAGATTTTGTGGTTGTCATACTGTATTATCATTTTTAAAAATGTTATTTTCAGGAGAAACTGGGTAAATGTTACAATGAATAGTTCTGTGCTATTTCTTAGAATTGCATGTGAATCTAAAACCTCAATATGAAAAAAAGCTTGCTTAGAAAGAAAAGTAGCTCTATCATCTATTTTAAAACACACTTTTACTATTGTATTTAATTTTCTTAAACCTACACATAATTTTACATAAAAGGACAGAATCTATTTCAAATACAAAACAAAACAAAAAGAACCAGGGATTCACAAATGGCCATACATTAATTAAATGATTCTATATTAAACACAGAATATGTTCAGTAATAATTTATTTTTATAACTGGGATTGCTTACAAAATAAAATTAACTTCTTCCTATCCTCCTAATAAGGCCTAATTTCACCCTATAGTATATCAAAATTATCAAATTTCATGTAGCATATAATCTAATATGTATACATTTTGAAATGGTCCATAAAGCTTGGATTGATTAAAGATTTTCAAATCTATCTTTGAATCACTTCATTGTCCTGCATTAACTTTAAGCCCTCAGAATTTTGCCTAAACAATACCAACATAACACAGAACTACACTAGTAAAAAAAAACCATATGATTCCCCATAAAGAGACGCTCAGTAACAGTTTTTAACATCCTAAATTACTTTTCCAGGAGGTAAGTATTACTTTTTCAGGTAATCCATAAAGTTAAATAAGTCTTAAGGTAAGACTTGAATTTTTAATAAGGCTATGAATGCATCCATTTAGTTGAAATATAACGCAAATAAATTTAACTGCTAAAAGTAGAATTAAAATGTGCAAGTTCATAATGTAAGCATTCTTAAACGTTTAATTTAAATTAATTAGGGCAGTTGATTTCAACTACAGTGGAATTATGGGCTACACACCATCTAAAAATACTTGGTAAATACTGCATTGCCAAAGGAACTTGAATTAAAATGGTTTCACTTGTGGCCAGGAGATGGCGCTGTGGTGCAAGATGCTGCATTACATTTATTTATTTATTTATTTATTTTATTTTTTCATTTAGCATGCTGTTTTCTAACAGACAGTGGGTACCATCGAGTGAGTGTCAGAACAGAACGCTAAGGCAGAAGCAAAGAGGATACTGTCATCGCCATTTCTTATTTTTTATTCTTTAGTGAGACTAGAGCACATGTGAGATTATACTTTCTGGTCTAGAAAGATTTCTAAAGAGCTGCATAGAGATTATTAGATTCAGCACGTACATGGCTTCTGTTCTACGATTTACAATTCCCTTTATTTCAGGTAAGCCAACATGATTCTATTTTTGACCTATCAATAAATTATTGTCTATGTTGATAATGGCATTTAAAATAAGATTTGCTTTGCAGTCTTGTATTTGGATCTAAAATATTCAAAAGGTCTAATTTTAGCTATCCTACATTGAAAAATCTTTCTAGGCTAAAATGAGCTAGGACTATGACATATGGTATTTTAATATTTCTTTGGCTTTCTAGGCTTTAGTGCCATCTCTGGCTATATTTGTTTACCTCTTAAAGGTAAAGATTTCAAAGTGAGCAATGGGTCTTCCTCTCACGAGGGAAATATTACTCTTTAATGTACTGAACAAATTACAGAGATGTAATGAAGCAGATTAACATGGCAGTGGCTCTGCCAGAGCTCGGGGCTGACCTTCTGAGAGCAGCCTGAGAGACACCGAGAGCCTGAGCCTAAAGGCTTTTTGAACAATTCCTGTGGCTACAATGGGGTGGATTGTTTATGCCATTGCCTTTACCTTTTAGAAATAATATGTAAGTCACTTCTCCCACATGAGTGAAGATTTATGTAATGTGTTTAATAGACTTGGAATGATAGCATAGAAACCCCCCTCCCCCAGAATGAAGATGAGGAGTAGACTGAAAATAAATTAATTGCTGTGAAAATGAATTTCCTTAAATCTTAGTAGATGTGTAATGATAAGACTGTGACCACTTAGAATAGTTGATATTATAAAAGGTGTTCACGTTTTAAATTATTTTAGGTCATGTGACATTAGCCATGCTAGAGTGGAATGACTCAGGAGGTGGAAATTGCCTGCAACAGCCTTGCTTCTCTCTGTCACTCCTCATGATTTCCCTTAAATCGTCTTTTTAACATTATCAGAATCATCAGAACAAAGAAATACTGTATAAAAATTCCACATGTAAAAAGCCACCGATTATCATTTAAATCAGTTTTAAATGAATTTTTAAATAATTTTTGTAAGATTTTAAGAAAATGCTTCCCTCCCTTCTCTCATGGAAAGACGTGTGTGTGTGTGTGTGTGTGTGTGTGTGTGTGATGGAGCAGGGGGCAGGTGCTGAGGTACATCAGGATGTTTCTATCTCAGTCATCGTTTTCTTATAAAAATATTGTTGTGCTGTGTCAGAGGTTGTAAAAGCTATGGGGACTGATTTTATGGAATGGGTGGATCTCCAAGAAAAAATCTGCTACCTTAATATGTGGAATCTGTAAAGAGTTTTCACTTTCACATGGTTCTATATAAATGGAGATTTTTGAAATCACTTTTTTTTTTTTAGCATTTATCCATCTTATTATTTAAGAAAAGCAACTGTGGCTGAGCTGAATTTCACATTATGTGGGTTTTCACATTTAGAATCACATACTAAATTAAAATCATGTAAGGCTAGAACATTGACTGGCAGCTTTTAGCATCTTGCAGAGAAGTAACAAAATTTACTTCTGGTAAATTCTGGTATATACCAGGTGTGCAGATATTTTGTGTGTGTGTGTGTGTGTGTGTGTGTGTGTGTGTTTCTCTGAGTAAATTCTATAAAAAAAAGTTTCTTTCAATACACAAGTTGTTCAATGGCATATTATATACATTGCTATATTTTCTCAGCATAAAGCGTCCAGGAAAACTAAATTAACAATTATGTAGGCTTTGTGCTTTTTAGTGTTTTCACTTCACTACGGCATTTTGTATACTGTTCTACTCCATGTTCATGCGTGGCCACAGACCAGCTTTCAGTTCTGTTTCTCCAACCTAATAGAATAAACTATACATACAGGTTAATCTACTGACACAAGAATATCATCTTCTGTCTTGGCCTTCTTCTCTCTTTTTTTACTTAATAGGTACAGATACCCTACTTCTTCAGTATCTTGAGAAAAGAGACAGATTTAAAAATGCAGCACTTCTGTATCTAATAGTCATGGAATACCACATATATATCAAGAACTGTCCATGGTAAAGATTGAGAAATAGTCACGGAGTTTACCTTGAAGAGGTTAACATGGAAATATTCATGTGCATATACTACCTGTTTTAGTAAGCTTTTCTGTTGTTGGGACAAAATCCAGACATATATGCCTGAAATTTGAAGAGGTTTATTTTCGCTCACAATTTTGGAGATTTCAGTCCATGGTTAGCTGACTCCAAGGTAGAAACATCATAGCAGAAGGTCATGGTGGAATTAAGTTGCTCACTTCATAGCAACCAGGAAAAAGAGAGAGGAAGGAAGAGCCAGAGAAGAAATATACCCTTCAAAGGCATATGCCTGAAGATCTGCTTCCCCCAACTAGGTCGGATAACAGTCCATTCAGCTAATGAACTCATCAATAGCTCAAGCCATTGATGAAGTTAATGCCCCTGTGATTCAATCACCTTCCAAAAGCCCCATCTTTGAACACATAAGACTTTTGAGGAACATTTTCTACCCAACTCATAACACTATCGTAGCTAGCAATATTATAAACACCAAAATGAGGAACAAACAAATGTGAGAAAAGAAATGGGATCAGAATACAATGCCAGGCATGGCGTTACATTCTAGGATTCACAATAAAAGTAGTCACAGTGTCTGTCCATAAGGGTCTGATAAATGAGAGAAAGAGAATTTAGGAAGGTATGAGAGTTAGATCTCTAGGGTAAGGCTTGATATAAGTGAACAAAAACACAAAATTGCTCATTTTAGGCACAGAGATAAGGCAAGCAAATATACATAAACAGATAATTATTTGGCTCCAGGAAACGATAGAGAACAATAAATAATCCTACCCGCTCGAAGGTTTTCATTTATTTGTTTTGTTTTGCTTTATTGTTATTATTCCTCTGGGGCAGCAAAAATAAGATGTGAATTTGCCTTTCAATTTTACGCATTTGACGTACTGGCACATATCCTTATGCAGAGGTTTCCTGTGAGATACTGACAATTTTACGTCCAGGTATCAGATTAGAAGATAAGGCTGAATACATGGGTCTACATAAAGTTATAAGCCAGAATTAGGTCACATATAAATGTACAGGAATGTAGATAAAATGGAGTCCCAATAACTGCTGGGATAATCTTCAGATATGACATGTAAAAAGGAGTCTAGAAAGAATATTAGTTGCGGAAAAGTAATGGGAAAAGTTCAGAGAATAACAATGTCATAGGAGGCAAAACAGGTAAACTGAACGTCAAAATAAAGTTCAGTGTTGGTAGAAAACACATAAAGGAATTGATTATACCCACAAAAAAAAAAAAAAAAAAAAAAAAAAAAAAAAAAGGGCCGGTGAGATGGCTCAGTGGTGTAAGCGCCTGCCTGGCAAGCGCGAGGGCCCGAGTTCAACTCCCGGATCCCACATACGAAAAAAAGGGGCCGGTGATATCGCTCAGCGGCACGGGCGCCTGCTGGCGCACGAGGTCCTGAGGTCGACCCCCGGTACCCACAAAAAAAAAAAAAAAAAGGAATTGATTAATAAGAAGATAGGGTAGAGCTAAGTTATGATTTAATCATGGTTGGATTTTCATAGAAAATGATTAGTAGTTTCACAGAGATAATTTATCTGACTGAGGGTTAAATTAAAATGAGGAGACTTCAGAGTTGAGAAGTATATTTAAATTTTAGGAAGTTTACCAAGGAAAGGTAAAAGAGATAATATTTTATAGCTTTTGGAGGAAGGCACTATCGAGGAAAATTTGGTTTTATTTAGATTTAGAGAAAACCCTAAACCCCTTTGTAGAGAAAGAAAGTGTACTCAGTAGAAAGAAACTGAGAAAAGAAACAAAACCCAAGGCCTTAGAAGAGACAGGAGAAGAATGGTTCAATTGTTTTTTCAAAAGTTGAGACACAAAAAGGGGTGGGTGATGGTATAGAAAACAAACAAGTGTAGCTCACTTTGAGTGGCTTGTTCTTGGAAATTAAATCCTTGTCTGTAAGATAAAATATCTCTTTAAATCAGTTGGTTTCTCAGTAAAGGCTATTTATGGCATATGGACTTTCTGGACAGAGTAATTAATCCTCAGCAGCAAAACACTTTCCTGCAGAGCACAGTTTAGTCACATTAATTCTTGAATTGGAGACTAATAACACTTTCATGTTAAGCTTATTTTACATACTTCAGTTATCTATTTTTATTCAGAATGACCTATTTTAAAAACAAGGTTTAGTGAAAACTTGCATTACATTATACTACTACATATATATTGTACATAACTAGGTTGATTATTGCTAGCATCTGAATTAATTATTCAAGCTCCCTTCTTCTTTAATTCTTTTTGGTTTCATTAGTACTTTCACCAGGATTTGTATATAGAGAAAAGAACTTCAATATAATCTCAACCTTCCTTAAGGGAACTAACTTCCATTATGAAGCTACCTATCAGAAATCTCTCAGTCTCTCTCTCCCTCCCTTCTTCCCTCCCTCTCTCCCTTCTTCTCTCCCTCTCTCCCTGCCTCCCTCCCTCCCTTCCTCTTCCCTCTCTCCCTCCCTCCACTCTAGGTATTCTTTTGCATTCACATTTCATGAAATGTAGTGTGAAACCTTGAAAAAGACTCAGGCATTGATGAAGAACTCCATCCTTCACACTGCAGCCTTTTGAAATAGCTGCTTCCTCAGTTCAGATTAATTTAGACTTGGCTGGATAGAAATATGACATCCTTCATTTTAGAGCTGACTGGAAGTGGCTGTATGCTGAGCAGGTCACAGTGAGCAGGATGGAAGAAGGCATATCAGTGGTGGTACAGACCCTGACGAGCTTCCTTCCCTCAGAAACTAGCCTGGGGTTGAGCCGGGTGTGGTGGTGCACATCTGTAATCCCAGCACTCAGGAGGCTGAGGTAGGAGGGTCACTGAGAGTTCGAGGCCAGCCTGGGCTACATAGCGAACTCAAGGCCAGCCTGAACTACACAGTGGGAACCTGTCTCAAAAAAAAAAAAATAGAAAAGAAAAGAAATAAAGAAAGAAAAGAAAACTACCCTGGGAAAAACTGTAAGGGCAGATGTCCACTAGCTCATCAGTGTCCTGTTCTGGCTTCCTGGCTTCTTCCACTGGGGGTCACCTGGATATCCTCACAACTACCTCATTCAGCTTCCAAGTCTTAAAAATAAGAGTACATATATTGACCCCAATTCCCAATTATTAAAATAGGACAAAATTCAGGTTGCATATGTGTTGGTTTTTATTGTCTTATTAAGACATTCGGGTTATTATTGCAGAGGGTAGAACTCATGACCCAATAAATTTCAGAATTTTGATGTCTTCATCTTTTTTGAACAGCAAAATAGATATTTTGGGGGTTTTGGATGGGATATCAGATGATTTGAAATAGAAACACTAGCTTAAATTTAATCCCATTAACAGCTGTCGCACACCCACAGGAGGCCCATGAACAATGCTTAGCACTAGAGGTGCTGAGGTGAATTCCAACCATGTGGCAAACCTAAGCCATCACTTTTCAGCTTGGAGATATTTTATAATGATACAGTTTAAACAGAGGTCATAGAAAACACACAAAGCAACTCTTAGAATAATGGTTTTCAGCCTTTTGCTTAAAGCAAACATGCTAGAAGGTAACATCATGCTCTTCTCATTTCTAATGAAAAACTTTCATAAGGTCATAAATACTTTTAATATCAACTCCAAACCAACTTTCAGATGCTGCCAGTAGGAAAAAAAAAAACCTCCTTTCTCTGATGTTATCATGTTTTTCTCTAAACATTGTTAGTGTATTTTATTCTCAGTGTTATATATACTGATGATAGTTACAGATAAATGTATTTCAATGTAGAACCAATTTTGTTAAAAAGCTCAAGAGATTTGAATATATATTTTGAATTTTAAAATATTGTGGGGATTTTGCCAACAACTGTTTCACATATCTGTTATGTATAAGACACAAGTTTACATTATCTTCTCTGATTTTGTTTGAATATAAAAAATAATGTTTATGAAAAAAATTGTTTGCTTAGTTAGCACAATGTCTTGCTTAGGATTCTAAAAATCATGTTGGCAATAAAGATCAGTGAGATCTTTCTAACTTTTATATATACTGATGGTAATAATGAATACGATTGCAATAGTATATTGCCTATTGAAATATTATTTCTATGTAAGAAAAGATGATTTACATCAAGAACATAAAATGTAATCTTATTAAAACTGAAAGGAAGGTCCAGTGAGATAGCTCAGCGGCATAAGTGCCTGCCTGGCAAACGCGAGGTCCTGAGTTCAACTCCCGGAACCCACATAAAGGAAAAAAAGAGCCAGTGATATCGCTCAGCGGCACAAGCGCTTGCTGGCAAGCGCAAGGTCCTGAGGTCAACTCCCGGTACACACATTAAAAAAAAAAAAAAAAAAACTGAAAGGAAAAGACTGCTTATGTCTATAATATTCACACATTACTGTTATCTCCCTTTATTAAATTTAGATTCACAGTACTTGGAGATAGGTGGAACACAATGGAAAGGTGGAATTTGCAAATCAAAAGTGTAAATTTTTCCCACTAATATTCTTTTAAACTTTTAAATTAAGGCATTTATTTTGATATAATTACTAACTACATTAATAGTACAGAAAATTTTCTCTCATGTAAGGTATTTTTTGTACTTGGTGAAGATTTTTAAAGAAATAGAATCAAGGGTGCTTAATATATATTTTATCCATCAGAATATGTTAAAATTTTTAAAGAAAATAATAATTTTTAAGAAAATAATAATTTTAGTTAATTTTGTGTGCATACTTGCTAAAAATAATCCTATACTGGAGTAAAATAACCTTAAGAAACAATCGCCCTCAAGAAGTGTTTTGAATTATTTCAAATATTATTATTGTTTTGAATTATTGGGTCTTTTGTTTGTATCTAGAATCAGTTGAGAATATAATATGCTTTCAATGTGAACATGACTTGGAATTAATAAATAAATATCCAATTGTGTGATTATGTAATTATGCCCCATTGCATCTTGTGTTGGATGATGTCTATGAGAGAGTGACGATGAAATATCATAGTGCTTATTAAGCACATGTGAAAGATAATGGATTAATTGGAAGATTACAGGGAAAAAAAGAGTTTATGAAGAGATTTGGTAAGAGATTACTGACACTATTTCCTTTCTCTAACTGATCTCAAAAAGTGAAATATCTAAGGCACAAAACAAGCCAGTCAGGGGATTAATGATGTCTTTTTTCTTTCTCTCTTTCTTTTTCTTTTTCTTTCTTTCTTTCTTTCTTTCTTTCTTTCTTTCTTTCTTTCTTTCTTTCTTTCTTTCTTTCTTTCTTTCTTTTGTTCTTGCTTGCTTGCTTTCTCTCTTTCTTTCTTTCTTTCTTTCTTTCTTTCTTTCTTTCTTTCTTTCTTTCTTTCTTTCTTCTTTATTTTGAGACAGGGACTCAAGCTGTAGTTCAGGCAGGCCTTGAACTCACTATGTAGAACAGGCTGGCCTCAAACTCGCAGCAATCCTCCTGCCTCAGCGTCCCAAGTGCTGGGATTACAGGCATGGGTCACCATGTCCAGCTGGTAATGATATATTTTTATCACTAAGTCATTACCTTACTAGCTGGGATGTTTTTTTTTTTTTTCCATTTCTCCCCTGGATGGAGCAACTGAGGAAGTCCAGCAATTTCCAGGCAGTTAGAATGTGCCAGACAAGTGTAAGTACTACACCTGCTATTTCCTGAATCAACAGTCCTAAGAAGCCAACAAGCCTTATTTTATAGATATAAATCAGGATATGGTTTGTTAGTAATTTTTCCAGAGTAATAAATACATGTTAAGACTGTCCCTGTAAAACTAGGGTGTCCAGTTGACCTATTTCACAGGGTTGAAGGAAAGGATAGTCAGAGAGGATTCTACTGGGTCTCCTGCTTAGTCAGTCTACTAAATAAGTGCTTCATGATTTTCTTGCCTGGCTATCAAAAAGTTAAAATGTAAAAAATGTCCCATCAGTTAAAAACCTTCAGACAAGCTGCTTCAACTACTGGCGTTGATAGAGCCACCAACTGACATCTGAAATGACTTTTGTTGAATCCTTAATTTTATCACCTGGAATGATGTAACTGTGAATCTTGATACTTTCCAGGGAATTGAGTTCTGTGCAGAAACAACTATTAAATTCTATGCTGTCTGAGAATTTAATAACTAACTGAGACAAAGAACAAACTGATTATGAGAAACCTTTCTGCACTTGGTTTAGCTTGTCCACAAGTTTTAACGGAAAGATCTGTGTTGATTTCTGGCCCTAGTCTTATAACCTCAGGCCAAGAACTTCCTACATTCCCAGAACTTTTAAGATGAAAGATACTACTAAAATAAAAATAATACCTTAAACAAAGCCTACCAGAAGTGTTCAAATGTAACAACTTGGTGGACTAAATAAGAATAGAATGTTACCAGTAGTTAAACTACTTAAATAAAATACTTGAAGTATATAGTTAAGCTCAGAATAAAGAGAAGCCTCCACAGTCACCAATAAGGAGACAACTAAAAACTTAAATGAAAAACAAAAAATGTGATGCTGAGTTGTGAGCAATAGAAGGAGATATATCATATTTAGAAAAAGGTCCTGATGGCCAAGGGCTTAGTTTTTTGTTTTTTTTAATGTAAGTACCGGGGGTTGAACTCAGGACCTCACTCTTGCCAGCAGGCGCTCGTGCCGCTGAGTGATATCACCAGCCCTTTTTTTCTCTTTATGTGGGTACTGGGAGTCGAACTCAGGACCTCGTGCTTGCCAGGTAGGCACTTATGCCACTGAGCTATCTCACTGGCCCACGCGCTTAGTTTTAAGGTTGTGAAAATGTAAAGAATTATTGATCCTGGAGTGAACAAACTTGAGAACCCTCATAGACAACAGAGGGAGCATAGTTTCACAGAAATATGTACTTGATCTCAATGTCTATTTCTTCTATTAAATTTAAATTGATTTGATTTTCCTTACCATGAAGATAATATGTATATTAATTTGTGTCCTTTTAGAAAATATATAAAAGAAACAAAAGGACATAAGTTTTATTAAGACATTTTCAATTATAATATATTTGTTAGCTAGTTGGTTAGTTCTATATACGTGTTCATGTTGTATCATCATTTTCTTTCTTTCTTTCTTTCTTTCTTTCTTTCTTTCTTTCTTTCTTTCTTTGGGGGCATACCAGGAATTGAACTCAGGACCTCACGCTTGCCAGGCAGGTGCTATGCCACTGAATTAAATCCCAGCCCCTTATTTTCTTTTTCAAATCTACTTTCTTGCCTTTCTGGTCATTAAATGTTCTTCTGTATAATCTTTTAATGGTTACATATTATTCTATTATATGGGCACTACAAAATTTATTTAGCCAAAGTCCTGTTAATCATATGGATTGTTTTCAATACCTGTATTTCTCCTATCACAGATATATCAGAAATAGTCTGGTAAATTTTTGTAAACATTTTATTGTGTTCTTAGGACATTTTTTAGAACTTGAATTGCTGTATTAAAAGATATACACATTTTCAAATACGCCAAATTAAAAATACGCATATTTCAGCATTGTCTATGAATGCCAACTTCTTTTTCAGTATAACAGTTCTGTGTTTAAGCATTATTTGTTTTTCATATTTGATGATCAAATTTAATCCCTTTGTTTAATTGAGGCTTAAAAATTTTGCCTATGTTTTTATGACACTTTGTGTCTATGAATTTTCTGGTCATAACTTCTGCCTAATTTTTTCTTATTATAATAATGTTTATTGCTACATATGAGGATTTTTATACTTTAAACATTATAAAAAGAAACCTCCAGATTTAATTTAAATTTTAAAACTTCTTTCTAATTTTGGTTGCTATGGTATATCTATTTGTATTGTCTTCTAATATTTACGTATACAGAAATGTTTTATATATGTATATATTACAAACATTAAATTATATGTTATACAATTTATATGTACTTATATATAACTTGATAATTTCTACCATATTTGAATACTAAGAAATACTACTTTCTCAAAAGCATATAAATATTCAGTATTTTAAGAGTTGTAATTTATCTAGTTTCTATGGTAGTAATCAGTGTATGCTAGGGAACCAAATTTTTTAATTGATAGTTAGTCATGGGTTCCCAGAGAAGTTGAGGAGGTAATATAATATCCATCTTCTTTAAAGAAGACATTATTATGTATTAGTATTTAATATCTAGTCTTACGCCTTTTAATGGGCATTTGGTTTGATATTAGTTTCGTTTAGATATAAAGCTTTATAATATATCTTAATACCTAATATGAATTACTTTCATTACTATTCTTTATGTTATTATTGATAAGAAGTCATATTTAACGTATTACATTAGTAAAAATTATTAAGTTTACTGATACTCAAATTTAAATAGAAGTGTAGAAAAATAAACACTTTGAAAAATAATCCGATAGTATCTATCAATATTTAAATGATGTTTATCTCTTAATCTGACATTCCCATTTGTAGGAATTGGTTTTAAAATGTAACACACTTTTAATAATAGTAATCACTACAGCATTGACTATGAGGAGCAAAAACATGAGAATGGCCTAAATGCCCACTAATAGGGATATGTTTATTCAGTTATGATGCATCTATGTAACAAGTACTATATAGCTGCTAAAAATAAGTTTATACTTTTGTATACTGATGTTGGAAGATGATCAAGAAATATTGTGCAGTGAAAAACCAGGTTTCATAACACAATGTATGTTGTCATCCCATCTGGAAAAAGAAGAGAAAAAGAAAAGTGTTATTTTGCATAGAATTTCATACATATATATTATATATATATATATATATATATATATATACACTGTACATGCATATCTTTAAGAATATTTTAGATGAGTAATTAGTTTTTGGATAATTATAAAAGGAATATTTAACTGTGGTTACCTTTAGGCTCTCGACTTTTATAGTAAGATTTGATGTTAGAATTTTTATTTTTAACTTTATTTCTTCTTATCCATGTACATTTTAGTAGTAATCACATTTCTTTTTTTAGATTAAAAATGCAGATAAGATGTTCTCCACTATTCAGCCTCTAAAGAGAAGATAGTTTTCACTTGATGTATAAATGTTATAATTTTTATTAAACTATTTCATATTGTAACCCATATGGCTTGGATATACTGTATAATTTTTTATTCTAAGTGAGATTGTTCTTTAGGATTTTATATATGTATACTTTATTCTTGGCTTCTCTCTCTCTCTTTTTTTTTATGTGGGTACCAGGGTCAAACTCAGGATCTCGCGCTTGCCACCAGGCGCTTGTGCCACTAAGCAATATCACTGGCACTTTTTCCTTTTTATGTGGGTACCGGGAGTCGAACTCAGGACCTCGCGCTTGCCAGGCAGGTGCTTATGCCACTGAGCTATCTCACTGGCCCTCTCTTTTTCAAGATCATATATCTATACAACTATAAAAGCAAAAATTGGAGAAAATATGGATTCGAATTGTTTCCATATGTGGAAATGCATCTTTTAAGAAATTTTTTACAAATGTGCAATCTTTTTGAGGTAGGAAATCGGCACCAAGAACACTGACATTTTCTCCAGCATGAACCCTGCCCCAAATCTTGTTAATTTCATTATGCATATAAATGACTTAGCTACAGACTAGTATCTCTAACCTTCTAACTATTATATTCCTCTCCTCCAGTATGCTCTTTACCCTTTCTTGGACATTCACTTCCAGGGTTTTAGATTAGATTTCATCACATCCAGATAACTGAGGTCTCCCCATAATCTCTATTTCATATACTCTGCATGGTTCGTCTTTACAATTCCTGTCATCAAGCACCTCATTCAGGCAATCACTGAACCCAGCCAGGACTCCAATTTATCCATCTTAGCACACTTTCATTTCATCAAATACATTAAATTCCATGGTCAGTCGTAATCACCATTTCTTATATCTACATATAAACTTACCAAACCTCCCCATTTCATGGCTTTCCTTTCGTAATTTCCTAGCAACCTCGTTACATCCAAAAGCGCCCTTTCTCCGTGCCTGCAGCCATGAGGCTGAAACATAAGCACAAGCAGGCACTTCACGATCATACCACAGGTCCCAAGACTACTTATTCTCCCAGCTTCAAGGACTTAGAATTCACATCCTCTTTTCTTCTTCTCAAATCACCAATACTTCTACTTCGTCTTCTTTCTCATTTGACAACTTTGCTTCCTACATCACTGAGAAAACTGAAACTACAGAATTCAATCACTATGTATAGTTACCTACCAAGCTCTGTACCCACATAACCTGGCCTCCCTCCTGTTACCTAAAGTCAACTAATCCCGCTTCTATTATTATTATTATTATTATTATTATTATTGTTATTATTATCTACAATAATCTCCACATCTGTGCACCAGATCCTATTCCTTCTTACTTATACCAGGCTATCACATCTGCAAATTCTCTCTCTCTCTCTCTCTCTCTCTCTCCCTCTTTCTCTCTTTCTCATCTCTAACTCTAGCTCCTATTTCATCATATAAACATTTTATTATAGTTCATGCATTTTAAAATATTTTTACACCTGATAGGATTCTAATGACCTCCATATCGCCAAATCCAGTGGTCCATCTTCAGTTTTCCTATTTTTGACCATCTAGCAATACTGGTCAGTGCATCACTACTTCTCCCTTCTCAATGCTCTTTTTCTCTTTTGGATCTCAAGACAGCAAATGACCCTGACTCTTCTCTTACCTGTTCACTCCTTCACACTCACTGTATTCTTCACTATCCATTTGTAACTTCATTATTTAAAAGTGTCCCTGGTTCAATACCTGATTTTCTTCTCTTCTATGTCTACCTCTACTTCCTTGGGGTCCCAATGAGTCTCATGTCTTTACATAATGATTACATCAAAAAGCTTATCTCTAGCTTTCAGCTGAAGCAGGCTTACATGTCTAACAGCTTATTAGACATCATAAAATGATACCTAGTAAATACTTCAGAGTTAACATACCCAAAACTAAGTTTCTGATATTTGTTCTTCCTGCTAACCTGCTCCAACTCCACTCTTCCTCATCTTATTTGATAGGCAGGTACCTTCAGTTTTCTTCATGCTCAGGCTAAAACTCTGCTGTCACCTTTGGTTAGTCTCTTTTTTCATATCTTACATCCAATACATCAGGTATTCCTGGTGATTTCATCTTTAGAATCATCCAGACTGCATATCTGACTGTATCCTACCATCTGCACTGCAGCTACCCTAGTCATGACACCTTGTCTATTCTGTATCTCTGCCTTTGTTCTTAAGTGGACTTTATTATTCTTTCTCTTCATAACTTATTTCCTGCTCAAAATCCTGAAATGCCCAATTTTTGCACAGTGAGTACTACCTTATAATTACCAATAAGACCTTATTTAATCTAATTCCCAGTGCATTTTTTTTACCAAATTAATCTCCAATTTCTCTTTCTCTTTTTTACTGTTAGTATTTCTTGAATATTACAGGAATACTTTACCTCCATCTTTTAGGCAGTTTTCTCTGCCTAGAGGCTTTACTTCAGACATCTTTATGACTGACCCCCTTAACTGCTTCAATTATGTGCCCAGACATAATTTTTAATGATACTGACTCTGAATATCTTATTTAAAATTTAGATCCTCTTCTTCTAACCCCATCCTATCGATCCACCATATTCTGCAGTACAGTTTTTTGTTATCCTTTTGCTTTATTATTCCTTTTCCTCCCCTGTTTATAACCCTTATCACATTTGAGCATACCCTGTATTCTCTCATCTGTAAGGTAAGCTCACAGTAGATAGAGGTTGCTATCTTCCTGCAGCACTGATATTTTCTAAGTGTTTAGAGTAGTTTCTGCTATATGGAAGGGAATAAAATTGTTCATTGAAAAAATAAATGAGTCTTAGAATCTTAAAATGTATTTCTTTAAACATACAAAAGGAAATCCTGCTTTCACTTTTACTGGACTGATTCAGACTTGCAAATAACCAATACAATTTCTCTGAATTTTCATTCAGTATTTATGCCAATAAGAATGAAATTCATATTGATGTTCTAACACCAAGATTTACAGGAGGATAAATGTATCATTAATACTGACAGATGTTCCTTTCCTGATTTATATAACATTTACTGTATTTCTCATATGACTTTATTATTCTTTGCTTGCTTGTCTGTGTTCTAGATGGTGTGATCTTCAAAGTTCGGAACTTAGTCTTCATATCTGTCTCCCAAGTACGCAGCCCAGGAATGGCATACAAGTTGAAAACATATTATTTTGGGCATATTATTTTAAAATGCAGCCAGGCATGGTGGCATGTGCCTGTAATCCCAACACTTGGGAGGCTGAGGCAAGAAGACTGCTGTGAGTTCCAGGCCAGCCTGGGCTACATAGCAAGACTCTGTCTCAAAAACACCAAAAAAAAAAAAATTAATATTGTTCCAGTGTGTTCTAAGTGTCCCTAGATTTCTCTATGAGAAGTCCTTTAATTATTGCAACAACCCAGCAGAAGGAAGTGTACTCTCATTTTTACAGATGTGATAAAGCTGGGCTTTCATCCAGGACTCCATTCTCTTTCAGGCAATATAAATGCCCTCACTGACAAATCTCTACCTATCATATCATAGAAAGTGAAGTGTACTTTCTTGTTCAGAAGGGAGTAAGAGTAATGCTTGCAATTTAAGATTTTTGGGGCATATTCTGGCTTTGTTTTTAGTTGAAAGCCAACTATTAGGTTTGTGAATTAAGATGCAGTGAATGTTATTTTACTGCTCAGTTCAGGGGGGAAAACTTTCTTTACCTTTTTGTGTTTTCAGTCCCATAAATAAAAATATTCACTGCCTTATTTTATAGAAAACACCAGAATCCAGTCAAAATCACCCACTTGACTCTTCTAATGAGTCTGCATGTATGTCATGTTCTTAATCTCTGCTTAAATATCTGTCTTTGTTAAATACTTAATGCCTATATTTCTTTATCTGTGGGAAGTTTATCTAATATAAACATGCCAAATGTCCACTAGAAAATATATCATTTTACTTATGATCATATACTGAAAAAAATTTCTGCTAAATTTATTTCTGCTCTTAATTTATGCCCTTCTGGAATTTCAAAGTCCCAGTAAGAATTTTTTACAATATCCAGTACTTCCGAAAATATATTTGAACTTTTTCCCTAATTAGATGTAACTCAAATATCACTTCCTTTCTGATGTTCTTTTCTGTTCTCATATGTAATGCGTGCTTCCACTACATCCTGCATCTATCTCTACACTTATAATGCATATTAGCCAGATATATGTGTATCAGGGACATCATGCTTCATATGAAAATGTGACCCGTGTAAGGACAGTTATTGTACCTTACAGTTCCACCAGACTACACATCACCCTGCATATACTGCTTTCCACAGGGAGTGATCGATGTGTTACCTCTACTTATTTCTCATCAATATTTTCTCCTCAATTGGCAAATTTGCCTAGAAAATACTGATCATGGAAATTTCTAGCTTTTTCTTAAGTTTTATGTAAATATTCATAGTGTTTTCTCCACTATATTTACATTGGTATCTATATTCATAGGATAATGTGTTGATGTAAAACTGATTTGAAACAGACATCATCATGTAGGGGTGTTCATTTCATTTCCATTTTACAAAGAGTATAATAATTTCCAATTAGGTACTATATTTGTTAAATGCCTTTTTTTTTTATATGTGGGTACTGGGAGTCGAACTCAGGACCTCATGCTTGCCAGGCAGGCGCTTATGCCACTGAGCTATATCACCAGCCCTAAATGCCTTTTTATCATTGGGATATACTTCATAAACTTTTTGGATCCACTGAACATAATGCATTTAACTAATTTATTTTTAATATTTTATTATTTTGTGTTACTATTTTGTACCTTGCTTTTCGTGTATTATTTTAGGGTTAGGGTTAAGTAGCTGAGAAGGTTTATTTTATTCTATTTAAGATTTTTATATCTATATTCATTCATGACATTTATTGTAGATTTTGATTCTGAAGATGTTCTTTTGGTATACAAAATACGAAATGTATACTTGCTTCTGAGAATATTTTTGAGTAATCTTTCTATTTTTTAATGTTTCAAGTTTGTTTCTAAAGTGTGCAACAAATTATTTCTGAGTAATTTCAGGATTTCTAAAAAGTTCAAATCAACTATTAAAAATTTTTATTATTTTACACATTTTAAAAGTAATTTTCCAGGTAAAGTTTTCTACTTCTTGCATTGCTGTGACAAATTTATTTTCAGACATGTTCATTTCCTAGAGAGTTTCAGTTTTAAACATAGTTTTTGCTATTAAGTTTGTGTTTTGCTGTGGTCACTTTCATCAACTTTTGACTGTATTTGTCTTTTCTTTCCTTCATTTTTAAGACAAAGTTGGCTGAAATTTTCCCAGTTTATTGGAAGCTTTAAATAAAGTCAGATATGTTTCTCAATTATTCTATTTGCTAATCTATTTTCTTCTGTATGTTTCCTACAATTGTGTTGAATTTCTACCACTTTTATGTAATAATGCACTACCATAGATGTTATATGAATTATGAGTATTTTTACCTCAAAAATTTACCTTTATAAATATAAAATTACCTTACTTATACATGTAACTTATTTTTGCCTTGAGATATATATATGTAATATATATAATATATATATATAATATATATTATATATATTACGTTTCTAATAACTTTGCAAAACCTACATTTTTATTTGTATCTGACTGATATATATATATATATATATTTTTTTTTTTTTTTGTGGGTACCGGGGGTCCACCTCAGGACCTCACGCGCCAGCAGGCGCCCGTGCCACTGAGCGATATCACCGGCCCTTTTTTCATATGTGGGTTCCAGGAGTCGAACTCGGGCCCTGGCGCTTGCCGGGCAGGCGCTTACACCACTGAACCATCTCACCAGCCCTGACTGATATATTTTTACCCACATTTTATTTTTAATTTTGGCAATTTGTTCCATGCTTCTTTCAAATAAACAGCATCTGTTCAACTTTTGCATTGTGATCTAATTTAGTACTTCTTGTTAGTTAATGTGAATCAACCAACTCACAACTTAATATTATAAGCAGTAAGTATATTTGTTTCCCCTCTCACAATTTGTTTTATGGTTTCTACTTTTAATCCTCATTATTTTTTTCTGATTTGCCTATTGGAATATATTGACTACAGTTTCGTCCTTCCTTTTCCCTCTCTCTATTGTTTTCTAGCTATTTGCAATGCAAATATCTTGTTTTCTTTCAATTATCTTAAAAGAATAAAAGTCAGTATCATAACAATGAAACAATATTTATTAACTACCTATGTAAGATAATATTAGTTACTTCCTTCCCTGCCCAACTATTCTGTAACATATATTTACTTACATAATATGTATGTGTGTGCATATATATATATCATGCACACACACATATAATATGTATATATATGGTATATGTGTTGGACTAGGGTGTAGCTCAGTGCTAAAGAGCTTACCTAGCATATTTAAGGCCCTGGATTTGATTCCCTCTAGCACAGCAAAATAAATATATACATAAATGAAAAATAAAATAAATTACATATCATTTAGTATTGCTTGCTAAATGTTGAGAAATGCTCTTCATAACTTTAATGCTTCATAATCATGTTGGCAATAATGACTTAAATATAACTAATAGTAATTTCCCCAATTCTTTCCATCATCTTCTTAGAGCTCCAAGTTCTTCTTAGAACCGAAGAATCACTTTTCCATGAAGGACACATCAATGACATAATCAGCTATTGCTGTGTGAGAAAGTTTCTCTAACGCCCTCATATAAGGAAAATTTCAGTGGTTATGCAAATATTTTCTTCTAAAATATCTTGCTTTTTTAATCTTCGACATTTAGTATAGGGAGAGACACTATACAGTCAGATTTTTGCTTTTTTTCTCTCTCTTTTCATGAAAGCTATTTCTACCAGAAACTAAATACATTTTTCCCCTTTTTTTTTCAACCTTTTCTAGCTCAACAGACTATGTCTACAATTGGAGGCGCTTCATTAACGTGTGAGTTACCTGGTGATATCTTATGATTTAAAGATTCCATTCTTTCTTGATATCAAGAACTGTTGCCACCACTATGTTTGGTTACATTTGTATTCAAATGACTGTCATCAGTTATATTGTCATTTACACTGGCCCCTTCTATGTCTTTATGTTTTTAATCACTTCACTCTCGTCAATTTACTCTGAGAACTTGGGAAACTTTTTGAGTTTGGCTGCTACTTAGCAGATTCAATTTTCTGCATTTTCAAATTTACTGTTAATGTTAAAATACTGTTTATATTATATTTATGAATTTAGCTATTTTTTTGTGTGTGTGCGTGTGTGGGTACCGGGGTCAAACTCAGGACCTTGCGCGCTAGCAGGCGCCCATGCCGCTGAGTGATATCACCGGCTCTTTTTTCATATGTGGATACCGGGAGTCGAACTCAGGACCTCACGCTTGCCAGGCAGGCGTTTATGCCTCTGAGCCATATCACCAGCCAGAATTTAGCTATTTTTTAAAAGTATCCCTATTGTCTCCAATGGGATGCCTTTGCTGCAGCTTTGCTTTCATCCTTAAAGTGTTTTCTTTAGTATAATTAGAGTGTATTTTAACACTGAAATATTCTCTCCCACTTGTAGTGATTCTGTTTCATACCTTCCCCAGTTACTGAGAACATGTTCCTTATTTTGAACAATTATTGTATATCTTTTCTTTGGCTTGTGATTTTTTTTCTGCTTACTCATCCTTACAAAGGATATTCTATGTTGAATGATATTAAGAGTTGAGGGAATTCTATCAAATATTAATTTCTTGTAAGCATGTTAAAATCTTTTGGGGAAAAGGAAAAGCTTTGTTTTGATGGTTACTACTTCACCTTGTCTTAACTTTACTTGCTGAGAGGTTTAGTGAGCTAAGGAAAAGTCCAGTCACAGCAGGGAAGGTGCCGGTTTGCTGGCCAGGACTAATCACGGAAAGTGATCATTTCCTGAGTTCAGTGCCTTCCCTGAGAACTATATTCCTGTGGGATACTTTATCTGGCAAGGCTCTCTGCTCCTGTAAGCCAAGCACTTACTTTCTCAAAAGGCAAACGTTTCAGAAATACTGGTGCGATCTGCAGTGTCGTACCACAAGATGCACAACTTGTTCTTTTGCCTTAAGATCCAGCTGTGGTCACCAAGTTTTTCAGTCACTTTCCTCGTCGCACGGGCAAAATATCTGACACTCGCAACTTAAAGAAGGAGAGGTTCATTTTGGCTTCCTTTTTTAATCAATAGTTGGCCGGCTCCAAGGCAGGAAGGGATAGTGGAAGCCCCTGGGTGGGGAAAAACTGCATGTCACACTGGCCTGAAAGCAGAGAGCAGGGGATGGAAATACATCCTTCTAGGTCACACCCCCAGCGACCTGCCTTCCTCACCAGGCTGCACCTCCTAACAGTCACCCACGGTCCCATCCTCTTTCAAAAGCCTGCCTGTGAGACTGTTGGGGGACATGTAGAGATAAACCATAACAGCACTCTACAATTCCTGCGATCTTGCATAGCATATTGGCTTTCCTGCGATCTGGTCTTGCTGAACTGTATCTAGAAAAAGACATTTATGGCATGTGCCGCTCTCGCCCCTTGGTTTCCAGCAGGGACACATGTTTCTCCTTGATACTTTTCCAGTTATGTGAAGCTGTTCTTATTTGCATTAATAGAAGAATAAGTAGCAGTATTACCTGCGACCCAGTGACTCTTTAAACCAAAAGTAAATGCTTTCGAATCCTAAGGCTGTTAATAAATAAAAGAAAGATATAATAGAAGTGTTTACTGACTCTAATAAATATATACTTTTGTTTACTTAATAGAAAATAATAATTATCTTTCCCTTCAGAAACGTTCTCTCCTTTTTAATCTCACAGTACTTTATTTGTTCTATCTCCCTTCCCCTCCCTTTTCTTTTTCTTCCTTCCTTCCTTTTCTTTTTCTTTCTTTCTTTCTTTCTTTCTTTCTTTCTTTCTTTCTTTCTTTCTTTCTTTCTCTCTCTCTCTCTTTTTCTTTCTTTCTTTCTTTCTTTCTCTCTCTCTCTTTTTCTTTCTTTCTTTCTTTCTTTCTTTCTCTCTTTCTTTCTTTCTTTCTTTCTTTCTTTCTTTCTTTCTTTCTTTCTTTCTTTTTTTTCTTTCCTTCTTCCCTTTTTCCTTCTTTGGAGAGGAGACATTGTTGCCTGGGGGGAAAAGCACTGGGCTATGAACCAGAAAAATAGATCTAATACTGTCATGATTTTAAATCTGGAATGTCTCCAAAAGGCTCATGAATTCAGCAGTGGGACATTTGGAAGGTGGTTGAATAATGGCAGTGCTATGCTTATCGGTGGATTAATCCATTGACGAGTTCAGTAGCTGAATTCGGTTTTAGGAGGTCGAGCCTGGTTGGAGGTGGGTCCCTGGGGAAGTGACCTGCCTGGAAGGGTGTACAGAATTCTTGTTCCTGGCTCCTCCCTTCTTTTTCTGCTTCCTTACTGCCATAAATTAAGCTCCTTTCTTTCTGTCATGCCCTTCTGCTATGCCCCCTACCATCCTGTTTCTACCTTGAAGCCAGCTTGTCCATGAACTGTGAGCCAAAATAAACTTCTTTAAATAGTGGGTGTCTGGTACTGTATTGTGTCTCAAAAAGGGAAAGTGACTAAAACGAGTGCTAATTACGGATACGCTTAAATTCTCTAAGCCTCAATTTTATCACAGATAAAATGCAAGAAACAAACTGGATTTTTTCTACAGTGCCTTCCAGTCCTATATTTCTTCCAATCCATATTAGAGTCATTGCAGGGCTGATACCCATTTTTTAAATAGAACTACAGAGTAAATTTAGAAAGGGGGACATTGTTTTTCTGGCATTTAGAAGACAAGAGGTTGCCTTACACTCCTGTTTTGGAATATAGGGAAAATAGAAATTACATACTAAGTCCTCAGTGTACTGTTAAGCTGTTTAGCCTTGGCTTTGCTCTTTTAACTTTCTTTTCTATTTATTTTTTATCACTTGAGGGAAGAAAATATGCTGACCCACCTCAAGTCAGTTACATATATTGTGTTAGATTGATTTGGGCAATCTTCCCTATGGACTTTTGCTAATGCAAATTATTTCTAACACAGAATATTGCTCAGGTTCTCATAGCTTCTCTGAGCTTTCCATCAATCTGGTCCATCTACATCAGTGTGATTGATAGGGAATGGATTTTAGAAGTTGAAAAAGAGAAAAGGAAAGATATTTCAATCACACTAAAAAGTTGAACTGTAGTAAATATTAATTATCTATTGTTGCTCTGGGCGTGGCTGTATCTGCACAATGAATATGGCTTTGAGTGTTTTGGTTATCTCTCATAGAAACAGCCTCTATGTTTTTAAAATGATAGTTATTGAAAAATGTCCCAAGTGAAAATGCAATAGAAACAAACAGGTGTTTTGTCCAGATGTCTATCCCTGAAAGTGATAAAATGATACATATTATGGTTTATAACAAACTCTGGACATCTTGCTTCTGTGTATGTGTGCTCCATGTCCATCTCTTGCATAGCATTCCAGCTTATCTATTACTTCAAAACTTTGTTGTATTTTAAAATATTGACTCTTCATTATTATGAGTTCTTTGATGAAGCAAAAATTCACCTTTGCTTTAAATGAATATTCCACTTAAAAATATTACTTATTTTTTAAATAAAAGGATATTTTTTATTAATGCTGTTTTCATGTTCAGCTACATCAACAAACTTTAAATAAAGGGAAAAGTTAATTTTACTTTTTCAACTAAATTTATTTTACAATATATTTTTCTCTTTTATATTTCACATTAGTTAGTAAAGACTCTAAATTTCATCTTTCTTTTTGGAAAGGTCATGATTTTACTTTCTGTTCTAGAAATACAGTTTATGATGGTCTAATGAACTATGGAAATATTCATCTATTCTTATAAAGCATGCATAACTTTTTATTACTAAACAATATGTTTATTATTGTAATTTTATTACTAAACAATATATTTATTAATAATATGTTTTATTACTAAACAATATGTGAAGTTCTTTCAAACTTCACCCAAACTTTACCTTTCTGAAATATTTAAAAGTATGCATTCTCCATAGTTTCGCATTCAACTTCAAGCTGACTTGAGTTTCTTTCTGAAAAAGGTTCCTCACAATTGTCCTTGATTTTAGTCTTCTTTTTTCAATATTTTAAGACAGAATAATTTCTGTTAAGTACAACTTTCATTCTGTTTTCTTCCATAAAATTCAGATGGCATCACAAGGAATTACACTTTAAGTAAAATAATTAATGAGAGCTGGTAAAACCAGAGACGGTTTGTCTTACCTGTATCAAGTTGCCAAACCTTGGAGTCAGTTTCAGCTTCAGCTTCTGCAACTTCCTCTCCAACATGTGGTAAAACTTCACACTTTGTTGAAGGAGCCTCAGAAATGCTCCAATCATTCCCTTATCCCCATTATTTGTGCCTTATCATAGTTTCAGAGATGCCAATCAATACTTACTTGACCCCAGGCCCTTTAGCCCATTACAAAGAAGTACAGCCTGGCAGGGAGTACAATAAAGAAATCTGCTCACCTCATGGTGGTGGGAAGAAAAAGAGAAATAAAAGAGGAGTCCGGGTCCTAATATCCCCTCCAAAGGGCATTCCCCAACATGTCCAGGAGAGTTTCAAAAGGACCTCATCTCTTAAAGATTCTACCATACTCTATTAGTGCCATGGGTCAGGAACAAACCCACACATGCACATTAGAGGGACACTAGTCCAAATCACAGCACGTAAGACATCATATTCTCTTTTACTCATATGAAAAATAAAAGTCAGTATTAAGGCAGGAGTTACCTATGTATGTATGAATCATTACCTAAATTTATGTTTTTTAAAATCATGTCCCAAATGTCTGTATTTTTATTGTAATATTTCACTTCATGTCTAATAGCCAACGAAATAGTGATTTTTTTATCAGTGATCACTGCATTATTCTTTCTGGAATTTTTCAACCTCAGCCTTTTCTTCTAACCTTTTTTTAGCAGGATCTTGCACAATACTTCATTGAAGTGGTCAGGTAAATTTAATGTCCTCTATTTTTTTAAATTTATCTATCTATTCATACACTTTGAGTTTTTCCTAAGGCTAAAAGTTATCCCCCTTGATCTCCAAGCTTAATGATTTCTTCTTTGCTCTTGATCTCATCCTATCCTTTTTATTTCAAGAGAAAGTACTCTTAAACAACTTTTCTTATCTTTAATTTCTTATTCTTCATTAAATTCTTTTTTTTTCTGCTTTCAGGAAAGCATGGCTCTTTCAATACTAGGAAATGTGCTCCTTGGTTCTATTTTGCCTCTATTTCTCTGCCCTTAACTGTAAATTTCTTAAATAAGTTTAGCTCATCTAATTTCTTTATTTCTTTATAACCCATTAGTTGTTTACTCACTCTTACAGGTATTAAAATTGTACTTTTTAGAAGTATATCAGTATTGTATAATATTAATACTGCATAATATTTAATATATCATGTAATACATTTTTCTTAATATTTCATTTCCTTCTTAAAACCTTCAGCTAATTGCTATTGACCTTTAGCATTCTATTTACCATCTTCTCTACTGTGCTATTGTCCTTCCCAAACTCAATCTGCAACTTGATCTAAGCAAGAACCTCTCTTTTACTCCAACTAGTCTTTCCGTCTGCTATTGTCCTAATTTGCCTTGCTTTCTCTTGTCAGTCAGAGAAAAGCCGCACTTGGAGCTTGGACTCTGCTCATGATTTCCCTTTCAACTAGATGTGCACTCAGGGTACCCTTGAAAGCTCAGCCTAAATACCACCTCATCTAAGAAAATGTCTAATCACTTTGGCCCTCAATACTTCTTATTTCTTAGAAACAAAAATAGGTCTTTTTTCCTCTATTTTTGAGTAAAAATGCTTGAGTTGCAGTTTTGCATCTTTCATTCATTTGCTATGGTCACTGACATAGTGTAACATTTTAGTTTTTCCTACTAAAAGATGAGAATATTCATCCTTCCTTGATCCACCTCTCTGGATTGCTACAAGTGAAAATAAAATAATGCATATAAAGTCATTTTGTAAGTTTTTAAAAAGGGAATCGAGCATGCCATTGTCACGAATAAATTGTATACTACCTTGCTGTCTTGTAATGCTTTTGTACATTATTCTTTTATATTGTTTCTAAACCCAGTGTTGTCATTTAAATTTCAATGTCTTTATTTTGCCTACCTAATAAGATTTTGAATTCTTTGGGGTCAGAGAATATTGATGAATCCAGCTTCTGTTAATTTTAAAGTTGAATATCTAACGGCATAACAGGCTTTTGCTTCCCATTAATGTATGAAATCCACTTCTGTGAAGTTTGCACTGTCCTTCTGGCCACGTGGGTATGGTAAATGGAAGATGCCCAACAGGAACACTTTTAACCAAAAAGGTCAACAAGAAAACGAAAACGGATGATTGATCTGTTTCAGATTTCTAGGACTGTCTTGGTATATTCACATAGATTTAAGGAAAACAGGAGGTAGAAAAGTGGTACTGAAGCTTTGGTTCATAACATGCTTTTCATTGAAATACACTCTCCATAAACTAAAACAACCACATTTTTTAAATGAGCATTAGTTTGAATTTTGACGAATGTGTTCTGCTTAACCATTACCACAGTTAAGATGTACGATATTTCTATTACCCGAATATTCTTCCTAGTCAATTGCTCCTACACTGAGATACAACTACTGTTATGATTTCTTCACGTATATAGAACAATAAAGTATGTATTCTTTCTTCTTGGTTCCTCTCAGTCAACACAGTTTTTTTTTATAGATTTAACTATTTTGTTGCATATATCAGTACTTCATATTTTTTTGTCATTGTTGAGTAGTATTCTACCACATACCTTATGTTTTTTTTTTTTTTTCAGTCACCTATTAATGAACATTTGAGTTGTTTCTGGGTTTTAGCTATTATGAAAAAGATTGTTATGAATATTCTAGAATAAGTCTTACATGAGTGTATATTTTAATTACTCTTGAGATTGCCAGACTTAATAAAAAGCAAGGCCAATGATACTCTGCTTTCAAGAGACATATTTTTAAAATAATAGAGACAGGCTAAAAGTAAAATAGCCAAAGATATAGCATTCAAATACTAAAGAAAAGAAATCTGATATGGCTATATTAATTTTAAATAAAGTATATTTTGAGACAAGGATACTAACAGACAAAAATGATCATTTCATATAGGTGAAAGGGCTGATTTTTGCCAGACATAACAATCATAAAAGTATATAATAAAATCATAGTTTCAAAATCCAAGAAGAAAAAAATGGCAAAACTACATTGAGTCAACAAATCTACAATTATTAGAGGTTTTAACAGTCTTTTCTTAGTAGTTGATAAAACAAAAAGACAAACATTATGTCTTCGTTACTTTTCTTTCATTGCTGAGACAATACTGACACCCAAAGTTAAAGGAGGAAAGGTTTATTTAGCTCACAGTTTGTGGAGGTTTCAGTCCATAATCGGCTGGCTCCAAGTCAGAGTGGCACAATTGGCAGAGGGGCAACCATTCATGGCTGTGGAAGATGACAAAAGCAGCAAGTGAGGAGGAGGAAAACAAGCCTCTTTCTGCCTCTTTTATCTTTTTTTTTTAATGTGGGTACCAGGAGTCGAACTCAGGACCTTGTGCTTGCCAGGCAGGCACTTATGCTGCTGAGCTGTATCACTGGCCCTGCCCCTTTTATCTTATCTAGACTGTTGGGATTAGGGCAGTGCCAATCTGATCAGTGGACTGTTCAGCAATCACCTACCCTTAATCCCAGAACCTTAATCCCAGCATTGAACCATGAATCAATCACAAAGTCTAGATTCAGCTACCTCTGAAAAAGTCCCATCTAAAAGTGCCTGAGGTTTTGGGGGAGCATCTAGACACAAACCATAACATTCTGCCCCTGGCCTTCCAAAGACTGATCCCTTTATGCAAAAGGTATTTAGTCCATCTCTAAGAGTTGCCAAAGTCCTAACAGTTTCAGCATTGATAAAAAGTTCAAGTCCCAAATGTCCTCTGAGATTTAAGGAAAACTCTTAATTGTGAGCCCCTGTACAAATGAAAAGAAAGTTAAACACTTCCAACATTCTATGACGTAAGATAGACATTATAAATGAGGGGGATACAAAGGAATTGGACCAAAGAAAGTCCAAAATCCATCAGGGAAGACATTAATTCCTGTAGTTCCATGTGCAGCATCAGAGGCAATCTGTGGCAAGATTTGAACTCCAAAGGGCTTGAGTGGCTCTGCCCCTATAGCACTTCTGGTGGTAGTAGCTCCCATAGTTTCTCTCTTGGGCCTGTTTTGTCCCCTCCTTGAAGCTTTCCTTAGATGATCCACACTCCTTGCTTCTCCAGACTTCTGGGGTCTCCACTGCACCTTTGGCTTCACACTCACAGCTTTACACTGCCTTCTCAGAGGCACACTGCCTGGTCTCTCAGGCCTTCTGAAATCTGGGTAGAAACCTTCTTGACCCCACAACTCTTCCATTCTGCATGTGCCTAAAACAAGGACCATATAGATGAGGCCAAGGTCTGCAGCCAGCTGGAGCAGCAGCCAGGCCTCCCCCTCTCCTGGCTGTAGGGGTTGAGTGCCTGTATCTCTGAGAACTCCAAATCCAATTCTGAGGAAAAAATTCTCTATGCTGCCACCATTCCAGAATATGGAGTGCTGGGGCCCTCCTCCCAAAGTCCCTCACTTTTGCAATTTTGAGGCTTCAAAGAGTGGAGTCCTGCTTTTTGTGATACCCTAAGACCATCTTTTCTATTCTCCGGTTCCTTCTCAGCAATCAAGATCTCCTCTGCTCTGTCTTCATAGTCCACAGCTTTACTGGAGCTTCCTTTTTGGACAAACTCACAATGTATAAATCATTCTGCTGGGCTTTTTGCTCTTGATTCTCAACATAAATCTGGCTAAAATCCCCCAACATTAGCCATGCCACTGCCCCAACATTAGACTGCTTTAAATTTATTCCACCAGATTCATTAGTATGCCACCCTTAATCTCAGTCTCAGATGAAGTCTCTGGACATGAGCAAAATGCAGACAAACTTTCTGGCAAGCCATGAAACACTTCATCTGGAGTCCAAAAACCAATGCTGTCCTTCTTCTCAGTAGAAACCTCCCGAGCCTGATCTTTACTGGCAGGATTTCTATCAGCCTTCTGGTCTTCTGAGCCCTGACCAGAATTCCCCCATACAGAACATCCTAAGGTGCTGCAGCTCTACTTTTTCAGCCAGGTTCTCTGAACCTTTCCAATCTCTTCCCACAATCCATTCCCAAAGGCTCTTGAACCACGTGGTCAGGTATAGTCACAGCAAGGGCCCCACTTCTCTGATACCAAATTCTGAGTTAGTTACTTTTCTCTTGTTGCTGAGACAAAATGCCTGACACCCAAAGTTTAAAGGGGAAAAGTTTATTTAGCTCACAGTTTATGGGGGTTTCTATCCATAATTGGTAGACTCCAAGGCAGGGTGACATACATATTTTCAATTATCAAGCATGAAGATCTAATTAATATTTGCAGAATATTATACCTAGCAACTGCAGAATATGCATGATTTTCTAGCACACATGACCATATACTAGGCCAGAACATAAGTTTCAATCCATTTCAGAGACTACTTGTCTACAATGAAATTAAATTAGAAACCAGTGACATATGTAGAAAAAGTCTGTTTTAAAAAAACTTAAGCGACTAAGTTTTGAATAATTCATCTATTTATCAAAGTAAGAATCATGAGGAAACTTAGAAAATATTCTAATCTCAGTGATAATTAAAATGCAACATGTTAAAAATCTATATATTCCTGCCTTTAACTATTTTGTCATCTTTGGAACTGGTTAATCAATTAAGATTTTATTCGCTTCAGAAGAAAAATGAGGAAGAAAGGATGGGCAGAAAAACAGACCAAATGCTCCAAATGATGGGACTCATGTTCACCATCAGTCAATAATTTTATTCCACTATAATTGTAATGAAGCCACTGGCTAAACCAATAAGAAAATATCTTTTTGTTATGCCAATAAATACAATGGTAAATAAACATCTTGACATTTTTGGTAAGTCTCATTGAGTGATGTATATGATGCTTCCATTTTCACCCAATGAGATGCTAGTGGAAGTATTTTGGATAGTGCTAATATTGACTGAGATTATAACTAAAGAATAAGTAAGATAGTGATTAAAGAGTTGAATAGGCAACCAAGGAAAGTTGTGAAATGTCTGTTATGAGAAATGAGACAAAACCATCTGCCTCTGATTTTAGTTCAATCTTTAATGAATATAAGAAGCCTGACTAAAGGATCTCTTAGGGGCTCCCTTCCAAACACAAAATCTATTATTTTAATTAGTATTGACTATAGTGCCAACATAAGAAAAAAAAGCTCAAGATCTTATGATGAATTTATACCTATATCTCTCCTGTATTCTAATTTATAAATTTTTACTCAGAAGAATATTTTCTTTATAGAACTCAAACCATTACCCCACCACATGATCTGTCTTTTATGAGAAACCAAAAGGAAGCTTGCAATTTGTGATCATGATTTGAACTTTTCAAAAAATGTGTGAGTCATGTCTTGCTCTTTGATAATTTCAAAATGACAAGGTTTTACTTTTATGGATCAGAAATAGCTTTAAATTTTTTGGCATATTTTGTTTGGTTGAGAGTGAGAAAAATAAATGAGAAATGTCATTTATAAGTATGAACCCAATTATGAATGCAGAAAGCAAATAGTCACTTTATAGAATGATGGTAGTGACAGATTTTCCTGAGCCTTTGTCTTTTTCCCTTCTTCAGCCTGATCTTTTCCCTATGTCCTTTGCAGAGGAAACTAGTGTAGCGATATGGTAGGATGGAATTCACATAAATCTAACATATGTGGGTTTCTGAATCTAAGTACATGGAGAGAGATGCTGTCCAAAATCTAACCATCTTACAAGTGCCAGCAGTACGTTTAAAATTCACATACATGGAAATAGATAGGGAAAATTTAAATATAGAATGCAGGAGATAATTTCTCTTTGTTTTAAATGTCCTTTCTCCATTCATTCTTGCGGGACCACCTTGAAATTTAATAATATTAAGAAACAGAAGAAAATGAATTATTAAAGTTATAGCCCTTTATATTTCAAAAGAATATTTCACATTCAATAATCTGAATTCATTTCAATAACAATGTTATGAGTTTAACCAGGACTACAATTATGCTTATTCTGAGGAGGAGAGAAAATAATATAACTTTTTTAATCCGATGGTCAAGAGATCAAGTGAATGAAAGACTAGAGTGGCTAAGTCTTTATTTGTATTAACTGTAATCTAATAGGAGTAGTCACAAGCAAAGGAATGTGTGGGTGAAGGCAGCTGTCAACATACTGAATTGACAAATACACTGCCAACAACCCTATATTTTCGCAAGTAAAAATAAAAAGAATTATGTAGCAATACTTGATTTGTAGTTATATCTTTTCAGTTTTGCAATTTATTTTTAAGACTGCATTTTGGTCAAAAAAGAATATCATTCTCTAGTCTTTCAAGATTTCTACAAATATTTCTAGACATTGAAGAGAAGCTTTGTCTACATCCCTGATATTGAGCTGTTTCTCGTTGCTGATTTTGACTGTGGTCATCTCCATTCTTGGGTCCCCCCTGCAGCAGCTGTCTAGGTTAAGGTTTTTCTGGGAAGCCCGAGAATGGCTCTCCTGCCTTCAATCTTTCTTCTGTGCTCAGGCAGAAGACCTCGAATGGCAATGAGCTTTCCTTTTATTTCTGGTGTAGTTGCTGCTTCTCAGGGTCTGGCTTGGTCTCTGATCTTGACATTAACATCACAGGTGTCACTGGTGAAACTGCTGTGAAACCAGATGGCAGACCTAACTGAGGTTGGCAGCATTTGTTATTGTGCTGACTGTCACTGCTACCTGCTCTACTTTCTTGTTCCTGAGAATGTGTTATTGCCTTGGGTTGTCATTTTATTCACTCAGTGTTATTTACCTTCCTCAGGCCTTTCCAAATGTATCTTTCTGTAAATCGCAGGATGCATTAACTTGGCTGGCAACCCTTTCATGCAGGAAGGTTTTGACTAAGCTGCCTTCCTCACCTTTCTTTGGGGCTTCTGCCTAAATCTCATTTCCTCAGCAAGACTCCTCCAACCACCCTAAGTAAATAAAGAGTTCTTCCAAATTAATATTAGTGCATGAATAAAGCATAGTCAGAATCTGAGTACCAAAAATACTTGGTTAAAAAAAAATCTGCAGGGCCGGTGAGATGGCTCAGCGGCGTAAGCGCCTGCCTGGCAAGCGCGAAGGCCCGAGTTCGACTCCCGGAACCCACATACGAAAAAGGGGCCGGTGATATCGCTCAGCGTCACGGGTGCCTGTTGGCGCGCGAGGTCCTGAGGTCGTCCCCCCGGTACCCACAAAAAAAAAAAAAAAAAAAATCTGCAAATTAGCTCCTTAATATCAATAGGGAAAAACTGCAAAGAAAGAAATTCCAAACGTTCTGGGCTTAAGGTTTCAACATCAAGGCAACTCATTTACATAGGAAAGCATGTGTGCGAACACATGGTTTAATATATTTGCTGAAAATACATTATTTATACTGTGAATCCAAAAGATACAAAACGGTTCATTCTTGATGCTAAAAAAGAGGCATGAAGAACTCAATAACATTAATCTTGAATGCTTTCTTTATTGAAGCTTAAGAAACTATGATTAGTTTTATTTTTTATTTTTTTGTGGGTACTGGGGGTCAAACTCAGGACCTTGTGTGCCAGCAGGCACCCGTGCCACTGAGCAATATTACTGGCCCTTTTTTTGTATGTGGGTACCAGGAGTCGAACTCAGGACCTCGTGCTTGCCAGGCAGGCACGTATGCCACTGAGCTATCTCACCGGCTCAGTTTTATTTTTAAAATTAATTACATTTTATTGGTAAGATCCTTCTCTTTTCACAACTTTTGACCTGGTTATACAAATGAAAATTAGGCTTCATTATTAATTCTGCACTACATATTTATAAAGCCCACATATGATGCATAAACACTAGAGACTTGAAAATCCTTAGTAAGCTCCATAAACTTCCTGCCCTCTGGGGTCAGCACCAGCCAACAGTCAGGAAAATGGAGCATACTATGATCATCTCCTTGATGTTGAGTTATTACCAAGTCCAAAGTTTATGTAAATGATCTTAACAATTAATGTAATTATATCTTCATTTTTTCTTATTCAGTTAAAGAAAAATTGCTGCTCTTTTTTGTTAAAGCAATCATAGAATCCAGAAATCAGAAATGATTTTAGAACTATACATTCCAATTATTTGCCCAGAAAAACATCCTTACTATGGATCTACTTGAATATCTGTGATAATTGAAGGTTATTTCATTTTTAAAATATTTATTTTGTTTTGCACAAGTTTCAGAATTTGATCATTATGATTTGTATATACTAAAAAGTAAACTGAGAGACAATAAAATTTTCAACAGTTATATGAACAAATTACATTTCTTGAATCAGACAACTCCAGACCAAAAATGGTTTGGGGGCTTGCCAGGGTAACTCAAGGGAAGGCTTTTATAAGGCAAACATGAAAATGAAGCAAAGAAAACATTTGACTGGCTATGACTACACAGTTGCCATATTTGGTCTATATTTCTGGAAAGTCCATTAGAGATATGGTTATATAACTATTTTAATTGACAGCTTCTGATTGGTTAATCTTAAATTTCACTTTTCTTTGATAGAGGTGATTACAAGAAAGGGCTCAAGTTAAATTTTGCTTATTTTTGCAAATCGAGTTAAGGTGAGGTCACGTGTGAGGTCCAATGGCTTTGTGTACTCAAGGATTCTTCATGTCTTTGTGTTAAATAATTAAAGATATTGAATCAAAAATTTCTTCTCTAAATCTGTTACTCTTAGATCTGCCTTCTAGAGCCACAAGAATCTGTTGCATACCCATCCCACTTCAGCATGACAACTTGTCCAATGTGACACTTCTTTGAAATCTACTTTTATTCGATTATTTTGAGTGTCCACTTTGTGTAAGGCATTGCTTTATGTGCTTTATGAGTTACAAGGAGGAATACAGTATGACTCAATATTTAGGTAATAGAGCTAATTATTTTTATTTTCACAAATAGTGTGTGAAAAACAAGTGTTCTTGAGTTTGAAAAAGTAAAGTAGTGTACCCAGATGTAAGAACGTGAAAATATTCATGGGAAATGTAATATATGAGATTTAAGAATGCTTGTCTTAGTCACTTTCTCATGGCTGGAAAAAAATACCTGACATCCACAGGAGAGGAAGTTTGGTTTGGCTCATGATTTCAGTAGATGATTGGCTGGCTCCAATGCAGAAAGAGCACAGCCTAAGCATCTGGTGAAGGAAAGCTGCTCACATTATGGCAGCCAGGAAGTAAAGAAAGAAGGGAGGAGCTGTGGAGGGAGATAGACCCCTTCAGATCAAGCTCCCAATGGCCCACTTCCAACCAGGCCCCACATCCTAATGGCAAGTCAGTTATAATGCTCCCATGATCCAGTCAACTTCTGAGTACATGAGAGTTTGGGAGGATATTCTAAATCTAAACCATAGATAGTATTTGGCCCTTGGCTCCCAAAAACTCATGCCCATTTCTTTATGTAAAATGTATTTAGTTCAACTCTAAGAGTCACCAAAGTCTTAAGAATTCCACATTGTTGAAAAGTACAAGTCCAAAGACTCCTATGAGACTCAAGGCAAACTCTAAACTGGGAGCCCTTATAAAAATCAAAAAGAAAGTTAAGCACTGCGGACATACAATGGGTAAACTTTCCCATTTTTAAAGGGAGGAATAAGAAGACAGAAAGGAATGGGATCAAAGTAAGACCAAAACCCAGCAGGGCAAACATTCAATCGTGTAGCTTCATATCCAGTACCTGAGGCAACTTGTGGCAAGACATGAGCTCCAAAGGGCTCAAGCAGCCCCACCCCTACAGCACTGCTGGTTGCAGTTCTCATGGCCTCTCTTGAGGTGGCTCTGCTCACTGCCTGTGGCTTTTGTTGTTGTTGTTGTTGTTGTTGGAGCTGCACCGTGGTGAAGTTGGAGAAGACATCATCACTGAGTTCATATTGAGCAAAGATTGGAGTTGCTAGGGGAATGAGCCATGCAAGTATCTGGGCAAAAACATTACAGGCAGTGGGAAAAGCAAGTGCAGAGTCGGATGACTGAGTTGTGTCTGTAGTGCTTAGAGAAGCTCACAGACACAGGACAGTACAGGACAAGGGAAGATTTGGGGGTAATGAAGGAGGTGGCCAATGCAAGCCACTGTCTGTGCTTTGACTCATCCTCCGGATAAAATGGAAGGTCATTACATACTTTTCAACAGAATAATGATTTGACTGTCTTGTATTTAAAGGTGATCAGGTTACTACATTGAGTAGACCAAGAATAAAAGAGAGAGAATCATTACTGGACATGGCTACATAGGAATCACACAGGGCTTCATGCTTAGAAGTTCCCCACATATGAAGTCTAATGCTCTGCACTAAAATTTTGTTATTTTTAGTAGCCTATCTTTGCATTTGCAAGTAAAGTCCATGGAGTTGCAACATTTTGTGGATCTTCATGTCTAGATCTGCCTACTACCTCCCTGCTGGGGACAGGCTCAATACCACCTGCATCTCATACCCCTTGTGTCCTAGGCTGATCACCCTTTCCCTTCCTACATCTTCCCAATGACCTCTGCCACCTTCCATCGTGGAGAACACAGGATGTTGTTGGGGAGAGTCTGTGTTATACTCTCACTAGCTATATTGGGGTTTGGAGACACGAATGCAGGTCAGATTTTAACTAAGATCCCATGCACTGGTCTGGCAGCACCAAGTCGTGTGAGCCACTCAGCCTCTCATCCATTTCTAATTCAGACATCAGGTGCGGAAGTTTCAATCCATTAGGGGTCACACCTCCAAATGTAGTTGGGGCAGCAGGATCATAGGGTTGAGTGGGTTAACTTTGATATCAGCTGGGTCAGGCCACCTTATTCCAGCTACTGGTGGCAAGGGAAAGTGGACATCCAGGGGTGGAAATCAGAGGTAGACACAGCTTCCAGTGTAAATCTAGAGTGGCTATGTGGTTTTATGCTTATCCTCTCTCTCCTGTGCTAGGTAGTGCAGCATTAAAAGAAAATAAAAAACATCAGATCAAGGAAGAGGGCACATAAATGAGAAAAATTTTTATTTTTTACTGTCTTGTGATGTCCCCTTTTCCCTGAGACTTAAACAAGGGGCTTCATATTTTTATTTGTGCTGTAATACATAATGTTAGTTATTATGTTAGTAGCCCTGGAAATTGCAAGATTCTAATTGAAAAATCAATCAAAATGTCTGCCTACTACCTCCCTGCTGGGGACAGGCTCAATACCACCTGCACCCCATACCCCTTGTATCCAGGCTGATCTCCCTTCCCCTCACTACATCTTCTCAATGATCTCTATCACCTTCCACCATGGTGACTTGAACCAGGGTTTTGACAGTAGAAAAAGTGAGAAATAGTTGGAATATATATATTTATATAGAACCAAAATGAATGCACTAGTGGATATGGGGATATAGGGTTAGTGAATGAGAGTGAGAAAATGGAATAAAGGATGACTCTAAGGTTTCTCACCTGAGGAACTGACCATAATTTATTGAGTGAATTAATGTATAAATAGGTAGATAGATGATAGGTGATAGATAGATAGGTGATAGATAGATATAGGTAGATAGAGCCTATTTTGTATCTGTGCATGGAATACATTAGTGGTAATGAAGGTGCAGTGGTAAAAGCAAATCTTAAATGTATTTCTTAGAAGTTGGAATATAAATATTCAGTGGCACAGATCACAAATTAAAGAAGGAAACAAAGGCATTTCTAATGAAGAAAAATAAAAAGGAATAGTGGCAAGGAAATATTTAAGAAATGGCAAAAATGTCTGGAGAAGATAAGTTCCAATTTTGGAAATGTTCACTTGAGGCTCCAAGAATAGACAGCCAAGGAGAGATTGTGTACATGGAACACTAAACTGAGGCCATCACCAGACTGGTACAAGCTGGAGTCAAAAGAATGGACAACTCATTGAGAAATAAAGAATCATCAGTCATGTTGATGTATAAGCTCCTTGTGAATATGTGAGCTCTTCCCGCATATCTGGGACCAGAGTACTCAGCATGCAAAAGTATTGGGACACAATTTCTGTTTTCCAAACAAGTCAAGCCAGCCTCGCCACAGCAAGTTTATAATGGAGAGTAAGTTATTCTAGTTTGTCTACTAGCAGTGTGCCTGATGGTCTATATAAGTATCTTGGGTATAAGCAGGAATTGGGGATCCAGTGGCTTACAAAAAATTAGATATATTTCACATTACGCCTTAAAGTTTGTATCTTAATGGTACATTTCTCATTTATGAGAGAAAAATGGAACAATGAAATAGATTTAGGATCTATATGAAATCATACACATATAATTTTAAACTTTTGCTCAACGTGGCAATGGTAAGTTACCAACATCCATAAACCTTGATCACTGCTGCATCTGGAATGTAACAATACTACTTCCTTCACAGATATTGTAAAGATTAAATAAGATAATGAAATCAAGAACCAAGGGTGCCAGAAGTTAGGCCCTGTGTTAACACAACATGAAGAAACAAACCCATATTCTTTTATGATGCCTCTCTTCTCCTCTCCTCTCCTCTCCTCTCTTCTCCTCTCTCTCTTTCTCTCTCTCTCTCTCTCACACATGCATATACACACATGAACACATAGAGGTGAATACAAATTTTGTTTGTAGGATGTTATGAAATGAAGCTTGGACATTGTTTTTTCATTTCAAATACCTTCCTCCCCACTAGTTCTAACATGGAGGAAATATTTATATATTCAGAGCTACTGAAGAGGTCTATTTACTCCCTCATGGAAGAGGATAAGGGCTGACAGGAAAAATTTAGATAAACGTCTTCCATAAAAGGGAAGAAATGAGGAAAACTAAGCAATAAATATTCATGAGAATATAACAAAGAGAAATGCCTCACCTTTGTGAAGAGAATCACACTCTAGCAAATTTTTATTCCTTATCTGATTATAAAGATCCTGAAGTAGAATTTTGTGATCCAGTGATATTCCAGCCATCAAAAACAAACTAATTTATCATCAGATTAAATGTGACTTTCTGCTGATAAACCACTTAGGAAGGGGTGAATTATTTCATGAGTATATGCTCAAGGCTCATAATGTGAAAATGAAGTACAGGAAATTTTGGAACTAAACTCACATTTAAAGAAAACAACCATTTTTCTGATCAGTACGTACTGTGTTTAAGTCTTTTGCATTTTATTATTCTCTGTTCTTAATCTATAAGAGAAAAATATGTGAACCTGGTTATTAAGAACTTTCTTATCCTTTTGGAAATGGTTATGGAAATAAGCTGGTGCATTCAGGCTAAAGGGAGAGTGACACACAAAAACCAGCAGGTAATAATCAAAAACTTCATGAAAACATAGCCTCAAATTTATGGAATAAAAAGCCTGAAAATCTAGAAAATAAATCTTCAAATAATATTTAGTAAACCCTTTCTTAGTTGATATTCACATTATTCTAATGTAATGAAGAAAAATAAGGGGAGAGAAAGCAAAATTAAGAAGTTATCTCCAGAAAAAGACATGTCTCAGTCTTTCTCATCTTTCTTCACTCATGAATATGAAAGCCTCTTAGTTTGTAAAAATTTATGTACAACCATTATTCATAATATAAATTTTTACATGTTATGTATTTATCTCTAAGATTTAATAAACCAATTATTTTCAGTACATATAAGTTTATCTTTAAAGTGCTTCCATAAATGTTAATCTTTAGGAAATGAAATTAGAATTATATAATAATTATTACCCTACATCCTTACTTTTTTATTGACCCTTGATGTAACTCTACATATTTTGTTTTCAGATTCCATTATGTGTGCTAATATGGCTTAATTATATTTTACATTTTAATTTAGACCACTAATGTTCATTTTTATGTGAGAAAACTAAAGAAAAGCAGCCATTGAAAGGGAAATATTATAAACATTAGAAACCCAATTTTGAATATGTTCTTGCTCTCAACTACTTCAAATAATTTTGATTGCCTTTGCCATTATTCATATATATTCCAAAGATGATGTCTGGTCTTAAAAGTTTCAATACAATCTGTCTGAAAAGTAATACAGTAAATGTAGCTTAAAATCTTCAGGTAATATATGTCATATAGAATTCTCATAAAATAGCAGTAAAATGCTAACAAGGATCAGAGCAAAGAAGAAAAGTTAATGCATGATTTCTGAAATTTCCTCCTGAGAAATTATTTTAAAAATACCATAATTCTTATTTCAAATATACATTACACAGAAGTCTCTTTGAGATGGGAAATTATTCAAAGGTTGTTCATTTTATGTCTTGGTTGTTTTGGTAAAACATTTTGTATTCAGCTTTTTAAATATTCTAAGGCATAATCACTTCTTAGCTTCAATGGGATAGAAAGGGATAACCCTGTAACTAATATAATGTCAAAAAAGCTACACACATATGTTGGTGTGTTTATGACAATGAATGATTCTAGAAAAATAGTTAAGCATTATATAGTCTTTAGAACATGGCTCTTGTAGCCAGAGGGCATAGGTTTAAATTCTGACTCTGCTACTGTACTTGCACTTGTAAGAACTTATACATGTTGCCAATTAATTATCTTATCAGTGCCTCAGTTTCCTCATCTTTTAAATGAGAATAATCACAGTAGCTACTTTTTCAGGTTGTTAAAAGGATTAAATGGTTTCAAAGCTCTTAAAATGTTACTTGACAAAAAGTAGATACAATGTGTTGTAATTACGATCAATCTCTCCCTCAAGATATGTTTGGCAAATCACTTTGTAAAGTTTTTAATACCTTATCTATTTTTTTAATTAGAATCTTCTGAATAACAAATAATCTATTGCTGAGCAAATCTGTAAAGATAGATGTAAATATTCATTTGATAAATGAGGCTGATGTTCACCATAGACATTTGTGTGTTTCATTATTGTAGGATAACTTACTTTTTTATTTTTTTGTGTGGGTACTGGGGGTCGACCTCAGGACCTTGCGCGCCAGCAGGCGCCCGTGCCGCTGAGTGATATCACCGGCCCTTTTTCCGTGTGTGGGTTCCGGGAGTCAAGCTCAGGCCCTCGCGCTTGCCAGGCAGGCGCTTACACCGCTGAGCCGTCTCACTGGCCCTCAGGATAACTTACTTTGGTGAAGGGATTTTTCAAATATTTTGCCTAGTCTACAAGTTGGTATATATGGAAGATCATGTGTTATTGCCTAAATATTGAGACACTGAAAATGTGACTAGTGTGTAACGAGAGCACACACTTGTTTGGGTTTTTGGTGCAGTATGAATCTTCCCCTTATTCCAGTAATGGTACCCCAACTCTGTTTTCAAGGAACTTTCTTATCACTGCTGAGCTCTGACTTTCATATATTTCAAGGGAGGCTTTTTCCTTGTTCCAGTAGTGAGCCTGTGGCTGAGGGATGACTCTTGGTGCTCAACTTTATCTTGGACCAAGTGATGACATCATGATGGGCATGTTAGCCAATAGGAGCCAGTGAGAGACAATGAGAATTTTGCTGGGACTTTTTCCCTATTAGATTTAAAATTGGGAAGTTGGACAGCTGCATCAGTTATAGCATCATACCACAATAACAATCTGTAAAAAAAACCAAAAAAAAACTGTCACTACGCAAGGCAGAACCAAAGTATACAGCACAACTATGTGCTAGAAACATCAATTGAGCTCTGGAGTCATCTTCTGTTTAAAACTAGCCCTAGACAATAAACTATAAACCAATAGATTACTTTCTCTCTTCTTTTAATTTCTTTTTCTTTTTTTGCCTCAACTAGTTTTGAGTCACTGCTACAGTGAATAAAATAGTTTTTCTGGCTAAATCTTTCCCTTGTTGATGTCCAATGAGTTAATTTTCCAATGAAAATGATATTAAAATAAAGATAGAAAATCTACAAATATATAGGTTTAATAGCACTGTATCTTATAATTGGTGATATTAAAATAAAGATAGAAAATCTACAAATATCTAGGTTTAATAGCACTGTATCTTATAATTGGTGGTACTGCTTAATTTTTATTTAATCTTTAGTCTTTAGTTGCATAAACAAGTGTTTTGTTTTGTTTTGTTTTTCATGACTGGGGTAAGATCACAGATATTTGGTGTTAGACTTCGAGTTTGAGTTCTGCATATTTTATTTTATTGGACATTTCCTAATTTCAGTGTATCTCTTCAGTTTTCAAATAAAGATGATGAAAGGATTTATTTGATGGAGTTAGGGAGAAAGTTGGTTTAGACTACTGACTGGCACTTAATAAGTCCTCAAATCTTAGCTACACTGTAAATCAGGAGATGGGTATTTAGGTTCTCACTTGCCTATTGGTTCTTTATTCTGATTGCTTTTCAATGACTCAAATCAGACATAAAATAGGTTGATGTGTAGTTGGTTAATTTTATTTCCCTAGAGAAAGTTAATTTGTGTGACAGAAAGGCTGTTTCTTTGTTAAATTAGCAAATAATTTTATTGGCTTTCAGATACTCCAGGACTGAGACTAATGTGAAGTCTGACTCTTTGTAATATTCCCACTAATCTAATTGATGTTTTATATGGATTTTTATTTTCAACCCTTCCCTATTTGCTTTCATTTTACTTTTAATTTAAATTTTTTATATTGGTCGAATGCCTTTCTGGCAGATAAAATTAAAAGCATAAGTAGAAGCATTATTCGTTGATGAAATTAATCATTTAAGTCAGCAAAGTCTTAACGTTTACTTCTAAGACAAGCCTGGAGGATCAGAGCTCTGTTCCTGAAAGCTTCAGGCTGCTTCACATTTGCCTGAATGCACTGTATCTCCGCTGTCCCCAGCCCTCTAGTGGCAGTTATAATAATGCCACTTTGTAGTCCCTGCACAGGAAACGATGGATCTTACTTCAGTTACCAGAATCCTTTTACAGGAAGTTAGGTGTGGTCTTTGAAGGAGAATTTAAAAAAAAAAAAAAAAAAAAAAAAAAAAAAAATTTTTTTTTTTTTTTTAAAGCATGATGGAATTTTAGCTGCAGTCTTCTTGGTTCCAGCTTATCAATCTCAAACTCTGAGTGTAAAAGATTCTCCAGGGGTAATGTTTTAATATTCTTATTATGCTTATTCTCTGTGATGCTTCTCCACCTTACAGTAGAATCCTTGGGGGAATCTGCAGGGGGACCACTTTCATTTTGAAGCTACTGACTGTATGTTTGAGCATGTCTGTCCTATTAGACCATCCAGGCATGACAGTTTCCTCCCTTGAGTGTGCAAAGACCATCTTCATGCCTGTGTGTCACTGAGGGTCTCTGGGGATGGGCAAGGGGTGTTTTGGAGATACTGTGATACTGGGAGGGCAGTCTGGTGGCTGAAATCTTCTGGTCAACTTCAAAAACAATTTATGGAAACTATACAGTAGCTTATGTTAGTTCAAATTTCCTCTGCTTTATCTGGTCTATACTGCAGAAATGAATTGGATATTAACATATATTACTCTTACAAAATGCATCTCATATATTTCAGTAGGAAATATATGTGGAGGTTAAATGGACTGATATTAAAAAGGAGAAATAGATTAGGTGATTTTGTGCAGATGAAATTCATGAGTCAAGATTTTGATTGCATTGTTCAAATGGTAGAGGAACTCCTGGTTCAGATTACATTTGGAATGATTTGTGTGCTTTGCTGAGTTATCTACATGAGTAAAATATGATTTGAATACCAACAAGACTTCATTAATGTTATCATAAAGACCCATGTAAGGGGAGTTTTCTTAAAACTATCTTAAACTTATTTTTCAAGTCCGAATTCTGAAATGGACTACTGGGCTAAATTTTGTAAAATGGGATCTATTTGAAAAAAAATAGGTTATCCCTACAGTATTTCCTAAGGTACTGCAAATTTGTTAATTTAAGAAGCAATAGGCTAGGTAGCAGCAGGTTGCTGAGCCAGGGGGTCCAAGCTGCAGACTGCTGAGGCGAGTGACTTCCTGCCTGGTTTGGCAGGAGCTGGGTCCCTTCCTGTGCAGCTTCCGAGCAGTTCCAAACACAATCAGGCATCTCCGGCTCCTCCCCACGCTCTTGTTTTCAAGCAGTATCTACCTATGTTTCCACAGCCTGGCATTTCAAGATTTCCAGATCTCTTTACCAGGTGTGATGATTTTGAATAAACCTTAAAGGTGATAATTTGGGCCAAGGGGAACATAGAAAACAAATGGAGAGGAACGTACAAGAGCCTCATACAGCCTCGGTTCTACAATTTTGTGCTTTTTTAGAAATCTGTTTGGATCTGATATATTTTCAGAAAGAATGCTGAAAAGATGGCTGCCAAAATAGTCACACAAGTGAAACAGCAAGCACAAAACAGTATCCTCCATTTCCAAGCTCTGAACTGGGCATTTTCCCCCAAGTAGCACAGTCACTGAAAACATTCTGGGAGTGGGAAATCAGATTACCTCATAGACACCTACTGAAAGTGCAAGAGAGATCTCTGTGCAAGCAAATGAATGCATGCATGAGATTCCCTGAATGCTAAATACAGCTTCCTTCGTAAATTATGTCTTCGCTTATATTCTTTGTGTCAGAGCTCAGTGTCGTGTAGTGTCCACAGTCACTTTTTATCCTAATGGTCATTGCTTTCTTTTCCCCCCCTGTTTCTGTAGCACTTTCTTATGCAAGGAGCTAAACAGTGATAAAGGAGCAGGATGAAAAGATGGCACAATCAGTGCTGGTACCGCCAGGACCTGACAGCTTCCGCTTCTTTACCAGGGAATCCCTTGCTGCTATTGAACAACGCATTGCAGAAGAGAAAGCTAAGAGACCCAAACAGGAGCGCAAGGATGAGGATGATGAAAATGGCCCAAAGCCAAACAGTGACTTGGAAGCAGGAAAATCCCTTCCATTTATTTACGGAGACATTCCTCCAGAGATGGTGTCGGAGCCCCTGGAGGACCTGGACCCCTACTATATCAATAAGAAAGTGAGTTTTTAGTCAATTTGCTTTTACTTCCTGTTTCTTAATTGTTTCTGGGCTGCTCCCTGAGATGATGGTGAAGAATGCTGTTCTCCTCTCGTCTGTCTAACGTGTCACTAGGATGCAGGGTGGGCCTGACCAAGTAATGGACTAATTATTCTAGAAGTATTGGGAAGCATTCATTTGAACCTGCATTCTTGAGACAAGCAGAGAACTGAAAAGGCATCATGCAATAGGGTGATTAGGAAGGGTAAAATTCCATTCACCTTCATGCATACTAATTGCATCTTAAATTGAGTGCAAGTTAACTTGATTCTTTTGCAATGTGGTGAAGTGAAAAGAGGAAACTGGAAGTATATTTTGTATATCTCCAAGAGCAGTATCTAAGTTGCTCTTTATTATCTTTAGCTCTATATAAATCACTTTGATCTTCAGCAGGTTTAATTATGACTCCACACCACAGATCTTCTCCTTTTTATGACTCTGAAGAACAAATAATAGCAGGTAACTTGTAAATGCTAAGAAGTTTCAGCAAAGAATACACCTGGAAAATCTCAAAGTCCTTATGAGAATATTATCTAACCAAAACTTCATTTTTGTACTTCATTTTGCTTGCTTGTTTGTTCTTTTGTTTATTTATTTTATGTAGTCCAGGCTGGTCTCAAACTCACAGTGATCCTCCTGGCTCAGCCTCCCCCCGCAACCCCCAGGTGCTGGGACCACAGGCTGCGCCAACACGCCCAGCTAAAAGCAGTTTAAAAATAGTGATGTTAAAATTGCTAAAGATGCTATGAATTCCTATAGTACTGACTACAAATTTTCTCTATATCCAAATCCTCACATCGCTTATCAAATTTGTTAAGAGAGTTTATAATGCTCAAAAAGAAAAAAGGCACTACCATCCTGTCATATGTTGGTAATTAGTATATTACTATGTTATTTTATAGAATAATGTATATTTCTAGATGTATGATATCATTTTCCTCAAAATATCCTTATTGTATATTCTAAATTCTGTCTTACATTTTTTGTTTTCTTTTTCAGACATTTATAGTATTGAATAAAGGGAAAGCAATCTCTCGATTCAGTGCCACCTCTGCCCTGTACATTTTAACTCCCTTCAACCCTATTAGAAAATTAGCTATTAAGATTTTGGTACATTCATATCCTTTTTCTAAAAGTTACTTAATATGATATTTTTATCTTTGACCAAATTACTGAGCTGAACTTTCTAAATAAATGTGGTTGGCAATGTTATATGCACTTTCTTTGTACTCAACAGTTAACTTTTTGGAAAATGAGATTTTAAGCAAGTAAAGCACTTTGCCACATCTTTTAAGTATTTCTCCTATCTCTGACTCACTACTTCTGTTTTATTTTCTCTTCTACTTCCTTCTGAGCTGTTTGTTACCTCAAGATTTTATTAATTTTATCCATATTACCAGGCTCATATATAACATTGTTATACAATGGGGTAATTTCCATGTACTAATTTTCTTTACTGCTGGTGGTTTGGAAAATATATATACATAATCTGAACTACACAATTTTTTCTCTTCTACGTCTGAATTGTAGTACTTTTTACTTTTTATTTCAACATTGAAAGTTTTGAGTTAATAGATATTTATAACTATATTTGTATATGTACTAACCTTCCAATATTTCTCCATGTTATTTTCCCAATAGCATTCCACTGAAGTTTTTTTCTTTTTTCTTTTTTTTTCTTCTTGTTTTGTTACTTACTTTTATGTTTTATTTCAAATGTTTACTTTCTGCATGTTCTCTGTTCTCTTTATGGAAGTATCCACTTCCTAGAAATGGGATTGATGATGCCTGGATGAAATATAGTGATTTGATTTCCTCCTTAAATTTAAATAAAGTAGTTGGGGATGTGAGGTTTTATTTGAGGCTGGGGACAGCAGTCTGGCTGACAGCTAGCCTTGAAAAGCTAAGAAAGCAAATATTTGGAAGATCAGGCGTGTGCTGAGCAGGAACATTTACAGAAAGAATACAGAAGCCTTGGGACAAGAAGTGTTATGAATCTGGAACCAGAGGTATAGCAGGGCAAAATGAAATTTAGCACAGATTCAGGTAAGGCTACTTTTAGTGTCTTTTCCTCTTTAGAAAGAGTTACATCTTGGGATTCAAGTCCCGAGCCTGTCTTTAAGGCTAGAAGCATAAAAACTCTCCATCTTGAGAAGGCACAGACAATATTTTAAATTAGATAAGGAAGGAATTCAGGCAATGGGATGAGCCTGGTATGGTGTCTTTGCCTCAATTCTGGGTGGAGGGGAGACAAAGCATGTTTGCAGGCTTGCCTGGAAGTGTGGCAAATATATCTTTAGAAGCATGCCATCCTCTGTTTTTTGCTTCTCATTCATTCCTTGACCAAGTTTTGCGTACTCATCAGTATATTTTCACTTGATATTTATGTTTTAGGTTTAAAAATTGACTATGAATTACTTTACACAATATTTCTTTGCTGCTATTTTTCAAGTAAGAGAACCCAATTGCACATAGAAAAAAATCATTTTTTTGAGTTAGCATTAAAAATGCGTAATAAAGTTGGAATTTATATTTATATTAAGTTTCCTATAACTTGTGTACTACACCATCTCCCCATAAATTATTCACCTTACTTTTCTTAAAATTGCATTTTCCCTTACATAAACATAAATGATATGTAAAATTATGTGGAAAACTTAAACTTAGCTCAATACTCTGTAAACACTGGGAGAATGTATATTAAGTAAGTGACTGTTAAATCAGAGGTTGGAAAATCAGATACCAAATAAGTGAAAAAGAGATTTGAATGAATCAGAAAAATCTACTTTATCCTCTATTTGAATGATGAGAAATATTTCATCTTGGGCTTTTAGCCCAAAATAGAAGAAAAAATGTAGACTTATGTTTATATTCTTTGCAGGAGGATCACGTGTTTCGCTGAAATCTGCTTTGATCTGCAGTTTTTCTATTTTTCAATGCCCAGTATTACCAATATAAAATTTATACCTGCATTGTACTTATTCATATTTAAATATTTGTTATGATTATCTGAATCACCAAAATTCAGGAATTTGAAAAATATGTGACTGATGATATAAATTAACAATGATTAATAAAGTTAATGGATTTTGAAACTTTAGAGACATACTATGCTAAAGGTGTACAAACCTAACTCTTGTTACCCACTGTTCTATTTTAAAATCAACATACTTGTATCTGTTTTTGAGTATCTGTCAGGACTTCTAACTGAAATGGATATTTGTCTACTAAAATGACACTTATGCAACGTGGAAACAACCTATTTGAGCATAATGCCTTATCACCTGAGACTTACTAGAAAATAAACATTCATGTTATTAATTAATATTTAAGTATATTTTACTTTATTTTATATTGTTAAATTCTGCTGTTGTGAAGTACAATTTTTATCAAGAATCATAAAACTGTGGCTAGGTCCACTGTAATATAAATTTCATCGGCTCTTAATTTGCACCTTATGTTTATTTTACATCATACCTTTTTTGAAAAATGTAGAAACTTGTATGCACAATATCTGTGAAGTTTGTGGTTGGAAGAATATTTCGTGGTGCTACATGGACATGTAATTTGCAAACTAAAAAGTGAGATACTATTCTGTTGGCAATAACTTTATCTGAGTATTAAGGAAAAAAAAATATATAGATATATATATGACTTGGCCAGAGTAAAGCAGAAAGCATTTCCAGGAGACCTGGCATTTGAAAGACTCTGATTTGAGAAAAGACATAGAAAACATTCATAACAGTCTATATTATAAATAAATTACAAAGTTATTACAATGTACACAGAGTAATGAAAAGAAAAGGTGAAGGTGAAGAAGTAAACTAGGTTGTATTTCTTAGAATCTTTATGTCATATTTATCATTATTCTAAAAGTAGGGGAGCTGAGCATGGTGGCCCACCCTGTAATCCCAGCACTTGGGAGGCTGAGGCAGGAGGACTACTGTGAGTTTGAGGCCAGCCTGGGCTACAAAGTGAGTTCAAGGCCCGCCTGAACTGCATAGTGAAACCTTGTCTCAAAAAGAAAAAAAAAAAATAAAAATAAAAACATGCTAAAATAGTAGAGAACTGCCAAAATGATCCAAATTATGTTTACAAAGATTATTATGGATCAGAGTGGAGAATAGATTGAAAGAAAACAAACGAGGGTGCAGAAAGAATAGTTTAAAGAAAACTGCAATAATAAACTACTAAATTTGATGTTAATCTTGGACCAAGCAGCGACGTAGAGATGGAAAATAGCGTAGTAATTCTGGAGATAGCTGACAAAATTGACAAGATTTGGTGCTAAGTTGGATGTAGAGGTTTAGAAAAAGAGAAAAATCCAAAATTCTGAATTCCTTGCTAGTTCATGGGACATTTTATAGGCTACAGAGATGCTGAAGGAGCAGAGGGATAGAGTGAAAAGATTTTTAGTTCAATTTTAGAACTCAGAAAATTTTAAATGATTTTGAATTGGTGATGAGATATGTAAGTGCAGATGTCATGTGGACAATTGAATACATACATAGAGTTCAGAAAAGAACTCTGCACCTGATTCTCCAACCTCTGATTTACCAGTCCCTTACGGAATACACATTCTCCCAGGGTCGACTTTCTGAACCTTATTGAGCTAAGTTTAAGGTTCCACATAATTTCACGTACATTGCTTGGAGAGACGTATCTGATAGGTGGTACATAGACAGCACCTGGACTTGTTTTACTATGATTTTTTTTTTGAACCAGTGTTTTTCTGTGTTCTCTAGACTGCAGTGCCCTCACGTGGCTGATGCACATCATTCTCTCATCATGGTTTTCATGTAGATATATTTTAACAAGCTGAGCATTAAGCAGGGGCCTTGTAACACTATTACTAAAACAAAAAATCAAGTATTGCTTTGACTAATTTGCATAGATATTTCCTTACAAGATTAATACAACACTGCCTATTCACTGGCTTATAGAATAGCATTTGAAATCGAGTTAATATTTTATTATAAGTTATATGGTGACTTACATCAAAAATAAAAATAAGAAGGAATATCAATAGTATTTATTCCCTCTCTGAGATTTTTATAGTTTTGTCTAAATTCACATTTTAAAAGGGTGCTGTTTTTACATTATTGAGAATGAATCCTTATTGTGTTTTTATATCAAATGTAAAAGTCATTTCAATCATCTGACAGCTGAATATTTTTTGTGTGTGCTGGGAATCCAACTCAGGACCTTGCGCTTGCCAAGCAGGTGCTGTGCCGCTGAGCTATATCCCTGGCCCCAAGCTGCATATTTTCTTAAATGATTTTTTTTGTTTTTGTCTTACTGTTTTGTTTTTTCAGTATAAAGAAAAGTGAGGAGTATTGGTTGTACTTCCAAAGGCAAAGAGGGATAGGGTGAAACAAACAATATATTTGTTACAAGCAGTGTTTTTTTCTGTTATTCAGAAAGTCATAAAACCCATTTGTTGAACACCTACTATGTGGCAGACTCATTACGTTGTAGGAAGTTTTACATATTTTCACTATTTGATCCACAGGCCAATCCTGTGGAATGATTATTTTTCTTACTTTCATTGCCAAGTCAGTCTAATCTCAGGAAATTTGATATATAACTTTGTAACTTGGCCTTAGTTACAAACCCAAGAAATGCCAGCATTGACACCAATGATCTCTCACAATTCTGAAATTTATAAGCAATTATAGTATATTATACACTTCATTAGTAAAGGACTTTATTGGAAGACATTCTTCTGGGTGACCCTTAGGATGAACTTATAATGTATTTAATTACTTGAATAATTTTGTTGAATTTTTTGCTAGTATTTATTTACAAGCTTAACTTGCAGTTCTATTGTTTGGTTGAGTCTGTCATTAAGAAAACTTAAATTGATAAATTATTCACCAATGAACTCATTTATCTGCTTTTAATCTTTTTAATTACAACTATCTAAATAGCTTCAAAATTGTTGATATGTTGGCCTCAGGAAATGTTCTAGGTATGGTATAGTTGAATTACAGAAATGGAGAGAAAAGATTTAATGATAAAATAATAGGTAGTATTAAATAATTAGCTTGCAAGTTTTAAACTTGATTGTGGTGAAGGCATGGTAATGCATGAAAGTGAGATTTTTCTTTTGAATTTTGTCTTCCTTGACAATATTTTTTCACTTTATTCAATGTGCTCATTATGTGCACAATTCTCACCAACTGTGTATTTATGACCATGAGTAACCCTCCAGACTGGACAAAGAATGTAGAGTAAGTAGAAAATTTAAAAATATCTTTCAACTTTGACAATCCCTTCTGTTTCAAATTGTGTCTCTTACATCTTGAGACCTTTTCAGTTTCCTTACCAAATCATGCCAGCTATTCTAAATCAGACACTAATTCAACGACTAATTCATTTCAACGACTAATTTCTTTTAGGACAAAACTTGCAGTGGCTCACTCAGTCACCCAAATTACTGCAGTGGTTTGACAGCCAGTATCTGTAGCCCTTTATATTCCTTGCATGTCTTATGTTCTTTTGAGATTACCAGTGTTTCCTAATATCTACAGATAAAAATCCTGTTTAATGTGTACATTTTTTCCCCTTAGCTATCACAGTTCTATGCTTTAGTAGTATACATTTCAGGGCCTTTAGTGGTACATTTTCTATGAAACACAAATGCTTCATTCATTTTGGGATTTATGTCTATTTGTTTAAATCAGACTGAAATCCAGAGTATTTTAAATCGTACAATGTTTTATTATTTAATTTGATGAGAATGTCTTTTAGAATTAATTGAGAATGCTTTTTATGCAGTAAGCCCTGCCAGGCCTGTATATTATAGGGAGAACAGATAAATATATCCTTAATGTGAGCTTGGCTATTTTCTCTTAGGTACACCTTTACAGGAATTTATACTTTTGAATCACTTATTAAAATACTTGCAAGGGGTTTTTGTTTAGAAGATTTCACATTTCTACGGGATCCTTGGAATTGGTTGGATTTCACAGTCATTACTTTTGCGTAAGTACCTTCATACATTTTCTATCCTGGAGAGTAAATTACTGCAGGAAGCCTATTCTATATTTCTCCTTGGTGGCTTCCCTTTATGGATCAATCATTTTTCTTAGAAATCATGTGGATTCAGAATATTTTTCTTCTAATGAAATCTTTCAGTTTGGAGAAATTAGGAACTATCGTAATAAATTATATGTCTTTGATTTCAATTAGCACTCTAAAGTAATAGTTTCCCAAATAACAGAGATTATAATCAATAATGATGCCATTTTTCTTTTAATTGGGAAATTTGATGGCGACACTCATTGAAGTTGAAAAGGTCTTGGTTAAAGACCAACGTGAACTTAGATTTCCCTAAATTCTGAATAACTCTGGTTTAATTCTACAGGTATGTAACAGAATTTGTAAACCTAGGCAATGTTTCAGCTCTTCGAACTTTCAGAGTACTGAGAGCTTTGAAAACTATTTCTGTAATTCCAGGTAAGAAGAAAGTGGTATAAGGTGGTAGGCTCCTTATATCTCCAACTTTTCTTGTGTGTTATTGTGTTTGTGTGTGAACTCCCTATTACAGATATGTGACAGAGTTTGTGGACCTGGGCAATGTCTCAGCGTTGAGAACATTCAGAGTTCTCCGAGCATTGAAAACTATTTCTGTCATTCCAGGTGAGAGCTAGGTTAAACACCGAGGCTGACTTTAGTTGCATTGACGCTACGATCCCAGCTTTCTTGCAGAGGGCTTATTGCTTGTGGCATATTGCAAATAACTGTATAAAGCAAGAATTGGTACATCAGATTTTGGATGGATTCGATTCTTTGCTTTTTACCAGTTGCTTTCTTTATAACTATTCTAAATCAGCCTTTGAGTTTAACAAGTTTTGCATGAGACATTTGCAGTAACAGGCTACCTGGTTTGCATCCTGTAACATCAAGCTTTCTGCATAGAAGCTAAACTATAAGACATTCAAACTGAAACAAATTTGAGCATTTAGGCCCAAACCTGGCAGTGTTTCTAACTGCAGATATATGAAACAGCAAGGGATAGCATGAGTGCTGCATGGGGCTCAGTTTTCAGATGTCTTCCTTTTTTTTAACCCATACTCAGGATTCATCAACTAATAAACTCATAATTCAGTGACATCAAGATTTCTCCCTACTCTATTCAGATAGACTTTTCTAAAACCAATAAGGGGTTAGAGAGTAAGACATCTGCAAATAAAAGCAAAATATTTACACAAGGTCAGTGTTTAAGCATGAGTAACAAAATCATTTCTTTTGCTCTAAGGAGTGTTTGGAAACACTTTTGAGTTGTTTCCATTCACAGTTTTCTAATGAACATACAAGTTCTGCTTTCATTCATTTTCACTGGCTAGCAGGCTTTTCATGAAAATTTTATTCAGTCACAAACATTAAACTAATATTGCTGGCATTCTGCATGACATTTTTATTCTCCAGGACAAGGTCATGATATTTTTGTCAGTAAGCAGCCATTGAGCAGTAGGTTAAAATTCTTCCCTCTGATTTTGTTTGCAGGCCTGAAGACCATCGTGGGGGCGCTGATCCAGTCGGTGAAGAAGCTCTCTGATGTCATGATCCTGACTGTGTTCTGTCTGAGCGTGTTCGCACTCATAGGCCTACAACTGTTCATGGGCAACCTGCGGAATAAATGCTTGCAATGGCCCCCAGACAATTCTTCCTTTGAAATAAATATCACTTCCTTCTTTAATAACTCATTGGATGGGAATGGTACTACTTTCAATAGAACAGTGAGCATATTTAACTGGGATGAATATATTGAGGATAAAAGTAAGATATACTTTTTCAACCTTGAATTGTTTAATTCTTTAAATATTAATAACTATATAAGGTGAAAATGATCTCAACTATTATGTGAACCAAATGACTTAGACTAATTTAAGATAACTGTATTTGTAGAGAGGAAATCAAATGCTACCTCACCTCCTTATCCTTAAGTCTCAGTTGACATGATAAAAATTACCATTGGAGAACATGTTATCTTTTCCTATACAGTATCCAAAACAATTCTTTCTTACGCTGCATAAACCAAAAGTATTTGTTGGTGAACACTGGTCAGAAGTTTTCAGTCATCTTACTAAATCAGTAATTTGAATCATTTAGTATTTTGAATGTGTTGTGCTGAAATATGTTATTAAGAAGACTGGAGTAAATAATTTGGACCTATTTGGTTGACTTGAGTATATATAATGTTTGTGGAAACAGAAACCATTCACCGAGATGAAATCAGAACTTGGAAACTCATCAGAAAGTTAAGCAACCTTGGTTCATCCATTCACTTACTGATATTCTAATTTATTTCTTTGGTATCAGTCTTTGTGTTATAGCTATTTGTTGGAGTAACTTTATTTTATTTTAGGCATGGACATTAGACTAGTCTTATGATGCCATATAATTCAGCATTATTTCTTATCCATGAGGCCAGAACCTCTGTCACTTGGTAGCCTAAATGTCTTCCTCTCCATGTACTATTAGAAAGGTACTAGTACCCAAGTTCTGTTGGTATCTTCAGAATATATACCCCACTGCAATATTTATTCTAGGATATCTTTCATGGTCTGCATGTTTTTTAAAATATGGAATTATATCACTTCTCACATTATAGTACTATTTAAAAAGTTAGCATCCTTATGAATTTTTATGCTTGAGTAATAAAATTCATTGGATTAGTGAATAAATGAAATGTTATTTCATTAATTATGAAGTTTCCCATCTACTATTGTAATGGCACAGTGACACACTTTGCACACAAATGTTTTCTCTATTTCTAATTGTTTCTTTCAAGTGGATTTCTCTTAGTATTTTGTGGAAGGAGTCAAAGGAATGACTAGATTTAGGCTACACAGATATAGTGTCAAGTTGTTATGACAAATCATACTACTCTATACTCCCTGCAGCAGTGACCACCTTACTAAACTCTTGCTAGCCTTGGCTATTATCATATTTTAAAACCTATTGGTAGAAGGAAACATGTTCTCCACTGTTCTATTTGTTCCTTAATTATTAATGTAAATAATTTTTAAAATGTTTTTACTAGTATCAATGACAAGTTATGTATGTCTTGTAATATGAATTATCTGTTGATATTTTTACCTATCATTTTATTGGATGATAATATTTTTAGGAAATATTTTAGGAAATGCATATAGACTCTTAGGTTTTTTTTTCCTTCAGTACTAAGGATTGAACCCAGGGCCTGCTCACTGAGCTATATCCCTAGCCCTTTTTTTCCTTTTAATTTTGAGACAGTGTCTTGATAAGTTGCTGAGTTGCACAAGCTGGGTTCAAACTTGCATTCCTCCTGCCTCAGCCTCCCAGAATCATATGGACTCTTTAGTTTTATCAAGAATATTAACAATTTGTCTTTTATTTTGGCTTATCTGTTCTCAGCTTATTTTTCATCTTATTGCTTATTTTTGATGCCAAAATGATTTTAATTTTTAGACAAGCAAATCATTAAAACGTCACTTTTTCTATTTTTGTGTTTAAAAAATACTTCTCAACTATGACATAAAAATAATAACCCAAATATTTTACATATAGAACAAACACATGTGTTTTTAATATTGTATTACTAGACTGGCCTTTAAATCTATAAAAATCTAGAATTGTTTTTCAATGTATACTTTAAGGACTTAAAATATTTACAAAACTACGACACAGATTTCCTTAAATAATCTGTTAGAATATCTTTGAACAGAATTTCAATTCTTAAATATTAGCATAAGACATTTTGGAGGAAGACATGTATTATTAAGTTCATTTAGGTGTGTATGTTTGTATCTGTTAGTAAGTGAATGCATAAAAGAGTATTTTAGTATATATGTGCTTCCTGAGATCATCTTTGTAGATTTATATATGTTATATCGTAAAAATGAAAATTAGTTCTACTTAGATAAAATATAGTCTCAGAGAAAAAGTTTATTTTGTTCATTTGAAAGACAAAAATTGAGCAAAATTTCCAAACAAAACATAAGGAACAAACACCTAAGCCCAGTTCTCACAAAAAATTAAGTGAAAACTGGCAGGAAAAAAAGTTTAATCTATTTTTTCAGCCAAAAAAATATTTTTAAAATAAAGTTTTATTTACATGGAAGCAATTAGAAGTAACAAGGCTTCCCTTTCACTCACTCTGTGCCAAGCAAGCAGCCTTAATTTCACGGCTCTGTTTTGAAGTACCCAAGCCGTTTAATTTGATATTTGCAATTAGTCTTGATATGAGAATGCTACAATGGTTATTCCTTCTGGAATTGTTGCTTTTTACAACAGATTTTCTAAACACAAGTTTAGTCAAAAATGTTATTTTTCATATTAAACAAATATGAATACTAAACAAGTATTCAATTACTTTGAAAATCTTTTCATTTAGCCATACATATTTATTTAACTTATCCATTTTGTTGTGATTGAAAACATGCATAAGCTTTATTACTTAAACACAGTGCTTGAAGTATTTCAAAGACGTTTAATGATTCTATTCCTTGCTGTTTGAATAGGTCACTTTTATTTTTTGGAAGGGCAGAATGATGCTTTGCTGTGTGGCAACAGCTCGGATGCAGGGTAAGTTGTGCTTCCGTTAAGTCTAAGTCTGCACGGCCCCATCAATTTCAATAACCTGCCACCTCTCACCCACCTGGCCAGCTAACTCCTCACTCAAAACCCTCCACAACTTTCACTTCATGCTGCCTCTCAAAATATCCAGGGTAAGTGTAGATTCTCACCTCCTTCGCAGACTCATATACAGAAATTATTTTTCCATACTAGGTCACATCTAATCTTCCAAATTAGCCATTGAAAAATACAAAAGCAGTGCATACACATAAGAAGCGTACATTAATAGAATTCATAAGCATGTACTTGTAGAAGTGTGATATTTTATTTATGCTCTCTGTGGCTTGAAATGTAAAATCTCTCTGAAGATAATGTCGATATCTGAGGCATGGTGACTATATATTTAGCATATTTAAACAAAGTGCCTGAAAATGAAAAGCATCTTCTGGATAGTCGACTCCATCATATAATGCCACCCCTCCTTGCCTTAGTTTATTCATATAATAAATGGGTACTATAATAATAAAGTGGTTGATCAAGTGGATTAGTGAATGCATAGCTAGATGGGACTTTTAATTATGGTGAATGACATGGACCAAAAGCCTAGGAAATTTCAGGAATTAGTCATCTTTCCCTATTTAGAAAGATTTTAGAATCATGGAAAAATGTCAAATGTTCTTTTGATAAAAGAGAAGATTGTGGCCTTTAGTAAATAATACCTATAGCAAAATTTTCAAAGATAATAGTCTTTGCATTTGGCTCCTATGGTAAAAATTATGCTGCCTGTATCTCCAGATTTCAGAGCCAAAAAAAACACAAAACAAACAAAACAGACATTTAATTCTTGTCTGCACTCTGCTAAATGTTATACATACAGTATCTCATTCAATGCCTGCCTACTTTTGAGTTCTGATATCAGCCCATTCTTACATATGAGGTACTTGAAGGTTAGCAAAGTTAGCAAACTTGCCTAAGATCCTTCAGCCCAGACACGTCAGGCACAACACTGAGGCTGGGCCACCTTGATCTTTAGGCCAAATATACATTGGCATTCTCTCCCCTCAGGTTGTCCACACTCATTAAGTCCACACCTCTGCCCTACCACACCCTCACACACTTCAACTTTTCTCCAGTAGACTTATTTGCCTGGTCATGTTCTCAAGTCCCAGAAGATGTTAATCAGGAAATGATTGCTTTTATATGGAGATGTAGTAAATGTAACTCGACAGTTATGAATCATACCCACAAGATCAACATCATAGATTGCGTTAGGATATAAATGAGTCCACATGCTGCAGGGTTAAACACTAGGTGACGTGAAAGAAATAGGTTTTCCTCAGTGCCTGCATAAAGTATATTGGCATCTATGAAAATAGAAAAGCCAGCTAGCAGAGTTGAAGCTATTGACCTCCTCTCTCCCCACCTAATTACAGCCAGTGTCCGGAAGGATATATCTGTGTGAAGGCTGGGAGAAACCCTAACTATGGCTACACGAGCTTTGACACTTTCAGCTGGGCCTTTTTGTCCTTATTTCGTCTCATGACTCAAGACTTCTGGGAAAACCTTTATCAATTGGTGAGAACAGACATAATGATTCTTCTGGGAAGCATGAAATACAGATATTAACAAAATTGCTGTACAATACTTTATTACTCAGTGTGAGCTTGTAACTGTCTATATAAAGTGTATCAAAATGTCTCCCATTTTTACAGACATTACGAGCTGCTGGGAAAACATACATGATATTTTTTGTGCTGGTCATTTTCCTGGGCTCATTCTATCTAATAAATTTGATCCTGGCTGTGGTGGCCATGGCCTATGAAGAACAGAATCAGGCCACGTTGGAAGAGGCAGAGCAGAAAGAGGCTGAATTCCAGCAGATGCTGGAACAGCTGAAAAAGCAGCAGGAAGAAGCTCAGGTATAGATAACAAGCCCAAGACCTTTTGTTTTATCTCCATTTGCTGACTTAACTGTTGAGGTCAGTGGCATGGTAATTGACGTTAGAAAATTGTCATATGTGTATTGTGTTAGGAGTGCATTTGGTTATTAGGAATTTATAACTATTTTGGTGAATACTGTCATTCATGTTGGTATTGAAACATGGAGAATTATGACTGCTTTATTGATATGTCTTCTTCTCTTGTGACTTGCTGGAGAAATTAACTATTAACTACCTCGTTTATTCAAGCCCACAAAATGAGTAGACCTTCATGCCTGCTCCCAAAGCATTTTCTTTATATTCTGGAGAACAGGGATTCAATTATAGTTGCTTCTTCATTACAGTGTTACTAGCGATGGGAAAGGGCAAAAAAATAGAGTCAAATTGAGATTATGTCATAAAAGCTGAAAAGGTAAAGACCTATTCAATGTTTTTATCCTGTATATGAAGTATGCAAATACAGGTCTGTGCATTATATACAGAAATCACCAAAGCACTCATATTCTCTGCCTCTTATTCTGTAAATCCTTTAATTTTGACTTGATGAGTCTACAAAATAAGACAAATATTTCTTTTGGCGTTAAACCAATCCAATGTCCTATTTTTGTGTTTTCTTTTTTTCTTTTTTCTTTTTTTTGGGGGGCCAGGTACCGGGGGTCGAACTCAGGACCTCGCGCTTGCCAGGCAGTCGCTTATGCCGCTGAGCTATCTCACCGGCCCCTGTCTTTTCTTGAGTGTTGAACGCAGTTCTGTTCTATCATTCATTATCCTTAAATAGGTAATAAAGGACAGACAAATAAAGTACACTGAGGTAGTAGCAATATTGAATACTTTTTTTTTAATTATACTATTATAATTTATAAATCCCTGTAGATGCCATGATCCAGAATTCTCTACATAATCTGTAATATGTCTTTTTTGTGCTTATCCAGTGATATGCTCAATAAATCAAAAAGAAAAATGTTTATTAAATTAAAATACTTGGGGGCCGGTGAGATGGCTCAGTGGCATAAGCACCTGCTGGTAAGTGCGAGCGCCCGAGTTCGACTCCCGGAACCCACATACAAAAAAAAGGCCGGTGATATCGTTTAGTGGCACAGGTGCCTGCTGGCGTGTGAGGCCCTGAGTTTGAGCCCCGGTACCCACAAAAAAAATTAAAAAAAAAATACTTGGCTGAATTAAGTTCAGTAATTCAGCCTCGCACTAAAAGTCATTATCAAGTGGAAGTGTGATGCAGGGCTAGTGTCAGTCAGGTTTAAAGGGGATCACTTTAATTCTGAATACTTTTTCTAAAGATATTGCTGAAGTCATAGAAAATGTTATAGTTGAGTATCTTGATCACGTTACTAGATAATTAGAACACATAGTTGTGAAGCCAGAGCTTGAAAGTTTTTGTCATTCACGTGTGTCATCTTCTAATTGTCTGTTGATTTTTTTCTGGGATCACTATAGTGAAAATGTACCATTTTTCCAAAATACAGAAGAAAATGAAGAATTGTTTTTGAAGATTATATTGATTACATTAAAGATAAATGAATTGGCAGCACAGATAAAATGTTGACATTTCCATGTAACTACCATTTATTTTGTGCTTTTTTAGGCAGCAGCTGCGGCAGCATCTGCTGAATCCAGAGACTTCAGTGGCGCTGGTGGGATTGGAGTTTTCTCCGAGAGTTCTTCAGTAGCATCCAAGTTGAGCTCCAAGAGTGAAAAAGAGCTGAAAAACAGAAGAAAGAAAAAGAAACAGAGAGAACAGTCCGGTGAAGAAGAGAAGGAAGATGTAGTCCGGAAATCTGAATCTGAGGACAGCATCAGAAGAAAAGGCTTCCGTTTTTCCTTAGAAGGAAGTAGGCTTACCTATGAGAAGAGATTTTCTTCTCCACACCAGGTAAAAATAAAAAATAAACTTAGATTTCGTGAATTGAATTTTCACAACAAGAATTTTAAAATAATATGCTAGAATTTGGTGGCGATAAAGCTGTGCCACCTGCGTGGCACAATGCTTTCAGAGTGGTAATGACCATTCAGTGTTTAGGCCATGACCTCAGAGGTTTTGTGGATTTTACGACGTTTTTGAAATCCCAGGGAGGAATTTTTAGATGGTACTGTGCTCGGGAAGGTTTGTGGGTTTGAGATTTCGTTAAAGACTTAAGCATCCCTGGGCAGTTTTCCACATGAGGAATGATCAGCAGATGGTCTGCATCCTTTCTTAGCTGCTATGCCTGGACCCAGTAACTGGGTTTTCTCAGTAGCAGGTGCTCAGGCATGGACCTTGGAGGCTTTTAAGCCATCTGTGCGCTTGTTCCCACCCATGAGCAAACTTCACAGGCAGAATGCATTCTTCATGCCCTTGTTTCAAAGGGAACTGGAACAACACTTTTTGAAACATGCAGCCAAGATTGTTGGGTAGACATGCACTGAGGAGGATTATGACACCAAATAAGCAGTGATGTTTAATTGCATGTGATTTTCTGTGCTTCTTGCTAAACACTTGGATTCAAAGAATATGCTGATTTATATACTGCAGCGTATGGTCGCTGAATGTCTCTGGTTTATGTACCACTATGAACTGTTGAAAATTTACAATTTAGGTCCTTAATTGTCATTAAAATTACCAAGAGAGGCTGGGTGTGGCCATGCACACCTGTAATCCCAGTATTCTGAGAGGCTGAGGCAGGAAAATCAAAATTTCGACTTCCACCTGGGCATTAATGAAACCCTCTCTGTCTCAAAATGAAAAATAACAAAAGTGCTGAGATGTAGCTCAATGGGAAGGGCTACAATCCCTAGTGCTGCAAAACTATATAAAAAATAAAAATGAGCAAGAATATATATATATTACTTAGATAGAAAGCAATAAAAGAAAGGAATGAGTCTTAGCAATGGAAGTGACAATATGAGAAAAACAGGAACAAGAAATGGAGAGAAGACTGTTGGTGGAGCAGACTTCTTAGATGTGGTATATATATATATATATATATATATATAGAGAGAGAGAGAGAGAGAGAGAGAGAGAGAGAGAGAGAGAGAGAGAGAGGGAGAGAGAAAGGGGGAGAGAGAGAGAGAGGCCCTGAAATTGTACCACCATAGTTTGCAATTCAAGACCTGGAAGAAATACTGAAAATGTCAAACCAAGTAAAGTTACTTAATAAGGTAAAGTGATGGACAGCACATAAGTTTGGTTAGATTTTTCAAAGCTTCAAGACTAAAACCTGTCAAGATCTATTATTTTGTAGTGACATTATAGAAAGGAGATTGTGTTCACTACTATTTCTGCTTTCATACTGAAAAATATCTAATATAAAATATCTAAATATCTTGCCTTTACTGCAAGATTATAATTTTCTCAGTAGAGTAGGTGGAAATATGACATGCATGTTAGACTTTCTTTGATATGTAAGTGTGACAGAGGGGAGAGAAGAAAGTCAGTAGTGTAATCTTTGTCTCAAAATAATCTGGATGTTTTATTTGGAAACATTTATAAGATATAATTGACCTTTTTAAGTTATTATTTCCCTCATTTGTGATAAAATGGAAGTTTTTGCTTTTTAGAGTTTTATTGTATGGAGGCTTTTTCTTACTGACCATCTTTTATTTGTGCACTGCACTTGATTATGCATTTAAGAAATTAATGTATTAGAAATTTGTGCTAACAGATGGAGTGCAATCATTTCTTATATAACTGTCTCATCTAATCTATATCTTTGGGTAGCTTAATTCACCTTTGAATCTTGAGAAATACTGTGTGCAGTTTTATAACTTATTTTCTTCCAACCCTCTAATGAAAATGGAGTACTTGTAGTTAAATTTTTACTAAAAGTGATACCTAAAAATAAATGTTTATTTCTTATTGCCAATGATTTTTTCTTATACTTCTTCAGAAGTACTCATAACCAGTAGGTCACAAATCTTGTAATCTTGCCACTATAATGTCATCATAGCTAACTCAAAATCCCTTGCAAAAACAGAGAGACATGAAACAAATTGGATAGTCTAGGTGATGCTTAAAAAACTACTTATATAGAAAGCAATAAAAGAAAGGAATGAGTCTTAGCAATGAAAATGATAATATGAGAAAATCAAGAACAAAAAGTGGAGAGAAGACTCTTGGTAGAGTAGATTTCTTTGATGTGCTTCTTTCTGTACTAAATAGGATCATGTGTAAAAGTGTCTAACATTTATAGACATCATTGAGAAAAAAATTCATTATCTGAAAAGAAAACTGGAAACACTTATTGATCAGGAAGTGTAAAAATTGCAATAATTATGAATAAGTAATAATTTTAACACAATAATTCATAATTAATTGGTTTAAAATTCTTTGGAGATAAAAAGAGCAAACTAATCTAATGATGAAATTAGTATCTTACTATTAATGATCATAGAAATTCAACTCAAGATGGCTTAGCAAAAAACAGAAGTATTAAATCAGATAAATAATGTCTGTGAGTAGCATTAGGTGTGTGTCTCTATCCAGGGGCTGAAAACATTAACATTACCATGACCAACTTTTTCTCCATATCTCAGTCCAGTTTCTTCCCATATGGTGGCAAGATGCCCACTGATGCTCCAAATTCATATCCAATACTTTTGGTAACTCCAGTTGAAAAGGCACCTCCTTCCTATCAGCTATAAAAGAAAGGGGTAGTTCTCTGTGGCCCAAGGAGATCCTGCATCCACCTTTAATCCATTATATAGGCTAGAATTTTGAAATACACGGATTGACATTGTTCCATTGGATTTAGTGTCTCCCAAATTAAATGATCTGAGAGAATTTAATGAATTTAATGACAAGTAGAGTTCGGTCAGCTGTAGAGTTCACAAGTGGGATTACCAAAGTAGACCAGTAATGTACAGGAAGCAGCTCCTCTCAGTGCTACGGTAGCCGACAAACAAGGTAAACTGAACAACGTCTACGGCCAGTTCACCATTTGGAAAGCTGTCAAGGACCGTAACCACATTCTTAGAGAAGACCAGGCTTTTGTAAATATGTGCTCTTCAGAATTTCTGAGACAGAGAAGTAAAAATCAAGGAATGAATCATAAAGTTATTTCAGCTTGATTCGTTTAATTTGTTCATGAAGGCCACTATAAAATATGCAAGAAGGAGAAAGGCTGCTCCTTTTCCTATAATTAAATAGATCTGCCAGCAAGATCACTTTTCATTTTCCTCTGTGGGTAGGTTTGCATCAGGGTGTGGCCACTTGTGAGTTCTTAGTGAATGTATTTTTGGCTTCAAAGGATGTAAATGTAGGTGTGTATTTAATAGCTTTCCTTTGGATTGTTGAGTGAAAATAGCTTCTGGAAAGGGCATAACAAAGAGTGCTGTTCTAGGAGTCAGTAATAAGACTGGACAGTGTTATGGGAATACTTCTGACCATGTTCAGGCAAAGGTAAAGCAGATGAAAATGAGAGACCAGATGAAAAATAAAGAAAGCGGGGAAAGGAAGAGCAAAACAAAGCAGGTGAACCTAGTAAGTGTCAGGATGCAACCAAAGGTTACCATCAGTGTCTTTGGTGCCACCTGCCCAAACCTGTCCTTAGACAAGTCAACAGCCATGAAGCAGCGAATGCAGTCGTGTTTTTTCAGATGCCAGCTCCTCATTTCACCCATCTGTTTTCACTCCCTTTCCTGTCCCTCATAGTCCCTGCTGAGCATCCGGGGCTCCCTTTTCTCTCCAAGACGCAACAGTAGGGCGAGCCTTTTCAGCTTCCGAGGTCGAGCGAAGGACATCGGCTCGGAGAATGACTTCGCCGATGACGAGCACAGCACCTTTGAGGACAACGACAGCAGAAGAGACTCTCTGTTCGTGCCGCACAGACACGGAGAGCGGCGTCACAGCAACGTCAGCCAGGCCAGCCGCGCCTCCAGGGTGCTCCCGATTCTGCCCATGAACGGAAAGATGCACAGCGCGGTGGACTGCAACGGCGTCGTCTCGCTGGTGGGCGGCCCGTCCACCCTCACCTCGCCAGCGGGGCAGCTGCTGCCAGAGGTGAGGTCATTAAAACTGCGGCCACGGGAGGGAGGCCATGGGCTGCTGCAGGCTGGAGGGTGGCTATTTGATTTCCACGTAGGGGGAAACTTGTGCTGAGCCTGTTCTTCAAAGGCCAGGAGCTGGTTTTATTAATCTATGAGCTTCTCTTCCCAAGTTGTTCTATGTACTAGTCTGTAAATTAATTGAAAATGTAGTATGGGTCTCATAGAATTGGTGAGAACTATTCCTTCATCACTATTACCACAGTCTGAAGTGTACCAAACAGCAAGATAACAATGTATAAAGCGTAATTTTCATTAGTATAACCTAATTAAATGTAAGGAAATTAATATGCACAAAATATATAAATGTTCATCTGAATGACTTCCTGTTATTATTCCTGTAGAACAGCTGTGTCTAACTTTTTGACTTACCTGGGCCCCACTGAGTGAAGACTTGTCTGGGCCACATATAAAATATGTAATATATAACATAGTTTATGCATATGTGTAACAAAACTTCCCTGTTAAAAATACATTAACTTATTAATTTAGGAAACAACACAAGCCCAAGTTTAATTAAACTAAATAAGAAAAGTTAGACTTCTATTTAATAAAAATAAGCACGTGTTTTCACAGGCGCAAACACATGTAGGTAGGTTCAAATGCTAGCATCAGTAATCTTTGCATTTTACTTGGCAAGCCACACATGGGCATATAATGTCTGATACACACAGGTTTGGATTGAACTGTGCGTGGCAGGTGCAGGAAGTAGAGTTAGCACTGCCCTCGGCCCTTCCCTCCATCGCCTTCTCTTGCTTCAGATGCACTCCATGCTTGGCCACCATGCAACTGAGTCATGAACAATACCCCTGAAAATCACATAATAATGTTAACAGTTTAGGATCTTGTTGGGCTACATTACTAGCTGTCCAGGGCTGTGGGCTGGATGTGGCTATTTTAAATGAGAATTTGGAACTTCTGCTTCAAGTAGATGCTATTACTACATATATCTATGTCCCACAGTGCAACATTCTCTCTCTTTGCAACTCATAGTGTTGTTAACACCTGCTCAAATGACCCTGGCTACTGGAAATTTCCATAGTAAAGAAATGTCCCAAAATTACCGAATACAGTCATGTGTTGTAATTATTAGAGTGGATTTCGCCTTTTATATTACTGTCAGGAATTCCTTTTGTAAACAAACTGGCTCCAAATCAGTATGTGGAAAATGGTTTCAAATAAACAAACACTACACACATCACCTCATGTTAGTGACTTTTCTTCATAAGATGCTCTTTACATTGGGACTAAATGAAATTTCATTTGCTGGTATAAAAATATTCCAGCAATGACATTTCAGAATGTTTTATAGATTTCTGAATCATATTAAATTTTTTCATATTTCTTTTTCATAACTCCACTTATTACAGTTAGACGAGTTCGTTAAGTCTGTGTTAAAATGACAGGGAGTTAGTTTTCAGTTGCTTCACAGAGAAGCATTGTGCCCTGGATTATAAAAATAGCCACTGAGCGTCTTGACTTTTTTTGCATGGCCTCTCCCCACCTTTGCTTTCAGAGAAGTGTCCAGGTATCCTGGAGTAAGAACAAACCATGAAAAAAGTAGAACTTTGTAGTGAATGAGCCAGGGAGAAAAAAGAGAAAATGTTAATTTAAAATAATTGTAGCCAACTGTGTACCAGACACAGTCCAGAATATTAATTCAATTGACCCTCACACCAACCCTTGGTGATAGTTACTAATATTATCCCCATTTTACACAGAGAGAAACTGAGACCTGTGCATGGTGGAGATTTGACCCCAGGATGATGGCCACCAGACCTTCATTCTATCCGTATTGAAATATTGCCACCCATTGTCTTTTCTTAAATAGAAAAGAAATGATAGATAAAGAAACACTTTCATTGAAACCACTGTTTCTCAAAATATATTTCCCTCTCAGACTTCTTACATCAGAATATTATGGCGACTTCTTAAAAATGGAAATTCTTGGGCTAACCCAGACCTACTCAGACTGAAACGCTGAAGATAACAAAGCCTGGGAATTTTTATCCATAACAGGCATCCCACATGGTTCTTACACATAATGAAGTATGACCATTGTTAATCTGGATAATGTCAATTGAGCAAAAAAAAAAAAATGAAACAAAAAACCAAATCCATAATTTCTTTGCACAAATACAAAAGAGAATGTTTGTCAGAAACTATCTGGTACTTACCAGTGATCATCATAAATCTGTCCTATCAGAGAGGACAGAATAAATCTCTGAAGGCAGAGTTTGAAGCAACGCCTAATGTAAACCCTGTATTTCCCACCAGGACACCTCTGTTCTTCAGCCGTGCAGCCAGGTGCTTCACTGCACTGTTTCCCAGAGTGGGTGAATGCACAGACAAACGCAAAGCAGGTGCTGGGGATGAGGAGGAGAAAGGAGAATAGAAAGTAAACAGCTGTGGGGAAATGACACTTTCCAAGCACACAATTTCCTGTACTTTGCACTTAAATTCAAGAGTTCCCTCAGTAATATTGTAAGCCTTGGACTCTAAAAATTAAACAGATCTAGAGTTCTGTCTATGGTCCTCTCTAGAGCGGAAGAGACTGTATAGCCTTCATGTGACCTGATTTTTTTTTCCCTTTTCCTTAAAGCTTTCCCTCTCTTTTTTTCTTTTTTTTTTTTTTTTTTGTGGGTACCGGGGGTCGACCTCAGGATCTCGTGCGCCAGCAGGTGCCTGTGCCGCTGAGCTATATCACCGGCCCCTTTTTCGTATGTGGGTTCCGGGAGTCGAACTTGGGCCCTCACGCTTGCCAGGCAGGCGCTTACACCGCTGAGCCATCTCTTTCCCTCTCTTTAACAAGGGAAAATATTTTAAAATGATTGAGAAGTTCCCTTTTGATTTAGACTTTTATTTCAGAGGAGATTATTTCTTTACTCATCCATTTTACTTCTCTTTAACCTTACAATTAATTTTAGAGTGATCTGTTCAATGTTATAACTATTAGTGACAATCATTTCAGTTGCATGGAAACTTTGGTTTGGAATATGTATGCATTAGAGATATGCAGTTAATAATAACAAAATAATACTAATTGCTCACATGGCAGAAAGTTCAAAATAGATGAATAGTAGCACTCATATTATACCTTTAGAAATAGTGAAAGTACTCAGAAAGCTGAGAATGACTTCTTATTTGTTAGTAACACAAAAACACATTTGAAATGCTTGAATTTGGCTCTCGGTCCTATGATAATCAACTTCATTGTATGACAAAGTTATATATTAGTTAAAATTCAGTTTTACTTTTTGGATGCTAGGAAATATTACCAGTTTTTAATAAGAGCATTTTACTCTGGATTTCACATACACAAGTAAAGCACATTGTGGAATCCAAGCATTTTTCATACATTAAGATAAATGAATATACGTGTATAACAATCTAATAACTGAACCTGGTCGTAAATCAAGAAACAACATATTTCAGTCTGAAGTCCTTTGTTAGATTGGTTGAGATGCTAAAAAGTTACCTGTGCAATAGTAGACATGGTCCCTCCAGCCCTGAAACATGAGAAAATAGGAAAGTCCACTTTGGCAAACACAGGTATCCCAGGAAGCTGAGAATCTGATGGACTTTCAAACACTCACCAAAACAGGAAATTACAGGAATACTGCCATGGGTTGTTTACATTTTAGAAAACATGGTGAACATTAATTAATTGACATTTATTATAGGAGTGCTCTGGGTTTTGTTGCCCTCACTAATAAAGGTTATTCTGTCCGAAATTTTATTTTTAGGGCACAACTACTGAAACAGAAATAAGGAAGAGACGATCTATTTCTTACCATGTTTCCATGGATTTATTGGAAGATCCCACATCAAGACAAAGAGCAATGAGCATGGCCAGTATTTTGACCAACACCATGGAAGGTATGCCAAGAGTTTTTCACTATAGCTACCTGGTGGTACTTTGGTAATGATCCAAAACCACTTCCTTAAATTCCATGAAATCACTATCCAACTTGTTACCATATTATCATTATCTCTTTTTACTAAGTAAAAGTAAAATCCATGCACAACACATGGATTCTACTATCTCATCAATTTTTGCATTTAGTCTCCAGGAAGCTGCTGAAAATTCAAGGTATATTTGGAAAACTACTTTCATAGATTAAATTCTAAATGCCTGAAGGTTGTTTTGTGCATGACATTGAAAAGAGTGTAATGATAGATGATTGTCATTATGATGATGCTGACCCATTTGAATTATATTGACTGCTTGAGATACAAGTTTAAAAAATCCATTCATTTAAAAGGAAATGTAATTGAAAGATGAAAATAGCATTTTTATATTAACTTCATTCAAGCAACTTGTTAAAATTCTGTAGTCCTACTTTTGCCTCTCTCTGACCAGAATATTGTAATATGTCAGCTTTCTCTTTAGTTTCAGATTAAATCTAAGTATCAATATAATGCTTAGAAGTCTGGATCTCATAATACCAAGGTGAAGATTTTGAGGTCAACATAATTTGCGATCAATTCCTGGCTCAGCCACATGCTACTGTGTTAAATTATGCTTTGAATTTTGGTTTCTCTATCAGTGAAATGTGACATGAATAATGATGGTCAGACATAATGTTTTTATGAGGGCCAAATAAAGCATTATATATAAAGCACCTATGTACTTAGCATGCAGATTAGTCAATAAATATTATAATTTTCAGTTTTTCTATTGTATTATGTTGTTAATTCACATGTTTTTGCCCTTCTATGCGCTAAGTCAATTCAAACAACTGTCAGCTTCAACTACTTGGAAAATACTTTCATGTAAACTATTCTATCGTCTTTTGCCCATCTCTTCCCTGCCCTCCCTATTTTCATGTAAAATGTATTCTCTCTCTCCTTCTTTTGACTTTCCCTCAAGCCAAACTCTTTCCCACATGAGTAAAAGTGTGTGTGTTGTGTGTCTGTGTGTGTCTGTGTGTCTGTGTCAAAGAAGAAACAGAAAAGAAAAATGAAACCAAGTGAGAGCCTTTCTTGACATTAAGTACAGTTTCTCTTGAGATTGAGTAGATTCTTGGAATAATTATTCTCTTGTCTTAATGCAAAGATTCCACAAAATCAATACCAGTACCAAAAGCCTAAAAGTCACAGCCACAAAAAACTCACAGTGTAGATGACTGTACACATCACAGACAGGACAGTACTACATGACCCGGTTTTTGTAATGTCCTAATACAGTATCAGAAATCTCTTCACTGATTTCAATGGAATATTAAACTCTAGTACGTTCTTCTCCAACCTTGCCCGCATTAGCTTGCACTCCCTCTTCCCTCCCAGCTGCCAGTAGCTTGCTCCTCCCTATTCCTCCAGGTAAATCTTTTGAAGAGTCTCTGGTCTTCTGCTCCTTGCCATAGCAAAACCACTGAGAGGAAGCTGCCAGTGGTTCTGCTACCGATGTCAGCAGCATTCCTGCTCCCTAAAGCAGGAAGTAGAGAAGGAGACAGGGTAAGTCTAAATCAACAGTCATGCTTTGCACTTCCAATAGCATTAAGTTTGAACTAACATAAGAAATTACTTATAAAACATAATACCATAACAACATCGGACTTGTACACTAATTAGGATATGGATTCAAAGTGAATGCACCCATATCTTCCTCCGTGGAAAAATGCCTCACAGGATGTTTTTAAAAACAAGTATATTTTAGGAAATAACACACTAAGAGTGTTTTGTTTTTAATATCTGCAAAGCCTTTGACTTTGTATTTTTGTGACCGACAGTAGCTAAGTTTTATTTTGATTTTTGTGAGTTACATAGAATGCAAGGCTGATTTTCAATTATAGCTAAACACTGTGGCACTGGTCAAGGTTGGTTGGCGGCATTATTTAGCACATATGTGCATACTAGAGCTGACTTGAGTACTGTTCTTTTTTGGTCCTGATAATTGTGGAAAGTTTTCTTGGTTGATATAATCTGTTTATTTGAAGACCATTTCTTCCCAGATTTAGTTTACTTTTCCTTTTGATGATCCAGGCTTTTTGATCCAGCTGGCAACTTTTGTTTTCCTTCTTTAAACTACAGCCAAATCTTCATTGTTCAGAGTAATGAATAGGCTCATGCTTAGTGAAGGAGTAGTGGATGAGCAAAAATGAATTGTTTACTTTTTAAGTTGTTTTTAAATGCAAAACCTTACAGAAGTGCTTCCAGGTCACCTTAATAAAGGATGGTGGGAGTATAAGCTCAGAGCACAGGGGAATCCAGGTGAGCCAGCAAGATGCAAGTGCAGCTGTCTGTGATTCTCAGTGTGGGAAACCCGCACAGGAGCAATGAAGAGGTGGCTGTAGTTCTCTACTGAGTACTTTACTTTGTTTCGCAGTGTGAGATTCTTTTTTCTTTTTTTTGGAATGAATAATTGAATGCTTTTATTTTAGAACTTAAATAACTTTGCTTCAGTTTTCCCTAGTGTCAAGATGAACAACACCTGCTGAATTTCCCTGTTTCAACTTTTCTCTTATTTATTTTTCTGTTCTACTCCCATTTGTCTCTCTTTCTGACAGCTAGCATTAAAAAAAGAAAGCAAGAAAAAATTTATTCTGACAGCATACAAGCAAAGTGAGATTTCTAGTTTCTCTGTTTTATTTATTGTAAATGATGTTATCTTTTTTTATCCTTGGTATGAACATGAGTTTGAGAGTCTTAAAGGTATCTAAACATAACTAGTGTATAATAATATACTGTATTTATATTATGTGTTTTCTGTTGATTTACAACTGTATTATCTTTTGCTTACCAAATTACATATTAAAAGAAATGAAAATAAACTGTTCAGTTGAAGAATTTTAATATCCAAAGAGATAATTGAAGATTTTACTTTTAATGGAATTCTGCTTTAAAAAAATAAGCAATAAATTAATTTACTTTAGGGGTGTTGTACACTCTATAGCATTAATTGTGGCAAATGTTGAACAGCTGGAGAAAAATTATTACTTATGGCTATGATTCCTTTCGTATGCTAGTTCCTCCCTTACAGAGTTTAGTTCATAGTAAACTAAACCAGATGTGGAAAGATATTCCAGTTGCCACAATAGTGATACTGAAGTGACTGACCAGGGCCAATTATGCCATGGATGATAAAGGAAGAAATGTTTCCTCTAATTCTAGGAAATGGTGGTCCCATGTCTGGCCACATCAGATAATAAGATATGCAGCAATGATATTGGCAGAAAACAACAAACCATGCATCTTGTCCCACTCATGAGTTCATTAAAAGGTCATCTTATCAAAAGAAGATGGTAGATAATTTTCCATTTCTCAGTTCCTCGAAGTTCTTCGCCCGTGTTTACCAAACTTCAGTATGTGGGATAAGGCCTTAAAGATCTGCACATTTCTGCCTTTTCTCTCCTGTTATTTAGTTGAAAATCTTCTTGAAAGCATTGTACTTTTTTCTTAAAAATTTTATATGAAACTTTATATCACAGGTTTACAGAGAATTAAATTCCAGTATATTACAATAAAAGCATACTGTGAAAATTATTAATTCTATATATATTCTACCTAAAATTTCCTTGTATTTTTTTGGCAGTACATAATTTCACTTTGTGAAATGTTAATTTATGCCAACAATAAAGATGCCAGTTTATTACTGAGTAACTCCTCTTCCTTTGTGCCCTACAGTTAATTGAGAAGTATATAGAAAATAAACCTTTTGAGATTAATACGCTAGCCTACGTAGAATGCAGCTTAATTTTAATGAAATACTTTTTACCTGAGACCTTGACAAAATTATCTCACTAAAATCCACCAAAGCATATACCCAGGAATCTGGGATTCAGTATGATTGGTAAGGTTTTCAAGACATCTCTTGAGAAGTGTTTGTTAGCATGTATGCTTCTTGAACCTCTATCTGGACTGAGGATGGGCTTCAAGTGTACTTACAATACAAATCCTAATGTTTAGTTTCTGGTAGACTTGAAGACAGCTATAAAACAGTTTAATATTGCAGACAGAATCTTGGAAACCATGGTTAGCCATGAAAAATTTCAGAAGCTCACGAGCCTTTCTTTGCCCAACCTTTTTATGGCAACAAACCCATTATAAGTCTTTCTTGCACCACCATGAAATTAACCTGTATTTTTAAAAACTATGGAGCTTTTGAAAATTACTTTTAATTTAAACCAAAGAGTACTTTAAAAAGTATGCAGTTTTCATGAGGATTCTAATTTTTTTTCTTCCAGAACTTGAAGAATCCAGACAAAAATGCCCACCCTGCTGGTATAAATTTGCTAACATGTGTTTAATTTGGGACTGCTGTAAACCATGGTTAAAGGTGAAACACCTCGTCAACCTGGTTGTGATGGACCCGTTTGTTGACCTGGCCATCACCATCTGCATTGTCTTAAATACGCTCTTCATGGCCATGGAGCACTACCCCATGACAGAGCAGTTCAGCAGTGTGCTGTCTGTCGGGAACCTGGTAAGACTCCTTCAGAGCACCTCTTCCCACTGAAAGATTTCATGACTGCCTTGGTGAGCTTTACGTATCACTCTCACAATAGGCACTATTGGCCTTGGCCACTGGACAGCAAAAGTTTAGCAACCTTTTGTTAATAACAAGACCTATTGTCACTTCTAAACATAATGCAAAAGAATTAGATCAGATGTACAGTTTGATATAGAATTGATTTTAAATTGCTCATTCATTAGAAAGTCAACTAAGAAATACAGAGAAAATCGGTCTGTGATAAGAAAATCTTGATATATTTCTCAGGTATTTGAATAAATTATTTAGGACATGTCTAAATTTGTAAAACTAATTATAAAATATGAGAAGTCAAATAATTCTGAAATATCATTTTCAAATACCTGAAGATGGATCCTTTGGGACAAAATTCTGATATGAGGATTACTCTTTCTGTTTAATTTCTTATAATTTCAGGAATGCACAAATGATAAATTTTTATGTTTTCACTTTAAAAATTGATTATTAACATTACATGGAGAGTGATAGAAATGAAAGTAGAATGGTCTTATGCAGAGAAATCAAATAAAATTATGCAATAAAAATATATTATTACCAATGAAAAATGCACTTTACAACATTATAAATGAATGTATAGACAGGTTATATATATAAATAATATAAGCATAGTACATAATATTTTTAGCCTTGAATTAACCACTATGAATTTTATTAATTTGATTTTTATTATATTTCAAATAAGTCCTTAACTGAATCAAGTGATAAAGTTAATTTACCTTGAGCAATTATTTTGCATCATGGACTGCACTAAATGGTTCACATGAAATATCTCTAAGTTTCTACAATTTAGTTCTAAGGTAGCAGATATTATGATTTTTCTTTATTTTACAAATGGAGAGATGGTATCCATGAAAAACTGACAAAGCAATGGAAGGTCTGAAAGCTTTACCAGAGACCGTATTACCTATTTCAGGTAACACTGTGGTCACAAATCACAGAAGCTTATAGTAGGAAAAGACAGTAATGTTACTTAGTCCAAATTTTCACTTTCATAGGAATCTCTTCAACATTACATCTAAAAAATGGGCAAGCAAGGCAGGAGAGATTTATGGAGTAGAGATTGGAACACAGATCAAATGATTTTAAGCGTACATAAAGGGAACTCATTTCCTCAAGTAACTACATTTTATTCAAGTCTAACTCCATATTCTAATCCGGCTAAATTCTAGTTCTCAGTCAATGTACTGGGAATTGCCTTCTTCCCTGCTTTGTTTCAGTATGTTTGCTGATCTCTGGCTGGGTATTCTATTGTTGCCAAGGTTTTACTAGCTTTTTCTACCAGTGTAGCTCCCTGGACAGAAAGATTGTGCTCCCTAACTAGTAGATTTAACTCAGACACAAGAATCGAATAAAATTAACTTGATTAGAGTTACATGACCATTTCTACTTAGTTCACTTTAGTTCTAGGATTAGAATATCATATTTGTCTAGATCAGAACTGTGTCAGAGTAAATTAATGGAATTATGAAGCCAAAAATTAAGATATCATCTGAAGAAAGAAGAGTGGATGCTAGGAAGACATGAATAGTAGATGGACAACTCCAGTTAGGACTTGTCTTGTGTGTTAGGAAAGATAAGATTTGTAGTGGAGGTGAATCATGGAATGGTAGAACATATATAGGGCACTTTCTTCTCAAATTCATATAAAGTACTTCCCAGGATAAAGTATATGTTCAGTTATTCAAAAATCCTTGAAAAACTGAAAAAGGTTAAAACTTTGGAAAATATTTTTGACAAAAATGAAATTAAATTAGAAATCAGTAATAGAAACAATTGTAGAAAATTCATAAATGTGTAGAAATTAAACAATTTACTCTTAAATGAACAATGAGTTAAAGAAGTCATAAGAGAAAGAAAAGATTTTTAAGATTAAGGAAAACACTCTAAATTGAAAATAATGGGTGCAGCTAAATAGTTTTTAGATAGTAAGGATAAGGTTAAATTACTGATTGTAAAAAATTATCTTTTTTTTTTTTTTACCATGGACATTTATGTTATAAATGAAGAGCAAACTAAACTGAAAGTTAGCAGAAGGATGAAAATACCAAAAAATAGAAGAACAGAGAAAATCACTAACCTCAAAAGTTGGTCCTTTGAAATAATCAACAGAATTTACAAATTTTCAGCTAGGCTAACCAAGAAAAAAAAATTTTAATTACTAAAATCTGGAGTGAAGAGACCATTATGAAAAGAAATGCTATAAACTACTGTATAGCAACAAATTAGATAACTAAGACAGAATAGAAAAATTCCTAGAAAGTAACATACTACTGATAGTGACTCCAGAAAAAAATAGGAATTTGAGTTCCTTATATATTCCAGACATTAATCTCAGTCACATGTATAATTTATAAATACTTTATCTCTCATTTAATAGATTGTCTCCTTGCTCATTTTTTATTTTTGTTGTTGTTGCACAGAAGCTTTTTAGTTTGACGTAATTCTATTTTTCTATTTTTGCTTTCATTTCCTATGCTTTTGAAGTCCTATCCAGCAAACCCTTGCCCATTCCAATTTTCTGAAGCATTTCCTGTATGGTTTCTTCTGGTAGCTTTATAGTTCCTATATAGTTTGCAATTAAATCTTTAATTCATTTGGTGTTGGTTTTTGTATGTGATGACCGATACAGATCAAGTTTCATTCTTCCGCATGTAGATATCCAATATTCCCAGCAGTATATTTTGAAGAGACTGTCTTTTAATCAACATTTCTCAAAAGAAGACACACAAATGTCCAACAACTAAATGAAAAAAAGGGGCAGCATCACTAATCATCAGAGAAACGCAAATAAAAACCACAATTTGATATCACTTCACCCCAGTTAGAATGGCTATTAGCAAAAGACAGAGGATGACCAGTGCTGACAAGGATGTAGAGAACAAGGAACACTAACACACTACTGAGAATGCAAATTAATACAACTGTTATGGAAAACTGCAGTAGTTTGAAAAAACAATTTAAAGAACTACCATATGATCCACTAAGCCCAGCCCTCTGGGTATGTATCCAAAGGAAGTGAACATAGTATGTCAAAGAGACAACTTCACTACCATGTTCATTGTAGCATTATTCACAACAGCCAATAGATGAGACAGCCTAAATGTCCCTCAACCAATGAATGGATAAAGAAAGTGTGGCATATATACCATATTTTGTAATTGTATATACACAATGGAATACTACTCAGCCATTAAAAAGATGAAATATTGTCATTTGCAGCAGCATGGATGGAACTGGAGGTTACTATGTTAATTGAAATAAGACAGCCACAAAAGGACAAACACTGCATGATGTCAATCAGATATAGAATCTAAAAAAGTTGATCCCATAGAAGTTGAGGAGTTGAGGCAATTCCAAGAGGTTGGGGAGAAAGAAGAGGCAAGAGGGATGAGAAATATTTGGTCAATGGATACTTATAGTTAGATAAGAGAAATAAGTTCTGGTATTCTATTGCACAGTAGGGTGACTCCAGACAATTATAATATGCATTTCAAAAAAGCAAAAAATAGCTCTGTGATAAAGCACATTCTTGCCATGTACAAGGCCCTGGATTTGATCCCAGCCTGTAAAACAAACAAACAAACAAACAAACAAACTAGAAGAAATACTTTTAATATTTTCACCAGAAGAAATATTACGTGTTTAGAAGATAGATAAGCTCACCCTGAATTGAGTATTACGCAATGTATACATGTATTAAAATGTCACATGGTAGTCCATAAGTATGTATAATTTTTATGGTTATTAGAAGAATTATTTACAAAATGGAATAAAACAGTTACAGATGAAGTTTAAAAAAGAAAAGCTAAGGGCCGGTGAGATGGCTCAGCGGCTTAAGCGCCTGCCTTGCAAGCGCGAGGGCCCGAGTTCGACTCCCGGAACCCACATACGAAAAAAGGGGCCGGTGATATCGCTCAGCGGCACAGGTGCCTGCTGGCGCGCGAGGTCCTGAGGTCGACCCCCTGGTACCCACAAAAAAAAAAAAAAAAAAGAAAAGCTAAGTAGACCAGTGACAAGTAAAATTTGAACTGGTAATCAAAGGAAAACCTGACCCCATATAATTTCATGGTGAATCCTATCGAATATTTAATTAAGAGTTAACATCTATCCTTAAAAGAACTAGAAGGTAAGGCAATACTTATCAATTCATTTTATTATTTTAGAATTACCTGGCCAGAATTACCCTTGTATCAAAAGCAGAAAAAAAAAATTAAAAGAAAGAAAACTATAAACCAGCCCTATCTCACTTGAACATAGATACAAATGTTTTCGACAAAATAATAGCAAAGTATATCACATGGAAAATTAGGATTTTGGACTATATATCCTGACCAAGTGAAGTTTATCCTGATAATGCATGGTTGCAACAACCTAATAAATTAGTTAATAAAATATATCATATTAAATTGAAAGCATAATTATCAATAGATGCAGAAAGGTACATTTGAAAAAATTCAACATGTTTCATGATTAAAAAAACTTTAAAATAGAAAATAATTTCCCCAACCTTATAAAGGTCATCTACAGATCTCATGTCTATATCATCATAGTTAATGATATAAATGAAGAACACTTTCACTCCGAGGTCATAAATAACACATAGACGTCTGCTTTTCTCATTTCTGTTCAACATTGTACTGAAGGTTTTGCTGAAGGCAGTGAGGCAAGAAGGAGAAATAAATGGAAAGAAAGGTGTAAAATTCTTCCAGATGGCGTTATCTTATGTTAGAATGTCCTGTGAACTACACACACACACACATATTTAGAACTAATAAGTGAGTTCAACAAGTTTGCACAAGGTCATTAGATAAAAACCAATTGCAGATCTATACACTAGTAGCAATCTTAAAATGAAATTGAGAATCTTTTATATATAATAGCACCAACAAGAAGAAAATAGGAATAAAATTAATAAAGTGCAAGGCTTTTAAACTGAAAAGTAAAAATCATTGTTGAAAGAAATCAAAGAAGTAGGAAGTGGAAAGACATTGCATGATTAGAAGGTAATGTCATTAAGATGATCATTTTCACTAAATTAATCTACACATTTAATTCAACCATGTCAATATTTCAGCTACCTACATTGCAAAGATTGGCAAATTGATTACAAATTTCATACGGAAATACAAGCCGCTATGTGCCAAAACAGTCTTAACAAAGACGAACCACATTAAAACCATAGACTTTAGAATTTCAAAACTTACTACAAAGTTAAAGTAAGCAGGACAGTTTGGCACTTGCATAAGAATGGACCTATAGCTCAATGAAATAGAATTGAATGTTCAGTAGTAAACCTTTACATTTATATTAATTGATTTTTAACAAGGGTGACAAGACAATGTAATTGAAGAAAGACATCATTTAAACAAATGATACTGGGGTTAGTGAATATCCACATGCAAAAGAATGAAACTGAACTCTTACCTAACAACATACACATAAATGAACCCAATATGTATCATAAGCCTAGTGTAAAAGCTAAAACTATAAATAATGAGAGAGAAATGTAGGAACAAATCCTCATGATCTAGGATTTAACAATAGTTTCTTACTTTTTGATATCAAAAAACACAAGCAACAAAATAAAGTAAATTGTACTTCATCAAAATACAAAATTTTTGTGCTACAAATAATATCTTCAATAAAGTAAAAATGCAATTCAGAATGGAAGAAGACATTTGCACTTATTTGTACACATATTTTTGCATATATATGTATATACAGGATTATTACAACTCAACAAAAAAGTAGAAACCTCAATTTAAAAATGATAAAAGCATTTGAATAGCCATTTGAATAAAGAAGACACACAAATGCCCAATAAATATGTGAAAATAGCCAGTATCTTTAGTCTTTAGGTAAAGACAAGTCCATACCACAATGCGGTAATACTTCATACCCACTAGAATAGCTACAGTTAGAAAGACACATTAAACAGTTGTTGGCAAGAATGTGTGGAGAAAGTGAAATGGCAATAAATTGCTCTTGGGAATGTAAAATGATGCAGCCACTTTTGCAAACAATTTAGCTGTTCTCTAAAAAGTTGAGGTCAACATTATTTATCATGTGATCCAGTTCCACTTCTGGGTATACATTCTAGAGAATTAAAAACATATTTCCACATGAATAATCTGCCATGAGCAGTAATGAAAAGTAGAAGTAACTGAAGTTTCTATAATAATAGAAAGTAAAAATAAGTATCTATCAACCAATGAATGGATAAATAAAATGTGGTATATCCACATAATGGAATATTATTCAGCCATAAGAAGAGATGAAGTACTGCTACAGCGATGGATGAACCTTGTATACAGTACACTAAGTGAACAAGGCTATTCACAGAAAGTCGCCTATTGTATCACTCCATTGATATGAAATGCCCAGAATAGGCAAACTCATGGAGACATACACAACACTGGCAAGAGGGGTTGGGGTAAAAAGGAAGTGACTGCCAAAGAGTATGTTTCTTTCTTTCTTTCTTTCTTTCTTTCTTTCTTTCTTTCTTTCTTTCTTTCTTTCTTTCTTTCTTTCTTTTTATGTGGGTACTGGGAGTCGAACTCAGGACCTTGTGCTTGCCAGGCAGGCGCATATGCCACTGAGCTATCTCACCGGCCTGAGTATGTTTCTTTTTCTTTTCTTTCTTTTTTTTTTTTTTTTTGTGGGTACCGGGGGGTCGACCTCAGGACCTCGCGCGCCAACAGGCGCCCGTGCCGCTGAGCGATATCACTGGCCCCTTTTTCGTATGTGGGTTCCGGGAGTCGAACTCGGGCCCTCGCGCTTGCCGGGCAGGCGCTTAAGCCGCTGAGCCATCTCACTGGCCCCGAGTATGTTTCTTTTTGAGGGAATAAAAATTATTTTTTCTTCTCTATATTCATGGAAGTCCTTGCAAAACAAATCATTAGCAAAATATTACTAATAAAATCCAACAGTATAAAAATAATACATCTTAAAAAATGAGGTTTATCTCAGAAAAGCAAGATTCATTTAACATTTAAAAATGATTGATTAATTGACTATATTACGAGAATAAAAGAAAGAAAACCATTAGTGCATCTCAATAAATGTAGAAAAATCATTTGAAAAAACTCTGCAGATATAGTACAAACTTAATAAAATGGGAATGGAAGGTAATTTTCCTTAATAAACTGGGAACAGAAAGTAAATTGGTAAAGGACATCAGAGAAAATTATACCTAACATTTTAGTTATAACACAGTGAGTGTTACTCCTAAACAAGCTTAAATGATTTCAATCTATTTTTGCCATTTCTAGACAACATCAAGCTGGAAGCCTTATCAAGTGTGACAGTGTAATGGGAAAGACAAATAAAAATTGAAATGTAATGAAAAGATCTTTTTTAAAATAAATGGCCATATATGTAGAAAATCCTAATAAATCTGCAAAACAATTAGAACCAAGCAGTGAATTTCATTATTTTATTCAGAAATCCAAAGACCCACAAATTGCTTAATAATAATTTAGCAAATCATTGGAAAACATCTTCACTGCAAACTACAAAATATAGCTGAGAGTAACTTAATTTAAAGAAATGGAATGTATGTACATTCATGGAATAAAAGATGCAGTATTGTTGAATTCAATGTCATTGATTAGACTTTATTAAGAAATTAGCTCTACCCAAATTTATCTATCAGTTTAGCCTAATCCCAGTCAAAATCTCCATAGACTTTCTTTGTAGAAAGTGATGAACTGACTTTGAAATTTGTATAGACATGCCTGGTACTTAAATTCACCAAAGCAATTCTGATAATACAGTAACAAAGAATTAACATACCTGACTTCAAGCTTGTCGTAAAGCAATATTAATAAAGATCTTGTGGCACTGGCTTAAAGATATCAATGGAACATAATGCAGAGTTCATAATTATATCCAAATTATATGTAGATGAATTTTTTTACAAAACACCAGGAAAACTGAATAGGAAACAAGTATTGGGGAATTTATGGAACACTTAGATAAATGCATGGGGTAAATGAACTTCACTTCTAATCTCACACTACATTCAAAACTCAGTGTGAGGCTGGGTGTGGTGGCACATGCCTGTAATCCCAGCACTCGGGAGGCTGAGGCAGGAGGGTCACTATGAGTTTGAGGCCAGCCTGGGCTATAAAGTGAGTTTAAGGCCAGCCTGAACTGCATAGTGAAACCTTGTCTCAAAAAGAAAAACAAACAAACAAACAAAAAAACCTCAATGTGAGTTGTAACCTAAGCATACAAGCTAAACTATAAAGCTTATAAAATAAAAAAATGGAAACCATCTTTTAAAAGTTAGGGTAGGTAGATATTTTTGGAAAGTAAACAAAAGCGATATACATTATCTAAATGTACACTCAATTATGAAATATTCAGACAATGGAGCTCTACTCAAAAATAAAAGGAGAACAAAGTAATACATACATGGGTAAACTTCAGTTTGAAGTATTGGAGAGATATTTGGAAAAATCACTAAGATTCTCAGACTTCTGATTTGGCCACCTACATAGAGAAATTCCATTTATGGAGTTTGCAAATATCAGAAGAGACCTAGAGTATGACAAAATGATAAGGTGAATTTGGAGACCATTGAAATAGTCATGTAAATAGAGGTAATGAATGGGTAGATGACTATGTAACCTAGAACTTGGGACACATGCTTGAACAAAAAACAAATCAAAAAATATAACTCACTATAAAAATGGAACTTACAAAATGGAAACTTTAGAGTGAAAGTGTCTTACAGAGAACTCTGAAGAGCTGCAATATTGAATAAAATGTTAGGGGAAGAAAAGTGATTGAGAAATGTCTAGGGAAGTATGGATTATAGAAACCAAAGACAAAATATTTCAAGGAACAAGAAACAGAAAACAACTCCAAAAACTTCTAAAACGATGGTGTAACTGCAAAACATTGAATTAGATTAAGTTATGGCAATGTTGGTGATGTTGACAATCTTGATTAGAGCAGTTTGTGTTGATTGGTGATGTGTGGACGATAAAAGGGGTTATTTCAATTTAACAAAGTTTACTGAAACAAGAAAACGTTTCTTAGAACTGGAAAATATCCCAAGTGGGATATTGTTCAGAATGCACTGTCCCACCACATATGCGAATTTTATCTATAGCCAGAGAAAAGAAACTGACATTAGAAACAAACTGCTTGGGTACAGTTGGCATTTGCTTTATGTCATCATATTTTGGCAGTTTTCAGCCTGCAATTGGCTGGAAGTTTGGTCACTTTGAGACTCAGTAATTTGATTATATAATTTAAAAGTGTATTCTTAGGTTATAGTTTGTTTACAAATCAAGCTAAGTCACAGTTTACTATGTACATAGGCCATTTTGGGCCAAACCTACTCTTAAATACAAAGGCCAGTTTAGATCAAATTTATTTTTGTTCAAGAGGAAATAGTGTACTGTGAGACGTAAACCACTTCTTAAATAAGTCTGACTATAAGGAGATGATAAATAGTGGCAGCTAGAAGGGGAAATAGAGTGCAAGGAGAGTTCATTTCATGACAGTGGTGTATTTCTAAGGTGAGGAAGGACTGAGTATATGTTGTTTCCTGTAAAATCCTAGCAGGAAGTAGCCTGTAGCTGGAAGAGGTTGAAACTATAAGTCAACACAGAGAGCGAATTCCTTGTAAAGTCCCAAGAGATGAATGATACAAATAGGGAGATTGGCTCCAAACTGGAGCACATGCTTTATTTTAACAAGGTGAAAAAAATATCAAAGTATGGATATGAATGTAAGTAGTTTGATACATAAGGGGATACAAAAAGTTCAGCTTGACTAACTTCTATTACCTATAAGAAGCACAAGCACTAAGAGTATAGAACAAGGAAAATGATTAAATATATATGAAGAAGAAAAGAAGGTTTGAAATAATTTTAGAAAATGGAAAATAAGAATAGAAAATGGGGGCCGGTGAGGTGGCTCAGCGGCATAAGTGCCTGCCTGGCAAGCGTGAGGTCCTGAGGTCAACCCCTGGTACCGACAAAAAAGAAAAAAAAAAAAAAAAAAAAAAAAAAAGAATAGAAAATGGTGTTTGCCTTTTCCAACAGAAAGAAATTTAACATCCTTAGTATATGCAGGATTAGCAGTGACCAGGTTTATTACAGAATGGATGGAGTTTCCTTAGCCCCAGATTTATATGCAGAACCAAGAAGGAGCCCCAGCCACTGTACTTGGTGACTGAAGTCTGTACTTCTAAAAAACATTCGGTGAATTCTTGGAGGGCTAGAGAAAAGAGTGGCAGAGTTTAGAAGTTGTATCTTTAATGCGAAAATGTGAGTATTAATTTTATTGTCTGAATCTATGTATAGTTTATAATAGTATAGTTTATAAATCTATGTATAGTTGATAAATCATGAGTAGAATGAGCAATTAAATATTGACTTGGCTCTTGAAGACACTGGTGTAAGCAGACTTTATTAACAAAAGCCCAATTGCACAGGAACTACCACAAAGAATCAACAACTGGGATCTCATCTATTAAAAAGCTTTTGCGTAGCAAGAGAAACCAACAACAGAGTGGAGAGACAACCCACAGTACGGGAAAAAAAAATTTGCCAGCTGTTCCTCAGACAAAGGACTACTATCTAGAATATATAAAAAATGGACCCCCCCAGATTTTGAAGACCCAATCCAAAAATGGGCATCTGAAATGAATAGACACTTCTCAGATGAAGAAGTAGAAATGGCAAACAAATATATGAAAAGATGTTTGACATCACTGATCATGAAAGAGATGCAAATTAAAACAATGCTGAGATTCTATCTCACCCCAGAAAGAATGACTATTATCGAGAAATCAACCAATAGCAGATGCTGGTGGAGGTGTAGGAAAAAAGAAACCCTTCCCATTGTTGGTTGGAATGTAGACTGGTGCAACTACTGTGGAAATCAGTGTGGAGATTCTTCAAAAACTAGGATTAGAGTTCCCACTGGACCCAGATATTCCCCTTCTTGGTATCTTCCTGAAAGAATTAAAAGCATCATGCCTCAGAGATATATCCACACCCTAGTTTATAGCAGCACAGTTTGTAACAGCTAAATCTTGGAAAGAGCCCAATGTCCATCAGCTGATGAATGGATAAAGAAGATGTGGTCTTTTTATACAATGGAGTACTACTCAGCCATAAAGAAGGATAATCTTGAGACATTTCTAGGTAAATGGATGTACCTTGAGACCACACTCTTATGTGAAATAAATTGGACACACATGTAAATACTGCATAGTTTCTCTGGTGTGAGAAATTGAAAGTGTAAATAAGGACCAAAATGTATAATAGATATTGTGAAATAGGTAGAAAATGTTCAAATGGGAAGGGGAACTAGGGACAGGGGAGAGGTAAAGGAAGGAAGAGAAAAAATGAGAAAAGAAGGAAAAAATGGAAACAAAGCTTTTGTAAATAAGGAAAGGAAGAGGGGTTGAAGGGAGGAATGGGGGAAAAGATATACCACGTACAAGTACAAATTCCTTATGATGAATGAGATCACTGTGTATACCTAAAATGTACCAATAAACTTAATTAATTAAAAATAAATAAACAAATATTGACTTGGATACAAAGCATTTGAGAGTGCCAAATTGTGGAACCCAAATCAAGTTTTAAAAATCAGACGTTAATTTTGATTTGCTGTGAGTAAATTAAGTTGCTCAACAATTATGTATGATTCAAGAGTATTCATTCATTTAATAAACTTATCTTCCATTTAGGTCTTCACTGGGATCTTCACCGCAGAAATGTTTCTCAAGATAATTGCAATGGATCCTTATTATTACTTTCAAGAAGGCTGGAATATTTTTGATGGTTTTATTGTAAGCCTTAGTTTAATGGAACTTGGTTTGGCAAACGTGGAAGGCTTATCAGTTCTCCGATCATTTCGACTGGTAAATTAACTAAGAATGTCCTTAATATTTATTCTTATAATTTATTTAGTCATCATTCTTAACATAGTATCAGGATTTTTCATAATGTTAATATTATTTGAATATGTTTCTAAATAATCTGGGTGGCTTCACCAGTGTATTGTAATTCCTCCTTCATAATAGTTTTGGTGAATAAAATTTATTCAGATGAATAGTCAACCGTTCTCTCCTTAGTAACCAAATGGCAGATCTAATGAGGAGAGAGAAAAGGAGAAACACAGCTAAGTTCAAATCACAGTTAAATGCTGTAGTCAGTGAGTTGCCTGAGGTTTGTGTAACCATTTATAAGGTTCCTCTCCCATCAAGGGCTCAGCAGTTATAGAACTGCTCTTTGCCCACTTTGTCCTCATACAATCCAAGACAAGAGGCAAGACACAGTGTACAAAGAAGGGGAACAATCAGACAAAGGTCCTCACGCATTCGTCTCTTCAGCCAGATCAGAAAGCTACCAAATCCGCTCTCTGAGAAGAGTTGCCAATATTATATCTTGTCATTTAAGAAGTTGTCTTTTATTTGATCTTTGTACAATTTCATTCTGTAGTGCTCAAGAATAGTTATGGATCTAGTTTTAAGCTAGCAGTATGCAAAAAATAGAACAAATATTAGGAATGATTGTATAGCGAGTGACATAAGCAAGCTCTTTTAAAAATGTTTGGTAAACTTTCAGGATAATATGGCGAGTTTAGGAAAATAGGGAGCATAACATTAGACTCTTGCTTGTGTGTCAGGCTCTTGGAAAAATTATTGTCTGGGAATAAATTAAATACTTTATGCTTACATTCACACCTTTGGGTCACTTAGAAGCCATTAAATAATGCACTGTTCTCAGCCTGCCATTTACTGAAGCATCAGAAATAAAACACTGCTACTGTTTAACTGTAAATGGTTCTTTAGAGACCTGTATGGGGCAGAACCACCAAATGTCAAGCTCAGTAGCAGAGAGACATTTATACACACTAATGAGAAGATTAAGTAAGAAAGTGCCACTTTTTACTTGAGTCCAAGTAGTTCTCCTCCAAATACAATAAATCTGAGAACATGCCCTAATGTTACAGTAAGTTAATGATATAGCTAGATTAAAGGAATCTAAATACTCAGAGAAATTAGTTCACTTTCTCATGTTTTATGTAACTTAACTATTAATATCATTTATACTTGTGAGCTTCAGCATTATATTTCAAGTATATTGAAAAATATATTCATTTGGGGCTTTTAAATAATGAGAACCTCTAGTTCTCTGAAAATGTGTCTCTGCTAATTAAGCACCATTAGACTTAAGTAGTTTTGTTCCTTAATAGTTTTATTTCATATACTTGTGTAATATTTTGTAAAATTTGGAGTATCTTATAACTAATATGCCAAATCAAAAACTCAGTATTATTATTATTTTATTTATAATATGGACCATTCAGAATGAAAAATACCCTGGTAGAATCAACTATCTGCTACGTTTGCTAGATAAGAGTTTGACACATAAATAATCTATCACTGTACAATGGGGATGGTTACACTATAGAGTTCAACTGTGAATAAAATTACAGATGTTTTAGAAATGGCAGTTATTAACAAGCCTTCTTGCTTTTTTTTTCCAGCTCAGAGTTTTCAAGTTGGCAAAATCCTGGCCCACACTGAACATGTTGATAAAGATCATTGGCAACTCCGTGGGGGCCCTGGGTAACCTCACCTTGGTGTTGGCCATCATTGTCTTCATCTTTGCTGTGGTTGGCATGCAGCTCTTTGGTAAGAGCTACAAAGAATGTGTCTGCAAGATTTCCAACGACTGTGAACTCCCACGTTGGCACATGCATGACTTCTTCCACTCCTTCCTGATCGTCTTCCGCGTGCTGTGTGGAGAGTGGATAGAGACCATGTGGGACTGCATGGAGGTCGCTGGCCAAACCATGTGCCTTACTGTCTTCATGATGGTCATGGTGATTGGAAACCTAGTGGTATGTAGTAGAAATTTTTTTTCACTTTCAGTAAGAAGTAATGTAATCGTGAAACTGAAGAACCTTTTGTATGTTTTTTGGAAGCTATTTTGGATCTAGGTCATTTCCAACTGTATTATTTGTGATTGCAAGAGCCAGACATGACTTAGACTACTGCAATCCATACAAACCTTAAAGTGCCTCTCATGCCGAGGTTTTGTTCTTTGTTATCACTCCTCTATTTCATGAGAGGGAGATCTCTAGTTTTTTATCTTTCAGTTCTTGTACTAAAGTATGGAAGCATCACTAAACATAATTATTCAATTTGCATGTGATAACAACTGTATTCTTTGAAAATCTTTTAAATATAGGTTTCTTACAAACTGAAGTTTAAAAAATTACTAATCATCTCAGTTTGTTACAATACATCAGTTATTTGGTACCTAGAAACTACAGTATAAACCAGTAGCATTGATTCAAGAAACATTAATTATCATTTCTCTTTAAAATCAGCCTTGCCCAGTGCTACCATACTGAGTCTTGAAAACATGGGAGGGCCGATGAGATGGCTCAGCAGCATAAGCGCCTGCCTGGCAAGTGTGAGGGCCTGAGTTCAACTCCCGGAACCCACATACGAAAAAAGGGCCGGTGATATTGCTCAGCGGCAGGGGCGCCTGGTGGCACGCAAGGTCCTGAGGTCAACCCCCAGTACCCACCAAAAAAAAAAAAAAAAAAAGGAAAACATGGGAAAGATAATGGGAAGATCAATATAAGAAAGTGACATTTACTCACTCATAAATAAATAATAGAAAGGTTCTAATACATGTCCAAAATGTTAAAACAAAATGCTGAATGCCAGGCTCACAAAATGGAAACATAGCTTTACTATAGCAAAGTTGATCATGGAAGTTTCTGTCAAAGAGTTTGGACCTGAAATATATTTAATTGCAGTGTAAAATTTAACTTGCTACAAAGGAAGGTGACCACTCTAAGCTGCAGAGCACAAGACACTTGAACTTAGGGAACAGAAAGCAATAGACTTTGTGAAAAGGAGCAGCCCTTATGCTTTAAATAAAGGAACTATACTACATTTTTAAATTAGGACTCACACCAGTGGGATAGAACAAAGACAAGCATAATCAATATTTGAATTCTACATAGAACCACACACTTTATTTCCTTTCACAGAAAAATAACCTCCAATCCCCCAAAGGAAAATAAATGGAGATAAAAAGCTGAAAGATTATATTTTTTATTTTTATTCAGTGTCAGACTTGAAACTCCTCAGCATTAGCTTAGATACTGTAATTCTGAAATTTATTTTATTTATTTATTTATTTATTTTTTCATTTATTTATTTGCTACGGGTTAAAATGAGGCCTTCATGCAGGCTAAGTGAGCCCTCACTAGCTCTTTTCCACACTTGCCAGCTGCCTTACAGGCCTCCACCATACTACCCATGAGAAATGACTGCTGGGCCTGGTAAGAGAGAGGTGAGGTCACAGACTGCATTTCCTAAGGCCAGGATTTTTATGAGGATTTTTATGCTCATTTTACAGGTTTAAGGCAGGTGTTCCAGAAAGTGAATGTGGTTTTTCTGAAGACAGTTTTAGAAGCAGTGGACACCCTTTTCTCTGTCTCAAATTGAAGGTGGAGCAGTAGCACACAGAAAGAATGGAAGGTTAGGGGGTTCTTCTCAAAGAATAGAGAAAGTATAAATACATGCTATAAACTTCAATCTGGGGCCCAAAATGGAAATAATAGTAATATTTTCCTTCAAGGTAACTAATTTGGCTTATTGAAATTATGAGAAAGTTATATGTTCAGAGAACATTTATTTTTTTCTGGACAATGAAAATAACATTAAAGTTATTAATTTATAATAGATTATAGAAACAATTAGAAAATTAATAGTAAACTTTATGTTGTTGATTATATATGACAAATGTTCAGAAAAAGGAAATATTGATAGCTGGGAATGTAGTTCAGTGGTAGAATGCTTGCATAGCATGCACAAGGCACTGGGCTCAATCCCTAGCACTGCCAATAAATAAATGGATAAATAAATAGTAAATAAATAAATGGAAATATCAATGAGCAAACATGGGGTACTATTTCATTTTTTCTCCAAGTGTAACAGTTAATAATTAAGATCTCAGAATTATACTATCGAAACAAAATTGTACTATTTCTGTGTATTACCTATAATCTTGGACAAGGCATTTAAGGTATACAGAAGCTTTAGTTCTCTCATCTATAAAACAGTGAAAATCATAATTCCTTTTTTATGGGTTGGTTGTGAGAGCAAATTATAATTATATAAACTATTTAAAATGATTGGCACAGGCTGGTGCATACTGACAGATTGATAAAAAGCTGCTTGTATTGTTATAATTACCTGCTCTAGAACCTGGCTTCTAGCATGTTTCTGCTTAATCTAGCATGTTTCTGAACTAAAAGAATTCCCAATCTGCTGGCAAAGTTGCCTTTGTTTTAAGAAAACAACTTTTGTGTTCTATTTCACAGTAGGGTGACTATAGTCGACAATAATGCATTGTGTATTTCAGAAGAAATAAAAAAATTTAAGGTGATGGATGTGTTAATTACCCTGATTTGATCATTGCATAATGTATACATATCTCAAAACATCACAATTAATCCTATATATATGCACAATTTTTGTGTCAAATAAAAATACAATTAAAAATGTATTCAATATTGGACATCATTGAGGGAGGATTAATTGATGTAGACCAATAAAAGTTTCCTAATAGACAATACCAATACATTAATAAACCTTAGGAAATTAAATATAGAAAATAATTATTACACCACAATTCATTTTTATTATACAAAATTAAAATTTAGCATTTAATTTTTTTGTGTGTGTGGGTACCAAGGGTCGACCTCAGGACCTCGTGCACCAGTTGGCACTCGTGCCACTGAGCAACATCACTGGCCCTTTTTTCGTATGTGGGTTCCGGGAGTCGAACTCGGGCCCTCGCGCTTGCCAGGCAGGCGCTTATGCCACTGAGCCATCTCACCGGCCCCAGCATTTAATTTTATTTACTTTCTTTTGTCTATTTTTTGTTCACATAAAAATTCAAAGAAAAATCACAAAAACACATAAATCAGTCTTACTGTGATTATCAGAAGCCATGGTATAGCAATTCTTGGATGAGGCAGTATGGACTCTCAGAATTTCATGTAGTTCTCCATGGACCTTATATATTTTTACCTTCATTTGCATTGACATTTTACTTAACCTTGTTCCCAGGACTTCTCTTTTATATCAGTTACTTTTTAGCTTTAGTCCCCTTTACATCTGTATGCTTGAATAATTAGGGGCCCGTGGATATTGCCAATGAAATCCTGACAATATTTTATGACAGTCATGTGCCCCTGGAAATGTTTTATTCTTTAGTAAAGTGCCTCTTTACAATGAGCACAGCGGGGTTATTGTTAGTAACTTTTTCACTTACTCATAGCAGAATGGCTTATTTTAGGAGATCCATGGCAATACCTCAACTCTCTAATTTTCAATTCAGTATTAACATTATTATTTTATATGCATGATGCTTAACTTATGTGCCCAAGAATGACAGCTACAAAATAATACAGGCAGCCCACTATTCTCACTGCATCCCTGGCCTCTCTTACTGAATCACATGAATCCATCTCTGCATTTCTTCTATATTATGTTCTTCTTTTGTAGAGCCTTAGCCATAGATAAATGTCTTGTTAAGCTAAAGTAACTATTTACATATCAGTCTTTAATTTGAAGAAGTACAATGTTTAATTTTTCAAGATTGCCAATATCACACTACAAAAATACTACCAAACAGGTTATTGTTCACAATTTGTTTTCCTTAAGTTACTGTCCTTATCTTAGAAGTCTCAATATTGTTCATTCTTTCATTAAACAAGTATTAATGGAAGGCTACTACAGGCCAGACCTGCTCAGCTGGTACCAGTGACTCACTTCTGCAAGTCAATGCTACCTTCACTAGCAAATGTTGCCATTTTTTAAATCTAGTACTGTGACGGAAATTTCAAAAGCAGCAGTCTGACATCATGTTAGGGCAAGACAGCTAGTCTGGCCGACCACATAGTTGGACCGTGAGACTCAGCTAGCCTTGACCACCATGCCAGCTGTAACTCAGAGACCGTTCGACTCAGCCTTATCTGACTGCATCCAGCTCCATTGCCCATACTTTCTAGCCTATAAACACATTCTGTTTTGCTTGCCTATTCCAGTAACTTTCCATGTAGGACAGAATAACCCAGTCAAGGACATGCTTGCCTGATTTCACATTTCACCCACCTACTCAGAAAGACCCTTCCCTAGCAAAGCCTGCCCAGAACAAATCTGCCTGACAACACATGCCTTAGCCTCTGCAACCAATTATGTAATAACCTGCTCTCAGCTTTGTACTTCCTGTTTACAAAAGTGTATATAAGATTCTATTTCCCTTTGAGTCAGGGCTGGTGATCTGGACTCAGTCCCCCAACCCGCTAGCATTAAAATAAAGATGCCTTCCAACTCCTCAAAAAAAAATTATTATTTTATAACAGACATTTGTTTATAGTATTTCTGTTGTTTAAATATAATGGTCATGATTTCCTTAATCAAAATTTAAAATGTTTGATCTGGCAGCAAGTATATTTTTCAAAGGAAATAGTGTGATATGGTATTATTTGATGTTGGCCAGGTATTTTTTATTTCATTCACTATTTACTCAGGATACTTTATTGTGAACTAAAAGAAATACATAGTATAGAATAAGTGTAAGAACAATTTTGAAAAACTTAGAAGCAATTAAGAAAACTGAATGCCTTGATCGCCTATTTTCCTGCTGTGTTCTAGGTTCTGAACCTCTTCCTGGCCTTGCTTCTGAGCTCCTTCAGTTCTGACAATCTTGCTGCCACTGATGATGATAATGAAATGAATAACCTACAGATTGCTGTGGGAAGGATGCAGAAAGGAATCGATTTTGTTAAAAGAAAGATACGTGAATTTATTCAGAAAGCCTTTGTTAGAAAGCAGAAAGCTTTAGATGAAATAAAACCCCTTGAAGATCTAAATAACAAAAAAGACAGCTGTATTTCCAACCATACTACTATTGAAATAGGCAAAGACCTCAATTATCTCAAAGATGGAAATGGAACGACCAGCGGCATAGGCAGCAGTGTAGAAAAGTATGTCGTCGATGAAAGCGATTACATGTCGTTTATAAACAACCCCAGCCTCACTGTGACAGTGCCAATTGCTGTTGGAGAATCTGATTTTGAAAATTTAAATACTGAAGAGTTCAGCAGTGAGTCAGACATGGAAGAAAGCAAAGAGGTAGGGATTTTTGAATAAGAAGATATTTTGATATCGTGTATTTTGTTGCTTTAAAACAATTAGATATTTTCAAATTTTGTGTCTCCTTACTATAAGAAAATAGAAAATATATATTGATACATTTTCTGTGGCAAAAATAGGATTAATAACGTAATAATGGATTAAAATATAGCTAGACAAATGATGTGTTTAATCATGTTCAGTAATCACTTTTTGAATTCTTGATAATACAAATGTGCAGATTTATATCACAAATTCTAAGTGTTTTTAAATAATTTTAGATTTCTAAAAATGCTTCAGTTTGTGTGAACCTTTTTCTTATAATTCTCCCACAATGGCAGCTTTTGTACATAGTTTTTTTATGTACCAAAAAAACTTAATGAGAGGTAGTTTCAATTCTCATCTTGTTACATTCTTGCCTCTTAAGAAATACTGCATAAAATGTGATTTTATTTAGTTTTCCCAGACATATTAACTCATGGAAATCTGATTGCGCTCTTAGCTCGATGTTTGTTTGTAGGTTTATGCTTCCTGAAGTACATGATTTTTTAAGGGAAAGAAGTGTATGATAAAGAATGAGAGTAAACATATTTTTAACTCTACTTAGCCCAGTGCATGCATTTTAAATAAACAGAAAGTTATAATGCATTACAGAATGTAAAATTCTGAGTTCATTAACTCAGCAAGAATTGAGTCTTGGTAGTTTAAAGTGTTCTTTGATTTTTATAAGAAATGTATGTGTACCAGGGTCTGTCTTTGGTTTGTTTTCTTTGTTATGAACCTGCAGGTTAATAAGTTCTGAACTCAAGGAAAAAACAAGAAAGAATTCAAAATCTTAACATGTAATTTTTTAACTATATAAAAATAAAAATGAGATTTGCAATAATTTTAAGCTTGCAAAAAGCAACAAAAATAACACCCCAAAACAAAGTCTTGCCCCTTCCTTATATGAACTATTTGAGTGGAAGCTTAAGGCTTCTATTACTGTTCTTAGTTAAAAATGATAGCTGGGAGTTTGAAGCCCTGAAATATACAATTTGAGAAGTATAGCATTGCCATAATAATTATAGATTGAAGAAAGGTATATTTCAAACAAGAGAACATTAGAATATTTCAGTCACTAGTCCTATATTTATTTGATAAAACTACTAAAGTATATGATATTTTCCATTCTTCTTTATTGATGGGTACATAGTATTGCTAATTTAATGGTTAGGTAGAAATACATACTAAACATGAAATTCAGGCAATGTTTAAATATAGATACTGAAAACTAAGATATAAGTAACAGGACCATGGTTAACCAATGTCACAAAATAACTCATGAAATTTAATGGAGAAGTAAAACCTGAGAGCCTTGAGTAAAGAATAACTGCAATTAGGTGAACTCAAAGTGTTTACTAGTTGGATTTTTTTTTTTTTTTTTTTTTTTTTTTTTTTTTTTTTTTTTTTTTTCTGGCTCTGGGGATTTAACCTAGGGCTTTGAAGACACTAGGGAAGTGCTCCATCATTAAACTACATCCCCAGCCCACTAGTTGAACTTTCATTTAAAGACTGAATAATATCTTAAAATCTTTAAGATCTAAGGTTATAAATTGATAAGTATATTTAGTTGGATTATGCTCCTACTTTTTCATTTTGTATATCACTAGAAGTGGAGGTCAGTATTTAAAAAAATAGAATTGAGTCATTAGAATTTTAAGGTACGCAGTCTTCTCATTATTTTGACATTATATCTGATATTGGTTATTTTGCCTGAGGTTGAGAAAGTCAACTTTTGTTTTGAAGTAGGTTTAGCGTTTGGGTATCATATAAACTAAATGCATTGTAAAGAATCAAATGTCGAGGTCATCAGCTACTTTAATCTTTTAGCTAAGTTTTAGTGCTTTTTGAGGTGCGGTTAACTTGACATTCAGTCTTCTTAATTTTCAGAAATTTTAAAGCCCTCAGTTCTTCAGTAGAGAAATCCAGTTTCCTATTTTCTCTTATTACCAGGATGGTTTTTTGTTTTCATTTTTTTTTTTTTTTTTTTTTTTTTTTTTTTTTTTGTGGGTACCGGGGGGACGACCTCAGGACCTCGCGCGCCAACAGGCACCCGTGCCGCTGAGCGATATCACCGGCCCCTTTTTTTCGTATGTGGGTTCCGGGAGTCGAACTCGGGCCTTCGCGCTTGCAAGGCAGGCGCTTAAGCCGCCGAGCCGTCTCACCAGCCCTTGTTTTCATTTTTTCTATTTGAGTTAACCTTGTTTGAGTTAAGTGCTCCAAAATAATACTGTGGACTCAGTATCTATTTTGAAATTAGAAGTAGAGAACTGATCTATTCATTGGAAGTGGACAGAGTTATTTTATTGAGTCGTACTTTTGGTATTGTCCCACCCTTATGTTGAGGTTTATAATTTGGAGAAATTGTTAATTATGGTTTTATATCAAACTTTTAGACATAAATTTAAAAACTAATAAAGGGTTAGATTCATAGTCTAGGAAAGATCTACATCCATATCTATATCTATATTTATCTCTATATCTGTGTTTATATCAGTTTTGATCTTTCAGAATTTTGCCTCATATTTCTACACTAGAAAATGATAGAGAATTGGAACAATTACCCAAGAATTTTAAATATCCCCCTTGAAAACCTTCACAGTGTCTGTTTTCTGGTCACTTATGTTTGGTCATTTTTTAACTGATGGGTTGGAATTGTGCTGTCTACTAGCACACATAGAATAGTTAGAAATGATATAAGGCTTATTATTATTTCATTCTAAGTGATTTCTAAAGTTAAAGTATAGGGCACTTCCTTTTAGAATGTTTAAATGAATTTCTTTTTATAGGATAAACTAACTGAAAGGACTCAGAAGTTGTTGAGGTGTTTGAATTAAGTCCTCTTCTATGTCTCTGCCAAATTTATGTGGGTCTGTTAGCTTTCTGAGATTCTCTGGAGTATATCATGTAAATTCATATAATAATCATGCATGCTTTAACTCTTAATATGTTAAGTTGGCTGTAGTAAATGTAATTTCCTTTTGTGATTTTGATTGACTGATTTTCCTTTTAGAGTTTTAAATAATGTTGAAGCCATGCTTGAATGATAATTTTTCAAAGTGAAATTGAGTAGTGTAATATGGTGACCTTCACTGCTTACCATTCTTACTTCTCACAGGGGTAAAATCAAGCTGGAGCCATCAAGAATGCAGCTCTGGTGTTTTTTAACCAGCCAGAGGCTCGTGCCACCACTTTTACCCAGGTTACCCAAGCAAGTTGTGTATATATATCTCTCTCTAAATATAAACAGTTTCTAAGTGACCTTTGACTGGCCTGCATGTTACTCAGCTATGTTCCTTGCCCATCCATTGGCAGTAAAATAAAAACACGCATAGCTGCTATTATGCTGAGTCATATGAAGCATGGTCAGGCAAGTCTGACAACTCTAACTTTTAAAATATATATGTATAGCTGCTATTTTTGTTACATAGATTCTGAAAGAAATTATACTCAATGAAAAGTAAAAGTGCATGCCTTTATGGATTATTTAATTTCTATTTAGTGTTAACTAAGTTTTAAATATACAAAGAATCTAGAGAAAAGTAATTGCTCTTTTAAAACCTCTTGCAAAAATCTTTCTCTCCCCTGCCTTTTTTTTTTCTTTTTAAACATAATCCCAGTGTATTTGGGGGATAATTTTTTGTTCAGTGTCATATTAAGGTTTAGTGAAGGGTAATCTGCAAATTAAAGCAATCCGTTGTTCATTTACAAACTTTCCAAGTGATATCCTGTGAATTAATTAGAATGTTTATGTTTTGGCTGCTAGCAGCATGGGTATAGTTTTCAATCTGCTTTATTTTAGGGAAAAGGGCATCATTTCAGTTAACAATTGACCAAAGTATTTTGCATTAAAAATGAATGCCTTGGAGATTCTGTTTGTATTTACTCCTAAAATTGCTAGTGTGACAGAAAAGAAAATAAATTTATTTTGTACAAAAGAAAATAAATAAGAGAAGTTATATATCCATCTTTAGGTGATGTGCTCATCCTGAAAATAGATTTGGAGGCCACTTTCTTCATCCTCTCCTGCTGTCCATTTTCAGTGGACATCCTGCTGGGGAACTTTGTTCAGAAGTATATTATTTAAATATATCATGTTCTTCTATTCCTGCACAGGAAGAACATCATGGGATTTTGTTCCTTTGGTGTTTTTAAAACAAAGGGAGTGCCCTTATAATGTGACTACAGCAATAGCTATAACACCATTCCGTGGGCTTTATTTAGTGGACCATTCACTATCTGATACTAAAATCACAGTTTTGTGAACAAATATGTGAACCAAATTGTTCCATCCAATTTAATCATCCTTTTGAGAAATATTAATTACTTTGTCAATAAGTTTCCTCTCCTCTTCCTCAATAAGTTTCCTCTCCATTAAAGGTGTAAAATAAACCTAACATAAAATAGCATTTAGCTTTTTGAAAGAAGCAACAATTATGTCATTCTTGGAGTATTATTTTATACTTTGGATCAAAATATTCAGTCAGTGGTACTCTAGATTCATGAAAGATAAGACATTATATACAGGAGGAGTGGTACCCTATAAAAGGAGGTCCAAGATGTATAATTATTTCACACTTAAACAAATACTCATGTATATACACAGGGACTGGAGAGAATTTTTTGTCCTATTATGCTTTATTTCTTCAGAAAAGCATGAGATTTTAGGTATGTAAGATAATGGCTTGTTTTTTACAGTTTCAGACAAGGTTAGTCTGCTTATCCTCTGAGTATCCCATTTTTCACATTCCTGTATAGAAATGTATTTGTGGGAAATGACATTCAAGCCAGTATCTACCATTGTATCTAGGAAATTTAGCTGGTGTTGTGTGGTAGAACAGTAAGCAGGAACTGACTCACTCATTCTCAGGCCTCAATTATTACACTTCTAATTTTCTTTAAAAAGTCACTGATCCTTCCTTAGTAAACACTGTCCATTTCCTAAAAAAATATACTGTGCAGGAGTATAGTATATACCAGTCCAATGCAGGATTGGAACTCCAATGCAGGAGACAGAAACGGGGAGAAGAATGTAGCTGGAAGATTTGTGTAAGCATTAGAGGGATGAGTTCAACAGGAGCGCATCTTTGATTTTATCCTAGAGAATAAGCAATCCTTGTGGAAGAGGATTTTAGTGGAATAGTGATTAAGCAGGAGAAAATACTCTAAATATCTTTAATGTTAGAAAACATGGGCCAGAAACTCTGATTTTTTTGCACTGATGTCTGCTGAGGGATAGAACATCATGACATAATCATTCTTTCTTTCATCCAAGAAAGATACCTAAGGTCCTCTATTCGTGATTTAAATTTTTTATAATGTGTCCATTATAAACACTGAAATGATTTTCTGGATAATATAATATGAGAATGAGAGTTTTGATTTTGCTGTCTTATTAAAAAGATCACATCGATAATTCCTTTCACATGTTGTTGTGTCACTTTGGTCTGAAGCCCAACTGAAATCAAGCAAACACATCCCTTCCATTCTTCCTGTGTTAAGATTTTTCATGAAAAATGACCTAGAGCACTTTCAATGGTGATTAGCAATAGTATCCAGGAACAAAATGTTGCCATTTTTGTAGACCAAAATAGTCAAGTGTGGAGTACTTGGTATAATTTGTATTTGAATTTATTTCTTTTTAAAAATCTACTTTTTTATTTAATTGCATTAAAATATATCTGCTCCTCCAAATTTTGTACAATATTTACTAATCACATTTTCTTTAAAATGCTTCTTTGCAATGTGAAATAGGTGTTCTGGTGAAAAACTTAACGGGGAGTGTTTTCTCTCCTCTTTCCTATTTATGATTAACTACTTAAAATATAATTTACTTTCATTTACTGTCTTTTGGTTTCTGAAGGAAGTACTGTTAGTTTGGCATCTTCATGCTTAGCAATAATTTATCATTGATGCAGAAAGTATAAAGTGTAGAATTTTAAAATACAAATGAAATATTGTATTTTGGTGTACATTTGTTAGATTAAGAAAAATGTGATTCTGCCCTACTTAAGTCATATGATTATAATTAATTTAGCACTTTGAAGAATCCCAGAAGACTGTTCTATACAGTCCTATATGTTTCCAGCTTAATATTAATTAACTAATATTTTTACCTGAAAGTAAGTAGTTGCCAATGCCGTTCATAACAAGTAAAATTGGCTTTCTTGTCTAATCACTTGACTGTGCTGACATTTGAGTATGCCCATATTTTGTTAAAGTTTAACTAAGCAAGGGCTATTCTAACATATCATTCAGTCCACATTTCCAGTTTCCTGATAAATAAGAATGGTGTTAAAAAGAGAACCTAAACATCTAAATTTTACCAAAGGCTAAATATAGAACTTGTCAAACTGGCTCTACTCATAGCCAGTTCATATTTTGGTTTCTACTTATGTAGCATTTTGCAGCGAATGATGCTTGATTGGAGCATTGCCAGGCAACCTATATTTGAAAATTCTCTAAGTGGGTAAGTCATGATAGTGCCATGGAGTGATTTATAATTGACAGTGCTGTTAGTGAATTTGCACTGTAGTTAGGTTGAGCGTAATTAATCATCTTATCTGAAGCTGAAGAATTTTATATTCTTAATTTGATTAATTTTATTTTTATGGGCTACTTATATATTTTACTTGCTTTATCCAATATATCTTAATAATATGTTGTTTACCTTTTATGTGATTTAAAGAAAGACATTGTACTGATATCATAAAAGATTTTATGAATCAAAATTTCTTGCCTACATCTCAGGATTACATCTTTTGTCCATGAAATACTCTATTGTGTATTTACCTCTATATTAATGATACATATAAAAGATATGATATAACTTGAATTAATACTAAGGTTCATGAATGTGCAGCATGAAAGTCAACAATATTGTATGCCCTATCTTGAACCTACAGTACTTAATTACATATCCAGTCTGCTAAAGTTTTAAGTTGATGAAGGTTGAATTTACTTGTGAATCACCAAAGAAATTCTTCCCTGGAGATCCTGGCAGATTGGGGCGCAGGTGACCTAGAGTTCCACCACCGATTCACTGTGATTGTGACAAGGTGACTAACCCACAGCTCCTTATCTAAAGAGATATCAGATGGGCTGATAGTAAGAGTCAGTGTGCTACTTAGTTTTTTGTCATTTGCCAATTAAGTGCCAGAAATGTAAAGATATTCAAGTAATACATGTGATGGGTACAGTGCTGTTCCACTTCAGAGAAAGATTAGAAAGGATGAGATTGCCTCTCCTGAAGAGGTTCCATTCACCTCTAGAACTATAGATCCATGTACATAGAGTAGAAAGAGAGAAAACAATGTCAAATAATTAAATAGTAGTTTTCTCGACACCAGAATTAAATTACAGTTCATTTCATAGACTTATCTTAGGCTGATTTCTAGGTCACCTGGTTTTATAATTCAGAATCTGGAAGGATTTGTATTACTCTGCAATTAAGAGAGAATATTATTTGTTTTCCCTTGAATGTGAAAGTAAGTATCAAATTGGAGGTGTTAAAAGTATTTAGTGGTTGGATAAGAGTCTGGCTGTTCATCCATTTACTCAACAAACATATATTAAAAACAAACTTTGATGATAGGTGCAAGGGATACAATGATGGCAAAAACCTGATCTTTGCTCAAAAAATAAATTTTGTCAAAAAATTTCTTGTAGAGAGATGTCTTTTAGAAACACAAGATACATTTAAATTACACTTTTGTAAAAGTAACAGCCTAACTATTAAATAGATAGAAGAATTTGGGTTCAGGAAAAAAAATGTATCTATTAGTGCTATATCAGTATTAAGGCAGTGCACTAAAATGAAAGGGAGTAATGCTGGTTCTCCTATTTTTAGTATGATTTAAATTAAGAAAAACACAGAAGTAAGTGTTTTTATCCTTAGAATTTCCAGAGATGAAGCCTAAAAGGTAATTTTTTAAAAACTAGATGGTTCTCATTGTGGGTTAAATATGAAAAACTGATTAATATTCTCTAAATTTATCTTTGGGTCAAACTATTGAGTAAAGCATTAATTTGAACAGCCTATGGAAAACAGATGCATTATCTAGCAATTTTTTCATTCATTCAATATTTAATGAAAACATATTGGCAATGGAGAGTCTGCTACTTGGTATTGAACTATATTTGTTGTATTATCCATAAGGCCTTGAGTACATGGAGCCTGCCCCAAATGTCCAATGAGCATGTTAGGGAGATAAAAATCTGTCTGAAGCAATTTGACCCATACTTCATGAACCATCACAATGCATTTTAAACCATAAAAATAATTTTTAACAACCTGGGTGCATATTGCAGGGTGAAGATAGGATAGAAGAAATTAGGAGCCCACATTTGTCGGGAAGAAATTATAAAGGGAGGAAGCATGATCGTTTGCAAAATAGTGAAGAAGGGAATGGTTGTCATGACACGAGTCTTCCCAAAGTCATTTGAAGTTGTAACAACCCAGCTAATTGGCAACAGGAGTGATGAGTTGATGATACGGAGCTCTTGTGAATATGTGGGCATTTTCATCCAAAATTTCCTGTAGTACTTTAGAGACTATTCCCAGTCACTATTTGAGGCTAGTCTTCATTCTATTCACTCATCTTTTCGTTTTTTATTGAGCACTTGCAACGTATGCAGCATTGATATAGGCTCTGATACCGTCATTTGCCAATACCTGGCTAAGTATGTGGAGAACCCTGAATATGGTTCCTTACTTTTCCCTTGGACTTATCTCAAGAACTCTGTGTTTTCAATGTGATCCTATTTCTTAAAAAGAGTATTTTCCATTTCTTTTATGTGCTGTCTGCTAGGTCAGATGTGACTAAGCTTCAATCTGTCTGATTACCTGTGTTATATCTGAGCATCCTATAAAGCACAAGATTTTATTATCAGGTCCCTATATATACAGCTTCCTGTGAGTTAGATGGATTGAAATGAGAGAATATTTTAATAATTTATTTTTCAATTACATGTATAGAAAATCAACTTTACTTATGTACAAAAGAATCTAACTTAAGGGGAAAAGATACGAAATTAGAGTCTTAAAAACTAAAATATTTGTAATAAACCTCCATACTTTGGAGCTTCATTTTTTTTTTTTTTTTTTTGTGGGTACCAGGGGGACGACCTCAGGACCTCGTGCGCCAACAGGCACCCGTGCCACTGAGCGATATCACCGGCCCCTTTTTCGTATGTGGGTTCCGGGAGTCGAACTCGGGCCCTCGCGCTTGCAAGGCAGGCGCTTATGCCGCTGAGCCATCTCACCGGCCCTGGAGCTTCATTTTTGAATAAAACATATTCAAATTTTAATTTTAATAATAGAATAATATGATTATTTATTATTGTAATATGCCTACTGAGTAGAAAATTCTGCAAGCACCTTATAACATATAATGTTTGAGTTAAATATTTTAGAAAAATTTTAAACTAATCATAAAACTAATTCTAAGGCATGAATATCTAATGTTTGTGGATCTATCATTGATACTGTTAAATTGCCTAAAGCAATATCATTTTCAATCTTATATACATCAGATATAAATAGTTCTACTTCATCAGGACCAATATGCTAAGTAAATATTTTATACAAAACTATGTTCATAATATAAAGGAACCAGGGGGGAAATCTGTAAAATCCTTAGCCCAAATGAGTAGTGTTTTTCTAGTACTAACTACGGCATCCATTTTATTCTAGTTTAATAAAGTTCAGTGTGCATTTTATCGTGTGCTTACCTCATCTTCTTTATAAAGTAGCTCTTTCAGCTCAACCATTTCCTAATGTTATGCACTAATGGTAATAACATTGTAACAGGTTCGAGAATGCTGTGGCCCAAACTACTCTGATTCCATGTGGCACTCACACCTGGCCCTACGTCATTCCTGTAGAATTTTTATGCGAAGTTTAAGACTGGGATCTCTTCATTTATGCTGATCCCAAGAATGGCCTGACTTGGCTAAAGTTCATTGCATCTCAAGACTTTTAACTTCTTTCTATTGTATTTTTCTTTCGGTGATATTTGGTTTAACCTCAAGGAAAACAAATAACAACCAAAGATTCATTTCTACCTTACTAATAGGGCAGGTAAGAGTGCCAAAGTAACAAGTAGTTTCCAAATGCACAGTGAATCACAGGAGTGCATTGGCCAAAGAGAATGCAAAGTATCAGCTCTTGCTGTATAGCTAACAATGTGCTGCTCTTTTGGAATTAGAAAATTATAGAACATATTTAATAACAACCAGTAGCCTATGTTTTCATGTCAATGAAAAGTGGATAAATTTAGATTGTTGCTGTTTATTTGCACTTGATCAAATCTTTTCTGCATTTGACATGAAAATGCACTTGTGCAGCTTTTGTTGGTTGGGTCACAATTTTAGAATAAAACAAACTATACCATTTGCAAACTAGTTTACAAAAGCAAGATGACCATGTAACTCTGGCAGCTTACATAAGCTTTCAGCAGCATTTTTATTTCAGAATCTGTATACATAGGCTTTCACAAAAATTATTTCTGTTGTTAGCACCATAGTTTAAAAAAAAGTTATCCCAGAGTGCTGTATCTAATCTTGTGACCCCCCACCTCTACTAAAGCAGATTGGCATTATATTTAAGTTATTCTTAAATTACAGATGAAGAAAATGCATACAGAAGACTGGGGGGGCACACCTTATGAAATTTTAATATCGTATTAAAGGAAATATTTATAATATTTTTTGTGGGGTTGATTTTCAGAAGATAAATGCAACTAGTTCATCCGAGGGCAGCACGGTTGACATAGGAGCTCCCGTTGAGGGAGAGCAGCCTGAGGCTGAACCCGAAGAATCCCTAGAACCCGAAGCCTGTTTTACAGAAGGTGAGTCAAGCAGCAGGATGTGTGGCCATTCATCCTCTCTTCTCCATCCAATCTCTCTTCTCTCTCACTCTCTTTCTCTCTCTTTCCCTCTCTCTCTTATTCATCTATATCTGTCTATCTAACCAGTGCTCATTTATTGGCTTATTTTGCTTTTTCTATAGCAAAACAAAGGCAACATTTAAAAATATAAGGTTTACCTTAAGTAACTCGATAGTTTTAATTTTGAGGATCCTGTTCAACTCTTAAGAAATGCTGCTAATTAGTTTTTTTGTGACCTTCTAAAGAACAGGAAAGAAAGCCAAATCAGTAGGTTTAAAAAAATAAAAGAAAGCGAAAGAAGCTGTTGTGCATTATTTTCTTATAGTAGAGTGAATATGTACATTTAAATCTATCCTTAAGTAACAGTTCTCAGTATCAATCAAGGTCTAATATTTTTTATTATTTCTGAACAAAGTTAGCAGATAATAAGATGCTGAAATATATTACAAATATGTGATACTGGCAACATGTTATTGGGAAATTTCAAAAGGATTTTCTGAGGAATGTTAAAATTCTGTTATTTGAGGGATGGATCAGTTATCTATTGTAATAACTATACTATTTACCAAACCACATGAAACCTTTTATTCTCTGGTCTTGATTCCTAATTCTTTCTGTGCAACTGTGAGACTTTCCAAAGTTTTGCTTATACCAGTTTCTTTATTCTTACGTTTTCATATCCTCGATGTGTTTCTTACACATCTTTCAAGATCTAGCCGCAAGTCCACTTGATCCATAAAGTTCAGAAGTTATATTTACCGATGAACTCTTATAAAACTTTGTTTTGTGATAATTATTGCTTCTATAATTATAGAATTTATAGACAAATCATCCCTATGTAAACTGCACATTCTTGGAGGGCAGTGCTGTTTTAGAGCTATATACTTTTTCCAATACAATTCTTTGAATATAGCCTTTGAAGAGCCTTTGATCCAGTAGTCCATGGATTTCACAAAGATGATTATTAACTGTTACTGATTATGCAACCTACATCTTCAATAATAGTAGAATAGTGATATAATTCTAGTAATTTTATTTAGAGAAATATCATGAAATATTTCATAAATCAATTTGTTTGCGATAAGATGGGAAATATTTACATGATAACATTAAATGGACTAATAAGAATTAAAATATATACAATTTCCATATGGAGTGGAATTATACTCATAGGATAAAGGTAGGATGGAAATATCAACTCTTGATAGTTTTATTTTTCTGTTTTTATATTTTATGTTTTATAATGTAACAATCCATTAAGATAGTCCAATGGACATAAAAATATATTTATATTAAGTGAATGATAAAAACATACATGATTTTAACGTGTGGAAGTAGGAGTTATCTTTAAAAATAAAGTTATTGGCAACATATTATCATACAATAACGTAAGTGAATGTTCCACCAACATAAATATTTAAAATCTAAGCGTATTTTTTCTTCACTTACTCTCATGTTTTTTAGACTGTGTGCGCAAGTTCAAGTGTTGTCAGATAAGCATAGAAGAAGGCAAGGGTAAACTCTGGTGGAATGTGAGAAAAACGTGCTATAAAATAGTGGAGCACAACTGGTTTGAAACGTTCATTGTCTTCATGATTCTTGTCAGCAGTGGGGCTCTGGTAGGTGGAACATCATCTCCTCCTTCGTCTTTTACCTCAAATCCTTTTCCTTTCTCTCCAGTGAATTTCATATTACCCATTTTTAAAAGGAGTTGCTTGTTACTGAAAGAAAATATGTGTGATATGTTTAGCATAGAGTGAGAAGCCCAATGTACAGAAATGTTTAATGCTTTGTTTTGAGTTGTCCTTGAGTGGAATCAGACTTAGACACAGTGTGGTGAAAGCATTACAAACCTAATTTATGTCTGGTTTCATTGAATGGAATGGTCAATTTGGTCAAAATACTGATTAATGTAATAAAATAGAGCAACTCATTTTCTCATTTGCTAATACAAATGTGACAGCGTTTCTCTTGCATTTTCCATTACTAAAGTGTTCAGCGAGCAGGTTTCATCAGGAGGATAACTACATTGTATCTGAAGGCATCTAAGCCTACCACTGAATTGACTAAGAACCTAGCATCCTGCTAAGTACTCAGAATAAAGAGGATTAGACTTGCATTTTAATGCCAAGGGGAGAGTAAAATATAAAGCAACTGGCGCCCTTGGTTACATAGCTCAATCACCAAAGGGCACTGACCTGCTGGTTTCCGAATGGCCTCCAGCTTTAGCTGCAAACTGAGGTCCAAAGCCTTCAGCCCTTGTATTGAGCCTTTGTTACAAGCCTAGATCACCCTGCTCTCTAAAAATTAAAGTAAAAAACAACAACAACAACAAAACTTTTTTTTTCTTGTCCTTGATCCAGGCCACCAGATCGCCCTGATAATTTTTACTATGAAAGCACTGAGTTAGAGAAAAGTTGTTTTACTTTCAGAGGGCCCAGGGTCTTCTGCAAATGAGTGCGTCACCTTTTCCCAAGAACTATGCAAAATGATGACAGAGGATCTTCCAAACCTATACCACACCCACAGGAGGAGAGAGAGAGGGACCAAGAGAGGCAGAGAGATGGAGACAAAGACAGACAAAGAAGGAGGATGGGGTGGGGATGAGCACAGTAGGGAGGAGGGGAAAAGGGAGGAAAGGGATCTATTTTCCTTTCTCCTAGGCAGAGTGAAATTCTTACCTTACATTTGCTTTACCCGGGAGGAAGCATCCCAGTGACTGTAATGAACAAAGCAGATCTACTCCCAGGTGACTTTTTGCCTCCTGCCTTAGAAAGAAGTAGCTGGAAGTCTTTCAAAAATTGTAAGCTCTTCTTGGCTATTCTAATTCTCAAATTTAAAAATTATATGGGTTCTTCGATGGACTGAAATATCTAATCAATAGTCCTTTATCTACAGATAACTATAAAGCAAGATACCACCACGAGAAACACTAAGCCTTCTAGCCTTATTTACTTGATAAGAAGCATGGTTTTTTTTTTCTTTTTTTTTTGGTGGGTACTGGGGGTCAAACTCAGGACCTCGCGTGCCAGCAGGCGCCCGTGCCGCTGAGCGATATCACTGGCCTTTTTTTTTTTCGTATGTGGGTACCAGGAGTCGAACTCAGGACCTCACGCTTGCCAGGCAGGTGCTTATGCCACTGAGCTATCTCACTGATCCAGAAGCATCATTTTTTAAAGCTATAAATTAGAGACAATTAAATTAATGGAATTTTTTTTCACACACAGGCCTTTGAAGATATATATATTGAACAGCGAAAAACCATTAAGACCATGTTAGAATATGCTGACAAGGTTTTCACTTACATATTCATCCTGGAAATGCTTCTGAAGTGGGTTGCATATGGTTTTCAAGTGTATTTTACCAATGCCTGGTGCTGGCTAGACTTCCTGATTGTTGATGTGAGTATTCTACAGTTTCTGCTTTCCTTCCTCAGCAGGTGGTGGTAGGTAATAGTTCTAGCAATCATGGCTGGCACATAGTAGGTGTTCAGTAAACACTGCCTCAGTCCAAAAATAAATATGTTCTATTTTCCCAGTGAAAGGATGTCCAAAAATTGCTTGCCAATTTTATTTATTTTTTTTTTTGTGGGTACCGGGGGGTCGACCTCAGGACCTCGCACGCCAGGAGGCGCCCGTGCCGCTGAGCGATATCACCGGCCCCTTTTTTGTATGTGGGTTCCGGGAGTCGAACTCGGGCCCTCGCGCTTGCCGGGCAGGCGCTTAAGCCGCTGAGCCATCTCACCGGCCCAGCTTGCCAATTTTAATACTTATACTTTCCAAGATCCAACAGTCAAATTCCACTTTATTATAATTATTTAGTTTTAAGTCAATATTTGAAATCCAGTTATGCAAGATAATACATTAATTTAGAAATTTTGCTGTTTTACTCTGTCATTCACAAAATAATAGCACTTAAGTAATCCACAATTATCTTTGGCATTAGTACCTTTGTTGTCGCTGTAGCCTATTGAGAATTAATTGTCACACAGACAGACTACTAATTAGAAGAAGAGTTCGAAGTCCAAAGTGCAAGAGGACACTGCTTGATTATCATGGTTGAAATAGATTAGCTACTAACCAATTATTTAAAGGTTTTATCAAACAACATTGGTTTTGAAAAAAGTATGTTTGAGTACCAGAATGTAGACAGGTTTTTACTAATTAAATATCAAACTAATTACTAGTAAATATAACATGTATAGAATACATGCAGAATTACACTGAAAACCTTTTGGTGCAAAAAACCCTGCAAGTTATATTTAAAACCATATATGTCTGAATATTACAAAACTATAATCATTCTTTTATTTGTATAATTGGATTGTACATGATACTGTTTCTTTTTGCTGTTTTGTATGTGGTTATGATAGGTGGTAAATTGACAATAATGTGTCTTATATCTAATATAGCAATGTAAGAATACAGTCGTTAAGTCAACACTACTTGAATATGAAGAAATATTTAAGAAAAAGAATTAGTTTTCCTGCACTTATATTACCTAATATATGATGGTATCTAGTATTTTAGATTTAAGAAAACTCTTATGACTATATATTAAACTGATTAATACTTTGCTTTAAATCAAATGCGTTAATTGCTCATTTGTTCAGTAGAAGCTACAAATATAAGTCATTTTTTCTGGTCCTAAAGGAGCCTATAGTCTAACAGTAAGAACAAATACATGTGCAATAAGGTCTTGACACCTGTTCTAGAAGTGATGTTGGCTTCACTTGAGAAAAGGGAAAAGGCTTGCTGAGGAAAGTGAAGTGTGAGCTGGAGTTTGAGGGATGAGACTATCAGCAGGTTCCAATGAGAGAGGGATATTGATGTGTTAAAACACCGATACATGATGTGCAGGGCTGGTTTTAGAAACAAGAAGCGGTCCTTGAAGGTAAACATAGAGAGAATGAGGTAATAGGTCTGTGATTGGATGATGAAGTAAGATAGGTAAATTAGAGAAGAGTTTGAAGAAGCCAGGAGGTCATCCAAAAGAAATTTGGATTTATGATTTAGTAAAGAGGAAACAACTGAAGAATTACTAATGGGGAAGTGACAAGACCAGCTTGCTCTTTAAGGGAGAAAAGCTGATGGGGTGTGAATGATATGATAGAAAGGGAATTATTTAGAAATCAAAAGACCAATTAGAAGATTGCTTCAGTGCCCTAAAAAGATTGAAATGTATCTCCTTTTCGTATATACCTATGCAAGCTATATATTTTACCAGCTCTTTTAATTAGTTGACAAATACTGTCTCTGTTTAAATATTTTTCATGTCTAACTTTTATCTTTCATCTTTAATGTATGCTTATCTCTTTTTGGTTCTGTCTTCAGAGAAGGTAAAGTACTACAGGTCCTCATAGCTTCTAATGCAGAAAATATTCCAATTCATAATGACTTAGTTACTTGATTTTTCAGTTGTCTGTGGAGAGGAGACTTTATAAAGCCTAAAGCCTTGGATTGTAAGAAAACCATGCAAAAGTAATTAAGATAAAATTTCAAAGCTTAGGGTATTTTTTCTAAATTCAGAGATTTTACTTTCTGATTGCATACACAAAATTAGTTTAAAAAAATAAAGGGTTTTTGCAATAATTTTCTATATGCTTCACTTTTCTCAAAAAATATATCTTTCAAATATCTATTAAAATCATACTTTTGAAAGCTATATTACGTATTTATTTCTGTTTCTTTGCTTTTGAAATTCTGAGACACTTTAGGACAAAGTATCTTTTCTTAGCTTATATAATGTTAATTAATTTTCTGTATATTTTCATGGGAAATCAGATATTTCTGTGACATATCACAGTTTTTCTTTTCCTTTTTTAGCTGAGAATTTAGAATTTTTATCAGTTCCATTAGTCATCACATGAATACAGCAAACAGTGTTCTTGTCATTTTTATAGATATTTACTAATTTTATTTGATGCTTCTCAAAATGTGGTTCATAGATCAGCATTAATAATCTTACATAGGAACCTGAAGAAATGTAAATTCTCGACTTATCCAAAACCTACTAAATCAGATTCTACCAGCTCCCCTGGGGTGATTTTGAAACTCCCTGAAGTTTGATAAGTACTGGTTTAGTGCAAAGAGGAAGGTTGAATTATAGACATTTTTATCTATAAGTTAGAAAATTGTGTTGCTTTTTCTGTGTAGGTCTCACTGGTTAGTTTGACTGCAAATGCCCTGGGCTACTCAGAACTTGGTGCCATCAAATCCCTCAGGACATTAAGAGCTCTGAGGCCACTGAGAGCTTTATCCCGCTTCGAAGGAATGAGGGTAAGAACCGATGCGTTAGAGAGTGTGGAAATTATAATGGAGAAGACCCTGACACGTCATATCCTAGAAATGGCAAATCCATGGAGAATTTGTATCTTCTACATTCACAAATTATTAATGCTGATCAGACACAGAACATAGTGCTTGATCATTTCTAACAGCCTAGGTTTTTGCTTTGTGGGAAATCTCTCACGTTGTGTAGGCTGCTGGTCTGAATCAAGATTAGTTATCTTCATTTCATTTATAAGTGTGCAGGAAAATCTACTTGCTGTAGTTTAAGACAACCAAATCATTCCTCATCATTTCCTCACTGCTTTGTACGATGTATTTGAAGCCTTTTTAAAGTCTGAATCTGGCCTTTTAGTTTTTTTTTTTTTAATATATGGGTACCGGGAGTCGAACTCAGGACCTCACGCTTGCGAGGCAGGCGCTTATGCCGCTGAGCAATATCACCGGCCCTGGCCTTTTAGCTTTCAAACGTAGGCTGAGATATCTAAAAAGCAGGTCACATGTGGGAAGCTGATACTTAGAAAGGTGGTACAAAGGAACAGGGCGGAATTTGTACTGACCTTTGTCATTCCCTGAGGCACAAAACCTAAGACCACATGCCCTCATCACCTAGAAAGTAATGATGCCTTGTCTTCATCCTTTTAGTTGTTCAAAAGCCAATTTTAGAAAATGATGCTCTTTGTGATATTTGAAAATACTTAGATTTCATCTGAATGCAACAAAAACAACAAGAGATCAACGTTGTATGTAGGGATATGTGTGTATCTGTGTGTATGTGTGTGTGTACATGGTTACATAGAAAGGAACTGTTACCAGTTGATTTCTTTTCACATTATCAATTTGAAATCAATTTTTTGCAGTAGTAGTTCTAATAAACAAAGAGTATTACACTTTCAGTAGCAATACTTTTAATTTCTGTATAGAATTTGTTCCCTAGGTGTTCTGTTTTACTCTCAATTTTTGAATAGTAAATTTTATAGTCTGCATTTTTAAAAGCTGTGATATTCACACAATGATCTTATTTATATAATCATGTACTTTTAAAAAATATTTTATTAGTACATGTTTGCAGTACATAATGATCACATTCATCGTGTGGGATTTGTACCTGTACATACACATCTTAATTCATTTTTTGTCCCATTTCCCCTCCTCCCTATCCCTGCTTCCTGTCCCCATTTACAAAAGCTGTATTTCCATTTTTTAAACCCTTTTCTTTCTTTAAATCCCTTTTCCCTTCTTCCCTTCTTCTCATGTACTTTTAATTTTGCATTTTAATTAGCTCCATTCTTTGATAAAAATTTGCTATGTGTTTAACCTTACCTCTTGAGAAAAAATTCTGCAATATAAAATTCAGTTTCTATCCAAGTTATAATTTTGAAATTTTAGTTAGTTGGAGCCCCAGATATTTCTACCTAATATTCAAATTTGAGAACAGATATATTTTCTATAATTTGACTGTTATTCTTTTATAATGTTTAAGAATAAAGAATTAATTATTGTTGGCATTTCATTTATGTTTTCCTTCTCATCCTGTGTCAGGTTGTGGTAAATGCTCTTTTAGGAGCCATCCCTTCCATAATGAATGTACTTCTGGTCTGTCTGATCTTTTGGCTAATCTTCAGTATTATGGGAGTGAATCTCTTTGCTGGCAAGTTTTACCATTGTATTAACTATACCACTGGAGAGATGTTTGATGTAAGCGTGGTCAACAACTACAGTGAATGTAAAGCCCTCATAGAAAGCAATCAAACTGCCAGGTGGAAAAACGTGAAAGTAAACTTTGATAATGTGGGACTGGGATATCTTTCTCTGCTTCAAGTAGTAAGTAACCATTTCATTATCCTCTTGTGATATGTAATTAAAACAAGTCTAACATTCTTCCCAATTAGATATCACCTCACTCATCTTCAAATGACTGTTATCAAAAAGAAGAAAGACAAGTGTTGGCAAGAATGTAGAGAAAAAGAATCCTTGCAGACTATTGGTGCAAATGTAAATTAGTATGGCCATTATGGAAAACACTGGAAATTCCTCAAAAAAATTATAAAAGAACTACTATATGATCCAGTAATCCCATTACTGGGGATATATCCAAAGGAAATGTCAAATCAGTACATGGAAAAGATATCTACTCTCCTATCTTTTTCACATAGTGATTTCACATTGCAAATAAAAATATATTGATTTCTCTTACATTATTCACAATAGCCAACTATAGAATCAGGATAAGTGTCCATCAGTGGACAGATGTACTATACACACACACGCATACCACAATAGATATTTAATATTCAGCCTAAAAAAGGAACAAATCCTGTCATTTGAAACCATGTGGGTGAACTTTCAGGACATTATGTGAAGTGAAATAAGCCAGGTACAGCAAGAGAAATACCACAGGAGCTCACTTATTTTGTGGAATTTTTAAAAATTGAACTCAGAAGCAAAGAGTAGTGGCTATCAGTCTTGAGGTGGGGAGGAGGAGTGATACTGATTAAAAGACGTATTTCAGATAGACAGGAGGAATAAATTCTAAAGATCTGTTATACAGCATATTTACTAGAGATAATAAAAATATATTGTATACCCAAAAGTCACTAAAACAGCAGATTTTAAGGGTTCTCAACACAAAAAAAATCATATATGAGGTAATGTATACATCAGTTAACATCAGCTGGCCATTCCATAATTTATACATATTTCATAACATTGCATTGTACAACATATAGTTTTATATGTCAATTTAAAAATAAATAAAAAATTTAAAAAGCAATTAAAACAAAAACACATATAATTTTATGAGTGCTATATATATAGATGCAATTAAATATATAAAAAGAAAAGACAACTGAATAAAATGAGATACTTCTTCTTAGTGTCTGCCAACTTCCTTACACCCATCTGCCTGGTTGCTTCCTCAGTAATTGCTAAGCTGTCTTGTCTACAGCAAGCTAGAAATGAGATGTCTACAAAAAATTTGTTCTCTCAATATGTGTTAGGTAGCCAAGCAAGAAGAAAATTAAATTATATGATTTTTTTCCAGGCCACGTTTAAGGGGTGGATGGATATCATGTATGCAGCTGTTGACTCACGAAATGTAAGTGTATTTAGAGGGGAATTTTTAAAATTTGATCAAGTAAATATTTTCAAAGTATTGTAATTTATTGGTGTTGTCTGTACAAGATCAGATCTATATTATGGCAAAATATTTAATCTTATATTGTTTCTTTCAAAATTTGATTAGAATATTTTTTCTATTCACTGTGGTGCTGGGTATCAAGCCCAGGACCACACACATGCTAGGCAAAGGTTCTGTCACTGAGCTACATCCCTAACCCTCCTCATGAAATTTTTAACGTATCTTTTTTAGCATTTAGCATGGCAATTGTTACTTAAAAGTTTATTGTCTATATTTGCAAAATAAGACATTATATTTTCACTGTGATAGTTCTGGGTCTTTGTGTATTAGAAATCCCTCATAGGTAATTTTCCTCATGTGTCATAGATTTTCCTCTAGCTTTTGAACTTTCTTGTAATAGAAAGTGTATGACTAATGGTAAGTAAGGAAAAAAAAAAAAACAAGAAACAAAAAAACCAAATTTGTGCTTCATTCTTAGAGGTGTGACTATGTGATAGGAGGGAGAAATTTCATAATATACCTTATACACTTAGAACATTTTTTAAGAGAAAAAAATAAAACAAAATTTCAAAACAAGATAATAGGAGAGTAACAATAGTTAATACATTGTGTTATTGTTATCTTAAAAGTAGTTACTCAGAGTACAAGATATAGGTGTGAAAATTGTCCAAACAATATTAGCACAAACCTTTCTTTTCAATGAAGTAAGAGAAACTAGTAGTATAACTATCTTAACTATCTGGTATAGATATATATTTTTTCCTTTTCCCTTTCTCCCTTCCCCTTTCCCCCATCCCAGTTTCTCTTCCCTTTTGAACAGTTTCTTCCCATTTCACATTACCTATTGTACATTGTAATCTGTATAGTTTCTATTGATTTCTCATTTTATAACAAGAAAAAATCACATAGGCAGTTAAGTTCAAAATGCTATTATCCTAATATCAACAGTCAGATTTCTGAATAAAAAATTCCTTAGTTATTTTTTTTTTAATCAGAGAGAGAGAGAGCGAACACAGAGGGTACTAGACACCCTACATTTTATCAGGAATCTCTGTTATGAGCTTTACTGAATAATAACAATTTATTATTTATTATTGCTCACTATACAAAGGGCTTCCTTATATTATCTCATTTAATCCTAAATAATAACCTTATATAAGTGATAATAACTCCATTAAGACAAAGAGGCTTCACATTAACTGGTAGGGTTTTTGGACTCTACAAATGATGGGTCAAAATCACTTTATAATTCTAGTTTTCCACTTCCTTGACTAATAATTAAAATTTCTGTCCACCTTCCTTATCAATAGCCTATGTGACATATGACTTACTTCAGTTCCTTCCTTAATAACTTAGCATGCTACATAATTCCTCAATAGTCAAGCACATTACAAAAGAGGAAGTCAAATTTTCCATAAAATTAGGAATATATGTTACATTCGCATTTATGTATTACATATTTTTCTATATGTGTAGTTTTTTAAAGTTTAGAAATAGCATTGTATGTTACTATGCACACATGCACATAAATAAAATCAAAGTCATCAAAGAACCTCTATATTTTGTTTTATTCTATTTAATTAGAAAAAAATTAGTCAGTCATGATCTTCTAAATTTGTTTCATGATACAATATTTCATAACCTGCATTCATTATCATCAGTGACTGGTTAACTGAGTTGATTAAAATAGAATCCCATGAGACCTGAACTATAAATTACAAAGTTCAAATTAAGTATCTCCTGTTTTCCCAATCAAAATGTCTGGACAAGAGGGTACCATTATTAAAGAAACAGTGCCTACTGAATAGGATGAATCAATGGACTCATTTTCAGGAAGAAAAGATTCTTCCAGAATACTTATGTGCACACATACAATGATTCTAGCCTACTAATGAAATATGTAGAAAGTATCAAACTCTTACACTTAGCAATTACTATCAGCTATGCTCTGCTTAAGCACTTTTCATATATTAACTTTGACAAATACCCTGCAAGGTTTAGGCTGTTTTATTTCCATTTCACAGATAAAGAAAATAAGCAGAAAAAAGTAAATATTAATGATTTTAAAATAGAATATTTTCTGTAACTTCTGTGGGAAAAGGAAATCCTCGATTCGCATACTGTTTCAGGATCTTCATTTACTAAGGGAAAAGTACATTCATACTGCAGGCATTATTTTTGTGAAATTCTATGTAACCACTCAGAACTTTGTATGAATTACTTCATTATCTCAAGTCTGTGAATAGTTGCTCAAGATTCTTCAACAAGCATGTTGTATTTGAAAGTTCATAAAATGTATTTAAAAATGATTTCCTGGGCCGGTGAGATGGCTCAGCGGTGTGAGCGCCTGCCTGGCAAGCTCGAGGGCCCAAGTTCGACTCCCGGAACCCACATACGAAAAAAGGGCCAGTGATATCGCTCAGTGGCACAGGCACCTGCTGGCGCGTGAGGTCCTGAGGTCGGCCCCCAGTACCCACAAAAAAATAAATAAATAAATAAAAAATAAAAGTGATTTCTTTTCATCCCGGTGATTGACATATACTTAAATAATTGAAAATTTACGGATATGTTTTTTATGAAACCAGTATTAAAACTAATGGTTGGGGCTGGTGAGATGGCTCAGTGGCATAAGCGCCTGCCTTGCAAGCGCGAGGGCCCGAGTTTGACTCCCGGATCCCACATACGAAAAAGGGGCCGGTGATATCACTCAGCGGCACGGGTGCCTGTTGGCGCGCGAGGTCCTGAGGTCGACCCCCCGGTACCCACAAAAAAAAAAAAAAAAAAACTAATGGTTGTTATTCTTCATATTTTATAGGTAGAATTGCAACCCAAGTATGAAGACAATCTGTACATGTATCTTTATTTTGTTATCTTTATCATTTTTGGTTCTTTTTTTACTTTGAATCTTTTCATTGGTGTCATCATAGATAACTTCAACCAACAGAAAAAGAAGATAAGTATATTAAAATTTCATCTTTGCTCTAAGTCTAATATGTGAGCTGAATATGTCACACTATTTCATTTAGACTCCCAAATGCAACCACCAAAAAAAATAAAATTTAGGAATTATTTTAAGATTTAATAAGTTATAAGTTGCCAGGCATGGTGGTGCACACCTGTAATCCCAGTACTCAGGAAGCTGAGGCAGAAGGATTGCCATGAGTTCATAGCCAGCTTCGGCTATATAGTGAGTTCAAGGCCAGCCTGCACTACATAGTGAGACCCTGTCTCAAAAGAAAAAAAAAAAAAAAACCAAACCAAAAAACAAAACAAATAAGCTATAAGTTTTCAGGTAATTGATAATTCAAATAGAATTGTTTGTATTTCTAGAATATAACTGTGCCTAATATGGCATAACTTATATGACTATGCCTACTATGGCATAGTTAATCTACTGAATATATGCATCTCCATTAATATAGATGTCAGCAATATTAGAGTAGAATATGGGGACCAGTTTTCACATGATTATTAAGATTGATTTTATAACTGGCAGAGAACATGATTTTAACAAGTTTTGCTTTTGTTTCTTTACTTTGGAGGTCAAGACATTTTTATGACAGAAGAACAGAAGAAATACTACAATGCAATGAAAAAATTGGGTTCAAAGAAGCCACAAAAGCCCATACCTCGACCTGCTGTAAGAATAGTATACTGTCATTGTCAGTCAAACCTATGTTATCACTTTCAAAATTACTAGAAAGTAGTGTTTTTGTGAATTTGCAACACAATAGTTTGAACTTACTAATGTGCCCAGTTAGCATAAACAGAATGACTTTTATATTTTATATCTACATATATGTATAAAATATTTAATATATTTTATATATAAGCATATAAAACCTATGCAGATAAAAATTTTGCCTTAAGTTGCAGTTGTATCACACAGAATTAATGTAATTAAGGGGACTCATATAATGTATTTGACTGTAGGGGACTGTATAATGTATTTCCTATATATATATAGGAAATAGTGAATGTTCTCTGACTGGAGTGAGAACTGATCGGCATGATTAGTATGTCTCAGATAAACCCCATTTTTGGTCCAGCTCTGCAAATTGAATGGAATCATTAATGAAACAGATTCACAAGGGTTTTTTCTGTTAAAAAAATAGCCAATCTTCCTTTAAATGGGATAATATTATGTTTTTTGTGACATTTTATGGTTCTTCCAATTGTTTATTTGCCATTGACTATTGCTTCTGTTTGACTGCCTCAGGGAACTGTTAGGAGAGTCCATGAGATTTTTTCAGCACTTCTGAAAAAATAGCTCAGACATTAAGCCTCAGAATTTTTTCCCTGAGGCACACATCGGTTAAGGTGGTCTAGTATTCCCCAAGAATTCATTGGCGACAATATAAAACTAGCCGTAATCAAATGTTCAGTCTGTAAATCTGCCAGTGGCTCAAAGAAAGTGTATAGCTACATTAAACAAGATATATAGAGTGAACAATTTGAATATAGTCTTTGAAGAAATAGTATAATGTGAATGAATGAAAAGAAAAAAGTAGAGGACAAAGCCCTGCAAATAAACATTTTGGGGGAGAATAGTGATGCCTTTGAAGTAGCGAGTGGTAGGTACAAGATTTCCTGAGTTAAATGTCTAGATTACCACATGAGTCTGAAGAAATTGGACTTAAGCAAAATGACTTCAATATAGTGAAGAGCACAGCATGATAATATGAAGAAAAAGATGTTAGAAATTTCGACTTAGAGATGAAGCTAGAGAAGAGATAACAATTGATCATACACAAGAAGATTGACATGTACGAGCAAGAAGATAAATCTCTAATCTCAGTCAGCAGACCTGAAACACAAGAGCTAAATTGGTCTATAGGAAGACTCAATGAGACGAGACAGCTACGAAATATAGGAAAATAGGAAGGAAATGTAAATAACAGAGAACTTGAAGCAGTTGATGTTTCATAAAATTATGTGTTCTGCTAATTCTGATATAAATTGGAGCCTTGTAAAAACACTTGGAAATACAGATTTAAGTCCTATGAGGTGTCCAGGCAGAGATGAGGATTTTAGAGTTGTCAGAAAAGAATTCAGTTGACCTCTGAAGCACAGATCCATTTTTTAACAATAATTACCATACAGAAAAAGCAAATGACCTAAATATGATCTCCTGAGCACTTCACCAAGTTATATGGAGAAGTAAATCAATAAGGGAATGAGATTGCTTAGGCATATCTGTATCTGTATCTCTATAGCTATCTATCTGTGTGCTGCTTCATTCAACAATTATATATATATGATAGATATATATATATGAAATTTTAAAAACACTATTTACATCAAGTGATGCAGATTTACTGGGGTAGTGTAGAGATGCATAGGAAACGATCAGTGGATTTGTCTAAAATATTATTGGTAAAAATTTGGAAAATCAGAAAGTAATCTGGTAAAATCCATCTGTCCGCCCATTTACTAACAGTATGCACCATGTGCTATGCTAGGTGTTTGGGATTAAATATTGAACAGTGTAAGGTCTAATTGACAGAAGAGATAGCAATCAATTAGTTCCATCAACAAATAGAAATATACCCAGGAAGAAGATATATTCAGCTATGAATGCTGATAAATGGAGTGGGCTGATCAATTAACAAGAGCAATGGGAGAATACCAATAGTAAAATGAATAAGAGGAGCCTGTAGGAGAGAAATGCATTTGTGAAGGCCCCCGAGGTAGGAGGCCCAGTGAGACTAGAGTGCAGAGAGTGGGGTTTCACTTGGGACAGGTTGAGAACAAAGAAGTTAGGATATGCCAGCCTTTACCAGAGTTGTTATCCTAAGAGCAGTGGGAAACCATCAAAGAGTACCACTTAGTTTGGGTTTTGTGATGGCCACTGAACCAGAGAGATGGATATACATTGTAGACATGTTTTGAAGTTATTACACGGATGATAGTCTCAATCGTAGTGAAAGAATGAAAAACGGAGATGAGTGAAAGTGCATGGATTTGTAAGCTACCACTAAAGTGAAATTAAAAGGTTTTTCTAATATTAAATATGAGAAGGAAAGATTAAATAACAAGATTGATGAGTTTTTGCCCTTTACAGTTGGATGAACATTGGAGTTGTGACCAAATGATGTCCAAGGAGTTTCCCAAAGGGGATATGCGGACCTGAACTCATCCTACTTGTGGAGTAGCTTGAACATTCACTTTCATCACAGAAAATGGTTTCTCAAAACCCATCAGTGAGAGACATAAAAAGGTTTGCTAGGCAGAGAATAGAGGGAGAGGCCCTCAAGAGAAGTACATTATGATCTGGAGCTGGGTATATTAATGTGGTGTCTTCAAGACAGGTCATGGTCACAGTCATCTAACATTCCTAGTTAGGAATGTTAGGCTCTCCATTAGGTGATGTTAGCATGTAAACTATTTGAATGGGTTTGCAGTTGAGATAGGCTGCCCGCTTAAAAGTACTGCTTCCTAGAGGATGGAGGTTTGTGAGAGAAAGAGCAGTTTATAGGTGAAAAGCCCAGGCCCAATTTTCAGGTTTATTTTGTCTTTAAGACCTTCAGGACATTTTTTGGAAAGAGTTTCCTAGAAGAGAAAAGAGCATTGTAAACTTGAGTAATTTTGTATCCTGAAGCTGTGGTTTTTCTTAAAAATACAATTTTACGTTATATTTTATATTAATTTGTAATCCTACCTCATTTCTCCCCTAAGACTTTGATCCCTTATTCTTAGGGGATGCTGAAGCCGAAGGTCCATCTTTTTATGGCTGCTTCAGGCTGAGAGGGGGCATTGATCTTGCCCATACAGGGATCAAAAACCTTATTCTGGTGATTTAAAGGAGACACAGGAAGATCAGATTTCGTTGTCTAATGAACCATCGTCTTTTGATAGTTAGGAAAAGAGAGTAAGAACTATGTGTTTTAGCTTACAACAATAGATCAAGCAACAGGGAAGAATTCCTGTGCATAGTGTCATAACTTTAAAAATAAGAGTTTTCTCTCACCGGTTTGTTCCAGAGAACCAGGACATCAGCAAGTCATTGAAACTTAGAGCAGAGTCTGACATATACTGAATTGCAAATGTAGGTTTTTAATGTAGAGAACATATTTGCAGAGTTTCCAGGAAGATGCACACAACATTTTGTTTTGATAATGACAAAGGTTCCACCTTGTGCAGTAGTTAAACTGTCCAGGGACATTCAGTTTTGTAGAAAAGCTGTTCTTGTTATTTTTACTTTAGAATTTAATAATGAAATACACTAGAAAGTGTCACGTGGATCCTTTTGTGTAAATTTAATAAAAGACTCAATGTGCCACATGATGTCTTCATTAAGGGAATGAAGATGAAGCCTAATGATCATAAAAGTGGAAAATCTGAGCTGGCCCATCAATTACATAAGATTGGGAGATTAGCTGGTTGATACATGGTTTTAATCCAGCATCCTTGCACCCATGGATATCCTGTTATATATCTTCCTATCTACCCTGGGTCCAACTATGGCTATAGGCCATTTGCCACTATTTGAGGTAGGCCATTTTTATCCCAGCTTTTATTTTTAAATCATAGCCAACAAATCAGGGTATCTTAACGTACTGGTAGTTAGAGCTTACTGTAAGAATTCATCTTCTGGGGCCGGTGAGATAGCTCAGTGGCATAAGCACCTGCCTGGCAAGCGCGAGGTCCTGAGTTCGACTCCCAGTACCCACATACAAAAAAAGGGCCAGTGATATCGCTGAGCGGCACATGCGCCTGCTGGCGCGCGAGGTCCTGAGTTCGACCCCCGGTATCCACAACAACAACAACAAAAAAGAATTCATCTTCTATTTTGGGTGTCATCGATCTATTTACCATAAGTATGGTTATTTTTTTGTTTCCAGCAAAGTGGCGCTGGCTGGTTGACTTATACCATACTAGATGTCAGCCAGATATATTTGTCCCAAATCTGAAAATATCTATCCACAAAACTGGTTTTTATCTTTTATCATAGAAGTTTTAGAAGCCTGAGATTGCCACATCTGAGTATTAGTTTTGGCAAGAGAAAGTTTTCTTCTTATGGCCCTTTTAATGAAATTTTTATTTATAGGCCATTGAGAGACAATAGATCTGGTAGGAAGCGTTAAAACTATAGCGGTCCTTTCATAAAATTTCAAAACTTTATGTAGTCATTTCCCTGTACAGGGAATACCCACCATGGCTACCTAGATGTGCTAGAAGAAGGCAACATTCTACAAATCCAGCATGTATCTTTATTAATGTCTTTGGTATATTTTTGGGCCTAGTCATGAAAAATGTTTTTCCATTGGGCAATTGTATGAGTTAGGAGACAAATTAATTGACAGATTTTGATTTGAGCAGATATAGTAGAGTTAGGAAAAGAGATATATTTAAGGTGAGGAGACAATAAATTAATGGTAAACAGGAAGCAGAATAAACAGCCAGTTTATCCTGGATGAAACTTGTTTTTAAAAATAGCATTAGCATGGCCAGGGGTGGTGGTGCACGCCTGTAATCCCAGCACTTGGGAGGCTGAGGCAGGAATATTGCTGTGAGTTCAAGTCCAAGCTGGGCCACATAGTGAGTTCAAGGCCAGCCTGAACTACATAGTGAGATCTTGTATCAAAAAAAAAAAAAAAAAAAAAAGTAGTATTTGCAAGTCTTCCAAAGGCTCTCAAGAATATTACTCATAAGTGTCTGTCTCTTAATTTCTTAATCCCATAAAGTCTCAAGAGGAACAGATTTAATTCTTAATAAGTGGATCCCCAGTGCATGTCCTTGTAACCTGATAGGTGTAGGAGTGCTTAGAACTTGGTAGGGGTCCTTTTACTTAGGGAGAGAGGAGCTGATTTAAGGGTGACTCCTTTTGACAAACTTTAAGTATCACATGACCACTGAGTTGAATTTTAGGGGTGTGAGTTGAAGAACCTGGCATTGGAAGGACTTTATTATCATATTTTAATAAAGCCTTTCATACCTGACCTAGATTAAATATGTATTTAATCATTTCCTGTATTTCAAGATCAGTGATTGGATCTGAAGTCAGGAATAGTCTTCCAGGGCCGGGGATATAGCTCGGCGGCACAACGCCTGCTTGGCATGCACAAGGTCCTGAGTTCGATTCCTGGTACCAAAAAAAAAAATGGTCTTCCACAGAACATTTCATGTGGGGTTAGTTGGAGAGAAGCTTCTGGGGCAATTTTGATCCTTAGTAAAATAGTACATACCTGTAGGAGTCTAGCCAAGGCTTGAGGTTTTTCTGGCATAACTTTGCCAAGGTGGTTTTAATATGTAATTTAGCCCTTTCAGCTTTTCCTGATGCTTAAGGGTGCCAAGGGATGTGAAAATAACAAGTTATTATTATCCTGTGACACCTACTGTGTCACCTCAGAAACAAAAGAAGGCCTGTTATCACTCTAAAGTGGTCAGGAAAGTCCAAACTTAGTAATAATTTCTTTCAGTGGGGCTTTCATGACTTCTTGGGCATTTGTAGTCTGGGTGAAGTATGTTTTTATCCACCCAGAAAAAGTGTCAGCAAAAACTAAGAGGTATTTATAACTCTGGCATGAAAGCATGTGGGTCTAGTCCAGCTGCCCAATCTTCTCCAGGGAAAGTACCTTGCCTTTGTACTAGGCTAAGTAAAGGTGGAAGCTTAGCTTTTCTCCTGGATTGTTGCAGAAGGGTAAGCCCTTGTGAATACTCAAACTGGAGGCTTTCTCCCCGTAAAAACATGATTGAGCAAAATAGTCAGTGCCTCTGTTCCTAAATAGAATCAATCGTGGATTTCTTTAATAATTTTCCATTCATAGCAAAATAATAATACCTTATGATGGAATAATACTACTTTATGACTCTACTCTTTAATCCACCAGGCTTCTTTTGCTGGTTTAGATCCCTGCTGTCATTTCTTTTCAATCTCTGAATAGGAAGGCCTTCCCTTTAGGTTTGGGGTCAGGAGTACCAGAGCCATCTCTGAGAATTCAGTGCTGCTTGCTCGGCACTGAGATCTGTCAAGGCATTTTCCTGGGCTATGAGAGCACTGCCCTTGTTATATGCTGTGCAGTGTATTACTGCTACATGGGAAGGTAACCCTCCTGCTTCTAGGAAGGAAAGACTTTCAGGCCCACGTTTGGAAATTTTTTCTATGAAGAGTCACTTTCTCTCCATATGAAAGCTGTAACCTGAAGGACTAAGAAAGCATGCCTAGAGCCCTTCTCAACAAAGTAGACAACATCCTAGAACAGCCTCATGAATTCCTGATGTGGCAAGTGAAAATAATAATTTTCTTTTAAATACTGGGGTTTCAATTTGTACCTTGCTCAAATTTTCTGTACTCCTTTCTTATAAAACCTGTGCTGTAATTGGTGTAGAAGGAATCCTAAGGCCAAATACTTTATAAAGCCTTTAACCTAGATATTTGGGGAATTAATTTTCACACAAGCTTTCTTTATTTCCCCAAAATATCCTATTCTGTTATTAGGGAGAGATTCTTTTTGTGGGGGTAGCATATCCCAGGTGGAGAAGGCCCCACTTACTGAAGCCTTTGCTCCAATTTCCAGGCTCTCCATAGCAGCAGCAGTGACCTATTCTATTATTCTTCTTGTTTGCATAGGAGTTCTTGGGGTTTCTCTGTGGAGGCAGGTTTTATTTTCTAATGCCAAAGAAATTTTGCTGGCCCTGTTTTGTGCCTATAGTCATGTTCCCTGGACCTTAGCAGTTGTTTTCCCTTTGTTCCTGTTGTTGAAGTCCCCTAAGGCCAACTTTAAAAGTTGATTAATAGGAAGCTGGGCATTGTGGAATATGCCTGTAATCCCATCACTTGGGAGGCTGAGGCGAAAGAATTGCCATGAGTAGTTTAAGGCCACCTGGACTACATCGTGAGTTTTTTACAAATGTCTGGGGCACTCTAATAAAATATGTTCCCAATAAAATTTGTCCCACCTGTGAGTTAGGATCAATATAATTATATTTATGGAGAATTTCAGTTAAACATTGCAGAAACAAGGCAAAATTTTCTTTGCTGTTTTGTGTGATTTATCTTTTTACACCTGACTGGTTTATTTAAGTATCTTTTTATTCCCTCAATCAAACAAGTATCATGTGATCGTGTTTTTCACGATCCTCATCTCTAGTCTGATATTGCCAATCAGGATTGATTACACCCACCTCCTTAGTATTATCCCAGAAATGATAATCAGCATAATTGCATGGTGCTGCCCACAAGTGAACTTTTTCTTCAAGGGTGTAGCAGGTAGAAAATAGTACTTAAAAATCATCCCAAGTTAAATTAAATGCTATAATCAAAGTCTGAAATCCATCAGTGAGTTTTTTGGGGTTCTCTGAAAACCATCCCAATTTCTGTTTACCTTGAGCCAATTTATTCCTGAGGAAGGGAACACATATGCTCATAATATCATGTTCCCCTCTTAAACGTCTCAAAGTGGACACATATTAGAATATTTTGAGATAGTTAGTGGTAAGAGGTGCCACTAACTGTTACCCCATCAAAGCCAGGTTCCTCTGGCAATGAGGGATAGAGTTTGATAAGGTAGAGTTATGGGGGCAGAAGTCAAGGGAGAAGATGAATAGAGGAGCTTACTGATCTGGGTCCACAGCTTTCTCCAGGGTCCTCTAGACTCACTGTTGGCTTTGGTATTGGGACTACAGGCATCTGGAGAACTCTACTTGCAACACTTTAAAGCTTGTCTTCTACAGGGTCTGATGCTGTCTTCATTGGTTCTAAGGGCACATGGGCATAACAGATTGTACAAGACCCGTATAATTTTGGATCTTCATAAAGGTTTATAAAAAAGCTAGACATATGGGACTTCTGTCATTTTTTTTTTCTTTCAAAAATCAGGTTGAAGGATTGTGCCAAATTTTGAAATTCTATTTTGAGGTCGTGTGTCTAATTTATATTGAGTTCAAGCTAGGTTGCAAAGGCAAATCAACTTTTTTCTTGAAATTCTTCATTTTATAATGATTCCAATTTTGTAAAATACAAACCAGAAGTTATGTTTTGGGGATAGACATTGAATTAACCCAAATTTTATAAGTTCCATGTCTTCATGGTCTTCATTGTGTGCTTGTAAAAGTAAAAAAAAAAAGAAAAGATAAGATCCCTTTAGATCCTCCACTTAGGATCAGCCAAGATATTTATTGTCCTGGTGGACATCACTGGCCCATTTTTTTTTCCTGAGGTCTAATAATGTTTGTTAATCATTCCCAATTTTCTTAAGGTCAGGCAACAGACCCATCCCTATTTTCTGTCAGGGCTGCAGTCCGGGTATCTTAGCCAATCATGCAGAAGTGTTTGCTTCCAGGCATTTCTGGAGCTTTCAAAACTATATAAACTTGTTTGTATCTTTCACAATAAATCAGAAAAGTAGGGGGGAAATGTCTCACACATTACTCAAAAAGTCTCCCAAGATTTTAGTATCTGGGGCCTGCAACTTATGTTTTGACGCATGGAGAGTTAAAAAAAAAATCTGGAGATACCGCTTTGTCCATTGTAGCTAGAAACCACATGCTGGTTTAGATAGGGCAATAAACTGGAAGTTCAGATTATTACAAGAAACAAACAAGCAAATTCACTCAAAAACAAACAAACAGACAAAAACCAAACTGACAAAAAAAAGCCAGCCCAATAAGACCACAAAAGAATGTTGTGAGAAGCTGCAGTGACAGAGCAGTTTTAGGACTCAAGAAAAATCATGAGGGCATTCTGCTTTTGCAGGCACTGGGACATGGTGAACAGCAGCAGACAAAACCTGTAGGGTTTTGGAGCTCAACACTGAGGCATGCTTCCCTGTGGCATGGCATCATTCATGCCTTTGAATCTCGGCACAGATCTTCCCCGGCAGGGCATGACGGGGGAATGTTTATTCCTCCCCTGTGGTGTGATGATGCTGGCCAGTAGAAGGAGGGAGTACTGTTATGAATGGTGTATTAGTCAATGTTTCCATTGTTTAAAGGAGGAAATAGTTTGATTGGCTCAAGGTTCTGGTACCCATCCAGACACAACCAAAGGTATACCTTATTGGTATGCTTAACTAATCCCCAAGGTGGATTTCAAGCCAATCAAGATGACAATTAATATTAACCATCACAGATAGCACTATCCATCTTCCCCATCAACATCAACATGCCAGTGGAACATACAGGGAGTGTGCCCCCTTCCCTTCATCTGGGCAGATGAACAGTAATTTTCTCCTGGGGCTGTGAGAAGACTTGGTGGGAACCTTTTCTTGGCCCTTAAGTGCTCCCATACACCTCCCTTGCTTTCATCTCTCTGCTAGTTAATATTACAAAGTCATGGGATTTGAGTTTCCCATTTAAGAAGATAGAATCTTCAGAGTGGAAAAGGAGGAAAGACAAGGAAGAAGGGGAAAGAGTTTTAAGGAAGAAAAGAAAAGGACAAGTCCAATGGGTTTCTTCTCAGTTTGAGTACAGAAACTCTCCCATGAACCGGGGTAGTATCAGCTATCACCCAATTACCCCTGGAATCTACATGGTGCAAGGGATTCCCCTATCCATTCTAAAAATGGGAACTTCAGCATTAGGTGAACTGAGTTTACACTATTCAATTTTGAGAGTGAAAGAGGTGAGGAAGGGAGAGATTAGGGAGGATTAAAAGGGCATTCTGGAGGATCTCCTTTGATCCAATGTGTTTAGGACCTCAAAGTGTGCCTGATTGAAGAGTCAGCCTCCTCAAATGTCACCCTGAGACCAGTTTCATGATGCTATCTCAGGACTGGTTTCCCACAATGGGTGTGTGAGAAGTTTTCTCCAGACACTAGGTGAACAGTCCTTGTGTCCCTCTGTGAGCAAGAGTTAGTTCTGTTGACCCAGGAAAGTGATATGTTGACCTGAGGGAGTTTCTGACTAGGCTATTGCATTTCCTGGGGTGTAGTCCTCAACATTTCTTTCCATTTCTGGCAAGTGGCTTGCATCTTTGGTGCTTTTATATGTAAGCAATCATGTTCTCAGGACTTAGGAGCCTCTTACCACTGAAAAGGGAAACCAGTGCTGCAGAGGTTTGCAGAGAGAGAGAGAGAGAGAGAGAGAGAGAGAGAGAGAGAGAGAGCAACAAGCCATTAAAGGGCAGAGTTGAGAAAAAAGAATTCAGCTGAACTTATCAAAGTCAGTTCTTCAGTTTATTTCTTGCCTGACTTGACAAAAAATACCACTACACAGGGTCAGAGAATGGTCCTCAAAGAGGATATGGGAACCTGTTCTCACCTTACCAACATACAAGTTGTCAGATTGCAAACTTCAGTCACAAAAAGAAGAACTTTCAAGATGCATTAGTGAGAGGCTTAAAGAGATTTATTAGGCAGAAAGAGGTACACACTCAGAGAATAGTGTGGGGTGCTTGAGAGTGAGGTTCAGCACAGCCTGGGTTGGGAATTTTTGTGTGGTTATGAAGTGTCCTCAAGATGTATTACCTGGGGTGTGTATTCTTAGTGTCAGTTTACCCGCTTGGTGGGCTATGCTATCATATAAACATTTGAATGTGTTTGGGGTTGAGACAAGCTGTACACTCAATAGTGCTGCCTTCTCCAGCACAGAGGTCAGTAGGAAGAAGTGTAGTTTTACAATGAAAACCCTAGTCCCAATTTCTGGGCCTATTGTCTTTTAAGACCTTTAGGGATTTTTTTTTGGAATGAGTTTACTGGAAAGGAAAAAGACATTGTAACCTTAAATAATTTTTATGTTCTGCAGCTGCAGTTTTTTTTAAGTACAATTTTAAAATTATGATATTCCTTGTCTCCTTTCTACCTATGTTAATTTTTTCTACCCTACCTCAGTGTAGTGCAGGATATAGAGAAGGAATTGTGAGTATTGAGAAATTTGAAGGTGTTAGTTTGCAGAATTTGGCAATCAAAAGCAAGAGGGATTGGGAGAGAAATGATGGAAACAAGGTTTTCTTAAGATTGAGAGATTAGGTTGGAAGCAGGGTAAAGGGAGTTCTGGACAAGAAGTTGTTTTAAAAAAGAGAGGATACATATGGAATAAAATTGCACAAGAGACAGCTCCAGAAGATAATCGTCTAGGTTAGATTTCGAGAGAAAAGGGGACTGAGTCCTATAATGAATTGTGAATAACATATGAAAAGAATATGAAATCAAGATAATATGAAATGGATAAGAAAGTACAGTAGTTACTGATTAACTTTGATGTTCTGAAGAGAAGAAATGAGTGTAGGGGACAAAAGAGTGGAAAATGTCTGAGAAGTTTGGAATTATCGTGGGAGTAAATGGGGGCAAAAGATTGCTAAGTTTTGTTCAGGGCCAGGATGAAGTTAGAGGATATTTTCTTTGGTAAGCAAGGCCTTCAGGCTTATGCAGATTCTTCCAGCATATTCTACATTCTAGGATTTAAAGTGGGGGTGGCAAATAGTGACTCAGGATTGGAATTGTACTTTGAAGTACCCTGTTCAAAAACAAATGGAGGAGCTGGTGATATAGCTCAGCGGCATAAGTGCCTGCCTGGCAAGCATAAGGTCCTGAGTTCGGTTCCTGGTACCCACATAAAGAAAAAAAAAAAAAAAAAAAAAAAAAGAAAAAACAAGTGGAGAGGGAATCCAAAGAGCTTTTTACTGATCATGTTGATATGAAATTTATGACCAATTTCTGCTTTTAAGGCAGTGTAAAGTTACTATACCCTAGGGTAGTGGTGATGAACCAGTGGCATGTGTGCTACAGCAGGCTGTTTGTATCATGGAAAGCTCTAAAAGGTTTGCCATCACTGGTCTATGGGATATATCTGTGAGAAAAAATAAAATGACGCTGCTTTGTCCTTGAGGAGCTTCCAAACATGTGGAAGAGAGAGAAGACTAAAATTAAACACTTAAGGACAAGCCAGTTACAATACAATTTCTTAAATTTTGTGACAGATGAAAGAACAAAGTTTTCTGAGAACACTGAATGCTTCAAACATAAAACTGTATTTATAATTCACCAGGCAGAGAAAGGATGGGATTTATTTTACATGGGGGACAGATAAACAAAGTGAAATGATATGGCAGAATCTGCACATTTTACTAAGAGTGGTAGACATAAAAGGAACATGCAAGACTTGCAAAACTAAACAAGAGTAAATAAGAACTAAGAAATGGCCATTGGAAATGGAATTAGACACGTTAGGTGGAAGGATGCCCTGGCAGGACAGACTCAGCTAATGCAATAGAAATCTAGTCCAATAGGCCAAATATGTATTCAGCAAAAAGAGCAAAATATAATAGAACAAGTGCTGTTTGATGTCCAAGAATTTCAGTTGGAAATAATGGAACTTCTTCAACACAGGGCAGAGCACTGGTATGGAGAATTCAGACCAAAGAAAGTGTCAGGATCTGGAAAAGCAAGCTATCTGTAACAGAGCATCCTTAGTTCTAGTTGGAAAAGTAGAGAAAGACAGACCAAATAGTTAAGTCAAGTCCCAGAGTGTCTGAGATACAGGCAAATGAAACAAAATAGAACCCAGAGATCACATCTAGTTTACAAGTTGAGGACTTAATTTCATAAACAAGGCATAAAGCCAGTGAGTACTTGAAAATAAAGTCCAAATTGATTAAAGAAAGTTGACTATCTGAATTGTGAACTATAACTTTTTTAAAGATAATTTCATTCTTACAAGTCACCCTATATAATTTTTCGCAGATTTCCCTGTCTGAAGGGAAGACCTCATACTAGCAATAGATAAGTTATCAAAACTAAGAAATTAACCTTGGCAGAATACCGTGACACAAATACAGGATTTGATGCAAATTCATTAGCTTTTTCACTAATATTCTTTTTCTTAGTTATAAATTTAAAATGTAATAAACATTATAGTGAAATTTTACATGCTGTGGCAGAAACTACAAAACTCAAGAGGGATTATTGCAGAAATATTTGTTTATTGGATCTTTAAAGGTAATTTTAATACCCACTGTCCATTGCATGGAATAAAAATATTTATTATAAAATATTTACTGACTGTCCATCACTTATATGTTGATGCTTAAGGGAATGAGAACATATTAGGTGGTTCTTAACACGGTTAATTTATACAATCTATATCATAAATACTATACAAATACATTTGAAAAGAGTTGGATATTTCAATACACAACATTATCAGGTATAGAACAAATATGATATGTTCTTATAAAGGCATATTTTTCATATTGCTATATAAAAATCAGATAAATTGGATTTGAATTTCTTAAATTTCTAAGTAAATTGTTCCATACTTCTTGTTTCAGAACAAATTCCAAGGAATGGTCTTCGATTTTGTAACCAAACAAGTCTTTGATATCAGCATTATGATCCTCATCTGCCTCAACATGGTCACCATGATGGTGGAAACAGATGATCAAAGTCAAGAGATGACAAACATTCTGTACTGGATTAACCTGGTGTTTATTGTTCTGTTCACTGGAGAATGTGTGCTGAAACTGATCTCCCTTCGTTATTACTATTTTACCATTGGATGGAATATTTTTGATTTTGTTGTGGTCATTCTCTCCATTGTAGGTGAGAATGCATTCTTTACAAATTGAAGCAAGTCCATTGGTACCATTGTCCCAACAGCTCAGATGATAGCAGTTTTTAGCAAAAAAATTTTTAATTAAGGAACCTGTGTAATTTTAGACATAATGCTACTGTACACTTAATAAACTACCATATAGTATAAACATAAACTGACATATGCACTGGAAAATCAAATAATTCATGTTACTCATTTACTGCTTTATTTAATTTATTGTGGTTATCTGGAACCAAACCTGCAATAATTCTGAGTTGTGACTATATTACTATATAATTATATCACTATATCTTACCCTCTAATAAAATAGAACATTGTGATACTATGTTGCTGTATGTGGTCCTCACAAAAGTACTACAAGGCAGTAATATAGTCCTTGAGAAGTCAGGAATATAAAAATTTGATTTCATATTATTTGAGAGTAGAATGCAGGTTATCAGAAGCTGTGGAGAATGTGTAGAAGAGGGAGGGGGAAGTTGATCAATGAGTACTAAGTCACAGTTAAGAGTAAGAAGTTCTGGTGTTCTACACACCCTTCACAGTCACATTAGTAGGGTGACTAGTAAACTGCATATTTTAAAAAGCCAGAAGAAAGGATTTTGAATGTTTTCACCAAAAAGCTAAATGTTTAAGGAGATAGATGCTTAAACTGACTTAAACATTACACAATTTATACATATACTGAGAAGTTACAGGGTACCCCATAAATATATGTATTTTTATGATTTTCTGTATCAGTTTAAAATTTTTAAACTTTTTTTAAAAAAGATGATATTGAGATTCATGTACATCTGACCTGGGCTTCTGTATTTCCACTGCTTGTCAGTCCTATGACCCCCCAAGCACTTTATGCCAGCTTCCCAATTCCTGTTTTTCTAAGTAATCTTTCTGTAAAGTACTAATATGAGGATTAAAGCCACTATGTAAATAAAGGCAATTAACACTGTGGCTAGCATGAAGAAAAATCTCAGTAAATGTTGTTTAACAAGAAGTTGGCGTTATCATTTAGTAATGCATGAAACCAAGAGCCATAATTCAGTTCAAACTGTGTCTGCCCCCAACCTTTTATTTTTTCCCATACGCAATTCTGCTTGCTACCAAAAAAAAAAATTAGAATCACTGCAATCTCAGAAAGATAATAATTCTCATATTAATGAAAAATTACTTGTTTTATCACTTAGATCTTATGCAAATAATACTAGTATTTTGGAAGTATAACCCCATTTCTGTGCTGGGCTACCATACACTTTGTGATATTTTTAGACCTTTAGTGGTTGAGTTTTTTCTTGATATAGGCTTTTTGTGTTTGTGTGTGTGTACCGGGGGTCGAACTCAGGACCTCGCACTTGCCAGGCAGGCACTTATGCCGTTGAGCCAACTCACCGGCCCTTGATATAGACTTTTTAAATGGAGAAAATAACCACTAATCTCTTCTTTAACACAAATATTTAAGTGTTTTAACACCAAACATACCAGTTTCCTTTTATTGATCAAATAGTACAGACTATTTGTATTGATATGTGTGCACCTAATTCTTACACACCCATTTGTAAAACTAGATAGTACTTGTAGTATGTATTTTTGTTCACTGCTTTTATTAACACTTTTTTTGTTGATGGTGATTTTCTACAGGAATGTTTCTTGCCGAGCTGATAGAGAAGTATTTTGTGTCCCCTACCCTGTTCCGAGTGATCCGTCTTGCCAGGATTGGCCGAATCCTTCGTCTGATCAAAGGAGCGAAGGGGATACGCACGCTGCTCTTTGCTTTGATGATGTCCCTTCCTGCCTTGTTTAACATTGGCCTCCTGCTCTTCCTGGTCATGTTCATCTACGCCATCTTTGGAATGTCCAACTTTGCCTATGTTAAGAGGGAGGTTGGAATTGATGACATGTTCAACTTTGAGACCTTTGGCAACAGCATGATCTGCCTGTTCCAAATTACCACCTCTGCTGGCTGGGATGGACTGCTCGCTCCCATTCTTAATAGTGGACCTCCAGACTGTGACCCTGAGAAAGATCACCCTGGAAGCTCAGTGAAGGGTGACTGTGGGAATCCATCTGTTGGAATTTTCTTTTTTGTCAGTTACATCATCATTTCCTTTCTGGTCGTGGTGAACATGTACATCGCTGTCATCCTTGAGAACTTCAGTGTTGCCACTGAAGAAAGTGCAGAGCCCCTGAGTGAGGATGACTTTGAGATGTTCTACGAGGTTTGGGAGAAGTTTGATCCTGATGCAACTCAGTTCATAGAGTTTTCCAAGCTCTCTGATTTTGCAGATGCCCTGGATCCTCCTCTTCTCATAGCAAAACCAAACAAAGTCCAGCTCATTGCCATGGACCTGCCCATGGTCAGTGGAGACCGGATCCACTGCCTGGACATCTTATTTGCTTTTACAAAGCGGGTTTTGGGTGAGAGTGGAGAGATGGATGCCCTACGAATACAGATGGAAGAGCGATTTATGGCGTCCAACCCCTCCAAAGTCTCCTATGAGCCCATTACAACCACTTTGAAACGCAAACAGGAGGAGGTCTCTGCTATTGTTATCCAGAGAGCTTATAGACGCTATCTCCTGAAACAGAAAGTGAAAAAGGTTTCATCTATATATAAAAAAGACAAAGGCAAAGAAGGCGATGGCACGCCTATCAAAGAAGATATCCTCATTGATAAACTAAACGAGAATTCAACTCCAGAGAAAACCGATGTGACACCTTCCACCACCTCTCCACCTTCCTATGACAGTGTGACCAAACCGGAAAAAGAGAAATTTGAGAAAGACAAATCAGAAAAGGAAGACAAAGGAAAAGATATCAGGGAAAGTAAAAAGTAAAAATAAACAAAGAATAATCCATTTTGTGATCAATTGTTTACAGCCTGTGATGGTGATGTATTCGTGTCAGTGGGACTCTCACAGGAGGTCTACGCCAAACTGACTGTTTTTACAAATGTATACTTAAGGTCAGTGCCTATAACAAGACAGGGGCCTCCGCACAGCAAACTGGGACTCAATAAATCAGAGAAACAGCACCGGGAGGTTTCTGTTTTCACAACCAGCTGACACTGCTGAAGAGCAGAGAGTAATGGCTACTCAGACTATGGGAACCAATTGAAAAGGGGAGGGAAGTAAAATTTTTATGTAAATTAAGTGACACTTGATAATAGTAACTGTCACCGCTGTTTATGTTTCAACTGCCACACCTGCCATATTTTTACAAAATGTGTGCTGTGAATTTATCACCTTTTTTTTTAATTCACAGGTTGTTTACTATTATACGTCACTATTTTTGTAAATGGGTTTATGTTCGGGGAGAGGGATTAAAGGGAGGGAATTCTGCATTACTCTGTTGTATAACTGGATATATTTTAAATGAAGGCATGCTGCAATCCTCATTCATGCATAAAAAGTCACATCACAAAAGGAAAGAGTTTACTTCTTGTTTCAGGATGTTTTTAGATTTTTGAGGTGCTTAAATAGCTATTCATATTTTTAAGGTGTTTCATCCAGAAAAATTTTAATGTGCCTGTAAATGTTCCATAGAATCACAAGCATTACAGAGTTCTTTTATTTTTACATAATCCATTATATGTATATGTATATTGTATATATGTATATGTACATGTATATACATATATATGTATACACACATGTGCACATAGAGATTCACACATGCCATTACACAGTTATTGACAGTCCTGGCAGCATGACTAAAACATTTTTGATAAGTGTCCTTTGGCATAAAATAAAAATATCCTGTCCTTTCTAAGAAAACTGAGTTGACCAAAAAGCATCCCCACTACTACTTTATAGTTGATTCTGCTTTTTCCTGCAGTATTGTTTAGCCATCTTCTGCTCTTGGTAAGGTTGACATAGTTTATGTCAATTTAAAAATACAAAAGTCTGCTTTGTAAATAGTAATTTTACCCAGTGGTGCATGTTTGAGCAAACAAAAATGATGAGTTAAGCACAGTATTTATTGCATCAAATATGTACCACAGTAAGTATAGTTTGCTAGCTTTCAACAGGTAATACGATGTAATTGGTTCCATTATAGTTTGAAGCTGTCACTGCTGCATGTTTATCTTGCCGATGCTGCCATATCCTATTCCTTCCACTGTTCAGAAGTCTAATATGGGAAGCCATATGTCAGTGGTGAAGTGAAGCAAATTGTTCTATCAAGACCTCATCCTTCATGCCCTTGAGCAATAGGTTGCAGCAATCAATGAGAAGCTTCTTGCTTTTTCTTCTTCCGATCTTAATTGAACATTATGGTAAAAAGCCTGACCGTACAAACATGTTGCAAGCTGCTTAGATCTGTTGAAAATATATGGTTAGAGTTTTCTAAGAAAATATAAGTACTGTAAAAAAAGTTCATTTTATTTTATTTTTCAGCCTTTTGTATATAAAATAAGAAATTAAAAGTATCTTCAGGTTGATGTCACAGTCACTATTGTTCGTTTCTGTTCCCAGCACTTTTGAATTAAAGCACTTCACAAAATAAGAATCAAGGACTAAGATGCAGTGTAGGGTTTTGCTTTTTTATTGGTACTGTAAACTTGCACACATTTCAACGTGAGACAATTCTCAGACTAAGTCTAATGTTTGTTTGCTTTCCAATAGTGATGACTTATCTTTGAAAGAGGCTTAAGGAAAGACCCGCTGATATTTTTAGCATTGCTTGAATTGGATGTTTCCACCTAGTCTTTTTAATTCAGTAATCATCAGTCTTCTCCAATGTTTGTTTACACAAATAGATCTAATCTTACTGATCCTTATGGCACTAGGGCTGTATCAGATGTGATATGGGATCCAAGCCTTTCATTTTTTTCCCCAAGACCAGGTAGTGAAATTATATTACCAGTTACAGCAAAACATTTTGTGTTTCACAAGCAACATTAAATGTAGATTCTTTATACTAAAGCTATTGACTTGTAGTGTGTTGGTGAAATGCATGCAGGAAAATGCTATTACCATAAAGAACGGTAAACCACATTACAATCAAGCCAAAAGAATAAAGATTTCGCTTTTGTTTCATACTTAATTGTTCTGTCTTTGTTTCTATCTGAAATGCCATTTAAGGGTAAATTTCTATCATGTAAAAATGATCTATGAAAAGATAAATGTAAAGAATACACATTAGATATAATAATTCATTTTTAAATTTTTTCATGGAATGGAAATTAATTAAGAAGAGTGTATTGGATATCTAGTTTTAATATTGGCCAAAAATCAAGATATGGAATCAGGTAGAGTAGTGGAAAGTTACAAAAATTAATAAAGAATTGACTAACATTTTAAGTTGTGTATCCTTTCTCCTTCCTTTCTATGTATTGTTTTGCTTTTATTTTTGTTAACTTTTTTGCTTATATATTCCTGACCTGATTTTATATATACTCTTCCATCCTTTTCTTGGGCTATTAGCATTTTTCAGTATTGATAATCTTGTTTCTTCCATTCAAAAATGTCTTATCTCTTCCACTCTATAAAGAATGAATCTATGGACTTAGGCCCTTAATAATTTAATCACTCTAAAAAGTCTACATGGTATATTGTCTTTATATTTATTTTGCACAATTTCCTTGACAAAAATTCTAAGAAAGCTTAGATCTGAATTCTTCATGACATGTCAAGAGAATTCACCAAATAGATTTGGTTTTCCCATTCAGCTATGAATACTCTCAACTTTGATTGCATATTAGAATTACTTAAGAAGATTTTTTAATGCCATGTGTAATGAGGACAAGTTCAATTGAATTCATACATCTGGAAGTAAGACTTAAGGATCCAATATTTTTAAGGCTTATCTGCCACTGATGCTGAACTCTTGACATGCTCAACCTTCAGCATGATGTTAATGAGTTAAGGTCTCCATGCTCAACAGAAAAAGAAATTATACAGAAAATGCACCTGTTCCCTGCAGAATTTCATTATGTTAACTCATTATGTACAGAATGCAAATGTCAATATGTTTTGGAGTACTTACCTTTCAGTGTGAGGAAGTGACATTCATCTACTTATATTGAAAGATCTTTTTGAGGATTGTATTCGGCAGGAAAGAAAAATGTGTTAGAATGGTTAAGGAAACTTTTTCAAATTACACATGCACACAAACACACATGATCAATATGGCACCCCAACTAAAATGTGTACTGGGTGATCTGAATATGGGAGTAGAAAGTCTATGAATTTATAAACAGGTCCTGGGTGAATCCTATGTGCCCTATTGCATGAGAACCATTAACTTGGGCCAAAGGGAAGTAGCTCAGAGTAGCCAGCCAGAAAATATATATTCAATATTTCATTACTACTCATAATTAGAGAAAGGCAAAACTCCCATTTTCAGCTGCTCCGTTCTTGGGGTACATCTCATGATCAATTGTTTTCCTAAGCTCTGTATAATGCAGACCAATTTAAAACCAGAAAGGAAAAGAGTAGAGAGAGGAAAGAAAAAAAAAATGGGAAAATGAGGGGAGGGAGTATAGGAAATGGGAGGGGATGCTTCATAAATTATCTCCTGAAAAGAGTTTGCTATTAGTAGCTGCAGCACTGTTGGGTAAGGGGGAAGGAAGGAGTGTAAGAAGGAAATATATTGTTGGTTGGGAATATGTTAAATCTGTAATGTAAGTATGTTTCTTCTCTCTTTTTTTTTTAAGAAAAAAAATACCTGTGAAAAAATGAAGAGGGCATGATGCAATCACATGACCCAGTGATGCCATGGATTCACAGATGATGGTGTTTTTCCCATTTTGTTTGAACTAAATAAGTTTTGAGTGTGTGCTATGTGTCAACTCTGAGATGGGAGCTGTGAGATCAAAGGTAAACATTATTTAAAGGAATTTCGTGGTCACAGGTGAAGAATCCAATACCATGCCAGAGGGTTGGTAAAGAGAGGTGACTGATCATTCAAGAGCAGAAGGTGTAATCTGAGTACACTATGGTTACACTAACCTTTCTTTATTGATATTTTACAGATACCTCGTTTTTCCATCTCTTTTACAGACCTCTTCTAAATTAAAAAAAATATATATATTCAATCTGACATTTTCTGTTAATGTCCTATCTTAATTGACATACATTTTTTATTGTATTTGTGGACATATTTGATTTTATTTCTATCACCTATGTTGTGCTTTCTAGTTTAAAAGCTTGTTCTCTTATATATCCCCCACTTTTTTTATTTTTAAGACAGGATCTTGGTTAAATTGCTTAGTCTGGGCTCCAACTTGCTACTGTTCCAGAGTGAAGACATTACAAGTATGCATCATCATCTCTGGCTTTCTCCTGCCTTCTTGTCCTCTTTCATATTAATTGTTTTCTTAATTTTTCCCCGTCTATGCTGGTGGGAAGTTATACATCATCTCTTTCCCTCCTCCACCTTCCTTTTATTCTTTCTGGTTTTTTTTTAATAAGTAATTACTCTTACATTTTAACCATATACTTAAAATATGGTCAATATTTGTATCCTTGTATAAAACAGTGAAGTTTCCTAGAAGAATTACATATTTCCGCACATCTTGTGTGTTATTTTGTCTAATATTTTAACTTTACCTTGATCGACACTGAACAAATTAAAGAGTATTTTATTGCAGATTTGTATAGAAATGCTTAAACTTACATGCTAGTTCATTCCTTTCCTCAAATTTGCTGCTTCTTTTTACTTCTTCACTTTGTATTCTATTTCTTTTTCAGATACATCATTTAGAAACCCTATTTGTAAGGTCAAAAGAGAGAAAACTGATTCAGTTTTTCTTTTACTGAAACTGATTTTATTTCAGCTACATTTTTAATAGATTATCTTAAATTATAATTATTTTTGTGTGTTTCAATTTGTATGACTTTAGTTATGTGTTTTTGTTTTTTGCTTTTTTGAGACAGGGTCTTGCTGTGTAGTTCAGGCTGGCCTTGAACTCATGGCAATCCTCCTGCCTCAGCCTCCCAAGTGCTGGGATTACAGGCGTGTGCCACCACACCTAGCTAGTTATGAAATTATTTGCATTAGTTTATGCTAACATAATTTGAAGATTCAAGATCTATTACTATATTTAATTTAGAATATTTCTGAAAAATTATAACCTTTTAACTCTTAAAAATTTTTTGTACTCTGCATTTCCATTTTTTTCATCTGGGACATCTGAGTGCTATATGTTGAATCTTGTAAATCTTCCATAAGTCAATATATTTTTCTTATATTTTAGTGCTACTTCTTGATCTTTTGTAGGTGTTGATACCAGGACAGTGCTGATGTTATAAAACTTCAGTCAGGGAATATTCTTCCTGAAAGAATTTCTGTAAGAATGGGATTATTTCTTCCTTAAACATTGACAGAATTCACCACTAAGGACATCTGGAACTTGAATCTTCTTTGTGGAAAAGTTTTTACTTGTATCATTTTATTTAACAAATATAGACCTAAGGTTTTTTCTTTTTCTTTTAATTTTCATGAGTTGTATTTTTCTAATAATTTCTCCTTCTAATTTACTGAGTTCACTCTATAAATTGTTCATGTTATTCTATTTTTTATTTTAATTTCTGTGGCATTTCTACTCAGTTTCCTTCTTTCATTTCTGTTGTTAAATTTTTAAAATTTATCTACTGTTCTTTATTAGTCTTTCTAGAAATTCTCTAATTTTATAAACTTACTCAATAAACTACTTTGGTTGATTATTTTTCTATAGGTTTTTAGGTTTCTGTTTTTTTTATTTTTGCCCTTTCTAATCCTATTGCCATCAGTTTCATTTTCTTTTTAAATTCTATTAGATTTGCTATATATTTTGATTTTTAGTCAGTTATTTGATACATTTTAGCTAAAACTCATAATTGCTGCATTTTCCTAGTAGATTGACCCTAAAATTATTATGAAAAATTCTATTAATTTCTTTCCTTAATTGATTGCTTTAAGTTTGCTTGCTATGATATTATTATACCTACATGGCTTTAGGTGGTGATTTCACAGCATAACTTCTTTTACCATTTTGCTTTTTTTATTTTATTTATTTATTTATTTTTTTGTGGGTACCGGGGGGACGACCTCAGGACCTCGCGCGCCAACAGGCACCCGTGCCGCTGAGCGATATCACCGGCCCCTTTTTCGTATGTGGGATCCGGGAGTCGAACTCGGGCCTTCGCGCTTGCAAGGCAGGCGCTTAAGCCGCTGAGCCGTCTCACCGGCCCACCATTTTGCTTTTAAAGTTTCTGTAACCTCATATTCAGTACTGGATATTAGGAGCTTGTTTTGTGTGCAGTCTGACGATCTTAGCACACACAGGCACACAGATCACATCACATCATGTTTGGATTTTAATTTCTAAATTTTTTGGATTATTTATATATTCAATTTTGCACATTCGTAACTCTATTATTTGTAGTTATGCCAACAATTTCCACGTGCTTCCATGACCTATTAAATTAAAAAAAAAGAAATTATTTTTCAACTCTGGACATTCCTAGACATGAGAATATTTTTACTCCATTTCTCCTCTTTCTTCTTTTGCGCTATTAACATTATCATGTATTTTCATTTTTATATATACTTTAATCTCTGGAAGGTATTATTGTTGTTACTATCTTTATGCAGTCAATGTTCTCAATTAGCTGGGCATGGTGGTGCACACCTGTAATCCCAGCACTAGGGAGGCTGAGGCAGGAGGATCACTGTGAGTTCGAGGCCAGCCTGGACTACATAGAGAGACTTTGTCTCAAAAAACAAAACAAAACAAAAATATTCTCACTTAATTTTCCTAAAATATTTAGTTTTTTGTTCCTTCTTGCATTCCCTTCCTTACCTGTGGAACATTTTTTCTTCTGCCTGACAAAAATCTCTTCTGTATTTCCTTTAATGTGTCTGCTTTTGTTGAAACTTTCCAAGTTTAGGTGCCAAACAGTATCTCTCTTTTATTTTCAGTTTTGAAGGATATGTTCACTACATACAGCGATTTAAGTAATATTTTACAGCTTAGCATTTAGGTGCTGACATTCATTTTCTTCTATAAAAAGATCATTTCAAACAAACCAAAACACATAAAAGCCATGACATTTTCTCATACAAGAAAAAATAAATATGTCGAAGTTTTCATTGAACTTATTAATTAATAAATGCATAAGAACCTAAACAAGATCAAAGGAGTGCATGGCCTTAACCTGACAGCATCTACACACACTGGCATGGGCAGGAATTCCTGCTGGCCACAGGTTAATTTCACAGAAATAGAGGCTGTGCTACAGCCTCTTGTAAATTCCTTCTCCAAGTGTTGCTTCTAGATGTCTTTGGTCAGTTGGTCTTTTTTGTCATCTTTCTACCCTGCTTTCTCTCCTGCCACATGCCAGAGCTCCAAGGAAATTCTTTATCCTCCTTCAAGCCGGAATAGCCCATGTGGCATTGTAGCCATTCCCACTGACTCTTCCTGTATGTACCTGACAGCACCAAGGTGCCCCAGGCTGTACTAAACAGAGGCAATTCCTTACCTGACGATTTTTCTTTTTTTCTGTTCGGTCTGTGTCCTAAAATTTGCAGAATATAAGAATATACCCTTGGGACTTCTTTAATTCTATCTTCCAGTGTCTGCTCGCCATTACCTCCCTCCATCCTATTTTCCCCTGTGAGGGAAGGAGATCCTCTGTCTCTTACCTGATCCTTTTCTCTTAAGTTTTTCTCTCAGTGTCCATTGGCCAGCAACAGGAAATGCCTTCATTTCCCAGTGAGGTAGAAAACTACTTCACATAATATACTATTCGTCTTCTACTGGGGTGTTATGGTTTATATCTGGTCTGTGCCCCCCCAAGTTCTCATCCACCGAGAAGTGGGGCTTCTGAAAAAAGATTGAATGAATTATGGGGGTACTTCAGCTAAATTTGATGTGAGGTGTGAGGCCTGGTGGGGAAAGGCGAGTCTTTGTGGGTAGGACCTAGAAGGGTTTATCTGCCTCCCGAACTCCTGCTTCCCGCTCTCTACTTCCTGGCTTCCACGATGTGAGCAGCTTTTCCTCCACTGTGACCCTCTGCCAAGCCATTCTACCTTGAAGCCATCTGACCATGGACTGTAAACAGGAGCCAAAATAAACCTGTGCTCTAAATTGTGCTCTAAATTGGGTATATTGTCTCAGTGATGAGAAAGCGATTAAGACACGGAGTCTATAATTTGTTCATTTTTTAAATCTCTCGGTCTTGATATGCAAAAACTTGACATTACTATGAAGTTATAAACATATAAAAAGTTTGAAGGTGAATACTTTTTTCCACTGTTGGTATAGTGGGTATCTGAATTTTTGTTACTTGAAACAAAAAACCTCATGGCCTTCATGATGGAAGGGATTCAAGGAAAGAAGAGAAAATTACTGAGAAAGTAAAATGCAATAGGGGACAACTCAAAATTTATCTTAATATACATAAATATATCCACACTATTTCTTTTTTTATTATTATTATTTTTTTCTATGTGGGTACTGGGAGTTGAACTCAGGACCTCGCACCTACCAGGCAGGCTCTTATGCCACTGAGCTATATCACCGGCCCACAATTTCTCACTTGATAAATCTTACAGTATTTTATTGGAGCCAAATTTTAGACTGCTAAGAGGGATTATCATTCTATAAAAGATAGGCTTTATTAGATGCAATTGTGATGAACTTTAATAACTTTGCCATTTTTTTCCCTTATTAACAAGAATCCTCCCAGAAAATCTGTCAGTATTTTAGGAAACTGCCCTGATGTGTCTTGGTTGGCCTCTTCTGGCAGCTCCTCAAAGAGTTAAACACAGAGTTGCCATAAGCTCAAACTACTCCTTGGTCTAGCCCTGAAAGAAACTAATTTGTACACAAATATTCATGATAGCTTTACTTATAACAGTAATAAGTGGAAACAACCCAGATGCCCATCTACGAATAGATGAATTTTGGCATATACACATATCATAGGCTGTTACCCAATCATGAAAAAGTACTGATGAAGTACTGTTACATGCTACAACTTGGGTGAACTCAAAAACAACATGATATGTAGAAGAATCAAGAAACAGTCATGTATTATGTAATTTATTTTATATCATAAATCAAGAATGAATAAATAGAATGCGGATCAAATATTTTCAGGGAATAAGAGGGTGGCAGAATAGGAAGTGATTTCTTAATGCTTATGGGAGGCATTGATGGGGTGATGAAACTTGAAAACAGAGCTCGGGATTGCACTACATTGTGAAAATACTAAGTGCCACTGAACTATACACTTTAAAATGATCATTATGGGCCGGTGAGATGGCGCAGCAGTGTAAGTGTCCTGCCTGGCAAGCGCGAGGTCCTGAGTTTGACTCCTGTTATCCACAAAAAATAAAAAAGATCATTATGTGAATTTCTCCTCAAATAAAATTTATGTGATACGAAGCACTATTGCCATTTTATCCACCAGGGGGCGTTGCTTCCATTAGGAAACATGACTGGTATATTCATTTGACGGGGTAGAAGTGGGGGTCTTGCAAATTCATTTTTTTCTGCTTACTTTGCATCGATTTTAGGTATAAAACAATAGAAGCAAAAGTACATTTTAGAAACTACTGAAAAACAATGTTTTACATTTGAATGCCTCTCATAAAAACAGTGTGTGCAGTATTTGTATTTAGAAAAGATTTCTTTCCTTAAGCATAGGTCTCATAGTTCAGAAATAACCCAACAAGAACAAATTATGAGACTAGAGAGCTGGGTGTCAAATTACAAGACTATAACCCCAGCACTCAGGAGGCTGAAGTAGGACGATCATCATGAGTTCGAGGCCAGCCTGGGTTACACAGTGTGTTGAAGGCCTTGACTATATAACGAGACCTGTCTAAAACAAAATGGTTAATGGCAAACATTTCAAAGACTTCTTTAAAACTGAATAAGCAAAGTGTTCATATATTCATATCTATGGGGAGTTCCAAATAACTTCATTATTATTGTAAATAGCTGAGGGATTCTTGAAAGTGTTTGTCAACGTTTCCACAGGCACAAAAAAATTCTTTTTGGTGTACAATTAGGTACTGTCTTAAATTCTCTCTCCAATTCATGAAACAATTCATCATTAAATAAATCATCATATCCTTGAGTTACTGTGGCCAGGAGTTTTAACAGAATAACACAAGAAGTGCCATGATTACCTGTGTGGAATATTTATTTTCATCTCCAAATCCACAAAATTATTATTCTTCCTGCAGTGGGACTGTCCTACTGCTGTCATCCACAAGAAAATGCCAAAACAGCAGAGAAAAATTAACCAAAGAAAACATAGTTCCAAAAGTAAACCTGAATCAAGGCATTTGGATTAGAGTCATATAATTATGAAGTAATTCTTGAATTGTATATAAGGTCAGCAGTCACCAGTTTGCAAAGCATATGAGTAAGAAGAAAAGCCTTTTTCAGAAACAAGTTGATAGACTATAAAGACCAGAAAAGCCAGAAAATATCACTATGAAATCCTCCATGAAACAAGAAGCAGCATTTTAATATAAATAATTCGAGACAAAACTCAATGCGAGACCTGGCAAGAGTACAAAGAAGAGTAAAGGAACATAAGCTAAATCCTGGTCATTTATTTACAAGTTCTGGAGACATACCAGAAATTACTCATATATAGACATATATTTTTTTCCTAGTGTGCCTTGATTGAGCATTTTAAAAACAAATGACTATACATCTGTCATCTCCATGAACTAATCTTCATACTTTGTTATTGTAGCATGTTGGTTGTCAATTTCTAAGTAATAAATTAACTACAAGTATAGATGGTTAACACACATAGGTGTCAATTTCTGTGAGTTAGTTGTCCGGGTCCAGTTTCTCTGGATCCTGGCAGTCAAGATATTGACCAGAGTTGGGGGACCCCCTGAAGCTTGGAATCTTCCTCCCAGCTCCTGTGCTAGTTGGTAGAATTTAGCTCCTTGCAGTTGTAGAATTCATCATGGCTTGTTTCCTCAAGACCAACGGGAGGCAGAGTCTTTGCTCCTTCAAGTCTATTTCTCATTTGATTGGGTCCAGATATTTTCTTTCAATTAACTCAACATCAAACTGATTAAGGACCTTCATTCCATTTGCAAAATCCATTCACATATGTCATATCCTCTGGGTTAGAAGTAAGTCATAGATTCTGCCCATATTCAAGTAGACCAGATTACACTAGGATGAGGGGACTCATTCTAAGGGCTGTCCGCCACACACAGTGACAGCTGAGCTTGAGGCTTGACTATCTGAATCAAAATGATATTGTCCACAGAGGACAAGCCAAGAAGAAACTAATTTTTTCTGCACTGCTCTCATCATTATAGAGTAACAAGACTTATTTCTATCTGGAAGGTTACATATATCACACAAGCAACAAAAGTATCACCAGTCCTCATACTTCATTCATTCCCAGCACAAACTTACCTATTTGCACTCCAAATAAATTTATCCTTCCTTATAAGATAATACTTTAAACAATTCATGTTTTTGGCTGTACAGAAAAAATTTACATTGGAAGCATACAACCTAAATTTTAATAGTTGAAATTAAATTTCTGTGAGTACACTAATAGAAAATCAAGAAAAACGCACCGACTTACAGTTTTGACTTGGTTTTATTATTCAGGATGTGAGAAATACCTGGATTTTTTTTCTTTTTACAGTTTTTCCTATTAAAAGGAAATAAGCACAGACAGCTTCTTCTTGTATCGCATTTTCATGTAACAGTTCCCTCAAGGTAGTATTGAAATGAGCCAGCAGCTAAATATTCATTACTGCATTAGTGAAAAGAAGTGATTACTCCATAGAAATGCAAGGCTGAAAAATCAGAAAATTGGGAAAAATAACAAAAAAGAGATTCCTTTCATGTAAGCCACAAAATAAGAGGGAAACGTAACAAGTAATAGAGTGACCTTAAAGCAAAGTTAAGCCCAAAGAATCTTCCACGAGAGAGTGAAGATCTTGGAGAGATATTAGAGTTTGCAGAATGAGCACGCTTCAGGTAGATTTTAAATCCTACCAGCAAAATCATGTGTGACTTGTTAGTCCTAGGAGTGACATACGTCATTTGGAATAATTATCTGGAATGGAAATCTCTTATTTGAAGATCCCTCGTAAGTCCTGATACAATCAGTTACTAAAACCATGAAACAATCAAGTCAATCAATCAATGAGTGTTGGCTTAAGACCTGTGTTACATTTCTCATAGGTTCTGGGTTTTGTACCAAAGGCTTGAATGTTCTGCCTTTGCACAAGTGAGAGAATGTCTAGGAATCCAAACTGATCACCTTTAGTGTGGTTACTAACTGTAGAGACATCATTGCACCCTGGCCCCCTCTTAGGAGGCTGTAGTGTCAGCGGCTCAAGAATAACCAGAAATTCATGTCAAAATTAGGAATGTGTCTGTGTGTTATGCCACTGCCCATATAGATAGAGTAGTGCCAGGCTATGGAAGACGTGTGTTAAATATTGTTGAAAAGTTGAATGAATTACAGCCTGCTTATAGGATTTCTGAAGGGTTTGGGGGCAACTTGGACTTTTTAGAAGTCTGTGTAGCCCTAACATCTGCCTCATGAAGACTCTCCCCATCCCCAAATCCTACAGAATGAGCACACATTTCTCCACTGTGTGATCTTATCCTATTGTTCACAATTCATTGGATGTAGATCTGTCCCAAACTGGATTCATCAGATTCTCATCCTTAAAAATTTGAGTCAAAGACACAGAGGCTGGGAATTGCAAGCTGAACTATTTAATGGCAGAGCTGAAAACACCTCTAATCTTCCTGAGACCTGGGAATTCAACATTTCTTTGAATTCTGTGAAATATCTTTTCAAGAAATCCCCTTTTCATTCATTTTTGTTTGCTTGGGCTACTTTGAGGATTATATTACTTTCAACCAGAGTGTTTAAGAAGAAACATCAATTGCTTTTGGAATGTGCTGAAGACCAAGGAAGGAAATGGGAGATGTTTGTGTATGACTCACCATGTTTTCTCATTTTTCTCACTTTCAAGCATGAAATCTATGAAAATTAAAGCTTTTAAAACTATATTATAGGGCCGGTGAGATGGCTCAGTGGCGTAAGCGCCTGCCTTGCAAGCGCGAGGGCCCGAGTTCGACTCCCGGATCCCACATACGAAAAAGGGGCCGGTGATATCGCTCAGCGGCACGGGTGCCTGTTGGTGCGCGAGGTCCTGAGGTTGACCCCCCGGTACCCACAAAAAACAAAAACAAAAAAAAAAAAAAAACTATATTATAGCTTCCCTCACATTACAGTATTTCAAGGATGCAGCATGTTTAAACCCAGATAAGTTTATTTTCTGAGAAACATTTTTATATGAATGCATTATAACTACCAAACATAGCTCCCCACCTTAAAACAAAGAGACAAGAGCACAAACTTATTCTCAGCAGAAAAAGTTCAACACGAAAGTGATGGGTGTGATGTAAGGATCATGAAGAGATTCAGTAGCAGCAACTGATTTTATTGAATGTTCAGTGTAACTTTTCAACTATAAATTATAAATTATACATTGCTTTGTTAATGCATAACATTAAATGAACATATACATATATTTAGTAAAATGCAATTAAGTTTTCCCTTTAACATTGTATCTTTTGTTGATTTTCCACCTTCACAAAACCCAAGTACCATGAGGAAGGGTAACACAACCATCATTTTTTAAAGTTTCTATTGAATATTATCTACATTTCCATAACATATTTGGAAAAACACCTGAGACTGTTTTAAATTTTTCCTTGAATTTTTTCATCATACTTTCCAATATGTTTAAAATATTTTATAAAGGCAGATTTTTAAAATATAATCTACAAGAATCACCTGCTCTAGAAAGTATACAACTGAATTGGTAATATGTGGCTGATTTTTGCTATTGCTTGCTGAACAAATGTAACTTGAATAGTCTGTAAAGGATAATTAAGAACAATCACTTGCATGTATTGAAGTTTTTAGTTATTTTGTGTTTGATCTTTGGTCACTGGAAGAGTGACTACTAATATAGCAAAGAACACCTCTCTCTAGTGTTCTGAACTGCTGCAGGCAATATGGACCTACAGGCCCCTTACTACTTGTTATTCCTTAGCAGCACTCTCTGTGGATATTGCTCCCTGTGCTTTTTCTGGCCAAACTTTAGCTCAACACACAGCAATGATTCAAATTTCCTGTTGTTCCTCATGTCTTATGACAAATTCAGCAGGAAAAGTGACAGCATATACATTCACAGATGTAAATTGGCAAGGAGCCCAACCTTCAGAGTCTGAGATCTTGTCACAGTTAGGTAATCATCTGGGTACACAGATGGTGCACACTCAGCAGCTGCAAGGCTGAGTAGGCCGTCTTGTGGAAAAGTTCAACTTCTTGCTATGAATAGGTGAGGGTAGTTCTTCCAATTTGGTAATACAAAACATGACAAAAACACAGTTCCCTAAACCATCTTGGTCTTACAGTATGTATGTACTCTGCAAAGCCTTCCTGGTGTCTCAATTAAAATATCACTATGTCCAAAAGCAAACAGTAAGGCCAGATCCTTCTTTGCTTAATAGGTTTTACTGTTATTCCTGCATCTTACACTTCCATGGATGATTCTTCTGAAGAACAGTCTCTGTGTATCCTCAGTTCAGCAAATTGTTGAACTATTTCTTATTAAGAGTGAATGACCACAGGCTAGAGTTAGAGTGAAGAGGGGCCACCGGGGATATTGTGATGTGAACAAGTAGAGCTGGTCTGAGGCACAAGTCAAAGGAAAGCATCTTTGAATAGGGACACTAGAAGTGTTTACCTTTCTTTGTGATTTTTATAGGAGCTCACAGCTGAATTTGCCTTGAGTCTCAGAGGAGGCTTTGGACTTAGACTTTTCATCAATGCTGAAATTGTTAAAACTTTGGCAACTCTTAGCAATAGATTAAAGGGATTTGCTTAAAGAGATAGATGTGAGTTTTTGAGGTCAGGAGTGGAATGTTATGTTTAGATCTGGGGAGTCCCCCAAAATCTCATGTGTTTGGAAGGTGATTGGATATCGAACTGCTATTCTTTTTTTTTTTTTTTTAAAGAGGAGAAAAAAAAACAAAATTTCAAAACAACATCATAGAAGGGTGACAATGGTAAATACATTATGTATTTTTATCTTTAAATTAGTTACTCAGGGTGCAAGATATCAGCGTTCAATTGTCCAAACATTACTGGCACAAACCTTTGTTTTCAATGAACTAAGAAAAATTAGTAGTGTATTTATCTTAACTATCTTATGTATATATACACAAATTTTTTCTTTTCCCTTCTTTCTTTTCCCCATTCCTCCATTCCAGTCTCTTTCCTTTTGACCAGTTTCTTTTTGATTCACCATATCTATTGTACATTTTGGATCTTATTTACTCTTTCAGTTTCTCACACTAGGGAGATAATATGATGTTTACACATGTGCATCTGGTTTATTTCACTTATGAGTATTTTCTCGAGTTGCATCCATTTACCTATAAAAGTCTCCAGTTTATACTTCTTTATGGCTGAATAGTACTCCATTGTATAAAAAGGGCACATCTTTTTTATCCATTCCTTGGTTGATGGGCATTTGTATTGTTTCCAAGATCTGGCTATTACAAATAGTGATGCTATAAACATGGGTGTGTATATATTGCTGTGGTACGATGTTTTAATTCTGGGAAGAAACCCAGAAGAGGAATAGCTGGGTCAAATGGGACCTCCAATCTTAGTTTTTTGAGGAATCTTCATACTGATTTCCACAGTGGCTGTACCAGTCGACACTCCTACCAACAGTGGAGAAGGGTTCCTTTTTCCCCACAGCCCCTCCAGCATTTGTTATTAGTTGATTTCTTGAAAATAGCCATTCCTTCTGGGGTGAGGTGGAATCTCAGTGTTGTTTTAATTTCCATCTCTCAAATGACTTGTGATGTTGCACATTTTTTCGTATATTTATTTGCCATTTGTATTTCTTCATCTGAGAAGTGTGTATGCATCTCAGATGCTCATTTTTGGGTTGGGTCTTTAAATTTGGGAGGTCTGATTTTTTTGAGTTCTTTGTATGTTCTCCATAGTAATCCTTTGTCTGAGGAATAGCTGGCAAACATTTTTTCCCACATTGTGGGTTGTCTCTTCACTCTGTTGGTGGTTTCTCTTGCTGTGCAAAAGCTTTTTAATAAGATGAGATCCCAGTTGTTGATTCTTTGTGATAGTTCCTGTGCAACTGAGGTTTTATTCATGAAGTCTTTGCCTACACCAATGTCTTCAAAAGTTTTACCTATCCTACCTTCCAGCAGATTTAATATTTCTGTTTTAATATTTAGATCTTTGATCCATTTTGAATTTAGTTTAGTGCATGGTAAAAAATATGGGTCTAGTTTTAATCTTTGGCATGTGTAGAGCCAGTTTTTCCAGCACCATTTATTAAAGAGGCTATCTTTCTTCCAGTGAGTGTGTTTGGCACCTTTGTCGAAGATAAGGTGGCTTAGTATGTCTGGAGTTGTTTCAGCATCTTCTAATCTGTTCCATTGATCTTCGGGTCTTTTTTTGCCAATACACACTGTTTTTTATCACAGTAACTTTATAGTATAATTTCAAGTCAGGGATTGTGATGCCCCCTGCCTTGCCTTTTTTGCCCAGAATTGCCTTTGCTACTCTAGGTCTCTTCCAAATGAATTTTAGGATTGTCTTCTCTAATTCTGTGAGATATGCTGTTGGAATTTTGATTGTAATTGCATTAAATCTGTATAACAATTTTGGAAGTATGGCCATTTTCACTATATTGGTTCTTTCTATCCAGAAGCAAGGGATATCTTTCCATTTTCTGATATCCTCTTCAATCTCCTTTTTTAGAGTACTGTAGTTCTCAGTGTAGAGGTCTTTTACATCCTTTGTGAGATTGATTCCTAGGTATTTCATTTTTTTGGATGTTACTGTGAAAGGTGTTTTTTCCCTAATTTCTCTTTCAGTAAGTTTGTTATTCATGTACAGGAGGGCTATTGATTTTTGAGTATTGACTTTGTATCCAACTACACTACTGAATTTGCTTATTAAATCTAGCAATTTTTTACTAGAGTTTTTGGGGTCTTCTATGTAGAGTATCATGTCATCTGCAAATAATGATAATTTAACTTCTTCCTTTCCAATCATTATTCCTTTTATTTCCTTCTCTTGTCCAATTGCTCTGGCTAAAGTTTCCAGGATTATGTTGAATAAGAGTGGGGACAGTGGACATCCTTGTCTTGTTCCTGATTTTAGAGAGAGAGCTTTCACTTTTTGTCCATTTAGTATGATATTGGCTGTTGGTTTGTCATAGATAGCTTTTACCAGATTGAGATAAAGACCATCTATTCCAATTTTCTGTAGGGTTTTTATCATGAAAAGGTGCTGGACTTTGTCAAAAGCTTTCTCTGCATCCATTGAGATGATCATATGATTTTTGTCTTTGGTTCTGTTAATATGGTGTATTACATTTATTGATTTACATATATTGAACCATTCCTGCATCCCTGGGATGAATCCAACTTGGTCATGGTGTATAATCTTCTTGATGATTTGCTGCATTCTGTTTGCCAGTATCTTATTGAGGATTTTTGCATCTATGTTCATTAGGGAGATTGGCCTGTAATTCTCTTTCTTAGTTGGGTCCTTCTCTGGTTTTGGTATCAGGGTAATGCTTGCTTCCAGGAACGAATTTGGGAGTATTGCTTCCCTTTCAATTTCATTAAAAAGTTTGAGAAGTAGTGGTGTTAGGTCTTCTCTAAATTTCTTGTAGAATTCAGTAGTGAATCCATCAGGTCTAGGGCTTTTCTTTGTTGGGAGGCTTTTAATTACATCTTCAATTTCATTGGTTGATATTGATTTATTTAGGATTTTTATATCTTCTTGATTCAGCCTTGGTAATTCATATGTATCTAGGAATCTGTCCATTTCTTCTGCATTTTCCATCTTAATAGAATACAAATTTTCAAAATAGGTATCGATGATCTTCTGGATTTCTGCAGGGTCCATTGTGATATCACTCTTTTCATTCTTTTTTTTTTTTTTTTGTGGGTACCAGGTGTCGACCTCAGGACCTCATGCACCAGCAGGCACCCATGCCACTGAGCTATATCACCAGCCCCCTTTTTTGTATGTGGGTTCTGGGAGTTGAACTCAGGACCTCGCGCTTGCCAGGCAGATGCTTACGCTGCTGAGCCATCTCACTGGCCCCACTCTTTTCATTCTTAATTGCATGGATTTGAGCCTTTTCTTTTCTTTTTTTTAATAAGGTTGGATAAGGGTTTGTCGATTTTATTTATTCTTTCAAAGAACCAACTCTTTGATTCATTGATTCTTTGTATTGTTTTATTAGTCTCCAATATGTTAATTTCTGCTCTGATCTTTATAATTTCCTCCCTTGTATGACCTTTTGGCTTAGCCTGCTCTTTTTCTAGAAGTTTGAGGTTCACCATTAAGTTGTTTATTTGTGCTTGCTCTATTTCCCTGATATAGGCATTTACTGCTATAAATTTCCCTCTAGGACTGCTTTCATTGTAACCCATAAGTTCCGGTATGTGGTACTGTCATTATCATGCAGTTGTAGAACTTGTCTAATTTCTTCTTTAATTTCATCTGTGACCCATGAGTTGTTAGGAGGGTGCTGTTTAATTTCTATGTGTTCAGGAAGTTCTTGTGGTTTCTTTTGCCATTGATTTCCAATTTCATTGCACTATGGTCTGATAATATGCATGGGATAACTTCAATTCCTTTGCATTTACTTAAGCAGGTTTTATGAGCTAGTATGTGGTCTATTTTGGAGAATGTCCCATGTGCAGCTGAGAAGAATGTGTATTCTGATGTTGTGGGGTGGAACACTCTGTAGACATCTACTAAGTCCATTTGTTCAAAAGTTTGGTTCAGTTCTAATATTTTGCTGTTGATTTTTTGTCTAGTTGATCTGTCTTTTTGTGACAGTGGAGTATTGAGATCCCCCAATACTCTTGTATTAATGCTTATTTGATTTTTCATGTCCTTTAATATTTGTTTAATATAGTTGGGTGCACTGTTATTTGTTGCATATATATTTATGATTGTTATCTCTTCCTCTTGTATTGTTCCCTTTACAAGGATGTTTTCTTTATCTCTCTGAATCATTCTTGGCTTGAAATTCACTTTGTCTGCAAAAAGAATAGCTACCCCTGCTTTTTTCTGGGTTCCTATCACATGGAGTATTGTTTTCCATCCTTTGACTTTCAGTCTATGAATTTCTTTCTGAATTAAATGTGTTTCTTGTATGCAGCATATTGTTGGATCTTGCTTCTTGATCAATTTTGCCAGTCTGTGCCTTTTGATTAGTGAATTGAAACCATTAACATTGATGGTTAAAACTGATATGTATTGACTTATACTTGTCATGTTATTTTTCTGTTATTGGCTCCCCCTCTTTTTTTTCCCCTCTCCCTCTGTTTAATTGTTTGCTCTGCCTGGTGCATTCCTTCTGTTGGGGTTCCTGGAGTTGTAATCCTTGTTATCTCTTTCTAGAATGTCCTTCAAAACATTTTGGGGTGCTGGTTTGGTGGTCATAAATTTTCTCAGATGTTCTTTGTCATGGAAGTATTTTATTTCTCCATCAGTTTTGAAAGATAGTTTTGTGGGATACATCAATCTGGGTTGAAAGTTATTCTCCTTTAGAACTTGAAATACAACATTCCAAGCTCTTCTTAAGGGTTTGTGCTGAAAAGTCAGCTGTGATTCTGATGGGCTTTCCTTTATAGGTGATTTGTCTCTTCTCCCTAACTGCTTTTAAGATTCTACTCCTGTGTTGAATTTCTGGAATCTTGACTATATGTCTGGCTGAAGATTTCTTTTTATCATGGCTAATTGGTGTTCTATAAGTGTCATTTATCTGTATGTCAAATTCTTTTTCTCTACCAGGGAAATTTTCTGTTACAATGTCTGTGAACAGTGTCCTGATGTAATTTATGCTACCTCCTGCTTTTTCATTGACTCCAATTAATCTTTAATTATTTTTCTTTGCCTCGTCCAGCAGCTGCTGGATTGGTTTTTCATTGTCCCTTGCTATTTTTAAGAATTCTTTCTTTTCATGATCATTAATGGCAAGCCTGTCTTCTGTACCTGAGATCCTGTCTTCGCATGGGCTTAATCTGCTACAAATAATTTCAGTGGAATTTTTGTTCTCCTGGATATCTGCTTGAATCTGCCTTATGGATTCCATTTCTTTCCTATGCTGAGCATTCATGGCTTCCATAATTTTTTTAAGCTCATCTATTTTTTTGTCTGTATCTGCTGTAGCATCCTTAAGCATGGTCTTCATTTTGGACATTATCTCTCAGTTATCTGTGAAATTATTTCTGATCTAATTTTTTCCAGAGCCTTATTCAGTTGCTTTGTTGTTAGCACTTCAGAGATGCCAGGTGGGTGGCTTTCAGATTGTCCCACCTCAGTGCCCCCTGAGTTTGCCTTTGGTGAACTGGATGTGTGGGGTTTCATCTTGTTTAAGTGTCATCTCATTTTCTTTTCTTTCTTAATTTAATTCCTGGGTTGCTGTTTGTAAATTGCCTATGGTAGGCTGCTTTATTGCTAGTATTTAAAACCTTTAGGAGATTGCTACTTCTCTGTGGTATCTTCCAGGTGTAGCTTATTTTTGGAGTTTGAGCCTGCTGCAAGATCCTACCTCTTCAATTTGTTGTACATGAGAAGTTGCTGCCTGTTTGGCCCAGTCCTTGGTTCTTTGATACTGTGCCACAGTATTTTCTGTGACCCTTCATCAATCTGTCACGGAATACCAGGAAGAAAAGCTGTTTAGAACAATTATGTCGCTTTTGTCTATAGTGGTATCATAAGCATTATACACAGCCTAGAAAATGACAGACTGAGCTAACCAGTTATTTGCCACTTTTAACCATATAAACAAGATTTGTGGTTATATAACAAAATCTAAAACAAATCAGAAAATTATATGCAGTATACAAGTCCTTAATATGTCAATTTTTCCCTTAGGAGTTTAAATTTAAAATGAGTTAAGGAGGAAATAGAGAATTGGAAGAAGAGGAAGGAATTAGATATAAGGCTGGAGGACCAAGAGGGATCCCGCTAACATTGGGAAACTGGTGCAGAAGACTGGTGGGAAAAAGAGAAGGAAGGGATAAAAGGAAGAACAGGTCACAACCACAATCACAAAGAGGTTAGAAGCTCTTTTTACACTCATATAAAAACAAGATCAAACAATGAAGGAAAGAACAAACAGACAAACAAAAACAAAAACAAAAAAAAACTCCACCACCAAACAAAAAACAAACGAGAGGGAAAAAAAAAGTTCACTTCCAGGATTGTCTCTTGCTGTAGACACCGTGTGGAGACAGTCCAGTTCAGTGCGGATCTGTCGCAACAAGCCAGCAGCAGCTTTTCGGTGGGTTAATGAATAATTTCAGCATTTTCTGGCGGAGACCAGACTCATTCGCCAGGACTGCACTGGTGAGTGCTGAGGCTCAGCCCTCCCGCGCAAGAGAGCTATTGGCCGGGTGCCATTGTGGGGCGGGCGGATGAACTCAGAACTTGCCACCCACCACTCCATCCATGGCTTCCTGCCTGGCTGAGGCCTCCGAACATGCGCTGAGTGCAGTCCTTCATGGCCGCTGCTTCTCTGCACCACCGCCTCTCAGTCCCTCCACAGAGGCCCCCAGGGTCGCTGGCAGTCACCGTGTCCGCAGGTTTGAACCTTCTCTGTGGTGCTGGGATTCCCGACACAGGGAAAAGGCGCCAGCAGCTACCTCCTTCTTCTTTGTTGGAGTTTCTCTCTTTACTCTCTCCGTGTGCCCCGAACTGTGCTTCAGATCTTTCCTGGGTCCAGGGGAACCACTTCCCTCTTTCTTGTCCTCCCTGAGCCACTATATCCCAGTGTCTGGATGGCAACACTCAGAGAAGCTAGTTGTCTGTTTCTCAACAGTCTGCCATCTTGCTCTCAAATTGCTATTCTAATCAGTGGATTCATCACTGAAGAATTCAGTAGCCCAATGTACTATTAGTGTAGGGACAGATTAGTGGGGTGTAGGTAGGGATGACGTAGGACATGACCTGAGCGGCTGACGGTTATAAAAAAGGACCACATGCTTATTTTACATTATGTGCTTGAGTAAGCTAACCCTTGCAAAATTATTACATGCATTCAATATGTGCCCCTAGCCCCTTGACCTTTACTTCACCCAGAAACAAAGGCTAAGACCCACTGAAACAGTTATTTTTATAAACCAGCTTATCCTATGAGTACAGTGGTTCCCTGACCTTTGGGGAAACTCAGTGGAGTTCCCCCTACCTTGTTGCAAGGTAGCTTTTCCCTGCATGCACAACATAAATAAACCTTTGCTTAGCACCACTTTCATTTCTGGCTACCTCATTCTCTGCTGGACCTGACTTCTCCATTCTTCACGGGGGACTTTTGCCTTTGAGTCAGCCTCCCCACTTCTTCATTCTTTGTCAGAGTGAGGACATGAACCCCATAGATGGAGGGTCATGGGAGGCCCCTAGCTCCCAGACCCCTGCCAGAGGTGAGGTATGCTTGAAGGCAGGTCAATTGAGATGTTACCTAGAAGGGTATATCATCCTTCCTGGCTCCTCCTACTTCCTTGCCACCATGATGTGAGCAGTTTTCTCCACAATAAATCTTTCCACCATGACCTTCCTGCCTTACAGCTACCTGACTATGTACTAAAACTTCTGAAACTATAAAACATCACCATATTTTTATTAAAAAATATATATGTGTGTGTGTGTTTAAATGAATATACAAAAAAATGTCATAAGTAAGCCTATAAGAAAATATTAAAGAAGGAAAATGTTTTCAACACAAATGGTAACTTCTTCTAAATAATAAGTAGCTAACAGAAAAAGTATAAATGACCAATAAATGTATTTGACATCATTAATACTGAAAAAGGCAAATTAAAATAACAGTATTTTTAACCCAGAATATTGGCAAAGATGAAAAGATCTTATAACATCCAGTCTAGTATAGACATGGAAAAACAAGCCTTGTCTTTTGAAAATGTCCTTGTATATCGAAATAATATTTTGGGATGGCATCTCATAATATTTATGACATTTTACACTAACATATCACTTTTAATCAGCAAGTCCATTGCTAAGTATTTATTCTATAAATTTATTTACATAAATACATAAAAATACATGAAAAGATGTTCACTATTGAATTATTTATAAGAGCAAATAACATAAAATAACCTTTATGCTCATCAGTAGAATTCTGGTTAAATAAATGATATGACAACTACATAATATAATACAGGACAGGTGTTAATAGAAGGAGGCAGATTTGTATTTTAAAAAATGGAAGAATGTGCTTAATATGAATTTGTTAGCATAAAAATGTATACACAAAAAGAAATATTCTAGAACAATATAGACAAAGCTGTTAAGAATCTTTAACTCTGGTAAGTACAAAGAGGTGCTAGAAGTTGGAGCTGGAAAATTTAAATTTTCATTTTATACTCTTCTGTAAGATTTGTATTTTTGACACAAGCATGGATTTTTAAAGTATATTAATAATAGTTTTTTAATGTATAAATCTATTTTAACCTGTTTGCCTAGTTTTACAATAATCTTCCCAACAAGAGAGGGTGTTGTTTCCTGAATGACTTTGTTCAGACTGACCCAATGTTGAACTTCAGGGAAAGAAGGAAGAACATTGGCCTGTTGCTGGCTGTGATGCTTATTCTATTTGCTTCTGCTTCGATGGATGTTTTTACATAGTTGTAAATACAAAGTCGGTGCTACAACAAACCTCTTAAAATTAGGGGGAGAAAGACTCCTCCTACCCCCACTATCTGTATCTTTTCTTTGGCTTTTTATTATTCAGCAGTCAAGTCATTAAGGGGTGGTCCTGGAAGGGGCTTGGGGAATGCTCTTCATTGATCAGGGACAGAAACTCAGCTTTCTGCTTTATTCATAGGATGCATGTGGCAAATAAGAGACACAAGAACTCAAAGGTGTCCAGGAACCAACAAGTGGCTGAGGCTCGATTCAGCGTAGTCAGGTAGTAGAATTATCTACACAGTTGGAGTGTTCTATTGATTGAGTTCTTATGACACTAAGCACACCATTCTTGGGCAATTAAAGGGACTCATCGCTTGCTCCTCCCCGTCCCCAGTGAGCTCACTCATCTCACTTGTAGCTCCTTCCTGTCTTCATCTCACTCGTGGTTCCCATGGAGCTTGCCAGAGTGGGGCCTCCCGGATGTCTTCTCAGCTTTTGTTCCAACGTGTTCTGCTCCTGAAAATTGCCACTTGCTTGTAAGTTTTATGAGGTGAAGGTTTATTTCCTTTGTTCATTCACTGCTTTCCATCTAGCACTTGAACCACATTCAGAACCTCTTGTGAGTCAGATCAGTTATTATTTTCTTTATTGTATACCGTAATGCAAAGGTCCATGTACTTTGGAATGGAGCCAATTGCTATAATAATCAAATACATCAACAGAAGTAATACCTATAGCGATATTGCGACAGAATTAGTGTACTCATCCTGTATAATAAATCAAACCATGACCAACCAGTGTATAGGGGCAGAACAGACAGCCTACAGCTGAGCTGAGATGTGTAATGGAGTGAGAAAGGACTCATAACAAGAACAACAGAACCCATTAGCACTCTAGGAGAGTGATCCAGTGCTAAAGAACTGATCATTTCTTGTACCAACGTAACCAAGTTAATAACGGGACTGACTTTAATTAGCCATCTGGCTATGGTGGAATTGTAGGACTGTAGGAAGAATAGGCAAACTGGAGGGTTAGTAAAGACACTGATGACTTGAAATTCAGAAGCCTATTTCAGAGAGAAGCCAAAAAAAGCTGGAATCCCGGAGAAACAAAAATGAGTCAGGAAATAGGCTAACTGATGAAGAGGACAGAGGTAAAGTCCAGGGATGAAGCTAAATAGCCATTCAGATGTGGGAGATCAGTTACTGACTTATATAGATTAACAACAACTACATAATGTTTTTGTTAAACACCTTATGTTTATGAGAATTTTTATTAGCTCAAATGGAGAACATTTATAAGTATCAGACAGATTTTTTAGAAACATTCTTCATTAAAATTTCTTGAGATGATATAGTCATACTATAATAGAAGTAATTCAGGTAAAAAAGAGAGATAAAAATATATATAGAAAGATATTTGCTATTATCAAAAAGATAAAATCCTGCCAGGCATGGTGGCTCAGGCCTGTAATTCCAGCACTCAGGAGGCTGAGGCAGGAGGATCGCCATGAGTTCGAGGCCAGCCTGAACTACATAGCAAGACCCTGTCTCAGAAAACAAAACAAAACAAAAAAACAAAAAGAATAAAATCCTTGGGCTATTTTCAAAGAATCTGAACAAATTGTCCAAAACTGCTTTTCTAAACTTATCATTTATTTTGTTTCAAAATACTTCCAGCATCAAGCCACTCTCAATGCTCTCTACTCACGAAAGACATGCATGTTGGGGTCTTGGCATTTCAGTGCTTATATATTTGGTCTCTGTAGACTAACAAAGACTTTTGTTGGCCTTTTCCCCCAGCTTCTGGGAAGTAACTTCCAAATCCTTGGGATTTCCTGAATGATAAAAATGTATCTAATATTCATGGGGGACCCTGATAATTTATTGTAAAGAGGAGACTCACAGTGGGCCCTAGATATTTTATGTTAATGAAAGGATTCAGTATAGGTAAAATTTAAAAGGCTGACCATGTTATTAGAAGCTTGGGAAATTTAGTTTAGTTGTGTGGCTAGTGATTCAATCAACCATGCCTATATAATGATACCAAAAATTAAATAAATAAAAATTAAAAACTCTGAACACCCAAGCAGGAGTAACTCCTCCAACTAGTAATAATTTGTGAGTTGCCATACATCAGTATGCTGGATGGGGTTTCCATCCTGACTCCCTGTGCGGTCAGGAAAAATATACTTCACACTATGGAGCCTCTCAGACTCCATCCTATGCATCTCTTTTGACTAGTTCTACTTGAATCCTTTTGCTGTAGTAGAAGTATAGTCATTCTACCCTGTGTTCTGTGAGTTGTTCTAGCGATAGCTAAACCTGAACACGTAGTACGAATCCTCAGGAATTAAAGCAAGCTGGTCAGAAGTGCAAGCGATCTGGGCACCTTGGATCTTCTAGGTGGTATCTAAAATGAGGGGAATCTGGTGCAGGATTTTTCCCTCACTCAGTGGAATTTGGTTCAATGATGGTTAACTGGTGTCAAAAGTCGTCACAGCCTGTCTTCAGTTAGCCTTTCACTCATTTACGCAAGCAGTGTTTCTCAAAGTGTGGTCCCCAGACCAGTAGCATCAGCATTTTCTAAGAACTAGAAATGCTATGCTATTGTTCTATTTCAGAACTACTGAGTCAGAATGTGAGAGCAGGGCACAAAAATCTGTTTTATTGAGCCCTCTAGGTAATTCTGATACACATTATTATTTGAGAAATATTAAAGAAACTTTATGTACCCTTCCATACCCAATAACATTTTTCTTCCTTTAATAAAGCCTTCTTAGACTTACAAACCTGACACTTCCTGTGAGTTCCACATCATCCTGTACCTTCTTATCATTTTAGTAAGTGAGTTCTAACACAGTAGTTTCCAATTTTTCTGTTCTGTGACCATCTTAAAGTGCTGGAGAACAAAAAGTTTTTGTTTAACTGGAATATATTTACTACATTAGAAATTAAAACTGAAATAATTTTAAGGTATTTATTTAAATGTTATATTAAATAAAAATCTATTTAAATTAAAAATAATAAAATGAAAACATGTTCACCCTGAATTACTTTCCTAGTTTGTTCTTTCTTTCTTTCTGTCTCCCTCTCTCTCTCTCTCTTTCTTTCTTTCTTTCTTTCTTTCTTTCTTTCTTTCTTTCTTTCTTTCTTTCTTCCTTTCTTTCTCTTTTTCTTCCTTTCTTTTTTCTTTCTTTCTTTCATTTTGGGACAGGATCTCACTAAGCTGCTAAACTGCCTCGACTGTGCTCAAATTTGCCATCTTCCTGCCTCAGGGCTTGTATTTTTTGCAAATCTCTGTAATATGTGGCTTAACAGAAGGCAGCTGAAGTCACATCTCTGTTTCTATAATTAAAGTATTCAAATATCTTGTTTGGTCAAAGTATATGAAAAAATTTGACCTCATACAAACATAGTTTCAACAAGAAATATGTTAATAGCCATTTCAGATTATTATGGTTTTACTTTTCCAAAAATTGACAAGAGTAGTTTTTGGTTTTTATTAGTTAGTTAGTTAGTTAGTAATGCGGGGGAGCAAACCCAGGGGCTCATGCATGCTAGGCAAGTGCTCTACTCTATCCCTAGTCTGACCAAAGCATTTTTTTAAAGGTAAGCTGTAATGTGAAATTTGGAATGATATCGATACTGTATGATATCAATATTGTACTCTGAGAGCATTATTGGTCTCTGTGATACATCTATTGGTCTCTGTATGTTTAATAAATGCTTCGTTTTGCAACATTACCCACTAGCCACTAAGTTATGTATATATCCCAAAAGTTGATACATTTCATTAAACAATACAAAATATCACATTTGCTAATGTCATCATCTATCTCAGAAAAATTTTCAATGCTGGAAAACTCTCAAGTTAATGGTGGTAGAAAAAAATTCTAATTTTGCTTGGCAACAAGCACTGTCAGTTTTCTTTGAAATGAAAGACTCATTTCCTTCATATTCAAGGAACTGCCTGCCAAACACCCAAATCTGAAAAACTGTAGTTTGTCTGCCAGTCATTCTTTCAAGTAAAAATGGCTTTCCATGTAGGAAATAAAACGGCTTGTTTAGCACCTAAAATAATCACATATGTGCTTTTTCTTGAGAAAATTATAATACATTGTTATGAAACAAAGGTAGTTTATTCATTAATTTATTCATACTTACCATTTAATCACATGAAATATTTAAACACATCTCCTCAAAGGTTAAGATTTAATACAATTAATTTTTACTACTCCATCAAAGGCAAAAATGAAACTGCCCTCCCCCTTCCCTTTTTTCTCTTTTCTTTTTCTCTTTCTTCCTTTCTTTTCTCTCTTTTCCTCTGTTTTCTTGCTTTTCTTTCTTTCTTTCTTTCTTTCTTTCTTTCTTTCTTTCTTTCTTTCTTTCTTTCTTTCTTTCTTTCTTTCTTTTCCTTCTATAAGTGTACAGATACAAAAGAATACAACAGACTGCACAGAAAAATTTGATGCTTCCGAGAGGACTCACACTGAAACAGCAGCAGTTTTACACTCCCCAGCTTCTACAACATGTAGGCAAATGTCCACACAAACAGAAAGGCAAATAATGTCTTCATGTAATATTTGGGGGCCTCCAAGGACCTGTAGATCACACTTTTAGAACCACCAATCCAATAGAATTTCTCTTGCTTACTATTACTTATAAGTTTCTTAGGGTCAGAGATCCTACCCATGTTGCTTGTCATTTCATTTTTAGCCTCAAGAAGAGTACTTAGCACAAATATTGGCAAATAAATATGTATGTAACAAGCAAATAAATCTACTACCAGTGATACTTGAAGTCCGTGCAGCAGTGCTGTGCTTTGAGTGTTCTCCTCATAGATGTCTGTTGGCCACTCTGTTACACAGGAAAACCAATCAGCCAAAACAACCAGTCTATGTAAAGCTTCCCCTTGCATGTGGAAATACTGTAATAGGTATAGCTGTAAAAGTTTGTCTCTAATTCATAGGAATTGTGCCAGAAAGGAGCAGAAGATTCTCCTTAGGCACACTCTAGTAGCTTCCCCATCACTGAGCTCTGTGCTGAGGTTCAGCTTTTCCACAGCAATCTACTTAGCAAATGATACAAATACATTTTTCTCTTTTCCTTTTTTTAAAAAATGTAGTGTAGAGAGTAATTATAAAATATTTGATGTCCACTTATATTTTCAAGTGCATAGTTTTCCAAAAAGTACCTGCTTCTTATTTCAATTATTAGTCACTGTGAATAGTGTGTCTTACAGTAATTCTACTTTTCCTGCAGTAATAAACTTGTCCAGTGGAGAAGAGCATATCATTCACCATCAAAAGCCACCATGCCAGTGTAAACGCCTGCAATCCTTTGTGCATGCTATTTCCTCTGCACAGGATGTTCTCTCCTCTTTCCTGCAAGGTAAAACTTACTAATCATTCAAACCCTATGTTACTCAGCTTTCTGTCCGTGTAACAAAGACCTGAGAAAATCAACTTATAAAGGAAAAAAGATTTATTTTGGGTCACAGTTCTGGAAATTCCAGTCGCCAGTCAGCCGGCCCCATTGCTTTGAACCTGTGGTTGGGCAGTACATTAGCGATGAAGAGAGAAAGAGGAGGGGACTAGGGCCCTGCAGTCCTCTTCAGAGGTATACACTCCCAATGACGTAGTGAACTCCCACTAAGCCCCACTTCTTTAAGGATCCACCACCTCCTTCCATGATAGCACCACTCTGCGGCCAAACCTGTAACACTTGGGCCTTTGGAGAACATTCAAGATCCAAGGTATGAGAAGCCCTAACTCAAATTTTGTTTCCTCTCTATGGCCTTTCATTCTTCACCATTGGCAAGGTAAATGATGCTTCCATCTATTTACCCTGTCATTTATGCACACTCCATGGTAACACTTATCACAAGAATCTTAGTGAAATCTTTATCAGTAAGGACTGTGTCATTTCCAACTTTCAGCCCCCAAAACTTGATGCAGTATCTAGAACAGAGTGGATGTTAGCTTCTGGAGTATGGGATTTTACAAAAGTAACTTGATTATTCCGTGAGAGAATCACAATAATGTTTTATTTTCTGATTATCAATAATATATCATGATACATGCTACAGTGCAACATTAACATCTAAAATAAATATAGATTTCACAAATACTGTATAAATCTTTCCTACCATAAATGCAAAGGAATAATAAAGCAGTGAGAAAAAATAATGAAAATATATTCAAATCTTCAAAGTTGTTCAGGAAAGGAGCATACATTCATAAAGTGACCAGTCTGGGGAACTCAAAGCTTGGCCTGGGACAAGCCACATCAGACTCATTGGGAGCTTATTAAAAATGCAAAATCTCAGGTCCCACTCTCAAAATCCATATTTTAACAAAATCCTCAAGAGAAATGCAAATTAGTAATTATTGAAAAGCACTGTTGCTGGGCGTGGTGGCGCACACCTGTAATACCAGCACTTGGGAGACTGAGGCAGGAGGATTGATACAAATTCAAGGCCAGCCTGAACTACATAGTGAGACCCTGTCTCAAAAAACCAGAAATAAAAAAAATAAACAGAAAAGCATTGTTGTAACTTCTTTAAAAAACTTTCATGTATTTCTCTCTTTTAAAAAACATTGTAATAACAGCTGCTTTCATATCTCTGCATCTTGGATAATTTAGTACATGGTGATTCTAAACTTCTACCAACGTTAGAAATAATGTTGGGTAACAACGTTATTTCTGGAAAGGAAAACAAATCCTCACTCATTCCTCTCCTCTTAAGAAGGGAGGAAGGATAAGGAAGATGAGGGGAAAAGGGTCCTGGGAAGGATGTGGAAGAATAGAAAGAGGAGAGGGAAGGTGGTTTTAGAATGCGTGAGTGGTTTACTCATTTGCAGTTTGCTTCATGGCCAGTTGTATTAGTCAGTTTTCATATCAGTGGGACAAAATATCCAACACTTACAACTTAAAGCAGGAGAAGTTTAAGTTGGCTTACAATTCCTGTGAGTTCAGTCTGAAGTTGGCTGGCTCCAAGCCAGAAATGGTCTGGCCGAAATGGCATGGTGAAAGAGCCTGGCAGAGAACCACTGCTAACCCCATGGGAGCCAGGAAACAGAGAGATCGAGACAGAAGGGAAGATCCAGGGACAAGAATACACCATTCCAGGTCATGGCCCCAAGACTGACCTCTTTCAACTAGGCCCCGCCTCCTCACAGTGCATTTAGCTGTGAACTTATCGGTGGAATTCACTGATGAATATTGCATTCCTGTGATCCACTCATATTCCAAAAGCCCCCATATGAACACATGAGATTTTGCAGGCCATTCTAGATCTAAACCATAACACCACTGAAATCAAACAACTACAACAAAAATTGTTCTAGGGCTGTATGCTCTTCAAAAAATACTTAATATATTACAATCTGGGTGGCTTTGCTCAGATTCAGGGTTTTAGTAATAATATTAATTAAACTACTAAATCTAAGTGATAAAATCATACAAGTTCAGAAAACACTTTAAAATCTCTGATCTTTAAAGAGTAGGCTGGTGAACTATTGATTTACTGTAATTGTTTTATATCACCTCACCTGTGTATGATGTGATTTAGCAACTCAAGAGGCTTTTCTCTTTTTTTTAAGGTGTTTCTCTCTAAACTTAATAAACGATTTATGGTTCTAAATGACTGCACTTAGCAATAATATAAACTTAAATAAGAGTCAAGTACAGATGATCTAAGAGCCTTCAGATGTCAGGTTTCCACAATTGAAGAAGGGTTTTTGCACACAGTGCTAGTTTGTTGTTTTATATTTAATCTTATCAAATTTGAGGAAATCCAAATTGGTATTAAAGTGGATGACATTCCCAGAAAAGAATTAGCATGCTTTAGTCATTATACGCTTATGTACTCAATAAAATTATGGCAATCTGAAATAAATTACTCTGCTTCATCAGTAAAATTATTCAAAACAGGTACAGGTGTTGTGGACACCACCTTACGTTCAGAGTTCTGTACCAAATAAAATGGATGACGTGGCTTAAATGACAAATATTTATTTCTCATAGTTTTGTGGGTTGGAATGTCCAAGATTAAGGGGGGAGCAAATCGTGTCTGTTTTATGCTGAAGTTCAAGCAAGTTTTAATTTTCTGATGTCCTATAAGTTTTTGTTATGTACTAGTGAGGTGTTAACTATCTTTGAAAAAGTCTCAGAATCCACTGAAATCTTTTTAAGCTTTTTAGTCACAGCTGAAAATCTGATTCCTGTGTTTTACAATGTGGATACATTCAGCATCAGAAATATAGAAATATCCTTTTTCAAAATTCTCTTCCAACAGCCTATATTTCCTTTATGAAAGAAATATTACATTTTATAGGTCCACTTCTAAGCAAATTATTGTGCTTTGATTGTAAAAGATCTTGGAGCAGGAGTAGGAAATGTGTCAGCCATGCCTCTGTAGGTGGCTCACTTGTAGTATCTTCAGTCAGGGCCTGGTCTTTGTGAGTCACTCGTTCATTTTAGGATCACTTAAGTCAATGTAAACTAGGGAAGACAATCCACGACTTCACTCCAGCGAGTCTAACACAATGTTGTCATAACACTAACACGACAGTGTTTGTGTCAGTCCCTCCTCCAAGTTGAATACTCATCCTTCCTTCAATTAGCAGGTGGCAGGCAACTGGCCCTAACTGTGGTCACATTGTGAGAGCCAGACCATGAGTAAAACTTGATGCCTTTCCAAGTTTTCAGAAAAAATCTAAATCATAGTGTTTCCCTCTTCATTCTTCAATACATGTCCTGAACACATCACTTTGAAGATTGATTTTTGTCCTCTTCATCATCAAGTCTTGATAATTGTTGATAAAATTTCAGATTTTTGGATTCCATCCAGATGTACTGAATCTGAGTAGCTGGGCCAATGATCAGAGTTTTAAAGCAAGCTTTAAAAGTAGAGGAACAGTCTTGCACTGGAATCAACCTTGGTTGCTTTCAAATATATTGAGACACTGGGTTTTGTCCATGATCAACTAAGGCCACACCTTAAGGGATTTTGTAATTTTGAAGTAATTTCTCATGCAAGGTCAGATAAACATACAAAGGCAGTTTGTATTGAAATGAGCTATAACCAATAATTGGGGTAAGTCAGCTTGATTTAATTAGTAATCCCTAACAAATTAGTAAAGCACACTTTTGTGTGTGTTTGTGTATGTCATGGAAGCATGACATTTGGTACTGTATCTGACCCCTGACCTCTTCCCCTGTCCTCTTTGCCACGGTTCCCTTGCCCTGCTTCCTATGAGCTAAGCTCTGCCATCATGAACTAAGAATTTTTGCTTCTCCAAGGCCTCCCACAGTGATGCTCCTGCCTTAGCGCCAGCTGACCATGGACTAAATCCTTTGAAACAATTGACAAAAGCATCAGGTAATTTCCTCCAGCAATAGGAAAGCTAATGTACAAGTTTTGCCATAAGAACAGATTTTTTCTTATTCCTCTAAAGTTTCTATTCCTAGCAAACTTTTAGAATTCTTTGAGGTTTGTGGTTTAGAACTGTGGTCCTCAAAATATGAATCCTGAGCTTGCAGCAGCATGACTGGGAAACTTCAGAAACACAGATTCCCAGGCCCAATCTGACCAACAAAATCAGAAAGTGTGCAAGAAGGGCCCAGAAGTCTGTGTATTAACGAGCCCTGCGTATACACCTGATGCAAACTTAAGTTTAAAACCACAAGTTTAAAAATAAAAATTACTTCATATTATTCATTGCCTTTGATAAGGGAGAATTAATGCATTAAAAGATGTATTATTGGCAAAGAATAAAACCTCACATTTTCTCTGTTTCCCTTTGTGTTATGTGCTGCAGATGTTGGCAAGGACAACAATGTTTTAAACATTTGCAGTGGGGGAGTCTGAGATCAGAGTTATGGAAATCTTTTAAGGTTAAATTCTCTCAAATATTTCCTCTCAAAGACCTTCTACCCGTTTGTGATTCCCTCAGATGTTTTCCATTATACCGCTACTGGGTCATGACAGAATCTTCACAGTTTGCAGTTGCCATGACAACCACAGTTTTTGCTCTGCAGAAAACAGTGTACAGCTCAGAGGTGTACCCCTTCGCTTAGTAATGGAAATGTTGATCCACCAAAGGAAGTGATTAGGTGGACAACTGTACATCTGATAAATCAGTAGTAAATTTGAAAGACCACATTTATTATACATGTTTTATTCATTGGACAGTACCCTGTTTCTACTAAATTTTATAGACAAGCAAAAATCCTGTGTTGAGCATTCCAGTTTTTAAAATCGTAAAAAGCCAGGGGAAGTGTTGTATTGCTATTATAAAGCCTATTTTTCATGTACAAGGAAAAGATCCTAAAGAAAATAGTCACAAATTTTAGTGATTCATATTTACTGTTTTACATTAATTTGGATCCTTATTTTCCCCTTGATCACTTAACACAAAAATTAAAGCAAGTATTAATTTGAAAGGTTATGATAATGTAGTAACAACTTGAAAACTGTGTAAGTAGCATCTAATTGTAATTTTATTTGGTAACTTGTTATCTAGGGTATCATTGAATTTTACAAACACAAAAATGCTATGACAAAATATTTTCAGTGTTAAGGTCCTTTGAAAAATAAACCAATTATTTTAAAATTAAATTAGGAGAAGGATTTAAAATTTTTTTCCTCTACCAGTATATGCTTAATGGTAATTTTTCATTGAAGAATTATCCATAGCACACTGAAATCATGTTCTGGTGTTTTATGACCTGTGTGAGAGTGAATATCTTTCAAACAGAGGTATTTTAAATTATGGCAATTACTTTCAGCAGTATGTCCTTTGTAGTGTGGGTCAAAGTTAGTGTATATCTAGTGTTTGAAATCCAATTCCATTTCTCTGACTACAATAATGATTAGGGTGAAGATACATTTTTCATTTGTTTTCATAATTCTTTCATATCTTTGTTGTGGGATCATTTTTAAGGTAATCAATCATGTACCTATAACTCACTGTTATGCAACTTTTTGTTTTTAATCCATTCTTTATTTTTTCATTCTATCATTAACAATTTTAATTCAGTAAAAATTTAAAAATGTTTTCTCACTTTATTTTTTGTGTTGCAAGATATAAAATTCCTTGTACTCTTTCATTGGCAAACTTCTTGGAATTACGGACTTTGAAATTATTTTTTTATTTTCCTTTCACCAGATTTACACGTTTGCCTGGCATTATTAGTGTATGTATTTATATTATTTCCCCAGGATAGGTTGTTGCTATCTAAATTTCAATATTATTTCTTTCCTTATATCCCTTGCAGTAGCATAACTAGAGTTTGTGCTGCTCCAGGCAGTCCTTCAGTGCAGCCATCACACTAACAGAAACAACCCAATACAATTTATGTGTCAGCAGTCATGCAGCTAGAGATGCTGTTGCATTCAGATGCACATAGGATTAAGACTCTGCCTTGGGGCTGGTGATATGGCTCAGCGGCGTAAGCACCTGCCTGGCAAACGCGAGGTCCTGAGTTCGACTCCCGGTACCCACATAAAAACAAAAAAAAACAAAACAAAACAAAGACACTGCCTTGATTTTGCCTCTCTTGGCACCCAGCAGTGATAGCTGGCTGTTTCCCCAAACTGAAACTAGTTGGTGGGAGATGAGTTTTTCGAACTGTGGACTGATGGGACACTGTCATTAGCCTTAGGAACTATGGAATCACTTTATCGATTATTAATAGGTCAAGGCTCTGCCATTATAATCCAAGTTGGAAGCTCTCTCATTGTTTTCCAGAGAAAAGACTATGCATTATTTACATAACAAATGGAAAAGTTCTTTCTTGCCAAGATGCAAAAAAATAAGGACTCACTTATGTACATACACAAGGCTCAAATACTGTCTCCTCTATGTTGGGAAAATTATTTTGTAAAAAGAGCAGACATATGCATATGAGGGTTGTGCACTGAAAGAAAAGAGATGGGGGAGGAACCATAAAAAAGATAACTGGCAATCATGAGCAGTTCATTAGATGTCACCCGGCAATTGAATCAGGATTAATATTTTTCAGACAGGACATACTGGCTAGAAGGTGCGTGTAGCTTCCTGCTAAAGAACTCATAACCCCTGCAAGCCAAAATTGATGAAATATCCATGTTTTTAAATGATTCCAATTCATAAAGTTAACTTTTGGCTTTAAGCAAGTGTGTCTAAACTATATGAAGTTTTGACATTTTAGCAGTGATGTATTATGCTAAACAATTAGATTACTTTATATAATTTGTAATTATATAAAATTGGAAAAGCGAAAAAGCAAGAGAAAAGAAAAGCTACATTGCCTTAACTCCAGGAATAAAATCATAAACAATAAAATCATAAAACCATGTTCTTCTAGAATTCTTCTTATAAACAGAGATGCACATTAAAAGTTAGCCCATACACTACATATTTTTTCCATGTTAACAAGCAAAGTTTTATTGCATATATAAGCCCATTTATATGACATAGGATTTCTATTACTTATTAACTAGTTCCATATAATCAAACATAAGTACCATATGCCTGATATCCTAATGCATTGAGAAACGATGAGAGCTTCAATATACTTTTCTTATGTTTTATATTAATGTGTTTGACATAAACTTAAACCATGTTAATACTTCTCTTTTAACGTAATTGTGTAGTTTTTAAAACATCTGATGCCAAGCAAAGTACTTGATATAAAAATGTTTACTGCTAAAATTTCAATACAGTAACCTGCCTAGTATCAACGAGGTTAAGCTAAGGTTGTCAACCTGATGGGCTTGAGAACCAGCGAGGGGCCAGTAATAAAGCACACTTCTGGCTTTCTCGGCATGGGTCCTAGGGCCTTGCCTTTGGGTACTCTGTCTGGTCCTTAGCCCCTTCCTCCCTGCAGTGATCCCCTGCTCTGCTTCCCAGCTGCCCTGCAGTGAGCAACTTTGTTGTTCCATGATGTTCCCGCCTTGGAGCCTGGAATGAAACCTCTGAAACTATGAGCTGAATTTCATCTCTCCTTCAAGTTTAGGTGTTGATTATTTTGTCCCCGTAATGGGAAAGCTGACTAATACAGGCCCAAGGAACTTCTAAGGCTAAGTAACACACTATGCAGCTCCTCTCATTTTGGTAAAAGAATGATACAAAGTCCCATGGACTTTCTCTTTTTTATGTGCCAAAGGATCAGATAATAAACTTAAAACTAATTGCTACAGTCTCCTAAAACTGAATATTAATAAACTAAAATCTTGTACAAGGCCTTGGGTTCGATCCCCAGCTCCACAAATTAATTAATTAATTAATTAAAATCTAAGCACTAATAATTTCTACTAAAAATCTACATCAATATGTTATTATTCTTTTGGATGATATCTATTTTTAAAGTACTTCACATTAATTTAAAGTTGTTATATGCTGACATTGTGCTAAACATACGTGTATGTGAGCATACACATATAATACAAATATTATTTTTCTGAAACGACCCTACAAAGGAGGTATTATTACTAATTCAGTGACAGCAGAGAAGAAACCAAGGCTTAGAGAGGTTGCCTGTAGAGTCAAGTCTGGGTCAGGTCTCTGGCTCTGGAGTCCATGTTTTCATTACCGCATCTTACTAAATGCTGGGAGATGAACGATGAGCACAGTCAAAACTTCCCTGGACCTCGAGGAGCTTACTGTCTAGAGAGAAAGATGATGACTAAATCACCATAAATATATAAGAACAGAATTATATGTTCTCTAAAGGTGGAAATGCAGGGTATTAGAACAAAACTAAAATGAGGAGAGTGACATAATGTAACAAGATATTTTAGTTCATCTGGACTGCAACATATCATAAATTGTTGAGTTTTAAAAGAGAGAAATTTATTTCTCACAGTTCTTGAGGTCAAGGCCTCTAGCAGAGCCAGTCTCTGGTGAGGTTTGTCTTCCTTATATATGGTACCTTTTTATTCTGTCCTTATATAGTAGAAGAAAGGAGTTCTTGGTAAGGTCTCTTAAAAGGACATGAAAATGATTCATAAGTTTCATCCTCATGACCTCTCAGCTCCAAATAGCCCATCTCCTAATACTATCACTATGGGGGTTAGCATTTCAACACACAAGTTTAGAAGAGGGACACATTCATACTAGAACAGAGGGCAAGGAAAAATCTTCCCTGAGAATTTTACATTTGAGCTCTGCATTCTCCATATAAGCAAATATTAAAATCAGTGCATACAATGGAGAAGGAGTTGGAGGTTAAATAAAAGTTTTATAGTTAGAAGAAAGGCTCTTAAACAAAAGTAAGTGTGGTAGAATTGAAGAAAATCCAAACTGGCTAAGGCATCTCTAGCAAGGTGATGACCAGCATGCAAGCAATAAAGTATTAGAGGCCAAATGATGCTGTAACTTACAGGCAATGTTAGAAATATCTGTCCTTTACCTAAGGCCTTTGAGGATCACTCAGTGATTTCAAGTATGTAAAAGTTGTGTCTACACGGAAAACCTTGGCAAACTTATAAACCTACTACACCAAACCACATAGATACTGTGTATTTAAAATTTCATCAGTCTGGGCATGGTGGCACATGCCTATAATCCCAGCACTTGGGAGGCTGAGGCAGGAGGATTGCTGCAAATTCAAGGCCAGCCCGGGCCACAAAGTGAGTTCAAGCCAGCCTGAATTACACAGTGAAACCCTGTCTCAAAAAAAGACAAAAAAATTTTATCAATTTTTGTGAAAAATATTTTAAGTAAGTTGAATTGTCTGAGGCTTTATTTGAAATTACTTATTTTTAAATTTTAATTATTCTTAGCTTATCTTAATGACCTACTTAGTTATAGAATTTTCTACCCAATCTCACCCATGTAAAATGTGCGAAGTTCACATTAATAATATTTTTTGGTCTACATGCTTTGAAATACTACATAAGTATAATATATGTGATAGCATATATATGATAATGCCTGCCTATATTTTTATAGAAATTGTGTGCATAAATCCACTCAAATTTTCCTATGAAGAACTTTATTGTTATCACATGTATTCATTTTCCTCCTTGGAATGTGGAATAAATAGAATATATGTTTTATCAAAGGCCTCTTCAGTAGGTCAAGATGAAAAAATATGTGATAATGTTATACACTCACATTGCATTGTCTGTCATGAAATAATTACTCCACCATTAACCCCATTTCTGTACAAAAGGAAATAAGTAATCAAGTTAAATGTTAAGTGTCAAGTTTCTGAAAAGTGTGAGAAAGGGTTTAGACCAGGCGGAAGCACTGTGTTTAAGTAGAATTTTCTAAGATTTTTGATTGTCATGATATAGGACCTCCAAATGATATAGGGGAAATAAATGTAGCTCACAACCTGGTAGATGTCTGATATGCTGAGAATTTTTGTTCCCCAAAGTTGAAGAATGTATTCTGAGAAACAACAGACCATAAGAGTAGGAAAACTTATTGGGAAAAGGAATGGGGAATAGGAGTGGTGAATAGGAATAGTTCCTGAGAGCCAGGAGATGTCCTGAATGGGTTGCCAAGGAGCCCACTTCTCAAAGGAAGTTTTATAAAGCAAAATCACAAGGTGAGTACAATGTGGGACAATAGTATGATCAACCAATAAGATTACAAGTATAGTTACGTAGGTAATATTGGTCCAATGGGAAGCAGGTCACATAGCAAGTGTATGTGGATGACATCATTCACCTTCATAGACAATCTATGGTCTTAGTCTTGCGCTCAGTTTCAGTCTGAATAGTCTTAGTCTTAGTCTTAGTCTTAGTCTTAGTCTTAGTCTTAGTCTTAGTCTTTGTGGGTGGGAGATAACGGCCCAACCCACCCTTCATGAGATAATGGTTTATTTATGAGGGAAATCTCAAAAGGGTGGTACCAATAATCTCAAGCTTCATTTATCCCCCAGGGAAGTATGTAAATCTGACCAGTATGACTTTAATCCTCTTTAGATGCACCTCCAGCCACAGTTTTGATATATTCTCATCTTCTGCACTGATTCCCTCAAGGGCCTACCCCTGTCTGACTGCCTGTAATAGTTCTACCTAACTTAGCTGTCTATAATAGTAGGAATGAGAAGAGAGAAAATGTATAAATGCATGAAAGTGGGAAAGTATCACATAATTACAAAGTTATGATCAGCTTAAAATTTTGGAAAATAAGCACACTTGTGGGGATGATAAGGGAGGACAGGCATGCAGATTTTGAGGCATCCATGTGAAAAGGCCTCTTTCACAGACTTTTGAAAAGAAATATAATTCTCACAGAGGTTGATCAGATGTCCTATACCAATCAATAGAGAAAACAAGTATGGGTTAATTCATGAAAACATTTCTTGAGAATTGTAAGTTACTTGGCTCTCATGTAAAAACTTAAATAAAAATATTGTGATTGCATTGTTAAAAAGGCATGCACATTATTGAGATGGCTCAAAATTTCTATTTTTATGGGAATTAGTAGTCAAGAAAAAAAATGAGGTGATTAATATATATGTACAGAGATTTGGCTCCTGATAAACACCCATATGATAACATCAGGTCTACTCAGCACATTAGTGAGATTTGGCAAGATTTATGATTTATCTTAGCAACCTCCCCAGGAAATGAAGCTCAGATGATGCAAAGCCATCTTAGGAAAAGCTAAATCTGCATATTATCAACATTTGTGTTGGGCATAGTCTAACCCAAAATGAATGTTATAACAAAAAATCCCCACTCAATATGAGTGTGAAACCATATGAAGGAAGCAAAAAAAAATTTTTTTTTTGACAATTCTTTAAGCACAAATGGCTGGTGTCAAAACTCATAGCAGCCATGTTACATGTAGCAGCTGCCCCTGCATGGTAACCAGCTAGCTCTGGTTAGGAATATTTGCTTCTCACATCAGAATTTAAAATAGAGGGCAGAACATGCTGGGAACAACTCATGAAAATGATGTGGTCTTTTCTTCTTCTGAGACAGGGTTAGACTTAATGTGGATGTGCAGGCACCCCAGAAGTGGGGTGTGGTTAGCCCAATTTTGGGGTCCAGATACCCAGGCTCTCCTTCTCAGCACCCAGACTGGTGTCAGGTTTAAATTTGGTGTGGTATACAGGCACCCTGGAAGTGGAGTACCCAAAAATTTACACTTATTTTTATGTTTTCTAAGAATTCTTTGATAATTTTAAAATAATTTTTCTTTTAAGATTTTGGGCCTCCATTGAAGTGTGTGGGCTCCATTGAAGTTTATCAGCTTCATTGAATTGCATTGGCTGGATTGCAATGCATTGGCCCCATTGGAATACATTGGCCCCTTTGAAATACATTGATCCCATTGAAATGCATTGGCTCCTTTGAAATACATTAGCTCTAAAGGACACTACATATAGGTTACCACACAAGATACATACTTTTTTGTTTTTGTTTTTTGTTTGTTTGTTTTTTGTTTTTTTTTTAATTGGGCAGCATTCAGTAGCCTCAATGGCATAGTCCTTAGGAAGGCAGTAGTGTAGGTTGTGAGGTTTTAGATTCAAATACTATGTCAGGATGCTAGGGTTAGTGATAGTGTTGGAATGCAAGTACCCTATTATTAGGGTGTGGGTATTAGGCTTAAGAGTAGGGTTAACGTTACTGTTAAAGTTAAGGATAGTGTTAGAATTAGGGATATTGTTGGTGTGCAAGTACCCAAGAATTCACGTACAGGTAACAAGGTTAGGGTCAGGGATAGTGTTAGAATGAAATTTCCCCAGTACCGTAATCCAAGTATTAGGATTATGGTTAGTGTTACAGATAGTGTTGGGGTCCAAGGCCCCAGTACTGGGGTTTGGGTATTAGTGTTAGTGTTCAGTTTAGGGATAGTGTTGGAATGCACTTAACTTCCTATTAGTGTGAGGGTATGAGTTTTAGTATTGGGGTTAGGGACAGGGTTAGGGTTGGAAATAGTGTTGGGGCACAAGTACTCAAGTGTTGGGGTGTGGGTATTAATTTAGGGATAGTGTTCGAATTATGGATAGTGTTGGAGTGCAAGTACCCAAGTATTGGGGTGCAGGTATGAGTGTTAAATTTAGAGTTAAGGTTAGTGTTAGTATTAAAGATAGTGTTGAGGTGCAAGTACCCAAATATTGGTGAGTGGGTATTAGGGTATTAGTTTTAGGGTTAGGATTAGGGATAGTGGTGGAATGCACACTCATGCAAGGATGAGTGTGAGGATTAGCATTAGGGATAGGATTAGGGTTAGGGATAGTGTTTGGGTTCATGTGCCTGATTTTTTGGGTGCAGTTATTAGGGTTAGTTTTAGGATTAGGGTTACAGTGTTAGAATGCAAGTACCAGATTATTAACATGGGGGTTTAAGCGTTAGAGTTAAAATTAGTTTTAGCGTTAGGGATAGTGTTAGGGAGCAAGTCCTTGAATTTGGGGGTGTGGATATTAGGATTAGGCATAGGGTTAAGGTTAGTGTTATAGTTAAGAATAATGTTGGTGTGCAAATACAGAAGTACTTAGGATTAAGGATAGTGTGTTGGTACAATTTCCCGAGTATGGGGGTACAGTATTAGGTTAGGTTTAGGATTAGGTACAGAGTTAGAGATAGTGTTGGGGTGCAAGTACCCAATTATTGGGTTCTGGGTATTAGGGTTAGTGTTAGCATTAGGGGTAGTGATGTGCAAGTACCTGAGTATTCAGGACAGGTGTAAGGGTTAGGGTTAGATTTAGGGTTATGGATATGTTGGAATGCAAGTACTCAAGTATTGGGGTGTGGACATTATTGTTAATGTTAGAATTAGGATTAGGACAGTGTTGGAGTTCAAGTATCCAAATATTGGGTTTCAGGTATTAGGGTTAGGGTTAAGGTGTGGGTTCGGGATAGTGTTGGGTTGCAAGTACCAGAGAATTGCGGTGCAGGTATTAGGTTTAGGGTTAGTGTTGGAACTAGGGTTAGGGCGATGGATAATGTTAAGTTGCAAGTATCTAAGTGTTGGGTTGTGGGTATTAGGGTTATTGCTAGATTTAGGAATGGGGGCAAGTACTCAAGTATTGGTGTGTATTGGGCTCTGCGTTAGGGTTAGGATTAAGAATATTGATAGTTTTGGAGTGCAAGTACCCAAGTATAGTGGTGCAGGTATTAACATTAAGGGTAGGGTTAGAGTTAGCGTTAAGGTTAGTGGTAGGTACACTGTTGTGGTGCAAGCAACGGAGCACTGGGGTGTGGGTATCAGACTTAGTTTTAGGTTTAGTGTTAGGGTTAGAAATAGTGTTACGGTGCAAGTACCCAAGTATTGAGTTAAAGGTATTAGAGTTTCGAATATGGATAGTGTTGGTGCGCAAGTACCCAAGTACTGGGTTGTAGGTTTAGGTGTATGGTTAGTGTTAGAGTTAAGGATAGTGTTGAGGTACAATACCAGAATACTGGGGTGCAGGTATTAGGATTAGGGTTCCGGTTAGGGTTAAGGATAGGGATAGTTTTGTAGTCAGGGTTTGCAAGGGAATAGATTTAATATAGGACACATAATTTACAGGATTATTTTATAATATTTACCCAAAAAGTCAAATGCAGAGAAGTGCAAACGATCTGTCCACTCACTAGAGACCCAAAGAATCCAGCTGAGGGCCTGGGTCCCACAGCAATGTCCTGCACAAGTGCAGCTGAAGACCTAGAGCCCATGGCAATGTCCTCCACGAGTCCAGCTGGAGGCCTAGAGCCCACGCCAATGTCTTGTGCAATTCTGTTTCATGGATCTGTGCTGGGAAGGCCCAAAGGTCAGTGGTGGAAGTTAGAAAGTCTGAGCCGGCGGGATGAAGGATCTGTGCTAGAGGCTGAGGGGTCTGCACTGAAGCCAGGAAGTGACATTCAAGGTGAGGACCAGAGCTCCCCCAAAGAGAACCGCAGCCATCCTCAGTGACAGTGAGGTCCCAAGCTCCTCTGATGATGAGAACAGCTGAGTTCATATCAGGAAAGCCAGTGTGACAAGCTTCTCCAGAAAAATCAACAGCACACCATCTTCCCCTTCAGTTCTCTTTTTCTGTTGCTAGCAACAATCCTCAGGTGCACCTTCTACACCCAGAACCACACTGATTCAATTCAGCTGGGTGTTACAAGTTGACCATTAGTAAATCCACCACAGGTATTATGGTTAGTGTTAGAGTTAGGTTTAGGAATAGTGCTGTGGTCCAAGTACACAAGTACTGGGGTTTGTGTATTAGGGTTAGGGTTAGGTTTAGGATTAGGGTTAGGGTTGATGTTGGATTGCAAGAACCCAAATATTGGTATGCAGGTATTAGGGTTAGGTTTATTGGTCAGGGTTTGGTATTGTGCTGGAGTGTAAGTACCCGAGTATTGGAGTGTGAACAGGAGTGTGAGGGGTAGTGTTAGGGATAGCAATAAGGTTAGGGATAGTTTTGGGTGCATGTATCTGAACTTTTGTGTGGGTATTAGGCTTAGAATGAGGATAAGGGTTCAGCAGACATTGCTGGAATGCAAGTACCTGATTACTGAGCTGTGGATATGGGTGTTATTAGGTTTAGTGTTAGTGTTAGCGATAGTGGAGCAAGTCCTTGAATACTGAGGTGTGGCTGTTAGGGATAGGGTTAAGTTTAGAATTAGGGTTAAATTTATGTATAGCATTGGGTGCAAGTACCAAAATATTAAGTTGCAAGTTTTAGGGTTAGCAGTAGGGTTAGGGTTGGTCTAAGTGTTAGTGTATTCTTTGGGTTCAAGTACCTGAGAATTCGTTTGTGGGTATTAGGGTTAGGCTTAGGGTTAGGGTTAGGGATAATGTTAGAATGCAATTACCCACATATTGTTGTCTGTGTATGAGGGTTATGGTTAGGGATAGTGTTGGTTGCAAGCGCCCTAGCATTGGAGGTTGGTTATTAGGGTTAGCTTTAGGGTTATAGATAATGATTGAATGTAAGTATTCATATTTTAATGTGCAGGTATGTGTTTTAGCATTTGAGTTAGAGATAGTGTTGGTGCATAAATATCTGAGTTTTTGTGTGTGGTTATTAGAGGTAGGGATAGTGTCATTTGAGTTATGGGATGGTGTTAGAATGCAAGTACCTAAGTATTGGGGTGCAGGTATGTGTATTAGTGTTAGGGTTAACATTAGGATTAAGGATATGGTTGGGGTGCAATTAACCAAGCGTTGTGATGCGGGTATCAGGATTCAGGGTAGGTTCAATGTCAGTGTTAGAGTCAGGGGTAGTGTTGGGGTACAAACAACCTAGAATTGTGCTGTGGGTGTTAGGGTTGTGGTCAGAGTTATATTTAGGGACAGTGTTGGAATGCATGTACATGAGTATTGATGTGCGGGTATTAGGGTTAATGTTAGGGTTAGGTATAGTGTTGGGGTGCAAGTACCCAAGAATTTGGGTGAGGATATCATAGTTATGGTTAGGGGTAAATTTAGGGTTAGGCTTAGGATGCAGTCAACAAGTTTTGGGGTACAGGTGTTAGGATTAGGTGTAGAGTTAGTGTTAGAATTAGAGTTATGGATAGTGCTGTGGTGCAAGGACCTGAGTATCGGGGTATGAGCATCTGGATTAGGTTTAGCATTAGAAATAACATTGGCGTGCTAGTCCCCAAGTATTGGGGTGTGGGTGTTAGGGTTAGGATTTGAGTTAGGATTAGTGTTATGAACTGGTTTGGAGTACAGGTACCAAATTTTCAGGGTGCCAATGTTAAGGTTGTTGGTATGGTTATGGTTAGTGTTAGTGATATGTTGGGGGTCAAGTTCCTGAGATTGGGGTGCAGTTATTAGAGTTAGTGGTAGGGTTAATGTTGGTGTTAGAGATAGTTTTGGTAAGTACCCATGAACTGGGGGTGGACATTAGGGATAGGGTTAGGATTAGTGTTGTGGATAGTGTTAGAATGCAAGTACCCAAATATTTTGTTGTGGGTGTTAGGATTAGGGTTAAATATAGGTTTGGGAGCGAGTAACAAAGTATTGACGTGTGGATATTAGGGTTAAGGTTAGGGTTAGTGTTGTTATAGTTAGGGATAGTATTGTAATGGAAGTACCAAAGTATTGGGGTGTGGGTTTAGGGTTTTGGTTAATGTTAAGAGTAGTATTTGAATACAAGTACCTGAGTGTTGGGATGTGGGTATTAGAGTCAAGTTTAGGGTTTGGCTTACGGTTGGGGTGCAAGTAACCTAGAATTGCATGTATGAAGGTTAGGGTTAGGGTTAGGGTTAGGGTTGGGATAGTGTTGGAATGCAAGTTTCTGAGTATTGGGGAGTGCATGTAGGTGTTAAGGTATGGTTAGGATTTAGGTTAGGATAGTGTTGTCATGCAATTACCCTATTATAGGGGTTCAGATATTAGTGTTAGTTTTAGGGTGATGGCTAGTGTTAGGGTGCAAGTACCTACGTATTAGGGTGTGGGTATTAAAGTTAGGAGTAGGTTTAATGTTAATTGTAGAGTTAAGGATAGTGTTGGGTTTCATGTATCTGAGACTTGAGGTGCAGGTATTAGGGTTAGGGTTATTGTTGGAGTTACAAACTGTGGTGAAATGCAAGTACCAGATTATTGAGGTGCGGGTTAGTGCAGTTTTAAGGTTAGTGTTAGAATTAGGGTTAGTATTGGGTTGCAAATCCCCGAGAATTCGGGAATAGATATTAGAGTTTGGGTTAGGATTAGGGTTAGTGGTAGTGTTAGAATGCAAGTACCTGCATATTGGGGTGCATGTATTAGGTTTAGGGTTATAGTTAGGTTAAAGATATTGTGGGGTGCAATTACCCTAGAGTTGGGGTGCAGGTATTAGGTTTACTATTAAGGTAAGGGATAGGGAGAGTATTTAAATGCTCAAGAATTGAGTACTAAATGCTCAAGAATTCTTATACTCAAGAATTGGGTTGCAGGTATTAAGTTTAGGGTTCGGGTTAGGAATAGGATTAGGGATAGTATTGGAGTGTAAGTACCCCAGTGTTGGGATATGGGCATAAAGATTAGTGTTACAGTTAAGGATAGTGTTGGAATGTAAGTACCTATTAGTGTGTGGGTATGAGTTTTAGGGTTAGGTTTAAGGAATAGGGTTAGGATTAGGGATAGTTTTATTATGCAAGTACCTGAGAGGAGGGGTGCAGGTACTAGGGTTAGATTTAGGGTTTGGGTTACAGAGAGTGGTGGAATGCAAGTATGTGAGTATTGACATGTGGGTACAGGGTTAGGGTTAGTGTTAGGGTTACAGTTAGGGTTAGGGTTAGGATTAGGGTTAGGATTATGTACCGTATTTGGGTGCTGGTACCTGAGTATTGGTGTGTTGATATTAGGCTTATGGTTTGTGTTATGTTTAGGGTTATGGATAGTGTTGGGCTGCATGTACCCCAGAATTGGAGTGTGGGCTTAGGGTTAGGGGTAGACTTAGGGTTTGTGTTAGTGTTTGGGATAGTTTTGGGGTACAAGTGTCCAAATATTGGGTTTCAGGTATTAGGGTTGTGGTTATGGCTATGGTTAAGTTTAGGGTTTGATTTATGGATAGTGTTGGGATGCAATTACCCTTGTCTTGGGGTGTGTATAGGGGTACAATTACCCTTGTATTGGGGTGTGTATAGGGGTGCAATTACCCTTGTATTGGGGTGTGTATATTAGGTTTGGGGTAGGATTAGAGCTAGCGTTAGAGTTGATGATAGTGTTTGGGTGCAAGCACATGACTATTGGGGTGAGGGTATTAGGTTTAGGAATAGTTTTAGAAAGTGAGCGTTAGAATGCAAGTACATTATCGGAGGCTGATTAGGCCCCCAATCACCTGGACAAGGGTACAACAAAGGATAAAAGAGACAGAGGCAATAACTGAAAATGCAAAGGGATCTAGAGAGTCAGAGCTCTTAACAGGCTAATACCAAGAACCTCCAAAGTTATCATTTTTTATTGAACATACAGCTTTTCAGACAGTGTGTAGGGAGATTCGGAAAGAGTGGAGTGGAGGGCACTGACATGAGCAAGGTCAGTAGGAGACAAAGCGTTCTTGTATGACTAAACCATTAATTAATGGGAAACTTATTTTTCCCTTGGGTTAGTATTTACTTCTATAGATTTTTTTTTGTTTTGTTTTAGGGGTAGTGTTGGGGTGAATGTACCAGTATATTGAGATGCGGGCATTAATGTTAGTGCTAGGATGAATGTTAGGGATAGCGTGTGGTGGAAATACCCAAGTACTGAGATGTGGGTATTAGGGTTAGGGTTAGGGGTAGAGACAGTGTTGGAGTACAAGTACCTGAGTATTGTTTTGCTGGTATTAGGCTTAGGGTTAGGAATAGGGTTAGTGATAATGTTGGAGTGTAATTATCAAAGTATTGTGGTATGGGCATTAGGATTAGAGTTAGGGCTAATATCGGGCTGCAACTACCCAATTATTGATGTGTATTAAGGTTAAGTTTATGGTGATGTTACTAGGGATAGTGTTGGGGTTTGACTACCTGAGAGTTGGGGTGCGGGGATTAGGTTTATATTTAGGGTTACTTTTAGGGATAGTATTTGGTTGGAAGTACCTTAGTATTTTGGTGCAGGTATTAGGGTTAAATTTAGGGATAGGATTAAGGTTACCAATTGTGTTGGTCTGCTAGTACCCAAGTATTAGGGTGTAGGTATTAGAGTTAGGTTTAGGGTTTGGGTTATGGTTAGGATTAGGCATTGTTTTGGGGTGTTAGCACCTGAGTATGGGGGAGTACTAGGGTTAGGGTTAAGGTTACAGATAGTGTTGTGGTGCAAGTACCCGAGTATTCAGGTATGAGTATTAGGGTCAGGTTTAGGGTTAGCTTTAGGGAAAGGTTGGGGTACAAGTACCCAAATATTGGGGTGTGGATATAGTTTTAGGGTCAGGCTTATGGATACTTTTGGGGTGCAGATCCCCAACTATTGTTGTGCACGCATTAGGGTTATGGTCAGGGTTAGGATTAGGGATATTGTTGGGGCATATTTCCCTATGTATTGGTGTGTGGGTATCCAAGTTAGGTTTAGAATTAGGGATAGAGTTTTGGATAATGTTGGGTTGTAAGCACCTGAGTATTGAGTTGTTAATATTACAGTTAGGGTTATTTTTAGGGTTAGAGATATGGTTGGATTACAAGTATACAAGTATTGGGGTTTGGGTATTATAGTTAGGGTTAGGGATCATGTTGGGGTGCAAGTTCCAGAGTATTGGGGTGCAGCTATTAGGGTTAGTGTTAGGGTTAGTCTTAGGTACAGTGTTGGGGTGCAAGTAACTGGGTATTAGGGTGAAGGTATCAGGCTTATTGTTAGATTAGGAATAGTGTTATGGTCCAAGTACCTGAGTAGTAAGTTGCAGGTATTACCAGTAGCACTAGAAATAGGGTTGGGTTGTAATTACCAGAGTACTGGGGTGCAGGCATTAGTGTTAAGGTTAGGTTTAGGGATAGGGTTGGGGTCAAGTACCTCAGTATTTGGTTACAAGTATCAAGGTTAGGATTAGGGCGAGGGTAAGAATTAGGGATGGGTTTGTGCTCACATACTCAAGTAGTTGGGTGTGAGCATTAGGGGTAGTTTTAGGGTGAGGGTTAGTGATAGTGTGGGGCACAAGTACTTTAGTACTAGGATACGAGTGTGAGATTTAGGATTAGCTTTAGCAGTAGTGATAGCGTGTGAGTGCAAGTACCTCAGTATTTTGGTGCACGTATTAGGATTAGGGTTAGAGTCAGGGATAGTGTTGGGGTAAAAGCACATGAGTATCTACTCAGATGTGGGCATTAGGATTAGGATTAGGGTTAGGGAAAAGGTTAGGGTTAGGGAGAGTGTTGGTTTGCAAGTATAATAGTACTGTGGTCCAGGTAATAGGGTTAGGTTTAGGGTTAAGTTTAGGGTTAGGGGTAGTTTTGTGGTGCTATTACTCAAGTATTGTGGTATTAAGGCTTAGGGTAGGGTTAGTTTTGGGGCAAAAGTGCCCTAATATTGCAGTGTAGGGTTAGGTTTAGTTTTATGGTTATGGTTAAGGTTAGGATTAATGTTGGGTACAAGTACCTGAGTATTGGGGTACAGGGTTAGGTTTAGGGTTAGGGTTAGTATTGGGGTACAAGTACTCAAATTTTGGGGTGTAGAATTAGCATTAAGTTTAGGATTAGGGCTAGGGCTAGGATTGGGTGCAAGAACCTGAGTATTGAGGTGCAGAGTTAGGGTTAGGTTTAGAATGAGGGTGAGGATTAGTGATAGTGTTTGCATGCATGTACCCAAGTATTGAAGTGAAGGGTTAGGGCTAGGGTTAGGGTTAGTGTTAGGGTTAGGGTTAGGGCTAGGTTCAAGGTTAGGGATATTTTGGGGGTAAAAGTACCCAAGCACTGCAGTGTAGGATGATATGTGCTACTCTACATTAATATCTTAAACAAGTACAGATTTCACAGCTATAGTATAAATCTTTCTTACCATAAATGCAAAGAAAAAATAAGACAGCAAGAAAAAAACAATGAAAATATATTTGAATCTTCAAAGTTGTTCAGTAAAGGAAAGAGTACAGTCATAAAGTGACCAGTCCAGCTCCTTGAAAACTCAAAGCTTGCTCTGGGACCAGACCCATCAGACTCACTGGGAGCTTATTAAAAATGTGGAATCTCAGGTCCCACTCTCAAAATCCACATTTTAACAAAATCCCCAAGAGAAAGGCATATTATTAATTATTGAAAATCACTGTTGTAGTTTATTTAAAAAAATAATTCAATTCTCTCTTTTAAAATCTGTTGTAATAAGAACTGCTTTCATATTTGTGTTCAGAAATTTTAGTGTTTTGTGATTCTAAAATTCTACCAATGGGTAATAAAGATATTTCTAGAAAGGAAAGCAAATCCTCACTCATCCCTCTCCTCTTAAGAAGGGAGGAAGGACAAGGAAGATGAGGGGAAAAAATGTCCTGAGAAGGATGTGGAAGAATAAAAGGAGCAGAGGGAGCATGGTTTTACAATGTGTGAGTAGTTTGCTCATTTGCGGTTTGCTATATAGCCGGTTGTATTAGTCAGTTTTCATGTCGGGGGACAAAATACTCAACACTTACAACTTAAAGAAGGAGAGGTTTAAGTTGGCCTATAATTCCTTTGGGTTCATTTTGAAGTTGGCTGGCTTTGAGGCAGAAATGGCACGGTGAAAAAGCCTGACAGAATAGCTGTTCACTCAATGGGATCCAGGAAAAAGACAGACAAAGACAGACAGAAGGAAATCTCCAGGGACAAGAATACAGTCTTCCAGGTCAAACCCCAGAGACGCACCTGTTTCGATCAGGCCCCATCTCCTAACAGCACATTTAGCTATGAACTCATCAGTGGAACCCACTGATAAATATAGCACCCCTATGATCCAGTCATATTCCAAAAGCCCCACGTATGAACACATGAGATTTTGGCAGGCCATTCTAGATCTAAACCATAACACCACTGAAATAAAACAACCACAACAAAAATTGTTCTAATGCTGTATTCTCTTGAAAACAGTCTACTTAATTTGTTAGAATCTGGTTGCTTTACTCAGATTCAGGGTTTCAGAAATAATATTAATTAAACCACTGTTAGTGATAAAATCACATGAGTTCCAAAAAGCATTTTAAAATCTCTGATCTTTAAAAAATAGGTCACTAGGCTTTTCTTTTTTCTTTTAAAGATGTTTCTCTCTAAATTTAAATTATTTATGGTTCTAAATAACTACACTTAGCAATGGTATGAACTTCAGTATAAGTCAAGTACAGATGATCTAAGAAGCTTCAGATGTGGGTTTTCCGCAGTTGATGAAGGGTTTTTTATTTTTTTATTTTTTTTTGCATACAGTGCTAGTTTTTTGCTTTATATTTAATCTTATCATATTTGAAGCAATCTAAATTGGTATTAAAATGCATGACATTCCCAGAAAAGAATTAGCATGCTTTATTCATTATACACTAATATACTCAATAGAATTTTGGCAAATGTGAGATGAAATCACTCTGCTTAATCAGTAAAACGATTTGAAGTAGGTACAGGTGTCGTGGATGCTGCCTTAATTAAGTTCAGACTTCTGTACCAAAATAAAGTGGATGAGGTGGCTTAAATGAGAGACACTTATTTCTCATAGTTTTGTGGGTTAGAATGTCCAAGATTAAGGGAGGAGCAAATCGTGTCTGTTTTATTTTGAAAATCAAGCAAGTTTTAAACTTTTCTGATGTCCTATAAGTTTCTGTTATGTACTAGTGAGGTGTTAACTATCTTTGAAAAAGTCTCAGAACCCAATGAAACATTTGGAAGGTTTTTATTCGCAGCTGAAAATCTGATACCTGTGTTTTAAAATGTGGATACTTTCAGCACCAAGAATATAGAAATATCCTTTTTCAGAATTCTCTTCCAACAGCCTGTTTCTCTTACGAAAGAGTTATTATGTAAAATAAAATGGACCCCCCCCCAGCCAGTATACTTCGGTTTCTTAGTTGCCCAGGTAATAGCTCCTGTTCCAATTCCGGTTGCTTCTGTCTCTTAGAAACAGCTGGTCACTGTGATGCATAGCTGGTCACTATGATGCACATTGTATAAACCAATCCCCTATTCACAAGCCATTCTTCCTCTGTACTTCCTGCTTGCTTATCCCACGTAAGCCCTAGACCACCAGAGATCAGGGCCTGATATTTCGGGAATGATCCCAATCAGTGCCCATTGACATAAATAAATCTGCCTCCAAATCCTGGGTGTCGTTTCGGTGTTTCTGCTTGCCATTGCAATTACCTTTCATAGGTCTACTTCTTAGCAGATTATTCTTTGATTATGAAAGAGCTTGTACTAGGAGTAGGAAATGTGTCAACCATGCCTCTGTAGGTGGCTCACTTGTAGTATCTTCAGTCAGGGCCTGGTCTTTGTGAGTCACTCGTTCATTTTAGGAACACTTAAGTCAATGTAAACTAGGGAAGACAATCCACGACTTCACTCCAGCGAGTCCAACACAATGTTGTCATAACACTAACACGACAGTGTTTGTGTCAGTCCCTCCTCCAAGTTGAATACTCATCCTTCCTTCAATTAGCAGGTGGCAGGCAACTGGCCCTAACTGTGGTCACATTGTGAGAGCCAGACCATGAGTAAAACTTGATGCCTTTCCAAGTTTTCAGAAAAAATCTAAATCATAGTGTTTCCCTCTTCATTCTTCAATACATGTCCTGAACACATCACTTTGAAGATTGATTTTTGTCCTTTTCATCATCAAGTCTTGATAATTCTTGATAAAATTTCAGATTTTTGGATTCCATCCAGATGTACTGAATCTGAGTAGCTGGGCCAATGATCAGAGTTTTAAAGCAAGCTTTAAAAGTAGAGGAACAGACTTGCACTGGAATCAAACTTGGTTGCTTTCAAATATATTCAGACACTGGGTTTTGTCCATGATCAACTAAGGCCACACTTCTAAGGGATTTTCTAATTTTGAAGTAATTTCTCATGCAAGGTCAGATAAACATACAAAGGCAGTTTGTATTGAAATGAGCTATAACCAATAATTGGGGTAAGTCAGCTTGATTTAATTAGTAATCCCTAACAGATTAGTAAAGCACACTTTTGTGTGTGTTTGTGTAGGTCATGGAAGCATGACATTTGGTACTGTATCTGACCCCTGACCCCTTCCTCTCTGCCCCTGTTCCCCTGCTCTGCTTCCCATGAGCTAAGCTCTGCCATCGTGAACTAAGAATTTTTGCTCCTCCAAGGCCTCCCACAATGATGCTCCTGCCTTGGTGCCCGCTGACCATAGACTAAATCCTCTGAAACCATTGACAAAAGCATCAGGTAATTTCTTCCAGCAATAGGAAAGCTAATGTACAAGTTTTGCCATAAGAACAGATTTTTTCTTATTCCTCTAAAGTTTCTATTCCTAGCAAACTTTTAGAATTCTTTGAGGTTTGTGGTTTAGAACTGTGGTCCTCAAAATATGAATCCTGAGCTTGCAGCAGCATGACTGGGAAACTTCAGAAACACAGATTCCCAGGCCCAATCTGACCAACAAAATCAGAAAATGTGCAAGAGGGACCAAGAAGTCTGTGTATTAACAAGCCCTGCGTGTACTCCTGATGCAAATTTAAGTTTAAAACCACAAGTTTAAAAATAAAAATTACTTCACATTATTCATTGCCTTTGATAAGGGAGAGTTAATGCATTAAAAGATGTATTATTGGCAAAGAATAAAACCTCACATTTTCTCTGTTTCCCTTTGTGTTATGTGCTGCAGATGTTGGCAAGGACAGCAATGCTTTAAACATTTGCAGTGGGGGAGTCTGAGATCAGAATTATGGAAATCTTTTAAGGTTAAATTCTCTCAAATACTTCCTCTCGAAGACCTTGTACCAGTTTGTGATTTCCACAGATGTTTTCCATTATACTGCTACTGGGTCATGACAGAATCTCCACAGTTTGCAGTTGTCATGACAACCAGCATTTTTGCTCTGCAGAGAACAGTGTACAGCTCAGAGGTGTACTTCTTTGCTTAGTAATGGAAATGTTGATCCACCTAAGGAAGTGATTAGGTGGACAACTGTACATCTGATAAATCAGTAGTAAATTTGAAAGACCACATTTATTATACATGTTTTATTCATTGGACAGTACCCTGTTTCTACTAAATTTTACAGACAAGCAAAAATCCTGTATTGAGCATTTCAGTTTTCAAAATTGTAAAAAGCTTGGGGAAGTGTTTTGTTGTTATTATAAAGCCTATTTTTCATGTAGAAGGAAAAGATCCTAAAAAAAAAGAGTCAAATTTTAGTAGTTCATATTTAATGCTTTACATTCATTTGGATCTTTATTTTCCCATTGGTTACTTATGACAAATACGAAAGCAAGAATTAATTTGGGTGGCAGTGAAATGTAATAACAACATAGTCTTGAAAACTGTATAAGTAGCATTTAATTGTTTGTAATTTTATTTGGAAACTTGTTATCTGGGATATCATTAAATTTTACAAACACAAAATTACTATGGCAGAACATTTTCAGAATTAAGGTCTTTTGAAAAATGAAGCAATTATCATTTTAAAATTAAATCAGGAGAATGTTTTTTATTTTTGCTCTACCAATATATGCCTAATGGTAATTTTTCTTTGAAGAATAATCCATAGGATACTGAAATCATGTTCTGGTTGTTTTATGACCTGGGAGAGAATGAAAATCTTTCAAGCAGAGATATTTTAAATTATGGGAATTGCTTTCAGCGTTATGTCTTTTGTAGTGTGGGTCAAAGTTAGTGTACATCTAGTATTGGAATCTAATTCCATTTCTCTTACTACAATAATGATTAGGGAGAAGATACATTGTTCATTTTTTTCATAATACTTTCACATTTTTGTCTTCTAATTATTTTTATTAATATAATCAATCATGCACCTGTAACTCACTGATATGCAACTTTCCGTTTTTAGTCCATTCTTTGTTTTTTTATTCCATCATTAACAGTTTAATTCACTAAAGATTTTAAAAATGTTTTCTTGCTTTATTTTTTGTGTTGGAAGATATAACATTCCCTGTTCTCTTTCACTGGCAAACTTCTTGGAATTATAGACTTTGAAAGTAACATATTTTTTATTTTCTTTCACCAGATTTATATGTTTTTCTTGTATTATTAGTATGTGTACTTCTATTATTTTCCCAGGATAGGTTATTGCTACCTAAATTTCAATTATTCAATTGAAATAAGTATTCAATTATTTCTTTGCTTATACCACTTGTAGTACTTGAGAAACCACTTGAATGCTCAATAAATGCTCTTTCATAATCAATTAATTCTCCCTGTAAATAGAAACTCTAATGCTGTGATGTGTAAGACCAATGGTTCATCCTTGCTTGCACTTCGAAAATATATGTGTATCTCCTTAGAATTTGAACTGAATGGGTATTAAATCTATTTCTATATTATGCATTCCTGAGTTTTTCAAATATTCTAAAATTAACATGGATGATATTTATATTTAATTCATATTTAATATTTATATTATAAATATAAAAATATATAAAATATATAAAAATATAAATTATATATAAACATATATAAATTATATAAATATATAAATTTATAATAAATTAAATATTTATATTTAATTCATATTTAGTATGGAATTTAAAAGAAACTACATTATAAAAATATCAGTGAAAATGAAGTTCAGTAGTTGTTTTTCTGCCTTGATTTTCTTCTCCATTCTCCACTACCTTGTAAATGTAAGGATAGGGTGTTTGTGTATTTCTCTCAATCTCTATCCCCTCTGAAATCATAGATCAAATTTTGAAAAGATTAAACCTTATCCAGGAGAAATCTTTATACCTACACATAGATTGTCAACTTGATTGGCTTGAGCACCACCTAGAGAATTAGGAAAGCACACTTTTGGGTGGGTCCTAGATGGGTGACTGAGGACCAGATCTGGTTACTGACCCCTTCTTCTCTGGCATGATTCCCCCTATTCTGCCACCATGAAGTGAGCAAATTTGCTGTACTATGGCTTTCTGCCATGATGTCCCATGTTAGAGACAGCAGATCATGAACTGAAACCTCTGAAACTGTGAGTCACAATATACCTTTTGTCCTTAAAATTGTGGGTGTCAATTAACTTTGTCCCAGACATGAGAAAAAACTGACCAATACAGAGGGAAAGCCTATAATCTCCCTCTCTCTTCATCCTGTTCTATTTCTTTCTATCCATCTCCCACCCTGTTCTAGTCTTTGGGTTGGCCTTCTAAGAAAACAGGAAGAATAGCATTTCAGTACTGGAAGACAGCTTAGAGGTTATTAGAACAGCTATTCTGATCTCGAATGCTCCTAGGGCCACATAGGGCTGAATGAAGTGGGCTTGCTGGGGACAGTAATGTCTTAGCACTATACCAGTAGAAAGAGGGCAGTGAGAACTCAGCACCAGCTAATCATTACCATGGCAGAAGATAGGCGATTTTTTCAAAAGAATCCAGAAAAGTGTTTTTGAGTAAAAAGTCCAATTTTAAGTGTTAGTGACTGAGGCACACAAAAAGTGTATTATCATTCAAGGCAAACTTCAGGCCAAAATTAGCCCACAAGTTGTCAAGCTTTCAAAAAATGATTAAACTCTTGTTTCACAGATGAGAACATTAAAATCCAAAATGATTTAAAAGTTTGCCAAACTGTTCCACCATAGGTGTTGCAATTTCCTTGACAAGGCAGATGAGAAATTTGAAAATTCATCCTCTCTGAGTATGAAGTATAAGTGAGCTGTTTCATATCTTTGTGGAATGAAGGTTTTGTGTTCATGATCAGAAAGCTGCAAGAAGGTTTTGTTTGAGTTAGTGATGTGGTTAGATCCCTGAGAGCAAGGTAGAATGTTAATGTTTAATTTGTATTTATCGAGGTACTTTTACAACTCAGTGTTCTTTTCTGCAGAAAAATATAACAAGCTTTTGCTTTCACTGTGCTTTTGCTAATGCAGGGGAATTGGTATATTCTGTTATTTATATTAGATTACTAGTATAGATATAGGAATAAAAACTGCATACTATTATAGTCATAGGAATTACATATAATTCAGAGAAATAGAAAATTATGTAATAAATTGGATGAATAAAGTTTGTTTGTCTTTATATTATTACATTGCATTTTGTTTTCTTCATCTGAAGTGTCTTTGCTCTCAAGGTACAAGAACTTTCAGTAGCTTTTTGGGAGTGTAAAGTAGACCACTCTTATAGGAAATAACATTTCTGTTTCTTTCAAGTTTGGGGCACTGATGAGATTTTACATGGCTCAGCATGCACGGCTTCTTGTTTCACAGAGTGCATGAGATTGGGAACAGAACCAACCAGATCAGAGCTGCGTGAAATCTGTAAATGAGAGTTTGGCTGCAAAGATGAGGGAAGGACAAAGTCACAAAAGTATCACAAAGTCCACTTCAAATGTTTAATAAAGTTGATGTTAGACATCAGTGAATCTCATCCCACATCATATGGGAAACTTAAAAAATACCAGTGCCCAACCTCCATGGCCAGAAATTCTGATTTAATTGATCCGTGACCTGTGAATACAGATAATGTATTGCGGTCCATCTCCACATAATGGTAATAGCATATGGCACAGTAATGGAATGAATTCCTCTCTAAATGCCTGTGCCAATCTTGTAATATCAAGCATCACTGTCTACAGAAGAGGAACAGTCTGTGTCTGTCTCATATTGATATACTGAACACCAGAGAGGAAATTTGGATAACTGGCTAGTTGCATCTATGAGATGTGATCAAAATATATAGTGAATGTTTAAAAATTTTAAAAAGTGTTACTGTGATAGGGCTGGTGAGATGGCTCAGCGGCGTAAGCGCCTGCCCGGCAAGCGCGAGGACCCGAGTTCGACTCCCAGAACCCACATACGAAAAAAGGGCGAGTGATATCGCTCAGAGGCACAGGCACCTGCTGGCGCGCGAGGTCCTGAGGTCGACCCCTGGTACCCACAAAAAAAAAAAAAAAAGTATTACAGTGATAGACACATTGCCATTAATTCTCCTCAAAATACTCCTCCTTACTTTGAACACACTTATATTTTTGTTCTTGCTACTCTTTAAACAAAAATTTCATTAGTACATGTTTTCACTACATAATGACTATGTTCACCTTTGGGAGTTTGTACATGAACATAACACATCTTTTTCACGTCCCCTTACCTTCCCCTCCATTCTTTTTCCCTCCATCTCTCGGTCCTCTTCCTGTTTGCAAAAGTTCTATCTCTCTAATTCCTATTGTGCCATTTTTTTGCTCTTTATTTATACTTTGGTTTTCTCATAGAAGAGAAACCATGTGATATTTAAGTTTGTACAGTTCTGGAAGTTTTCTTTCCTGAGTGTCTTTATGAAGACTGATGAAAAATACAGTGAATGGTGCTGCCAAGTACCATACAGTGGAAAGGCAAGCTGGTCCACCTTATTGATAGAATTGACACTGCAACTTCTCGCTCTTTCTCAAAGTTAAAATGAACATAAATATAAATATTTTGAATCAGGGTAGGACATCAAAGTAGCCACAGTGTTGTAACTAAAGATACTCATTAAAGAAGGTGTCTGGAACTGTTTCAGAAAGTGGCAAGAATGATGGGATATGTGTGTTCCAAGTGAGGGTGACTATTTTGAGGGTGACTAATACCAATATGTCTTTTATTGTAACATTTTTAAAAATTAAATATTCACTGAAGTTTGTGATCAGACCTTGTAAATTATTCATCCCAAAATCTCATGTCTTCAGCTGTGGGGTATTCAGAGGGCAACTAAAGAGTTGCTAAGCTTATCAATGGGTCAATTCATTGATGAGTTCATAGCTAAATGGGTGATTAGGAGGTGGGACCTAGTTGGAGGGAGTAGCTCACTGGGGGGGTGTGCCTTTGAAGAGATACCTTTTCTCTGGCTCTTTACTTTCTCTCTGCTCTCTGGCTCCCTTGAAGTAAACAACTTTCCTCTTCCAAGCCCTTCTGCCATGATATTTCTGCTTCAGAGCCAGTGAGCCAAAATAACCCTTTCTTCATTTAAGTTATGTATATCAGGTATTTTGCACCAGCAATGACAAGCCAACTAGTTTACATCCTAAGTGTCAAAGCTGGTTGGATTCATGATTATTATACATGCATAAATTTTCCCTGCCCAGTGACAGGGCTCCTGGAGAAATTGGTGTGAGTGTCTATAAGACTAATGATCCTTCAGTTCTCTAGATCATCAGAGGCACTCAGTAGAGAAGATGTGGGCACTAATCGAGTCAAGCACCATTTACTAGACTTTCTCAGAGAGCTGGTCACAGTAGACCCACCAAACAGGAAAAGTAAGAGCGTTCCAGAGATAATACCATAATTTCTACATGGAGCATTGGATGTAGCCTTTTGAATAGCCCTTTGAAATCTGTCCTAAAATTTAGTTGCATAACAATACATTGTTTTATATAAACAAAATGTTTATGTACAGTACAAGAAATTATAGAGCCATGAGAGGCAATTGGAGATTGCAAGGTTATACATACCCTACACATCTACGTGTGATGTCTCCTGAGTGTTTAAGACCTGGCTGGCTGTCAAAGTAATGCCTGAAGCCCAAGGTCAGCCCTAAAGAGGTGGGGTGAATCCTGCAGTACTCTGATGCAGCCACTGCCACAGGCCTTGATGTAATGCTTTTGGGGAAAAATCAATCAGTCCTCTATGTCATGTGCAGTGGTTGCTCCCTGACTAGACTTGACCTTAGAAGGTTACAGTTTTTGTTTCTTTAAATTCACCAAAACAGAACAATATCGGTTCTAGAAATGCCATCTCATGGACTAAAAATCTTCACCTTCTACTACCTGTTTTTGTTCACTCTGATGACTATTTTTCTAATCGTCAAAACAGCAAACATCTTATTATTTTTATCTACAAGATAACTTGCCATAATTTTGCTCCTTCAAGGTAGATTAACCTCAGGGATTTCATGAACATTTTCTGTACTAATATCTAAGATTCGTCATTTATCACTCTAAGGAAGAAAAAAAGTGGATATATGGATTTATTTACATTTAAGCTATGAACAACTTCATAATTTACATTTATCCTCTCAGCACTTTCATACAGAAGTTTATTTGGTAGAAATAACTAAATATAAAAATGTAGGTATTTTAATACTTACCCTCAAAAGAATTTCTATAGTAAGCACAAAACTTTAAATACGTATTTCCAAAAATCTATTGCTCAGAACTGGGTTTCTAAGGTTTGTTAGCAATTGCCTCATATATGCATGCACATATGCAAACACACAGACACACACACACTCACACACACAGGATATATTGGTTTGGAAATGCTTCCTAAACAAACATAAACTGGCTGATTAATTCTAAAACTGCGAAAGTTTGTGCCAAGTAACACTAGGAGAATATAGTTTAACATATTTTCACAATTTATTGAACCAATCAAACCATTTCAGAGGGTCAAGTGATAAGACTGGTGATTTTAAGAAAAAATAACTTCAGAAAATGTGTTCAACATGAAGAACCGAGAAGCCACAGACTTCTGAGACCCAAACAGGTTTCAAATCCTGGCTTTCTCACTTAGCCAGCTGTGTGAACTTGTGCAAGCTACTTGATTTCTTGAGCAGAAATTGGATAAGCAACAACTATCTCATGAGATTGCGCTGAGATAAAAAATGGATTAATTATATACAGACCTTCAAACACAGAGACCTTCAATGTAACAATCAATATGAATTCTCTTCCTCCCCTCACTTCACTGTTTTTCCTGATAGCCCCTTATTCACATGAGCATGTATTTGCATTGTTCTAATTGGGTTTCATATGTGCATAATGCTCTTGCTTCACTTAATTATTTAGTATAAAAATGAGTCTGTATTGACGTAGTCTATGTGATTTAGTAGACCAGCTAGTATTCCATAGTATACACCAGCTTCATTGGACAATTGCTTATTAGTGGACTTTTGAGTTATTTTCAAATTTTCCCTTTCATAAACAGTTTTGTATGAACAGCTTGGAAAACTTTCTTGTTTGCTCTTAGATTATCCTCAAGGAGCCTATTCACCAGAGTGAAATTACTGAGTCACAGGGAAAACCATATTATATTGTTTTTGTCACAGAGTGCTGTAGAAAATTTGAACCAATTTACAATGTCATTTAAAATATATAAGCCTACCTTTTTACCCTAACATGTCATCAATGGAATTTTATTGCTTTTTCTTGTTTAATGGGTATACACTGGCACTTTAATGTTCCTTCAAAGTCATTTAATTTCCAGAATGTTATGGATTTGAGTATGCTCATCTGCTATGTATTCTGCCTCTTTGGTATTTATTCACTAGAATCATAATTTCCATCTAACTTCATTTTTAGGACAAGTATAATTATTGTTTTTTTGTAATGACTAGGAAGTCATGTGATTCCCAGTGTTTTCTTTTCCTCCACTTTCCTTCCATCATCATTCCCTCTGAAGCTGATAGACTTTAGTGAATCTTAAAATTTCTAGTATAGAATGATACCACCAATTATTATTATTATTATTTTTTTTTTGTGGGTACCGGGGGGTCGACCTCAGGACCTCGCACGCCAACAGGCACCCGTGCCACTGAGCGATATCACCGGCCCCTTTTTCGTATGTGGGATCCGGGAGTCGAACTCGGGCCCTCGCGCTTGCAAGGCAGGCGCTTACGCCGCTGAGCCATCTCACCGGCCCACCACCAATTATTTAGTGCTTAAATCTCTTTGGTTGGTCGGGAGTATTTTTCACGTCAGTTTTTCTTAAAAACCAAAAGAACTGTGATCCTAAACTTACATTTGTAACTTACAGATAGGCAAGGCTTTAAATATGATGCAAATAATATTTGACTTAGTATGTAGAGGGAATAGACCAATGTATATATGATCATTTCAGAGGCTAGTTGTGCCTGCAGGATATTTTCTGTATTGTCAAGGTCAAAAACAGGCCACTGTCTACCCGGTTTTTTTTTTCAGGAAGATACCTAACTTCAGACGTGTTCCATCTGAGTACTCTGTGGCTTAGGAATAAGTAACTAGTCCTACTAGTCTAGTACTTGGTCTTGACTTCAGTAGTGGTGACTTGTTTATCTGTCTGGAGCCCAATTGTTAAGACATTGTCTTGATTTTGCCTCTCTTGGCACCCCACAGGAAAAGTTGTCTGTTTCCAAAACTTAAATTAGTTGATGCAAGATTAGTTGTTTCTTTGACCTGTTCATTGACTGTACACGTTGACTTCCGGCCTGTCCTTAGACTCGGAACTATGGAATCACTTTATGAATTGCCAATAGATGAAAGCTCTGCCATTATAATCTAAAGTTGGAAGCTCTGCCACTGTTTTCCCAAAAAAGAGTATGCATTATTTACATAACAAATGAAAAAGCTCTTTCTTGCCAAGATGCAAAAATAAGGACTCACTTATATGCATACACATGACTTAAATACTGCCTCTTCTATGTTAGGAAAACACGCATACTTTGTAAAAGAGCAGACATATTGAGGATTATGCACTGAAATATAAAGAAAGGAGGAGGAACTATGGTAAAGATAACTAGCAATCTTCTGCAAACATGGTTCACTAGATGTCACTCTATGCTTGAAGCAGGATTAATGTTTTACTGATAGGGCATTCTGGCTGGAAATGTGCCTTTAGTTGCCTGCTATAGAGCACTTATTAGCCCCCAAACCTAAACTGATGGAATATCTGCGTGTGTAACTGATTCCAGTTCATACAACTAACTTCTGACTTTAATCAAATGAGTCTAAGGTTTATGAAGTTTTGACATTTTAGCAGGGAGGTATTATACTAAACTATTATGTAATTTTACATATTTCATAATTATATAAAAATTGGAAATGCAAATAAGAGAAAAGAAAAACTAAATTGCCTTAATTCCAGAAATAAAATCATATACATTTTAATATATTCTAGAATTCTTTTATACACACAGACACATATTAAAAAGTTAGCTCATACACCACACATTAACTTTTTCCATGTTATAAAACAAAATTTTACTGTATATACAATACCAATTGTATGACATGGGAGTTTTATTAGTAATTAACTAGTTCCATATAGTCAAATAAAGGTACCATATGCCTGATATCCTAATACATTGAAAAAAGATAAGAGCTTCAATATACTTTTCTTATGTGTTTTTTGCTAATGTGTATGACATCATAAAATCTTATTTAAACCATGTTAACACATCACCATTGAAGTAATTGTGCAGATTTAAAATAAAATCTGATGCCAAGCAAAGTACTTGATATAAAAATGTTTACTGCTAAGACTTCACTATGGTAACCTGCCTTGTAACAGTTAAGCTAGGTTGTCAACTTGATGGGCTCAAGAGCTACCCAGGGGCCAATAATAGAGCACAATTCCGGCCTTTTCTGCATGAGCCCTAGGGGCTGCAGGGTCCTAGGATCTTGTCTACTTTGTCCTAATACACAGTATTAAAACAAAATTAAAATGAGGGAAGAGACACGGTCCTAGGGCCTTGCCTTTGGGTACTCTGTCTGGTACCTAGCCCCTTCCTCCCTGCAGTGATCCCCTGCTCTGCTTCCCAGCTGCCCTGCAGTGAGCAGCTTTGTTGTTCCATGATGTTCCCGCCTTGGAGCCTGCTGGCCCTGGATTGAAACCTCTGAAACTATGAGCTGAATTCCATCTCCTTCAAGTTTATTTCTGTTTTTTTTGTTTTTTTTGTGGGTACCGGGGAGTCGACCTCAGGACCTCGCGCGCCAACAGGCACCCGTGCCGCTGAGCGATATCACCGGCCCCTTTTTCGTATGTGGGATCCGGGAGTCGAACTCGGGCCCTCGCACTTGCAAGGCAGGCGCTTATGCCGCTGAGCCATCTCACCGGCCTCTCCTTCAAGTTTAGGTGTTGATTATTTTGTCCCCGTAATGGGAAAGCTGACTAATACAGGCCCAAGGAGCTTCTAAGGCTAAGTAACATACTATGCAGCTCCTCTCATTTTGGTAAAAGAATGATACAAAGTCCCATGGACTTTCTCTTTTATATGTGCCAAAGGATCAGGAAATAAACTAAAAACTGATTACTATAGTTTCCTAAAACTGGGTATTAATAAACTAAAAGCAACACACTAATAATTTCTGCTAAAAATCTACATCAATATGTTATTATTCTTTCAGATGATATCTATTTTTAAAGTACTTCACATTAATTTAAAGTTATTATATGCTGACATTGTGCTAATCATATGTGTATGTGAGCATACACATATAATACAAATATTATTTTTCTGAAATGACCCTACAAAGGAGGTATTATTACTAATTCACTGACAGCAGAGAAGAAACCAAGGCTTAGAGAGGTTGCCTGTAGAGTCAAGTCTGGGTCAGGTCTCTAGCCCTGGAGTCCATGTTTTCATTACCGCATCTTACTAAATGCTGGGAGATGAACGATGAGCACAGTCAAAACTTCCCTAGACCCCGAGGAGCTTACTGTCTAGAGAGAAAAATGATGACTATATCACCATAAATATATAAGAACAGAATTATATGTTCTCTAAAGGTGGAAATGCAGGGTATTAGAACAAAACTAAAATGAGGATAGTGACATAATGTAACAAGATATTTTAGTTCATCTGGACTGCAACATATCATAAATTGTTTAGTTTTAAAAGAGAGAAATTTATTTCTCACAGTTCTTGAGGTCAAGGCCTCTAGCAGAGCCAGTCTCTGGTGAGGTTTGTCTTCCTTATATATGGTACCTTTTTCTTCTGTCCTTATATAGTAGAAGAAAGGAGTTCTTGGTAAGGTCTCTTAAAAGGACATGAAAACGATTCAAAGTTTCATCCTCATGACCTCTCAGCTCCAAATAGCCCATCTCCTAATACTATCACTATGGGGGTTAGCATTTCAACACAAAAATTTAGAAGAGGGACACATTCACACTAGAACAGAGGGCAAGGAAATATCTTCCCTGAGAATTTTACATTTGAGCTCTGCATTCTCCATGTAAGCAAATATTAAAGTTGGTGCATACAATAGAGAAGGAGTTGGAGGTCAAATAAAAGTTTTATAGTTAGAAGAAAGGCTCTTAAACAAAAGTAAGTGTGGTAGAATTGAAGAAAATCCAAACTGGCTGAGGCATCTCTAGCAAGGTGATGACCAGCATGCAAGTATTGGAGGCTGGATGATCCCAGAACATACAGGCAGTGTTAGAAATATCTGTCCTTTACCTAAGGCCTTTGGAGATCACTCAATGATTTTAAGTTTGTAAAAGTTGTGTCTACATGGAAACCCTCGGCAAATTTATAAACCTACTACAGAAAACCACACAGATATATTTAAAATTTCATCAGAGTTTATAAATGTATTTTGTTTTAAGTAAGTCTTTAGTTGTCTGAGGCTTTACTTAAAGTTACTTATTACTTTTTAATTTTAATTACTCTTAGCTTATCGTAATGACCTACTTTGTTGTTTACAGAATTTTTGTCTAATCTCTTCCATATAAAATGTGCAATGTTTGCATCCGAAATATTTTTGGTCTAAATGCTCTGAAACACTACATAAATATAACGTATGTCATAGCATAAATATGATAATGCCTCCCTGTATCTCCATAGAAATTATGTACATAAATCCACTTAAATTTTCTTATGAAGAAGAACTTTATTTGTATCACACGTATTTGTTTTCCTCCCTGGAATGTGGGAGTAAATGGAAAATGTGTTTTACCAAAAGTCTCTTCAGTGGGTCAAGCTCAAAAATATGTGATAACCTTATATACCCACATTTTATGTGTCTGACATGAAACAGTTACTCCACCATCATTCCCATTTCTGTAATGGAAGGCAGTACACATTTCAGTAGGGACGAAAGGAAAAGAGAAATCAAGTTAATTGATTTCATGTTTCTGAAAGATATGGGAGAGGCTTCAGACCAAGCAGTGTCTTGTTAGACAGAAGCACTGTGTCTAAGTAGAATTTTCTAAGATTTTTGATTGTAGGAATGAGAAGAAAGAAAATGGATAAGTTCATGAGTATGAGAGAGTATCACGTAATTACAAAGTTATGATCAGCTTAAAATTTCAGAAAATAAGCCCAGTTGTGGGGATGATAAGGAAGGACAGACATGCAGATTTTGAGGCATCCATGTGAAAAGGCCTCTTTCACAGACTTTTGAAAAGAAATATAATTCTCCCAGAGGTTGATCAGATGTCCTACACCAACTAACAGAGAAAACAAGTATGGGTTAATTCATGAAAATATTTCTTGAGAATGGTAAGTTACTTGGCTCTCATGTAAAAACTTAAATAAAAATATTGTGATTGCATTGTTAAAAAGGCATGCACATTATTGAGATGGCTCAAAATTTCTATTTTTATGGGAATTAGTAGTCAAGAAAAAAAATGAGGTGATTAATATGTATGTACAAAGATTTGGCTCCTGATAAACACCCATATGATAACATCAGGTCTACTCAGCACATTAGTAAGATTTGGCAAGATTTATGATTTGTCTTAGCAACCTCCCCAGGAAATGAAGCTTGGATGATGCAAAGCCATCTTAGGAAAGGCCAAATCTGCATATTATTAACATTTGTGTTGGTGGGATCCCAAAAATGGGTATAGTCTAACCCAAAATGAATGTTATAATAAAAAAATCTGCACTTGCTATAAGAATGTGAAATCATATGAAGGAAGCAAAAAAAAAGAAGACATTTCTTTATGCACAAATGGCTGGTGTCAAAACTCATAGCAACTATGTTATGTGCAGCAGCTGCCCCTGCATGGTAACCAGGGAGCTCTCTGGTTAGTAATGTTTGTTTCTCACATCAGAATTTAAAGTAGATGGTGGAATATGCTGGGGAACAACTCATGAAAATGATGTGGGCTTTTCTTCCTCCCTCCATAACTAGAGCTTCAAGCATTAAAACAGGAGTAAGCCATGATGTAACAGTGTTTTCATCTGTGAATTTCAAATACATGTTTTCTATGCTAAGAATGACATTTGAAAAGGAAATGTGACTAATGAGTTACTGACCACTCCCACTGATATCATACCTTAGAGTTTCCTTTTTAAGTTATTTTTCCTAGAAACCCAGTGTTGGCCCGAGACCAGTTTATTTACTTTGCATCAGAAAGTTGTTTCTCAAACCCAATTATCTAGAAAGCCTATGAAATGTATACCTTGCAGAGATCAAGAAGAAAGATTTTTAAGTAGAGTTTTCTAGAAAAACTCTCAGCATTTCCAATCCAGGATTCTGTTTTGGTTGGAGGAGAGTACACTGATAGAAATATTAATAAAGAAAAATGAGGGTATTGTCCGCGTTACAAATTCTGGTAAACATGCTTTTAACAAGTCCCTTTTCATAGCGGTTCAGAGAGAGGTGAAAGAAAATGATCTAGAACAAGGAACAATGTAGGAACAATGACTATACTCAGCATGACCTCAATTAATCGGGTGACCCTAAGGAAAGACCTAGAAATTAGAGACAAATAAAGGTCTCTTTTGCAGTTTTTTGTGCCACATGAGTATGCTAAAGTTTAAAAGATCAAGAGACTAGTCTGTAATGCATATGTAGATGAAGGTCCAAGCCACTGATAAGCTACTAAGATTTAGTTCATTTATACCTTCAGCTAGTGGATGAGAAATAGAATTCTTTAACTTCCTAAGACTTCTGTTCTCTCACATTATTGAGATTTCTATTTGTAGGTATTCTCAAGTGACCTGGGTTAGAGTTAGATTTTGCGGGAAATATTATACCTGATTTATTCGTCTGGAATTTGGAACTAGATCATGTAGACAAATTTGCCACCTGAAACCAAAAAAGAACCTAAGGTTTTTGCGAGACAAATAAAGAATATTATGCTTTTGGGAGAACTACTAGCAAAAGAAGCCTGCTAAAACTAAATCACAGAGAAAAATCTTCATAAAAAATGAATGAAAACGTTTGGCTTTCAAAACTTATATTTGCCTAGGTTTAAATGCCCACCTGTGCAGTTGTGGTGCTTGGGCTTATATAGATGAACACACATTCTGAAGGTCTGACAGTGGGGACATAGGAAGACCTTTTGAACATCACCTTCAGTGATGTCGAAGACAAAAATAAACTTACAGGAAATTATAGTATTTCATTAGAAAGAATAGGGAAACAAAAATTTTAAATGTCATATTGCATATGAAATATAAAATGACATGGTTATTTTCAATATGATAAATAGGTCTGCAGAGATTCAATAAGCATGTATTGTACATTTCAATAGAAAGTTTGAGGACAAACTTCATAAATAGCCTGTGAAAATAGCATATTTTTTTAATCTGCAGTTTCAAAAACCAAGTATAAATCATACGCTGAGAAGCTGCAAATAAAGCTTGAAGACTTCAGAACTTCTAGCACCTGGAGGAAAAAATAGCTGGATAAACCTCAATTTTATCAATGTATTCTTTATAAAGAATATATTTCTGTCTCCTTACAATGGAAATAATAATAAATTCTTTGTAAATATATTTTTCAGTTTGAATAACATACTATAAATAATGAGGTAGCTAATGGCATGGTTAGTATTTTCTAGGGATCTAAGCGTAGGTTTATAGAATCGGAATCAGAAGAGTCCAAGCGGCTATACGCCTGATCACAGATCGAAGAGTCCAAAATGGACTCAGCACAGCAGAGGACTGGAGCATCCAGCAGTAGTTGAAAGTTGAAGGCCTGGAAACGCACTGCAGTCACTGGTACAATTTGTCAGAAAGCTGAAAAGTTTCCATTGGAAGGCTAAAGGGTCTATGCTGGAAGCCTGGGGGAATTGGAGAACCACCTGGAAAGGCAATGGCAATGAGCAGAGCTCCTCTAAAGGGTAAACTTCCTTCTTTTTTGCTGTGTATTTTGTCCAGGCCACAAGCCTGCTGGTCGGTGCCACCCACATCCAGGGTGAGTCTCCCCACAGTTTGTGGCCTACATGTGAGTCATTAGAGACACAGGCAGAGCTTTACTAATCTGCGAGGTGGTTCTTACTCAAGTCAAACTGACATATCACGATTAAGGGTTACACTAACTTCTTAGTAGAGTATGTAGTGGTCAATATAAGAAGATTATTACTAGAACTAAATTTAACATGTAGTATTAAGGATTTAAACATTGAAAATTGAACATATTATCCTTTTTACTCTCATCATAAAATACAGCATGAAAGACTTATGATATCAGCTTCTTGAAGGGAAAAGAAAATACTTAGTTTAAACAAGGTATAACTATCAGTGTTCCTTATTGTTATCATCATATTTTTAATCAGTTTTAGATACAAACTTCTGGTTACAAATACAATGAAGTAGCTTATACTAGATAATGTTTCTCTTAGAATAACTACAAGAAAAAATTTCAATTTTTAAAGTCTGAGAAATTAGAGAGTAGGAGCAACCAAAAAAATAAGAACTAGACCTTTGGGAGAAGAGGAAACTGAATTGAGCTCTGGGTAAGCTAAACACAACCCCGTACACAGTGTTTCTCCCCACAGTATTTCTCCAGCACAGGCAGAGATTATAAAACAATTCTGATTCACTAAAATAGGTTGAAAGACAAAGAATTTCATAAGAAAGTTGGAATCTACAAAGGAGAAGGAAATATAAATTCTGGAACTGAAAAACTCTCTAAGTTTAGAAACTCTGTATGTGAGTTTAGACATAGTTCAAACTACTGTATATTCAATGCCTGAGACTGCACATAGTTAAACAGAGAGGTGGAGGTCTGGAGGATAAGTTAAAGAAAATACCCAGACTAAAGTAGAGAGAAAAAATGATGGAAGTTATAGGCAAGCATAGAGTGTATGCATAGGACACTTCTGAAAATGCCTGACACACAAGTGAAGTCTCAGAAAAGAGACACAATGAAGAAGAGTACTGAGAGACAGCTGCAAGAAACCACAGACTGGAGTAGCAGAAGCATCACAAAGAACATTAATAGAAAAAACAACCCTCACATGAAACAGTGAAACTGCTTAAAGTGAAAAATAAAGGAAATCTTAACTATAGCCAGGAAACACATGATGTGATCATAGCAGCGATAGGACTAGCATTTACACAAAAGAAAGACTGGAAAGACACCCAAAAAGCAGAATTCATCACTGGTTGACCTGCACCTATAGACATACCAGAGGAAGTTCTTCAGTCAACAATGGCAAAGAAACAATCCTTTGTAGTAACATAAAAAAATTAAAAAAAAAATAAAGAATAGACATTTCCCATCATCTGTCTTCTATTTTTCTCTTTATTTTATACTTTGGGTTTCTCATATAAGAGAAATCATGTGACCTTTAACCTTGTGTGTCTGATTTATTTCACTTTAACCGTATGGTCTCAAGGAGGGAAGGGGAAGTAAAAAGAATTAAGATGTGTTATGTACATGTACCAACTTCCCATGATGAATGTAATTGGTAAGTACTGCAAACATGTACTAATATAAATAAAAATCTAAAAACAAAAAATAAAAGAAGAAAAAGCAATATAAACATAAATTTGTGGATGGCTCTAAATAGATATATACTGATAAAAAAATAATGTCCTGTAAGAGTTAATAAATGTAGAGTTAAAATACACGACAATGGTAATGAAAAAACCTGGAGAACAGTAAGTAGGTCCAGCACTTTGAGAGGAAGAGATAAAAAAAAAAAACTACCTTGTATGAGACTCTAAGGTCTGATAATCTCTAATCTGTACAGTAACCACTATTTCAGCAGTCAAAAATGTTTAAACAGCAAACTAAGGGGAGAAGTGGAATAATAAAATGTTTCAATAATCCAAAGGAATATAAGAAAGCAAATAAAAACAAACATAAAGACATTTAATTGAAACCAACACGATGCTAGATATAAAGTCTTATTATTCAGTAATTACACTGCAAGTAAATGGTTGAAGTACTCCCTAGTCACATACCTCAACAGTCTTACATGTAGAATCCTGGATTTTACAAGCCTAGAGTAAAACTCACTTGTAGCTTTTTTTGTTCACATACAGAACTCTTTTCTTAAGGCCCAGTTGCAACACCAGCTGTATGGATGAGTCCAAAGGAGCTCTGAACACATCTTCAGTTGCTAGAAACTATCCTGGCTCCTTTTACTTCATTTTCTTCTTCTTCATATTTTGGGAAATATCTTCCTCCACTTTCAAACCAATCCATTCTGCCTCCAGTTGTCCTTAAGGAGAATGCTCTTTTCAAGAAAACAAAACAAAACAATAAAAACTATAGCTTAGTTAAAAAAATTGATTTTGGTCTTTGTATTTTGCTAAGTGCTTATTATTTTGTTCAAGTTGCTTCCAATTTCTGCTTCTGAACATATCTCTAGAGCTCCATCATAGAAATCAAAGGTATCCCATTCTAAACATTCTAGCATAGATCTCACCTCTTTCAGGAAAATATCCACAATTTACTAGATCACATCCTGTATGATAAGTTCCCCATTGAAGATTTCTTCATTTCATGTCTCACCTGTATCATTGACAAAAATTCAAATACTTGACAACATATTGCATTGGCAAGGCTGTGACAAAACTAACACTCTCTGACATGGCTGTTGGTTTTTCTACAGACTGGCAGGACCTCTTAAATTTAAAATGTAGTAAGTTCTGATAAAACTGCATATGTATGTACTCTTAAGACTATTATAGGGGCTGGTGAGATGGCTCAGCGGCATAAGCGCCTGCCTGGAAAGCACGAGGGCCCGAGTTCGACTCCCGGATCCCACATACGAAAAAAGGGCCGGTGATATCACTCAGTGGCACGGGCACCCTCTGGCGCGTGAGGTCCTGAGGTCAACCCCAGGTACCCACAAAAAAAAAAAAAAAAGACTATTATATCTCATTATGTTAAAAAGTGATTGGGAACAGGATGAAAGATCTTTTTTCAGCCTTTCCTGTAGTAGTTATTAGAATAAAGAAAAGCTAAAGAAAAGAAATTTAATTGTACTTATTAAATGTACAAAGAATAAAAGGATTAGATTATCACTAACTTTCAGTTTCAAATAATGTAATGAACGCATATGGTATGATTCTGAATATCTAGCATCACACAAAGAAAGTCAGCACAATGTTGAATTGATGGAGGGCTAAGAAATGCTGCGTAAGATTATCCAGGAGTAAGAAAGCCTGAAGGTGATCAAACCTATATATTTCAACACCAGAGGAACATGTTGCATAACATCTTGGGAAAGCAACCGACAAAATCAAGATTATGGAAAACTCTGCAGTATAAAGTATTCTGATTAATCAGCAAATCAATTATAACAAGGAACACAAAGAGCAGGAGATAGATCAGGTTGACCTACAGATTGAAAGAGGCTATCTGCAATATAAAGGTATGGATGGACTGTTTTTGGCTATTCATTTCAATTAAAAACCTTGAAAAAAGTTATGAAGTATTTGAGAAATTTGAACATTTATTGCATCTTAATTTTTCAGATAGGAAAATTGTATTGCTTTAGTGCTTCTTGTCTTTTAGATTAGAAGTATTTATGAGTTAAATCAGATGATGCCCATAATTTGTTTCAGTAGAATGAGGAGAGATGGACAGGGGCCTTAAGAGACAGAAACAAACACAAGCTGATGATTGTAGCAGCTGGGTAAGGACACATAGAGGCTATTTTATCTATCCTTTTCAAATTTGTCTCTGCTTGAAACTATTATTAACAAACAGTTAAAAAATGCAAAGTTCTTCACCTTCTAAAAATCCAGATTTCTGGGCCAAAAAGTCCATAATTCTGAGTCTGCAAATCTGAGGTAAGAACCAGGAATTTCTTTTTTATTTTATCTGGAATCCCAAACATTTCTCCTGTAGATTATCAAAATATATATTTTTGTGTCCCCCAGTGCTTAAATTATAAAATATAAAATCATAATTGGCACTTGGATCTTCCATTACTTTACGGAGTATTTCTATCATAACAACTAGAAAACAAAAGACTTTATATTACTCTTTCCCTACTATTTTCCAAGAATCATTCCTTTATCAAGATAAATCTTCAAGCATGTTATTTTATTCCTCTTGAAGAGAGTATTGAAACCTTAGTAGAAGATTTTTCCTGAAATACCCAAAAGAAATGTTGGATGCTGAGACATTTTAAAACTAATCATATGTATTTCTCATTGATCAATTACCACTTTTGCCTCACTTAGCTAAGAAAACATTATGAAACATACTATACTTACTTTCATCCATTTGAAATCTTGAGTTTATTTTTAATCTTTTGTTTTAAATAATTTAAATTATACATCTATAAATTGATCTTGGTCAGAATATAATTAATTCATAATAATAAACATGACAAGCACTTCCATAGCATCTACTTTGGCAAGATCTGAACTTAAAATTTCATTATTTTTGTTTGTTTCCCCAAACAAAGGTAGAATAATTAGGAGGATGGAAGTCTTCAAAAACGTGTGTTTGAGTGGTAAAAACAGGCAATAATTTGCCCACCATCCCATTCCCAACTGTGAATTGCTTCAAGGGGTTGAGCGGGAGTCTGCAGAGCATCAGGCCCATACCAGGAGCCAAGTGGTACTTCTTCTCCCCTAAGGAAATAGGGAATCCCAAAGGTATTCTTTGGAATTTAAGAAATCATAAAGCTACCTCTGAATGAATCAAGAACACTTTTGAAATTATATTAGAATTCTTAGTTTTTAAGGCCATTTTTCCAGGATTAGGGATTGAACCCAGGCCTTTGTACTGAGCTAAAACCCCAACCTTTTTATTTTTTATTTTGAGACAGGGTTTCAGTGAGCCATTTAGTTGCTTGGGCTGGACTTGGATTTGTGATCCTCCTGCCTCAACCTCACAGAAGCCCTTGAGATTACAGGTATGTGCCACGTGCACCACTTCACCTGAAAATTTTTCCTTGCCCAAGTATGTCAAGACGCCAGCTATCATTTCAGATATTTGAATTCCATAGGAAACTTTGACTAAACTTCATATTACTGTGTATCTATGGCAAGATTTTCCCTGTTGTTTTGCAAATAAAATTCTCCTTTTTGCAATGTGCAATTGTATATTTCATGTATTATTTTCCTATGTGAATAGAACAAATGATCTTCAATATTTTATTTATAAAACAACATTCTTAGGTTGCTACTTGATTTCTTTGAATTTTCAGGAGAAATACAATATAAATAATATATTTTCAGAAATTCTTGGAATGAACATGTTTTCTCTCATTTTTGTCTTTAAAAATATATATCATTGTATATTACGGCTACCATTTCTTGCTATGATAAACACAAATTTTCTAATTACTAAAAAAGAAAGAGTGCCACCCCCAATATTACCTAGTAAAAATACCTCCCTTGAGGTTATAGCAGACCTCAATTTATAGGCAATAAAATGACAAAGTATCTTTCATTCCTGTTGCTCGCTCTGCGATGTCTACAGAAGAAGACTGTAGTCCTGTAGCGCAATCATAAAGATTTACATGAATTGTTCTTTTCTTTCAGATAGCTGTTACTTTCCTCAGTGTTGTGTACTGTCATTAAATTCTCCACCCTCACTATTACAGCTTCACATCACCACCCACATGGCACTACGGCTTTATCCATGGGTGGCAGATGTTATCACCATATGTCATCCGATCAATTTTCCATTCAAGGGTAATGTAATGTTTGGGGGAAAGCCAACTCACGCTCTAGTAAAGGCTGTCTCTGTAGTCTTTACCAGCTGTAAATGCAAGCATCCTTTCAACATCTTGGGTCTGATATTTAACCAAAAAACCAGTGGGGAGCTCAGAGGCACTTTGCATGCTTTCATGTTAGTTGGGTTTTTTCTCTCACTATCACCTGCCAAATTATTTCCTATTAAGGAGGATGGCATTATTTTGTTTCTTCTACTTTTATGCATTTCAGAATATTCTGGACAGATACTCATTTGATATATGCATAGCAAAGGAATGTATACCTCTCAGGTCTGGCTCATGAGGCTATTACTACTCATTTATTTTTAGGATCCATGTCTCATCTCCTTATTGCCAGAAGTTAGCATTACTCAGAGTTTAGAATTCTTATTCAATATTATTATGAGGAGCAGCTAAAGTTAAGAGAACAATTTACCTGTACAGCTCTGATTTATGCCCCCTCTCTCCCTCTACATTTCTCCCTGGCTCTTTCTCTCTCTGTCCTTTTTGGTTTCTTCTTTTTTCTCCATTTTCTCCCAACTCCATGTCAGTCTTTCTGTGGGTTTGTATCTTCTCACATTTATGGAACATCTATGATTTGTTAGCAACCATGTTATGCTTTATATATTTAAATATTAAATAAAATATAATTCTTCCCAGGCTTCCAACGCCTGACAAAACACGTTAAATTATTTTGAAACTAGCCCAGTCTAAATCACTCATTTGCCATGCTCATGCTGTGTAACTAAGAAGTAGAATGTGTGGGAGGTGAAAAAGTGTAAACAACTACATGTTTTTATTGTTCATGAAAATACCATCCTCTCAAGTGATCAAACTGCCTGCAATTTGAAGAAATTTTTGTTTACTTTATCTAGATGTATTAATATTTTAAAGACTCAGATTATATCTTATTTCAATTTTTACTTTACCAATTTCAAGTAATACAAATCTCATGGCCCAATTTATTCAAAACAATTCAATTCCAATGATCAATTTTTCCGGATATTTTCCAGGTATTGTATCTTGTTCTTGACACACAATAACGAATACGTACTGTGACACTTCAAGTGTAGACAAAATGCATTTTTGTATAAAATAGCTATTTCTTCTTTTATTAAAAATTCTCATTTAATACTTTTCTAAGAAAACAGGTTGTGTGTGTGTGTGTTTTGGCAACTTGAAACAATGCATTTAGGAACCAGCCTCAAGTGATAGCAACCATTTGCTAAATTAGGCTTGATGCTTGAACATCATGATTTTTGAAAACTTACATTATTGTTCTTAACTTATTTTTACTGATTCCCAACAAAAATCACCAAATACTTTTATGCTTTCATGCTGATGTGTAAAGTTTATCTTTATTAAGATACTTCCTAGGAATGTAAATTGATATTTTACTGTTTCTCAAGAACATTTTATCAATATAGCTTAACTTTTTATAAAACTAACAAATTTTTGGCAGCTCTTTTTGAATTCCAGTTATTGTTACAATCCACAATTTTCCTCTTCACCATTTATTCCTCTGAGATGCCTTCCCAGGGCAGGAAGTAATACTGCTGTTTAAAGTAGATCTTTACACATTGACTAATTTCACACACTGTGATAAGTATCTGTATGACATAGAGATATATTATGTATATTTTATTTAAAATATAATTTTTCTCCAATAGAATGGAATTTCCACTCCAGATGCTTGGTCTTGTTTGTTGCAGTATTTTAGTACCCAGAACAGGGTCTTCACATAAAAGTGCCCCAAATGTATTTGAATTTATACTCATAGAAATGTTACTCTTGGTTCGGTGAGATGGCTCAGCAGCTTAAGTGCCTGCCCGGCAAGCGCGAGGGCCCGAGTTCGACTCCCGGAACCCACATACAAAAAAGGGGCCGGTGATATCGCTCAGCGGCACGGGCGCCTGCTGGCGCACGAGGTCCTGAGGTCGACCCCCCGGTACCCACAAAAAAAAAAAGAAATGTTACTCTTTTTTATAGGCTGTTGATGATACACTCTCATTAATTTCCACTGACCTAAGTGGTCTTATAGAATGACTTTGAGCATCTCTTATTGTCCGTATTTCCTACAGTATTCCCACATGGGCATAAGCCACACTGGCCTCCTGGCACCCCTAGAAATTCAGAGTAACTTGTAAATTATTTTAGTCATTTGCAACAAATTTTACCCTTGAGTTCTCACAAATATTTGGATGGCTGCCATGAAGTTTTGCTAATCTACTTTATCCTGTGTTCTGATTAAATTAGGAGTAGTCTTAGTGCTCTTTATCAACTTTTGATCTGACACTTGTGAGTTTCAATTTCAAAAGCCAATTGAAGAATATTTTAATGACTTCCTCGGTGAAGACTGTCATGAAAAATGACATTCTGTATTTTATTTTTATACCTTGATATGAAACCTAAATAGACAGACATTCTAAATAGTATCACTGATATTTCAGCTTTCCTTAACATATCTGAGAGTCTTTTTATCTTTGCAAGTTTGATTCTTGGCAAGGGTCTTCTTGCTTCTGAAGTACATAGTTGTTGATTCATCTGGATTACCACTCCTCAAGATCTTCCAAATTCCATTCATTTTGGTGAATTTTAATTTAAAATTATAGATTTTATGAAATCTCTTTGATCAGTTAGGCATGAAGAATTTTTACTTAATCATTTGGTCTGTGCCAAGCCTCGTCTACTTTCTCAGTTGTCATTTATATTACCCTAAAACCTTGAAGTACTGCTCAAAGGAGGAAAACTCACATTGATAATACATAAAAAACAAAATTGCTTCTTATTACAACTTGCTCTAATTTTGGACTTCTTAAACATTGTTAATTCTTTTACTCTTTTTAGTTATTTTTATTTTCTAGATTCTAAAGAAGTGCCACCCCCCTTCACGGTATTCAACCTTTAGATTTAATATTATTTCCTTGGTCATGAAAGATTTTTAGAATCACTCAGACATGCTCTCTGAAGATCCGTTACCCTTGCTTCTGACAAACAAAGCAACATGCAGCAGGGCACCTGCTGTCATCAATGGTCCAACTGTCACTGATCCATAGGAAAACGTCTCCCGCTAATCATGTCAGCCTCTCTGTCCCATCATGTCAGGTCTGTCTGCAGCAGCAAGGCCCTCTTTCTGTCTCTGCTTTTATTCGGTTTCTTTAAACAGAAGCAATGATCCGATGATCAATGTGCTAGAAGATTTTTGTTCTGGATATGTTTAAAGCACCGAATGTGTCTTCATTTCTTTATCCCCATTCATTTTACAACCACTGCAGTCTGTCTGTGGTGCCTGACCACTCCACAGAAACTGATCACTTTCAGTCCACCAAGAACTAAAAGTCACAACAAGGGACGACAACAGTGAGTCTATAATAAATGTACATGTGACTCTAATGGGAATCTGGTTAAAATGCAGATTGCGTTTAGATTACCGTGATTCTGCTTAATGCCTTAGATTCCGCATCAGAACAAGCTGGCAGGAGATGTATAAGCCAATGTCAGGGAAGAACAGGGCACTTGATTTCACCATAACCTTTCGTAGGGCAGCTTCCTGAAATTCTCTATTCCTCTGGATTTACCTCAATTTCATGGCTCTTATTCTTATTAATTCTCCTCCTAAGAATCTTCATTCTACTTCTTCTTTGTCCTTCAAAAATAATCCCCAGAGTTTAATTCTGAACTTTTCTTCTTCCTTAGAGTGAGTGACGACTCTCACCCTTTAGTTTACAGGGAAAGTTATCCAGGAAATTCATTAAAAAGTAACTCCCTCATACCTCCTTCAGAGATTTTGATACAGTAGAAAGACCTTATCAGAATTAAAACTGAAGTCCACTGGTCTTCAAATTTAATTCTGATAAAGCCTTCCTTTTTAAAAATATATTATATTGTGTACAATTAAGGTATGCAACATGAAGTTAAGGTACATCATAGATAGTAAGAAGGCTACTGTAGTGAACCAACTGACACATCCATCCCCTCACACAGCTACATGTTTTTCTTTGTTTTCGTGGCAAGAGCAAGTAAAATCTACTCATTTAACATTGTATATAGTACAATTTTATTAGCTGCAATGATCATGTTGTAGATTAATTTCTAGACCTACATATCGCCCTACATGTCTGCTACTTTGTGTCTCCTAACCTACTTCTAACTCACCATACTTTCTCTACCTACACTGTTCCTGGTAACCATCACTTTGCTCTATATCTCTGTATATTGTCTTCTGAGTTTTTAAAGCTTCTATAAATGTGTGTGATTTTGCAATATATTTCTTTTGTGACTGGCTGATTTCACTTAGTATAATATCATCCAAGTTCAAATATGTTGTGACAAATGACAGGATCTCATTCTTTTTCAGGGTGGCATACTATTCTACTGTACTGATGTACCATATTTTAAAAAAATCTATTCATACAATGAGAGACATCTAGTCGGTCTCCATATCTTGCTATTGTGAATAATACTGAAATAAACATGGAAGTACAGATATCTTTACTGTATTGATTTCACTTTCTTTAGGTATACATCAAAAGAGAGAATGCTAGGTTATATGGTAGTTCTATATTTAATTTTCTGAGAAGTCTCCATACTATTTTCCATAATGGCTGTAAAATCTACATTTGCATCTGTAGTTCCCTTTTCTTCATCATCTTGCCAACACTTATCTTTGACATTTTGATAACAGTTATCTATTATAGTTTGGATATTCAATGTCCCTCAAAGGCTGTGGCCTATTGAAGATGTGGGCCCATCCCATGGTGCTATTTGCAAGGTGGTGAAACTGTTTAGTATGTGGGGCTTAATGGAAGGAAGTTAGGTCATTGGGTGCATGCCCTTAAAGAAATACTGGGATTCCACTTCCTTCTTTTTTTTTTTTTTTTTCTTTTTTTTTGTGGGTACCGGGGGGTCGACCTCAGGACCTCGCGCGCCCGCAGGCGCCCATGCCGCTGAGCGATATCACCGGCCCCTTTTTCGTATGTGGGATCCGGGAGTCGAACTCGGGCCCTTGCGCTTGCCAGGCAGGTGCTTATGCCGCTGAGCCATCTCACCGGCCCTCTACTTCCTTCTTGTCTTTTTCTTTTCTTCCCGCCATCCATGAGTTGAACAGTTTCCTCTGTCACACACTCCCTCACAATGTACCACCTTGCCACAAGGCCAAGCAATAATGGACTGAAATCTCTGAAACAGTGAGCTAAATCAAACTTTTCCTCTTTTTAAGGTGACTTATCTCAGGTATTTTGTTACCAAGATGAAAAGTTGACTAAACCATCATCCTAACAGAAATGCAGTAAATCTCATAGAACTTTTGATTTGCATTTCCCTGTTGATTGATGATTTTAAGCACCTTTTCAAATGCCCATTGGCCATTTTTATGTGTTCTTTTAAGAAATGTCTTTTCAAGTTAATTGTTCATTTTTATTTTTATTTATTTATTTATTTTTGTGGGTACCGGGGGTCGACCTCAGGACCTTACATGCCAGCAGGCGCCCGTGCCGCTGAGTGATATCACCGGCCCTTTTTTCGTATGTGGGATCCGGGAGTCGAACTCGGGCCCTCGTGCTTGCCAGGCAGGCGCTTACACCGCTGAGCCATCTCACCAGCCCCCAATTGTTCATTTTTAAACAGGAGTTTTTCCACTACTGAGTTGTTTAACTTCTTTATAAATTTTGTGTATTCATCCTTTAGGGCGCTTTTCACCTTTCATTGCTTTAATACTATCCTAGATGATGACAATTTCTAAATCAGACCTATACCCCAGGCTTATCCACGAGTTCACCTACTAATGGCACCATTATCTAGCCAGAAAAATCTTAAGAGTTTACGTCCAGAAAACACCTATGAGTCCCTGTCTGTAGGAATTGTTGGTATTAAAATCAGTTGGGAAGCTTGCTAAAATCTCTCACTTAAAACCACTTAAAGACTCATTAAGTCTGGAATAAGGCCCATGGTATTGTATTTTTAATAAGCCTTCATCTAATATCCTCGAACCACTACAAGAAATGATGTCTCTCTGGCTGGGCATGGTGGTGCACGCCTCTAATCCTAGCACTCGGGAGGCTGAGGCAGAAGGATTGCTGTGAGTTTGAGGCCAGCCTGGGCCACAGAGTGAGTTCAAGGCCAGCCTGAACTGTACACAGTGAGACCCTGTCTGAAAGAAAACAACAAAAAAGTCTCGCCTAAGGATTCCTCTGGCTCTTGTTAGCAGCAAGACCACAGCGTCTTTGGAAGCACCTTCCACCACAGAGGGTTTGGGCATAGTTGCACCTTCCCCATAATCTCTAGCAAAACCTCCAAACAACTCTGAATAACAATGCAGACTAAAATCAGTGCTTTGCTGTGCCCTGCCTTGATTTTCTCTTCCGTTTGGAGTGCTAAGGATCAAACCCAAGGCTTCATGGGTAGGCAAGTGCTTCGCCACTGAGCTGTACCTCTGTCCCCAGTGCATTTCGACCTAAAAGCAGTGATAGATCAAATCGCCAGCCACTGCCCTTCTAACAGAATTCCTTCAAGCCCCTGTATACAGTTATTCCTGCAGTGCCAATGGGTTGGCTTTGTACCAGTTACACTTCAAAATAAGGAATGTGTGCTTGGGCACTCTCTCTTTTTGAACTTGTCCCTATGAAGACACATTACTAATTTAATAAATCGAATGGCAAAGCCTGTAAATATCTCAGTAGACAGTACACACCTCTATGGTGAAGATAATATCCATTGGTGTTGACACAAACTCATTAATTTTTATTCTCCAAGGAAACTTTTTCAGACCACATCCACTAGAGGAAGCTCACTGAATAGCATTTGTATCATAAAGAGTCCTGGTTTGTATTTTTTTTTTTAATTAGCTCTTTTACACTACAGATGAATTTTATTAGTTGCCTTAAAGAATTCTAATTTGATGTTTTCTTCATTGTCCTTTTACTCATGCCTTTTAGTGCATACGTGCAATTCTTTTGCCCAGGGTTATTAGAATAAAATTAGAGTTCAATTAGTCATTTTGAGACATGGCAACCAAGTGGCTAATCCTTTTGTAATCTTTAACAAACCACATTACTCTCAAAGTGATGCTGGCATGTAAGGAATCAGAAATAACAAAAACCATGTAACTTTGAAATACATGAGTTATATTTTTTATAAAATATATTTTTTATACTGAGTAGGCCCTAAACCTCGTTTTGAGTGGAAACACTGCCAGCGGTTGTAATGCACACAGTGTACGACATCAATGTTTTGATTCATTTGAATCTTATCTCTGTGCAAACGTCATGGTCACGCTCTGTCTCTCCTTTGTCTACATATCGAAATGTACAATAAAGAAGTAACATTTTTTTGCTTAAAAAAAAAAATCAATGGGAGCTGAAAGGATAAGCAATTTACCCAGGTTTTACCAAGAGTGTTTTGCTTTGATTCCAGAAGCTGGAGGCATTGATTCGCCCTATTTTTTTTAAATACAAACATTTAGAAAACATCTTGCTTCAGCTGGGTTACCAGCAGACATCTTCCGCGGCTCGGAGTTGTTCTTTGACATATCTTTAATCCTTGTTTTTCTTTCCTTATTTCTCTTTTCCGCCGCCTCCCTCTCTCAGCTGCAGGGATTTGTCCTCTACAAGAATGGGGGTGGGAGGGAACAAGGCATGGAAGCGAGCAGGGAGCATGAGCTAGAGAATGCCAGGATCTGCCTTTTGTTATTGGTTGGCTGCCGCCTGATGGATGGAGGAGGGAGGAGTGAATTCTCTTCAGTGTGTTCCGACGGAGCCCAAGTCCAGAAACCATATTTACAGGTAAGAGCAAAAATATTATAAAAAAGAAAAAAGAACAGGATATTCTATTTTTTCTTTGTTTTCAAGAGAGATGCCTCTCAAATCTTATTGCAAAAAACTCGTATGGTATGAAAATTATTCTGAGTACATTTCCCGAAAGTATGCCTTTTTATTACTTGAAGCTGTGCTGTTCCTTCTGGCTGCAAAACCCTCTGCTGATTAAAAAAAAAAAAAAAAAACAAAACAAAACCCAAACACCAGAGGCATGTTTTACCGCGGACAACTTCTAAGCGAGTGTTAGGGAAGAAAAACTGTTAGATAAAATGAGTCATTATGTGTGTCATTTTAAATTTTTTAGACTTGAGGCTTGTATTATCAAAGAAGGAATGAAAAGGCTTGGTAAATTCCACAGGTCCTGAGAAAATGGAGCCTTCTCTGCATATACAATATAAATTCAGCGTGGTGCTTTTTAATACTTACAATACAGTAAATGCTTTAGGAAATATGTTTTTGTAGGTTGTAGACTCTTATGCTAATTTAGAATGAATGATTTATGTGTATTTAAGCCCTTTTAACTGAACTTGCTCCTCTTGGTTAATCTCGTGCTTTTGAGTAGATATGTCATTTTATCAATAAATATTATATTAAGCTTGTGTGATAATTAAACAGTGATCTTTCTACACTTACTGACATTTGTGGGACCATTTTCATTTTAAAAGCTAAGAAATTAATTGTGAAGAATTAAACATTGCTGTAAAAAATAGCATTTTAGCAGGCAAGTTTCATTGGTAGTTTCACTTATCAATCAGATATGTCTAGATAAAAATTCCATCATAGCATTTAGATTGCTGGGAATATCTTCAAGGCTTTATTTTCAGTATCTCTCAAGTTTTTATTTTGCTAGATGCTTATATTTCCTAACATTGCCTTTAATTTTCCCCTAGGGAAAATAAGGAATATTTTAAAATATATACAATGAATGACATACTCATAATAAAGACATCTGAAAAATAATTTTATCCCAAGTATTTTAATCATATGTTGATTCTAATTCATAAGTATAGATCTTTAAGGTTGAGACACTCCCATTAAAATTAAGCTGTCAAAGATATTATTACAGACTTGGCAATTAATACCTGTTGATTATAATAAATGAAAGTCTTTGTGATATAAATAACGTATCTATATATATGTTTAATGCTTCTTTTGATTGAATCATAGACTAATAGGAATGACTACATATTTTTAAGAATTTTTTGGTCTTGTTTTTGCTTTCTGTTTTTGTTTGGTGGACATTTGTCTTTGAATAAAGAGATACAGACATAACAGTTCTTGCAAAATTGAAATAAACGAGCAAGAAAAACTACCAGATACTGAGTTAAGGTTATCTAAACTGAATGAAGAATTACCTTAAACTTCCTAACTGTACTAAATATAGTTAATATTTTTACATACTCATAATGACCCAAGCAAATACTCCTGCATGTCTTATTTTGACCTTTTTCTGATTTAAAAAATTACATAACAGTGAAATTTCACTGTTTCCAATTATTTATAGATTTTTTTCTGATTTTGGTTTTCCAAGCATAATAATTGTTGAAATTAATCCACCCCACCAACTAGACTGGAAGGTGAGGGGTATATAAGATGAGATAGTCACCCCTGAAATGTGTTGGTGAAAAATAAGTCAATGAAGCTACATATTTTAGAAATTATAAATTCTGAGCAAAGCTACCTCTAGGAATGAAGGGGAACTGATGAAAATTAGGGAGCAGAGTTCCACATGGTTTTAAATTATTCTGTTTCCTTGGAAACCAGCTGCTGCAGATGCATTTTGCTTTCTTTGACTAAAAATATCATCCTTTTAATAATTGCTAAGGGAAAGGTTCTGAATAAACCAGAGTATATTGTTGCTGCTTTTTAGAATTTCCTTAATGGTTGACATATTTGGGGTGAAAAGTAGATAAACCCTTTCTCAATCAGCATTTCCTATCAGCCACTGGCAGACGTCTGCAAGTCTTACAAAATGAGACAACTGTGGTAGCTTCTACTGCAGAGCCTACAGGGAAGGAGCGTGTGTGTGTGTGTGTGTGCGTGTGTGTGTGTGTTTGCTGGAGAGAAGGCAAGAGAGAGAAAAAGCATGAAAGGAAACAGTTAAGAGGTTCCTGTTCAAGTGAAGAATGAGACAAGGCAAACGAAAACCATGTAAGGCTGCCCAGAAGGAGATGCAAGCAGGACCTTTTTTTTTTTCTTTAGTGTACATATTTTTAAGACTTAAATGTAAGTTTTAATGAAGATCACTAAATACAGTTCTGTCCCCTTTTGCAAAGTACTTTATTTCCTTTTTATGTTTGCAGTGGTTAGTAATATACTCAATAACACAACAGGTTTAAAAATATTGCTAACTTTAATCATAAGAAGAAAAACTTGGGATCAGGCTATGGATAGCAAGGAGGATTAAATACATATTTTAATACAATAGAATAGGAATACTTTAAACTTAATGTTTACACCATGTTTCACTAATACAGTCATTTCTTTACTGTATAATTTATCTAATAAATAAAAATTGCATATTTCAATAATTTAAAAACTTCTAATGTTAAAGTAATATATTTTAAATTTAATAAGAATTATTATACATGAACATGTATACTTTCAGTCTTCATTTGAAACACTGCTTTATTTGAAAATAAAAAACATTTATGTGGTTTTTATTTATAAAAATATCTTGGGTATCATCTTACTTTTCCCTAGGTAATTTCTTAAATTAAAATATTTTCATTATTTTTATTTTTAAAATTTATTTTAAGACAACACTGCTATCATAAACAATATTTTTTTCTCTCGGTATTTATTGAAAGGAAAAATAATAAATCTGTTGTGGTTTTCCTATTAATAATAATAGGATTTAGATGAGATTTATTTTCTCTTAAGCACTCATTTAAACGTTTTTGACATGTAATATTTTATTTTCATAATATTCATCTTAGTCTATTAGATTTAGTGTTGGCAGTGTAGCAAATAAAGTACCACACATTTAAACCATGTGTTAAAATATTTAACACTTATTGAATATATTATGTACAGTTCACTTGGTACAACACTAGTTTATTTTCCAAAAGGAGTTAGTATAGTGACAGGGGTTTAGATTTTATCATTTAACATGAGCAAAGCACTTCAAGGACAGTACTTTCCTCATAAACACAGGTGACATTAAAAAGTACACTAACGATGAATCAGAGGAGGTAGTAAGTGGATTATATGACATATGTAAATAACCCTTATATGAAGCACAATCCAAATTATCAAGTTTATTTCGAGTTCCTGAAAACAGCGTATTACCTAGGCTTATTCTTAACTGTAGATAATGAAAAAATACATTTTGTTAGTGGTGTCTATTGCTTCATGCTCCTTTATTTGCTGAAAGTAGCCCACCAGAATTGTGAGTTTGCACGGCCTCTTAAAAAATCACAAAATGTACTAAGAAAAACGAAATATTAAATAGCTTCCTCTATAATATAGATAGTCAATTTTGTATCTATAATGGAAAATATGCTTGCTTGGCAAATAACTCCACATTGCTGTAAATGGAGGGGTGAGATTTATAATAAAAGGAAATAAACCAGGGTAAGAAAACTTGTGTCAAATTTTACCATGTTCACATTGTACTTAAGGTAATCCAAGCAAATGAAAAATACCATTAGCATTTGTACCACAGAATATCATAATTCAAAAATACTGGTCTCATTTTGAGATCATATAGATCTTACTATATATTTAATACCTGATAGTTTAATGTAGGCCTTATAAAGGACTGGAAAAGGGGTTGGTCGAAAACAACATTATTATTTCTTAATTATAATTTTTATAAATGAGGAAGGAATGGATTTGATTATCAAAGTAATGATCGCATTTGGATACTTGACATACCTCAGTGAATGAATTGAGCAGATCAGTAGATTTCTCTGAATTGCCTAGATTTCAGTTACTACAGTGCAGTATGTTGGTTGACCTAAAACTTGTTTAATATGCATGTTCTGAGAATACAACTTAATATAACTTTTCCAGCCATTTGATTCAAGATTCTGATCATCGTGATAAGTGTCAGTACTAATTTTAAGCATCACAGAATAGCAAAAAAACCACTTTTCCACGAGATAAACTTCAGGATTGATTTTAGTCTTGTGGTCGACAGGGTAGTCATCCTATGGTTTATTTCCCAAGAGCCCTTACACTTAATTCCATCTAAGATTAAGAATTTAAGATATCTTCTAAAATAATAATAGAACATAGTGCATAAATTTTATTCTTGACTTATGTACATTAACAAAAAACACTTTAAAGAGAAACCACCAACAAAATTAGTTTTACTATAAATTTTATCTTTAAACAACATTTGCTAGAAAGCCTATTGGCAAAAACTAATTTAATTTTCATATACCACTGAGCATATTTCGATCTGTATCAGCCTCGATGCCTGGGACTGGCCTATAGAGATAATTCTTCCTGGAATCTTTGTTTTACCTGTGAAGAAACAAAAACATAAAGTATGGTTATTTTAATGGGAAACTAAACATTTGCTTATGCAAAATTACAGCAGTCAAATACTGTATGTTTGTATTAAGTATTAGACAAATTGCATTAAAGACGGAGTGAAAGAAAAACAGTTCAGGAGGGCTTTGAGGATGGTGAGAAAGGTATGGTGTGACCGTGTGGTTTACATAACCTCATGTGAATTTTAGAGTCGCACAGAATTTTCCCGTTAACTTGCTCCTGGCATACAGAATATGATGGATTTGACTCACTGTCATGGTGTCTTTGGTGTTTTGTAAGCTTGCTCTCTAGTGAATAATGCATTTTAGTTTTATTTTCTAGCAAGTTTCAAAAAAGTTGCTGTCTTGTTGTGGTCGTGTCATGTGCTGTCATGTATCACAATATACTTAATAAATGAAATAAATAATTTCCTAAACAGGACTCTTGAATGTATTTGCAAAGATTTTCATTTCCTTTTTTATCCCCGGGTTAGGCTAGCCATGAAGAATCTATATCTGTCATTTTTCATTACTCAGGTAATACTGGTTGTGATGATGTCACCATATTAAGGGAGAAGGATTCTGGAAAAGGTTTTCCAAAGTCATAAAAAAAATTCTTGTTTTGTTAAATTAAAATTATTTTCATGTAGCTTACAAAACTCAAAATTTTAGATTATTTACTCATTGTGATATACAAATTGGTAAAGGGACCCAAGTAGATCAAATTGGTAAGGGGTGCCCCCTGAAGACACCTAGCGGTGTCAAATGGGAAACTGAGCTTGGTGACTCCACTGTAACCTTCTAACTTTAGTGATTTTTTACACAAGATGTAGTTGTGGCTAACAAGAGAAAACCCTATCCTGTCCTATGCCACCTGCCATGGCTTCTTGCTGTGGTCATTACAGCCAATATTTTGACCTCTCAATCTTTCACTTGACTATCTAAATTGTAATTCTTGGCAACAAGGTGTTTCCTTGTCTCTGTATCAGTACTTGCTACAATGCCTGGTAGGCAGTATATATAGTAGGAAATGTTAAATAATAAAGTGATTACTCCTGACAGATAGTCATCTAGCTTTTCCTGGCATCCTAATGACAGACACTTCTACACTCTAAGACAATCCTTTACTTTAATGTACTTTTCCATTAATATTCTTCGATGTGATAACATCCATATCATGCAGATATCATGAAGCCACACAAAATTGTATTACAGATTTTTATTTTATAAATTCCCCTTGAGTTTTCATATGCTAACAGAGGATTTCACCTATGTACATTGCCCATTTCATGCCTCTCTGCTTTGTTTCATTATAATAGTACAGCTAGCCCTCCGTATTAGTGGATTCTCATCCACAAATTGTCAATCATAGATGAAATATATTTGTGGAAAAAATTGCTCCCATACGGAACATGTACAGACTTTCTTTCTAGTCCTTGTTCCTTAAACAATGTAGTATAATGGCTATTAAGATAATGTTTATATTGTGTCAGGTATTATAGTCTAGATATTCTGTAGAGTATATAGGAGGATATGAGGGGGTAATATGCAAATACTATGCCATTTTACTAAGGGACTTACGCATCTGTGGATTTTAGTATCCTGGGGAATGAAGTATCTTGGAATCAATCCCCTTCAATACTGAGGGATGACTGTTTCTGATACACACGTATCATCATACATTAAATCCTTGGGTTAATTGTAAATTAATATAATTACAATTATTATAATAATATGTAATATAAATATTTAATAATGTTAATGTAAGAAATAATATATATTTAATCATCTCTTATACTTGTATCCATCTCTTATACTAAGTCAGTGAAACTCACTTAAGCTAATGATATCCAGCAACATTTGATTAGAGTTAAAATTGTTGGGCTGAGGATGGATGTAGCTCTGTGCACTTGCTTACCATGCATGAGTCCCTGGGTTTGACTACCGGACTGCTTAAAACGATTGTTCAGCATCCTTTTCATTCTTCCTGGGCCCACACCTGCATATCAGGTGTTTTGATGAACAGGATGAAGCCAAGATGCTAGCAAGTGATAATGCTGAATGAGTTACAAAGAAAGCAGTTGTGTGTGCTTTCATGCTGATATTGAATAAGCCTAATTTATTGGACTTTAACATGCCTCAAGGTAAAGGTAAGCAGATCATATGGAACGAGTGGAAGTCTCACCATAGCTAGGTAGACCTGATATTAAAAAAGGAAAAAAAAAAAAAAAAACCCACACCCTGGCCACTGGGAATCTGAAGAGAAAGAATGGGTTGCCAATGCTAATTTGCCATAAATGTGTTTCTTTATGTGATAGCTGTACTATGGTATGCATATTCTCCTTAAATGGGTGATTCAATCAGGCAGCATGCCTGTTTCTAGCATTGCATCTTTTGAGTTAATGGGATTTTTTGTGTGTGTGTGGGTACTGGGGGTCGAACTCAGGACCTCATGTGCCAGCAGGCACCCATGCCACTGAGCGATATCACCGGCCCTTTTTTCGTATGTGGGTACCGGGAGTCGAGCTCAGGACCTCGCGCTTGCCAGGCAGGCGCTTATGCCGCTGAGCTATCTCATCGGCCCGTTAATGGGATATTTTATCTTTGGCTCAGCTTTTGGCTTTCTAGGCAGTGCAGAATAATCATTAATGGGCTGCATGGTGGGCTTTGCAGCCATTTTGTGTATTTTCATTGTTACTACTAGTCATCTTTTTTCTCTTTATAAGCGAAGAATGGAAAAAGCAAAAATAATTCCTAAGGTATTATTCCTCTTTAGTGCATGAAAAAGTGACTTCTTAGGTATTATTCATCTTTAGTGGAGGAAGAAAATCCAAAACTTTTCTTGATTAGGTTGCTTTTCTGTTTTTCCATATTAACTTCAATTAAATCATTAAGCATCCACTGATAATGTTAGTATTATATGAGGGTGGAGCTGAGAAAACAAATCTTAGAATCATTAAAGAGTAGCAATGGCATGAACTTTAGAATAGAGAAATGGAGAAACATTTTCCAAATTGTTCATAGACCAGAGAAATCCGCTTGAATACTTCATGAAAAAATGTTCTGTGGTTTAAAATATTTGGGAACATCTAGATATTTATACCAGACCAATTTTTGTAAAGCCCTTACCATATTGAGATTCTTTGAGAAGAATACATAAAATTAAAAATTTTCTAAACATATGGGATCATATCCTTCTCTGCGCACAAAAGATTGAGTAGTAAAATCATGTGATCATGTTTTGTGTATGTTACACTAAGCATTTTTAAGGCTGATCCATATTGACTATGTTACTGGAGAACTTCTTTCTCAAAGGCTACAACCTAGTCCGTGTTTTTATAATTTTTAAAATCTAAAAATAGTGCCAATGGTTCCAATGTAAAAACATTTGCAAAATTATTCAATTAATGACATTCAATCTTCATCGGAGTAATATATTCAAATTTTATTCCTTTCCTTTGTTTTCCTTCATGTTTTGCTCTGAAACTTCTAAAAAGAAGCATGTGTACAGTACTTGCATTTTAAAATATTTGCTGTCTAAAGAAGTATCACATCAAAATCATGATTCCATTTTGTTTAAATTTGTTCTCTCTAAAGAAAGGTCTGGAAATTACTTCTTTGTTGTTGTGTCTTTTTTTTTTTTTTTGTGGGTACCGGGGGGTCGACCTCAGGACCTCGCGCACCAACAGGCGCCCGTGCCGCTGAGCGATATCACCGGCCCCTTTTTCGTATGTGGGATCCGGGAGTCGAACTCGGGCCCTCGCGCTTGCAAGGCAGGCGCTTATGCCGCTGAGCCATCTCACTGGCCCTGTTGTTGTGTCTTGCATTCTAGTTACCTGCACTTCCACTTCAAATAGTCTTTCACTATTTAGCAAATATTTCTTGAATCTGTAAGTAATAGAAGATGGCCCTGACTTATTCATGTCTGCTAAGAAATTAACTAGAAGCCCATGGAGATTTATTTAGAGGGGTGCAGCAGGACCACGAAGAGCACAGTCTATGGAGGAGTGAGGCAAGCTGGGCTTCAGTTCCAGCTCTGTTACTCAGTACTTTGTCAGTGTATGTAAGTTTCATTCTGTGCTTCACGCTGCTCAATGAAAAACAGAAATAGTACTCAGTTCAGAGTCATTGTAGGTGCAAATAAGAAAATACATTCACAGAATTTCGTTTCTAGCACCAAGTGAAGACTTCACAACATTGTTATGATCTAATTTACTTAAATAAAACAATTTACTAACCATAAAAAAAAGAACATGTTGGATGGAAGAAATCTCAAGGAATTTATTCAAGTTCTAGGAAAGCATCTGTGTGTAGAATGCCTGTGATATATTTCCTCCTCAAAGATAATGTACATCAGTACTAAGTGTTCCTAAGTACTATATATATTTTTTTTACCAGAAAAATAAAGTAATAGACAATCACACACATAGATAGAAAATTATTTTAAAAATTTTAAAGGTATATGAGAAAAATTCTAATTAAAAGTGTTCAGAGAAAACCAATATCAAGCAGTTGAGACACCATCAAGAGTCAAGGACTAGCTTGATGATTAAAATATGCTTTCAAGTGTGGAAATATCTGAGTTTAAATTTGATCCTAAGACCAGTAGCTCAATGACCTTGGCCTCGTCACCTAACCTCTCTGTGCTTCAGCTTTGATCTCTAAATTGTGTTAATAATAACAATGCCTATGTGATGCGGGTGTGGAAAAGATTAAACGAATCAATACACATTACATTAATTTTCTATTGCTGTGTAACAAAGCACTATAAACCTTACAACTTAAACTTTATCAGTTTATTAAAATATGGTGGGTCAGAAGTCCTGTACCCTGTGGGTAGCTTCTTTACTTAGGGTTTCACAAGGCTGAAATCAAGGTGTCACTTCAGCTAATCACTCATTTGCTCTACTTTCAAACTCAGTCTTGCTGTTGGTGGAGTCCAACTCTTTAGGGTGCTAGGACTTAGCCGTCTATTTCCTTCTTGCTATCACCTAGGGGCTGTTTTCCACTTCAAGAAGCTTTATCCGTTTCTTGTCACGTGTGTAATCTCTTCTAACCTTACACAAATAATCTTTATCACATTGAATGCCTCCCATGCTTAGTATCTGACTGCTAGACTGATTCAAAAGATTTATGTGATTATCCCAGGCCCACTTGGATTAGCCTACCTACCAAGTCACTCATCTGTGACCTTAGTTCATATGCAAAATTCCTTTTGCCATATAACATGAACATAATCCTTGGAGTTGTATCTCACCATACTCACAGTCTTGGGGTTATATAGGGTTCAGGGCGTGTACATCAGGACACAGGTAATATCAGGGGCCGTCTTAGAATCCTGCTTGCTACATGTGTTAAGTACTAAAACAGTGCCTGGCACCAAATAAGCACTACACATGTGTTAACTGTAGTTATTATTTTGAATAGATGGCAAATTTACAAAAACAATCTTTTAAAAATAACAGTGTCACAGCATTGCCAAAGGCGTGGTGAAATCATACCCCAATGCACTATTAAGGAAATATAAATTGGCAGAACATTTCTGGCAGTCAAATTGGCAATGTGTTTGAATAACCTAATACTTCCACTTCTAAGAATTTGTCCTAAAGATATAATCAGAGATATAAAAATCTGAAAGGAGATGTTAATTATCTTGTGGTTCCTAACAAATACATGGAAAGAAACCAAGCTTTTCCATTTAGAAGTTTGGTTAAATATTGCGGCGCAGCTGTTCAGTGAAATAGTATATGGCCTTAAACACAAAATAAAAATCAAATAAAATAAAACATATGTATTTGAAAAACAATGCATGACAAAGGGATGTACGCATGTTTTAAATGGAAAAATTACAGCTTATTAAATTGTATATGTCACTTTAATCAAGTCACACACCTTGCTGGAATATGAAGTAGGCTTTTGGCAAGAACTAGTCACTTGACCAGAAAAAAACATACCTTGACAAGCCACCTCAGATGGTTACAGATCAAAATTCTGGAGAGTTCTTTTGAAGTCCCAGAATCCTTCTTGGAGTATGTGGCTTTTGCCAAGATGGGATCATCTGACAAGGGATGGGTCGTGCATGCCAGACATGGCCTCATCGTGCCCACCGACAAAACAAGGACATCATCAGAGGAGATTCTGCATCTTGCCAAGTTCTCTGCTGCTGCTATTCACACAGGGCCCCAAAGTCCATGCAGTGTGATCTGATCCAGTGCCTAGCTTTCTATCCTGACTAGGTTTCACTCTCAGCCAGGATTTTATAGTGTGATTTTTGTTTTGTGCTACCCACAATGCAAGACTTCCTGGAATACATAACAGTTACCAATGGCAAGAAGATGGAGAAATTGACAATTGTTAGGAGAACGCCTGCACATCCTAACATTTTAGCTACCTTTTAGCTCCATTTTACAGGTGAGAAATCTGAGGAAAAGGAAAATTGAGTAACTTGCTCCAGAAATCTAAATTAAGAACTGATAAAACCAGGTTTTGAAGCAACTGGCTTTTCCTTATGCCGGTGATTTCCTGGGGCTTTCCATATCTTAAAAAGCCTCCCTAGGATTCTATTCAGTGGTTAGCCTAGAATAAGTCTTACTGCAGAACATATTATTGCATTCTTATACGTGAATATAAATTAGTAGTAACTATACAGATTACTTTGTTTCTACTAAGAATTTCTTCAGCTCCAGCCTCTCAGCTTAAATTTCATAGATGCCATTTTAATTGGGGGATCCACGTATTACCACGAATTCATATTAAAATAATACTTCCCACTTACCATTCACCCCAAAAGGAAATGTATAGAACTCCATAATCATTGGAATAGCAACTTCCATAGGTCCTACAACCAGGCTAGTTCCTTGTAGTTGTTGTTCTTCTATGACTCAATTCTTTCTAAAACTTTCTGCCTAGACCTCTCAAGTCACCAAATTCATCTTTTCTCATTTAGCAATTTCCCTCCACCCTTCTCTGCATCTTGCTTCCATGTTGTACTTTTTCCTAACCCTATATTCACAAGAATGCTCAATCTACATTCACTTTTTTACATAGATATTCTTCATCTATCTCTGGCTCCAATAATTTGTTCCATTTATTTCTTATGGTGACACTGGGGATTTAACCCTGGGCCTCTTGCATGCTAAACAAGTGCTTTACCATTGAGTTATATCCCCAGCTCTGTCCCTGTTTTTGTCCTAATTCTTCTCATTTAGCTACTGTTAAGCATTCTCTGTTGATGCTTGTGTACCCCAGGCATATAATAAGTGTAGGGGAGAGGGAAGAACATAAATATATACATGTGGTTATGGAGTGTTACTACTCAATGTTTTTGAGATATGTGGGGTATTCGAGTATTTTAATTATAAAATCTCAACCGTAGAATGTTTTATTTGTAAAACTTGCCTGATAACTACAAATTAAATAGGGTTCATGAGAAGACCCATGTAATGCCTAAACATTATTTTTAGAAAATTAACTTCCATTTGTATGTAGGTCAGTGTACCCCACATTCATGCTAGTTCTTTCCTCACAAAAGCAAATTAGATTTTCTTACCTTTGTATTCTTTAAAGGTAAGAAATATCTGTGAGGAGTCTGTGGTCAATCTAGTTCTTATTACAATATCATAAATCATGCATTAAAATTAATACTTACAATTTTGTACTTTACCCTTAAGTGCTACTTCCTCTTTTGAGTTTCTAGGTTTATACAAAGTTACTAAACTGTTGTTCTAAATATTTTAATTCAAAATATAATTATGCTATATCTTTGTCCATAATAAAATACATAGTCTAGTTAGCTTACAAGCAACAGAAATTTCTCGCATTTTAGAGGGTAGAAGTTCAAGGTTCAGTGTCTAGGAAGGTCTGCTTTCTGGTTCATAGACAGCCATCTTCTTGCTATAACCTCACATGGCAGAAGGGAAACTAGCAGATTCAGTGTCTGATGAGGGTCTACTCTCTAGACATTCATCTTTTCATTTAACCTCACAGCAGAATGATGAAGGATGTCTTTTGGGGACTCTTAGAAAGCACTAATTTACTCTCATGATTTAATCATCTTCCTAAATCTCCACTTCGTAATTCCATCATCTTAGGTGGTAGGATTTCAATATATGCATTTTAGAGGAACACGATCATTCACACTCTGGTAGTCTATTTGATAAACCTGCAGATTGTAACTATTTTCATATTAGAAGTACTAGTAAAAAAATTATGTACCTCTCAAGAAGAATTACTGTACACAGGATCAGCAACATTTGGAGCTAGGAAACACGAGAGTTCGTTAGGAAACATTGAAGTAGGATGCAGAAACCTCTGACTGCTGACAAATACATAGCAAATATTGCAATTTTTGGTGCTAGGAAGTATATGTCAAGTCACTTGTATTTCCCTCTGATAAGTTTCTTCCAGCCATGTGCTCTCAAAAACAGGATTTTGAGTTAGAGGATGATATTTAATATTGTTTAGGATCATTTTCACTTGACTATGTGGTCAGGACACACTCAAAAGAGAGCACTTAAGATAACTACCTTCTCCCTTAGTTATCCTCCTTTCCTACCTACTACAGCAGACCTCTGCACTGGAGTTGTGTCTTCGTCTCTCTCACAACTTACTTTGTCCTGTATGATCTTGCTTCTGTTGTCATGGAAATAATTATCATGTGGCAGTTTCAGTAATACAACTTAGAGTGCATTGAAATGGAATCAGATTGGTGAAAACAAGGTAGAATGAAAATCTTTCTGAGTCTATGGGGCTTCTCTTCCACTGTATTTTTGTGTTTACTCAGATATCTAATAATATAGTTCGGTTTTTCTCTAATGACTTTGAACAAGAATCTTCAGAGCCTTGAGGGCCAAGTAATATAAATATGAATACATCTAAAAAAGAGACATAAATTATTTGCATTTATTTCATATCAAAGAGATTAAACACTTTTTAGTGGAATAATTCTAGATAGTTTCCTACAACTAAGGTACAAGGTTTGTTAAAATCTCTACAGCAGCTTTCAGTCTTTCCAAGCTTTGCTATAACACTTCTAAAATCTCTGCAAGTCACTGAAGATAAAAGTTCCTTTAAGTAAATAAAAATTACATTAGACTTCTAAGAGAGTTTTTAAGCTACAAAACACTTGGCTTTCAATGAAACAAGTCAACTCAGACCCAAAGTCCTATAATTCCTGCAGAAGCAGGTAGTGATTTTGTATTTGAGTTTTTATAAATCTTTAATATATAAATTTACAGAAGTTGGTGGGTAACATAACTCTGCTTCCAATCCACAAATAAATCCATGAAAATGACTACCACCATACACTGCCTTTTTTTTTTTTTTTGTGGGTACTGGGGGGTCGACCTCAGGACCTCGTGTGCCAACAGGCACCCATGCCACTGAGCGATATCACCGGCCCTTTTTTCGTATGTGGGATCCGGGAGTCGAACTCGGGCCCTCGCGCTTGCAAGGCAGGCGCTTACGCCGCTGAGCCATCTCACCGGCCCTACACTGCCTTTTTGTTACCAAATTAAAAGAAATATTTCTTTAGGGTGATAAAGGAAAGCTTACTTTTTTGTTACCAATTTTATTTGCCAAACAGTATATAAAGATCTACAAGGTTAACAAGTCTAGTCCTGCTGGAAATCTAGCAAGTGAGATATCTTTACCATACCAAACAATTGGTAAATCTAGAGACCAGAGATGGTCCTAGGAAAAAAATAAAAAAGTAATCAAATTGCTTTAGGAAGCACTTTTGACCTCTCTCCCCTTCTAACTTCTTCCTAAGTCTCCTCTGCCCCTTAAGGGAGCCATTGCCTTTTGCAGGTAAGGCTTTCTGACTTTAGCTACTGATTTGAGTCACTAAGTCCTCTTTAGGTATTTTCTTAATACTAGACCTTTGTCTTTTTCCATCAAATGTACTTTCCCTTAACTATAAAACCTCTGTTTTCCTATGAAATAAGAAGATAATGAATAGTCCTTTAAAAATATGAGCAAGATCAATACTATACCAATTAAAGCCCACAGAGGTTTCTATCTTGCAGAGAAGTGGCCGAAGTCCTTAAGGGTACTACCCAATGTAACCCTGGGCACCTGTCTGACCTTATCAACTGCTGTGCCCCTCGCAAGGCCTTGGCACACAGCATTCCTTTGTCTGGGACCACTCTTTCTTCAGAAGTCCACTCCACTGGCTCCATCATCTCCTCCAAGTCTACCTCCTCACAGTGACATTAGCTCACCAATCAAATAAAAATGTTTTTTCTATATGGGAGCCTATACTCATTACATCATTTAATGCCATAGCACTTATGTCCATGTGACGTACTATACATTTAATTTTTTATTGGTTTATTGTTTGTCTACACCTCCTCCAATAAATTCTAGTAAGTGAGCATTGTTTAGTATATTGCTTTTATAGCATTCTCCAGCATCTAATATAGTCACGAGAATATGCAAGAAGCTCAATAGCTATTTACTGAATAAATAATGAAAGGCCTCATTAAAAATGCAGTCAAAAACTCCTCTTCTGTAGCATGGTATAAGTGACCGGTGAGAACACTCAGAATGCCTGGGAAAGTAAACAACAACAAAAACGAGTCACAGTGCTCAGGGGTGAGGCTGGCAGGATACTAGTAGATAAAGGCAGATGTGTGTGTGCTAGCTGGGGACATGAGGAAACAAAAAATGCAGAAATAGAGGAAGCCAGTAAGCAGAAAGACCTAGAGCAGAAGTGTCTCAAGGAAGTATAGCCACCAAAACTGAGGGAGAACATGTGAGGAGCAGAAGGAATGTGCCAGTCTCAAAGCTACTCCTTTTTTAAAAAAAGACTACTCTAGTTAGACTTGGTCCTTATTACCCAAAATGCATGGCTAGAACTGCCATGTTGGTGTTTGTTGGTTTAAAATGTTATCTCTCCTTGGCAGCGTATGGTATACAGGTGTTTTGGATTTTGTTTTATTGTAAAATAAGTTGGTTCCCCCAGTTGATGCATCTCATATGAAAATCATTTCAGGCAGTGTGTTGAGTTGATGGGGAAGAGAATGTTTTGATTTTTTACTCTGTTAAATCCTCCAAATCACAGATATAAACCATTCTTGTCTATCTTGTAAAGCCAGTCGGGATTTAAATTATAACATAATACAAAATTGCTACTTTAAATTTGAAAGCAAATTTAATAAAGAAAAGCATCCCTTAATGCTATAAAGGACAGCTCTGAATACATGTGGGGCATTGCCCAATTTAGAGGGGATTTAACTGGGGGGGGGGGAATGGAGCTAAAATGACCAGTGTAGCCACTCCAGTCTTTGCCCTGGATATGCATTTTCTCATTCACCACAGTTCACACTATGTACTACCTCCTTGATAGTACTAAGCACTATCTCCTTGATTATGAAGCCATTTATTTTTGTGCTTATAGTATAATTTAAAAGTATTCTTGGTACCTTTGTCACAAATAATAGACAAAAAAGAAGACTAAGAGGACTTCGTGATTTTATAACCTCTGACCTTATTTACTCACCAAGGTTTCTTGCACCTGCAAGAATTTGTGTTTTTGCAATCCTTGATATTGTTCACTGTTTCTGTAGAGCTGTGAAGAAATTTTTCCTCTCAGAGTTCAATGATTCATCTCACTTGACACTAACAATATTTTTAAAAAAATGCATCAGGCTACATCTGACTGACTTTTACTGATCATATTGATGCAGGTAGTGAAGAGGCTTAAACTAACGTTTTATCCAGCAAAAGATTTGGGGACTATGGCTTGTCATGCATAAAATCTATTCAGCCAACCTTCTTGGCATACGACTGGAGTATTCCCTATAGCTCAGCTGAATTGACTGGAAACATGATAAGGCATCTAAATTCTGCAGGTAGAGCCTTTCCTAGCAACCAATTTGATTTTTGATGGACAATGAGCCCCGGGAAAGAAGATGCCTTTGTACCTGAGAAAAAAAGAAATCCCCAGCAAGATAGACATACCCTAATCAGTATGCTCTGGGTATGACAGTATGCAAGTGAGTGATCTATTTTGTTCTGAACTCTGCCCCTGTCAATGACAGTACACGATTTACCAGAACAAATCAAATAAATGTATTTAATTCTTGTTTTGACATTTCAAAACACTGGACTGTATTTCCTTATGCACTCTATTCCACATCCTTAATTTTGATTTTTGTCTTAAAAGACACTGTTGCCAGAATGAAAATGAAAATTAGCATAAACCAGGGTAGGATTGGTCTCTGTGCTTTCCAACATGATAGGGAGAATAGTTTCTGCAGAAATTTATAGTGCAGTTAGTGTGTTTCAAACAAGTACTGTCCTTAAAAAGACTTTGTAAGACCTTGACTATGCAATCAGCAGTCAACTATTTCAATGCTCCGTTGCTCCCTTTCCCGTTACAGGTCCATGTGACAGCACTGCAGCGATGAGTGGAATCTTAAAAGAGAAAGTTTGAAGAAGTCGACAGCTTCTCAACCTGCCCTTTTGTGTGGGAATCAGATGATGAAGTTTTTAGCTGTGACAGTGCTGAGCGTGTTGACAGTGTCTGTCTGTCCACATCTAATCATTTTACCAGTGAGTATCTGAAACTGTGTTTTGTGTTGTGCTATAAATTGTACTGTATTGATTCTCCCATATCAAACATATTTGCAAATGTCATTTTAGTTAATTAGACCTCAGCCATATACTTTCATTCATACTTATGGAATGAGTATATAGGAGGCCAAATAGAGTCCAATAAAAGTAAACAGATAGCAGCTGAAAACAATTTAACATGCATCTTCAGCTTTCTGAAATAGGTCCCCTTTGGAAATATAATCAATTGAGCCCTTTCAAGCATCTCCTGTTGGTCAATAAATTGTGGAATATTTGCAGTGCTGAGCACAGCATGTTCACTTCCTAAGTATGAAAATGATTTTTTTTTTGTCCTGTTGCTGATTGAATCCAGAGCCTCACACATGCCAAGCTAACACTCTACTACTAACCCACATTCCCATTTCTGAGAAAATAATTTTAGTTTTTAAGAGAATGTTGCTGAAATTTGACCCTGAAAGCTCTGAAATGTCTTCGTTGTTTGGACACATGTGAAACTCAGATGCAAGTCCAGGTTCAGGAGCTACAGCAGCTCTCTTCACACACAGACTCCTGAGTAACTCATACGAACAACTCATTCAGCCTAGTACGACATGCTCTAATTTATAATTCTAAATTGCACTCCTTGTAAAAGATGCACATGTAAAGGTTTGAAACAGGTGAACCTGTTCCTACAGCTGTGTGAATTCCACCCCAATCATTAAGGGAAGATTGATCTCAAAATAAATTTTAGAAGAGTTACCGTGTAATACAAAATAAGTAAAATCAATGAAATTCCGTAACTTCACCCACCTCTAATGAGATGATGAGTAGAAACTTCTCTTTAAAGTTGCATTCTGTAAATTAGATAAAAAATTAATCCACACAAAGGAATATAATTCGAGAGATATTACTTTCACAGTCATTTTACTTTTATCCTGCAATTTTTTGAGGATATTTTCATTTGGAGATTTTAAACTGAACAAAATACACCTTTATTTATTTTTTCGTGGGTACCGGGGGTCGACTTCAGGACCTCGCACACCAGCAGGCGCCCATGCCGCTGAGCAATATCACCGGCCCTTTTTCCATGTGTGGGTTCTGGGAGTAGAACTCGGGCCCTTATGCTTGCCAGGCAGGCACTTACGCCGCTGAACCATCTCATCAGCCCCTAAACACCCTTTTAAAATGCACACTAGGGCCAAAATCCCCTTTTAAAATGCACACTAGAGCCAAAACACCCTTTTAAAATGTACACTAGGGCCTGTGAGATGGCTCAGCGGCGTAAGCGCCTGCCTGGCAAGAGCGAGGGCCCGAGTTCGACTCCCGGAACCTACATAGGAAAAAAGGGCTGGTGATATCGCTCAGTGGCATGGGCACCTGCTGGTGCACGAGGTCCTGAGGTCGACCCCCGCTACCCACAAAAAAAAAATGCACACTAAAGTTAGTACAATGTGACTCTGTTGCCCTTAAAATTCCATTTTTATCCTTCTTTCTTCTCTCTCAAGTATTCAAAATTATCTTTGGTACTCATGAATAATTCTTCATCACTATTAGAACAATTCAAAATTCAAAATAGATGAAATTTTGTAAGAGATTTTAGCCTTAGAATTATTTATCTCTTGAGGAACATAGAACTTTTTAAATGAAATTGTAGAATGTCTAAAAAAGTGAGGATGAGATAAAGAAAAACTTAAGAAATGAAGAAAATAATGGTTATTTTGAAGATAAGATTCTTCAGTTACATGAAATTATTGCCCAACAGTGGATTTTGGGGAAGATATAAATTTTATTTGAGATTTGGTTATAGCCTTTTCACACCCTCTTCTAAGTGATTATAACCGTGTGTGTGTGTGTGTGTGTGTGTGTGTGAGTGTGTGGTGGGCGTCAATGTCGTCTTTTGCATCTTCCTGTCTGCCATAGTGCCTAAAAAAGCTATAGAGCTTTTCACGATATTTAGAATTTTTTTCTGAACAAATAGATTAATTTCAGACAGTTTTTAAAATCTGGAAAGAATGCGTCCACTGGGTATTGTTATCTTTAAGAAAGGAGCAGTATACATTTAAATTCATGATCCTCAGGAGCACTCGAATAATTCCCTTTCCACATGTGTTGGAGAGTCCTTTTCTAAGCCCTGGAATACAGCAAGAGCTGCCTAGCATTTCTAATTGTTTTTCCTTTTTAACCACTCTACGAAACATCATCAGTCTAAGACCCTATTTCTCAAATTACCACCTCGTCCAGTACTAGAGTGCGGCATTTTCCACACCTTCGTGATTTACTTTTTTTTTTTTTTTTCCCAAATCTCCAGAATGCTTTCAGCTTTCTTGGTGGCTATGCCTCTCCTAAAGTTACAAATTGGTTCTCTTCTAGAAAAATCAATTTCAGGACTTCTCTATGCAAGACATCTATTGATTTCTATAGCTTGTGAGTTCACGAAGTGCCTATAATGTTCATTTAAACACCATCAGGTCTTACAATGGTGGCTCAAGATGCTTTCCATGTGAAAGTGATGTTTTGGTGCCTTGGGAGAGTTTGAAAAAATATAGGTCAGGCAGTTGTTCTGAGCACCTGAACAATTCTATGGAAGAGTAAAAGTTCCAGTGGAGAGGGTTTTTACTTTTTAATGACTATTTTGATATGTGGGTGTAAGTATTTTGTTTCACTGTAATTGCTATAGTCTATAGAGAAGATGCGTATCCAGTGCAGTCAGAGGAGAAATCTTAGGCAGCTGCAAAGTGCAATGATATGTTTTTCCAGCAGTGCTCTTAATGTGCTTTTCTTTGCGAATTTCCAAGGGTTTTAAGGGAAACATTTGCTGGTGCTCCTCTGTGAAGGAATGGAGGCCTGCATCACAGAGCAACTTGTAACTGAATGTGTGATTGGAGCTGAGATGGGGATAAACAGTGGCGAGGAATAGGAAGAGATGGAAACTGTGACGCAGAGAGGACTTTCTCATGCTATGGGCTACTCTTAGCTTACTTGTACAAAAAGCTAACAAGGTTAATTCATAACAATTAGTAATACTTAATGAATTATTTTGAAAAGCTGGGCAAATTGAAGAAGAAAACCCATGTTACATACAAATCCCATGCTTTGTATATAACAGAGTAAGACAAAAACAACAATAGTCATGTATCATTTATAGTTCAAAGGATGTTAGAAATAGCAGAGCCTTTGAGAACATCTAGGCTGACTCCCTTCTTTTGCAGATCTGGAGACTAAGGCCCAAGGGAGATTTGATAAGAATCAAAATAGGAGTTGGTGGCAAAGGACTTTGAAGTAGATCCCTACCTTTTTACTAGACCGTGCTGCCGATGGTCCAGTTGTGTGCTTGACCAATAAATACAGTAGAAGGACCCCAGTCATCAAGAAAAACACATGGCTGTATCTTTTGTGCCAGATGCACTTAGAAATAGAATGAATCTGTTTTTTGGTAAAGGTAAATGGTATCTTCTCTCTTGTTGGCTTTGGGGGATTTTTTTTTTTTTTCCAGTTGTTTCTGGTGAAAGTGCTAGCATGTCCTCGCTGCAGCATCAGTGATGAATTTATGGACAAACTCAATGAGCTAAAGGAAACAGTTGACAGAGAATTATATTTCAGTGTGAAAGAACATTTCATTTTCCTTTTTATAAGTAAGTGACAGGGCAGACTATTGAGAATTTCCTTGTATGTCACTGACATTGATGGAAGTATCTTACAGCAAACATGTTGTTTTACATTTGCATGAACAAAATTGGTTAGGCTTGGTGACATAATGTTACTTGTGATAATGTGGAAGTGTTATAGTAAAAAGCCAGTGAAATGAAATATGCAGCATGAATCTTTAACAGCTAACAAATCAAGGTTGTTTCATTTACTTTCAAAGTAAACACTTTTGTACATTTCACTTTTGCCAGACAGGTAAATAGGCATCTTGGACCCCCTGAAAAAAAGTGATAATAACATCTTTCTATCCCTCGAACTGCAGGGCCTTGCATTACTTGTTCAATAATTCAAGAATTCAGAAACCTACTTACCTTGCATTTCAATTGGACTCACTTAGTCACAGCTTCTGATTGAATGGAGTAATTATATTCCATTTTGCTGGCTTGGCGCAGAGTAGGCTTTTGTACTTATTTGTTTAGAGCCCTGAAAAATATTTATATTTGGCTCTAAACTTAAAAGCACGATTGAACTGAATTTCAAATGAAATTTTATGTTTCTATAACAATAAATGTAGAATAAACCCAGTTGTTGTGGTTTTAACTCTCAGCTGGCTATCATGAAAAGCTACATATAAAGGTAGTCCTATGGTTTAAATGGTATTGTCTCTCATCTCATTCAAAGGATAAGACTTTATTAGCATGTGATCTAAAATTCATTGTAGAAAATCTCCAAATTTCCCAAAACTATTATTTACTCATGATGCTTATAGGTGGAATTAATACTGTAGCTATATTTTATTAAAAGCATAACCATTAAAATTGCTATTAAATACTAAAGATACTATAGTCTCATTAGTGATCAAAGTATTTTCATCTGACAATATGATTTATTTACAAATGAATCTTATTTTCATTTTATAAACCTCTTTAAAAAGAATCACACCTTTCCTTTGGGGTTCGTCTGAGAGTGGTCACAGGTGAGAGTTGGTCACAGTGATTGCCCAACTGCAAGAAAAATGGATCCAAAGAATTTAGATGATTAAAATTCTACTAAGCATCTTCACAGTACCATAATACTCTGGCTTGGTTTGAATATCAGAGACTGACTAGCTTTATCCTTGCTGTCTGTGATGATGACAATGAAATCAGTGCTTGAAGCAAATGTCCTTGTGTTTCTCAAAAGACTTTAACATACATTGTGCAGATCTGGCATTCTGATGCTTTCTGACAGCTTGAGGGAAGTATGTTTGTGTGCACGTGAATGCAGGAAGGGATTAAACCTGGCTCTGTCTAGAAATCAAAAGCCAGTTGTGATATTTGAATAGGCTACAATATTCAACCCTTTCACTCTGGGAAGTACATGTTTGTATGTTAAAAATACATTTTTTTCTTTTGTGTGAGGAGTTTGAGAATAAACAGAATATTTTAGGGCTTCAGAATTATTGTACCATATATTTTACATGCTCGGTTACAATGATCTGGCATAAGTGAAAACACGTAAGTCTCAGATTTGCTGAATTCCATTGAGAGTTGATTGAAGGTTATAAGTATAATTTTTTAATGTGATGAAGAAGGAGCAAGCATAAGAAATACAATAGAAGATAAACATTTGCTTTTTTAAACAGAGAGCAACACAAAAACTTAGGCATTTTCTTTTAATAATATCTAATTTTGAGGCAGGAAAATATATGCAGTGATTTATAATTGAAATAGAATCTCGGTTTGTTGCATTTGCTTTTAACTTATCTCAGAAATGTAACAATGGAATGATAACCAAGGTTGATTCATATACTTTACAATTCTAGGAATTTGAATAAAATTTTTGGAGATGATTTATGTATTAATTATTTAATCACTTTAAGGTGCTTATGTATACCTTAATAAACACCATCCAACCCCCTCCAAAAAAAGAAACCACCAAACACTGAAAACAATTTCCAAAACACTGTGAAAGCTGGTAAAGGATTACTAGACAGTGTAGTAAAAGTACTAGACATTTCTGTAGTGGATCCTACTAGTGGTGGTTAAACTAGGTATTTCTATGGTAGAAATCATTCATAGTGGGTCCTATTAATTGTGCCATGTAACAACCTTAAATGCATAAATTACTATACATTTTTATGCCATAAGTGGATGATAATTTTAGAAATACAGAAAGATGAAAAATGTACACAATACAGTTTTAAATCAAATTAATAAAATAGTTTTAAAGCAATACCTATATTTCATCTTGAAATTTATTGATGCTTACAACTTATATATTTTTGAAAACATATGCAGTCTAAGTCTTAATGTCAGAAATAATTCTATCTTTAAGGATTTTGGTTTGGAAGAAATAATGAAAATAAAATTTAAACATGGTTAACTTTTTACAGTAAAGTTAGTCCTACTTCATGAATCCCCTAAAAATATTGTCCATTGACTTTTTTTTGCTATGTCAGATCTGACTTTCTGTAGTTTGCTGTTTCTATGGCAATTTCCACTTTGGCTTGGAGGAAGCAGTACAAATTTCAGATTCATTTACATTTTTAGATATATATTTCAAGAATTCTTTCCTTACAAAACATAAATACATAACATACATTATTTATTTTAAAAGCTGTGTAAAATATTTTAAGCCTTAAGGATGATTTTTGTAATATTTTTAAGGTGAAAATTGTATAAAATCTATTACTATGCCATTGGTTAAATAATCTCTGCAAAACCCAGAAAATGCATGGCCATGTGACTGATGAAAACAACTGAGTAAATGTATATACTGATACTAAAATATATTCACATTACTAAATGAGTTTACAAAATTGTATTTGTTTCATCAATTTTGTGAAATCTCATATATCATTTATGAATATAATAAGATCAAGAAACAAAAAAGAAAAACTTATTTTCTACAGAAATAGAATAAATCTTTAAAGGAAGTTTTATCTACATGATGAAATCATAGGTGATTTTATTACCTACATAATTTCTCTATTATCTATTATGTTTTAGCCTAACAAGATTTGTTGTGTTCATTCATTATAATGGCTTTCTAGAATTTTTTACCAATATGATTACTGCTTATAGATAAATCATAGAAAAAATACTTAGAGGTTGATATCTTATTTCAAAATGTTTCATTTTAATTGCCCTCCATAAAAGTTCAACAATTTATGTGGCCACTTCTAACATTTGAGTGTCTGTTTCCTGAAAGCTTTGACAAAACTGACTTGGTAACTTTTTCTCTATTTCCCTATTTCTCTGTCTCTCGGTCTCTCTGTCTCTCTCTGTATATTATATACATATGTGTATGTGTATATACAGGACATGCATAAACACACACATATAAATACATTGACTAGTAAGATGATATTCCATTGGTATTATCTATTCCATTGGTATTAGTTGTGTTTAGTATGTGTATATATTTTTTCCATAAATTACCTACATAGTTTTTTTTATTATTTTGGTGATTTTCTTTTTCCTTGCTTTGTCATTTTAAAGATTAGTTACTTGATGAATGTAGACACAATATCTTTCCTATTTATTCATTTGGCTTTTCACTCTGTTTATGTTTGCCATACAAATGTATTTATACAGTCAAATATACCATAGATTTAGCTTCTAGGAAATGCTTAAGCAGAATTTTTCTGTTTGCAAATTAATTACACACAAATAATTTCCCCTATCAATTCCATCAATTTCTATATATGCTTAAATGTTTAGTCTATTTGAAAATTATGTTGGACTATTCCAGAAACTGAAAGATGACTTACCAGTTTTTCTAAGATCATACTTGAATAATACAGCATTTTCTGTTCGTTTGTAATTCTGTCCTATACTACATTCTTATACAGAGTATGTTTTCTTCCTATTTCATGACCTAGGCAATTTTTCAAACCAACACTATCTTATTATGGCTCTGTACTGTTTTGTTATCTCACACAGGAGTTCCCAGTTTTCTCTAACCCACCACCATGAGCAGAAGCACAACACACTACCCTACTCTAAAGATTCGTAAATTATTCTCACATGATTATTATTTAAATTTTGAAATATTCTTCAATTACCAAAGAAACCATTGCTATGTTATTGGAACTACATTAAATCTAAAGATTGACTTTGATCATACACCATATGGACATCTTTAAAATACTATCTTTCCATTCCAGAAATATTAGAAAACTTTCCCTTTTTTCTTTCTTTCTTTCTTTTTTTTTTTTTTTGTGGGTACCAAGGGTCGACCTCAGTACCTCGCTCACCAGCAGGCGCCCATGCCGCTGAGCGATATCACCAGCCCTTTTTTCATATGTGGCTTCCGGGAGTCGAACTCGGGCACTTGCACTTGCCAGGCAGGCACTTACGCTGCTGAGCCATCTCACCAGCCCCCATTTTTCTAAATTCAGTACTGGGGATTAAACCCAGGGCTCTTGCCCTGAGCTATATCCCTGGCCTATTTTTAATTTTAATTTTTTTTTTAATTTTGAGGTGGAGTTTTGCTAAATTTCTACATTGCCTAGACTAGGCATGAACTTGATCCTCCTGCCTCAGCCTTCCAGAGTGCTAGGATTACAGGTATGAACCACCATGTCCAGCTTACTATTTTTTAAAAAATAAAAATGCTGCCAATGGTTCCCTTTTAATTTGGCACACAATATATTTTATCCTACATTAATAAGGCATCCTTTCACTAAGAGTTTTTAATTAATAATGAATATAAAGCTATATCAAATTCTTTACCTGTACATTTTAAATAATCCTATTTTAATCTATTAATGTTGATGAACTGAAAATATTTTCCTCATATAAAACTGTTGTTGTCTTTGACACTGTTTCATCACAGAGTAATTTCTTTAATCTCATATAACAATCTAATTTGAGCCAGCAATATATGTGCATTAAGGAACCTTTAAAATGTTACTTTAACATGCATTTCAAAATATATTTCAAAATACAATTCAAATTTGCACACACACAATGACAGAATTGAAATGATTCAAGAAACACTGGGAGGGCCCGTGAGATGGCTCAGTGGCATAAGCGCCTGCCTGGCAAGTGCAAGGGCCTGAGTTCGACTCCCGGAACCCACATAAAGGGAAAAAAGGGCCGGTGATATCGCTCAGCGGCATGGGTGCCTGCTGGCAAGTGCAAGGTCCTGAGGTTGACCCCCGGTACCCACAAAAAAAAAAAAAAAAAAGAAAGAAAGAAACACTGAGAATAATGCTTTGGGGTTGAACTTTTGAATGTCTTTGAAGCATCATTCTAAATAATCCTGAGAAAGCAACCTACAAGGTGAATAAAGGTGATGATCATGTTGAGAATTATTCTGAAGTTACAGATGAGGAAACTGAGAAACCAAGAGGATAATAATTTAAGCTCATATAATTTAAAAGTGATGAAGTTGGGATTTAACACCAGTTTAAACTCCATAGCCCACAGCCCTAGCCAATGCAGCATGGTACCATATATGCTATAAACTCTTCAAGAAGATAAAAATAATTATCCTACTTTTAGGTCATGTGACAGGCAAGTGTATTAAAATCCTTCAAGAGGAAGAAAGCTTCCTGCATTAAATACAAGTGGCCCTTGAGCTCTCATCTATATTAGTATTAATTAGAATAAAATAAAAATACCACTGAAAAAGTGATTGAGATTCTGATCAAGTTTAACCCATCTGTGCTGATTGCCACTGAAATTAGTTTTTTTAATGCTAAAATTCATGTCTTCGCCTTTAGTACCTCTGGTGACTGAAGGGATATAAATTAATCACACAGGCATTTAGACTCTGTTCATAAGAGAATTATTGGGGCACACCAACCATCAAGAAATCAAGCAATAACAAATGCTGGTGAGGCTGCAGGGAGAAAGAACCCTTCTTCATTGTGTGTTGGTGGGACTGTAAACTGTTACAATCACTGTAGAAATCAGCGTGGAGATTCCTCAAAAAACTAAAAATATAAGCCAGGTATGGTGGCACATGCCCATAATCCCAGCACTCTGGAGGCTGAGGCAGGAGGATTGCTGTGAGTTGGGGGCCAACCTGAACTATAGAGCGAGACCCTGTCTCAAAAAAAAAAAAAAGTTCCAAAAAACTAAAATTATAATGTATACCCATCTTTATAGCAGCACAACTCATAATAGCTAAATCTTGGAAACATCCTAGATAAATGGATGGAGAAAATGTGGTATCTATACACAATGGAGTACTACTCTCCCATAAATAGATGATCTTGAGGTATTTGTAGGAAAATGGATGCACTATGAAACCATAATGTTAAGTAAATCAGACATACAAGCTTGAACATCACATGGTTTCCCCTAAATGAAAAAGTTAATATATAAGTAAAGTATGAACTGAAAGACAGGTAATAGAGAAACAAGAAAAAAAGAGAGAAAAAAGATATTGCTGCTGTTGGTTTCTAGTTTCACTCCAATATGGTGTGAGAGCTGACTTTGCAGGATTCTCATTTCTTAGGATATGTTAAGGTTTTTATTATTGCTTTGCACACAGTCTATTTTGAATAAAAAATTTTACCAGAATAGGAAAATTTATGATGATAAAGAATAGCTCAGTGGTTGCCTAGATTTAGCAGGGAGGGATTAGGAGACGATAGCTAGTGGGTAGAGTGTTTTACTTTGGGATAATAAAAATGATATAAATTTGATTGTAGTCATGGTTGTACAATTCTAATAATATACTAAAATCTACTGAATCATACACTTTAAGTTTGTAAATTGTATAGTGTGCAAATTTTAGTTCAATAAAGCTGTTATATTATTTTAAAGACTACATTATAAATGTATTACAGATAGATTGGAAAGTGTATCTCGGCCTAAAGAGTTTATAGTCTAATTGAGAACTTCAGACTCATAGACATGAAATCATGCTAAAAATACAATTTTTATCTGGTTCATCGTGTAGACTGTAGAAAAATTAACTCCTATGTCATGGAAGAGATCTGGAGAGAGTATGTCTTTCAATGGAGATGGGTTTTTAAAGAATTTGAGGGTTATAGTTCATTCTTCAAACAAAAGTATTTACTGATAAGATCTGACTTTCAATTTTAGGTAGCCAAAATTAACAAACAAAAACTGCTAACCAACTTTATATGGCCATGAATTTTTATAAAGCAAAACCCATTGATTTTTACTTTTTATGTAACTGGGAAAGTTAAGACAATGCTTGAAGTGAAAGAAGCATGTGATAGAAACATTAGTGTTCAGAGCAAATGGACAAATACCTAAAGCGGCTGATTGGGCCTCCTTTTCCTTTTGTTGCTGATGGATTAAATAATAAATCATCCACTTTATTTTCTAAAAAGTTGTTCTTCATGTGTCGAGATAGAATAAAAGCGGACAAAACTATTCTGTTTAGTATCTCACATTCTCTAGCTGCAGAATAACTTTAGATCCACTTTTTGTGGCGAATTTTTGGTTTGATACTTTTCTGTTTGTGGTGAATTTTTTATTTGATAGCCTCCATATGGCATCGATCTGCCTTCTTTTTGTAGTCTGTTCACCAGACATGAATCAAAGAAAACAAATGGCTCTTTTGTCTTAAAAGACTGAGAGAAATTACCTTTCTAGACTGTATTTTTTTAATTTAAGTTCCTTAGTTAAGATAAAAGAGAGGAAAAGAACTCATTGAGTCCTGTGGACAACCAAGACCAGTCAACATGAACACATTTCATTTAATTTCTCTTATTGGTAATACATAACTAAATGCATTCTTTAATTTCATTTCTTTTAGTCATAATACTTAGTGTTTGTCCTGGCAAAACTTTAAAAAATTGAACATTAATGGTCATGTTTATATTAGTTAAGATTTTTTATTGCAAGTGAGAAAAGCCCTATATAATATGATTGAAACAAAAAAGGAGTATCTTAGCTCATGTCACTGTGACTGACAGAAGCGAGGTCACATCATGCAAAATGGATTTGGGACTCAAATAGCAACCTCAGCACTCTCCCTGTCCATTAGGACTTGGTTTTCCTTTCACTGTGGGAGGACCTCATTTATATACTCTCTACATGCAGCAGTAATCCTACCGCATATAGAATTATGGGCTTTCCAGATGATCTGTGCCTATAGATACATGCATCCTCCTAGCACTGTGTTCTTGAAGTCAGGAAGGCTTATCTTCCTCTCCTTGCTCTGATAGTTCAGATTTTAAGGATTAACCCAGTTCATCAGTAATATATTCATCTGTTCTCAGACCCAGTCTCTGCTCTTCTGTGAAATGTGTTCTCTAAATTCTAGGCCTAGTAGTTTACCTACTGAGTTCAACAAATAGGAGGCACTGGGTGGGACAGTGAAAGCCAGGGGGAAAGGATGCACCAGAATATTCTCACTCACTCAGCCTTGTTAAGTGCACTGCATTTCCTCCATAGGCTACTCCGTGCTCTCTGGTCAGGTTATCGTGATTTGCAGCCCCTATGCAGCACCTTCCCCAGGGATCTGGCTGCCACCATACAACAACTGGTATCCTAGTTTGGGCCTATAGCCTGAGGGGTGGGGCATCTTCTTACTGTTGCTAACTACCCTGTTTTTTTTTTTTTTTTTTCCTTTTTCTGTTTTATTTGGCATCTCAGCTGTTTCATAACCTTGTAACTAGCTCCCTTTATGAAATTCCTTCCATTTGACTGTAAGCATCGACTACATTTTCTGAAGTGGACCCTGACTGATAACCTTAGCGTGATTGGTTCACTGCACCAATCACTTCGCCCAAGGGGTGGAGTGCTTTCACTGGCTGTCTCTAATTCATTTCCCCAGTCTGCGTTAGTGAGGAAGGAGACCTAAATATCTTTCAAGACAAGAAGTAGGAGAAAGGGCCGGTGAGATGGCTCAGCGGCGTAAGCGCCTGCCTTGCAAGCGCGAGGGCCCGAGTTCGACTCCCGGATCCCACATACGAAAAAGGGGCCGGTGATATCGCTCAGCGGCACGGGTGCCTGTTGGCGCGCGAGGTCCTGAGGTTGACCCCCCGGTACCCACAAAAAAAAAAAAAAAAAAAGAAGTAGGAGAAAGAAAAACATGTTGGATCACCAATACCAGTGAGTCCCCTAATAGTAATTGATTTTGGTCCCATAGTTAATAATCATGAAAAAGATCTGAAGCAAATATTTTAAAAATAGAACTGTGCAATAAATTCATTTATAAGTGAATAGTGGAAATATATCAATTGCATTGACATTTATTAATATCCTATCATAGCCTGTCCTTTTTGTTTGGAGGAAATCTAATAGTATATTAAGAATCTGTTGTGAGTCACATGTATTTAGATGCCTAACTTTTTACTACAAAGTGTAAAATGCAAATTCATACATCCATTTGGCAGATAAAGAAACTGATGTTAATTTGTTCAAAGTCATGGGTAAGAAACAAGTGAAAGATGTCAGCCTGATTTTTTTCTACTCTAGAGCTAAGTACCTTCTATGACATTATCATGTCACATGTTTCTTTCTTAAACTGCATTTAATCTGCATTTCTCTAATGATATCTTTTAAAATCTTCACTCAGGGTTCTTTGAATATTCACCTTATTGTAAAGTCACCGTATTGTAAAGTATTATAATGATATCTACACAGACTTTTGTAATGAAATTTTCTCATGATATCCAGATTGGATCCCTCTTTTCTTTACATCTTATCCTTGACATTGGCATGTGTTCCGTGGTGCTGCAAGCATACCAATTTGAGGTCAGACTAATTATGTGATTATATGTGTCCTGATTCTGTCCATCAAAAGTGTAAAGAAAGCATGTAAACATTTATAAGATACTCATTAGATGCTAGGTATTTTATACGGGGGACTATTTGAGATATTTCTTACACCTTACTGTGGCAGAGAAGATAAGGATGTTTTCTTATTCCAATGTCTGGGATTTGTTCCTCATTTTAAGAGAATGAACATTGTCAGAGAAGCTTTAGCAACCTGCCGAGACCTTCTTTGGGCACTCAACATGCAAGGCAGTAACTGAAGTTTCCATCAGGGGAGATGTTCATCACAATGATTCAAGTATTCTGCTTATTTAACTACAAGTTGAGCTAAGAAACACTCAAGATCTCCCTGCTTTATTCCTATCAGTGGGTATCACTTTTTCTTTTTTTCTTTTCATCTCTATTTCGCAGGTCAGCATGAAAGTACACTGACAAATATAGCCTTCAATTTAGCTATAGTCCTAGGACCATCTGTAAGAATTTATGCATTCCTGGGAATCAGATCAATTCTAGCAGCAATTCTGTGTATTCTTCATGAGATTAAGAAATCCTGCAATCAAATTAATGTTTGAAAATTTATTTCTACTTAGAAAAATTGTTAGGCCAGTGTCCATTTTGACCTTAAAATTGATGGGTTTGAACCATCCTCTTTCAGGCAGGCACACAAACATTTCTATATAAAGGCATCTATATCTTTCTTTCACAGAACTTAATATTTCTTTCTTTTCTTTCTTGTTGGCCTTTTTTTATCTTGACTTTTTGTTTCTTCTCTGTCATTCATCCACACCTATAACCTTCTGAGCAAGTCTTCTTGAAACCTGGTTTTTATATTTTTAATACAATGTAAACATATACACTTATTCTCATAAAAGTGTTTTGTAAAATGAGTCACTTTAATATAATATATAATATACAAATATATATAATATATTTTTTCTGCACTCTGTTTTTCTCACTGGATAGCACTTTATGGAAATTCCCAAAGTTTTTACTTATAACTATTCCATTCTTTTAATAACTAAATCATACTTCTAGAAGTAGACTGTTATATTCAGTCCTTCTCCTGTGAATGCTCATTTTTTTCCAGGTTATTTTTGTGTTACTGTGAACAGGCACGGGTGCATTCTATAAATGTCTTTATATACTGGTGCTTGACTTTTATGTGATAGATTCCTAAGAATTAGAGTACTGGCCTAGTAGATATTGGCATATTATTTTTCAGACAGCCTATGAAACATACTTTTACCAGGTTTGAATACAATTACCCTTTTTCCCAAAAGTCACAAGCAATATGTGTTTATTTACTCAACAAGACAAAGTCTCTCTCCTCATGTTTGCTTTAGTAGTGAAGATAGAAAATAAACAAGCAAATAATATTATAATGGCAATTTTTTTGTGAAGAAAAACAATACATAATTAAGAAATAGAGACAGAGGGGGGTGGCTATGGTTAAATAAGAATCAGAGGCTGTCCAAAGAAACACTGTTTTGGTAGAGGATTAAGGAAGTGAGGGACTAGGGCGTGCAATATACAGGGTGGGTAGAGGCTTCTAGAGAGAGGTAACAGCAAATCTATTAGGAAAGAGCTTGGCATTTATGTCTATAGGAAATGGGGACTCAGTCAGCAAGAGGATCAGGTGGAAGGCTACTGTCAAGTAGTAGAAATGAAAATGTGAGATGTGGACCAGTGTGGCAACAATGCAAATGGTGAGAAGTGGTCAGATTCAAGGTACATCTTGAAGTTGGCACTGAAAGGAGATGCTGATTATTTGACTGTGGGATGTGAAAAAAAAAAGATGCATTTGAATGAGTCCTAGGATTTTAAAATAAACTCTTTATTTTAGAATAACTTTAGTTTTATTGAAAAATTGAAAAAAATGGAGTGGAGAATCCCCATGAACACTTCCCCCAGATTTCCCCAATGTTACCCTCTTACATGATCATGCCTCACTCTGAAAAATGAGAAATTATTATTACCATAGTACCAAAGTCTTTAGATCTCACTTTTTATGAAAGTCGTTTTGTGATCTAGGATCCAATCAAAGATACCAGTTGAATTTTTTCATCATGCCTCTTTAGTCTCCTCTATTTGTGAAAATTCCCTTATCTTTGTTTTTTTTTATGATGATGACTTTTAGAAAAGAGTCAGTTTGTGTAAATTGTTTCTTAATTTTAGCTTCCTCTGATGTTTTCTTATGATTAGATCGAAGTATGGGTTTTGGGGAAATAGTACAGAAATGAAATGTTCTTACTAAATCATATCAAGATATCAAGGACTATATGACATCAGCAAGATGAATCATTGATGATCTTAATGCTAATCAATTATTTGAGATGCTTTCTGTCAATTTTCTCCACTGTAACACTACTGTTTTATGTTTTTTCATACTCTAATTTTTGTTTAAATTACTCACTAAATCCAGCCTGCGTTCAAGGTGGAGGATGGAAATCAGCCTCCAGTTCTTGAAAATGTGAATATCTATGCATGTTATTTGAAAATCCTTTGTAAGAAAGAAGTTTCCTTCTCTATCAATTATTTATTTACTCAGTCATTGCTTTCACATAGACTTTGACCATTGAGAGTTCATTTGGATTGGCTGTTGTGTCCATCTTGTGTTGACTCTTGAACTTTTTTTTCTCCTTCCTTACTTTCATTACACATTTCAAGTTCATCATATATTTCCTCTGCCCCAGTTCTAGAATCATGCCTTTGTCTGAGAAGTTAGATTTTTAATACAAGAAGGTGGGTAAATGATGATGCCATGTCCTGAAATAGAAAAATAGAAATCTGTCTCTGTCTCTGTCTCTCTCTCTTTCTATTTGTGTATGTCTTCCCTTCTTTCTTTCCTTGCTTCATTTATTTTATTTTTGAACACATGAGTTTGAAGAGCTTATTAGCCATTCAGGGGGAGCTACAGAACAGAGTATGGATTAGATATGGGTTTAAAATTCAGAAAAGAGTTTCAGTGTAAAGATCTAAATTTTGGATGCATCAGTAAATTGTTCTCTTTAAAGACATGAGACTGGTTCTGATTTTCTAAGACAAAGTCAGAGGATAAGTCTCAGAATTTTATCCACTAAAGAATTATGAGTTCAGGAAGGATAGGATAAATAATGAAAAGAGGCTGAGGAAGGACACAAGCCAGGAGGGTGTGATATCTTTGAAGCCAAGTGATGAAATATTTCAAGAAATGGTAAGTAATGATCTGAGTCAAACTGTTGAAAGCCTGAGGAAGAACCAAGAATTTACCATTAGGTTTGGCAGTATGCAAATTCACTGCTGACCCTGTTAAGTATTATTTTGGTGGAGCTGTGGAAATCAAGCCTAATTTGGATGAGTTCAATATAGAATTGCAGCTGAGGAATGAAGATTGTCCTCTTTTGAGAAGTTTTGCTATAAATTGAAACAGAGAAATAGGGTGATAATGCTAGGAAGCTCATCTAAGGGAAAACATTGTTTTTAATGATGGGAAGCCTTATAACATTTGTGTGCAAATGGGACCAATCTAGTAAAATCGAAAAAAATGAAGTGGGAGAGAGCAGGAATAACTTAAATAATAAAATTTAGATTAGTGGGAAGAAATGGAATATGTGGCTTAAGAGGAAGGATTGACTAGGTAAGAAAAGAAGTTTCTCCGTTATAGCAGAACTGAAGGCAAACACTGTAAGTACAAATATCCCATTTATAGAGGATATGGTGGTAAGAACTGGAAGAAATTAAATGGATTTTTTTTCAGTTTTCTTATAATGTCATAAAATGAGATTAAAAAGATAAGAAAAATTGTGAGAGAGTTCAGTTGGCAAAGGAGCCTTTTAAATGGTATCATAGAGGGGAGATGTGAATGAAAAAGGGAGACGGATAAACTGCCAGGCACTACTAGGAATGCACTTGAAGTGTGTGTTCGTATACTGAAAGCGTTGCCAATAACACCATATCCTACACCCTCTCCAGTCACAGTCATCTACTCAGCTTCCAGGTGCAGGTTTGTAGCAGGTGGGAAGCCGAGTTTAGCTAGGTGCTTTCTATCACATTAGCGTGAAGAAGAGAGTGAGCGAGACCTTGGGGGTCAGGGTACCTGCAAGGGAAAAGCAATCATTCTGGATAATAGACTCTAAGTTGGGTAATTGTGGACATTAGTGGGAAAAGTAAAAATGTGTAGAGGTCAAGAAACTTTTATTGTTGAAGAACATGATTTAAACAATGTCGAGGCCTTTATTATAAAGGTTCTCTAAGGCTTCCTTCTACCTTGCCAAACCTATTTACTCACTGCCATGATAGAATTTGAAACACATTGTTTTCCATCTCAGTGTAATTTGTTTAGTCAAATGTGCAACTGTTCTGGGACCAGTCTTTCTAATTTACATTTTTCTGGGGGAATCATTTATTTTTTTAGGTTTTTAGATGTTTACTCAAATTGCCACCTAGGTTGCCTTATAATTTTTGCATTCCCATAACTGTAATGTCTTTTACTATGCCTTAACATAGAGATTTTAAAGAGTTGTTTGTGTATTTTTATAGAACCGATGATCAAACAGAAGAATCGCATGATGACCACCTCTTCTCTAAAATGTCTAGCATCAATTTTGTTATAACTCTTTCCATTTTACTGAACTACAATGAATAATGTTACCATTTTAGACACTTGTCATGTGATATTGCTTTTTATATTGCAAAACAGATTTAGAAAAAATGGAAATTCATTTTTGTGGTTAAATAAGTGATGGATTAAAGGCTGCATATATTTTGCTAGTTATACTCCAATATTGTATGACGGTACAAAATTGGAGAGATATTTTTATTTAAATAATAATTATAGGGCTGGTGAGATGGCTCAGTGGCGTAAGCGCCTGCCTGGCAAGCGCAAGGGCCCGAGTTCGACTCCCGGAACCCACATACGAAAAAGGGCCCGTGATATCGCTCAGTGGCACGGGCGCCTGCTGACCCGCAAGGTCCTGAGGTCGACCCCCGGTACCCACAAAATAAATAAATAAATAAATAAATAAATAAATAATTATAAATAGAATCAGTATTACTGTCAGTGGATTTTTCTTTTCTTAAAAAGATAGGGTCAAATTTTGCATGGTAGATTGGCCTCTCCTTCTGTATTCCTTTCTCCTAGACCCGTGCTTCTTTCTGGAAGCCGTCTCGGTGAGTAAATGATGTTTTTGATGGTTGCAGGCTTATTAATTATACCATGCACTACTGTATTTGAAATGCTGTTGCAAATGTAATTAAAACTGAACTTCAAAGTTTTATTATCACAGTAGGAACAATAATTTCTCTACTTGTGTTCATAGACCAGTTTTCTCTTTTGATGTACTTAAACTGTGATATCAGCCAGATATATTAGCTTATAGTCTCAACTTCTGTGACTCTGGGAGGACCATGTGTATTTCAAAGCCCAAGCATTTGTAAAAAAAAAAAAAAAAAAAAAAAAATCGAGGGACAAGAAAAGAGTGTTTCCTCATAACTAGTCACTGAATTTCTGGCACAGCTATTCCTGGGATGTGACCTTCAGTGACCTCAGTGCAGCCTATCTTGGGTTTTGACTGAAACGTGCCAACAAGAGCTATATACCTCATTCACCTACTAAAGGTTCTCTTTAGAGAAAGCGCGCTAGCCATGAGACAGTGTTTTGACCCTGGCTACGCTAAAGGACTGCTGGGAATTGTAGGATGATTTTCAGTAATGTTCATAAGCAATCCAGGAACCAAGGAGGGTAGGACAAGGAAAGGTCAATCTGACACACCAGTATCTAAGAAAGTTCCACAGGTAAAAAGTGGAGCGTTAGGGCTGGGGATATAGCTCAGTGGCACAGCACCTGCCTGGCAAGCACAAGGTCATGAGTTCAATTCCCGGTGCCAGAAAAAAAAAAAAAAGTGGAGTGTTAGAGAATGTTTCAGTTGAAACCCAAATATCAGAAAAGACCAGATATAAACTATAAGTGTTAGGTGCACATTTCTAAATTATATAGATTTATGACCATTTTATTTTTCATAAGATTCATAACCAGAAATCTTTTTTTAAATTAAGTTTATTGGTACATTTTAGATGACAATGACCACATTTATCATAGGGAATTTGTACCTGTACACAATATATCTTGATTCTTTTTTTTCTCATTTCCCTACCCTCCCTTGAACCCCTCTTCCCCTCATTTATAAAAGCTTTGTTTCCATTTTTTCCTTCTGTTCTCATTTTTTTCTTTTCTCTTCCTTCCTTTCCCCCAAACCCCTCCCTAGTTCCCCTTCCCATTTCAACATTTTCTTCCTATTTTATTTGGTCCATGTTTACACTTTAAATTTCTCACACCAGAGAAACAATGTGGTACTTACGCATGTGTCCAATTTACTTAAGAGTATGGTCTCAAAGTGCATCCATTTACCTAGAAATGTCTCCAGTTTATCCTTCTTTATGGTGGAGTAGTACTCCATTGTATAAAAAAAACACATCTTCTTTATCCATTCATTGGTTGATGGGCATTTGCGGTGTTTCCAAGATTTAGCTATTACAAAGTGTGCCGCTATAAAGCATGGGAGTGCATGTATCACTATGGTATGTTTTTAATTCTTTCAGGATGATAGCAAGAAGGGCAATAGCTAGGTCGAATGGAACCTCCAGTTTTAGTTTTTTGAGGAATCGCCACACTGATTTCCACAGTGGTTATACCAGTCGACACTCCCACCAACAGTGGAGAAGGGTTCCTTTTTCCCCACAGCCCCTCCAGCATTTGTTGTTGGTTGATTTTTTGATAATAGCTATTCTTTCTGGAGTGAGATGGAATCTCAGCATTGTTTTAGTTTTCATCTCTCAAATGACCAGTGATGTTGAACATTTTTTTATATATTTATTTTCCATTTCTACTTCTTCATCTGAGAAGTGCCTGCTCATTTCAGATGCCCATTTTTGGACTGGGTGTTTAAATTTGGAAGGTCTGACATAATCAGAAATCTTACACGGATTCTTTTGATGAGGTTAACAAAGCCTTCTGAAGACAAATGATGTTACATTTACATAATTATATATGTTCTGAGATTTCTACAAGTTTCACCCTCCTCATGCACTTTTCATAATACCTGGGATGGTTATATTCATCCTCAGATCAGTCTCAGATATCATTTGTACCTGCCAAGCCCATCTACAGGAGTGGGCTCCCAATCATGGGTAGTGTAACAGCCTTTGCGAGACCATCCAGGTCGGTCTTCATCACCTCAAAATACAGGATTCCAGTAAAATGGCATTCCCAATCATCTTGTTTAGACTACTGGAAGGCTTTAAGAGGAAAGGCAACAGCCCCTAATCTCTTGAGGTACATTTTTAGGCATGATTTCTTTGCAAAATCTGAGAGTAGATATGTGGATTTTAGCAGCACAACTTTAAATGCTGTCTTATGCTCAAGTGTGCACATACACGACCTTACACAGTCTCACCCAGCCAGTGTCCCAGGTCACATCTCCCTGGACAAAGTACTGAGATGGAATGGTTTTCCACACCATCTACTGTGCACTGTGCATGTAACTAACACTGTTCCCAGATCCTCCCTATCGAGACCTCCACACTGAAAACGGCTTGTTCTTTAGACTCCTTCCTTTGTGGTAGATTCCCTATTTGGATTTTGCTGGTCTCAGGGCCAATTCTATTTGTAGAATTTATTTTCATATACTTCTTGACTTTCAAACAAATGGGAGTTTGAGTCCTTTTTTCCCTACAGCAAAAGATACATTTGCCCCTGTCTAAATTACATATTATTGACAAGTATATATACGTTTAGATCTAGATTTCTCAGTATTTTACTGGACAAGTTAATGATGTACCCATTTCATTAATCCATATCACAATAACTTTAAATAATTTCTGGTCCCCAAAAGATTCATATGTTCAAGACACACAAAAACCAATAGTATCAACCAAAATGTTGGTTTCGATAGTTGATGAAAATCACAATATTTGCTTTTCTCAAAGTAATACTTTACATGGCAAAATAGTCTTTTACTTATATAGTTCTAAAATACAATTATGTTTTTTATTTATATCTTAATAATTGCTAGGCAAAAATGCTTAATTTCTTCATTTAAACGTAGCTACATGTCACAACTACAAAATAGACAAATTTCTTATTTGCGAAACAAACAGCTTGAGCTAAACAGCAGTTTTCTCATTTTTTAAATAAAACTACAACTACAGCTACAACTTATTTTAATTTTAGGACAGAATTTTAAATGATACTTCCACAAGTTAAAATGATCTTTAGGTAATATAGAATTCATTTTCATTAAAAAGAAAATCTGAGTTGAAATTGTGAATGACATTTATAGATATGTTAAACTCAGTATCCAATCTTTTTCATTAGTTTATTTTGGTTGTAAATGATTTTTGAAAGTCTATTTAATGGAAACATTCAACAGAGATCTGTTAGTGTGCTCGCTTGCTGATTGGTTTTGATTATTTGGATTGCAGTCTGAGGATACTGGTGTTTAGCAAGGAAAACACAAAAAGTTATATTCTGAATTATTCCTCAAAATGAGGGCAAGTCTGATTCAAGTTATTTCTTTCGTGGTCTTCAATGTGCCATCATTTAAGTGTGAAATATTCTTTATGGAATTTTAAAATATTTAACATTACTTAAAATTCAATTTTGAATTAATCTCTCTGGGACTTCTGGTGAATCCGGCATTCCTCAGAACCAAACCGGACTCAACAGTTCCTGTGAGCTCTGTAGCTGCAGCTAGAACTTGATAGTTCTGTGCTATTATATTGTAGATATTCTAGTTTGTGTTAAATCTTTATGCTACCAAATCTGTGTAGATATTCAAAAAATTTAAAGAAAGAGGTCCGTGAGACAACTTTTTTCTTAAACGGTTTTGACATTTTATCTTTGTTCAGTGGAACAGTGTAAGTTGCCTGTTCAGGGTATTTCTATATCCAAGTAACACGTTTGTACTATTTCCATATTAGCTATTGCCATTGACTATGACTAGTGATTGTTCAATTCTGCCCACTATTCAGATACAGTTAATGAACTGTAATTCAGAAGATTCTCTACTTCATTTTTAGGAAAAGTTTTATATTTTTATATGGACATAATATTTACCTTAACATATGAGAATGGAAAATTCATTAATGATCTAGGAAAAGTGATTTTCGTTTGGGTAAGCAGAAAGCATGTCATCACTGCTAAGATTCCATAATCTCTTCTAATTGTTACACTAATCATTTTAAATTATGCTACTGTAATTTTAATAAATAAGATTTTTCAATCCATATCTGTTTTAAAGAATTTTTCATTTTTCTAAAAGTCAAAGTTATCTTAAAACCTGAATATGTAAACTTTTGATTTTAGAATTAGTTTTTCTTAAGCAAATCAAAAAAAATCAGTTCTTATTTTATTAACTATAATATAATAAATTTATATAATAAATTTTATAAACCTATAAAATTTTGGTTGATTTTATTGGATTTTTATGTGCCTTGAATATATGAATCTTCTGAGGACTAGAAATTGCTTAAAGCTGTTGTGATATGAATTCATTAAATGGATATATCTTTAACTTCTCCATAAGAATATTTGTGGATTGAAAAACAGAAAAATAAATTAGATAAAGTATGTAAATGATTCAAAATTTACTACATTCTTTAGGAGTTTTGCTTCATTAAAACATGTACAATGTTGGTAATTATTTGTATACTCAATGCTTTACTTACATTCCAAGATTTCTATTGACTTTTTTCTCATATAATATTTATGTTTGTACCTTGTAGTCACCTTTATTCTTTGAAAATATAACATTTGTAACACTAAAACATATCTCTTTTTTTAGGAAAAAAATGAGATATCAACAAACTGAAAAAATGTTTTCAGAAGTGTAGAGTCTTCAGGAAAATACTGGACTTCATGAGAGCTCAAGGTTAGCAGTTCATACATTACTATTTTCATGCTTTTTACAAAGCTGAGTTATAAATATTCCAAGTTGTTATTGCTAATGCATAATTGGATAATGAGAGAAAATATTCTCACTTAAAGTACGTGCTTCAACTAAATACCTTTAATCTTTAAAAATCAATTCATATAAGAGCCATACTATTTATTTCCACTAGGTATAGTTAAAAGAAAATATTGTTTTAATAGAAACCACTGTTTTTTACAATATTCTCTTTTTAACGGTAACACTATTGACATAAAAATAAATATTAGGCATCTCTCATTTGTTTAAGAATGTAAACCTATTTAGTGAAATATTTATTTATTTTGCATGTTTGGCTACAATATATACACCTATACACATAAAGATTAGCAGGATAGCTGATGAGTAATCCTAAAATTCCTTGAATCCCATTCTTTGCCTTTCCTAAGTACAAAGAAATAGTCTTAAGTTTGGAAAATATGACCTCCAGAAAATGACTATTTACTTCAATGAAGAAGATATTGAGGATGTTTTCTAAATTGCTTATACTTATAAAACTGGAAAAGAAAAATAAGCCTATCCATTATTATATAGGATATTATAACAATCTAAATATTAACTTAGAAATTATAATTGCAATGTTGATTAGAATGATTCATTCAAGGGGATAAATTGAGAAATTGGATGATTTCTGAGTCATTTATACCACCCAATGTTCTATATTCATAATTTTAAATGATAAGTTATTGGTGGTGTCTTATTTTTACTTTATTGGGCTTATCTTCAGTCTCTATAGTTTTTTTCTTAAATGTCCTAAGATTTATTTATTTATTTAGAACTGATTGTATGCCAGGCATGGGCTAAATTCTTTGATTGCTTTAAAACCAGCAAGATATGGTCTTTGTTGTCAAAAATTGCCCAGCAAATATGCTGTCCCCCAAATAATTTTATTATTAACTTAAACAACACATGCTATAAAAGAAAAGCTAGATTAAAAAACATATAATAAATTCTAAATACAAAAGGAGATTATTTGGGGATTATTCACATTTTCACATGGCTTTTATTAGCCTAAAAAACTGAGTTTATACTAATGATGTTTGTTCATTACAATCTACAACCAACTGACTTTTTTATTTATAAAAAAGTGACTCTTCAGCTACAGCCCAAGAAAGTAATAAGAGATTCTGAGAAAGAAAAGACTTTTTGCCACAGCTGCAAATTTAACATTGTGGAAAATAGCTGTGCAGATAAACACGAAAATAAAGAAGGTAGCATTGCTTCCTTCCTGTTCTTAAACTCAATATATTCAGTTTCTTTGTCATGCTCACCAGAGAATTGAATCATTTCCCCAATTACCTAGAAGGGCTTGTGTGTTCAAAAATTTTCAAATGCTATAGACTCTTAAGGGATCATATGGAAATAGTAGCTGGGTGAGTAAAGAGATTTGGAGTAGAGCGAAAGTCCGGTCTGCTTAAATGGAGTTTTATAGCACTCTGTTTTTCACAAAAGTTTTTTAAAAAGGCAATACCTTAAGAAATTAAAGCAAGTCAAGTAATTAAAAATTATAAACACTTTTGAAAAGTCAGTGAAGATATCAGATGCCTGACTAATTGTGCCATTAGAAAAGTAGCTTAATTCATTTATAAGAACCATGACTATTCAGTAAATATATCAAGTGCCTGCTCTATGAACAGGAACAAGAGCAAAATGACAATAAAAAGAAATATACCAATGTCTTTGCTTCAGTGGAAATACAGAGTAGTGTTAGGTAATGTGTAGGTAATAAACAACAAATGCCATGCAGAGAAAGATAAAAGGAAAGGAAATATGGAGTGTAAGGACAAGTGGGGTTTTAAAAGCCTAATGATTTTGCACAACATAATTTATAGAAAAGAGATAGTGGTAAGTACTGTCTATAATACCAACTAAAAATAAGTGATGAAATACAACATCTGATGGTAAGCTTCCTAAATCATCATTAGTCAAGGTAAATTTGTTAATATATGCAAAATAACTAGTACGTGCTTTCCTCTATTTCACCAGAAAAAATATTATTTTAAAGGATGTGTCGTATTATTTGCAATAAGAAATAGATAATTGGATACAAATTGACCCATTCACTTACTAAAGGGATAAAAACTATAACTTTTTATCTTTGTGTAACAGACAGTCAACCAATTTTCTTTTTCCATTTTGGGGACAGGACATTACACTTTCTAGGCATTTGTTCTACTACTGAGCTACATCTCCACAATCCAATTTTAATTGAATAAAATATTATAAAATCCTTTAAAAAGTTAAAGATCTCCATGTATTATTATCCTTTTAGGAAAACACAGAGAATCAAGGTTGAAATTGGCAGTGAATTACTTAAATGCCACTTCCTTCACATAAATTTTTCAAAGGATATATGTCTCTCTATGTGCATTCCATATTACAAAACATACAGAGTTAAAAATTAAATTAACCTATTTGTGTTCATCAACAATTGAGTCATGAGGTTCTTTTTAACGGTGATCTGGTTGGAATTTTCCTATGTCATGTTTGGTGCTGAGTACAGGAGTATAGAGGTGTTTAAGGTCCAGATATTCCTGCACTTTTTTATTAGTACATGATTACATTCACTGTGCAGAGTTGGTACGTGTACATAACACAATTTAATTCTTTCTGCATCCTCTTTCCTTCTCCTTCTTGTCACCTTTGTTTCCTATTACCTATATTTTATTTTGCTCTTTAATTTATCTATACTTTGGGCTTCTCATATAAGAGAAGCCATGCAATATTTGAGCTTATGTATTTGATTTATTTTACTTGACAGTATGATCTCCAGTTGCATCTATTTTCCTTCAGATGACTCAAATTTATCTTTAGTTATAGGCAATGAAATACTGCCCAATTTTTATAATTCTTCTAAACTATAGATGAACCTATCAGACAACTCGATGATATTGGATAGAGTTGACTTTACTGGTTATAATTCAAAAGTTTAGCCAATTTCATTATGTGAGAAAAAGTAGTTACATCAGTTTATTTTTATTGATGGTAAGTCCATATAAAATGAATATTTCATCATCCAATTAAACAAAGCAAAATTTGAGTTAAGTCTCAAAACCTTTTATGTATTCCAGTTCCCCCAAGTCTTTTAAAAGGCAGATATTGTAAAAGCATATATTATCTAAATAAAATACTTATTCAATATTGAAGTTTCAAAAGAAGCAAAATAAAGATCATGATTGTTTAGAAGTTCTACCTTAATTAAACCAAAGCAGAGAGGGCTTATTACATCTTGTGTTGTGGAGAGAATTAATGGGCAATTCTATGAGACTGACCACAAAGAGGCAACAAATGTTGTGTTTTGAGAAAGCCAAAGAGAAGGAGAGGGAGAAGGAGGGAGAGTGGGAGGGAAGGTAGAAGAAGGCTGGTAGGTCACGTAGAAAAAAAAATTTCTCATATGTCACTGTATTATGCATTGATTCCTTCCAAACCAGTATTGACCTTTTCTATATTCATCTTAAAACATCTCCTTGAAGAACTAAAAATTCTTTTATTTAAGGATGTCTGAACTATGACTTTTTTTTTTAAAGCAAATTCTTTCTCTTAAATTCTGTTGATTTCATCCTCCCTTAAATTTGCTTTATAAAATTGCTACCCCAAGAATCATTTTCAAATTTGAACCACAAATCCAGGTCCCCATGGATGTTTCCAAATAATGATTCATCCTTTCACTCACAAGCCACCCCCACACATATATCTTTGAATCTGTTGTCACCTGACATGCCCCCCAATTTGGGTGGCTCTTTCTTATCTGCATCTGTCTTCAGTGGTTCTCCAAATGGATTCCTAGCATTTTAGCTTTTCTGTCATTCTTAGAAATAAATAATTTACCTAATCTAAGTTTCTCAACTTCAGCACTATTGACATTTTGGTTCACATAATTCTTTGTTGGGGAGGGACTGGTACTCTTTATACTGCAGCATATTTAGCAGCATCCCTGGCACCAGGTGCTAGTGGTGTCCCGCCTTACAGTTGTGACATGCAAAAATGTCTTTATATTGCCCAGTGTTTCCATGAGTCAAAATTATTCTGAGCTGAAATCACTGATCTAACCCTAACCTCCGCAACCTCAATAAATCCGCGGTCTGCATCAAACACCAAACCTTCCAACTACCTCCCACATCTTATTTGCAATTAAAATGGCTTAACAGAGACATTTTAAATATGAGCTTTTCTTGATTAAATGAAATATATCTGTTTGAACATCTGCATATTTTAAATTTTCCTTTACTTGCTTATATCTGGACTTGTATCTAAAACTCATCTTACAAAATATTGAGACCGAATATAAACTAGGTGGTAAAATTATGATTAAAAGGAAACAGGGTAAAAATGTAAGATTAAGTTAAGGGTGAGATAGGTTACGAATATAATAAACCCTTTTGGTCACTGGTTTTTCTTAGACTTCAATGAAACTTCTAGTGCCTTTGAACCTTCCATGTTTTCTACAGGTCTTGCTTGGGATTTTACACAGAGCACAGCAGCCTATTCGCCGCTGCTCTACAGCTTGTTCTTTTTTTATGCGGAACATACGACTTCAAATTCAAGCTATAGTGAATCTTCTCTTTCCTTCTATCTGGGCCTATGAGTGCAAAATGAGCACATTACACTACTCTGAGGACTTACGATTTTTTAACCTACGTTAGTCCCTCAATAGCATGCGCTAATCCTCCACTCCAACTGCTGTCAGTCACTATTTCAAAAGTTTATCGCTCCACTCAAGCCACACAATCCCCCCTTAGTGCACCTGCTATTTTAACAAGAAAATTGAGGTCACTGTGTGAAAACTACTTTTGAATCCTTGCAGTTCCTTCCAGGATCAAATGGCTACCTCTATAAACATTTTTACTGTTCATTTCTTCCAATCTCACAGAAGGATCAGGAGTCCTTCCTGCTTTTCAAGCAAAGCCTGTGTTTGATTTTATTCCTCTCACCAGAGGCTGAGACCTTTTGCCATTAAATTATCTCCTTTTGTCCTTTATCTTCTGTGTTTTCTTCTTTGCTGATTCTTTCCCTTCAGCCTGTATATGTTCTTTACACTCTTATCCAAAAAATTAAATCAACAAATGAACAAACAAACAAAAACAAATCAATTTCTATTTCCCTTGGCCTCACCTCCACCTCCACCCAATTTTTCTCCTCCCAGCTAATTCTAACACACTCCAGCAGCACTCTACATTCATTATTTCCAATTTCTTAAGACTCACTCTCTCCTCAGCACAGTTCGATCTGATTTTTAACCCCATTTAACAGAGCACGCTCTCCAGATAGCATGGATGACCTGCATTCCTTATCTTGTCTGGCTCTCTCAGGGGTATTTGACACAGTTAACTACATTTTTCTTTCACTCTCTGGGCTGTCGTTATCCATATTTTTCTCATTTTCCCCTACATCTTGTGGACTTTTTGTAGAGGCTCCTTTCACAAACTCTTTCTTGGTCTTTCCATCCTGAAAGTCACAAATCACAAACTCAAATATCACTGAAGTGGCAACAGCTAATATATATGAGTGAAATTGTTAATGGAAAACAATAAACACTGTAGAGGTCAAAGAACATGCTCATGAACGTCCTTGATACTGTACTCCTACCACGGTAGTGCTCCCTGGAGACCCCTCCTCGGCCTCTTGCTCTGCTCTCCTCTCTGCTTGCCCCACTCAAGCAAGACTACTCTTATGACTTCGTTAGTGACATGGGTGACTCCGGCCCTCCTCTTTTGTTAAACTACAGGACTGTTCAGTAGGTACACATGCTTGTGAGATATCAATGCCTAGTAAAGACACACACAAACATCATCAAAGCAATAAAATAACCCCAAAGCAGTCTCCGTGTCTGTCTCCCTCCCTTCCTCTCTCCCTCCCCTCCCCTCCCCTCTCTCCCTCTCTCCCTCTCTCTCTCTCTCTATATATATATATATGTAAAATCATAAGTGCATTGAGGAGGCCCTCCAAGTTTATTAACAAACCCAAGTATTCTTAGTATATTAGTTGCTGAGAAAGAGAGCATTTAACCTAAGGAGAAAAAGGAAGGATTATGGCTCACCAAGTATCTCAAAAACCCAACCTCAAAACCACTTAGGGAAAATAAGGTGTATCAATATGCTACTCAATATTAAAGTAAATTGTAGATAAACATATAAAATATTAAAGGTATTTAAAATTATTTCAAAATATTACTGAGTGTTGAATAAATTCAATAGCTTATAGATGTTCATGTGACTTTTGCCTAGGGGAGTATTTAAGCAACAAGAAAGAGAAGAATAATAAAAAGACATTTATTCATGTTTAAATTTTAAAACAGTAAAATTTACTCTTCTTGCTGTATAGTTCTATGAAATTTGACAACTGGATAGAGTGATGTACCTACACTACATTCAAGATACAGACCAGTTCCATTGCTCTCAAAATTCTTTTGAGTCACCCCTTATTAAATTCTCTGCACCTCAATCTCTGGCAACTAGTCTGTTCTAGATCACTATTGTTTTGCCTTTTCCAGAATGTCTTATAAAGAATGCAGTTCTTTGCATCTACCTCTTTCATTAATATAATCATTTGAGATTAATTCATACAGTTTCATATATCAGTAGTCATTTATTGCTAAGTCATGTCCACTTTATAGCTATATCAGTTTGTTTATCCATTCATCTATTAAAATTCACATACTGAGGGACATGTGTGTGTTTAGTTGGATTTTTTTTCCTTTCAGTGGTGGGGATCAAACCTAGGAACTCATGCATACTAGGAAAGTGCTCCACCCCTCACCTATCTCCCAAACTTAATGAGCTCTACAGCGTTTATTGTTTTCCACTAGCTCACTTTGAATGAAGCTGTAATAAGTGTTGATGTAGAAAATTTCGAGTTTTCATTTATTATGAGCAATACCTGAGGGAAATTGTGTGTCATGTTGGAAGACACTGCAAAACTATTTTCCAGGGCCGGTGAGATCTCAGTGGCGTACACGCCTGCCTGGCAAGCGCGAAGGCCCAAGTTCGACTCCCAGAACCCACATACAAAAAAAGGGCCAGTGATATTGCTCAGCGGCACGGGCACCTGCTGGCGCATGAGGTCCTGAGGTCGACCCCCAGTACCCACAAAAAATTTAAAAAATTTTTTAAAAATAAATAAATAGACTATTTCCCAAAATGACTTGTACCATCCTTCATATCCATGAGCAATATATAAGGATTCTCATTGCTCCACACTTTTACCAGCATTTGGTGTTCTAAGCTCTTATTTTATTTTAGCCATTCTGATTAACAGAATGAATTTGTATATCCTTAATGAATAGTAATATTAAATATCTTTCCTTGGGTTTATTCACATCTATATTCCCTCTTTCATAAGAATTCAAATATTTTGCCTAAATTTTATTACATTGTTTACTATCAGTGAGTTTTGAGAATAATTTTTTAATACTCTGGATAAAAGCCTTTAGGGCAAACAAAATGTATGCAATTTCCAAACATTTTTTTTCTCTGTTCATCACGTCTTTTATTTCTTTTTTTATTTTCATTTTCTAGACTGTATTTTTTTATGTAGTAAAAGCTTTTAACTTGAATGTGGTCATATTTAGCAAATATTTTCTTCCATTGATTATAGTTTTGCTCTATCTACAAACTTTTGGCTACCCTAAGGTTATAAAGATTTCCTACTGTATTTTCTTCTTATTTTATGTTATTTATGTTTTATATTTAGGCACAGTATTTATTTTGAGGGTTGTGTGTGTGTGTGTGTGTGAAAGAATGTTCAATATTTTGGATACAAATATCTTAATCTTTCATAATCATTTGTTAAAAAGATTAGCTATTAAACTGCCTTTACATCTTTGTCAAAAAAAACCAGTCAATCTTATATGTTGCTATATTTCTGGCTTCTCCATTTTACCCCCTTTCTCAATACAGCACTATCTTGATTACTATAGTTCTACAGTAAATCTTAAAATCAGACAGCTTGAGTATCTTCTTTTATAAAATTGTTTTGGTATTCTAGTTCTTCTGCCTGACTCTATAATTTTTAGAGTTGGTTTGTTTATATCTATAAAAATCCTGCTGGGATTTTGACTGGAAAATTCAGTTGTGTATACATATTGGAGAATGTTCTCAATTTGATTTGAAAAAGAGAAGACATTTTAAAAATATGTATTGCATATATGATACAAATACCCAATATTATGGAAACGTAATTATTAGATCTTTTACAAATGAATCTTATCCATATTACTGGCAAGGCCTTGTAGGAAGTTTTCAAAAAACAAGCCCTAGCTATTTTAATATTAAAAAACTAGTAACAAAAGACATGCTATATAATGGTCTTATAAGCATATAAAATGTTCTTACTTCCTACATTTTTGTATTAACCTATCTTGTCACCATGTGCTTATGTTTCAAAGGTAAGAGAAATACAGTAAACATAAAGATAAGAAGGGTCCACCTCTGAGCGAGGTAGGAAGTTCCCAGGAGAGACTGGAAAGATACTCAGTAGATACCATATACCATCCATCCATCAATATGGATCATCCTTATAAATTTGGCATAAACATCTATATCAAATGAATGGAGAAGAAATCTATGGGAAGTTTTTGAAAATATGTTTAAAATGTTAAGCGATATCTGTCCATGAGTTCCAACTACTAATATGGTCATAGGTTTAAACTACAGAGAAGAATTCGATTCAAATAATATTAATTAGTATATAATGAATGACTCTCAAATTTTAAAAATTATTGTTCGAGTTATCTATAATTCCAGACAAATGCAGAAAAAAATGTGAAGGATATTAATAAATTGTATAAGGACAAATATATGAATAATAAAATATTTATCTTCCATATTTTCTTGTATTTAAGTTAGAATTCAAAGCATAGATCTGAATATGACATGAAATGATTGGAAAGGAATTAGTTCTTTTAAAATAAGGTCTTTATATGCATCTTAAATTTAGAAGCCTCTGATGAATTTTTGTTTTACTTAGAAGATGTAATAGGCCAATCTTTCCCTGCTTTCTCTTTATTTTAAGGAGAAGTGATTACAATTAGCTGTTTCTTTAGATTTATAACATCAAGCCAAAAATAAGCATCCAGAAATTTGTGTTACTCTTGGAAAACTCTGTCCTACTCTTATGCGTACATTTCCCCAAAAGATGTTATTTTTGTCTCACTTATAACTAATCTTTCAAAATCAAAAGAAATGAATATATAAAAAAGAAAAAAACTAAGAAAAATTAAAACTAGCGATTGGAAATTTATTTCAGAAGAAAAGAAAGCATCTCTTAACTTTCAATTCTTTTTTCTCTAAAATGATTTTTTTTTTTTTTGTGGGTACTGGGGGTCGACCTCAGGGCCTCACGCGCCAGCAGGCACCCGTGCCGCTGAGCGATATCACCGGCCCTTTTTTCGTATGTGGGTTCCGGGAGTTGAACTCGGGCCCTCGCACTTGCCAGGCAGGCGCTTACGCCACTGAGCCATCTCACCAGCCCTAAAATGATTTTTCAAAAGGGAGTAATATGACATATTTTAAATGTGAGTATTTAGGAAATGTTCCTCAACAGTTTTAATTTCCTTTTGCAAACATAGTTTAACTATTTCTTTCACACCTGGCTTTAACCTTTCTGTTAAATATAAATCAGAAGGGTTGAGAAAATAGCTGCTATTTTATGCCTTATTTAATGTGTAGGTATTTTATTTTTTAGATATCTAAAAGTGGCATAAATAACTGTTGTAAATACAAAAGTAGACTTAGAATAATATGACTGATTCATATCCACGCTCCTTACTAATCATCCTCTCCCCCATCTCAGACTGACTGACTATTCTGCTGTGAAATCCAGGCTCCCATCATGATGTAGCCAGGGGAATTTCTTCCTTAGCCATTCTCCTTCACAATCTCATAAGGTTAAAGGACATAGCAAAGTGCTCAAAGAGGCCAAACTGCTTCATCATCATGGCGTGTGCTGTGTTGAAACTTCCAGAGGTTTACTGATGTAGTGGAACTCGAAAAATGATAACTGAACCAATTTTCTCCATGGCCTTCACCCTTTCTCGTAGACTACAAGATAATCACTGTTATCAAAAGTACACAAGAGTTTTCTTTTTCTGTTCTTTTGTCAAGCTAAAATAATGGATTTCTTTTTTCTTCTCAAGAATTTTTACTGGATTAAATATAAATCCTGGCTGGATTTATAGTCTTTTTATATTAGGACAAGCAGTAGTCTTCCATTCTTTTCCTCTATTACTGACTGACACATGAATAGTAAGACTATTACAATAATCTAATATTTAAATTTGAAGTCTTTATACCAAAGTTGATAAGAATTGAATTTGATCAGTGCACAGTATTTACATGTATGGAAAGATCATAATGAATTCCATTAACTTGCAAAATTAGTATGTCAGGAACAATCAAAAATTTTAAATGAATTAGGAAATTGTGTTTAAGAGTGGGCAAAATACAAGATAATATGTTTAACTACTTTTGACATAACTGTTAGAAGAGTTGAGTTGATAAAATCAGTACAACATACCATGAGTCTTGTCTAGGAGAGACTGAATTGTTCTCATTTTTGTAAATTTTTTTTAAAAACATAAAGAAAATAAGGTAAGAGTAATGTGTGTATATAGTAAATTACTTCATCAAAGATATATTGAGTTATTTAATGAATAGTGTTCTTGAAAGCAACCGCCTTTATAAAGTAAAATCAAAACTAGGCGGCTGGTAACATAGTTCATTGGTAGAGCACTCGCGTATTACATGCAAGGCCCTAGGTTTAATCCCCAGCTCAACCAAAAAGTCAAACTGCCTGATTTCCATTAATACTAAAACTGAAATCTGGCAAACTGAGAAATGAAGGTATGTTTTGTTTGATCTTCATATATATTTTAAATTTAAGTTGCTGAATTTTTACCATTTGCCGATTTCTTGCTCAGTGCTAATCCACATAAGAGATACGATGGGATGAGTGTGTTTGAAGCGAGGGGAGTATTTTGAGGGGAATTAATGGCAATGTGTCTTTTAGTGTAATAAAATTTTTCATTTAAACATTCACTGTACATTTTGATCATTCCTTATATTTTGTCATCTGTGTGGCTCTGAAGTCATCTGAGTTTGTGATCTCTGCTTTAGAAAGTTATTGTATAATTTTTAAAATTTTGAAAAATATGTATAACAGGTTTTATTATACGCTAATGGTGGATGTGCAAGTTTTTATAATATTTTTGGAGAGTATTTGGCAGTATTTATTAAAACAGTAATTCCTTTGACTCTATTTCTCTAGTAATTCTATAGAAACACTCATGGGGCAAAAAGCATGTTCATTGACACATTGTTCATAACAGTGAAAATTCTGAAACATTCTAAATACCTGTATTAAAAAGTTGATTTAGTGAATTATAGTCAATCCATATATTGGAATTTTACATAGCTCCTTAGTAAAAGAATGAGGTATTTCTAATTTATGCTTCCATGGGAAGACATTAAATAAGTATTAAATTTTAAAGAGTGAAAAAATATTATCATTTTTCTATGAATAATGATTTCATATAATTAAAGCAATACATTAATATATTGGTAATATATATCAAACTGGTAATGGTGATTATCCATGATAAAGTGAGATTTTTGTGGATTCTTACATCCTAAACCTATATTCATATAGTGACAGTTAAATTATTAGAGCAACTACATACAACACACAATAAAAAGCTAAATACAGATATCCAAAACAGTCAACTTTCTACAAAAATTGTCAGATAAGAAACCCTGTCCCTATATTTATACCTGAGAGTTGACTATTCTTACAGTAAGAATAATTGTGTACATTTTATATTATAGACCTATTTGTAAACACTAAGATTATGTTTAACAGTTTTTTGTTCCTTTTTAGTTTTCCTTTTTAAATAAATAGAATTCATTTTTAGACATGAAATAAAAATATTAAAATGTGACTCATTGTTAGGAAGAAGAACATAGCCTAAATATTTATGTACATATTTTTCATAGATGCAAGAAGAGAACGTATTTAGACCTTCGTGAAAGGTTGTGTGCTAGGTACCAGATATATTCTAAATGCTTTAGCTATGTCTTCTTTTTGCCACAATTTAAAATCCTTTAATAACCTGTTTTTGAATGAAAACAAAAGCATATTCCTCCTGCTGTTGAGAAAAAAACCTTGTCATCTTAACCTTAATCACAAAGTAGGTAGTGGTTTGTAAAATAAGTTTGGCAAAATTTAGATGCCCTGTCCTTGTACACCGTTTGGTCTACAGATAGACAGATGATGTACAATATGGCCTTCCTTTCATCCGGGATAAGCTCAAGCATGAGGCAAACCTGCATGCAGGGTAAGGAATTCATGTGCTAGCCTTGGAAATTTTTATGTCTTGTCTGGTCACAGTGACAGGTTTATTGCCATGATGAGAAAGAATAAAAACCTTGCTGGCCTATAGAGGGATTTGAAAATGAGGAAGGGATCACAGTCTGGAAAATGAGATTATGGCTTGGACTATTGTCATCATTATCAATAACAAACATACACTGAGAACTTCCTAGGTGAGAGGCATTGAATTAAGTGCAGTGGGGCTGAGGTTATAAAATCCACATGAAAACCTGACAGAATGATTCATATCTACAGCTGATTTAATAGTAAACATAGTCATTCCAGACATCACCAGTATTGGTGAGCTTTGGAAGTTTCTGCTTCCCTTGGAACTATGACTTCTCCCCTCAGAAAAATGCACACACACACACACACACAATCTGCATGTAAAAATCAGAGGTTCATTCCACCATAGAGTCCTGGTTCTGCTTTGAAGTAATTCACTCAGGTTAACACTATAATTAGAAAAGACCATCTAGTTTTCAACTCTGAGATACTTACCCTTTGTGTGCCAATAGTTTATTTCCAAAATTCATTTTAAGTAAATTCAAATATGTCAAGACTAAGCCTTTGTCAGTTTAAACACAGTACTTACGAGTCTTAGTATTCTTGTTGTGTGTTAAGTGGTAATAGTTTTGTTGTTATTGTAATGTTCAGAATATGCAGCTCAGAGCTTGAAAATGCAGATTCATTTGACTGCAAATTGTCCTTACTTGTCCATTTTTAATAATTATGTAAATAAGTTTCTTCAAAGTCCTTCTGAACATGTTTCTTTATTTCTTTTCTTCCCTAAAGTCAATTGGCTAAGCCTTCCATAATGTTTTCATGAATCTCAGCTGAACATGGGTTTTGCATAACTCTTCCTCTCAACTAACATGCCAGTACCCAGTGACAGCATGAAAATCATATCATTTAAAGTATTGGTCCCATCAGGTGAACAGTAAATAATGACTGTCCTTAAGATTTTTGGTTTTTTTTGGATGTTTATTGACCTCAGCTTTATGAATTACATTTAGAATTTCTAGAGTGCATAATGCTAAACATGTGTCAAATCCTTCAGCTCATTACAGTGACCAGAAATGTTTAAGGTTTTTTCAGCCCTGACTCTGCCATGGAGACTCACTTCTGGTAGAATCTGCTCTTCCTTCCAAAAATGATGTTTAATCATAACTCATATACATATGTTTCATGTGTTGCAGTTATTGAAAATATTAAATGTTATACTACAGGAGAACAAGGTTTGAAAATTATGCAAATGTGTATTTCGAATTTAATAGATGAATAAATAATAGGCATTAATGTTAAATATGTATTAACAGCTGCTATATGAATATGGTGCACTGGGTACATATTGTTTCTGTACTGTTTCATATGTATGGCATTCCCAAAAAGCTAATTAGAAACAGGATGTAAAAAACTCAAACAGGAAACTCTGTCTTCCCTTTTTTCTCCTCTACTCAGTGGGCTCTCCAGAAGAACTATCTATAGCAGTTCAGATCTCTATTTGTTTGCATCACTCTATTGTTTCTGCTGCCCAGGATAGAAGATAAATAAACTTCCTTAAATGTCTGAAGATGGAAATGGTGGAAAATTTACATCTTGTTACAGACACATTCAACTCTGTGCTACTTTTCCTGTTTGTGGTACAGGAACAAAGCTAAGGTGAAAGAAGCTACTTAGTGCCAGTGGGATTCACCAGTATTCATCCCATACTGTTTCTAATCATGTTATTAACCTAAACCAACAGCAGAAAAGTGGGACAGGCCACTTTGAGGTTCAGGAATTATAATTTCCGTTATAATACCATCTCATTATCATTCTTCATCTTTCAGGATTCTATCTGTCACCTCTACTTTCCCAGTAGTTTTAGGGAGTTTTAGGGGTTTGTTGATAAGGTCATTCAGAGAGTAAACTTCAAGGCCCTTAACATCAGCAGTATCACCTTGGATTTTCCAAATGAAAATATCCTTTCATCCTCAGTGTAGGATGAATGATATTTATCTGTTCTATTACATTAATGTCATATTATAAATAACTGAAAGGGTTTATTATCATCAATTAATATATCAGTTTTTAAAGTGTAAATGGAGAGGAAAAATTTATTATTATCTTTAAATTGATTTGTTATGAATTATTAGCAAGTATTCAGAACATACCACCTCCTTTCAAGGAGCTTACATTTTTAAACAAAATTATTTATGGTATCTAAAAAAAATCATTAGGTTATTCACTCAGAACTTTCTTCTCTATTCATGTACCTATTTATTCCTATTAAAGTTTCCTCACTTTTGTTTTGCTTTTCCTTTTCTTCACATTCCACTTTCTATTTTCTTCTCTTTTTATTGATTTGAGTTTTCTGACCTTAGCATAATTAAACTGATGATCTAGAACTACTACTTGCCTTCCAGTTTTCTTTTTGATTTGTTCAATTTAGAAACATTTACTATCTACCTACCATGTGCACCAGAACTGAGAATCCTAAGTGAATAAGAGAGCTCTGGCTTGATGAAACCACTGAGCTTTATTCCCTTTGGTTCCTGAGGGTGTGCTATGGTTTAGATTGAGAATGTCCCCCAAAGACCTCACTGTGTTAATAGATGGGGCTTTGGGAAGGTGATTAAATCGTTAGAGTCCTATAGCTGACTGAGTGTTAGGAGGTGGGCCCTGGACGGAGGTTGGTTGCTGGGGATGTGACCTGGAAAGTTATATCTCCTTTCCAGCTCCTCCTTTTGCTCTCTGCTTCCTGACTGCCATGATATGAGCAGCTTTTTTCCACTGAGGGCTTTCCACCATGTTGTTCCTGGCAGTCAAGTGACAGTGCTGCTGAAAAGTCCATGGACTGAAAACATGCACCAAAGGAAACGTCTTTTCCTTTAAATTGTGTGTGTTATGTATTGTGTCCCAGTGACCAGAAAAGTGACTAAGACAGGATAGGTGAGAAAAGTAAGGTTTAGGTGACTGTGGATGAAGGAGGAGGATGGAATTGACCTTGGCCCTTGGAATACTGGAAGGGAACACTGCCCAACAGTTTTCTCAGCAAAACCTCTCATTCTGTGTTATAGAAGTATCTACAAGTAAAAATATCTGTGAGAGAAGTCTAGTTACTCACATGCTGTTTATTTATAATTTCAAACATGGAATTTTGTATTTCATTATTATTATTATTATTATTATTATTACATCCCATACTGTTTCTAATCATGTTATTTACCTAAACCTGTAGGAGAAAAGTGGGACAGGCCACTTTGAGGTTCAGGAATTATAATTTCCATCATAATATCATCTCATTACCATTCTTCTTTAAGGATTCTATTTGTTGCCTCTACTTTTCCATATCCTTCATGATGTATTTATCTATATGTTCTATCCCACTTACTCACTATCGCCACTTACATTCTATCTCTTCCTCCTTAACTCTTGGAGAAGAGAGGTCTTTCCTTATTTTCATATGGCCCCAAAGAGCCATTTTGTGGAATTGCTTTTCAAATGGATCATTGACATTTTCAGTGCAGTCTTGCTTAGGACTTTACCTTGACATTTCTCCCATGTTGTCCACAGTCATTTCCAGGGGTACAAATAAACATTCTATTTCCTTGCTTTCAGTTGAAGTGTCTCCTGCCTTCTTCAGTTAAAGAATAATGAAATAGTTTATCTTGGCATGGAGTCTTGAGGTATTTTCTAATCCATGACAATACATTTGTGAATACTGTCTTAGTAATACACTCTACATTTATAGAGTCTTGTATCTGAATGAAGGATCTTACGTTTTGAAGGCTTATGCATCGTGCATCTTGTTGTTGGTAGGTATCTGCCATAGCCAATTTTAAAATAGTGAACACTATGTATAACATTGCTATCACTTCTTCAGAATCACCCTGAATGTATTTAGAAGGTTGTTTATCCACATTGGATGAAGAAATATTCTTAATAATGGACTATAGGAAATGTGAACGATATGGTATAATGAGGTGAGAAAGCATAATATTAAAGAAAATAAGACAGGCTTAAAATTTTCTTTGAGTTTTATATTTTTTATTTAAAATTCTTGCAACTCTTTGCATTTGACTCTAAAGTTTATTAATGTTTATTAAAATACAAGATGATGTTTTGATAACTTGAGCATTTTGTCCAAGTATTTTCACTAAAACTGACAGATCGATATGCATTGTTTTTATTTTGTGGTTTCATGAAAGTTCAGTGTGCCTTCCCTGATAAAGATGCAGGATTAGACAAGAATTTCCCTTTTCCTTTACTCTGCCCAACTAAGTTACCAGATTTTCATGGCTGAATTACATGATTTTTCTTCCTCGTCATATGTACACCTATCCCCCCCACTCCTGAATGAGCTGAAATTTTACTTGATATTATATAAAAGTCTCACCTATTTTGTGCAATATTCAATTATTTTCTACTAACATCTAGGTATTTTATACATTTTTGCATGGCTTCTTTAGAGATCTTTGATTGAAAATGACAAGAAGACCAAGGCTTCGGTCTGTTCTCTTATTTACAGTGCAACTTGCACAGCTAGTGTATAACAATATGTTTAACAAATACCTCTTGATAAATATTAAAATTTTCTACTGTTTTTAATATGCCTTTTTTCCCTGCAGTTCTGGGGATTGAACCCAGGACCACACACATGCTAGGCAAGTGCTCTACAGCTGAGCAATACCCCCGATGCCTGTGGACTTTTATTTGAATTGATGTGGATTTCTCTTTCCACTCCAAGTGGAAACATTTGCCTATTAGAGAAATGCCTAACAATAAGAAATAAGTAGGGTGTAAGAATAATAGTAATAATTGCTGGTATAAAAGTAGTAGGGTATGGAGATGTAGTTCAGTGGTAGAGTGTTTGTTTAGTGTGCTTAAGGGCCCTGGATTCAATCCTCAGCACTCCCCCACCTCCATGCAAAAAAAAAAAAAAAAAAAACCTGATTTGGTTCTGAATCTGGATTCTTTTTATTTTCATGAGAGACTAATTGTTAGCTAAAGGTGTCTGTGACTGACCATGCTGCAGCAAATGGTAGGAAACTATCGCAGTGTTGGGAAGCAGAATAAATCTGAAGGTGAAGCCTCATCGTCACACGTGAGAGATGGCCAGGGTTGCTGCTAGTGTGCCAATGAACCTGAAGGATGAATGCTAGAAGTGACTGACCTGCAGTCTATCCCCATGGAAACAACAAGAAATTACGATACTCTCCAGCCAAAGCTCTAACCTATTGCTGTTCCTGGATAGCAGAGTGCATTGTCTCACTGAAGCAAGGTGTTGGCAGGCAACCAGCTCTCTCTCTCTCTGCTCCAAAATGCAATGAATAGGCTGTTGGACTTGTTTATATCATTTGCTTCAGTGGCTTGCCTTGGCAAATTACTCCCTGTCTTTATTGTTAAATTCAGTGTACTGGTAGTATTTTTTTTTTTTTTTGTGGGTACCAGGGGGTCGACCTCAGGACCTCGCGCGCCAGCAGGCGCCCGTGCTGCTGAGCGATATCACCGGCCCTGGTAGTATTTTAATTTTAGTTTGTAGCCCAGTGTTTAACATTTCTACTAGTGTAAACAATATTGGATAAATTGATATTCTCTCTGAGATAGAAGCTTGTAAAGCTTATCTCATGCTCTATTTAGAAATCTTTTACCTAATAACTTGAACGTCTTTACTTTCTGCATTTTAAGTTTTCTGAATTCTTTGGAAAACATAATACCTGTAATCTTGTCTTTTGCTGTACTGCCAAGCAAGGCAGCGTCTCCCTGATTTCCTTCTAGTGCTTCACTGTGAAGTCAGCTTCTCTTTGCCATTCTCTGCATACTAAGCCCTGGAGATTCAGGCAGACTTTCCTCCTCTATTCCACAGCACACCTCATTGATCTCTCTAGTTTTATTACTCGAGTTCTTTGTTTTCCCCAGGAATCCCTGCTGGCTTGTCCTTATAGGATTCTGGCTACATTCTGAATTACCTACTTAGTCTAAATCTCTAAAGCTGCAACTCTAGATTCTAGTGACCTACAGGGAGAACTCAGCCTCATGACCCCGTCTGGAAAATGTCATCCATTTGCTGTGGTTGGAAGTTTGGTAGTCCTGTTTTTATCTGTAATATGATTTCTGGGCAATTTGTGTAACTTATGCATCTAGAAATAACACCATGGGAACATTTTTCATATATTTTTAAAAATCAAATATTTTTATATGCAGTGTTTTTTTTTCCCGAAAAGTATGGCTTTCCAAAGAAAATGTTACATTATAATATCTTGAATTCATCTAACTGCTTGAATGTAGGACTTTTTTCTTGTGTTTTATACATATTTTTAAAAAATAATGCATAACCATTTTGTATATGTATAGGGTACAGTGTGATTTTTCAATACTAGTATGTAATATGTAATGAACAGATAGAGTCAGTGTTCTACATGCCATCAATCAGTCTTCTTTACTTGGCCATCTACAGAAGGAGACAGTTTATTGCCCAGGGAACAAAGTCCAGCTCAAGCCCCACCAGAGTTTCTGGCCTTCTCCCCTTACCTTCTCCCTCCGACTGCTACAGGAACAAATCCTCTACAAGAAATCCATTATTTTAGCAAGCAAGGAAGGGCTGCCAGGTTTTTTTTCTTATTGTGAAACTCACATATTGGAGATTATAGATGTTTATAAAGAAAGGGGCCTTTTGTTTTATTCTCTACCTGATAACTTTTCACATAGATTTTAGAATTCTGGCTTTCAGTGGGTCCTGATCACTACAGACACTGCTCTGTAGGGCAGTGATTGTCCTAAGTCCTTGCTCCTGTCTTTAGCTACTTTGGGATGACCTGAAACTGGAGGTCTCCCTACTACATAATCGGTGGTGTCTGTTCTCAGAGCGATTGCAAGTTTGAGCCCAGCCTGGTCAACTTAGTGATTTAGTGAGAACCTGACTCAAAAAAAAAAAAAAAAAAAAACTTTAAAAGGCTGGGAATTCTCCCTTATAGCCCAGATTCTTCTCCCTACAACATCCACACCAGGTGCCACAGGCCATGGGATACAAAGATGAGTTTCATTCTTTCTGTACAAATCTAGATGTAGTTTCTCCCATACTCTTATGTTGCCCCTGGAGACGTCACATCCGTCAGCAGCTCATTCTCCTCTTAGAACATGGTACCATAATTTGAGCAATTGGCTCCATTGTCTCTAAACACCCCAATTAGGGTGAATGTTCACACCCACTAATGGAGTGAGATACTGAGTGATTTCTGTCTACAAAGTTTTATACTTTTGTCTTTCCAAGTATTTTCATATTATTATAAAAACAAGGTCACATAGGTAGAGAGCAAAATTGTTTTCATACCAGTGAGGAAAATGAGGCTCTGTGTGGTCAAGTGATATGTCCAAAGTCTTTGCCAGCTCCAGAACTTGGAACTCTTCACCACTCAAGTGGCCATGGTATCAGTATCTGAATATAACTATCTCAATCTTAGAGCAGTGATTGGAATTTTCACAGAGTAGTTTTCAAATTATCTATTACCATCTAGAGGTTTTTTTTTTTTTTTTTTTTTTTTTTTTCAGTACTGGGGATTGAATCCAGGGCCTTCACATTGAGCTATATCTCCAGGCTTTTTATTTTATTTTTTTAATTTTGAGACAGGGTCTTGCTGAGTCATTAAATTGCCTAGGCTGGGCTCAAATTTATGATCCTTCAGCCTCAGCCTCCAGAATTCTGGAATTCAGGTGTGTACCACCACACCCGGCTCTTTCTGGAACTTTTGATACTTCATCCCAACACTCCTAGCACTCCAGTCCCTCTTCTGTAAAGTTAGTTTGCCTAATGCTCAATATCACTGATGGGATTGTGCCGTGCAAGTAAATGCCATGGAGAAAGTAGAGGTGTCGAGAACTAGGTCTTCGAGACTCAGACGAAGAATTTTGCAAAATAGAAGTGCTCATACTATAATTATTTGCATATAATTTCCTATCACTCATGAATCTCTTAAAGCTTACTACTTGGTGGGTATTCTGTCAACATTAGTGGAGGGGTATGTGTGTGTGTGTGTATGTGTGCATGCATATGTACATATGTGTATGGATATGTGTGTGTATATAAGCATAATATTCAAACAAAAGGCTCAAACAATTCATAATATAATATTAAATACCTTTTCAGTTGTTAATATAGTGTTAACTTCTTCCTGTATCAGCAAGATATATTCCAATAACTTCATAATTTTAATGGCTACACAGTATTGTTCTGTATGCATGTCACAATGTTGTACTGTATCTAGTTATATGATCAATCCCCTATTATTGAGCAGTGGGGTTGTTCATAGTTTTCCACTATTAGTAGTGATGCTTAAAGATACTTTCTTAAATATGTCTATGATTCCTCTCCTGCATAATTTCCTAGAAGTGAATTTTTAAGAGTTTTTGAACAGCAAAGCCAAATCGATGGACATTATTTTACATATTGTAGGGGCTTATAGCATTCTTTTAATGATAGAATTTTTATGTTGGAATAGACATGATCATATAAAGATATCACTGTCCTCAAGATCTCTGATGACAAGTCTTTATGGAATATCCAGTAGTCAACCTGAATGATATTTTTTCTGATCTTACCAAGAATCTTTGGTTAAGTAAGTAGCAGTATACTCCTCAACTCCTCTAGAATAGATCAAATTACCAGCTGGCCCACAGTAGCAGTTGAAATATGTAGTGTGACTGTGTCTTCTCTAGCATAGTCTGAGGGCGATAGTTACCTGACTCCCTGGGACAGCTGAAACACCAATTGACTCACATTTAATATAAGGCCTTGCAATTTTCTTCTCATTTTCTTTTCTTTTTTTTTTTTTTTTTTAATGTGGGTACCGGGAGTCAACCTCAGGACCTCGTGCTTGCCAGCAAGCGCTTGTGCCGCTGAGCGATATCACCGGCCCTTTTTTTCCTTTACGTGGGTACCGGGAGTCGAACTCAGGACCTCGCGCTTGCCAGGCAGGTGCTTATGCCGCTGAGCCATCTCACTGTCCCTCTTCTCGTTTTCTATACCAAGTTGTTTCATCCATTTTCTTTAACTATCTAACTGGACTGCAGAGCCTCCCTTTTCTATAATATCTTCTGTATTCTTATTTATCTTATCCTTTTATTTATAGAATTTTTATCCAATTGGTTCTTTTTATAATTGGAAGAAAAAATGCTTGTAGTAAAGGGCATACAAGTTAAAGTACATTTAGCTATGGGCTGGTGAGATGGCTCAGTGGCGTAAGCGCCTGCCTGGCAAGCGTGAGGTCCCGAGTTTGACTCCCAGAACCCACATATGAAAAAGGGGCCGGTGAAATCGCTCAGTGGCACGGGCGCCTGCTGGCGTGCAAGGTCCTGAGGTTGACCCCCAGTACCCACAAAACAAACAAACAAACAAACAAAAAACTGAGTGTAAAAGAAAAATAAGGAGAAAGAATAAAGGAGACCATCTTAGGAGGCTTTGAACAGAGGGATCAACGTGGAGGTGAAGGAAGTGGTCTGGTTCTGAATATACTTTGAGAGTAGTTCCAGCAGAGTTTGTGGATAGGTTGTGAGGTGGTAGGGAAAAGTGGAAAATCAGAAGTTCAGATGAGGACGTAAGTGTACAGTGTCTTTTATACATTCAGGTATATCGAGGGGAGTTATATTGGGGCATGGAGTTCAGAAGAGCAGACTGGACAGACATATATAGGTTTAAGAGCCATCAGGATATAGGTGATATAAACGTGAGGGTATGATCACAACAAAGAGCAAATGTAAATAGAAGAAAGAGCCAAGAACTGAGCCTGACATTCTACAGTGTAATTGAAGAAAAGGAGAGAGGGAGAAACAGCAAAGGAGAGGCAATCAGCAAAGCAGGAAGAAACACACAAGAAACGGTGGCATGGCCAGAGTGAAGAGTACGCAGCATTGGGAAGACAGCCATCGGTTGTGTCAGTTGTTTCTGTGAGTAGTAAAATGCAGACTAAGAATTGGCCATTGCATTTGCCCTCTGATCTCAGCAGTTTCAGTAAGATGTTGGGACCAAAACTCTATTGAGGGGTTTAAGTGAGAATGGGTGGAGAAGATTTGGAGTATTTGTAAACAATTATTGCAGGGAGCTTTGTTGCAAAGAAGAGCCAAGAGAGGGGTAGCAATGATAGGGAAGATGACAGATGGAGAAGGTTGTTATTATATTAAGTCAGAGAAATAGAAGCATGGTATTATGAGAATGATCCAGTGGGCAGTGAAAACTCATTGACCCAGAGAAGGACAGGAAAATTGCTTGCTCAGTGTCCTTGAGCAGGCACAATAGGATGGGATCTAGCACATAAGGGAAAGGAACCTCTTAGGGAATTTTAATGTACTCTGACATTGTGGGTCATAAGCAGTTTAAGGAGTCCAAGATTCAAGTCTTTTTGAAGACATGCGGCTATGTATCAAGGGTTATTTTCACTCTTTTCTAGATTATGAATTCTTAGTAGGAGTCACAAGGATTGGGACCCTATCTGTATCACATAACTTGTGTACCTATTACCAAGGACAGGTCCTGGCACATTAAATAAGTACTTAATAAATACTTGCTCACTGGCTGATTAGGTGAAAGGAATATTTTCTTTACTCTCTCTATATCTGTGATTCTTAGATTTAGCATATTAAATATTAGTTTTCAAATTAAAACATAAACATTATTAATATTAAATAAATAAATGGATCCAAAATGCTGAAATTGGGGATTTTAAGTGAAACACAATATTTGAAAAATAATTCACCTGGAGTGATTTGTTAAATATTTCATAATTCTGAAGCAAAACGTAAATAGGTATTGGATGCCTACTATTTTTAGGGGGTAGTATTTGTGTAGTGTAATATGTATTTTTAGCTCTGTATTATAGATGAGGAAACTGAGGCTCAGAGAAGTTAATAGTGTCTCCTGAAATTACAAAATGAAACGGAAGACATGGACTGAGCCTGGGTCTATGTAATCCTATAACCTCGCTCCTCAACATTCTGTCACAAATCTGTCCTGCGATACTGAGACCTTGCGCACAAATCTCACCCAAAAACCCAATACAGGGTTTTCTTTGAATCATATTCGTTCGAAATTATTTTTTACTACATAAATTTAGAACTGTTTTCTGAGAGTTTTTTCTTGGTTTAAAGAGGATTTTTAATTAGTAGTCTTTTAAAAAATATAGAGCATATTTGAACGAATTCAGAGAATTTTTCTCAAGTGACGTAATGTATAAACAGACTTTTTGTTTGTTTTTCTGTTTTTGTTTGTTGAGACAGGGTCTCACTGTACTGCCCAGGCTGACCTCAAACTTGAGATCCTTTTCTCTTAGGCTCCAAAGTAGCTAGCATCACAGGTATGCGCTACTGTGTCTGGACAGATCTTTTTGATTATGGATAGGGTAAAATACCTATTTTTACTACTGCAGGGAAGGAAGAATTTACAATATTAAAAACTATTAATAATTTAGGGCGCTGAAAAACTTTAGAAATTGAATTGTATATATACTTTTTTTCAAAAATGGAATCCCAACTGATTTGGAGCTTAAGTCAGTTTTAGCTATGCCCTGATTTTCTTTTTAAATTTGAAGCACGTTAGCAAGCATTGTAAAAATATTTTCAAATCATATTAAATATATTAAGCAAAAAAGTGAAAATTTCTTCCATATCTTTCTCAAACTTACTCTCCCAATTGATAAGCATTTTTAATATTGATATGATTCTCCCTAAGCCTTTTTCTGTGCACAGTAAAAAAAAACAAAAAAATCAAAAAAAAAACTATCTCAATGTTCTTTCTATTTTGCAACATACTGAAAAATCTCATCCATTTTTATTTACATCTGCAGAGCCTCCCAAATTGTAGGTATGTCCTCACTCATTTAACTGTTTGCAAATGAAAGGACACTGGAATTCTTTTCAAAATTTAGTATTACAAATATTGTTAAAACCAGCACCTTGGGCCGGTGAGATGGCTCAGCGGCTTAAGCGCCTGCCCGGCAAGCGCGAGAGCCGGAGTTCGACTCCCGGATCCCACATACGAAAAAGGGGCCGGTGATATCGCTCAGCGGCACGGGCGCCTGCTGGCGCATGAGGTCCTGAGGTCGACCCCCCGGTACCCACAAAAAAAAAAAAAAAAAAACCAGCACCTTTTTTCCCAGACAATATGTTCCTAGGTGTGGAATTACTGGTCAAAAAATTTGTGCATTGAAATAACTTCAGACAGACAATGCCAAAGTACCAAATCAAAAAGATTAATTATTAAGAATCACAAATATATATTAAAAAAGAAATAGTAAGATAAAAATTCTCACAAAATATGTGCTGTGAATAATCAGAAATTTACTTTTCCTAAAGTATCATGGATAAAACATAGTGTTAGGGGCTTTAATATGATTGGAGTTTTATTCTGCCACTTAATAATAGTCAAATTTTAACCATTACTTCACTCCTCTTCAATATGACTTTTTTTCTTTTTTTTTTTTTCTTTTTTTTTTTTTTTTTTGTGGGTACCGGGGGTTGAACTCAGGACTTCACGTGCCAGCAAGCGCCTGTGCCGCTGAGTGATATCGCCGGCCCCTTTTTTATATGCGGGTACCGGGAGTCGAACTCAGGACCTCGTGCTTGCCAGGCAGGCGCTTATGTTGCTGAGCTATCTCACTGGCCCTCTTCAATATGATTTGAAGTGGACTTGTCCATTATACTCTTTGGAAGTATCTTACTGTAGACTAATACAGGAAATAATGTTTATTTCAACTTATTTGTTTCGATTCAAAAGTCTTGGTCCCGTAACTAAGATGGCAAACAAGATTTCCTTTTAACTGTTGTGACATTAAACTTCACTAGGTCATAACATTTATTATTCGCAAGCAAAGGGTGTCTAAGTCGTGTAGATGTCACTATGTCCCAAAAATTAAGAGACACATAACCATGAATGAGCAAGTACAAAAAATCTACCAGGAATCCCTCAGTTCTTTTTGGAATGACATATTTAATTCTACATATCTCAATATTTCTGTAAAAAATCTATTGTGGGCAGAATAGTCTGTAAACAGAAAGTTTACCCAGAATTGTGTCAGAATTAGTACAATCCCTATTCATGCCATTTTCAGAACTACTCCTTTAGGAATTTCTATTCTGGTCTGAATGGTAGAGGAATTAACATTTAAAATTATTTTCCCCTTGCTTACCTTCCCGACCTTTTAACTTCTTGTTTTTAATTGTTTTTCTGTAGTAACATCTACTTTTTTAAATAGTAAAGACTATTATGTCTTACTTGGGAGAATCTACTTTTGGATTCTTGAACGCTTATAATCTGCCTACTTAATCTACTCTTAGCTATATTGAGATTACCTCGAAAAACCCTGAAGGGACAATTTTGAGGTAGTAATTCATATTGTGAAGGTGACTTTATTTACAAATCTGTGCCAACAGAAACTGTATTAAAAACCTCCAAATTCTATGAAATCCAGTAAGGACTAGAAATTATCACATTCCAATATGAAAATATCACTTTTCCAAGATTCACAAACTAAAGTCTATTGATTTATTGGGACAGTTGAAGGTCAGGATAATAAATGAAAATTTACATTTAAGAGACCAATTTGAAAGTTTACACCTATAGTTAATTAATCCAAACTAATAACAATTCTAATAAAATTTGTCTACTTACCAAATTAGGCTGACAAAGAATTTAGCTTCTCCGTCATAGAAAACATCAGAGTTCAGTTGAATTTTTGATTGGCTAAGAAACACACCCCTGCGTGCTAACTCCACCCTTACTTAAACCTAACTGTGGTAACTGTCAATTACATATAACATTGTTATGCTCAATAAGTTGTTAACGATTTTTCTGTTATTACATTTAAATCTCCACAAAATTGATGAAAGACACATCTATTCACTAGTACCCAAATTGGGGAAAATTGAAAGAGTGGGGAATATAACACAATCTAGCATGACAAGAAGATAGAAACCATGTTTTTTTCTATCCATGAAAATGAAGATTCATTGTACGGCAGCTTAAAGGGGCTTTCAGTCTTGCTGTAGTCCATATGGCATAGATGATGAAGCCTTTCACATTTGTATTAATGCCCAGAAATAATCTCAAAGTGACCTTGGAAATGTGGAGAGAGAAAAACATACCAGCCCACCCCATGGTTTTCTTGTAGTCTATCACTCCTCACTAAGGAATCAACGTTTTAGAGCAGGAAGTCTTTTAAAAATCTTTAGTAATTGTTGCCATTATATGTGTAGATGTGGCTTAATAACCTTGGCTGTAGCAGAGAATTTAAGATGTAATAAAATGATAAACATTCTTCCCAGACTATTTTGATCATTGTTAATGATATGAGGGTAAGAGCAAGGCCATTGATAAAAACGTGTCACATTCTTTAGTGTGAATGACAATGGATGAATAAGGAGAAAAAGAAAGAAATGGACACCAAATGAAAGGAGGCAAAATGTTACTTTGATATTGTAGAATATTGTGATTAATAGGACCTGATTTTAGAGAGCAATTCAATATCTCAGTAAACCTATGGATGAATTATGATGGAGTCCTGTGGGAGAAAGAAAAATCAAGGGGAACAGAGTGGACAACTTATTTTGAAGAGACTGAGAATAGCTGTAACAGCTCAATTAAGCGCCAACAGTTTAGAATTAGCTAAGAGTCATTTTCTTCCTGGGACAAATAAATTCTAGCCATTCTAACTTGCTTTATGTTTCACATAAATGTGAACTGAAATGTGTTTACATTGCTCCTGTTGACAACGTAACAAAACAGAAAGCCTTCACTTGCTGAGTAGAAAGGAAGATGCACTCATGCTTGTTTTCTAGAGCACTGTCAAGGCACAAATTCTTATAAGTTTCTATATTTAGACAAATGTAGATACATTTTCACTGGATGAATTTGGCCCAGTTGATGCTGAATCTTGCCCATTCCTTGCTGTCCTACTTTCTCCCTCTGTCTCTTGCACATGTTTGCTGGCTATTCCTAAGGAGGCCATCATCACTCCTTAGGCAAAAAATTTTTCTGAGTCTGTGCTGTAATAAGAACAGCCATTTGATAAAATGATGGAGGTCATATTTTCCTCAAATACATTTTCTCTGCTTTATTTGCTTTATCACATAACCTCCTTTTCTCTACCTAACTTCCTGAGGATTATTTTCTTTCATCTCTGAAGCCACTCTCTAAAATCTACCTTCTCTAACACTTTTCTATTATCTGCTACCAGACTGGAAAGCTTTTATGGCCCTTTCCTATGTCTGCCTTAGCTTTAAATTTCACTCCAAGGTCATTCTCATGTGGGGCGCTGAAGCTTCTGTTTCACACTGCTAAATCAACCTAATCCCCTCAGTCATTTCATCTCTACTGAGAGCCCTAAGTTAGGCATACCGTCACATGCTCTCCCCACCCACTAGGAACTCTATAATAGAATGTTGCAACAGACATTTCAAAAGTTCCCACTAAGAGAAAATGAAGTATCCCTCACACCCTATTTCCATGGTGCTTTATCTAATTTCTCCCCAAATCTTTTGGCCTCCCTCCATACCCAAGTCAATAGTGGGAACTCCTACTGTCTTATCTGCTGCTTATCTTTCTCTTTCTCTGTTGTCACTCAGTGCTAAACCACAAGTGGAGATGGAGAAATTTCACATTAAAAACTTTCACATGTTCTATGTATATCCAGTAATGGCAGAAGGCAGTTTCCAAAAACCCCTGCAGATCTTGATAATAACTATTCCTTTCTAATTCTAGCTGTTCATTGCTAAAATAGAAATCTGGGAACAGAACAAGGTTGAATTCCCAGAGGAATCTAAACTGTGGCACTTTCTAACAAAGTACAAATTACGTTCACTAAAGTGCTGATTTGCAAACTTTATGGCTATACCATGAAGCACTGGATTACCACTCTGCTTCTGGTAGCAAAAAGAATACATGGATCATTCCATAAAGAAGCATGCAGAGCTCCATACAAATTTAGCTTGTGATGTCATCTTGCTCTTAAATGTAAATTCTTAGTCTTCCATTTTTTGATCCATCAGTAGTTGTGTGTGTGTGTGTGTGTGTGTGTGTGTGTGTGCACGTGGTACTGGGGATTGATGCATAGAAGAAATTTCAGAGAGCATTTCAAGAGTTGCTAAAAAAATAGAGAAATTCAATAGAGTATGAAAAGTATTCATATTTATTTTCAATCAAGAATCTAGCCTGCTAATTCTCATGACATAATGTAATGTATGTGTACTTATATCCTTGGTTCAAGATGACTTTATGAAGCACAGTATTCTCCAAAATATATTACTCAGCAAGACCATTCTGATGCAAAATCTGTGACCACTTCCCTTTCCCTACATTGTACACTTAGAAACATGCTGAGCAGGATAGTTCAAGTGTATATTTGATTAAAAGAGCCAAAAGTTTATTAGTTTTTCAAAAATAGGTAGATCATAATTTGATTAATAACCTCAATAACACCAGTTTATTGTATACTAAAATAGACCTAACATGGGAATTTCAGGCCCTCGTGTTCTTAATACTACCCTATTCAGAATCCTACAGCCATCCTGATCAGTAATCTGGATTGAAAACTAAATATCCATTATAGTACAAAGCTCATTCTCAGGTATCAGTATTAATGTGAGATATACTTTGGTTTTGGCAAAAGAAGATTAAGTGACTGTCAGCAGGAACATGGAAGGAAAATAAAAGTTAATATTTTTTATTTCATCATGAACTCAGATCTCAAGTAATCACTGCATATTCTTATCTACTCATCTTCACTAACCTGAAAATTAGAAATTATTAGTATTTTTATACATTATTCTGTGGACTCCATATCCGGCCTTCTTCATCTGATCAGTTTAGCCCTTATCTCACTGTCATTCTAATATCATGTCTTCACATTCTGGAGAGTACAGTTCAACTACAGCTCATGCTGGCATGATCCCAGACCGGGTTCCACCCAACGCTGTATATTGTACATTTATTTTTATGTAGCTAAACATAACTGCAGAAAAATGCTCAACAGTGCTAGTTTATTTCTGTTTAAATGAATAACCAAACTCTCAACCAAATCTAGATATCAGCCAAATCTAGATATTTTATTTCCTAGGTCCATACAATTCTTTATCCAGAAGTTCTTCCTTGTTTTCCTACCATGAAGCCCAGTACCCTCCCCCACCATTTCAACAATCAGTTTATAATTGTATTTCTTATTTCACTGAGAAAATAGAAGCAGAAAAGAACTTCCTGTGCTCTCCCCTTTAATCTCTCTACTTTCAGCTTGTCATTATGAATGTGTATGCTCTTATCCAAAGCTAAATTCTTAACTTTTACAGATTTCATTCCTTCTTGCCTATCCAAAGATACTGTTTCAGCAGATTCCCCTCTCTCTTGAATCGTAAGAATCTCCCTTTATTAATTTCTGTAAATTACAAAATATTATGTATATGGAGTATATTTCTATAAATATCATATAAATATACTGATTTTAAATTTAAAAATTAAAAAAACCCACTACTTCACCTTCCATTTACTGCTCCATTTCTTTGTACCCACTTGGCTGAACTCCTAGAAAGAGCTACTCATACTTGCTGGTCAGGGATTGCCCCTGCAACTTCACCAAAACAATTTGTCAAGGTCACGGTAGCCTGTGTTTATAAAGTTAGGTGTAAATTCTTAGTCTTCCATTTTTTGATCCATCAGTAGTTGTGTGTGTATGTGTGTGCATGGTACTGGGGATTGAACCCAGGGAGTAATGAGCTACATCCAGCCCTTTTTGGTTTTTACTTTGAGGCAGGATCTTGCTGTGTTGTTCAGGCTCACCTCCAATTACAATCCTCCTGTCTCAGCCTCCTGAGCAACTGGGATTATAGGTCTACGGCTCTGTGCCTAGTACGATGAAGAACTTTTGAGAGTTTTTTACAGCATCTCAAGCATGCTGCACAGTGCCCTTGCTTTTTTTCTTTTTAAGTTTTCTTTAGTTTGCTGCCAGGAGACAACCATGTCCTGGTTCTCCTCCTTTCAGATTTACTCTCTTCTCTGTTCCTTTGCTGCTTCTTCCACATTTCCCCAGTTACTGAGCAGAGGACTTAGTCTGCAGACTGCCTGTCTTCACCACCTACAGTCTAGAGGCTTTAAATATTACCTATGTGTTGGAAAATTTTTATCTTTAGCTTGAAATCCTTCCATGAACTCTAACTTGTATGTACATAAAGAGATAGATAAAACTACTTACTTGACATCTTCACTTGAATACATAATAGGCGTCTTAAAGTTGATTTGAACTAATCTGAACTCCTGTTCTTACCCATTCCTCAGACGACCTTTGCAGACTTTCCCAGCATGCAGTGCTAACCACCATCCTATGATTGCACAGATGAGAATCCCAGGAGTCGGTTGTCTCCTCTTCTGTTCCTCAACCTCTACCCACCAAATCATTTTGTCTCTTTTCCATTACATTCCAAATAAACCATTTCTTATCACTCTGTGCTTGAGCCATCATCATCTATTATCCGGTTTATTGTAATAAACTCTTAATTAGCTCCTGCTTCTTTTGCTGCATCCTACTGTGGATTTTTAAGACAGCCATGGTTGTTGTGCACTTTATTCAGATCATCTCCTCTTCCCCTCAGGGCCCTCCAATGACTCTGTTTTACTCAAAGTCAAAGTCTTTACGAAGGGCTACAAGTTGTAGCACTGTCTGCTGCTCTTCTCACTCCCCTACCACACCACCCGCATCTCTCATCTCATCGCCTTACTTTCTTACTTGCTCATTCTTCACCATGCTGGCCTCCTTGTTATTTCTTGAAAATGTCAGATTCTTTGTGTTTGATATTTCTTCTTTCTGAAATTCTTTTTGCCCCAGATATTATCATGTCTCACTTCCTCACTTCCTTCGGGGCTTTGCTCAATATCCCAGCTCATCGTGGCCCTCCTTAATCACTCTCTGGAAAATTTGATCACCACTTCCTGCCACCCAACACTCCACTACCCATCCCTCGTGCACTTACCTTTATATGACATATTGTATCTTTTATTCACTTTTTATCTGTGTATTTTCTTTGTCCTCCCTTTATCCTATGCTGATTAGAATAAAACTCCATGGAGATAACAATTTTCTCTCCCTCAAGAAAGTCTGAGCCCATTCTAACTATCTTAGTAATGAGTTATTCAGGAGCTAAGCAGGGGAATTCCTTGGTTTAGATTGCGCTTACTTTGCCCACATAGAAGCACTGTGAAGAGGGGGGCCAGTGACCAGACCTGTGCAATTGGTCTAGGCCACTTAGGCAAGAAGGCCTAGACTAAGACAGCAGTAGTAGGGATGTTTTTTTTTGTTTTTTTTTTTGTTTTTTTTTTGTGGGTACCGGGGGGTCGACCTCAGGACCTCGCGCGCCAACAGGCACCCGTGCCACTGAGCGATATCACCGGCCCCTTTTTCGTATGTGGGATCCGGGAGTCGAACTCGGGCCCTCGCGCTTGCAAGGCAGGCGCTTACGCCGCTGAGCCATCTCACCGGCCCAGTAGGGATGTTTTTTAAAGTGAGGAACTGAGGAACATTTGGAGGAAAAGTCAGTAGTGATTAGTAGCTAATTCAGAAGAATTAGCAGTGGGACAGGAAAGCATTGAGGGTGATTCTCCGTTTCTTGTATTCAGAAAGTAGGGGTAGTGTTGGTGGACAAGCATAAGGGATATAAGGGATATTAGAAAAGAGGGTGTCTGGTGGGAATGATTACAGCTTCAGTGTTTCACATACCGACTTCCAGATGCCTATGGGAAGTCCAATTTGGTAAAACAAGTCTAGAAGTTGAAGGCGAAGTTATGGCTAAAGATGTAGACATACAAGTCATATTTATAAAAGTAAATTCAAACCCTGAGAATAGAGTTAGAGATGTAGCTCAGTGGTGAAACATTTTGTATAGCGTATACCTGGGCCTGTATTCAATCCTAAACTCTATTCTAAAAAATATCTATATAGTTCTAGGGTTAAAGATACAGCTCAAGGGTAAAGCACTTGCCTAGCATGCATGAGATCCTGGGTTCAATCCCAGCACATACACAAAATAAATAATTTTAAAATCCTGAGAATGGGTCAGACTGTCGAGGCAAGAAGAATAGGAAACAGTAGGTTGGGCACTCTGGGAAATTCTAACTTCTTTGGTACAGGTGGGTGAGGATTGATGAAGAAGGACTTGCCATGGCAATCAAGAACCAAAAGTTGGAGACCTAGAAAAAAAGTAGGATAATTTAGTGTGAGTGATAGAAATAGAACATTCCCAAAGAGATGAAAAAATAAAGAGAAAAGCTTTCCCCTGGATATGTCAGTGTTGAAAGAATTTGGAGTACATCTTCATTGAAGAATGAATGAGAGATGAAAAATTAGAATAATTTTCAAAAAATTGGATATAGGGCTGGTGAGATAGCTCAGCAGCACAAGTGCTCGCTGGCAAGCATGAGGTCCTGAGATCGAATCCCAGTACCCACATTAAAAAAATTGGATATAAAAAAGACAGAATTGAAGCAAGATCAAGATGGTAATATAGGAAGTACTTTGTGATTGTCTATTAGTTGTTTATGGCCTGTACCAGCTCTGAGAGGCTAGCTTATTTCTTCTGACCAGTCAGAATCCAGATTCATTGATAGGTGTTTGGAATCATTGCTAAATATTTTTTAATATGTTCCTTAGTATGATTGTAGGTTAGGAGGAAATAGAAAAAGAAGTGACAATCTCTTATAGCAAGAGTCAGCACACTATTTATACAGCACAAATTTGATCCACTAGGTTCTTTTGTATAATATTCGAACCAAAAAAAAAAAGGTTTTATATTTTAAATGATTTTAAAAAGAATAAAAAACTTTCTGACAAATGACATTTTTAAGAAATTCAAGTTTCAATGTATATATATATACATATATATATATATATATTTATATTTACTAGAACACAGACTCATACATTTTACATACATTTATATATTTGTGTATTCATTTATCTACAGCTTCTTTTGTATTACAACAGAGATGAGTAGTTGTGACAATGACCATATACCTTACAAAAGCCTAAAATATTTACTATCTGGTCTCTAACAGGAAAAAAACTTATTGACCCTTGATTTATGGAATGATTTCTGCAGAGTGAAGGAAAGGGAGTTAGAGAGGGAGAAAATGACATCAAGGGCACATAAGGAGGATTAACTTTGAACAAGAAAAAAGGATGCTTTGTCCTGTGAAACTAGAGGCAAGGGTGATAGGCTTGTGCAAATATAGACAGGTCTGTAGTTGCTGGAGGAGAAAGAGGAGGGAGCCCCCCCTTGCCCTCACCACACAGACAGCGCACTCTAAGCTAACTGTGTTGAACTGTCATTGATCATGTCATTCTAGAGGACAAAAACTGCGCTGTATTCATCCCCACTTCCCCCACAGCTCTCTGCACAGCACCTTTCTTTCAGCCACTCTCACTAAATATTTAATTGAATCCCAGGTGAAGCTCTATTATAAGCACATTCCTAGAAACCTCTGCCCTTAGGGCCTTGCATTTAATGCTCTTATTATCCAGGCCCACATTTATTAAAGTTTGATGTTAGTGTTTAGAGGTGTGAAGGAAATGGAAGCTGGCTTTTTATTTAGTTAATTTTTGGTTCATTAAATGAAGTCAGTATAGTCAGAGAATTAGCATTATTAAAATGAATCTGTTTTTCTGTTTTTTCAGCCTGAATATTTCTGTAAATCACTAAAGGGTTTTGGTAATAAATACTATACAAATATAAGGTACTAATGCAAATCTTCAAAAAGGTGCTTAACAACGTAAAAAACAAAACGAAAGCCACATAGAGAGTTGACAATTTAAGAGGGACAAAATTACTAGGGAGTGGGAGGTAAGGAAAACCTGAGTTCTTTTATTCTTTGAGCATTGTGGGTTTTCAGAGTCTTTTAATGCCCTCTGGTGTGCACTGCCAGAGTCACTGCTGCTAGGGTCTTAGCGCCTGCACATACAAACACATGGCCAGCCTAGAAGTTAAAAGGATTTGAGTTTATAATGGCTGATAGAGTGATCTGAAAGCCCGAGAATATTCCACATAGCTAGCTGCAAGTTTACCTTTTATTATAGCACACGTATTTTCAAAAAGGCTGTACAGAAGCCATGGAGCAATTTCTTCTGCCTCTAGGGAGGATTATTTCTATACCACTTAAAATTGATATTCACATTGCAAAAATATTTTTAGGAAAGAAGTCGATCACTCCATCATTTAATAAGGGGAAGTCTTCCAGATAAAATAATATGAGTTTGTGAGATGCACACGCACACACACACAGATACACACACTTTCATGAATGCACATGTATTCATCCCATTGGCCAAATAACCAGAGCACTCTTGTTTACTGAAAAAGTAAGCATTTGTATGTGAAAATACCAATGATTTTACCTATTACTCAATCTATTGTGAATGTGAAAATTTATTTTGCAAGCACTCAGTTATCTAATGTTCTTTATTCCCCCCAATAAATCTTCACATCTCCAAGGGAGTTATACATGTGATGACCTATAATGATATTCATCTCGGCATGATCATCCTCATCATTAATCTTCTAGTGGGCCTAGATTGCTGAAAGGGATTCTCTAAGTGACTGATGATAGTGGTATAGTTCCCAGAGATAGAGAATATATGTATGCATGCAACTCATGACGTAATAGTAACGAGGCGCATTTCCTACTCCTGTGCCTCAGCCTATAATCTACAAACTCATCTGTATCATCTACAGTATCATACAGACTTATAGTAAAGTGAATTAGAGGATAGAGGGAGGGAGAGAGAGAGAGGGAGAGAGAGACAGAGAAGAGAGGTAAGAAGAAAAAAGCCAGAAAAGTAAATTCTTATGAGAATTGGAATATGGGAGTTTTAATTGCTTTCTGTTTTCATTATATTTCAGTACAAACAAAATTGAAGTTCTTTAGTGCTTTGCCACTCTCTTTAATACATTGTTCTGGTACAGAAAAGCAGAGAATTTGGTTTGTGACGGTGAAAGAAACAGCAGTGAAAACACAGTCTGTCAACCATTGGTCTCTATTGACAGAAATATACCTTTAAGATTACTCGTCATAAATTATGTGAGATTATTTGCAGGAGAAGGCTGGGAGAAGTATAATATAGTCATCAGTTGTACATGATTTTTACTATCTTAATTTTTGGCTTTCTAGCTGGTAAAAAAAAAATTTAAATACATTGGACCAAGATAAATATTGGGAAATTGACATTATTTTAAAATGAACAAAACATAATTTACCAGCAGATAATTCTTGGAAGGAATCTTAGAGACACTTACAAGAAAAGAAAAGCGATGTGTGATAAAATCAATAGTTGCACCAATGAGGAAAATCAGGCTTTGCCGTAACCATTTAGCTTTGACACGTTAACTGGTTTGCTTGTGTGTGTGTTTCTGTGGCACTGGGGATGGAACCCACGGACTGGCACATGCTAGGCAAGCACTGAGCCACTGAGCTACATCCCAGCCCATGTTTTGTTTCTTCAGATATGATCTCCCTAGGTAGCTCAGGCTGGCCTTGGACTCCCATTCATCCTGCTCCCTCTTCTGCGTGCTGTCACCTGTCACCATGCCTGGCTTAAATATATATATTTTAGTCATCTTCCTATTCTCCTATTTATCACAGATTGTATAATAACTGTATTAATACATTTAAACTAACAGTCCCTTTCTTATCCAAATCTATGGATGAAAGTTACAATTATAGTCTACTATAGTTTGTATTTGACTGCTTTGAAACTGGTTGAATTTGGTACTGGATGTATTTTGATGCAGAAATTTCGTGTTGATGCTCCATTTTTTGTTTGGTACTCAACAAGTAAACCAGAACTTGTCAGTATTATTGTCTTGTGGCTCACTACTCTCTTTAACCAAAGCAGTTTGCTTGGTACTCTTCATATTTGGTTGTCATCAGACCTCCCAGAACCAATTGACTGTGAGTACCAAGATACCACTGTAGATCCGATTACTTTCCCTAAGGAGCTCCCAAACCATCATTTACCTGGAAATTTTCCTCTTGCTAAATGGTGGAACGATGGACTTCTCTTCTAAAAATATTTTTAAATGATACTATCAATTTAAATGTTATAGATATCGTCCTCCCTAGAGGTGAAAGAAACTGCTCAATGGTTTCTGTAAAGCCGTTTTGAATGTGAGTTATGACACTGTCCTATATTGTAAGAGAACTGAGTAGTTACTACCCCTTGCTAGCACACACCTTTATCACAACTCAACTTTTATAACCACCTTGAACATCCCGTATCTATCCATCCCCTTTCCCGCAGCCTCTCCCATCACGTCACTCTGTAGCTAACCCGAGCTTTGTCGTCTTCTCTCTGTCTTTAAGCATCAGGGTCCCGCAGAGTGCTGTCTGTCCCCATGGCCTTCCTGTCTCAGACAGTGTCCACAACTGTCGGATGCATGACTGCAGTTTTGCAGCATTTGAATTAAGCTTCAGTTATTCAAATCCTTCTGTTTTTGATGAGAAGGAAAACAACACAGTGATCAGGTGGTTAAGTATTATCTAAAAGCAAAGCTCAGAATATTTGCATAATTTTGTTCAGTACTGGATCAGATGTGAAATGTAGGTCTGTATGGCAGAACAGACTCTTTCAGTTTGTGTAGTTGGCTTGCCCGTCTATTTCTTTAGTGATTTGTCTCTAATCATTTTAAACTGTTTCACCAGTGTTGATGTGATTTGGATCACTGAACCTTACATTTGAGAAGCACAAAATTCTATTATTTTTACATTTAGTTATAGCTGTCCAGTTTTACATAGTGCACTTACAGCTAGAAAACATGCCTTTAAATGCTGTTTGTCTTACATATAAAAAATATATTAATTCCTTATAAAGACTATCACTTGTCAAATTTTACGTTTAAATGAAATTTAAATTTTTCTTTAGTTAACAGAAAACCAGAATACTCCAGTGAAAAGTGCATTAGGCTCTTTTCTAAACTTTTCTAAATTAAATTCTTAATCTAAACTAAGAAAGTGGCTTATTGAAATCTCTGTACCTTATTTCTCCAATCGGTAAAACCCAGTAAAGTTACATGTGGTCTTTCTACCTTACAGAACTACTGAAGGATAAAAGTAAATGCTTATATTTTCTCAGGAGAAAATTCAAGTCCATAAAAAGATTGACTGCATTCAAGTTACAAAACACAAACTCTCTAAAAAGCCATAGGTAATTGGGCATAAAAAGGGGAAATGGTTAAGAGAGTTTTTGTCTCCTTACCAAGAATAATTTCTTACCTTCTCAATTCAGTAGGAGTTATTCTGTGTTCTTGATATCCTACAGAAAGTTGTGTAAACTTTTGCAGTTTATTCATTGTATCCAAAATGGAGTGTTCATTTAGAATTTTTCAATCTTTAAATAGTATAAAATTACGTGTATTCTTTTCTATGAATTTAACACACATGTTTATAAAATTGTTGCCACATTAGAATCTCTTTTGCCCTAGGAAATTTTCTACAATGAAATTGTAATGTTAGTATTTTCCACAGCAAACTGTGTCCTTTGCCTTCAGAGAAAAGAAAAGACAGTATGATACAAAGCCAGGGGGGAATTCCTATTTTGTAAACCTCCCTACTTTTTAAAAAGAATTATTAGTACATGTTTGCAGTACATAATGCTCACATTCCTTGGGTGGAGTTAGTAGATGTACATAACACATCTTCATTCCTTCTTCGTCCCTTTTCCCTCCCAGCTTCCTCCTCCCTCCATCTCTTGATCTTCTTCCCATTTGAAAAAGCTCTACCTCCCTACTTCTTATCATCTCTTTTATACTAAGCTTGTTATTTTTAATTTGGGTTTCTCGTATAAGAGAAACCATGTGGTACTTAAACTTGCATGTCCATTTTATTTCATTCAATATTATGGTCTCATGATGCCTCCATTTTCCTACAAATGACTCAAGTTTAACTTTCTGTACAGCAGAGTAGCACTCCATGGCGTATAAATACCACATTTTTATCCGTAGTATTTCTTATGTTAAATACTATTAAAGTCCAGGGAAATTCATTCTAAATGAATGAAATAAATAGCTCTGTCACATATTAGCACACGGACATGTTAGTGTAACTTAAATAACTTTAACACATACCATGAATTGACAGGAAGCTTCTGTTCACAGAAATAGTATTCTTAAAGGGACTTACATATTAGCAGATATGTTGATCTAAAATATGAAAATGTTTGTAAAGGCCCTTTAGAAAAGCTTGAACACTCCTTGATGTGTCCCTGTCCCTATTCAAAAAGAATTCTTCCTGTAACTCCAAAGAGATTGTTCGGTCGCCAAGTGTGTGCAAAATCTCAGGGGCTGCTCTTGGTCTTGGAGACAGGGGAGAAAAGTTGTTGACAGCGAGCACAGTAATGATGATTGGTGCTTAAGAAGGCCCAAGAAGTTTCATCAGTAGGAGAAATTTTTAACAAGGCTGAAAAATGTGTTACCAACTGTGGAACAGCTGCAAGAAAGGAAAAATTGCAAGCTATCTTTTCTGATCCAATTCTTGTAACCCTGTTGCTGGGGGAAGAAAAAGTGTAATATCTCCAGCTTTTCATCTGTTTTGTTTTAGACAAGCTCAAGAAACACAAACTGAAAGCCTGCATCAAACAGCGATTCCATCCTCTGAGCAACCTGAATTTTACCAGCGTTATCAAACATTCCAAAGATGTCTGTCTTCGAGCTTGTGTACACTTTATGTCTATTTCTGAAAACATTTTCACAAGAACTCATTCGATACTATTGAGCATCCCTAATGGGAAACACTGGAAGTGGACTTTTGGTGTAAACATGAAGAAGGTAGGGCCTCTATCGTTGAGATCTCAGTTCATTGGTTATCTTTCTTGAAATGCAAACACATTAGTAGGGAGTATAGCATACAGAGGAAGACTTCACCCAAAGGAGGGGAGAAAATAGTATGAGAATAGATAACCATCTTATAGTTATTACTATACTACGGACTGACAGTAGCTTCTATCCAGACTCTCCTATTTATAGACCAACATGTCGAGAGCCACACAGATTAAAAGCTACTGCTCAAATTGTTGCCTGGGAAACATTCTATAACTGTATAATGATTGGTTCTTTTTCACTATCAATTAGTAACCATAACAAAAGTCATTGATAGTGTGTTCAGGCTTAGAAATCTTCAGCATTGGGCCTCTCTGGGATAACAAGAAAGCAAGAGTTCACCTGCTGGACTTTTGCCTCCCAGGTGGTCTCCACGGATAAGGAGACTTGGTATGAAGACACTAATTTTTTCCCAATTAGATGCTCTTACACTGTTTTTTTTATTGTTGTTTGTTTGTTTGTTTGTTTGTTTTGACTGTCAAATTTTAACTGTAAATGTATAATGCCCAGATACAGATTTTTCTAAATTCTTGAGATCTTCTGCTAAAGTAAACAAATATACATCCCCCTTCCCCTGCCGTGTGTGTGTGTGTGTGTGTGTGTGTGTGTGTGTGTTTGCAAAAAATTCAACCTCCCTCCACCCTCCAGCAAGTAAACTAATTATTACAATGTAGAGCTTGGGAGCTGCTTCAGTATTGTCACTCACTTGCATCTTAATGTGCCACTTTGAATCACCTGTTTTGGTCCATTGCCACTTAGGGAAACAGTGAGAGTGGATATGTGAACCTCTTTGCAAATTTGCTGGAAAGCAAATTCAGAAAAGCAACCTAGTGTATGGTTACTTGAAGAAATGCTAAAGAGGAATGCTCATCCATCAAAAAGCAATCGGGTATCTAGGGAGCCTGTTAGATAGGGAAGCATCAAACTTCAAATCTAGCCTAAGGGTGGAGAGTGGAGAGAGAGATCAATTTTCTGGATATCTAAAAGCTTGAACTTATAGCAGCTGAAATTGTTTAAACAGCGTTCTTGTTTTTAAATGCCTTTCTTATTTTTTAAATTAATTTTAGTACAATGAATTCCAATACAATTCTATTATTAAATACTGCAAATGTATTAATAACAAAAACCAGAAAACTTGGAAACTATAGAAAAAGTCAAAGTAAAGAAAAAAAAATCTATCGCCTAATTCCAAGAGATAACTTTTTATTATTTTATTTTTTTCAGTTATTTTATGCTTACATATATTTAAAATATAGTCATTCCTCAGTATGCATGGGCAGACTCTTAATTTTGACAGTAAAATCTGGATGCAGTAGTCCCTTGTATAAAATGGTGTAGTGTTTATATATTATCTACACAATTCTCCTACACATGTTGAATCATCTCTAGATTACTACTAATACCTAATAAAATAGGAATGTTTTTTAAATGGCATTTAGGTAATAATTACAAGGAAAAAGTGTGTACTTGTTCAATACAAATGCAATATTTTTCAAATACTTTCTATCAGTTTGGTTGAATCTGTGGTTGGGAAATTCAGGGATATAGAGAGCCAATTGTATAGAGATTGTATTGTGCATATTGTCTTATACATAATTTCTTAATTCTCTTCTGTTTCCCTCTAATCTTCTAAATATTCATATGTTAGTTGTAATCATATTTGTATTTTGGGTAAATTTTTTCACTATCATTTTTGGAACTTTACTGTTTTTGCATAATGATGATTCTGACTTTAATGGCTGTCTGATATTCCAGTACATTCAGTGATAAATACATTTTAAGTATATTTAGATGATCTTAAATTTTAATTATTATAAATATGAGTTTTAAAATACCTTTGTATTTAAGAACTGCATTCTTGCCGGTGAGACGGCTCAGCGGCTTAAGCGCCTGCCTTGCAAGCGCGAAGGCCCGAGTTCGACTCTCGGAACCCACATACGAAAAAGGGGCCGGTGATATCGCTCAGCGGCACGGGTGCCTGTTGGCGCGTGAGGTCCTGAGGTCGTCCCCCCGGTACCCACCAAAAAAAAAAAAAAAAAAAAAAAAGAACTGCATTCTTCATATAGTCCATTAAACCATAAATTTATTGCTGCCATCTGATTCCACAGTGGCCACAGAATATACTAAACTGTAGTGATGTATGTAACCAGAGGCTACTTAAATCAAATGAATAGTGTAGTAATGTAACAAATACATGCAGACAGTTTTAAATCAGTTTGCTGTGTGCGGCTGGGAAACAGTACAATCCAGTATAATGCCCAGTTTTGTCTCAGCCATCATGATTGCATGTCCCATAGCTAATCATCTATAATGAAAGAGGCAAAAATCTAAATCATGGTACAGCCTACAAACAGTAGCAATGGCTGTGGTATCCATGGTTGTCAGCTAAAGTTATTAGTGGTCATAATATTTCCATAAAATACGTTTACACTTCTCTCTATGTTTAATCACACATGACTGGCTATTCACATAAGAAAATCTTAGACTATCTCGAGTTTACTGAGGCTCTGATAGAAACAACTTTTTACTAGTTTATTTAGAAGGCTAATTGCCTTTCTTCAATGGCAGATTGATGTTCTAAACTACTAGAGTATGAAAAGAATGTCCTTTAGCCAGACTGTTCAAATTAAATACCACCACTTTCTAATATTAAAGAACAGAGATGTATTATGATAGCATATGTACTTAATAATAATACCTCAGTATAATAAAGCTTTATAGTTTCCTTCCTCTATAAATAAAACCCAGTGCCAAATATGTTTAAATCATGGTTTCATATAATAGTGTTCCTTGACAGAAAATAGACATGAATAATAAATACGAAATAGGAACCTGACTATATGAACAAAAAAGAAAATGCATGCTTCGTATCAAAGGAGTCTGCCACTAACACTAATAGCAAGCTGTGGAATGAAGCCCATTAATACATTTGCCTAAAGGAGAAATCTAATTTATTTCTTGTATTTATTCATGTCGTATGATTAATATAAAGCATGGAGGTGGATTTCTTGATCAGGAGCACGATTTTAATCTGCATATAACACTTCTATGTAATTTTCATATATAAACATTACAATTAAGTTCAGTTGATGGTATTTCAGATTTAAAGTTTTATAGCTGCTCTTCATTCTTTCTTCATCTTTAATCAGGTCACTGAGAGAAATTCTGCACTCTTAAAATTTAGCTGTGATGAAGGTAAGTTGTATCTGGGTAATAGATTTTGCCTATAAGCTTCTCTGCCAGCAATGGTGCACTGAGAAGCCAAGATCGCATCACTGTACCCTTAGACCTTGCACTTTTGCCTGGTATATATGGAAGGGTTTCAAGTTTAGCATAGAACGGATCTATGCCTAAGGTGTTTCTCACGTCTTTACCCTTGGTTACTGGTACCATCCATTCTGTCTCCTAAATTAAAAATACTGGTTTCAGAGTTTTCCCTCTGCCCCTGTCTAAGTGTCTATTGATTCGCTCTTTCCTCACTTTCTTCCTGTACAGGGTTGCCACTATCTTCATTTAGAGTTTTAGAATTTTTTTCTGAGATATTTCAGTGGCCCTCTCTCCAAGTCATTCTTTTCAGGGATTCCAGAGTTATTTAAAACACACATGTAATCAAGCCCCTTAAATACCCTGTATGACTACATACCGACTCTAAGATGACTTCCAAACATGCCAGCATTGCAAATGCACAATCCTGTCAAGATCAAATAAACTTCTATTTTCAGAGTGAATTTTTTAGTTTCCTTCACACATACATTAGTCATGCCTCGAAATCTGTATGTATTTTAGCCTTTGTGCCTAAAATACTCATCTCTTTTTCAAGGAAAGAGCTTCTACCCTTCCATTAAGTTAGGAGTTCACAAACTTTTTGGCACCAGGGACAAATTTCTTGGAAGACAGTTTTTACACAGGTTGGGTTGGGGGGCAGTGGATGGTTTTGAGATGATTCAAATGAACACGAAACCTTGATCCATCACACGCGCCGTTCACAGTAGGGTTGGAGCTCCTGCAAGCATCTTCTATGGTTGCAGATCTGGTAGGAGGCGAAGCTCAGGTGGTAATACAAGCCATGGGGAATGGCTGCAAATACAGATGAAGTTTCACTTGTTTACCTACTGCTCACTTTCTACTGTGTGGCCTGGTTCCTAATGGGCTGGGGGGATTGAGGACCCCTGCCATAAGTACTGTTTCTTGTTTTTATTTTTTAGTTTTTATTAGTACGTGTTTACAGTACTTATATCTGTGATCCTTGTGGAGAGTTGGTACATGTACATAACATATCTTAATTCCTTCCCATCCCTTTTCCCTCCCCTCTCTCAACCTCTTGATCCCCTTTCCATCTGAGAAAGATCTATCTCCCTACTTCCTATTATCTGTCTTTTATTTTGCTCTTTTTTATGGTTTGGGTTTCTCATGTAAGAGAAACCATTTCCCACGTCACCTCTTCTGGAAAGCCTTTTATGATGACTTTGGGTAGAATGCCCAGTGGAGCTGCAGTGGGCTGCAGCCACACAGCTTGAGTTTGAATATGGACTCTATCATTTGGCACGTCACTTAAACCAGCCTGTTATCTCAGCTCATCTATGAAAATGATATGGCAAAAGTAGCTACCTCCTAGGAATGTGAGGGCTATGTGAGTTCATTATTACGTATAAAGCACTTGGGTCTTAGTAAGTGCTTTGTAACTATTAGCTATTTTTAAGATAGTATTGTCCACTCCTGTCTTTATGCTCTGATATATTCTTCAATTACAGAATTTATTTCATTATGCTTTGAATATCTTTATATCGGTCCCTGCCTTTAGAAGGTCAGCCACTTAGCTTGCAGGCTACAGCATCCTTCCTCTAACATATCTGAAGATTAAACACAGTTCCAAACATTAGTACTCAGTGGTTATAAAATGAATAAGTTAATGAATCAACCCAGATAAATAATATACCAATGCTATTTCTGTGTGTCTTTGTTGTGCAAGTCAAATTGTATTTATTTTATTGCCAAGTATTTGTGGATTTGTGTTGGTGAACTACAATTCAAAAATCTTTTAAAATTATGTCTTATTCCTAAAAGTAGTTTTGTAGCCCTTTTGCTTATGGTGTAAACTTCCCATTGACATGGAAAAGCCATCATTCCTATTATTCTTTGTTTTACCTGTTCAGTTCATGATTGATTTTAGTATATGTTTTTCTCCATATTTTATTTTGTCCCAATGTATATATACAATTCAGCATTAGAAAAAAAATCATTATAAGTATCTTCAGTGGTCTTCAAGAATTAAATCAACCCTTTGTGTTCTCTGAGAGACTTGCTTCATTTGCTCTTTTCTCTTGATAAATGCTGTTTTCTAATGCCTTTGTAGTGATAGAGATTGAAGTGTGAGAGAAAAATCTGGATACTTTCCTTTCTGGGTCACTTTGCATGAAGAGTTCTTTACAGCCATGTTCAAATGATTTATGTACATATTGTAGACACAGTAGCAACAATTATAGAGCCATTCCTAACATTTAACCTGCTTCATTCTGAGTAGCCATTCCCTGGCTGCTAAACTTAACATCTGCTGTTTTGTTATTCTAATATCCAAATAGGATGAAAAGTCAAAAAGGCAAAAGTCTGATAGAGTTGTTTATTTTCATTGGTAACGGTGGCAGGGTGTGTTTGTTTATGAGTAGGTATATTTTAAGTTTTAGTTTGTATTATCCAAAACTATCTGGCTTTTTTATTTTTATATAACTAGGACATGCTTCTTTTCCTTATTTTTTTTCCTCCTAACTTAAGAACCAGACACAAGAAGAAAATGTAAATACTTTCCTTTTGTTGTTTCAGAGTCATTGTCAGCCTGCCAGACATATTAATAATATTTGATATTAAATATTGTTCACAATATTTGCAAATTTGTGAAAGCTGACAAATTAAGACCAGTAAAATCAAAATACCTGTGAAATGACTGCATCTAACAAAATTAGTTTAATTAATGCTCAGTAATTCTAGGTCTAATTAGTAGTTAAATCATTGAACCACTGACTCTTAAGACTGTAAATGAAAATTGTATATATATATATATGATGGTTAAGATAGATACACTACTAATTTTACTTAGTTCATTGAAGAGTAAGGTTTGTGCCAATAATGTTTGGACAATTGAATGCTAATATCTGGTATCCTGAATAACTAACTTAAAGATAACAATATACAATGCATTAACCATTGTTACCCTCCTATTGTGTTGTTTTGAAAAATTGTTCTTTTTTGATTTATTTTGTTTTGTTTTTTCTTCTCTTTAAAAAAAAAAAAGACTGTAAATGAGATCAGAGTCCAGTTGACCCAACCAATTCTAAATATTCCATCTTCCTTTCTGCTGACTTCCTTTCTGCTCCTCCCCTCATTTCCTTTAGTTTAGGCTCTCATCATTTTTATCTATCTCCTCTTTATCAGATACCCTGCTGCTGCCCCAGCACTCTATGTGGCTAGCTACTCCCCCACTGCCAAAATTATCTTCTTTACTCATTAGTTTGACATACCTCTTCCCCTCCATAGTAATTTTATTCCTTATATATAGCAAATATCTCCTCATCTCAAGCTTCACAGTGCTGAAAGAGAGAACACCAAATTTTTCCTTTTCTGCTTAATCTCCCCAACACATGCCTAAATCTCTTGTCATCCATTGCCTCAAGATTCCTGTGATTATAGTTTCTAAAGTTCTTACCTTGGTTCTGGGAACTCCCCAAAGTACCATTTTACAACTAGAAATTCACTTTCTCCTCGAATGGCTGTCTATGCCTTCTGAAGCACGGCAGGCTCAGGGTAACCAGTCCTCTTACATAGTAGCTCAGTGATCCTGGAGAGACTGCCCAGAAGCTCAAGTGGAAGCCGCAAGGTTCTTAGGACGTTGGAATGTCCTTGGAATGTCCAGAACATCACTTGTGCAGCCTCTATTGGTTAAGAATATCACTAAGGCCGGCTACAAATAAAGAGGAAAGAAATAGAATTCTGCCTTTTGATGAAGTGATAGTGCAAATACATACGACATTTTATTATGAGAGAAATAGTATCTCTTCTAGATTATAAGATCCAAAAGTAGCAGGATAATTTACAATAGGACATTTGACAAATGATTTTAATCACAGTAATGATTTTTCTGATTTTAAGAAAGCCTAATTTTTTAAAAGTAATTATATTGATTTTACATAAATAGATATTCAGTTGATGAAATAGTTAAACTTGAGCAAAAGTCTTTGTGTAACCACTTTCCTATAACATGCTCAGCACTTTTTATTTTATTTTTTTTTAAGCTAAAGAGACTTTGGCCTTCTTGGGGACAGTTTGTATTTCATCTTTACATCCCTAGCAACTGTTTTAGAGCTTGGTACATGGTAACTTACATGTTTATTTTATTGAATTGAATTAGTCCAGGATTTTGAGGCTGACATAGCCAAATTATTGGCTCCCCTGAACGTGCCAGGAAGGAACATGAAATGTAGCCTGAGCAAGGCTAAATCCAACAGGAGGTACTGGTGTCAATGCCAGTTAATATGGCTCCAGGTGGTGGTGTCAATAAATCTTCCTCCATGCTGTGGAGTGTTTAAGGAATCATCCATTTAGCATAAATCTGTGCCTGTATTCCTGCAGAAGCTGGGCAGCAAAAATTTTCAGTTTACCTTTGATAAGCTTTGTCTGTTTTATAGGAAAGGGGAGCACACAAAGTGATTCTGCGATGCCATCTTTCCTTTAGAGATAAACCAAGCTAACAAGATGCAATAGCAAGCTGAAAATCTTTACCACTTCACAACTTTTAATACAGTAAATGAAAACATCCTTTTAATCATGGATGGAATTTGCTCCTGTAAGCTATGATCTTGTGTTTCTCTGTTAATTCCAAATTTAAAGAATTCTTGGCCGATGAAACCACTACATAAGCAGAGACCATTGTTCATTGGATAACGTGAGAATGTTTCCTGAAATTCTTTTGCCACGTTGCCAACAGAAAATTCCAGAATTTTGATGGAGGAATGGGCACATTTTGTAATTTGTTTTAATCCTGAGGCAGTTTTATGAGATTCAAATTACTTCTTAAATGGATTTCTCTTTTTTTGTATTAGAAAAAAATTGCTTCCAAAAGCCGTATTTACTGGGGCCAGTGAGATGGCTCAGCGGCGTAAGCGCCTGCCTGGCAAGTGCGAGGGCCCAAGTTCGACTTCCGGAACCCATATACGAAAAAAGGGCAGGTGATATCGCTCAGTGGCACAGGCGCCTCCTGGCGCACGAGGTCTTGAGGTCAACCCCCGGTACCCACAAAAAAATAAAAATAAAACAAAAGCCGTATTTACTATGTCTGTACTATTAGGATAATTCATTTAAGCTATTTTAAACAATCATAAAAAATTTATATCATATTTTTTTATTTAGTAATATTAATTGGCAATTCTTACTGTCAAATTAGAGTATTGAAATAGAAAATACTGCCATTTTTCCCACAATATGCTTTCTGTTCCTGGTTTACAGACTTGAAAACTAAGGAATTAGAGACTGCAATAACTCACCAAGTTTATTTAAGACAATAGTGTACCTGTAGAAATCATTACTATTTTATGATTCATTCTACCACTTTTTAGGTATTTCTAGCTCTTGTGTCTACTTTTAAATATTTTTCCATGTTAGTGAATGTAACAAGCTCATATATTTAATAAATTAATTTTGTAGATGTAGTCTTCCCATTGGAGACTCATTGTTTAACTGGTAATTTGTCCTAATGGCTGGCTATCTTTTATTCATTTTATTTATTTATAGTTCTTTTTATTATTAAATTATTTATTTGTATGCACATACGCAAAATTTGCACATATGCAGTTATTTTTTCAGTCTCATGCCCTTTGTCCCCTCACTACCATCACCTCCTAAGAACTTGAAGGTAACTTGGTTTTCTGCTGATTCTTTCCTTCCATTTGGCAACCATTTTATTTCCCTGTTTTGAAGTGATGCAGTGAGAGAAAAATGGCTGCCTTTTGTTTATTTCCTTGAACATTAGCATGATGACCTCATCAAGGATATTAACTACAATGTACATATCTTTAAGAACCCGGACATAAGATATAAGCTAGGAACACTTTGTTTTCTTTTTTTTTTTTTTAATGCCCAAAGGTTTTGTAGCTTTATCGTAGCTCTTGTGTGCAGAGGGAAAAATGAACATGAGCATTTTGGAACAAATGCATTAAAATGGTGACATTTAAAACATATTTAAATATTTGTTTAACGTTAAGAAAAACCCACTATATAAGTCATGAAACATTCTAGGTCAATGCTAACTCTCCAGATAATATCATAACGGAAGATGTTATGACACAGTATTTAAAGACTGGACTATTTAACCACATTTGCCTATTTATGATTAAAAATTTTTTTAAGTTTTCAGTTGACAATAAAAAGTTTACATTGTAATGTTTTTCCAGAAAGTAATTTCTTATTGATTGATGGCTTAAGTAGGTTTGTATGTGCATATTTGTAAAAATGCATATACATATAATATATACACATTCTTTTTAAGTTTACTGAATTATTCACAAGCACTATTAAAATGTACTGTATATGTAACTATAGAGAAAAATTTATTTTCTGATGATTATTTATGGTACTTCTGACTTTCCTTTCTGTGTTCTTTGTTGCTCTTTGCATGTATTGTCCTAAGATTTTCACTAAGATAAGCAACAAGCTTTTAAATAACAATATAATTCAGAGATTATTAAAGCAATAAGAAATAGATGTTTTCACTAAATTCCAATAACTAAATAAATTTTTTAAATTTGGAAAGCCACAATCCATTTCTCATTTCAGAAAAATAATTTTAGGTAATTTGAAAATGTTTCAGGAAGATGATAGTCTGACTCTTTGTATACATAGATACTTACACACAAATATTTATGCAGCAGAAAATTTCTGTAAATGTCGAGTAGTCCTCTCTGCAACTACTTGTTAGCACTGCAATCAGATAAGGTAAACCATATGCTTTATTGTGGTAAGCTGTCTAAAATAAGTTACTGCAATTTTAAGAATTAATATGAACCATATGTCCTTTAGATCTTTAGCTTGAAATCTTCATTGTTCTTTTAAGGCAGCTATTCTAGGAATGTGTCATCTTTTGAGAAAATAAATTAATCATCCGCCTCATTTATATACATCAATACAAGAGAGTCATTTTCATCTACTTTACTAGAAGGAATTAGTATATCTCTTTTTATTCAAATATAGCATTTTTTAGTGATTGAGATTTTAACTGGGAATATTTGAGGGAAACAGCACTCATTCTTTTAAGAAAAAAGAAAAAAGAAAAAAAAGAAAAAAATGCCAGCAATCAAAAGGTTAAAACATATTGCCATGTTTTAGAGCAAGGCTCTTCAATAACATTTGCACAACAGTATTTGAGAAAGCATAAGGTAGGAAATGGCTTTTTGCAAGTTCCCTTCCCTTAAGTTGTTTTTCAACCTCCTGCTAAAATAAAAGCAGTTAACTTTTTTGAATGCTTGCTCAAACATTTTCTATAATAATAAAAAATCCTGTACTGGGATTTCCGTAAGTTGTGCTACATTAATGACTTAGAGCAGCTCCCTAATCTGTTATTTCTTCCTCCTAGTAGACCTCAGCTGATAAAAATATCCAGAAACTCAGTGAAGTCAGTGGCATGCCTGGCTTTCTCAGACAAAACTCCATGTGATCACATATAGGCAGCCTCAGTGAGGCTGATGCCGTGCAGCAAGCAGTAGGTAATGAGTCTTTGTGCAGAGTGAAGCTCTTGTCGCTGAACAATAAAGCATATGGTACCAGCAATAAAACACAGGGCTGGGAAATTTAAGAAGATTCCGCTGAACCAGGAAGAAGGGTGCCTTCCGTGATGCTGACACATATTATAAAATGATAATCAATTTATTTTGGATCCTAATGAATAAAGAGTACAAGGATTAGGACTACAGCTATTTGAACAGGTCGGTGATTTTATAAATTCCTCCAACACTTCCTTGTATTTGATTGAATTTAGATTAGCATGGGCTAATGTGTTTTGCCTTAAACAAAAACTTTGCAAGATATCTGTAGTGTGTAATATGATAGATGCACTTGAATTGACCCAACATGATCAGATTTTTGATGTAGTCAGATACAACAGAGAAATTTTTATTTCATTATATAAAGCTGAAAAGTTATTTATTCTATTTAAAAATGTATGGGCAAGAAAAAATTCATCCAATAATTTCTAATCTGTGTATGCAGAAATAATATAAAACAGAATACTGCTAATAAATAGTTCAAGTGAAAATGTTCAAATGTATATTTTCTAGCATTAAAAAATTCTGTATTACAATAGTTTATGTCTTATAAATTAGAAGATTAATTTCAAAATTTGTTGTTTTTTAGTATGCTGCAAAAAGGTTTAAAATAATTATTTAAATAAAAAATTTTAAAACAAGAAAATATTGAATAACTATTTAAAATGTAATTATAATATATTAATATTTATATTAATGTGTACGTGCTTTTATTTTTCATGTTATGTTTCTTTTGACAAATGGACATGATTATTACATAAAACCATTTCTTTCATAGACATTAATTCACATATGAATAAAACAAATTAGCTTAATTTTAAAAACAGGAATGGACTAATTATGTAATGATGCATATTTCTATTGGTTCATCATTTAAAAGGGGGGAATATATGCTTTCATGTATATTTATAAAAATACATACACACATGACGTTTTTTATCTAGAAAATAACCACTTAGGTTTATGAGCAATATAGAAGTTTCTGTATGAAATAGATTGCTGTGTATAGGAAGCCAAGGGAAGAAATTACTAGGAAGTAAGAGGGCAGCACTAAATATCTTTGCCAAAGACAGACAAACATTACTGCTATGTGCATCTTTAGATATATAGCTTAACTTTGCTCTACATTTTTACTGCTGTATTATTTTAAAAGTGTCCTGGGACCTAAATTCTTTGCCATTAATTTTTGGACACCATTTAAGATGATAGTCTCTAAGGCACTTGGGCACATTTAACATTTTACAGAATTACTATAGTGACTTCATGTTTTTGTATAGTGCCTGATACAAATTTATGACTGCAAGACGCTCTTTAAACCACCACAACAAAAGAAATAGCCATGTGACTGATTGTGTGTATAATGCATATTTAATGGTTTTTAAAAGCTGTGTCTCCAAAACAAGAGAAGTTAATGAAAATTTTAAATTGGCCTTCCGCACGTATTTAAATGAAGTATTTGACTATGTGGGTTTCCTTGGTTACCATAGTCGCTGCAGACGGCTTCTTTTGGTGGGGATGGGGTAAACGGTGAGAACAGGACTGTGAAACAAACGTTGAAATTATGTATCCATTAATAGAGCGGGGGAATGTCAGCCAGCAAAGCCCGTGCCCACTCCCCACCGCGCATCCCCGTTCTCCGGGATTCAGGTGCCCTGGCAGCAAGTACTGCGGCTCCACAATTCCTTACCCAGCATTCCGTTTCAGCTGCTGGAGCCCTGCCTGAGCCTTATGCAAATGAGACCAGCTCCCAGGCTTTGACTGCAGAAGCGAGAGGAGGGGGGCAGAAGGGAGTTCAAAGGTCACAGAGCTGGTGGAAAGCTGGCTCAGTTGCCTGAAAAAAATGTATCCTGGGCTTCTCTGCAGCAGTGTTTTGCAGCAATTAAATGAAGTGTGCTGTATTTGTGAGAGCGAAGATTTTGCAGCGTGTGTGCTGTAGTCACTTAAAGTGCGTGCAGGTACGGTGACATTTCGGGATGCGCCTGATTTTATTTCCATTAAAGACACTGATGGGGATTGGCTCTTTAAATTCATTGTGGCAATTGGCAGGGTATTCCTGGTTTTCAGGTTTTCCTTAACTGTTAATTCTTTTTTTTTTTTTTTAATGTTTTCTGTATTTGAAACTTTTGTTTTTTGTTCCGATGGAATAATTGAATGTGAGAAAAAAATTGGGTTTGGATTTACTAATAATTGCATTTTCTGAGTAAGTTTTTGGTTGTAGACAGCTATCTGAGTTGAAATGTTGAGATAAACATCAACTTAATCTTCTAGTGGATTCTCAGATTTTTTAGGAAATGTGTTTGAAATCAGAACTGAGTTCCTAGCCTAAGAGTCTTATGAGGTATCTGGAATTAAATAATGGAGTTCTTTTGTTCATATCCCATATAATACCATAAGGATAGTTTTAATAAGTTTTATTCCATTATAAGAGAGCATTTTGTTTTGAGAGTTTGTGTTGTATAGTTTATTGCTATATGTCTTATCAGAGAAATAATTTATTTCTGGGTTAGAGCCCTTAAATCTTCCTTTGATTTTGCTAATTGTTATTTTCTTTGGGACTTTTCAGACAATGCTTTTTAATTCAACATGTTCAACTTCCTATGACTTTTCCTTTCAGTTACATCTGGATTGTAAAGTGATCCTCATAAACGTCACAACCAAAACAAAAGTCTATTTTTTTCCATCCACTAAATATCACACTTTTGTAAAATGTGAGATTACATCATAGTAAAGTCTGTCCTGATCCAAACAAATGTGTACTCACTTTCATTGTTCATATTGCTTTTCAATTTTCAAAATATTTTAAAATAAATTTAAAGTAGCACAATTGTTTATCCATATCATTAAAAAATTTAAATGTATCAACTCAGCAATTGCAATGTTGATTAGAAAAAAATGTTATTTTTATTTGCATTAACTGAGTCTGTCTATATTACAGGTTGTAAATGTATCACATATATTGGAAAAGATGAAGAGACAAATAGCATTTAGTTATGAAATTACTGCTTTCTTGCTTTTCTATTTGCATAAGATACTTAAAAACGAATTTTATGATGCTTAGATGCAAATAATTGGTATATATGCAGATAAACTTAATTATTTTCTTTACACTGGAAAAGGGGTGTTAATATTATTTTAATGATTACGATGCGCTAGTTTGGCAACAATATCTTTTATTTAAGGAGAGGAAGGGGGGTTGAGGGGGAACCAAAACAGGAAGATGGCCATTTAAAACAGTGAAGGACAATTATTTAAAATATTTATAAAATTCACTTTGTAGTGGTTATTCATTGCCAGATTCTCGCCCTTTATCGCTCTGTGGGGACATCATGACATTTGTCCGGGATCCTGAGATTAATTTAGGTTAAAGGAATTTATGTTTTGTATGTTTTAAAAAATACAAATACTGCCATTTCTCTTAAATACTTTTGCTTTTAAAATTTTCAGTGATTTCAACCTTTTAAATTAATTGTTTCTTTTCTCACTTGATCATAATATACTGACTTCTGGTCCAAATAATATTTATAGATTTCTGCATATATATATATATAATCTCATATAATATAAAATATTGCACATATTATATATGTTCAAACAGTCACATAAAGTGATTCATATTGTTCAATCATATTTAATCTAACAATTTTTAATTGAAAATTATTCTGCCTTCAGCTCAGGTAGTGCCTATAGTTTGTGTCTGCTAACCTCTGTGTGTGCTCCAGGCAGAGGGAGGAAAGAACCAAGGTTAATATTCATTCAGGCAGTCAGATACTTTTAACTTTGCAAATGCAGCTCCTACCAGTAAGTACATTCTGAATACAGAAGTAAAAACAGAGGGCCGGGGAAAAAGGAGAGCTCATGAAGATTCTTGGAGAAAACGTGATAATAGATAAATGTGAAATAAAGAGAATTGTTGTGCTTCTGTGAGCCACAAGAGAGCTATATATGTCCTGCAGCTAATTTATTGCTTTGAATATCCTAGATAATTTATGTCTCTATGCAAATTCACTCAAAACTTCGAAGTCTTTTTGCATTAGATTGAGCCATGCTACTTCCATACAAATCTCAGCAGCTTGTACATAGTGAGCTCATGGTCTGCTTATCTAAATATATATAAAAATGTATTTATGTAAATACAATTCAAACCAAATTTGAAGAGTAAAAGAATAAATAGAGTAATGCAAAAAGAAATCCTCAGGGACATGCAGTTAGTGTAGTTAAAGAAATAGTGTTATATCAGACTTCAAAGGAATCTTTAAGGATTTTTCAAAACTGAATTTCCTGCTTTCTGATTACCAGTCTGTCTTTGTCATCATTTGAAACTAGAGACCATATTGTAAGCTTGGAAAAGATTTTAGGGCAAACATGTTGTTCTCAGTCTAGCAGCATGGAACATAATCTAAAATCTACAAATAACTGTTGTCATCTCAAAAGTCTCATGTGTAGGTTTTAAGTTTTATTATAGCTATACTTGTCCTTCTCCTGAACTTCTGAGGCCTATGAAATAGAAAGAAGAACCAAATGATTTGTAACACAAAAAAGGAAAATGCTCAATAACTATGGGCTATTCAAAACAATCACATTATTTTAACATAGCATTTCTTAAGAAACACTCAAACAGTTACCTTTTGATTGCCTATTCTAGAATTTAAATAAAGTTGTATCAGTTTTGTCAAAAAATAAAAGCATAATAAAACTATAAAATTACTTTAAAGATCTTTATTAGACCTATATAAACCTATGGAAATGCTGTAATGAATTTTATCTAGTACAGTTGGAAAACTCTATATAACATAGGCTAATTTTCCATATAGCTGAAGTTTATGACTCTAATGATCATTTTTTAAAAAATGCTAATAGCTTTCATGGGTGCAAAATATAGCATACATCATTCTGTCTTATTAAAAAAAAGTGGAAATCAACTTAGGATTTGTAATGACATCAGAATCATTATCTTCACTATTTTATTCATCTATTACAAAGTACAAAACTGTACCCCAACTGTTCCTCAACACCAAAAAACCTTTTAGTATATGCTTTCATATATAATTTTATATGCTTCTTAGAAGTTTACTGTCTCCTTTCTCGTGCTTTCATATGCTTTCATATATAATTTTATATGCTTCTTAGAAGTTTACTGTCTCCCTTCTCATGTTATTATTATTTTTAACATAGTACTTTCTCCTTGTCTGAGAGCAATTTAAACACCAATTTTGTGATCTTTATTTTACATTAAATTAAAAATCACTTAGACTTTGCTGGGCAAAGGGAGAGAAATAAACATGCCTCTACACTTTTCTTGTACACTAACTCCTGGCACATACACATATATAGTATAGTGAGCATGGGAACAGAAAAGAAGGAAATTTTATTTTTAGTTCTCTTATGCTCAGGACAGTGAATATTATTTGAATTCAAAATATATGAAAAATTATTCTTGTTGATAAATAATAATCTGTTATTAAACTACCAACAATAATTTGAAATTCCTTGGTACCTACTAGAGAAATGAGGAATCTCTAACAAGTATAAACAACAAAACAAAACAATCTTTTGCTGTCTTTTGACTAATCAGAAGTGCCAGATGTATCATTTTTTGCTAATTTTAGGAACTGTATGTAGCCCATCTCATTCCCAAAGCCTTTCTTCACTGTGCTAGTTGGGAAGAGTTATTGCTTGGACAGTTCTTTATCTGCATATAACCTTATGAATCCACATATTTGTGCAGAAATGCCTTTAGTTGTACATGCACATGCTTATGCTTTATATTATCCCCAGTTACAAACAAGGAACAGAAGACAATGAGCCATTAACCCTCCTTTCTTTGAAAACTCACAGTAAATAATGCCATGTATGTGTTATGATATATAAGACAACTATATCATTTTAGTAGGTACAGTGTTCTCACGCACTCTGAAGAACTTCGGCGATCTGAAGGAGTGTTGGTTCCACGCACTTAATGTTAAAAGATACTCTATGAGAATAAGAACTAGTTCAAAATATTTGGATAGCTTCATATTCTGGTCCCCTTTTGAACATCAGTATTTTAAATGGCCTGAATACTCTCACTTTAAGAAACCTGGGTAATTTTATTTAATACAATAGGACCTTGTAAATACAGGACAACTCATGAAGGACTAAAAGCACAGCACTTATATAATACTGTAGATTTTTCTCTTGATAGTAAATACTTTTATTATCTAGTTAGTTAACTGTGTGTGATTTCAGGCTATTCCTGAAGTATGAAGAGACTGAGTTGTGGAGAGGGCAATGGTTGAGAGCTCAAGTTCAAGTCCCTCCCCTGGTGTCATTTCCAAGATGTGTTCTGCGATTTACAAACCATGTGGTCTTAGGCAGAGTATTTTAAATCTGTAAGCATTATCTCCTTCACCTGAAAAGTAGTAATAGTAGTTCTTATATCAAAGGGCTTTATGACAATGGAATGGTATGATGCATGCCTGACACATAATAAGCGCATTTACAAACAATTGCTAATATTAATATTTTTCAGCCCATAGGAGTTGATTCCCTGGTGCTGATAAACAAGTTCAGCTTAAGTCCATAGTTATAGAGAATCCTGGTGGAACATCTTAGATTTCAGTGGATGAAGAGATGAGTTTTCCAAACTTAGAGTGGTACCAGAACTTTATTAGAGGTTACACCAGGTAGATCTGAGAGCTAATGCTTAGAATTCAAATGTGGCAAATAGAGAACAAGGTCACTATGGTTATCAAGGTTTAAATGACATGTGACTTTATAGATACTTTGAATCTTTCTAACTAGAAGCCAAATGACTTCAGATAAAATGTTGCAATATGTACATTTCTGATGTCTCATATTTTATATCCTTTATTGCTTTTCAAATTTCTTAGTGTTACCATTTTTCTATGTTGACTTTGTACAGTTAAAACAGAAGTTTTTCATCTCTGCTTCATCCAGAGTTTCTGTCTGATACACAGACTATAAGCTGTTTTATTTCAGGGGAAGCCAAGAGTATATTAGGTTTTACCTAATGACATAAAAGTGCTAGTTTGTTTGATCATGAAATTATTTTTATGCCATTGATTTATTGGTATTTTAAGCTTCTTGAGAATCATAATGAAATATTCAGCTGTATTATATCAATTAATTTAGTCACACTTTTTTCAAAAGAAATTTAGAAAATATGTCTACATTTCTAGTTACAAATTATTTTAATAGCATAACTCAAAGTACTTTTTTGATAAACATACATTACTAAGTTTTGGATAAACTGGATGAAAATCATGACTCACTTTTTTGGAAATTGTTTGAAAGGTGAAACTTCTCTAAACATTAATTTCCAGCTTTTAAAAGATTGTATGACTTTGTTGTGACTTATTTCTATTGTGAACAAGTTTTAATTTGTGCTAGGAAGACGTTCACTGAAACATGAAAATCCAGGTATTTAATGTGGCACTGCATATTATTTTTACTAATTGCTGCTTAAATCAATGTCAGCTGCAGGTTGAGTAACTATTGGTCTTTGCCTTAGGGAAAATCTGTATCTTGCCTGAGGTGGTGACTCATGTTAAAGAATGTCTAAAGTAGTATCTTGGTTACTTTTCTCTTCTTGCTGGAGCAGAATACCCAATGTCCAAAACTGAGGAAGGAAAGGTTTATTTAGCTCACAGTTTGTGGAGGTTTCAGTCCGTAATCAGTTGGCTCCAAGGCAGGGTGGCATGGCACAGGGGCAACAGTTCATGGCGGCAGAAGACAGCAAAAGCAACAAGAGCCGAAGGTGGCAGAGCGAGCCTCTTTTCCTCCCTTGTATCGTAAGCAGGCCACCACCCCCATGGCTGTGTAGCACTCACACGTCTCCCTGCCCTCCTCTTGCACAGTATGCGGGTGTTTACAAAGTGAGGACCCTGGCCCCTGCTGCGTGGCTTGGTTAAACTTCTAAACTTCTCAAGTTGACACAATGTATCAACCATTGCAGTAGTTTTCTTTAACTTGTTCTAATTTTTTAAATATCTATTATTGTCTGTGTACTATCTTTGGCAAGATTCCAGTGCTTAGATGAAAATGTTTCTAAAGTTGGCCTTATTTTCTTCTACCATCCACTTTAGAATACTTTATGCAGGAAATATATTTGTAAAGTTCCTCTTTCTTCACACTACTCTGATGATTCCTCTGAAGGAAAAGGGTATCATATCTCCTTAAGTACCCTTTTATTCATACTAGTCTATTTTATTATTCAATCAGAAACTTTCTAAAAGACTGAAGAGAAACATTTTAAGTGCTAAGGAGGGAAAACAATGTCATATTCGAGTGCTGCAATAATAAGTTCAAATTTTTTTTTTTTTTTTTTTTTTTTTTTGGTACTGGAAATCAAACTCAGGACCTCACGCTTGCCAGGCAGGTGCTGTGCCACTAAGCTAAATTCTCAGCCCCAATAAGTCCAAAAAATAACCTTACAATAGGCACTTGATCAATTTGCAACAGTTTTAAAGGCTTACCATGTTCTTGATTGGTTTTCTCTGCCTTGACTAACTAAAAGAACATCCTAAAAGTTAAATTTAGGGAAATATTTTTTGACTTCCAGACCAGTATGGATTCATTTATACCATTCTGCCAAATACCAAATGATGATCAATGTTTGGGGCCAAGAGGCATCAAAACCAGGTTCTGAGATGGGCACTAATCCCAGTGGCACACCAGTGCATGGAACACAGAGAGCTGCTTGGGAATCTACTCCCAGAGTCACAGAGAATCCCTTCACCATTAGTAAGTGAAGTAGCCATCTATCCCTTTACCAGCAGACAGAAGTCAATTTACTTTTTATCAATAGAACAATAAACATTAACTGAAAACTTTAAGAGAGCAATAAATATATACAAAATTGGAAAAAAAATGAAAAAACTCTATCCCTCAGAGGGAGACAAGGCCTTGATTATTTTGACTTCTGTTAAACCTTTAAGATACAGATAATGACCTAATTTTTAAAAAGATACTATTAGTGAGTTTGCAGTATATAATAAATACATTCATCGTGGGAATCGGTACGTATGCATATCTCCCTTGGCCCTTTTGACTTACCCTTCCCACCCTCTCCCTGCCATCCCTTCCCACCCTCAGGCCCCCAGAAGCAATCAGCCATTGTAGTTTGCACACAGTAAAGGGAGAGGTTATGAGTAATTAGAGAACAGCCTACGCATAGAGGTGCGTGGCTTTGTCATTTATGTTCTGATAGTGGGAACTACTTTCTATCAGAATCTGTTTTTTTGTCAGGACCTCTCCCTCATTTTCACAGATGTGGAAACTGAGACTCAGAGAAGTTATTCTCTTACTTAAAATTATGTTACTTGTTAATAGCTGACCCAGATATGGCCATGTATTTACTAAGCAAGCTCTGGAATACATGTTCAGTCTACCAAGAAATTAACAGCCAAGTGTAAGAAAACATACGGTAAACCAGCAATTATAATATTGGGTAATAAATACTGATAGATGCATGGACAGGTGTTGTGAATACAGAGAGATCACTATACCCAGGTTGATGTTTCCCAGGAATAGTTAGGGGACAGAGTCTGCCCTGAAACCTTGAGCAAATGATCTAGACTTATAAAAACTCAGTTTCCTTTATTGAAACTGCCTTTTAGGGTTTGAGAGGTTACATAGAATAGGTACAAAGTATCTGGCTCACAGCAGATGCTTCCTAAATGCTCGTTAAAATTACTATAAATAGAATGAGGCAATGTAAACTTCTTTTAGGAAAAACAGACTTTTTTTCCTGGGAAAATATAACTCAACCTAGAACCATTCCTATTATCAAACCACAAAGTCCAGGTCAGAGCAGTTTGGGTAGTTGTTTAAGACTCATATGCAGTCGCCAACAGAGTATCGACATGGGTAGGGAATGCTCCCAGGAGGTGCAGCGGGCCCTTGGCACACACACCCAAAGAAAGTGAGAAAGCAGCAAGGGGCACTGTCCTCTACATTGGGTGACCCTGCTGATAGAGGGGATGGAGGCAACAGATTCTCAAACCTCTTGATACTTTGAACTAACATGTTCACAACTAATCACTTCTTTACATTCTGGATACCCACCAATCCGAGGAAACGATGACCACTGGAGCAGGTTCTTGACCTGGGAGTCTGTGAATAGATGGCATGTGTTTGTGCTTATGGGCATTTTTTTTCCTGGGGAAAGTGTTCATGTTTTTTATTAAATTATCATACTGCAAATCATCAAATTGCAAAAATGTTGAGATTTACTACACAAGCAATAACTCGCATCTTTAACTTAAAGTCACTGGTAACTCTGTCATAATTCACACATAATTGGGGAACCCCACAACCTTTATTTCTCCAACAGTAATATTTATTAGGTAGCAGTGCTCCCTGGGTTCTTGGCTTAAGCAGACTCCTGGACAAGAGAGGTGCATTTGGCCTACTTGCACTTCTCACACTGGCAGTTCACCAGCAGCATTTTTCACACTGTTGGTGTCCGGTGGAAACACCTTCCGGGATATTACCTTGTAAAATCAGTGCCAAATCCCTCTCCTTCTGGCGGCAGATATGCTAGTTTCTTGCCAAATGGATCTAGGCAGAAATGGTCCTTGCATTGTGGAAAAAGTCTTTCCTTAATTTCTTTAGAGAAACACGTAAGCTTTCTGAGAACATACAGAGAAATAAATGTTGGAAGCATTTTTTTTGCTCACTCAGCAGTTTGAGTGCTGTAGATTGATGGCTTACATTCTAATAAATAATTACATTAAACATTGCTTTTGTAGGAGTATTCCCCCATATACATGTGCAGTTTTTAAATAACATTTTTGATTTATTGGAAAAGATCCCAATGGCAGGGGGTATAGTATAGACATACTGAGTTCTAATCCAGGCTAGCTGAGAATCTTTGATGAAGTATTAATCTCTGAAATTTGATTTCTTTAACTATAAAATGAAAATAACATTGCCAGTATTCAAAGTTTGATAAGATATACAGTGTAAACTAACTGGCACATAGTAGATCTCAAAAACTTTAAGTCCTCTTTATCTTCCCTATCCCTTTACATAATGGTCTCTTGTCTTGTATTTTTCCTGCTTTACTAGCTTTGTAGTAGTAAAAGAAACATGAAAATACAAGTGATATAAATAACATTAAATTAAATGCTGGGAATAAATAGTAGTATAAACAAAACAAAACAAGTACATACAACTTCTCCGCTGGGTTTAAATGAATATTTAGTCCCCATTTTAGAAGTACCCTTAGAGGAAGTATCAGAAACCAACATACCATGGCTCAAACAAAGAACTGGTAATGCTAACAAAGAGAGGGTCTTCTAAATGACACTTGAAATTTATTTTAGCTATAAGTGATATTAGAGAAATACGATGCTAGATATTACTCAGCATTGAAGAGTATTCTTTACCTTATCTATTCCTAACTCTGCAGGACACTACAAGAGTTCAAAAAATAAGAAAGAAAAGAATGAAATGAATTCATTTAAGCACTAAGCAAAGACAAGTTTATACAACCAGCCAGAATCCTTGGAAAAATCAAGAATTGTTCAGATTTATGAAACTTGTCGAAGAAATTTCTTTTGAGAAGGGCAATAGAATAATGACTATTTTATTTGTCAAAGAAATAATTTCTTTTGAGAAGGGCAATAGAATAATGATTATTTTATTTGGCAGAGACTTTAGACTGTCATCGATATTTGATTAGCATCACAGATTACTCATAATCACGGTTTTAAAAAATTGGATATGGAAAAGAATTAATATAGACTAACTTAATAAAAACGTATCCACATATGTAGGAACATTTTGTAAACTAAAGATGCTATCCAAAAAAATAAATATAGCACGTAACATAATGTTTGCTTTTTAAACTAAATTCTCCTTTCTTAAATATTGAAATAAAACCTACACACCATCAACTGAGCAAGCCACTGTCCTCTCGCTCCTCTCCTGGGCCAGTAGACAATGGAACTGATGATTTGATGTGATAATTTTATTTTCTCTGGCTAAGATATTCCCACCTAGTATTTTTATTTTCTTTTTTTTAAAGTGAATTTTATTTTTTTATGTGGGTACCGGGAGTCGAACTCAGGACCTTGTGCTTGCCAGCAGGCGCTTATGCCGCTGAGCTATCTCACCAGCCCTTTAAAGTGAATTTTTAAAATTTTTATTAATACCTGTTTGTAATTCATGCAGTTTACAGTCATCTTGGGGAGTGGCTACATGTACAATTACATCTTGCTGGTTTTCTTTTTTAATCCCTTCCCTCTTCCTTCTTTTTTTATTCTTATTAGCACACTTTTGCAGTATATAATGATTACATTCATTGTGGGGAATCGGTACATGTACATCACACATGTCATTTCTTTTTTCTTCCCCTTCTTAAACCTCCAACCCCCCTCCTTTTTTGGGGGGGCTGGTGTCAGATCCACTGATTTATAAATCCTTATAAAGTTATTATCATACATACAGATTGAGTGAGACTAACAAGCCAAAAAACATATAAAGCACGTAGAACAATTACACTAAGTCAAGGCACATTTCCTCAGCCTATTGTAGAGGCTCTCTCCTCATCATCTGAATTTGATGAAACAACCAGAAGAAGCAACAAAAATACCCCTAAAGCTAAAGAAGAAAAGCTTCTTTTTCTATGGACTCTATCCAGCCACTGGTGCTTCCTGGGCCCTGAGTCTGTTGCTGATTGAAGTGAGCGTGCTTACGTTATCAAATTCATTGGAAGGGAACTGATTTATAACTTCTTAGCATTTTGTACTTGCAGAAAGAATTTGTAGGAAGAATGCAAAATAGATTATCTCGTGCTTTGACAAATCGTGAAAAGCATCCCTCACCTGTGCTCGTTGTTAACACAGCCCTTGATCATGCTGCACCACAAAAGGGGAAGGATCTTTGCTACTAATCTTTGTGGTAAACGATGACTTTCACTTTGCTTGACTGTAAAATTAACAATGCAAAGGAAAAGGCAGTCTATCAGGTGAAAGTGAACAGAGGGTTCTAGATGCCTCCCATTGTTCTTAAGAGAATACTCCCTAAGTGTAGGTGCACTACACAGCTCTAGGAAATAAGAAACCACAAGACTAAATGAACCTGGAACTCACAGGAACTGTACCCCTTGATTCATTCTGCAAGAAAAGAAATAACATCTCCCTAACAGACCACCCCGTCATCATAGAAGGAAGTACTTGCCAGACCAGAATTACTTTCTTTGATGTTCATTTCTTCCTGCTTCAGTGGTAGGCAGGCCTGCCTTTAACCTACTAACTGCCACTCACCCCCTCATTTTTTCCAGGTGTTTGCTAAATTCATAATTCTCCTTAAAGACCTGACATGTCTTACTGGATTTCAGCTGATTGGTAAAGGACAGGAATAGAGTTTTCGTGTACGTGATTCAATTCTGTAGGTGGCTTTTCTGATGCTGATTGCATGTTCAATTTACTTTCTCACTGACAGCAATTAGAAAGAATGTCAGATCAAATGTATAAAGTTCAGCTAGTTTTGAATTTTATATAAATGAAAAATAATTTAAGTATCTTCTAAATATGATTCATTTCTTTTTATCTGAAATTCAAATTTAACTAGGTATCCTATACTTTTATTTGCTGTATCTGGCAATTATGCCTTTTGCAAACAAGGCAGCCCAATGGTCAGAATTGGGGGGTTTAGGATATTCTTTCTTTCTTTTTTTTTTTTTGTGGGTACCAGGGGTCGACCTCAGGACCTCATGCACCAGCAGGTGCCCATGCCGCTGAGTGATATCACCGGCCCTTTTTTCGTATGTGGGTTCCGGGAGTCGAACTCGGGCCTTCATGCTTGCCAGGCAGGCGCTTACGCCGCTGAGCCATCTCACCGGCCCCTAGGATATTCTTAATGTATGATTTTTGTTGTTGTTTCTTTACAATAGATAACAAAACATTAGGAAATATAAGAAAATTAAACATTAGATAAATATAAGTGAAGTAGTAAAAACTGTGAGTTATCTGTGAAAGCTTTGGAATATTTAAGCCAACAAGAGAGAGTAAAAAACTGGCATGGTGGCACACACCTATAATCCCCATACTTGGCAGGCTGAGGCAGGAGGATTGCAAGTTTGAGCCAGCCTGGACTACATAGCAAGACCCTGTTTCAAAATAAAAAACAAAAACAACAGAAGGGAGAGAGAGAGAGAGAGAGAGAGAGAGAGTAGAATGAGCAAGATTCTACATATACCCAAAGTTTAGCTTCAGCCGTTCTTCCAAAGATGTTAAAATGTGTTTTTGTCTATTTCATGATTTGCCTTTTTATCCAAACTCTCCCTGCTATTGTCATATTACATCCTTCTGGATTCTGATTTTCCCATCGATCTCAGTATTCTCTTTACCTTGTCAATAAGCCAGAAATATACTAAATGAAATGGTACTTCTCACCATTAAAAAAAACCTAGTGGCTCTTTTGTTATCAATTTTTTTTCTGGGCACATTTGTTTTGTGTCTGAAGAAGCTTCTAAGCAATGGTTACATCTAATACAACTATGAAATAAATAGTATATGTTAATCAAAAATAACATGTTAATAAGTGTGCTTATTAATGCTTTTAAAATAGTTTCTAAATTAAATTTGGAAATAGATAAGAGAATGTGGGTGCAGAGAAAGGGGAATCCCAAGCTGAGAATCTGGCTAACAGGTAAATTCATATATTTTATTGATAAATGAAAATAATAAGATAAGTCAGGCTGGAGGGGGATGGAATATTGGCTTTGAAATACAGTTCAAGTTAGGAACATCTCGAGTTAGACTCTCTGGAATAGAATTTACTACTCAAGCTGGCTCTGTACTCACAGTGTTTCCCTCTGCCCACCGGCCGGAGTCAAATGATCCGTGGACAGACATTTAATCCAACATAGACAAAAAGGTTTTCATCATTTAAAACACTAAACTTGAGCTGTGATACACACAGAAAAGTTAGGGGACCGCAGACCTGGTAACAGCAAAGTGTGGAGGAAAGATCAAGGAATTTCTACAGCTGCAAGCCCCAAAGCTGTCCTGATCCCTGTATTTTCTAAGTTGTGGTTTTCTTTTCTACTTTAGATTGCATGAACTACTCCAGCATCTTCCCAAGTTCTTTGCTTATGTTAGTCCAGAACTGGTTTTTGTGTTGTTTGTCAGCAAAATAAAGAAATAAATAAACAATTGTATGGCGGTGTAAGGTCAATTTTATGTCTCATTTTTATTCTCATTCAGACAACTATGCCAGATATTTTGTTAGTAGAGGAAGTCTTAGAGCAGTGAATGGGAGAAATATGATTTCTGTCTTCCTGAAGCTTCCAGTCTAGCAGAGAGAACAGATAGGATAAAGTATGGAAATGAAAGGATTTCATTCATTCACTTAACAAATACTTATTGAGCACCTATTATATATGACACTAATCTATACACTTGGAACATCAATATAGAAAACAAAGATTGCCTGCCCTTCTCTCTTTTACCAAGGAACTAAATCAATAAGTAATAAACATAGAAATATATAAATACCTAATATGTATTTAGAAGGTAGTAAATGCTATGGACAAAAATTTAAGAGGAGATCAGAAGGAGCAGTATACCAGCTGTCCTAAAGGTCAGAGAGAAGAGGCAAGTTGGAGAAACAGAAGGTTTTTCAAAAGCTGAAATATCAACAAGGCCAGTGGCTCAAAGTGAGGATGAGGAGGTTAGCCCAACTAGCCTAGTCATCTTACATCCTCTGGATTCTGATTGGGACTTTAAGGATTTTATAAGCCACTTTGAGGACTTGAATTTTATCCTAAGGCAATCCAAAGTCTCTTAAGAGTTTTAAACTGTAGGCTAATGTGATCAGGTATGGATTTTAAATTGATCATTCTGCCTGCAACCTGAGAAATGCATCATCGAAAGAGAATAGCAACAGATGGGAAAGGAGAGTTCGGAGGCTCTTGCCTTAGTCCAGGAGAAATGGTGGTGCCCTTGGCAAGCACATGTTTTCTGAATTAGACAGTGATATCTGGTATAAAATGGTTGCTATCTAGGCTTAGATTGTTAGCTTCTTATATTTAGAATACATTGATGCCTGCCTGATTTTTCTTTGGGCTTTCATGCATGTAAAGCTAATTTGAAATGTTTATCACTATTTCATTGCTTTTGTATCTACCAAGTTTAATTATGCTTCATCTTTGAGAAGAAAAACATAATGTGTTGTATTTGAAGAGCCCTGGGAGCAATAGGATAGACATTCATTCTCCTCACCTGGATCTTATTTAACGAGGCACATATTGCCATTCTTGGATTCTTAGAGGACCAACACAAGACACAAGCAAACTAGGCATGCACCGCTTTATGAACAGGGTCTTCACCATCAATTATTGGACCCTTTTCTCGCCTAGTAAGATGATGTGGGAGAAAACCACATCCCCCTTTAGCCTTCTACTACTCAGTATATTAAAGAATACATTCTGGTAAGCAATGGGCCATTTGCCATCATAATTTGTTATGACACTTTGATATAATCATTTGTTATCTTTTGAAGGCAGTGAAACTAGAAAAGTGTTTTGCTTCATTACTGTGCAAACAATTCAGCCCTTAGTTTCATGTGTAGATATGTAAAGGTGATGTTCCCCTAAAATTATTTCAACATTTAATTTCTAGCTTAGATACAGCTCCCACTCCAGGCAAACCAGTTCCTTTCTTCCTTCATCTTGGATCTCGCTCAGGCTCTTTCAGTACTGGAGATCTAGACAGAATTATATCCAGTTTACAACTCCATTGCTTCAGGCCTTGTCAGTCTCAAATGTAGTAACAAAAGGAAAACGGCAACTTTGGAATTCTTATACGATCTTTCCAGCATTCCCTCCTTTCATTCTGGAGGAAGTGAAAAAGAGAGAGAAGAGAATTAAGTACCACTGTTTGTGATGTTGGAACATAGTTCCCTGTAGCCCAGTTGATGTCCTTGACTTTTGAGAAATCTGCCTTCCTGAGGAAGCGGAAGGGAGGGAGAACAGAGCTTAAGAAAGACAAGGTGTTTAACTGTTCCCATTGCAAGATCTTCTTATAAAATATACTTGTAAAAATGTACTTTTAAACAAAATTTTTTTTTATGTATTACTTTATGTCTTGGAGCCTCTCCCTCATGAATTACTTTGCATCTTGTTTGCAGTGAACCATTTTAAAATTTATATCCTGTCCTACTTTTATTTCAAGACTTTACTTAAAATATCTCTTTTTATCCTCTTCACCCTGCTCAGATATGCATGAACATTTTATGCATTTCACACTCTTTAAGATGAAGAAAATAATATGCTAATCTGAATGGGGTAAAATCAGCATTGAATAGATTTTATTCTCAGAACAGTGGACAGTGATACATCTTCCTGTTGCTGTCAGCCATCTTCACTGTTACTGTAACAGTCAGGCAGAAGACATGGATTAATGAAACGGCATGGATTATGCTGTATTTGATGGATTCTAGCAGAGTGGATGCTTACTCTGTGAAGGCGGGTAACATTCCCAAACTTCTTTTTGTGTCCCTTACTCCACTCAAGGAGTCAAGCATAAATATGCCAGTTGCTCAACACATGCTTAGATGAACAAATAAATTGGAGTTAAGAGTAAATAATTAAGATACATCTAATACTGTGCTTAATTCTACTAGAAATCACACTAAGGATGGTCAAGAGATTTTGACTAAGAATTGAGTGTGGGGTTAAGGGTCTCTCTGGGGCTGGTGGGTGGACAAACCCAAATCCAGGGAGGGAGATGCTGTAGTACAGCTAGAAATTAGACAAGTGGTCATCAAATTTGAGTATGCTTCCAAATTCCTGTAAAGTACAGAGTGCTGGGCCCTGGAAATTTCTGACACCAGGAAATCTGGGGTGGGGACTGAGAATTTGCCTTTCTAAACCGCCTCCCTCTCAGTGGTACTACTGTTACTGACCCACGTAGCACACTTTGAAAACTACTGAATCAGACAGTGGAAAGCTGGCTCAGCTCAAGGGATCTGAGCAGGCTGCTTGCTCTGTGATCTGTGCAGAGAAGAGATGATTTTAGAGATTTTATAGAGCAGTACTGAGGTACGGTAGCTGCGTGGACCTTGGAATAGTTTTAAGGGTCTTGCTTCCTCTGGATCTACAGGACTGATTGATATACTCTCAAAGCAAAAAAGAAAGCCTGGCTTAGAGACCTCAGAGGAGTGTCAAAATCAGCTGATATAAATGAGATGGAAGATAGAATGCATGGAATTGACTTAGTAATACTTTCAGCTAAGTTAACCTAATTTAGCAATGTAAGATCATGTCCATATAACTAGTTTATATGGAGCTTATCCCTTAAAACTCCCTGATTGCAAAGAAAGTGTATGTCCTTTAGCTGACTCTGCATATGTCAAGGCAAAATGGGAAAGGTTGAGGAAGGGCAGGGAGGGAGAGGGCAAAGTGCATTCGTCTAAGAGAAATTATTTAGAAAAAACAGTGTCTCCTGGCCATTCCCAGTGCTTTCCATTCAGTTAGTGCTGTCTCCCAGGAAAACGGCCTTAGGAAGTTTTTAAAAACAGTGAGGCTGCCGGGGTTTAGCTCAGTGGCACAAGGCCTGCCTGGCAAGCGTGAGGTCCTGAATTCAATTACTGGTGCCAAAAAAGAAAGCCAGGTAGTATGGGGACACATTTCACCTCACTGTGATAGTGAAATAAAACGACTAAAAATTCACAATGGATTTAAAATTATACTGGGGCCGGTGATATAGCTCAGTGGCATTAGCCCCTGCCTGGCAAGAGTGAGGTCCTGAGTTTGACTCCCGGTACCCACATATTAAAATAAATAAATAAATAAAAATAAAATTATACTAATTATGTTTCTTGAATTTTAAAACGTGTGTAAAGTTTTTACACACTTTTTTTGAGCATTTCTTCCAGGTGAATTTTGTATAATGCAATAATCATTTAGGCCTTTGAGGGACATTGACATTTATCTTCTTTACAGAATTTCATGGGCTTAGGTGGATTTTCTCAGTTTGCCGACAAAAAGGAATAGTGTTCTACATGAAAATGACCTGTGTCTAAAAAAAATAGAAATGTTGCATTAAACAAACAGTCAAATATTTATATTTAATTTCATTTGATTTTGTTATTTTGCAAATAAGCAGGAAAAAAAATCTGCTTAGTATCTTTTCAAAAGAAAGCTACAGCTCAGCTCATGTGTAAAAAGCCACAGGAAAGTGACTCCGGAGACCGTGGCTACACATGCAGTGGTCAAATATTTTAATGCTCCGCTGCTCCCATCCCGTTCCAGGTCCATGTGACAGTGCTGCAGCGATGAGTGGCATTTTAAAGAGGAAGTTTGAAGAAGTCGATGGCTCCTCACCCTGCTCCTCTGTGCGGGAATCAGATGACGACGTTTCCAGCAGTGAAAGCGCGGACAGCGGGGACAGTGTCAATCCATCCACTTCCAACCATTTCACTCGTGAGTACCGGGGCCTACCTGATGCGGAGCTCGGCTTCTACAGTGCAAAGAATAGGGCCGTCTTGGTCATTTTTGTTTTTCACCTTTCTTATGTTTTTAAAAACTGTTCTAATTGATCGAATGGAACAATGAACTAAAAATGAAATACTCTTGAGTGGATTCCATTGATTTGGATACCTTTGGTGTGGTTTTTTTTTTAATCATGCTAACCAACTGATTTAATGAAAATGGACATTTTATTAGTACTTCTTTTTCAAAAGAAAATATCCAAAGACTGAGGAATAGTTTAAGAAAGATGGAATAATTCAGTTTTTTTTTAAATGGAACCTCTCATAAGTGAAGTTATGTCCAGTGGAGGGGCTGTATTTAGCAGTGGAAGGTCTAGGTTATAGTGAGGAAGAACTTAGGCAGTTCGCATTAGAAAGAGGTGCGAAAGCAGCAAAACTCTCCAAGCATGCAGCCCTAAGCCTCTTCCCTGCTCATCCCTTTCTTTTCATTTCCCCAAGGAAGAGCCTACTTTAAAGCCCACCTGGGAAAAAAATGTTTTCCCTTAGGTTCCTTTTCCTGCCATACTATAACATTAGCTTTTTGTCAGGCAAGATACTATGAGGTTTAAAGAATTGAGTGGAACAGTCTTAAGCTAATGCAGTGTGTAAATCAAGGGAAACTAAGTTGTGGTAGCTAAATCATCATTTTGAATTTATGTTTCCTAAACAGGAAGATTTTAACATGTCACAGTGGTTGACTTTATTAATATCTGAATTTAGAACACCAACTATATATTGGAAAAGTGGCAACCAAAAAGAAAAAAATTCCAAATGAGTCAAACCTTTTTTAAGAGGCAATAAAGAGGCTGGACATGGTGGTATGTGCCTGTAATCCCAAAACTCTGGGAAGCTGAAGCAGAAGGATTGCAAGTTTGAGCCCAGCCTGGGCAAACTAAGATGCCCAGTCTTGCATCTTAGCAAGACCCTGTCTCAAAAATAAAAATTTTTAAAAAGATGGGGGATGTAGCTAAGTGTGAAGGCCCTAAGTTCAGTTTCCACTAGCGTACACAAACAAAAAGGTAATAAAGAGCTCAGTAACTGTTTAGCATGAGATAAATATAATAAAATCAATAATACTCCTTTAAGCAATTGAAACTAAAAATATGATGAAAGGGCAATTATAACTACTATGGTTAGAAAATCATACACTATTTTACTGTACTATATCATGATAATATGAAATGGGATTGTACTTTTTTTTTTTTAATGTGGGTACCGGGAGTCAAACTCAGGACCTCGCGCTTGCCAGCAGGCGCTTGTGCCGCTGAGCGATATCACCGGCCCTTTTTTCCTTTATGTGGGTACTGGGAGTCGAACTCAGGACCTTGCGCTTGCCAGGCAGGCGCTTATGCCACTGAGCCATATCACCAGCCCTTTTTTTTGGTTTTTTAAAGACAAGGTCTTACAAAGTAGTTGAGGCTGGCCTGGAACTACAGTGTAACCCAGGTAAGCCTCAAACTCCTGGCAATCCTCTTGCCTCAGCCTCCTCAGCCTGCTGAGTGCTGGGATTACAGGAATCTGCCACCACGCCCATGGAGCTTGTGTTTTTGATTCGAAAGAAGACATGTGTTTGCTGTTTCATTTCAACAGCAACAACATCCTCTCATAGAGCTTTGCAAAGATCAAGCAGAGCAAATGAGATGATATAAATGAAAGAAATTTGTAAAATGTCAAGCATTGGGAACATGTTAGATTAAAAATTATGATCATAGCTAACATTTGTCGGATACATGCTATGTTGCATTGGTAACAGAGCCTTACAGAGGCCAAAATTCTTGCCTATGATCACATGGGACTTGACCCTAGATATATGTGGTGTGATCAAAATATACAGTGAATGATTAAATTTTTGAAAATGTATCGCAGTACAAGGCACATTCCCATCACAGCACTCCCCCTTACTTCAAACACTCTTATCCCATCATTCTTGCCACTTTCTGAAGCAGTTCTGAAGTCTTTGTTCATGAGTGGCTTCACAAGGTATGATCAAAAATGGTGATTGTTGCTGTAGAGTATCATAGAAAGGGAAGCTTGTAAAATCATTCTGGTGTGTCCTCATCTGCTTTACTTACCAAATCTGGCACCATGTAACTTCTGGCTCTTCCCCAAAGTAAAAATGACCTTGAAAGGTAATAATTTTTAATTAATTCGGGACATCAAAGCAGCCAGGACAGCACAACTAAAGGCTCGTAAACGGACTCCCAGAACTGCTTCAGAGAGTGGCAAGGACAATGGGACAAGGGTGTTCAAAGTGAATGGGATATTTTGAAGGGGATTACTGTAGTAATGTGTATTTTACTGTAATAATCTTTTAAATGGTTATGGTTAATTTACTAAAAATGCTGACTTAACTTTGTATTGAGAATGAATCTAGTAGAGACTTTCTGTGATTTTTAAAGATTAAGTGAACGTTTGTATAAAAATTTCCCTTCTCATTTAATAGTCTTTGTTCATTATATTCACATTTTGGAGAGAAAGCTAAAGTAGGAAAAATAACAAAGAATCAAAAGACAAAAATTCTACCTATAATATTTGCTTTTATAAATGAGCTGAGCATTTTAATGAATGTGAAAAGAGTAGCTAAGAGTTTCTCATTTTCAAAAATGTATTTCAAATTATTTGCTACTCTAGAAATCAATATACAAATTTATAAAAGGATTTTTTTATTATTCTTTCTAGATTATGGTATGGGCTTGTCTACAATGTCTTATTAATGTGAACCTTTGGTTATAAACCTTCAGAAACATTAGTATTGATAAATCCTATTTCATTAACCTGCTTTTTTGCTGTCAAAAATGAGAGGGATTGCTGTCTTAGAATAAAGGACTGTGGAAGACTATCAAATTTCTGTATCATTAGGAAACAATTTAATTTCATATTGGGATTTTGAATAATGTGGTTGCCCTTATTTAAATCCTATTCTCATCATATGCTAATCTTTCCAGTTTAAAATATTCTACATACCCAATACTTTACAAACACTAACAGATTATATAACATTTTGTTTTTATTACCTGTATAAGAATTGATACGATTATTTTGTTCATGCAGCAGTTATGGGAGTAGAAAATTCCATATTACTGTACGCTTTCTCTTTAAGTATTCAATGTGTAGCACATCACATTATGATAATAACAGCTTCCAAATGTAAATCAGTATGGGTTTGGTGGCTTTTTCCTTGAACTCTGAGTTTTGCTAGGCACCTTGCATATTTACCAGTGATCAACCAAGGTCATATCTTCCCTTGAGAGCCGCAGATTCTGTGTGACTGTGGAATGCTTTATTTCACTGAATACCTGTGGCTCTTCAGCCAATAAGTCTGTGCTTGAGCACTGCCCGAAGGAGAGCTACAGAGCAATCAGAGAGGAACGATTTTTTCTGCCTTCTCAAGGTTCTTGGCACTTCACACAAGTAACAAGAAGCCATGTAATGAAACATGGTCCCAAGAGGAATACATTATTTTTCCTGCAGCAGAGTATTTCTACAAATAAATGCATACTATATAAAAAGTAAAAGCATCAAGAGGTAAAAGGAGAGGCATTCTAAATTGCACATTAGTGCAACAGGAGTTGTCGTACAGAGGGATAATATATTCTAATTTATGGAATGTTTTTATTCCTTAGTTCTTTTAATATCTAAAAAATTGTGTGATTGGGATTTACTATTTTCATTTTATAAAAATAGAAATTAACAATCGGAGATATATTTGTAGTTTACCCTTAGAGCTGAGTTGTAGAATCTCTTTCCCCCTCCTGCTCACCTTCCATCCATGACCTACCTTTTCTCTTTGCATACACAGGGAATAAGTCAGCTGTCATGAGCAGCCAAGTCACAGTATGTCCCTAATGTATTTCCTTCTGCTGACTCCATACTTCATGATGATATTTGGCCTTTTAAAAAATAGAAAATAGATTTTTATATGAAACTTACTGGAAGGATGACTGGAAAATGTCTCTCAAGTTCTCTTTACTAAGAAGTTAAAATGCATTGCAGTTTTACATGCAGTTTTATTATGGTTTATGTCTAAAATATCCCCAGCTCCTCTCTTCTCTCTGCTTCCTGCCTGCCATAGGTTGAGCACCTTTTCCTCTGCCATGCCCCTCTGCCATGCCCCTCTGCCATCCTGCTTTTTCATTGGAGCCAGCAGACCATGGACTAAAAACCATGAGCCAAAATAAATCTTTTCTCCTTTAAGATGTGGGTGTTGGGTATTTTTGTCCTAGAGATGGGAAAGTGACTAAGACAAGTTTCCACAAATACAGTGTGTCTTGTGTTACAGGCTGTGTGCCAGGACTTTTCAAACGGGTCAAAGCAATAACTTCAAAGACCATACACAAATTAGAATTACAGTGACAGCTCACATCTACCCAACATTGTGAGAACCTTTGTGAAGACAGTGGTTGCAGTCTACCTCTGAATCAATGATTTTTCAAACAATGGAGGAGTACAAACACAGAAGTGTCAACATAGGAGTTTTAGAAGTCTTTGAACAGGAAGTAGAACCTCCTTACTCTCAAAAATTCCTTTCTACTCTGTGATAATAATTCTAAGAATGAGAATTCAAACTAGTTTCAAAAGTTAGAGCCAAAATCAAGAGAATATAAGTAACATAAAGATACCTTTTAAAAACCTATTGTTAAATTACAGATTTTGGGGCCAGTGAGATGGCTCAGCGGCATAAGCGCCTGCCTGGCAAGTGCGAGGTCCTGAGTTTGACTCCCGGTACCCACATACGAAAAAAGGGCTGGTGATATTGCTCAGCGGCATGGATGCCTGCTGGTGCGTGAGGTCCTGAGTTCGACCCCCGATACCCACAAAAATAAATAATAAATAAATAAATAAATAAATAAATTACAGATTTCTCCTTTATTTTAGAAACGAGCAAATGAGCTTGGGCTTGTGGGATTCTGGGACCAGCTGCATGTCGTATCTAGGACCATACAGATAATGACAAAGCTGTGTCCATATCTTAACACCAGACATAGATCATTTGAATCATCAGGTGTTCGGTTTAGTTTGCTGAAATATAGTTTGCAGAATATTCACTGGAATATTCTGTAAGGTCTGTTGACGGATGCAATAGAATTGTTATCACATCATTTCATTGGAGAAATAATAAGTCAGAAATAGCTACTCACTGCTACTGCCTCTAACTTTACCTAGACTATTGTTCATGTTGAAATGCCTTTTCCTCTACCACCCAATCTGTGACTGTTTACCTTCTAACCTGCTGCAGTGTGCATCCCACATATTTCTGCTTGAAAACACCACCAGATTTTATTCCATTGATCTTCTTTACCACCTCCTCAGAATCTAATATTTCACCAACATTCAAAAACTTTGGCAGTACTGTTCTTTCTTCTTTCCATTTCAGTATTTTCTGTCAAACATGGTGATATTAGTAGCCATGTGATATCTCATCAAACACATTAGCTTAATATTTGTGCCTTGCTTCTACTAAGCACTTAACAAATACTTATGTAATTGAACGAATGCATGGACATTTATTAGGCATTTGTTACTTGTCATTCCCTGCGCTACCACTAGGAACTAGAAGTGTAAAAGTTAACACCTAACCTATTTTCTGTGGAAACTCATAGTCTAATAGCATGTTAACACTTTTCCAACACTTACTGCATTCTGTTTTGCATCATAGTTATCTGTGCAAATATCTTATCTTCTCTGGAGATTTACAGAGCTTAACTGTAGTCTTTTTAGTACTTAGATTGGTGCTGGCTTAATTACTGTTAAATACTTGATAAATGACAAGTTAGTTTTGTGAAGACTTGACTTTTTAAAATACAACTAAACTTTATAAAGCCAAAGCAAAACAGATGTATTTATTGTAGGGGTTCATAATGGCATGGACATTAGTGGAATAAATATCAATTTACAACTTAACTCTGTAATTTATGATTTTGATTGGTGCTATTATGTTATATCAGGATCCTGATTTACCAGTTATCATATTCAAATATGTGTAGTGATGAAATGTGTTTTAAAGAGGGCCCCACTGTAATTATGCATTCCTAACATGTACCTTTCTAGTTTCATTTGCTTATATATAGCTTCCTCAGGCAGAAACATCACTGTTTAATTGGATGCTGTGCAGTTATTTATGCAGATGCCGTATAATACACTTGAGGAAATCTAAGTTGCTTTCACCTTCACCATCCTTTGAATCAGCTAGGGGGAAAAGGCATTGCTAAGTCAGATCACTAACAACATATAAATACAGTTCATTTAGCTCTTTTTTGATTTACTTTAAATTCAGGATGGGGACCTCACATTTAGCCTTAATAAATGATAGCAGATTTAGCTCTTTATTTCAGTTTGCTGAGATGTATTTAAAAATTATTTCAGTCTTATATATTTGCTCTTCCTCCCACAGTCATATTCCCTATAAACATATCTCAAACACACCCCTTCATCTCCGTTTGTGTTTTACCACCCAAGTAGGCATCACTGTCATCTCCCTTTGTTCTGCGGCGCAAGCCTTCCACTCGCTTCCCCTGCTTCTCCTCTTGTTGAAGCTTCAGCTTCTTTCTGCTACAATTCTCAGCCACTTTCAATTGGACTTTAGCACTATGATTTCCAAAACCCTCAACAGGCCCGTATGATTAAAACTATGCCCTCCTGCCTTTTCTCCATCTCAGACTCCAAACACACAGACCTTTAAACTGTTCTTGGAACATGAAAAACCTTCTTGCACTATAATTCTGCCTGGGACAGTCTTCCATGACTGACTTCTAATATTTCCACTTAAATATCAGCACTTCATTGTGAACATCCCTAGTCATACCATCTAATGAATTAAGATCCAAAGTTGTCATCTCTTAGAGCTATGTATGAAATTGATAGATATCTTAGAGTTTCTTTCAATATTTAGCAGAAAGAAAGATGAAATAAGGTTTAAAAATTAAAGCTGAGGATTTGCCACACTATTCCCTACATTTTTCTGTATTAAATTTTCCATTTTATATATATATATGTATATATATATATATATATATATATATACATATATATATATATATCGAATTTATTCTAAAGTTTCTATGAAAGAATCAAGGACTAAAAAATGTAATTTTGAATAAGAATAATGAAAGTGGAGATTATGCTTACCCTAACAGATCTCAATACTAAAAATGCTGAAGTAGTTACTTGTAAAACTCATGAAATTAGCTTGAGTCTGCACATAGAACAAATAGATAGCTTAGAACAGACCCGCATTTAAATGACAACTGGGTATGAGACAGAGGAGACATTGCAAATAAGATAGGAAAGGATGGATTATTGTAATAAATGGCTTTTAAAGAAAAAAATCCAAGAAATATATGTATCTTAGAGTAATATGAAGTATGAAAAATTACATATTTAGGCACATTAAAATAGAAGCATATATATATTCCATGAAGAAAGTGAAAAGGTGTACTCCAGAATAGGAGTTTGCAAGTCATTAAATGAAAACAATTAGTGTTTGAATATAAAAAGAACTCCTACCAAAATAAGGAAAAGGCAATGCAGTAAAACCAGTTATTGAATATTAACACATAGCACACAGAAAAATTAATACAAGTATGAACGACTGTATTAGGAATCAGGGAAATTAAAATTAAAATAACACACCATGCAACATATATCATATCATCAGATCACCACATTTTAAAGTTTGTCAATATAATTATTGAGAAGTTGGCCAAAGCAGGGAGTTTCATGATGACAGCACGAATACCAGATGGTTCAGTCACCTAAGATGTAGTGTATGAAAAGTTAAGACGCATACTGTTCATCACTATAGGATGATTTAACTGCAGTGGGTTTGCTATAATGATAAATTGGATACAGATTGATGAATAACCAGCTTTACATGTATGTACTATTAAGGGAAAAGCAGAAGTTGCAGGATTCTACAGTTTGATAACACTTGTGTAATTAAAACACACATGGAACAACACTATATTTTATGGAAGTAAAAATACACATAGGAAAGGATGCTAATAAATGTTGAAAGGAACAGAAGTAAAAGAATGAGTAGAGATGCTTTAACTGTGCTTTCTCACTTTCATTTATATTTACAAAAGCAATCAGAAGTAAATAGAACAAACTTAATTTTCATTAAATGTGACTATTATGTTATTTTCTGAAAGTGAGTACTTTTATAATTTAAAAATAAAATGTATAGTCTTATTATATAAATTTTGAAGACTTACTAGTAAGTTTTACATACCTTTCTCTTGGAGTAAAAGCCAGGGTATTACCCTACCACCCCATCTCCACTATTTTCTCTTTCAGTAACTGCTCCTTTTTATTCTTCATAGTGCATATCAAAATTTGCAGTATTTTGGAGAATAGTGCTCACTTTTTTTTTTTTTGTGGGTACTGGGGTTAGACCTCAGGACCCTGTGTGCCAGCAGGCACCCGTGCCGCTGAGCAATATCACTGGCCCTTTTTCCGTATGTGGGTTCCGGGAGTCGAACTCGGGCCCTTGTGCTTGCCAGGCAGACGCTTCCACCACTGAGCCATCTCACCGGCCCTATATTGCTTACTTTTAAGTTTCTGTCTTGTCTACAGTGTATTCCTACCAAGGAAGGGCAGAAGATAGGTGCAGCACAACATTAGAAACTTCCAGGCTTTAGGCAGTGTATTTTTTGTTGTTGTTTTTGTTGTTGTTGGTACCGGTAATCGAACTCACAACCTTGTGCTTGCCAGGCAAGCACTGTGCCACTGAGCTATATCCCCAGCCATTTAGGCAGTGTATTTTAAGAGCCTTTATGTATCTTAAAATATCTTCTACCATGTGGCTGAAATTCCCACATTACTGTGATCCTTCTGGAATGATCCCCGTGGGATGACTATGAAAATCCACATATACATAGCAGTCTATCTCATAGTAGTGTATGGAGTCAAATTATCTAAATTCTCATTAAAGATTATCTAATTGGAGTGAAGTATCTCTGACCTAGGTTTCCTCATCTAACGCTAATAGAATAGTGTCTATATTTTAAGTTAAAATGAGTGAATACAGGCAAAATGTTTGATATTTATTTGATATTCAGTAAGCGACCCAAAAATGTTAGCTATAGTGGTGGTGTGATGATGATGATGATGATGATGATGATGATGATGATGATGATGATTCCAAGAAGAGACAAAACAATTTTTATTAATAGCTGTTCTGAAAATCTAATAGAGTAGATCATCAGACAAAAAAGGAAAAATGATAGCTGTATTTTGAGTATAGCGAGACAGAACCCTATGGAATAATGTAAACTCAAGTATCTTCAGATATGTAACTGTGAGAAACAGCCAGGTATATGACGGGATGAATCGCAGCTATGAAAGTCAGAATTTAAAGTTTGTTCTTCCCATTCTTGCTGGCATTTATCTTTTAAAAAATCATAAATATAGAATAATAATTGCAGTAGTAACAACTGACACGGAACTTTCATTAAACATTCTATGGGAGGGACAGCACTGACATTTGACATGCATCATCTTAATTAGCACCACCAATGAGGCATCTGATGCCCGGGAACACATTGAGTAGCTTCTCAGAATTATAAAGCTAATAAACAACTGGGCCAGATTTTGATCTTATCTTCAGCTGACTGTGTCTTGTACTCCCAAGATTCTTCTATTATTTCCCACAATGATTGTTCAAAACAGTAGGATCAATCATTCTTATTCTAGCATCATTTTTCAAACTTTTGAAAACATTTTACATTGAACACAAGAAATATAGCAAAGTCAACTGCTAATTAATAAAACAGCCCATACATTATATTTTAAATGAGAGAAGCTTGACAAATATTACATAAATTGAATTCAAACAGTATATGCTGCATTTGCTAACTAATTCTTTCATACATAAAACTGTATTAGTACCAAGAATTTTGTATTTAAATGCCATGGCTGATAGAATCTTTACATCTTAGAATTTTTGAAGCTAAACCACTCATCTTTTTTTTTTTTTTAATTCTGAGTAGCATTTTCTTTTCATTTCCTCAATATAAAAGGAAGAAAGGAAGAAGAGTTGCTGACAATGTTACAACTGAGGGGGTAAGACTGGGCATTGTGGCACCACTCAGCCAGGCCTGCTTCCTTGCAAGAAGTGCTTCAGAGCTGTGGAGACGGGGGTGTTTTGGCAGCTGCCTCTTCCTTTATTGACCACATGAGGCTTTAAAAATATCTTTGGATTCATTAGCATCAGCCATTTGCAGAGCTCTGTTGTAGACCATCTTAATGGAAACACGTGAGAGCTTTTAGGAGTGCACTTCAAGATACGATTTATGGGAAATAGTCGCAGCAAGTGTTGCTTGATGTCTTTTAGATTCATTCCCTTGAACTCTAGGCACTATCAGAACATCAATAAAGCATGACTTCTGTGTAAATACCTGTACGGGGAAATAACTGTTGACACAGGTATTTCTGGAAATATTTTTGTAACATTTATGAAGGGAAATTTGCTAGAAAAAAGTAGATGGTATGATGCTAAAATGTAAAAGAGAGGGAGGTAGGGAGAGAAATAAAAGATAATGCAATTAATTGCATGAAAATGTATATTTACATGCTCCTAATATGACATTAGGAAAAGAAGAAGTACTGTACAGCAACAGGGGAAGCAATGCAGGATGGAGAACTGTGCTTGGTGGAGGCACACAGCACAGAAAGCAAGCAAGTGGATAATAAATAAGAATATGAATTATAACACCAATTGCCACTGTTCCAGTTAGCATCTCTTAAAGTTTCCAATTAAAAGGCTGAATTGTTCATTTCAACCTCATAATAAAGGGGAGTTTTTTTTTTTTTTTTTTTGTGGGTACCACGGGTCTAACTCAGGACCTCGTGCACCAGCAGGCGCCCGTGCCGCTGAGCAATATCACCGGCCCTTTTTTCTATGTGGGTACCGGGAGTCGAACTCAGGACCTCACGCTTGCCAGGCAGGCGCTTATGCCGCTGAGCTATCTCAACGGCCCGGGAGATTTTTTTAATGGTTAAAATAGCAAAGTTTTTAAGAATGATGTTTGCTTTTATACTTTACATATATTAATATATTTAGTTATCACTTCAATCCTGTGAAATGTGTAGCAGGCTTAGACCCAAACTAACCTCACTCTAGCATTTGAACTATTTTTTTTCTTTCAGTACTGGAGATTAAAACCAATGGTGTTTATCCCTAAACCTTTTCATTTTTCATTTTGAGACAGGGTCTCCCTAAGTGCTCAGGCTGGCCTCAAAATTTCTATCCTTCTGGCTCAGCCTCTTAAGTAGCTGAGATTAGAGACCAGTTTTTAATTCTTAATTCTTAAAGTACCTAGTTGGTGAAGCTTCTTTTTCTTCCATGATGTGCGTATGATGTATATTCTTAATCTCTGCTTCATCTTAACATTTGCAGAGTTCTATGTGGTTATTATTTAATTTTCTAAGTCTAAAATAAAACCACTGTCAAATTATGTAATTTAAGGCACTTTTCACACCAGTTTATATTTATATTGCTAAGAAAGTAAAAACTTTTATAATTTAAGACATTTTCTCTTGCTTTTAAATTTTTCTATAAAGGTTATCTTTATATTTTTTAGATAATATTTATAAAACCATGACAAGATACTTGGGAAAGTAGTAAAAGCTTTTTACTATATGCAGTGATTTTCATTAAAACATTATTTTTGGTTATTCTTGGTACCCAATGAATTCTGCAGTTTTCAAAATTGTACTATATGTAGAATAGCAAAATCTTACCTTAGAATTACCTTAGAATTCCTGAATAATAGAACTACACATGTGAAAGCCATGTGTGGAAGAGTACTGCTGGTTTCTGCATAAGCAGCACCGAAAGTCCCATGTGTTGAAGGCTTGGTTGCCAACCTGTCATACTATTAGAAGGTTGTAGAACCTTTGAGCCATGGGTCCTTGAGGAAGTAAGTCACTGGAATTGTGCATTTTAAGGGAATATAGGGACTCCTGTCTCTTTCTTTTTGCTTTTCCTGTCCCTTGAAATTTATCATGAGGTGAATAGGCCTCTGCCATGAGCTCCCACCATCATGTACTATGCTTCACAGGTCCAAAGAAATAGGCCCATAAGACCATGGGCTGAAATCTCTGAAACTATGATCCAAAATAAACCTTTTCCCTTATCAAGTTGATTATCTCAGGTATTATGTTACAGTGACACAAAGCTGACTAACACAAGTGCTATATGACCTGCATTTATGTTATCAAAGGTTTAAGATCATTTGGATGAAAATATCAGTTACAACCATTGAAACTGTCAAATTCTTTAAAATATCACTTTACACATATCAAATAGCTTTTGTTTTTGCTTATATGTTTAATTTGTTTGTTTTACACTGAGTCATTCTTCTAAAAAATGACATTAACATAAAGTGTCAGTTGGGCCAGGAGTGTTCTGGAGGGGGGTTATCCTGGCATGCAACATCCAGTTTTTTAATGTTCCAGAATATTTTGAGCTGGTTACTAAACATGGCCGTGTTAACATTAAATCAACAAACTTATAATTATTTTTAAGCAAGAATAATACTCAGTTTCATCATTTCATAATTATTTTATTGCAGTTTGTTATTACATATGCTATTGTTTGCATGTATAATGCATCAACAGAGGAAAATACTAAATAATAGTACACTCTGGTACATCTGCTCCCAACTCCACCATCAGTGTTAAAATAAGGTCGATGGCTTCAAGTCAGCTGTGGTAGGAGTATTTGCACCACTCCTGGTATTTGCACCAGTCAAACACTACAAATCAGTTTTTCATTTATGGATTTTTTTTTTTTTAGATCATGTAGCTTGAAGAAAACAGTTGGAAAAATGTGACTAATTAAAAGTAACCCTAAAACGAATAGCTCAAAGAGCTCAGTAAATAATTCTTCCAGTATTTAAAACTTACTATCTTATTCAGTGAAGTCATTTACGTGATTGACGAATAACTGGTCTCAACATGTTTTTACTGTTTCATTTTTCCATTTACTTGCTCAGTTAAATGAGAATGTCAATCAGTATTCATATCAAAGTATATTCATCTGTCATTTTCAGCCATAAAGATTGGCTCTGGATAAAAAAAGTAGGCAAAAGTTAATTAATATTGTGAAAATCAATTGATTACATAGATTTATAATGGGGTATTTAGATATTTTATTATTTATAAATTGTGTGCTATGTATTCTATATACATGTGTATATGTATTATATATAAAATTTATAAATAAATTATACATTTGAGGAGCGGGGCCAACAGTTAAACTTTTACCAGAATACCACTGACAAACTGTGTGGAGTATATATTAATTTACTGGTTTGTTGTTTATACTTTGATATTTTTCTGCACTTTTATTCTTTTGAATATTTGGGTGATGAAACTGTGGTGTTTAACTGGTAATGTGCCATTTTGTTAACTTTAATAAATATTAGCTCATAACAAATTCTTAAAACTGTGATAATTTGGATAATGACATAAGTATTTTTTTTTAATAATCGAGCCTTTTTCTTGTGTTTCTTAACTATTTCCAGACTCTTTTTTCTGTAAGCCTTTGTCTAATTTATGGTCAACTAGCTCAATTAATTAGAGTTTGAGTTTCAAGTTAGAATCAGAGTGCCAAGATCAGCCTCGACGCCAGACCGATGACTATTTCAAATCCACAGGCCAGCCCTAATTCTGAGAGAGCTACAGTATCTATTTTTTAATAGTATAGAAACTGACTAGAAAATAGATAAGGAAGTACACATATATCACAGTAACTGAGAAAGTATGTGGTGCTAGATAATGTTTGTACAAAGACCAGAGTTATATATGATGCATCAACAAAAGTATTCCAACACAGTGGTAGCAGGGTTTATTGTCATGATGTTCAAAATGAAGCTTGAAAAACTATGAGTATCTTTTTCCCCTCTTGGAAATTAAAGTGTATTATCTTATTAACACAGCTGTCCTCATCAATCAACATTACCTAATATATACAAACCACCCAATCAGCACAGTCGTTTAATCGGGCTGTATGAATTCATGTTAAGCAGCCTTACTAATGAGGATAAATAGTGTAGGAAAGCGATATTAAGAACTGAACAAACTGAACATTTACACATATTGCACTATTTCATATAATTATGTAACCAATATTAGAAAATCTTTGCTATCCATTAATTTTTCCATTTGTATAGAACCCACCCAAACAAATCATATATGTAGAAGGATTGTAGCCTATAAATACTGCACTAAAAGCTAGAAGTGATAGCCTTCGCGGGGATTGGAAATGCTCTGAGGTTAATTGCAAAGGGTGTTTATTAGGAGAACCAAATGTTAAGTTGGTCTTAAGGAATGATTTGGTATTAGAAGTTGGAGAAAGTAGCCTATTCCAAGGTTATGTTGGATTATCTTTATTAATGCTGTTATTTGCATGATGTGAGTTGAGGAGCTGTTCAAAAGTGCTGTCACACAGACAGAATCCTCTTCATTTGGACACACCGTTCTCATCATTTAAAGATGGTTAAATATTAGGGCTTTGAAGTTATAAAGCCACCAGTCTCACCCATGTTACTGAGTCTGTTTCTTACAGAAGTTGCACAGGGACCCCAACAGTGTTGTGAGCATCTCAATTATAAACAAACAAAGGTAAAACCCAGAAAAAGAGCAACAAGAAAGAGAGCTAAAGCCGAATATCTTCTAATTTGTTATTTTACTAAACTCTTTTCTCAAAGAAAGCAGAGTAGAGATGTTCTATTAGGCAAGCCCCTACTCTCTGTGCCTTAGTTTTCCATTTATTGAGTTGTGAAGTTTAAAAAAAAATCACAAAATATGCTTTATTCCTACTTAAACACTTTTGAATCAAATTTACACAATATGAAAACTATAATTATGAGTGACATTTACTCCTTTTGCTACCAAAAAATATTTTATTAGTTGTTGGTGGTAGAAAACAAATAATGCTTCCTGGTAAATTAGGTTGTTGAGGGGTGCCTATGATTTCCTTTTTGCTCTCTATTACACCACATAGGTGCTAGCAAGTTAAGAAAGTGACAGAAATCTCAAGAGAGAACATGTCTGTGTGTGTGTGTGTGTGTGTGTGTGTGTGTGTGTGTGTGTTTGTGTGTGTGTGTGTGTTAGGAATTGAACCTGGGGCCTCCCACATGCTAAGCAAACACTCTACCATGGAGCTACTTCCCTAACCCTTACATGTGGCTTTTAAAATCTGTCGTAAAGCTCTGCACACACACACGCACACACACACACACACACACACACGGAAACACACACATATATCCATGGAAACATACACAGATACACATACATACACATGGCTAGTCTTGTCAAAAATTGTTGCCTGATATCCTGGAGTTTATACCCTGGCCACTATCCTAGTATAAGGAAATGCCTACCATCTACCTGCAATTATTTCCTTACTAGCTCTATCTGATAAGTATGCTGAACTGTTTACACAACCACATAAGTCAAAAAGACTCTTTAAGATCTTCAAAATTTCTAAACTTAGAAATTTCAAGGATGAAGAGTTCAAAGAGTTCTTCACACTTACTAGGGAAGATATTCATTTAATTATTAATCTAACCCTACTACTCTTAGTCATGCTTCATAATGAAAGAGAAATCTTCAGATGAAGGGTGTTATCTGAAGTGAACATCCAAAGGAAATGCATTTCTCCTCGTATTTATAGGGAATTTATGTTTCACACAAGCAAAAATACTTAATCGCAAAAATTTATTTATTTATTTATTTATTTATTTATTTATTTTTATTTTGGTTTTTTGAGACAGGGTCTTGCTATGTAGTTCAGGCTGGACTTGAACTCACGATGTAGCCCAAACTGGCCTCAAACTCTTGGCAATCCTCCTGCCTCAGCCTCCCAAGTGCTGGGATTACAGGCATGCACCACTATGCCTGGCAAAAGTTTTTAAAAATAGAAATAAAGTCAGCTTTGTAGTTTAAAAATACTTATTAGCTGGTTTTCTACAAATGTTACAGGATAATGCATATAAGCAGTATAAATTTAGACACTTTTCCCTTTTGATAAATTTGATATAGCCAGAGCTTATACCTATATAAACTTCAAAAAATTATCTATCTAATCAAAGTAAAAAATAATGAAACATTGTCCGAAGAGAGAATAAAGAATATATTTTTGAAATCTATAAAAATGCTGATAATGATCAAGGAAAACATTCACTGAAAATGAGTACAGGTTTAAAATAGCTTTTTTCTATTTAATTAAAAGCAAATGTGAGGGACAATAATTGTGATATTAATAGGGAGATTCAATCTTAAAAATCTAGAAAAACTATTGCCTAGATGCTAAAATGTTATTTATTCAAAATTAAGGATATGTCAAACAGGGCTGTTAAAGTAGACTGTTCAGTACTTGTCAGCATCTCATAGATGTTTCTATCATGTATAAAGAGATTAAAATCAAGAGTACATAAACATTCATTTGGTTTATGAATTGTTTAGAAGGTTAATAAAGCAGAAAATTTTTCATTTAAATATTATCCCAGAATTTTTGAAGTTCTGATAGATTGGAACTGATTTTCCATTGTATTCTATAATGCAAGCTGATAGTGGGTGGCATTAGTATTGATAGCCTTAAATGCAGTGGCTAATACCTTATATTTGGTACTTGGAAGATTCCTGTTCATTCAATGTTTTCTCACATATTTCCTTTTATTTTATCTTGTTTTATTGTTTTGCTGTGCTGGGGATCAAGCTCCAGGTTTCATGCATGAGAGACAAGCTCTATACCACTGAGCTGTACCCTCAGCCCTGGATCCTCACATATTTTGATGGTAGTCAGTCTTAAGGATATTATATTACGTTTCCTTTTATTTCAGTATTGCCTGTGGATTAAATGGCCTCAAGCTCTATTTTCTATCTGATTAAATGTTAATTAAAATTAAATTAAATTTGTATCCTTATATATTATTATATATTTGTATTCTTTATATAAACCAATTATTTAACTGACATTTTCTAGTCTGCCTTTATTTAAAATTACTTTTAGGAGTGACAGAAATGACCACCATACAGGTAACCTAGCTTGTCTTACCTTATTTTCTTTCCCCATTGTAAAAGAACATAAGGATATGATCACATTATGTCTTAAGCTGGAAGTCAGAATCCAGGCTAAACGAATAACGGCTCTTGGTAAGCAAATCTGGGTCGCTGCAGCTCGGTGCTGCATCAGGTCTGGGCTGCCTGTTACTGTTCCTTACAGCTTTTTTTACAGGTGTCCTACCCAGACGTTGGTGTTTGTGTTCTGCTCACCTCCATCAGTGCCTTTTTGAAAATCTTTGATGCCACCCCTGGCTTTCTTTTTTGCTTTTTCATCTCACATTCCTCCCAGCAGACATAGTTTTCTTTAAGTCTTCTTCCATCTGATACGCCAAGAATGAAAGACACAAAGAAAAAACATGGCTTGGCCCTCAGGGAACTCATGGTTTGTTGAAAGGGAAACGGAAACGGTCCTCCTATAAAGTATAGAAATGAGTCAGTGGAAATAAGGAGAAATGACGGAAGCAGCACAGGAGTGGAATGTCATTTTTTAGTTGGGGTGTGGACCAGGAAGATCTCACTGAAGAGGGGACATTGCAGCTGTTTATTTTTATTCACATAAAAAGAGATATCTTTATTAAAGAGAATTTAGCTCAAGTTGCCATCATTGTCCGTCTCTAATTTTTCTTGTTCTTGATAAAGATTGTCTCACTGGAAAGAAAAGAGTCTAATTTATACAGCTGTAGCACATTTTAGTCTTTACACCCCCATGTGCACACAGCCACACATACACCACGCATGAGACTTACTCTCCTTCCTCTATTGCCTCGGCCTTATTTACCCCTTGTCTCTTATTATTTTGATTTCCCACTTGATATTTCTACCTATGTGTGATACTTAGTGTTCTTACAGGTGAGGACGTTTCTTTTGCTCTGTGGAGCTCACAAGCTTTGAAAGGCAGGCAGAGCTTTCCTCTTCGTGTGCTCTCTGCTCTGTTTTGAAGTATTTCTAGTAGGCATCTTACTACGTATACCTCTCACGTATATTCCACATGGAAAAATGTTAATTCATGAAGTTACTGTAGTGGTCAAAAAAAGAGAATGTCTTTCGATTTGAATTTAAAATTTAAAATCCTTGCAGATGCTTTTTTTTTTTTTTTTTTCAAATTTAGCAATCCACTTTCTTTTAATATGTGACTAACCCTTCCTAATTCTCATTTGGGTTTATAGCTCTTTTGATGGGTTAGCACTAGGTCTATATATTTTTGTAAGAGTCGAAATATCCATGTTTTAAAAAAATAGCACACTGTAAAGAAGCACATGTTTTTTTTTTTTTAAATCTATGCAGTAGTTAAACTGCTGTGACCAAATAATAGCAGCTTTAGATACACTGTAGAATATAGCTTCTGTTTAAGTATGCTATATTCCTTCAAAATAGTTTATTTCTCTCAGCATAAGGGTCTAATAATAAGCAGTCTACTCAATGGTTTTGGGAACTCGTGTTACTTTTTTCTTGTTGACCTACCATACTTAACATAGTTACCATCTTGTGTTTGAGGCTGGCTAATTGAGCTCCTACCCACATGTTCACAGTCCTGTAGCAGGCAGAGGTTAAGAAAAGGCCTGAGAGTAAAGGCACTTCTTTTAAACACACACCCAGAAGCTGCCACGTGCCACTTTCACTCACACCTATTAGTCAGAACTTAGTCACGTGGCCACACTTAACTGCAAGGGAGGCAGGGAGATCAGCTTCAAATTTTATCAGCAAAGAGTATTTGAAAATGTGGAGGAAAGAACTGTTGGTCTGTGTTACAACTGATACCTATGCATACCATTTTCCTCTCTTCTGGCCAGATAGGTTTTTGGGAATTTGCGCCATACCTTTCTGAAGAGCTTCTAGACTCAGGCCTTTGACACAGCAGGCCTTTGTACTTCATTTACATATTGATTTTTTAATGTTTCGCATCAGCAAAGTCTTCAGCTCTAAGATATTTTGACTGTGTAGAGTCACTAATTGTTTCTCTCATTTCAGGATTCCTGTTTTGGGATGGATTCCATTTATAAGTGGCTGTGGTCTAGGCTTTTTTGTATCCCAGCATTATTTTTTCTAACTCTTGTCCCATTTAGAGCAAACAAAGGTGAGGTGACTCTTGGCTGCTCTTTCTCTCCACAAAAGCGATTATCTCCTTGCTGGCTTTTCTTGTCATGGCAGCACATGAAGTCTGCTTCATTTTCCCAGCTTTCTAGAACCTTCCCTTACTGCTCCCTATCCCTTCAACCAATGACAAGAGCCCTCATTACTTTCAGCTATTTCTCCAGCTCAATGACCTTGTTTCCTCTTTCATTCTGGCCCCGTAGGAAGGTTCAGGAAGAGCATCCTATAGTTTTAGGGAGAAGGGAGCCACAAAATCCTTATTATGTACAATTTGTTTCTTAAAGCAATCTTTTTACATACCTTTATTTTTAAGCTTTTCCATACCCGTTTAGAAGCTAACAGTGAAATAATGTTTCTGAAAATACAGGCCCAGAATTTGGATTTGGAACACATGTACTCTCCTCTCCTCCATTTCATGGGACCTCCTAGAGGGAGTGGACAAAGAATTCAGTGTCAGGCTGTTCCTTTTCTCCTCCTGAAACATTCTCCAAAGCCGGTCCCTTTCTTTTTCCTTTGATGTAAGCTCACAATTTCCTCACTTTCAGGAATTTAAATTACTACAAACGTCCTGCAGGTTTATCCATTTTGAGATACCACAGTACCTACACAGTCCTTTACTGGCCAGCTGCTCTCATCCATTGTTAAACTGGCACTTCATAAATTCCCCCTGAGGGGTCCTCTTTCTACACAAAAGCTGCATTTTTTTCCTCTTAACTAACCTTCATTTCTTCATAAAAGCCATGAGGGAAGCAAACCACACGGAGACTCTCACCTTTCCTTCCTTGCCTCTCCCTCTTTCCTCCTCCTTCCTCTCACCTCATTCCTGTATTTATTCTTCCACCTCAGTAGTCTCAGCTGCCATTCAGCAGGATTCTCTGAGATGCAGGAGTTCATACTTGTTAACCTCACAACCCAGAGAGTGAAACTTTCTCATTTTACAAAGAGGAACCAGGTATAGAGAGATCATGAATCCTGGAGGTGAGAAAAAGGTGGCTTTTCTCAGGGTGGCTGAGCCAAGATTGACTGACTCTGAAGCCACCATTATGTCATATTGCCCTTTAGACATATTTAATGCAGAGCAATTGAAATGGTGTGAAAGTCCAAAAGATACATTTTCAAAACAATTTCATTGTTTTGGTGATGTCCTAGGTAAGTTGTTCAAATTCTGGATTCTATTCCTCATTTGTAAAATGGCATCTTTCATCCAATGAATATTCACTGGGCACTTCCTATATGTCAGGCCTGGTTCTAGGCACTGGCGATATGGCAAGAAATAAGACAAACACTCCTTTTCTTTCAAGGAATCAACATTTTTGTGGGAATTCAGGGAACATATATTTCATGTTGCTATAAGAGCTCTGAAGGAAAACTGAGTGCAGCGAGGGTGGAAGGAAGAAGAGTAAGAAAACGCTTTTCCAACAAGGTTGAAACTTAAGCACAGACCCAAATGAAGTAAGAGAAGGATCCCTGTGGTTATCTGGGATAAGAATATTCTCTGCAAAAGGGAAAAGTGCAAAAGTCCAAAGTCTGGATTTAACAGTAACTAAGTCAAAAGCTTATGACAATACAATAATGCTTACAGTGTATTAGGGTACTGAACAGGCAAACATCTTCTTTCTCCTTGAAAGTATTGCTAACACAAAATACTTCTTTCTACCCAGAAAAGGGTAAGTATTTGAGAGCTGCACACATTTTAAAGCTTGCTGTGTCACCTCTGGGCTGTGAAGTGCAGTTTCCTTCATCACCCTCGGGCAGGTCAGCATGCCCTTCTTGTCCCTGCCCCTTCCTCTTTGGCCAGCATTCACTGCCAATTGCTCTCTTCGTTCCACTCAACAGCCAAGTGGCTTAACCCCAGTGAAGACCAGGCTCTCTCAAGGGCAAAAGCTCTTGACTCCTCCATATGTTTTACATCAGGACAAAGTTATTTATGTTCTTCACAAACCAGGGGAATCCATACACCTTCCTCTCATTTTCCATACCTTCCATTACATCTAATTTACCCATGAACACAATGAACAGATTTGCTTTTCCTCTATTTGCACATCTTTCATCATTCTGTTAGTGGTGTTGCTAGCCCCCTTCATTCTCATGTGATATACATTTCTTATTCAGGCTGTATGCTTTTATTTATGGGTGTCTTAGTTACTTTTTCACTGCTAGGACAAAATATGAAACATACACAAGTTAAAGGAAGAAAGGCTTATTTTACCTTACAGTTTGTAGATGTTTCGGTCCATAGTTGACTGGCTCCAAGGCAAGGTGGCATGGCAGATGGGAAACAGTTCATGGCAGGGTAGGCAAAAGGCACTAAGCAGTGAGCTTTCCTTTCTTTCTTTTATTTCATACAGGCTACAAGCCTACTGGTAGGTGTCACCTCCACCCAAGATGAGTCTTCTGTCTTCAGTAAATCCATTTAGCCACACCCAGAACCATCCTAATCAAATCAGTGAATTAATCCAGTTACCACCGCCTGAATCCATTATCACAAAACCATGATCCAGCCGCCTCCCAAAAGCTCATCTATGAGTGCATGAGGCTTTGGGGAGACATCTAGATACAAGCCATAACAATAGGAGAGGTGGTTTTCACTGCTTCCTTTGTACTCCTTCACTTCTCATTCACTATTCTTTTTTAGTCCCTCCTGATTATCTTGGATATTCTGTTAAAAACTCCTCTTCTTCCTGCCTGATGTCTGAGTACTCTAGAGAATTTGTGAGGAGCTGGTTAACTGGGCTTATCCCTCCTCAGTATTCTCCGTCTCCCATCCTGAAAAGATCCTTACCTCTCAAGTACTGTATATCCCTCCTGTCTCTTCTCTTTAGCAGGTGTAACCTGCCATTTTCTCGATTTCTCTAATGTCTCTGCTGAATCATTTTTCAATTCCTTGTTTGTCTTTGCATTCCCTAAAATCCTTTACCAGTTACTCTTGAAGCTCTTTTCACTTCTGTTCTATCCATTTTTCCATTATGGCCACAGGTAAGCTTTCTTGAGTTCTTTTCATTTTGTGTCCTTGAAGTAGACATAACCTACCTTGTCTGAAAAATGACTTGTGGCAGTTGGCTGGAAATAGCCTTTTCTGCCTCTTTTAAAAGAATTCACTGATACTGTTCCCTTTCCTGTGAAACCCATCTTCTTCTTCAGACCACACGGATTGTTTGAACCACCATGCTAAGCATGTTTCAGGTCTCCTGCTCTACTAGATGTAACCCCTTCCTACCCAGGAAAATTCTCAGCCCAGTGAACAACTTTTTTACCCCTGCCACAGGACCTTAATTTTCACAAGTGCCTCCAACACTCACTAGTAAATATGCCTGGACGGAGACCCTTATGTGCTCCTCACCAGCCACAGATGTGGCCAGGACAGGCCTTTGCTGATTTGTGAATTAAGAACTAGGCATAGGGCAGTCGCACAACTTCCCTTCACATCATGCAGCCATGCATTTCTCCCAAGCTTTACTCTACATATCCCACCCAGTGTACTGGAGCTCTGAATGTTTCAAAATGTTTGCTAAAACAAAAATTCCCTGTTGTTAAATTCTTAAAGAAAATGGGCAATGTTTAGCCTCAGCCTATTCAGTAGACCTGCCGGAAGGTTACCCTCATATCATGTTATGCTAGATCGTAATCAAGACTGTCCTCGATTTCTTATTTCTGTTTAGTCTGTTACGATTAAGAATGAGCCCTGAAGGATAGCTCCAAAGGTTTCCCACCCACAGCCCACCACAAACACTCTTCTTTCAGGTCCATTCTGTTTTTCATACACCATTTCATGCCTTTATCTCCTTTTCTACTTACCTTGACCTCTATTACTGACCAGTGTGCCATAGCTTTTCAGTTTCTTTCTGTACTTACTAAATCCAAAGTTTCTCTTCACACACTGGTAGTTCTCAAAGTATAGTCCCTAAGTAGATGTACGAGCCATATGGGAACTTCCAAATCAAATACACTCAGGATAGGGGCCCCAAAGCTGGGCTTCTAACAACGCGCCAGGTGGTATTACATTGGAACCAGCCAGAACAGGCTCCTTATATCTTTCTCAAATGTGTGTTCAGTGATTCTATGTTGGTAGATTAAAATTGGTTAAAGTGGTCATCTTTACACCACAGAAATTGGCAAATGCTATAAATCAGGAATTTTTATCCTAAAAGCCATTTGTTAAACATTTCCTAGCACACAAGTGCTGCCAGATGATTCTGATACAAAGTCTGAGAACATTTTCCCAGGTCATCTCTGACACGCTGCTTAATGGAAAGTGTGTGCCTTGCTTCTTCAGGTCCTGATATTAATCCCTCGCTCATGGTTCAGTTTCTAGAGACAGATTAAGGACAACCGTGTGAGCACCGTTCATCTCCATTCTCATTACATAGCTCTTTCCCTTGGTGTGGCCACGTTTCTCATGCCCTGCTTCGTGCACCCTCACAGGTAAAGCTCCTATGATTTCCTCCCATAATGCTAGGAATGTGGGAGGGCACTGATGACTCCCCTTCCCCTGCGGAGTGGGTGAAGTACTGCAGGTATGTGACTTTTCCAAGGTCATTTTGTTTTTTATCAGGTCGGGAAAGAGGCCAACATCAGAGGCAGAGTGAAATCTGCCTCCGGGATCCTTCATGAAATACTCTACCAAGTGAAGATGAAGATACCCAGACATGTTTGATTCAGAAATCAAATTAATAAACGTTAAACCCCAGATCAGTAAATCACTGTGCTCATGCAAACCTGAAGTAGTGGCTGTGCGTTAATCCTTTTCCATCACCTTGCCTTTTTTCCCTTTAAAAGTTTCCATCTTTATCTTCATTTTGCACTCAACTTTTCATTGATTCTCTCTATTATTTCTGGCTGCCTTGCCTGCTGCATTCAGCAAGCCATTCCTTCCCTCAGATCTAGAGAACCTCAAGCTGATTTCCTGTGGTTCAGTTCTAACCACTTAAAAGAAAGGTTGCAGCTTTTTCTTTTGTACTCGGGTGAATTTGATTGTTTAAAACAAGCTTTCTTTCAAAGACTCTCAACAGACTATACAAAAGCTTAATCATCGTATCTGTATGTAGACTAAAATAAGACCTTAGGTGCACCATCCAAGTGGGCCTGTTCTTTGATTTTTGAAGAATTAAAAAGGCTCCTTTTTTGTCTCCTTTTCTGCCTGAAAACTTAAATTCTAGTGTTCTTAGTGAACAATGCATTAATCCCCAACGTGTATATACATTTTGAATTAGCCTTTTCGTTTTCTACTAAGACAGCTTTTAGACTTGCAATTTTTATTTCTTTTATGTCTAAATCTGACTCTCTTTCTTTAAAGTTTTTGTGTATTCCCCTGCCTTATTGTATTTCCCGCTTCACCTTGTCATGTTATCCATTTGCAGTGACTTTTCTTTGATCACTTTGAAACCCACCCTATTTTTCCTATTTGTTACCCCAGCTCCCTCTGGCACTTTGGCTGGGCAGCAATGACTTTTCCATCCTAGGTCTCTAGGATCTTCTCCAAAACTGCTGTGTCACATCTGTATTTCTTTCTCAGTTATCAAGCGAAAGGCAGACTATCCATTTTACATTTACTCTGCACAGCTCTGCACGTGAATTTCAGTTACCATAAATTTCAGTGCCAGTTTAGTAAACATTTACCTTGTATAGTTATCCTGTGGTGGGAATTTTGTCAGAAATTCTTTTATTTCTTATATCATACGATTGATGATATTCAACAATTTCAGTTCAACAATTGATTCTTCAGATCTAGTGGACCTAAGGCTGTTGCCTTTCTTCATCCATCAAATGTTTATTAAAATTCTATGAATTTTACACAGAGATATGTGTATGCCCCAGGAAGGCTAATTATTTCCTCAGTATTTTCTTATTAGGGCCAGAGTTTTCAATTTTTTGTATACCTTTTTCACTGTGTTCTAAATAAGAGATTTATTACCAGCACTAAACATTATATAACAGTATAAATTAATCATAATTGCTTTACCGTGGCACTTCTCTGAACTAGATATCTAAGGAAGCATATTAGAATGCTTTAAATTTAAATGATAAAATAGGGCCTGTGAGATGGCTCAGCGGCATAAGCGCCTGCCTGGCAAGCGTGAGATCCTGAGTTCAACTCCCGGTACCCACATACGAAAAAAGGGCAGGTGATATCGCTCAGCGGCACAGGCGCCTGCTGGTGCGCGAGATCCTGAGGTCAATCCCTGGTACCCACAAAAAAAAAATGATAAAATAAATCACTCCTTTCTGATACACAACAGTTGTATGATGCTTTATGCACTGTCAGAATGTCAACTACCGGTGCCTGGGCCTTTGGGCAACTGACTGGGGGCTGGGGACGGTGTCTGTGTAGGGTCTGCCTACATTGTGAGTTGAAAGGCTAAGTTTGATGTGCATACTGGGAGTATCCTCCTCAGAGATGAGAGGTGTCTCAGTGGAAGCTTTCTATTTCCATACTGGGAATTAAACCCAAGGAGCACTGAGCTATATCCTCAGCCATTTCTTATTATTTGATTTTGAGACAGCGTCTTCCTAAGTTGCCCAGCCTGGCCACAAACTTGCAATCCTCCTGCCTCGGCCTCCTGACTAGCTGGGACATAGGCATGCACTACCATGCATGGCAGAGAAAGCTTTTTATATTCACATTCAAGGGCAGTGTTCACATTTGTTGGAACAAGACCAACTTAAAAGTTGCCTATCTTCTGTGAAAAATTCAACTTTATTGATACATATATTTTATTTGTTCCACTGATTTTTTTTTTTTTTTTTTGGTTCAAGGCCTTGAACTTGTGATCCTCCCACCTCAGCCCTGAAGAGTGGTGGGATTACAGGCTTCACCACTGCACGCAGCCCTTGCCACTATTTTTACCAGAACTATACACAGTCAAGTTTAGTTACCCCAACGTAAGCTGAGTAAACTACCAGTTACCAGTTTCTGCAAAACAGAAACTCTTTACACTGGAAAACATCCGACACTGTAATAGACAGGAATGTTATCTTTCTTGGCAGAGGATACAGTCAATAGTACTTGAACATTTTCTCATATCACTCTTAATGCAACTACTCCTGTCGCTTTAATCTTAGCAAAAGAACCACCTGAATATACCAGATATTGATTGTGTAGTAAAGCTTGTTTAGTATCTCTTACAGCATTCATCCCATTTACTACCTGATAGTGCCAATTCAAGTGATTTAACCCCATTCCAAAGGACTTGAGGATCTGCCCTGTCCCCGCAGCTCTCAAAGTTCCCAGGGGCAAGGATGGTGAGAAGATGGAGAAATAAAGACACAAAAAGCTGAGGTCAGGTGGAGCCTTCTCTCCTGATGGGAGGAAAGGAATTGCTCAACCAAAGCAGTGCATTTATTTATACATTTAGCAAGTTGGTGTCATGTGACACCCCTTTGCCTACCAACCCATTGCTTGGATTGCCTTGGGGCTAGGTGTTCTCTGGGCTGGAGCAGCTGGTTTACATAGCCCACCTCCTGCTGGCTCTTTGTTTTCCCACCAACCTTGCCTAGCCCCGACACACATGATCAATTTCCAGCTTCAACGGCTCCCGAGAATCCAGTGATGTGAGTTTTCATAAAGGTAGCAGAAACCATCTTTTATTGTTTCTATCATTTACATCACCTGTAACTGTGGTGCAATATGGATCATTAGCCTACTGGAGTCTGAAGGTGTTTCAATTTTTACCTTTAAGAAAGAATATAATGTCCTATCTTGAAGCCTAAAATTTTAGCACCAGTAACATTTTATTTTTTATTTATTTAGTTTTTTTCTTATGAACCTACAGAGAAAATGTTTAGGTACTTTTTAGTTTAAAAAAAAAATGAAATCAGTCTTTTCTGAAAAGTACAGGTTCTTTAGTCTGGATATGTTTAACATTCTAATGCCTTTGTTTTTCACATAATAACTTCAGTCTCCCAGCTCACAACTTTCTAAGGCTCCCCACTCAATATAGAATAAAATCCAATCTTCTCATCCCAACATTTAAGATCAAAACCAAGCTAATCTATTTGTCTATTGTATATTGAATACTAAGGCTGTATCTTTCTCTTTTGCTTATTTCCTAGCACACAGTAGGTGCTCAATAAACACTGTATCTATTACATATAACAAATAACTGGGGTATAAACAGAGCCTCCTCTTCACCAACATTTTGTAGCTACCTGAATGTGTTATGTTACTTACATGGGTGCTTTCCACAGCTGTTCAAATCTTACCCACACTTCCAAGGCCCTGCTCCACAAAGCCTTTCCTGGTCCTTCAGTAATGAAGACTAATTTCTTCATCAGGCTTTCATAGCACTCCCTACATCTGTTACACTATTAAACCAGTTCATTCGTAGACTATGCTTGTAGAATATTATTTGGAAAACAGATACTGAACATTTGGTCTGTCTGCCAGGCACTCAAGATTGACAAGGGCCCCGATCTGACAAAGCTTACATTCTGATGGTTAAGATGGCTATAAATGGAAAAATGCATAACATCGAGTGGTAATAGACACTTGAAAAATAAATGAGGAAAAGAAAATAGAGAATGATAGATGGGTGAATGTTCAGGGCAGGGAAGTTAGAGAAGGCCTATCAAAGGAAAGGACAGGAGTGGAGACCCAGGTCACTGAGGAAGACCCTGGCCCCTGTGTTAGGTGCCCTACTTTCGAGCCACCATTAAAAGAACATAAAGACCAGTGAAGCGCATTCCTTGCTCATAGCCTAGTGAAGAAACCTAGTTGTACGTGACAGTAGTTACACCCTAGTGCCTGGGAAGTACTCTGATACCGTCTGCGGGGGAAGCCATTCTAACACGGGTATGGCTGCCTTGCTATTTTATGTGCATCTCTGTGCCTTACTGCACTGTAATCTGGTCCAGGAAGGAGCATGTGTTACTCACATCGGTGTTCCCAGAGTGCTTAAACAGTCTCTGATGCATTGAAGGCCCAGCAGGCTATTGAATCCAGCCAGTGCAGTTCTGAAGAGAGTCCTCCTGGACTCACACTGGAGCTGGGGAGGAGCCAGCCCGGAGCTCCTGTGTCCATGTTCTCAGCCGAGCAAGCTGATTGCTCCCCCGCTGTGAATTGCTGTACACACTGAGAAGCCTGCAGCCTCATTGCTGAAGAGTGGGAGAGCTGCCAAAGCCTTGCAGCAAGCTGGGCCCCTGAGGTGCCTGTGAGGTCATTCTTTCCCTTCTGCTTGAAAAGCTTACTGTGATCCTAGTGGAGGTGAGTGGGCAGAACCCGGACAGACTCATTCTTCTTTCTCCACACATATCTGTCGGAAATTACCGAGCACCACACAGGAAAATTGAATCCATTTTCACAACAAAAACCTGCCTCCATTTTCCTCCCAGGAAGAAAAGGCATTTTAAGTGGAAATTTTAAATTCCAAAGTCATTGGAAATCCTTCCCCTAATTCTCAGAGGCACACCTGGGACTCTGCTGTCTGCAAAAATTGGGGCTTTATGAGGAGTCTGGCATTTGGAGAGAGAAAGCGACAAAAAAAAATAAATAAATAAATAAATAAAAAACCCAGAATACTTGTGTTCAAAGAGAAAAATCACAGCACAGGATATTTGTACACACAGGAATATGCCAGTTTAGAATTCTCACTTTATTAGTTAGGCAGCATCTTACCTGATGGGAAGACTAGTCTAGATTGGTTTAATCATTGTGCTAAAGAGATAATTGGTGTGTAGATGTTTTAGTCATAGCCAATTCATCTGTCTTAGTCACTTTCCCCATGACTGGGACAAAATGCCTGGCACCCTTAAAAGAGGAGAGATTTATTTTGGTTAGCAGTTTTTAGGGGTTCAGTCCATAGTTGGTGGCTCCAAGGCACAAACAATCTGGTGGAAGGGCCTGGGAGGAGGAAAAGCTGCTCAGGTCATGGCAGCCAGAAAGTAGAGGAAGAGTGAAGGGAGGAGCCAGGGAGATATGACCTTCCAGGTCACCAGTGACTCCCTTCTATCCAGGCACCCCTCCCCAGGAGCACACGCAGCTGCTGAGCTCATTAGTGGGTAAATCCACTGATGAGTATATCACCCCCCATGCTCCAACCACCCTTCAAAAGCCCACCTCAGAGCACATGAGAATTTCAAGGGACTCTAGATCTAAACTCTAAAAGCAGTTTACCAGGGATGTGGGTCAGATTTACATGATTCTATAGAACTGAAAATCTGTTGGAGTCATGGGTAGTCACCTCATGATGAAATATACAACTCCCCTCCATCTCCTTGGCTCTGTTCTTCCACAACCCATACCCGTGGCCTCTTTCCCTCCTGAATTTATCCCCCAGAACTGTAAAGTCATCTCCTTCCATTATGCAGAGCCCTTCAGATCTCTCCAAGCTGTGCCCTAAAGTCACCTGTCCAAATATGACATGGAGAGTAATGGACCCAAGGCTAAAGAAACCTGTTTACTATTGTAACTCAGCTTGCTGAACTTATGTAAGCATGTGATACTGTTCTAGAGTATTCCTGTAAATTCTGAGAGAGACAGTGCTTTTCATGGGCTGAAAGGGACTTGGTCACCCTTACCAGCTGTGGCTAGTGACAAGCTCATGTGTAAGCAGATTGCTAATGTCTGCAGAAGCAACATAGGAATCTGCCTGGGCTAAAGATGCCTAATATATATTTATTCAGTAAATAACTAAATATGAATTCATACATATATAATTGAATGCACAAATGAATATTTGTGAGTAATGTGTAGTAAAGAACTCTTAGAATGAAAAATGTAGGAAAATGGTCTGCGTACTTTTAGAAACTTGTATATTAGAATAACTCCACTGATAAGACATGTGTCTTGAGATGTTTTCCTGGTAATATTGATGTTACGTGTTATTTGAATCCATCCTCTCTTTAGTTCTCATTACCCGTAGCACTAATGTGCAAGACACTATCACTAATGTGCAAGACTCTATCACTATCACCATGCACTATTAGCAAACATCCTCATTTACTTATCAAAAGCAGATGTATAACTATAAAAGCACACATACATAATATTTGTATATATAAGTTACATGCATGTTTCAATTCTAACACAACTTAATTCTAGCAAAAATTTGTATATTTCTCTACCCAGTTGAAAATTCTATCATGTCCATGCTACTACACTGCACACTTAGATTAATAAAGCCTTCTTGACTTCTTAGATAAAAGTTCTTATGATTTTTCTCAATGCTGGAGTAGAGCACACAGATTTGGTTTACGGTGGGTGGTTTGGGACCGAGGGCAGTCATTGGGCAGTAGGGTTGATTGTTGCAGAAGAATCCCAGCAGAGCCACGCACAGTACCACAGGTAACGTGGCATATTTGGTTCCGATTAGAACAGGTTTTGTTTGGCACATGCATGTGTGTGTGTGTGTGTTTGCCCAATGTCTGATGTGATGACAAGAAGTATGACAGCAAGTATTTCTAGATGAGGGCAACAGGCAAGTCAAAGCGCTAGGATTCTAGGTTGATTCAATAAGGCCATAGTAAGAACTCAAAAAGTAGGTGGGAATTAAAGAACAAACGTAAGTCCTGGATAGGTAGGTAGAGCTTAAAAAGATAAGGGCTATCTTTGTGAAAGTTTGAGTTCTAAAAAGGAAATAAAATGTGAGACAAGGACCAAAAATGAAGCATTTGACTGTGTGTGTCTATATACATAAGGGGTTATGGAAAGATACAGTGAATGTTTAAATTAAAATAAAACAAAAACTTATCGCAGTAAGAGACACATTGCCAAGAACAATGGATAAGTATGTTCGAAGCAAGTGGGAGTACTTTGAGGGGGATTAATGGCAATGTTTCTTTTACTGCAATAGATTTTTAAATTTAAACATTCACTTTATTGTTTGATCACACAGACTGGATATTTGGTAGAAACACTTCTGCCCAGTGGTTGTGAGCCTGGCACTGGACAGAGGAAGAGATTAATTGTATACCTGGTGTTGCTAATGGAGATGGAGCTTTAGTATTTTCTAGGCTCATTCTCATTGGGTCAGAATTAGATAGGATTAGTACTTACAGATGGTTGTGATTGGAACAGGAAGAGAATGACACATTCATAACTATTATTGAGTGCTTTCTGTTCTTGAACATACTTTATGGGTTTCCATGAATAAGTGCTAGTGCTTATGCTTAATGGAATTTTGAAAACGTGAAACATATGGTCATAAGTGCTAGAGTATAAGATGACTCCTTTATAGTAATACCATTTCATGAGTGCATTAAACAATTTTATTGTCTTAAGTTCAGAAAACTATAGAAGTGTTTCTTAAAGTACAAAGTAGAGCATTTACAGTCTTTGTAAATCTGCTTTTTGCAATATTCATTGTGTAAGAGCTGGAAAATTTAATGTAGTATAAAGGAACAGATTGTTTTAAAACTGCCATTTTATCACCCCAGGACAAGCAATATTAGCATTATGGTATGTTGTTCCAGTATCTTAAAAATGTATTATTAAATAGTTGTTGTATGTTATGTTATATTATTTCTTACATGCCCTTCATTTTCACTGAAAACACTATGCCAGGCATTTTCTAATACTGTTAAAACATCTGTAAAATCTTATTAATTTCATTGGTTCAAAATATATATATATATATATATATATATATATATATATATATATATGCACACATATATATATGAGAGAGAGAGATGCTACAGCATTTTGCCATTTTCCATGAAGACAATCATTTAGATGGTTTTTAATTTGTCATTATATGTATAACTTAATGATGAACATATTTGGACAAAAAGAATTTATAAAATTTCTGCCTATATCCTTAATATTGACTTCTAGATTTAGAATTTTTTTTTAAAAGAGCTGAAGATTTTCTAAGGTTCTTGTTTTACACTGAGAAATTCCTTTCAGAAAATGTTGTAATAATTAATATGCCAATCAGTAGTATAGAAAAGGATCCTTCTCTGTACTCTTGCCACAACTAAGGATAATTTAATTTTGTATTATTTGCTAATGAGATAGGAGAAAATCATATTTTGTTATTGTTTTGATTTTTACCTTTGATTACTAGTTAGGTTGATCATATATCAAACATTTAAATATCATTTTTGTCAGCTTTCTCTTCATGAACTTTTTTCATCAATATATTGTTAGAAAAATATGCTATGAACAAAGAACGAAGTACAGTTTTCTTTATTCATGGCAGTTATGTTCTATAAAGTGATAGTAAATAATGAATTAATGAATACTGAACAGTGTTGCCCAGTGAAAACACAGGCTTAGTTTCCTGTGAGCAGCTGGTCAAAACATTCTCATCCAGCAATCAGTACGTTCCCTTACTGTGTTTGTTTCTGTTTAAAGGCACTTTCTGTATGTATACATTCTTAATCGGTGAACACTGAGCTCAAGAGCAGCAGCGCTGCAGTCATGTTTGAACAAAGCTCATCTGAAAAATACAGTTTCTCCATAGCACATCACGGCCTCCACACACTTAGGAATAATGGGCAGCACATTAGTACTGCACATGGGGCCATTTTAAATCGCAAAGCTGCAGACAGAAAGCACAAAGCTGCAAGTGCTGTGGCACTCAACTTTTACCATGTGAAAAATACTTATTTACAGTTGGAGAGCGAAAACAGGAAGACAGTGGTCAACTCCTGAGCCCAGCTGGGAGCATACTTGTGGGCAGCTCATGTTTTGTCATTCCGTGTTATTTCTAAATGAGTGATGGGGGCCGGTGAGATAGCTCAGCGGCATAAGTGCCTGCCTGGCAAGCGCGAGGTCCTGAGTTCGACTCCCGGTGCCCACATAAAGGAAAAAAAAAGGCCGGTGATATCTCTCAGTGGCACAAGCGCTTGCTGGCAAGTGCGAGGTCCTGAGGTCGACTCCCGGTACCCACATAAAAATAAATAAATAAATAAATAAATAAAAATAAGTGATAATTTGGGGTTACAAATGGCCTTAGTCACTTTCCTGTTGCTGGACACAATACCCAACACCCACAACTTAAAGAAGCAAAGGTTTATTTGGCTCAAAGTCTCAGTCCATGATCGGCGGGCTCCAAGACAGAAACGGGGTGGCCGAAGGACATGATGGAGGAAAAGGTGCTCAGCTCTTAGGAACCAGGAAGTGGAGAGAGAAGGGAGAGGCAGAAATGAGAACACATCCTCCCAGGTCACACCCCAGTGACTCACGTCCAGCCAGACCTCGCCTCCTAACAGCGGTTCAGCTACTGACCTCATCAATGGATGAATCCACTGGTGAGTAAAGCTCCCCTATGATCCATTCACAAACCACACACGTGAGAATTTGGGGTGACATTTTAGTTCTAAACCATAACACAGATAAATTCAAAATCTATCAATAATGAGGATTGACTGTCTTTTTTTTTTTTTTTTTTTCTGAGATAGGGTCTTGCTATGTAGTTCAGGCTGGCATTGAACTCATGCTGTAGCCCAGGTTGGCCTCGAATTCATGGCGATCCTCCTGCCTCAGCCTCCTGCATGCTGGGATTACAGGCATGCGCCACCACACCTGACTATGTCTTTATAGTTTATTAATCTGGCCACACTGGGTTGATGATGTATATGAGATGAATAAAGAAGTGAGTGGATGGATGGACAAAATCTATTCATTTTGAAGAGAAAAAATCTAAAGAAAAATGCCCTTTTTTTTTTGTGGGTACCGGGGGGTTGACCTCAGGACCTCGCGCGCCAGCAGGCGCCCGTGCTGCTGAGCGATATCACCGGCCCCTTTATCGCATGTGGGTTCCGGGAGTCGAACTCGGGCCCTCGCGCTTGCCAGGCAGGCGCTTAAGCCGCTGAGCCATCTCACCGGCCAAAAAATGCCCTTTAAACTTTTATAATTTTAAAATATAGGCAGAACTTGCCAATACCTCACAGCCAGGAAAGGGAAAAACTGAGGAGGATGAAGTAATTTCCCTGACACCTAGACAAAAACAATAGGCAGGAAATAGAAAAGTCTTCACCATGAAGCCAGAGTTGAATGTGAATCTCGTGTACCAGGTTTGTGACGAGGAAGAGAACCACTCTGGGCTTCCAGTTCCTCCTCCACAAAATCAAGGTTACAATATCTTTCTTAGACTGAGTGCCTCTTAAAGGTACATTTTTCTCCTATCAGTTATATAGTTATAATTTATGTAGTTCTAACTCTAGGACTTAACATAATTCCTTACAGATGTGTCAATCACAGCAGTTCCCTCTGTACAGTGTCACATTCTTCAGTCTCAGTTACCTGACGTCAACCAAAGTCCAAACAATATTAAATAGAAAATTACAGAAATAAACTATTCCTAAACTGCACATCATTCTGGGTAGTGTGATAAGGTTCTTACTTTCTCTGTCCTACCTGGGGCATTAATCATCTGTTTTTCAGTGTATCCAAGCTATAGATGCCACCTGCCCAGTAGTCATTTAGCGGTCATCTTGGTTATCAGATTGCCTGTCATGTAACTCAGGGCTTGTATTCAAGTAAACCTGTTTTTTTGTTTGTTTGTTTTGTGTTTTTTTTTTTTTACTTTAAAATGGCCCTAAAGCATAAGAGTAATGATGGAAAGGAGTCCCCACGAAATTAAAAAATTGGACAGATACTAGCTCTCGTACTCTGTGGCAGCACTGCAGGGCATATAGAGAAAAACGTGTAGATAAGGTCCAGGACAAGCTGTGATTCCAGGCACCCGCTGGGTGTCTTGGAATGTAGTATTCCCCACAGAAAACAGGCAACTACTGTACTTACCAGATATGGATGTCAACTACCCAATATCTGTTACCTTTTTGTACTAAAATCAAACATGAGAACAAAAGAAAATATTTAAATTGCAGATTACTGTACATTTCAGATATAGAATAAAGCTTTTTAATTGTAAAACCCTTGTCCTATGAAACTAGTCACTGTCCATAAATAATTAACATATACTGGCATTTTTGTTAGGAACTCTACTACTTTATAGAAATGATTTGTGTGAATTCAAATGATATGAATGCTTTATTGATTTCTTTATTTTTACTTAACAAGTATAACAAACAATTATAAAGTACTTACTATGTGCCGAAGACTGTCCAATGCTTTACAGATATTAATTTATTTAATCATCATAACAGCATTCCATGGTATTATTAAAACTGTTTTATAGTACAGGAGTGTAAAACATGAAGCAACTTATACTTTTCCAAGAGGCTGAAGCATGGCAAGATTAAGTAATTTGTTCAAAGTCACACAGCAAGTAAATGGCAGACTCAGGAACTGAACTAAGTTCTTTGGCTCCAGAGTTCATGTTTATAACCATTATTCCTTCACAAAAGCCCTAGAATATTCCATGTTTTTTTTAAAGAGAAGAAAAAACAAAACAAATCAAAAAAAGAACAAATTTTCAAAACAACATAATACGAGGGTAACAATGGTCAATGCATTACGTATTATTATCTTTAAGTTAGTTATTCAGGATACCAGACATTGGCATTCAATTGTCCAAACATTCTTGGCTCAAACCTTCCTCTTCAATGAACTAAGTAAAACTGGTAGTGTATCTATCTTAACCATCTTATATACATATACAGTTTTTTTTCCCTTTCCCTTCTTTCTTTTCCCCATTCCAGTCTCTCTTTCTTATTGACCAGTTTCTTTTTGATTCACCGTGTCTATTGTACATTTTGGATCTTATTTACTCTTTCAGTTTCTCATACTAGTGAGACAATACGATGCTTACACATGTGCATCTGGTTTATTTCACTTATGAGTATTTTCTCGAGTTGCATCCATTTACCTATAAAAGTCTCCAGTTTATCCTTCTTTATGGCTGAATAGTACTCCATTGTATAAAAATACCATATCTTTCTTATCCATTCCTCAGTTGATGGGCATTTGGGTTGTTTCCAAGATCTGGCTATTACAAATTGTGCTGCTATAAACATGGGTGCACATATATCACTGTGGTACGATGTTTTTAATTCTTCTGGGAAGATGCCCAGAAGGGGAATAGCTGGGTCAAATGGGATTTTTTTTTTTAACAAAATACGAGAGTAAAGTAGCTGACCCAGAGTGGCAATGAACCTACATTCACACCTGATTCCAAAGCCTGTGTCATTAGGATTTACAGCTCCAGGCCATTAACAATCCAATAAGGCATCAGAGGATTGCAATGGTTGACTACTTGTGCTGTTTGTACCTGCTTCTAAGATTCAGACAATTGGCTGTCTTTCTAATTTCTTAAAAAATGCAGCTAGATTATCAGTGCCTGATTCTAGAGTATTCTAAGTCCTGGGAGCAAATGTTCATAGGATACAAGAAAGAAAAAAGTATTAGACCATTTCAGAACTAAAAAAGGGAAGCTATTTAGAGTTGAGATTAACAGCTTGAGCTAAGGACTGACACTGTCTGCATTTTAATAAGGATGCTCTGGTACCATCTATATGGTTTTGGTAAATTACTTCACCTCTCTGGACCTCAGTTTCATCATAAATTTGGTATAGTTCTATACCATATCTATACCATGATCATGGTGCTGAGGATTGAATGGATTAATATATGAAGTACTAAGAGAAGCCTTTGGCACAAGGCATGTGTACAAATAAAATATCTCTAACCGGGGCCTGGGTTATAGCTCAGTGGCACAATGTCTGCCTGGCAAGTGGTCCTGAGTTCAATTCCCCGTATGAAAAAAAAAGGAAATATCACTAACGGAAGCAACACTTGAAATATTCTGAGTTTGGCTTTTACCCAGCACTACCTTTTATGTACAAGCATGTTGAACTTTATGTGGTTCCATGCCTCTACCATTTAAGTTTTTGTACACACAAAGCAATATCTTTATTTGATGTATAAATCATGGAAATGTATTTCTGGAGTAGTAAATGCATGCAGTTTTCAAGCAGATATTAGCAGTGGTTTACCGAGACTTGATTTACCTTTCCTGCATACCCTTGAGTTTCCCTGAAGCTCCTCTAGATTATCAGTACTCAGACACCCCCAGAATAGTTCTTTAAATGTATCATTTCCTTAGCCTTCCTCAAGTCCAATGACAGAGGGGTGACTTCTCTTGAAAGAAAGTAATTAAATGCGTACCATCTGGGAACTGTAATAGCCCCTTGATACTTCCAAGATGATTCACATACTCAAAAAGTGTCCTGTGTTGTCCCTACTGAATTCTTCAGAGGCTGAGAGTTTGGGGACCAAGACAAGGTCCGCCCTAAATTAATTGCGTCTCACTGTTTTCTTTTCCCAACTCTAAACTTTAGGGTGAGTGATTTGGTCTCTGGCAAGTGCTAGAGATGAAAATGCTGCTTGTTTAAATCATTTAAACATTAAATTTGAAAACACTAAAGACTATGCACTTGAGAGAGAGGTCAGAGGAAATGGTTAATAGAGAATACCAAGGTTTGGAATTTCAGTTTGCACCAGATGATGTAGGCAACATAGAAATTGTTGAGAAGTGACAATTTTCAAAGATAGAAAATGTTGAATCCTGCTCTTATAAAATGCAGTAATCATTATTCTGCCCATCTTTTCTCTTCTATTCCAAAGAACATAAGCTGCTAAAATGTGGAAGGAAAAGAAATCTCTTTATACCTTTCCTTCTCTTGTGTATATTCCAAACCTAAGATTATATTTGGCTTTGGAAAAAAATATTTCTTGTAACATATAGCCCCTATGTCATGAAAGTGGATTCTTGGGATTGTACCTATACATCCTGAAGGTGAGGAGTGAAATATAAATCAATGTATATGCAATTTTATTTTACTTTAATAATGTATTTTTGTGGTATTTGGGATCAAACTCAGGGGTGTCCTACCACTGAGCTACATCTCAAGCCCTTTTTTATTTTGAGACTGGGTCTCATTAGGTTGCCCAGGCTGGCTGTGAATTTGTGTTCCTCTTGCCTTAGTCTGCCAACTAACTGGGATTACAGCTTGCCTGGTCAGCATATACACAGTTTTAAACCAGACTACAACAGTCATTCACCAAGTTCTGATTTCCCGATGTACCTCATACATATGGTAGCAGAGCTATAGCTAAGACTACACATTGGAGCTGCCACAGTTGTTCCAAAGATCTTTGTACTCATTCTCTCCTTCGGCAAGACACCTACAAAGGAAAGGATCAGTGAGCTATAAAAAGAACTAGAGGAAAAATACTATACTCCCAGGCATAAAAACACTTCACTAAGCATTCTTTAGGAAGGATTTTAGTTTGTTGACTCTCTACGGGGGAAGATTGTTTCTCTAAATTTTTGAATGTTTTCACAAACTACATGATGGGTGGATGTGCTTCTAAAATTATCATTTTGTGAGAATTACAGTGTTTAATAAAAGTAAAAATTGCATTAATAAAAACTGTAGCCGGGGCCGGTGAGATGGCTCAGCGGCGTAAGCGCCTGCTTTGCAAGCGCGAGGGCCCGAGTTTGACTCCCGGATCCCACATACGAAAAAGGGGCCGGTGATATCGCTCAGCGGCACGGGTGCCTGTTGGCGCGCGAGGTCCTGAGGTCGACCCCCTGGTACCCAAAAAAAAAAAAAAAAAAAAACAACTGTAGCCGGCTGGGTGTGGTGTGTGTGCCTGTAACCCCAGCACTGCAGGAGGATTTCTGCATGTTTGAGGCCAGCTTGGGCTACACAGTGAGTTCAAAGCAATCCTGGACTATATAGTGAAACCGTGTCTCAAAAAACAAAAGAACAAAATGCAGCCAAAGTTTATATATGCATCATGTATTTTAAAAGAGAAACTAGCTTTGAAAATTCAGAAATATACACTTCTTAAAAGTTCTAAAAATGATTATACATATTCCTTTTAATATGAATAACATTAAGGAACCTTACTGTTCAATTTGCCTGTGGTCTTTTCTATCATGTAGAAATTCTGATAAATATTGTTAATTGAAGTTACAAGCAGGAGGAAAAAGAAAGGATTAGAGAGAGTGTCTGTTTTTCTATGGGTATTTTAATATTCTTCAAAGACAAAATTCCTAAATGATGCCGTGTAAAGTAAATCACAAAATTTTAACCTGTAAACCCCATTTATTTCTTCAACAAATCTGGGTTGAATATCCATGGCATGTTGGATACTATTCTGAGTGCTTGGCATCTCTGCATGAATAAAAAAGATAAAAATCCTGTTGGGACAACTTCTCCACGGATTTCTTGCATGTCTTCATGTCTTTCTGAGGATACCAAGAGGGCACTTCCGTGATTTCTCTTCTAGGGCCTTTTCTCAGTGCTCTGTTTACAGTGAGAGACATAGGGGAGGAGGGAGTTCCTCTCTTTGAGACAAAGAACAGACCTGTAGTAAATTGGGTAGAACCAGTAGATTACCAAACTTCTCCTGTTTATGTAGCAGCTATCTGGCCATTCCACGTTGTCCCTGTAGAATTGGAGGACAAGAAAATTAAGGTGTGATATGTATATATGCCAGTTCCTCAAGATGAATGCAGTTATTATATATTATAAACATACACTAATTTAAAAAAGAAACTAAAATTAAAAAAAGAAGTACCAACAGAAACATGATGCTCATGCTGCTCGCTGTGCTGTAATAAAGTACTTTTTTTTGGACCCAAGAGTCTCATGTCTTTTGCCCCCATCCATGAAATATTAACAGGATAATTTTTGGGGGGTATAGAGTAAGATCAGTCCCAGACAGGAAAAAGCCCTGCTGTCATTCAACTTATATTCCTGATCATATTGATTCAGTTATTTCATGCCTTCAAAATTTAAAATCTTCTTTGCTTATTTCCACTCCTTGCACCAAGATTTCATCCACTAGGCCTTACCTTATGTTTCATTACTACCAATAAAACAATAAAAATTATCTGTCTAAGAACATGACTACATCTCATACAATTTCTTAGAGAATTAATAAATCTAAAGTAATATGATGTCTTCACATGACAGTCACTGCTGTGAGGCATGTATGACAATTTAAATACCAACAGGCAAAATCATTTTGCAAATCCATCACTAATAAACTGCTAAAGGCAGGAGTTTCAGTCATGTTTTTGCTGGAGGTCAATACCAATTAGTGATACATTATCAGCAAGATTTCTCTTTCAAAATCCTTTTATAATATTCAGATAACTCTTCCCCCTAGCAGTCACTTGCTTTTTAGTGATGGAGTTATACCCTTATTATTGATGGTTTGTTTGGAAGTTTATTATGGTGCCAGGATTGGTTTTGATATGTTAGAACTTCTGATATGCAAACTATAGCACAGTTCAAATGGTTTCTAATGCAGAAGCTATGTGTACCCTCAAGCCATGATGGCAGTGCGTCCTCTCCTCAATACATATTTTTTTCCTTTGAAATGTTCCCCAGGAATGCAGGTAAAGTGACTAATGAGGAAGACAGACATGTTTTCCAGGAGGCTTCCAGGGGAAAACATTGAATGTCACCTTATCTAAAATAGGAAATTATGTTTAGGAGATTAAGATGTTTACTGTTTGGCTCACTGTTCAGTTATTCATTAATTTAGTTTATTAGACAATCACTTATCAAGTGTGTGCTAGTGCCCAGCAGGCCACCTTCCAGGGGAACCGCAGTGGGTGAGACAGTCCTTGCCTGAAGTCCTCACTCAGCAGTGCCCAAGACAATTGCAAATATACCTATTTTCATCATCATTACCAAGGCGGGATCCTCCGGAAGTGTGTAAAAAGAACACTTCCTCATCCTGGGACTCTGGGAAAGCTTCCTAGAGGTGACGTTGAGCTGAGTCTTAATTTCCTTTTTCTAGTAGATAGTTAAGTGTTAAGTCAGTGCTAAACCTTGTGCTTGAGCAGTTCCTTTATTCATAGTTTTGGAATGTTAGACACTGACTTGGTCCATTTGCACTGCTATAACAAAATACCATTAATGAATCAGCTTATTAACAACAGGAATTTCTTACAGTTCTGGAGTCTGAGAAGCCCAACAACAAGGCAGAGAGAGATTTGGTATGTGGTGTGAGTCCATTTCCTGCTTCATAGATCGTGCCTTCTTGCTGGGTCCTCTCATGGTGGCAAGGGTGAGGGTCTCTCCTCTGGGGTTGCTTCTATAAGGACATCACTCCCACCCTGGAGGGTGGTGTCTCTATATCCTAATCACCTTCCAAAGGCCCACCACTTAATATTATCACCTTGGAGTTATGATTTCAACTTAGGATTTTCAGAAGGACACAAACATTCATACCCTAACGAATACTGAGAGGATTACGAAAAATTGAAGCATACACTCAGTAAAATAGAAAAATAATAGTTAAAAGATTTTCTGTTTGCTTTGATGTCTGCAGCCCTCCCAAATCATTCGCTGGCTTCCAAGAAACAACGGTACCCAGTAACCCCAGTTGTCCCCGCAGCTGCCTGTGCAAACTTTGCTTTCACTCCGCAGCTTAGAATCTCTCTTAAACTTTCTGATACATGAAAAACCTATAAGATAGCATTGATTAATGTCTCCTTATGGTTTTTCATCATTTAGATTTTTATTTCAAATAAATATAGTGAGGGCTTTTTTTAGGCATAATGAGAGGGTTTTGTTTGTTTGTTTATTTGTTTTTAATCATACTTCCAGATTTCATTCTTCCTGGCGAAGTTCAAAACTCAAATAAATGCATAGTCTCTGCCCCAGGTTTGCTCCCTAGAATATCCTCCAAGAAATCTATTTTAGAAGAGTTCTGTTGCTTTTATGGCTGTTAAGGATTTGTTTTGCTTTGTTTTCTTGTTTTTAAGCAATGTTCTGACCTGGATTATTATGATGTATTGGGCTTGACAGGGCTATATTGTTGGAGCAGATGAAATACTGTTTGGGAAGTCATTGAGCAGGTAGAAAATGTTGTTTAATCTTTCTAACAGGGGAGGCTTATGCTCGTATTGAGAAAATGCAAAAAGCAGCAGAACAGGTTAGTAGAGCTGCAGAATAGCAAATGTATCTTTCTGTCATTGTGTGAGAATGCCTCGTGCAGCTTTATTTAACACTGAGATATTCCATGTCCCCAAAATATTTCTCCGGTGGTGGTAATGAATTGCATTGCCCTCTTGGTTGTAAGAGCACGGGTGTTCTGCTGAGGAGCCATATGGTTCCCATTTATTTTAATGTGTCTGTGACATCAGGAGAATTGCTGAGACAGCAGAGGAAAGCGCTTACACCTTGGACTGCAGCCAGAACTGCGATTATTTATGTGTACTAACGACTACCTTTTTTCCCAATAAGAAGCGATATGGTCTTAAGATGTCATCCACGTTCGGATTTTAATAAAACTAGACTATAGGTTTATATATTTTGGAAATAACTGTTACTTTAGTGACAGTGAAATCTGTCTCTTAAGCATGAAGTTTTAGTGTATAATTGCACGTGTGAGAGATTAAGGAAACAAGCTGGGAAGTAGCTTACTTACTTTCTCACTGATAATAAAGGAAAATGCTTTTTATTTTGGTTTAACGGCATCATCAAGATAGTACTCTGCATGTGTAATGCTTTCCATCTGTGATTCATAAGGATTTTTACAAAGGTAATTATTTCTTATAATATTCTTGTGAGGTAGATTAACATAATTCTAGAAATATTAATGGAGAAACAGAAATACAGATGCTCATTGATATAATTTGTATAATGGATCATAGGAAGTATGACAATTCAGATATCATTGATCATGTTATTTCACATTTTATTATTTTCCTGATATCAAGACAGGAAAATATTTTAATTTACTAGCAATGTGACATACTTATAATAAAGGAGTATCCTTAAAAATGAGAAGATAAGTAAATAGCTCAGTAGTATATGTTGTATATGTAAATGTTAATATGGCTCAGGGAAATCTTAAAGTGTTTCTAGAAAATTTTAATATTTTCTAAAGAAATACAACTAGTGTGAAAAGAGAAAAGAGTTGGTAACTGTTAAAAATTCTGCAAAAATGATTCTCAATAGTAATAATGTCAGGTGGCTAGCTGAATATATAGAACAGGGGGAAAATTTCCATTTTCTGATCTGCTTTGGGAATTGCTGAGTAAAATTTGGTACCTAAATTTAGCAAAATAATTTAACATTGCATTGTGCTTTAAATATACTCCTTGAGGATTTGATGTAAACATTATTTAAGTGATGTTTCATTAAGGACAAAACTGAACTGGAAGGAAGACTTTAAGTCAAATGTGGAATTAGGACACCTACATTCATGGTGCCTAAGACTATTAATTTGATGGATGAATTGATGTAAAAGGGAAATCATAGGGACTGGGGATTTAGCTCAGTGGTGCAGTGCCTGCCTGGCAAGTGTGAGGTCCTGAGTTTGATTCCCGGTACCCCCCCACAAAAAAAGAAATCGTATGTCTAAATTAGAATGAAAATTGTAGATCATTCAGTTAGTGGTACAGTGTCAACCTATAGTTTAATCTAAACTTGTTTTAGTTTGGCAATTGACCATCCCCAATATTAATGACATGTTAATGCCAGAGGATTCTGCTGTCACATCACATTTTCAGGATGATGTCAATTCTACATGTAAGGGGGAGGGTCAGTGCTACGTCTATTACGTATAGATTAGTTATCAAAGAGAATGTGATTTCTTTTTTTAAAAGAGCTTTGCTTTTAATTTCAAGTTTGTAACTTTAAAATATAATATAAACTACATTTTTCCTAACAAGCATGTTTATAAAAGACATAGTTCCCCTTAAAGATTGTTCATAAGGACTAAAAGTAAAAAGGATGACATCTTTAATAAACAAAAATATGTGGATGAAATATACATATTTCTAAAAAGTGATCATCACTTTACTATGAGTTAATCATTCTAATAACTTACAGCATCAAAGCTGGAAGGTCAAAGTTTACATTTATTTTTATATGCGGCTTACAGAATTGACATCAGAATCTTAGCAATAAACCTTATTTTTTCTAAACAGAGAATATCAAATAGTTGATTGCTTTGTCGAACTACCCCTATGAAGGCGGATTCAGCTTTCAGATCACTGAACAACCAGGCATTTGCCTGTCAGGAGAGACAGAAAAGAGCTGGTTCCCTCAGTGCGGATCTCTTGCTGACTTGCATGGATGTAGCTGCCAAACTGAATGGACGCCGATGTGACGTGCATGTTCATGATCCAAAACAAAGCATCAGTCAGCCAGTCTCCAGGGTCATCGTCCTATTATTCCTGTTCTTCCTATTTTGTTGCTGCTGTGTACATGCGTATGCAGATTCTCTATATGGATTGATAGGATATTTATTATGTCACACAGTCTTATGTATTTTTCTGTAAACTAGTGATTTCAACCAAAAAATCTCATTTTAAATTATTTCACAAAATAATTTAAGCTGCAGTGCACAAAAAATGTTATTAGACTGAAGGGAAATCCATTGTGACTATTTTCAACTTAATATTAGAATGGAAAACAAAAGTAAAGCTAAGTGGTTGAACTATCTCATTCTGTCTGTGAATTATAAATTTAATCCTCTACTGGGAGTGAGGTCAGAATGACAACTGCTTCTCATGTGTGCTTTTCATATTTTGTGTGGTGTAGTCTACTTGCTGACTACATGAGGTGGTAGGTTGGATTGAGATGGGGGAATGATGAATAGAGACTAAGGAGAGAGATGCACTACACTTTTAAGAGCATTAAGTGCTATAATATAGGAAACCAATTATATCAGTAGCAAATGGACTTAATATTATGGGCATCACTTAAGTAGAAACACTCTTTCTTGATTTTTAAGTTTATTACTTTCATAATTATAAAAGCAGTAGTTTTCTTGAATTCTAACTTGCTGTCCTTTGGGGTGATTCTGACACTTTCTTGCTGCCTCTATCTCAGTTGTGATTATCTCTTTGGGAAGGCAAAGCATTTCAATTATAAAATATTGGGTAAATAATGAACACTTGCCTATCTCATACCCAATATTTGTGATGTTCTCATTCTTTTGTTTGTGTATGTGTGTTATACTCTTCAGAACTAAGCATAAAATATATAACATTGACTTGGCCGTAGGTAATTGATCAGTTTATATTATATACTTAAGGTAATTTGGCTACTGCTTATAGTTGGAAATAAAATATTCTCAACTAAGCTTTATTTTCATTTTGCCGTTCATTCATCTATGCTTTATGATACTTCCTTAATAGTATTAGTCTTTTAAAGTTTCCTTCACTTAAATGTTATACTGTCTTAAATACATTGCTTAACCAAAATAACTAAAGAGATGACTGGAGCAAGTATGTTGGGGACACTTTGAAATAAAAGGGGACAATTGGAGTATTCAGAGGAATAGAAGGGGACAATTGGAACAAAGATTGATTTGGGTAGCAAACTGGACTTCGCTTTCAAAGTAATTATGCTTGTGTTCCTGGTTGTTAAACCCATTTTTACTCCTTCCTGGTGGTGAAGACTTGAGACCATATCCATGATACTGTGATCAAGAAAAGCCAATCCCCACAATTATGTCAAGTTGGAGAAGTCGAGAATATATGATCACAGGAATTTGTGTAAGTCATTTATAAAGGTTAAATTAATCTTAGCTTTATTTGAAATTTACTTAATGTCTAATCTGTTATGTTCATCTCTATATAAAATGGTGTCTAATGAAACTGAATTTTCTGTTTGTCAGCTAAGCTTCTCAGCTTGACAATTGATTCAACCTTGGTTTGTTCTTCAAAAGGTAAAAAGCAATATGCACGGTTTGAGAGTCCCATATTAATTTGGTCTATATGTTATAAAAACACAAATTTAGATTGTTCAGTATTTACCAAGAAAAACAAGTTAATTTCAGGGGTCTAACTTTGCTTCCAGTACACTTTTCCCAAATTTTAAAAATAAATTCAGTGTACAGACTTCACAAATCATGTGGCATTTTCCCTTTGAGCATAAGGTATAGGAGACAAAAGTGTATTACTAAGTTTAGGCCCAAAGAATAAAATTAAAATTTTCTACAGTTTTGCCTTTTTACCATGAAACTGGACCATGAGCTTTCAATTTCCATACGCCAAGTTTAGTGCCAAAATACATACCTCTGTCTGCTCTTCTCTTCCTTTCCAGCCATAGCAGGACTTTGCTGATGGTTATTGACCCTAGAAAGAGCAAGTGTGTCTAAATAGCATAGCCAGCTCGCTACCCAAGTGTTCCCTTCAGGGTGGCTGCTTTGTAGTGGAACTGGTGCTTCAGAACCTGGTCTTCAATTTTGCAGGCCCAGATATGTGGTTGGCTGTGTGCATGCAGAGATCACCAAGCTCTGAAAAATGACACATAGTAATGACCTTCACAAATGGCTGACACATAAATCAGAAAGCATATTAGATTATTTTCAGGAAGAAATAAAATTGACCGGTCAGCGAAGGACTCTTATATAGACTTAAAGATGTGCTGCAGTGTGCATGGACAAGTGGTTTACAAGTGTGGAAATGGGACAGGGTCAGAAGATTCTTGGAGACTAGTATAATTCAACTTTGAAAGCTTGATATCCTCTTCCTTTGTATAGGATCAGAAAATGCAGAACATTCATCTGAGACAAACACTTTCCTTGATGGTACTAGAAACATTGTCCAATTCTTAGATTTCTGTTTCCATTTTAACCCAATTTGCTCATGAATTCTTCCTGTATATAATTTGTAATACAGTTTATTTTCTTACTCTGATATTGTGACTTAGTTAATTTTTTGGTTCTCATCTCCATTCATTTTTAAAGCATTTTTTAAGGATGGGTGGCTTCTGCAGATAGCTAAATCTGTGCTCTTTATTCCTTTAATTTGCAAAAATCAATATTGCCTCTATAGTAGGTGATCATTTACCGTGATACCGACACGGCCCGATGTGCTGAGCATCACAGTATCTTCAAGGGCTATGTCCGGGCATACGTAACATACAGCACTGTTGCACTGAAGACATTTTGTGACAGGGTGGTAACTCTGGTTGGGATGAAGGAAAAGGAACTGAAAGTGCAAAAATGACATGGAATATGAAAGCAGACTAATTATGTTTTCAAAGCAGTAATAAAAGCCACTTCTCTTCTTTTTCTTGCTCTTGACCTCACAGTGGTAAAGCTAACACGGAACTCAGTCAACACGCAAAGTTCATTTTGGGAAGGGCATAAATTACTAGGTAGGCAAATCAGGGAGGTTTCAGATTCCCTAAGGCAGATGTGTTGAGTAAATTTAGTCTGGTTTTCCCTGGCTTGAAGAACATAGACTTTTTTTTTTTTTTAATGACTTTATTTTGTGATGTTAGTCAAAGCAGGGCCTGGAGGCAGGAGGTAGCTCATAATGGTGCATTGTAGTGCTCTGATTTAACCATCAGAACAGAGTTGTGTGTGGCTCCTAAATTCAAGAAAGTCACATTTAAAATATTCTCCATTAAGCTCATCTTAAGAGTGTTTCAAAGCCTATCTTTTAAATATATTCTTTTGGATCATTGTCTTTACAGTGCTATTTATAATATGCAAATGTTAAAACAAGCACAAGCACATGTTTGAATTATAAGCCCTGGTAGAAGGGAGGACACACTATTCCTAGCACACTTTGACACTGTAGCCCTGCCAAGGACGCAGCTGAAGGGCTCTTGTGCTCTGACTATTATCATCCTCAAAAGCTTACAAAATTATCTCTATATCCTGGCTTTGGGAGGAAGGGTAATTTGGCTTTTAGGGAAAGGGTACAGCAATGGATTCATCAAAAAGGGTAAAAATTCTTACACAATAAAAATATAGTATAGATGTGAATAAATTATTCAAAAATAAATTTGCCTTGAGTGCCACTACTTGTCTAAAAAAATAAGTAATAAAATCATCAGAGATGTTTATAATAATTGTCCTAAGTACATTAAAAGCTTTTTTTCCTTATTCCTAAATTTATGGCTTTTAAAAGTAATGTCCTAAAGGCATCATTTTTATGATATCAAAAATGAAAAAGATGGGAGGTTATCACCTAAACAGCAGAGGTTCTCCTTAGCCTACTGCAAGGAGGTGACAGATGAGGTTGATTGTTGAATTTTGCTTTCTGTGGTGATCTTCTCCATTTCAAGATGATTTACACATACAGTTATGAAGGAGATCAGAGCTTTTAAATCAAAGTTGAAAACTGTCTTTACTGCCAGGAGTACAAGTATCTTGCAATGAATGTACACACAAATAAATAGATGAATTGTGTACACGTTTGAATGCATTTGCTTTCTGGCAATCTCTTCTGGGGAAGTAAAATAGTAGAAAAGAGGGAGGGTTAGGAAAGCTGAAGTTCACCCAGTGTCGTAATTCTGTCTGTTACTCTCCAGTCTTCTGAGTTTGTTCATTATGCCCAAGTTCTTACTCGGAGAAGGAGTCACCATCTCATTTTTTCATTTATCTCAACTCTCTAGGAAGTACCCAGCACATAGTAAGCCCTCACTTTATATTTATTGAAGTAAACCCACAAAATGAAATTAATCGGAGCAGTTGCTTTATTCTTGGAATGAGTGTATTATTGGGGGAAAATGAGACAAAGGGATTTAAACCCTCTTGAAAAAATATTCTTATGTAGACCCAAAGTGATATTATAGTCCAGTGGCGACGAACCTATAGCACAAGAGCCATAGGGTGTTTATATCATTGAAAGCTCTAAAAGGTTCGCCATCACTGTTAGTCTCTTTATTTTGTTGCCTGCACAGCCTTCCAAATCGAAATCACCTCAGAAGTTAGCAGGACCTGATTCTATTCAGAACTAGTCTGATGCCAAGTCTCAGACTTATTAATCAGCCTTCGTGTGGCCTCAACTCTCCACTGTCACATGGTGGTGAAAACCAAGACTCTAGGATAATGAATCCCAGTTTTGACAGTAGTTAAAAGGCCTTGGCCATGTTATTTAACCTTTGATGGTTTGATTTCCTAAAAATGGGGCCACAAAGAACACCATCTCCAGGAGTTGTAAGGATCAAGTGAAATAACCGATGTAAAGTTTGTTGCATGGTACAGCATGTGTGAAGCACTCCATAACTTTTTTTTTTTTCTTTATACAGATACTGGGAACCGAACTCAGGACCTTGCACTTGCCAGGCAGGCGCTTATGCCACTGAGCTATCTCACTGGCCCTCCATAAATGTTAACTTGCACTTTGCCTGCCAAGAATTTCTGTTCAGTTCATTGTTTCTTTCTGGCTCTTTTTCTATTTGAGTATGTGTATTAGTTTCCTGAAAGTACCATTTTTAAAAGCACCACAAACTGGCTTAGAACACCTCAAATCTCTTTTCTCACAATTCTGGAGGCTGGAATACCAGAATCAAGGTGTTGGCAGGACCATGCTCCCTCTGAAACCTGTGGAGAGGGTTTTACTTTATATATTTTAGCTTCTAGAAGCCCTGGCCTTCCTTGGCTTGTGGCACCATAGTCTTTATGTCCACAACCTTCTCTCTTTTTTTATATATCTTCTTCCCTCTCTCCATGTCTGTGTCCAATTCTACCTTTGATAAGTCATATTGAATTAGTACTTACCCTAATTACCCCCTTTGAACTTGATTACATTTGTGGTGACACTATTTCTTAATGAGATTACATCCTGAGGTACTAGAGGTTAGAACTTCAGTATATTTAGGGGGATAAAGGAGTACAGTTCAACCCAAAGTAGCATGATTCTATTTCTTTCTCTGATTATGTGTGCCTTTCCTTTTATATAGCACCAGATTCGGAATCTTTAAATTTAAGCTTAACTCTCCCAATCATTATCTATATACAAAAAAGATACTCAAACCCTAGGTTATTTCACTATAAAATAAAAGGACTGGATCAGAAAATGTCTACCATGTGTCCCATCTCCAAAAGGGCATGTTGATAATACTTGATTCTCTTTTCTCAACCATGGTGCATACCTCAACTCTCATTGATACTTTGTGCATTTTGCTGTCACTGTAATTAATAATAAAGGTTCTGATCACCACAGAAAGTCTGCAAAATAATGAATACATATATCAAAACATTATTGTCATACACCATAAAATATATGTAATTTTAATAAAAAACAAATGATAAAAAGAAAAAAATTCTGATATATCTAATCATTTTCAGTTAACGCAATCCTTGGATTAAAATCCCACTATCTGTAATGCTAGTTAATGGGATTCTGCTTTTTATCAAATGAAAGCTTTGCTATATTTAGGTTGTTAAATATATATAAATGGTGCCAGTGAGCCACTTTTTCTTTTTCTTTTTTTGTTTTTTGGAATTTTTTCTAATATTGCAAGCAATATATTTGTATTATTGTATAATGATTGTATCTATTTATGAGGTACAGTATGACAATTCAGTACATGCACACAGTGTGGAATGGCCAGATCATAATAATTAGCATTTCCATCTTCATAAGCATTTATAATTTCTTTCCTGGGACCTTTCAGTTCCTCTCTTCTAGTTCTTATTTATAAAATATATAGGGGCCGGTGAGATGGATCAGCGGCATAAGCGCCTGCCTGGCAAGCGCGAGGGCCTGAGTTCAACTCTCGGAACCCACATATGGAAAAATGGCTGGTGATATCGCTCAGCAGCACGGGCGCCTGCTGGCACACAAGGTCCTGAGGTCGACCCCCAGTGCCCACAAAAAAAAAAAAAAAAAAAAAAATATATATATATATATATATATATATATAACAAATTGTTGTGAATTATAATACTACTATGCTGTAGAATGTTAGAACTTACTTATCTGATATTTTAGTAAAAAGTTAATTTTGTTAATGCCCAGCATCCTCTCATTGAAATAAGGTATAAAGGTTAGTGCTATGTATCTTTTCTAACTGTAGTATAATTTAACTTGTGTAAAAATCATCAAACCAAAACTTAAGGGATTAGGAGATATGAGACATCATTGTATAGAAATAAGAACCATAGTATGAGGGTTTATGTTACGTACCTTTTCCAACTGTAGTACAATACAACTTGCATAAAAATCATAAAAGCAAAGCTTAAAAGATTAGGAGAAATGAAAAATTAAATTCCGCCACTGATTCACAAAAAAATTGGCAACTTTGCTGAAAGTTTGGTTAGACTACCATTATGGAAGCATTTAAAAATCTACTCTGACACAACTAGAAAAAAAAATGTGAGAAAGGAAATTTAATGAACTTTTTGCCAACTCTGGGATGTAACATTTAAAGTCCACAAGGACCAAAATGTGTTGTCCGCAGATAGCTGCAAGATCAATCTTGAGCATTGCTTGAGCAAAGTTAACATTTTCTTGTCCTCGCCTGAGAACTGCTGCCTGTGCATGCACTGAATTGCTTCCTTCTCTTTCAGCATCCTCCATTCTCAAGAGGGAGAAGCGGTTGAGGACAAAGAATGTGCATTTCAGTTGTGTCACCGTGTACTACTTCACCAGGAGGCAGGGCTTCACCAGCGTGCCCAGTCAAGGGGGCAGCACCCTGGGCATGTCCAGCCGCCATAACAGTGTGCGCCAGTACACCCTGGGCGAGTTCGCCAGGGAGCAGGAGCGGCTTCACCGGGAGATGCTGAGAGAACACCTCAGGGAAGAGAAGCTGAACTCTCTAAAACTAAAGGTAAAAATCATGAACTCACTTTTTGCAAAGTCCCATATCCTTACAGCAATTTGAATCAACAGTTTTTACACTTATCTTCACAAATGAAACTGTGCATTTTATACGACACTACCTGATGAGCCTTTGTATTTTTAAAAAAAGCAAAACAATGTCTTCCAAGGACATATGCCTGACATCATTTATTCATCCATTCTATAAATCTTTACTATTGAATATTGCTAGATTTTACACCTTGTGCTTGGACTGGAGCAAGCAGGTCACCAAAAATAGATGTGGCCCCCTCTCCACAGAAGCCTACAGAGGTGGCTCCCTCTCTACAGACTGACAGAAAAGAAAATGTGTTGTCAAAATAAAATCAAAACTTTGTGCAGTACTGTGAAGGACAGTTACAAGGTGTCATGAAAATGTATGATAGGCAATTGATGTGCTGCAGGAGGTCAAGGAATGCTTCCTTTAGGAAGTGAAATAAAAATCTAAAGAGATAACTAGGCAAAGAACATTGGTAAAAGTGTTTCAGGCATCAGGCAAAGCCACAGCTGCCTATGCCAACAGGAGCTGTGAGCACAAATGTATGTTTGGTTGGAGCAGAGGCAAGAAGAGTAAAGTGACATGCAGGAGGCAGGGAGGTAAACCACATTAAAATATTTTTTTCTTCTTTATACTAAGAGTGTCATACATCATCAAGAATTTTAAGCTTGGTATGGTAACATAATACTATCTATTTCAAGCACTGTGTGAAAATAGCCGAGGCAAGGAGAGCCATGGTGGTAGAGGACATCTTTAGTTAGATGTGGTGCAAGGCTATTACACGAGTCCATGAGAAAGGTGACCAAAGGTTAGCTTAGACTGACAGTAGAGGAGATGAAGAGAGATGGAGAGAGGAAGAAATTTATTAAGGAAAACCGACAGTGCTTGGTGATGGGTTGGATTTGGAAGGAATCCTGAGAGAGGTATAGCCAGGAATGACAACTAAATTTCTTGCTTGCAAAACTGAATCATCGTAGGTAATAACATTGTTTGCTGTCATAGGAAATGGCAAGGAACACAGGAAGAAGTGCAAACTGGGGGTGAAAGATACATGGTGAGATATTTTTTCAGAGTACTGAGTTTAAGGGTTTTGTTTTTTTTTTTTTTTTTAATATGCGGATGCCGGGAGTTGAACTCAGGACCTCACGCTTGCCAGGCAGGCGCTTATGCCGCTGAGCTGTATCACTGACCCGAGGGGTTTTTGAATTATTTATTACAAGATGTCAGAAAGGTTCCCTAGGTAGACATGGTTATTGTTATGCCATTTAGAGATTAAGTGAAGAGAAATACAATGCACAAAATGTCCTTTTCTGACTGAACACACTCTTTTTATTTTTATCGGTCTATTACCGTATCAGTGCATAGGAAATATTCTCCCATCACTGTCTAATGACAAAGAAAATACATGTTAGGTAATCCAGGTACTTATCCTAAAGTAGCATTCAATAATCACCTAAAATATCGTAAGAACATTGTGCTACTTCAACCTTTCATTTGTGAAATCAGTCTGAAGAGGTTCATTATGTTTCAAAACCCCTTATTTTTATATATTTTATAATTTATGTGTGTGCCTTATTCCCCATTTCATTATAAGGCAGTCACTTAAGCTGGACCATCTATACTAGAGCAAGTCTCATATTTCTTTTGCCAGTATTTTGACAAGTTTTATAGGAAGTCCTTTAAGTTTTTCCAGTAGCAATTCACTATTATAATTGTTTTTATGATTGCTTTTTATGTAGTTTAAATTAATAATAATTATCAAGTTTCCTTCCAAAATCTATCCTCTACCTTCATAACCCACTGGAAACCAACTCTAGCCTTTACTCAGAGACCAAAGTCATTCTCCATGTCCAAACATTGCTAGAACAGTAGCAGTGGCTACGAGTCATTGACGTTTATTTGCCAGGCATTTTATAAACAATATTTAATCCTCACAGACACCCGATGCGATAGGTAAATTATCAGAACATGTTTACAACTGAGGAACAAGAAGCACAAAGATGTTCCAGCAACTGGGACTGTAAAGCTATCTGAGAGCCAGAAGGTTTATTGTGGTGAATTTTGAGGCACATTGTCTATGTGCTGAGTGTTACGGGGAGCCACAGACCTACAGCAACATTTCTCTACAAGCGGCAGGGATATAGCCTACTACTGTAATTTGTATCCAATGCTTTTGCTTTGTTTTGTTTTGTTGGGTACTGCAGATTGAACACAGGGCCTTAGCACTGAGCTACCTCTCCACCCCTTTTTTAAATTTTAAAATTTTGAGACTGGATCTTAGTTGGCAAGTTGCTCAGGATGGGCTCAAACTTGCAATCCTCCTGCCTCAGCCTCCCAGAGTACTGGGATTACAGGCATGCACCACTACCTTGGGTTTCCTTCCAGGGCTTGCGTTCTCTCTCCCTCTCTCTCTTTCTCTCTCTCTTTCTTTCTAACAAGCAGAACAAGAAAAGAAGAAACAAAGAGAACACTCTGTTATTGATTCATTTTTAAAATTGTATTGTTGGAAGTTGGAGAGGCAGTCATCAGAGTAAATATGATATCTTGGTTTGTTATTAGCAAGTGAAAATGTACAATTTTCCCCTTTGGTGGATATGCCAACAGGCCAACAGTTATTGCTACTTCTCAATGATAATGGATAAGTTAAAGGACAATGGGATTCTGAAGTGATCTGAGGTTAGCCTCACTGTACTTAAAGTATCCACACACGTTACAGAACACATGTTTCAGAAAGTCAACAGAGCACGGTAATGTGGACCAGTTCTCTAAAAAAGTCCAAGAGGAATTAATGGAGAAAACTTGTACATTTTAATTGTAAGTTTTCTAGTATATTAACTTCTATGGTTTTTAAAATATCATTGATTATACTCATCTAATCTAAGGCTTTATTTATTCAGATGCAAAATTAGCTACCAATAACCTGAGCCATCCAAAACTTTCACTCTGGTACATGAAATTTCAGTTTTTTTTTTGTTTTTTTGTTTTTTTTTTGTGGGTACTGGGGGTCGAACTCAGGACCTTGTGTGCCAGCAGGCACCCGTGCCGCTGAGCGATATCACCGGCCCTTTTTTCGTATGTGGGTACCGGGAGTCAAACTCAGGACCTCGTGCTTGCCAGGCAGGCGCTTAAGCTGCTGAGCCATCTCACCAGCCCCGAAATTTCACTTTTAATATGACATTTGTTTTGAAGTATAAATCCCTATGGGGTAATCAACAAAATAAATTTGGCTGAATAGTTTCCATTATTTTGAGTGGGGTATCAGAAGAGTAGAAGAGGGATCCAGAGAGGAAAGGAAGGATTGCTAAAGACGATCTTCACTCACTTGGATTTTGCCTGAAATGGTCACCTGGGAGTGGCAACAAACTGCCTGTCGGGTAAAGCCAAAGGGAAGGCAGCACCTGACGTGTTGAACATTTCCAAAGCCCTCTTTAGGGAGACCAGGTGAAATGCCATGGGAAACTCACTGGACTTAGAGTTGGGTGGTTTTCCTTCTAGTTATTTTAGAACATTCTTAACAAGTGAAGAGAGATTACTGCCTCACTACACCTCCATATTTTCCCAAGGCTTCTCTGCTGAGTTCCAAATGGGAGACCATTCATACTATGGGTCCTCTCCCAGTGGGAGAGAAATATGACTAAAAAGAAGCACACATGCCCACTTCTAGATGTCTCCTTATGTATTTCTTTTTCTTTTTCTTTTTCTTTTTTTTATTTTTGTGGGTACCGGGGGGTTGACCTCAGGACCTCGCGCGCCAGCAGGCGCCCGTGCCGCTGAGCGATATCACCGGCCCCTTTTTTCGTATGTGGGTTCCGGGAGTCGAACTCGGGCCCTCGCGCTTGCCGGGCAGGCGCTTAAGCCGCTGAGCCATCTCACCAGCCCTCCTTATGTATTTCTTTATAAGAAATATTTTGAAGAGAATTAAGAACAGAAAATTAGAGTTTGATTATAAAATCGTTTCTTTGTAATAATTCATCTTCTAAGTTATGTTACATAAAGACTGAGAAATAATGTATAGTATTAGATTTGTAGAACAAATCCAGTTCTCTTGGGGGAGTTCAAATGTGTCTTCTTAGTTGGTGGTGTTGATGTTTTAAACATTTTCCATAAACAACTAATGGAGGAAACTGATTGAATAAAATGCATGTTCCTAGAAGAAATAACTAGCTTTAGATTTCTTAATTACAGAGCACAGTCTTTTTTCTCTGTCAAGCCCATTCAAACATGTCATACATTTCACAGTAATCAATGGAGTCATCCTAATACTATACTCTTTTCCAAATTAAGTGCTTAGATTTCATCATCTGCATCACACTGTTGAACAGTTACATTATTCCCATTCCTCATGTATCTGTATTCCCAGTCCTCATGTAGCTGTAAAATGGCTTAAGCAGCCATTCCTGCATTCTGTTCTCTCAGACCATCATGTCCCAGTCACCTCTGGGCTCTATCCTGCTGGATTCTACTGCCCATCATAGCATATTTAATCCAGCTTCCACAGCTCCGACTTGCCTCTCTCAATGTTTTCACAAGCATGCTCGTTCTTCCTTTCCTCTCTCAAATCAAGGATCAGGCCCTGCTCCTGTCACCATTTCCAATCACATTCTATGGTTATTCACTTTTTTGAATTTCTCAGTCATATGTTCCTTCAGTAATTCCTGAGTTTTAGCTCTCCTTTCCTTATTAAAACCAAAAAGAGTGGTCAGACTTCAACTCATCTTTTAATGATTAACATTTTTTAAAACCCCTATGTAAATCTTCTCCACCTCAAATCTCAGATTTATGACTTTCATTCATTTAGTGACTTTCCCATGCAACAGTATTTTCCACTTCCTCTTTAGCCTTGCCAACTGTATCTCTTCAAAAGTCTTGTAGTTAATACTTCAGGTAAATATATTAAATGCATAGAGAGCTATGAAGGGCTAGAGCTTTGTGATAAATGGTTGAAATATATTTTAAATTCAATTTTAAGAATTTTGGATGTTTTTAAAATTATTTCCCCATACCATAACCCTCTCCTAGATGTGTCTCAGCCTCTCGGTCATATTTTGGACTCCATTTCTTCCAACAGAACCTCTCTGTTAGGCTCTATAGAGATTATTTCAGAGCACACTTAGTGTCAAAACTTGCAGAATGCACCTCTAAATGGAAGCCTGCTTCAATATCAAATGGAAAACGTAGTTGTGCCGAATACCTGCCCTGTCATATGTAAAACCTATGTTGACAACTGCAGAAAAAATACACCAAACCAAAGTGGTGGAGACTGACAGGGTAGGCTTTAGCTCTATGTATATGTAATACATTGAAGAATAAGTTCTTTCAAAATATCGCCGGTATCTTAGTTGAAATGGAACAATTAAGCATACGTGGTTAAATCTTTACATTGTTGCTGTGAACGAAGCACTGATCTTTTAATTCAGGGAAATCAATTGCATTGATGTTACTGGTTTAAATGTGAGGTACCTCCAAAGTGAATTATGTACATCTCTTCCCAATGGTAGCTTGAAATTGGCTATGAAGGGAATGTTTAAACCATGGAACTTGGCAAACACAACAAATACAACTTTTATTTAGAGTGTCAGTTGTTGAATGTTTACCACCATGCTGGTGGATTCATTCTAGTATATTAGCTACCACTGAAAAAGTTAATGTTGGTCTAAACCAGGAGAAAAAGGGATAAAGGAATTTAACAAAAGTGGATATGACTTATATGATGGTATTATCTTTTCTGGTGACTTTTGCAATGTTATATATTCGAAAGACTTTGTGACTTCAGGTTGTTGACAGAAAAAAATCTTTTTTGAGACAGAGTCTCACTATATTGGCCAGGCTAACTTCCTATTATTAGGCTCAAGCTGGCACTAAACACATATGCCACCATGTTTAGCTTGAGTTATTAAAATCCTTAAAGGCTAACAAAATAAACATCCATGGTTCTTCAAGGGCATAATTAGATTGCTTCCAATTTCCCACCTGCAATTAACAGTTAATGTGTTGAAGAACTGTACTATAAAATTTGATTGAATATCAAAGTAATATGAATGTTTTCCTTTAGTTTTCTATAGCCTTAGAGATGAGGTCATTTGTCCAACTCATGTCACACAACCTGCAAATCCTTTTATTAAATACATATCCTTTACTTCCAGCCTGTAATTGCATGTCTCCTGTCATCCAGAGCACACTGCTTTTTTGAAGTAGGGCATTTCATTTACGCAGTTTTGTTAGAAAGCTCTTCTTTACATTGAGTAAGCTGCTGCCATCTTATTACACCTTTTGGCTCCAATCCTGCCCTCTAGGCACACAGAATCATTCTTTGCTGTTCTCTGAATTCCAAGTATTAGAAAGCAGTATTGATGGACACATAACATTTGAAGATAGTTTACAGGCTCTATGTGTTTCTGTTCTATGGGATTAAACACCCCAGGTTCTTTTCGCTATTCCTCCTGGGGCATGGCTTTCAGATACTTCTTTACTCTCATTTTTGTCCTCTGGATACAATGCTGCATATTAATGTCCATCTCACAACATGGTATGTGACCTAGTACTCCACATGAGACCTAGCCAGTGCACAGGGATGTGGTATGTTATCCTTTCCCAATAGTGAATGCTCTTTCCATGACTGTACACTAAGGTTACAGTAGTTTGAAGGATCTTGGTCAGTCTGTTTGCTCATATTAAGCTGGCAGTAAATTAAAAAGCAAACAAAAACAAAACAAATAAGAGCAATAGACAAACAAACCTCACTTCTTTTACACCCAGTTGGTATCATGTAAACCAAACGTTAGAATATCTCTGGGGCAACTGCCTCCTTCAGTGCTAAACATGGCTTGTAGAGAGAGCCCAGTAAAGTTCTGTTATGTTTAATTTTACTAATCATGATCGTGTAACCTGCATATGTGATAAGCTGGGCTTTCAGGTCCTCATCCAAGTTATAAATTTAAAGTTAATTCACAAGATAGCACCAAATTTGCGGTGTCCTCTCTCAGATTAGGGATCTTCAGGAGGAAAAACCAACGCTTCCTTGCCTCACCACACCAAGACCTTCACTGAGATTCCTGGCCAGGTTGGGCCACTGTTACTGCTGGGATTTAAAAATGCCATATCTGTCATTCCCGCCCTCACTGATGGTCAGGAATGCAAAAGAAGCTAAGCATCGCTTGTCTTATACATTTTCACGTCCAATTAACTCAAAACCCATGTATCTAACCATACCCTTATTAATCAGATTACATTCCATCTTTGCCTGGGAAGAGCCTAAGAAATTTTGTCAGAGCTTTGGAATGAGAAATTCTCAGGATTACATTCCTGTTTTACAGACAAGAATAAATTCTCAGGACTAGAGCACTTGTTTTCCAGTGTGACCTTGGGGTCTGGAATCAGGGATGAGAGCAGAAGGCCCAGGACTCCGTGTACCTCATTCCCACTTTCATCTTGTATAAGCTGAAGTTCTTCATGGAACTTATTTGAAAAATGGATATTTCCTCTCTAGTGAACCCTGGCAATAGTTTAGCATTCACTCCTTTATCTCGTGTACTGAGACCATCTGTTTAAATAATTCTTTCTAGAATATTGTTATCCAGAATTAGCTTTTTTCTTAAACAATTCATTCCCATTTTGATCATCATTTAATTTCTTTCCCCATGACTCTTCACAGATGTTAGACTGAGCAATCATAACTATAAGCTATTTCATTGCTCTAAAGCGTTATTGTCTGGGCCTAGGGATTCTTACATAAAACAGCTGAGTACTACTTCACTGTCTCCCCACCTGGTTTTTGCTTTAAATCCTTCCTGACATGTCTGTTCTCTCATTTCTGGCTTGAAGGATTTTGTCCTTGAAAGAGACTATGGAATCAGAATACAAACTAAATAACTGCTTTGTATCTTTGTCCAGGCCTTCCTTTTTGTGGGTCTATTCTTTCTTCCTCCCTGCTACTTCTGTAACTTACACATATATTTTTGCACTTACTATACCGTATCATGTATATTGCATGGTTTCCCCAGCAAACTGGGAGTTCTTCAATAGCAGAACTGTCATACACTTATAAAACCTGATACCTAGCATAGTAACTGATAATATAACATCATGATTAAGAAAAATAATTCATTGATTTGTTCAGAAAACATGCATTAACCAATTCATTGGAGACTGGCAGTCACCAAGGAGCCAGGAATGCAGTTATCAAGACAGACATAATCTGTGCTCTCCAAGTGTTCACACTGTGATAGAAGAAATATACGTGAAACCAATTAATGCAACTAATGCATTATGAGAAAAGTAGGGATCGGGCTACACTGATCAAATGTAATCCAAGGATAAATGAGTCAGGTGAGGTCAAAAGAGTCACCCAGTTCAAGCAGCTTTAGCCAGCTTCTCCTGTTGGCATCTCCATTAGAAAGGCCACTTGAACATGCCCATAAAATAGAAACCCAAAATGAAGTCCTAATAGGGCATTGTTTCATCAGTTTATTCTGTTTTCTCTTCTGAGTCTTGTTCTCTGCATCTGAATCATATCCTTTATTCAAAATGAGCTACAGAGGAAGCATGGGCTGCCATCTCCTGGCCCACAGTACTGAGAACAGCTACTGGCCTGTGGGTGCAACCTAATGCTCTCCTCTTTCTCCTGCTCCTCTTCCTCCTGCTCCTTCTTTGCAGTTTTTCTACCTTTACTCTTAAGAATATTTACTCCAAACCTGTCTTGCCAGACTGGCTCAAGCCTTGGGAGTCAAATAAACCCAAGTTTGATTCTTCCCTCTCCATAAAAACATTGCATTGAACTTTAATGACTCTAAAAAATTTTCATTTCATTAGAATTTATGGGAAAAAAGTCAAACACCAATTTTCCCTCTGCATCCGATATCTGATTCAAAGCAGTGTGGTAATCACTTCACTGATTCTGATGATAATTTGTCTGATTCCTCAGGTATATGTAGATGGACATATTGGAATCTGCTGGGCTTTGGGAACTGGCTTAGTTATATTTACCAGTGGGTATGAATTTGCGAGATTAAGATGTTTGAATTATATCTGTTTAAAACAAGTTATAGTACTTTTATTTGTAGAGTAAGTCTGGACAAATTGCACAGTGTCTCAAGAACTAAATTCCATGTTTGGTATCATCACTGGATTGAAGCAATACGCACACACACACATGTGTGCACACACACTCGTGCACACACGCATGCACACAGGCCTTAATATCCCTACAGGACAAACAGACAAATGCATACAAATACAGGAAAACTGTAAGATACGATAAAGATCATTGGATCAAACAAGAGGAGCTACCCTCTGAAAGATTGCCTTCTATTTCTTTTTTAGTTCTTTGCTTATGAGCCAAGAAAGGAAGTTATCCTATACAAATACAATTGTCTGGATAATTTGTAAGTTAATAAATACATCATGTTCTGTCCCATATCAGGCCTTTTAAGGTAACCTTGCTCAGCCAGTGATCCCTTTGGCCTCTACTGCTTATCTAACTGCCCGTCCATCTTCAGCTCTAGGCTTCCATCTTTTCACTCCACCACCAGCCGCACTGTCAGTCCCCGCCTGCATGCTTTCCAATGCCATGGCTTCACCCTACACCGTGAAATCCTTCTGCTTGGAGTCTTTGTCTCTATTTCAATCCATTGAGATTAAGACCCTTGTCTTGTATACCAATACAGCAAATGACTAATACAAAACAGACATAAAAACTATTTGATAAATATGAATTATATAAAAAGTATTTATACTTATGAAAAACATATGGCTGTTAAGAGCACAAGCATGAAAATCAAATATCTAGGATCATGACTTATTGTACACCTTCACTACCTATGACCTTGGTGAAGTTATTTAACATCCCTACGCATTTCCTCATCAGTAAAATGGACATAGGACAGGATTTACCTCATGATATTTTTATGATTCTAAATGAGTTGATAGCCGGGGATATAGCTCAGCAGCACAAGCACCTGCCTGGCAAGCACAAGGTCAGATCGATTTATTGGTTGATTCCCAGTACTAATAAATAAATAAATAAACGAATGAGCTGATACAGATAAAGTGCTTAGAACAGTGTCTGGAGCACAGTTTCAAAAACTGTGATTAATATTATTATTATGACATACCTGTTTTTATCACTTCTTTTTTCAACCCACCTCCAGTTTCTCATTCTTTCAGGTACATGCATACACAGAAATAAAGACAGATTTTAAAAGTTGTGATTATTTGATAGTACCATTGTATCACATTTTTTTACAAAGTTTCTATGAACTCTTCAGGAGGCAAACACTGTTTTCAGAGAAAAGATACTAAGTGAGATGTGGTTCCAAGTCCTAGATTGAAGATGTCTGCCTCAAAGGAGAGTGTGCACTTGAAAGTCCTGGTTACTGGGTCCACTATTTTACAAATGGAATATCTTTTCAGACACATTACATTTAATTCCATGTTAGAATCCCAGCGTTATATTAAAAATCAGAAGAAGCTTGCAATCTATGAAATGGAGAGGAACGTATATTGAAATGGGAGTCAGGGAATTGTCTTCTCTACGTATGTCTCGGAGAAGTCACGGTGAATCTGAGCCTCATTGATGGAAGAAATAAAGGAAGCTGCTTTTAATGAACTGAAGTCTAAAGATTCAGTGACTCTCTTTTAAGATAGGAAAAAGACATTTAAGGGTAACACTCATTTCAAGACAAAAAACACTATAGAACATCACAAATATTGTGAATGAAGATGAGCATGGAATAAAAAGCTGGCAAGAGTAGATGAGACAATCGTGGCAGATTTCTGGGATTTTATTTGTTTGTTTTTAATTGGTTGTTGCTGTTGTTTACCAAATCTTGAGAGCATAATGAATGGGAGTTGGTGGACAAAAATAAGGTACTCATTGACTTTTTCCCCTATTGCTGTCATCAAGGAAAATAGATTTGTAAATAATATTAGTACTCTGAACTTAAAATGCTTTTAAACTCAGTAGTTTGAGCCTGTGTTTTAAAGAAACAAATGGACATGGACTGGAGTAGAAGACGAGGAAAAGGTTTCCATAGGTATAGCAGAGAGTGTGTCTCAAACACAATGGGAAACAGAAGACAACCCGATTGACCAAGCTTGACTAGAATATCCCATCTTCTTTAGAAAATGATATGGAAGAGGTGAGGAGAAAACCTTACCATATTACCTCAACATTAATGTGAAGTTTTTAAAAGCTACATTACAGCCCTTAGAAGAGATTCTTGAACAAGAGCAAGAATAGTATGTATGTGTGGAAAGATTTTCAGATTTTTAACTGAATTTTTATTTAGAAATGAAATTGTTGCTGGGTGTGGTGGCTCACATCTGTAATCCCAGCACTTGGGAGGCTGAGGCAGGAGGATTGCTGTGAATTCAAGCCAGCCTGGGCTACATAGTGAGTTCAAGGCCAGCCTGAACTACATTGGGAGACCTAGTCTCAAAAAAAAAAAAAAAAAAAAAAAAGACATTTTTATTCTAATTCAAGGACATGCAAATAAGAAATGCAGATGTTATACCTAAGGTCATTTATATTTGGAGTATAATGAATCTGTAGTTTATTTGAGACACTGTTTATCTGTTTCTTAATTCTTAGGAGCCAATTCATTATTTATGTTGCCCTAAAAAAAATTGGTTTGCTTTTATAGGTTTGCTAAAATCTTACTTTGCTTTGATTTTTACATTTATATATTGCCTGATAGCAACCATTATATTTGAAAAAAATTAGCCTTGTTGTTGCTGTAATACTACTAATTGAACAAGGAAGCATAAATATTGTAGAACATGAAGTATTAAAATGAGTAATGCTAACCAAGTCCTAAGTGTCTCTATATGCCCTGGAATCAGAAGTTTGCTAAGGTTCACATAGAGGAGCCAACGCAGAGTGACGAGATGGGAAAAGGGATACTTCCTGCTCATGCATCCAATTTTACTTGTCACAGCAGGTTGGGTATGTTAGGCAATCGTACGCTTGAATTTCTTAGAATATCAGATTTTTATAGTTAGAAATGTACAGCTTATTAGTAAATAAGAATGAACAAAAATGATAACCAAAGTAACATCCTAGTAGCAGACATCACAATTTAACCAATGTATGTATAAAGAAATGCCAAGAACGGAAATAAATTGCAGGTCACACCAAGAAACAAAACTGAATAAAGGGTAATGTCCTTTTTTTGTAAAATCACAGATTTAAACTCTGGAATATCCAGAAATATAATTTTGTAGCTTTTGAAAAAAACAAAACTCTCAGGGACACTTTGTAATATATTTTAATATATACTTTCTACAACATGGCTTTCTGTATGAAAGTTTCTCTACTTGAGGGCAAAGTTCAGTCTTCTGTTTATCTTCTCTCTCTCTCTCCCCTCTCTCTCATTTTGTTTTTTGAGGCAGAGTCTCGCTATGTAGTTCAGGCTGGCCTTAAATTCACTGTGTAGTCCAGGCTGGCGTTGAACTCACAGTGATCCTCCTGCCCTCAGCCTTCCAAGCGATGGTGTTGTAGGCACATGCCACCACCCATACTTCAATCTTCTGTTTGTCACTGCATTCCGAGTTTTCCAGGTTGAGGGTTTTGTCCAATAATAAATATTCTTGTCTAAATGTTGGATTTCTTCCTGTGAAGATAAAAGAATATCTAATGTCCCCAGAGTATTAACTGTTTAAAGGTAAACTGTTATGATCGCTGAACATGGTAATAATAGCAATTAATGTAGTACAGAAAGTAATAAATTTAAGATTTTTAGAAACAAATTAGCTTCTGTAATTAAAATTTTCTCTTTTTTTGTGGGTACTGGGAGTTGACCTCAGGACCTTGCACTTGCCAGCAAGCGCTTCTGCCGCTAAGCGATATCACCAGCCCCTTTTTTCCTTTATGTGGGTTTCGGGAGTCGAACTCAGGACCTCTCGCGCTCGCCAGGCAGGCACTTATGCCGCTGAGCTATCTCACCGGCCCTAAAATTTTCACGATGTATTCCAAGATAAGTCTTTCTAAATTTTTTTTTTTTTTTTTTTTTTTACAAAAGAAACAATATGTGATGGTATAATAGCAAGAACTGAAATACTGATTCAAGACTTACGGATGGACGGGTTTAATTTAGAAGGAAATATAAATAGAAGCAGAATAGGTGAGAGGATGGGAGGGATGGCTGTCCATGTGAGCTGTTTGCTTTGTGGAAGATAGCGCTCTGGGTGAAATTCACACCAGTTCCTCTGAGGACTACATGTATTGTTTCCCTTGTTGGTTGGAGAGTGGCTGCTAGCTCTGCCTTCCCACCTTGCCTTTCTAAGAGCACAATGCCCTGACCGATTACTTCCTATCAAGCCCTCATTCCTGGAATGTTCTGCAGGATAATCACGTTTGGAATCCCAATAGTGCAGTGCAACGCAACTTTATTTCCTGTATGCCTGGTTTTGCTGGATTCCAAAAGGCAAGGTTATTATTTCAAAGGCATCGTGTTTCCTGAGTTAGGTGATGATGACTTCTGTGAAGATGCTTTCCCCTCTGAACTAGGGCACAGGTATTCCCACTTCAGAACCGAGTCTAAAGAGAGCTTGCTTTCCAGGGTATCTGTAACCTGTGGTCTTTTTCACATTACACTGACTCAAGCTTTCTTTGCAGCTACTCCTATCAGGAGGTTGAGAACTCCAATGCACAATTTTCCATGACCAGAATCCTGATATAAAGTCTATCATTATTTGAATGCCTTGCTTTTCCTTCCTGAGACTTCTCCTAAAGGGAAAACGAAAGGAAATGACTGAGCTCGGAAACATTTACAGGTTATGAGGACATGATGATATGTAACAACTCAAACTCCTGTCCCTACCACATCTCTTATTTACTTCTTTGTTTCCAGATGACTAAGAATGGCACAGTGGAATCAGAAGAAGCTAGCACTCTTACAGTGGATGACATTTCTGATGATGATATTGATTTAGACAACACGGAAGTAGATGAGTACTTCTTCCTACAACCCCTGCCAACAAAAAAGCGAAGAGCGCTGCTGCGGGCCTCTGGGGTTAAAAAGATTGACGTGGAAGAGAAGCACGAGCTGCGTGCCATCCGCCTGTCGAGGGAGGACTGTGGCTGTGACTGCAGAGTGTTCTGTGATCCAGAAACATGTACCTGCAGCCTGGCAGGCATTAAGTGTCAGGTAAGGGTTTGGATGTCAGGCCAGCCAAAGACAGAACGTTATGTACCCCCTGAAGTTAGCCATATAGAGTAATGAGTTCCCCACATGCAGAAGGAGACTTGCAGCAAGGTAGTTCAGGGGGAGAAAAACACTAACTTGAGCATTCACAGAGTGCTCATACACTGTGAAAGGCAGCCCAAACTGCAGCTGAGATAGTTGAAAGTATTTCATCTTGTATTCACTTGTCATACCAGCTTGTTTTGGCTTTTTACAAATATTCAGGCACACTTTGACATCCCTAATGTTTGAATTTGTGTTTTCTGACTCTTCCATGATGTGTAAAGTGATGATTAACTAGAAGTAGTGTGGGCTAGTAGTAAAGTTGCTAAAGGGGGACCTTAAAAAAAAAAAAAGAAAACTAAATTGCACTCCTTTCTTTGCTATTTGCCAAGTATATATGAACTTGGCCAATCAGGTAAATCCCCTGGGCTCAGTTTCTTCACCCTGAAAATGAACAGGCTGGACTAGATCAGGTCAAGGTTGGCAAACTATCAACTCACAGACCAAACCCAACCAGTCACATGTTTGTATAAGCAAAGCTTATTGGAGCACTTCCATTTTGTTTGTTTACCAATTATCTGTGACTGATTTTATGTTTCTACAGCAGAGCTGAGTAGTAACAGAATCTGTATAATCCACAAAACCTAAATATTTACTCTTGCCTTTGCAAAAAAAAAAAAAATGTGTGTGCTATCTGTATATTGCAGTTACTCCCTGCTACTAAGGTTTCCTTAACAAGAAAAAAGCGTCCTCAGGCTTTCCATCTGTCTGATTGTGGCAGTAATGATTGATTACAGGAATACAGGAGGGAAACAGAGTTTTTTCCAACTTGGGAATAGTCTTGTAAACAGTGAAAAGCCCATTTTTCTTCAAAAACATTCTGTTACTTGAGTTTATACGAGAACTGTTGGAAAATAGCACTACCACTCTTACTTGGTTAATTATGCGTTTAAAAGCTTAAAGGTTAAAACTAATTAAAAGAAAATAAAAGTATGCTAACCCTTGTACTAGATGATTCAGTTTTCTATCCATCTATAATATATCATTGATATTTTCTGAATAGTTAGGTGCTGTTATTTTATGCAGAAACAGCTTTTTCAATAAAGAGAATCGTTCAGGCAGGGAGAAGAAGAGGCTGGTTCCCATCAGCCAAGCAGTTGCTTAAGATAGATTCGCAGAAAAGAGATTCATTCATAAGGAAACAGAGCTGCAGATGCTAGCTCTGCATCTGTTACTACCTTTTATCGGGATCAGGATAACTGTATTAGAGTTGACTTTCTCTTCTGCAGCACAGCAATCTCTCTGAGCTTGGATAAGGTGGGAAGCATGGCGAGTTTTTGTGTTGCCTGTACTCTGATCTGTATACAGGTTGATCTATGGAATCTGAGACAATTAGCAAATATGAGTACCTATGGATTGCCTAGAGCTCCACTTATCACCTGAGGTCTGTCCAACAACACTCTTTTTGAATACAATTTCTCTATCTCTAGAGCCCAACCTCTCAAATAGTTCTGGGATATTAATGAGATGGACATTCTCTTCCTTCAAAAAGCTTGTAGTCCAATGGAACGGGTGGAGAAGGGGGACAGCCAGGACCTAAACATGTGCGTCCACAAGTCACAGTCATAAATGTGCATATCTACTGTAGCCCTGCAGGACACACCCATGCACCCATGTACCATGGGCCAGATATTGAGAAGGTAAACCAACAACAGCGGATTGTTAGGGTGCATGATACCAAGGGTTGTCAATGTGGACATCTTGGGCAGTGAGGTTCATTTTCTAATAAGCAAAGGGAAAAAGCATAACACATCAAAAACATAAGTTCAATTAAAAGTGCAGGTAAGAAGGAGTACAGAAAGTTGTTTAAAATTGGGCAAGTAAGCTGGAATGCAGCAGAAGGGAAAGAAGTTTGGGGAAAAGATAGAAACACCACAAACACGTGAGCAAGATCAAAGACACAAAGAGAAGGAGAAAGTCGCTAATGGAAAACAGAAATGAAGAAAGTATTGGAAAAGTAAAACTACCCCTTATCCCCAAAACCCATTTTTATTTTGAATATGGGTTTAAAAGCAAGTTAACTCTTTTGACTTAAACCTTCACGTCCCCCTTTTCATTTCTGAATTTGATTGTCATTTGCTCTGACATGAGTGGAATAACTGGATTATTTAATTCAGAGGAGTTGCTGAAAGGTATGGGGTTTTATTTGGTTTGTAACGGTTCCATAGTGCTAATCTGTGTTCTTCCTCCCCAGGTGGATCGTATGTCTTTCCCCTGTGGCTGCACTAAAGAAGGGTGTAGTAACACAGCAGGTAGAATTGAATTTAATCCTATCCGTGTCCGGACTCACTTTTTGCACACAATAATGAAACTTGAACTCGAGAAAAACCGAGAGCAGCAAATCCCCACACTGAACGGCTGCCATGGGGAGATAAGCGCGCACAGTAGTTCCATGGGCTCTGTCGCTCACTCTGTAGAATATTCTATCGCAGACAATTTTGAGATTGAAACTGAACCCCAAGCTGCAGTGCTGCACCTGCAGTCTGCTGAAGAATTAGATTGCCAAGGAGAGGAGGATGAAGAGGAGGAGGATGGGAGCAGCTTTTGCAGCGGAGTCACCGATTCCAGCACGCAAAGCTTGGCACCTAGTGAGTCAGATGAGGAGGAGGAGGAGGAAGAGGAGGAGGAAGAAGAGGAAGAGGATGAAGATAAAAGAGACGGCTTTGTGGAAGGTTTGGGCACCCATGCTGATGTTGTGCCTCTTCCTTCGGTCCTTTGTTATTCAGATGGCACGGCTGTTCATGAAAGCCACACAAAAAATGCTTCTTTTTATGCCAATTCTTCAACTCTCTACTACCAAATAGATAGCCACATTCCAGGAACACCTGGCCAGATCTCTGAGAACTACTCTGAAAGAGATACTGTCAAGAACGGTACCCTTTCGTTGGTGCCTTACACCATGACCCCAGAGCAGTTCGTTGACTATGCCCGACAAGCGGAAGAGGCCTACAGTGCCTCCCATTATGCAGCTGCCAACCCTTCTGTGATTGTTTGCTGCTCCTCGTCTGAAAATGATAGTGGGGTGCCCTGCAATAGCTTATATCCTGAACACAGGTCCAGTCATCCTCAAATGGAATTTCACTCATACTTGAAAGGCCCTTCCCAGGAAGGGTTTGTCTCCACATTGAATGGTGATAGTCACATTTCGGAGCATCCTGCTGAAAATTCTTTGAGCCTTGCAGAAAAGAGCAGACTGCACGAAGAGTGCATCAAATCACCTGTGGTTGAGACTGTTCCTGTTTAGTAGCTTAAATTATTCTATTATAGGACAGACTTTTCTATTTGAGGCACTGCATTTAATTGGATTTCCTGGGCTCATCATTGTTTAAACCGAAGACCGAAAAAATTTGGACCGTGATTAATCTTCCAGACTGTGTTTTGTTTTCTCCTTTTTAGCTACATGACCGTGGCATTGCACAAATACAGTCACTACGGGGATTTTAAAAGATTTCAGACTGTTTTGATAGAAAATGCTAAATTTTAAAAACACGTATCTCACAGTTGCCTACCTGTCAAACTGTGTGAAACCTGCCAAGCTGTGCAGATCAGAGCTCCAAGTTTTGGATTATCGGGCCTGTGCAAGATTGTTAACTAAGACTGCAAAATAATAAGATTTAGAGTCCTAATTTTCGATATATCTGAAGATGATGGTGACTTTTTAATGTAAAAGTAATTATTGTAAGAAAAAGGTTTGTTTCATGTGTATTTTATTTATGGTAGCTTAGAAGTCATGGTTGGATGAAAATGAACAGCAGCATGTTCATTCAAGCTGAAGATGCAGAGCTAGCACCACAGAGCATGCCCACATGGACTGCATCTGGAATCCACTCACGTTTTTATGATCCTGACTATTCAGGTTTGCAAATACTTTCTTAAGGGTGAAATAGGCCTATTTTTGCTATTTTGGACAAATAAATGTGTCTATATGTGCAGGTCCTTACCCAGTTTTCTCTAGAGTTAAGAGTTAGGACAATCCTCCAGGGAGGGTCCAGTTCGCTGCCCTCCCTCAGCTGACTCCCAAGGTGGAGGTAAAAGGAATTGCCTTTCTTTTCTAAATAGCATCATCTTGGTTCTTAGCATGAACAGCACCTTTAAACTCTACCCCCTACATCAAAATGCACTTTAGTGCCCCTTCACGGTACCTCGTGTGGGGTGGGGACTGAGAACTCTTTGAGATGAAAAATTTTAAAAATTAAAAAAAAAAAAGATCTGAAACTCTGTAAGGTTCATACATACAGTTAACATAGAGGAATCATCCAGTGACACCTGTGAAGGAAAAATGACTTGTTTTCCTTCACCACTCTGAGGACCTAACTCGGTAAACGCGAGGAGGCTGAGGCAACATGGAAGAGACATTCTCAGCAAGCAGCCTTTTCTGCAACGCGGTCGGTCCATCTCTACAAATAAATGTATAATGAGATTTCCACTTAGTGACTAGCTGATTGAAGGGGGGGCCTCTACCCAAATACTCAACTAGGCCTTACTTTTCTGAAGCATTTTGATTTGTCTCGTCTGGGACAATTAGCAGAACAGTCCAGAATGCATTGCATACTCTAATTACCTCATGTCCTCTTATTAAAGAGAACAGATAGAAATAAGACATGCACTCCCCACCATTAGATTACCTGCACTTGGTTCACTAGAGGACTTCTAAGAACCCTTTTTTCTGTAAATTAATTTAGCTAATAAATAGCGTGTTCTACTTTTCCCCTCACCCAATGCAATATGACTATGCTAAATCTGTTTCACACTCCTGACCTTTTATTGTTATATCATTTCACATGTTTTATGACTATTTGAAATGTGGACATGCCTTGCTATTGAGTGACTGCATCGCTACTTATTTTTTATGTCTTTTAGACTTGGGTATTTAGAAATACAGATATAAATATATTGTAGATCTCAGTACCTTAAAAGTACTATTTTATTTGATTAAATTAGAAAAAATATTTGATTTGGAGAAAGTCCTCCAATGGAAAAGTTTCTACTAGAACTTGATGTGGAGAAAACATGTTTAGTTGGCAGCTCTTCCATGGTACGGTTGGTTCTTGCCCCTTTTCTGCCCCATATCTAGGCCAAGTTCGTAACCATTAATATTGGCATTGAAGAAGCTTTGGATTTGTCATGGTATAGGCAGCAGTAATTAGGTCAGGAATGCTCCATTTTAATGATTAGCCAGGGCATCATTACAGCTACAGTTTTTAGTGCTTGATCATATGGAGAACTCTGAGGTTATTCATGGAACACAGAGTGTGGGAGATAGAGGAAGAGCCAACTCTGGCTAGAGCAGAGTTGAAAGGTAGTATGGCAGTCCAGTTTCTGAACAGATATACATTTTTAGTTCAGCTTTTTTTCCTCAAAGAGGTGACTTTTTTATGTCTTACTATGTCTCTGTTTTGTAGTTTTGTTTACAACAGGATGTTGCCTCTGTCTATCTGTCTAATTGGGTTACAAAGTCACTGCCTTCCTAAGTATTTGCCATCTACCCATAACAACTCCTGTTTCAAATTTTCATAGACCTAAGTAAACCTTCAACATCTCCTACAAATAATATACACAGGATGCCAATGAAAAAAACCCTCCACTATAACTGTACCTGAACCATGCACGCACACACACACATGCACACATGTGCACATGCATGCCACACACACACAATACAAGAACACCATACACTTGAGAAGGACAGATTTTAGGCAGTGTCCAGTAATGAGTACTGAGTTTTCCTACCCTTAAATTTGGTCTGGCTTTATGATCTAAAAATATGGTCTAGAAAAGAGGATAATAAAATTTTTAAGACTGCAGTTTGAAAATACTGGCTCAATGCTGCAAATAATACTAGTAATGGAATCATTTAGCTGTTTCTTCCTTTCCCAGAAAAACTGAGAGAGCACAGTGTTCCACCTGAAATTTCCCATTAATAGCCTTCTATTCAACAAAAATTGCCCACATACCAGGAAAGTGCTACAGTTATTCTAAGCTTGTAAAAGGGGGAATCAAGCTAGATGCAGCCTGTTGGGATACTTAAGATCTTTGTACCAAGACACAATAACCTGGTCTGCAGCTGTTACATCGACCCCATCGTATATCTAACCAAATTAGTCTTTTCTGACGCACAGCTTTTTAGTCATTCACTGTCAATTGCAAAGCTTTGTGCTCCAGACCCTGTTGTTTTAGCACCAGCCCTATACCTTTAAATGGGGGTTAATTCCTAGTTATAATCCTGGCCAAATTGATTTGCAAGTCAAGTGAATGGAGCAGCTTGCATCTCCTTTGTCATTCTTGATCTCCTTTGGGGGAAAGAAATCAAAGAAAGAATTTTACTTAAGTTTTTCTTCTCATATTTTGAACATCAATTACTAAGCAATAGATAAAATCTATTTGTTACATGTCTTTTTGTTGATTGAAAAATATACGTAGTTAATTTTGGAAGGCCTGTCTTTTCTTTGTGATGAAACTCCATGTTTCCTTGGGTGTCAGCCACAAAAAAATTGTGAAATTAATATTTTTTCAGATGATAAAATCTTCTCAATCTTATATGTCACACAGTATCCATCCCCACATAGCCCCGCCCCCAAAAAACTATGAGTTGTAGAAACAGATTAATCAAGAAACAAATTATGTTAAGTCATTGTTTTCTTTAAAATTTTACACTCTTAACAAATGACTTCTAGGCAAAAATCTTCTTTAAGTTTTCATTAAACAGAAAAATATGCCATAATTTATATCCTAATAATTTTTATATTACTGGCTCTTTAATGTTTGATATTGTTATTCGAGTTTAAGATCCTTTGGTCTCAGTATTGAATTTATTAATTACCCGTTTTTTCAACGCATATTTATTAAACACCTGCTATGTTAGAACAACTATTCTGGGTAATAAAAAATAGTAACGAGAAACTACAGATTCTAAAGAATCATGATAATAAAGGGTGGCATGAAATAAGCCTATTCAGATCTTTTTAATATTTGATTTTATAATATAAAATTAGAAAATTGTCAAAAATTCTTGTCCAATTATATGCAAACTGCAACCTCTTTTACCTAAATGAATGGAACTCACTGGACCCTCCTCTTTTCTCCTCTCATCTGAAATTTATGAATTAAATCTGGACTCAGCTAGGAAGGAACCAAGTAAAAAAGAGATTTTCAGCTAATTGCTTCTTCAGTGTGAATCAATGTAAGTGATGCTAAATCTATACCAACAAACTCCCATCATATAATTTCAAAGGGTAGTTGATTCAAGCATAATCCAGGAAAGGTTTCAGGAAACTTTTGAAACAAAAATACAAAAAACAGTCACTCTTACATGTTTATAAACAGGCTATCAAAATAGCAAAACCCTGTTCCAGCTTCCATAGACATCACCTGGAAGCAGATAGAAAACAAAAGAGGTCCCTGGATCTCCCTTGCTTTGAGCTTGGAATTATGAATCTTCCAATTAGCAGTGGAAAATTGACCTCCTCAAGAGGAAACTACCTTTTTCAAAAGATACCATAAACTCCTCTTTCTATAAATATAACTTAATAAAAATATGACATTAAAGTGGAACCTTAGTCTCTCAAAACAGCTTACATGGTCCTTAGAGTCAGTATATGAAATACCCAGTTTAAATGGGAAACATCTTTCTGCTCAGAGGCAAGACTTGACTCTAATTTGAAATCGGAACTTTCTGTTGCATCCATACCAAAAGTTTAAAGCCTTGAACATTCTTAGTTCCAGTAGGCATGTGCAACTTCTGACCGCATCCCTTTTCTGAGAACTGCTAGCTTGTGCTGAAGTGATGTAAATCCTTCAGCCAAATGGCACAGCTCTGCATCAACACCACAGCTCATCAGATGTTTCCTGTAGCATTAAAGAATTTAATTGACTTAATTGACTGAATACCAGCAATTTGAAAACTCACTAGAATTACAAAACTGTCAGAATGGGTGTGAGGATGGAACACAAGCTTAATAAGTGGTGGTATCTCCTAGGAGTTATAAAAAAATTTCAGCAGCGTAGGCAATGTCTTATAACACTAGAAAGCTCAGCGAGAAGGCAGTCTGAAGGCTAGAAGGGGCAGCCCAGCCATCCTCAGCCCAGTTGGTTATGTCAGTGGACCAACACCCACATCGATTGCATTTTACTATCTACAGGTCACTTGATCCTTTAGAAAATAAAAATATAGAACTACACCATTCTAAAGAAACTTTTAGAAAGAAATTTAAACACATTTTTATTAAAATAACTAATAAATGACTTGTATTATTGTCAAAAATAAGGAATTGAGAAATAAAAGAGCTCTTCAATATTTTACCAGCCAAAACTATATGCTCAATGTGACTAAAAAACAGTTACTTCTAACCTTTAATTTGACTGTTCTCATTTCTTTTGAAGAGCGATCATAAGACCAACTTCCTAAACAACACGGTGGTTTAATTATTTTCTTTCTAATCAAAATTCAAAGCCAAAAGCTTCGAGTTGCCTGTGTTTTCCTGATGCTTGGTCCTGAGCTCATCTAGCTATTACTAGCTGGCATGTCTCGGACTTCTGAGAGTGGGGCTTGGATAGTATGATGGAAAATAGGGTAGTACTCGCAACCAGATTCAAAGTCTAAGACAACACATCTTCAAAGTTCACTTCTTGTTTTTATGCTTTTTACTTTTATTACTTAAAGCCTGGAATTTTAGCGAATCTAGATATGTGTTACATCCATGAGAACTGACATAATTTCAAAGATATAAATCATGTTGGTAACTACTTTCACTGGTAATAGATATTTCACAATATAGGGTAATTGCTGTCTGTTTGATTCCTTATGCTTGGTTATAATTCAAGAAAAGTCGATGCTACTATGTCATTTTATTCTTATCTTACAGAAAGATTCAGGCAGGACTAAAGTTTCAAAGGAATAAAGATAGAATTTATTTTTAATAATATTTAAATTCAACATACTAATAATGTAATTCCTCTTTATATTACTCATCACCATGTTAATAGTAAAGTTATTGCAATAATTCTCATTTTAATGACATGTATAAGGCCATTTAAATATTTTTTAAGATAATGTATATTGATTAGAGTTAGGATAATACAAAATTATGGTAGACATTAGCCTTGCTTTTTGTTTAATTTACATGATTAGTTGTTATTTTGAAATAGCATGATAGATATAATTTTCCTTTCTCTTTTAACTTTTTCCCAATATTTTTTATCTGGCTTGAGATTATCTTTTTTTTTTTTCCTGAGATTATCTTAAAATTTATTTCTTAATGAGTATTTGGAGGAAAATCAACTTACAAAATGTCTCTTTAAAAATTATGTAGGAATTTTTATCTGCAGAGATCTGTATGACATCTTACTGTCCCACTAGACCACCCACCCTTTTGTCTCTTCCACCCCTCCAAATACTGTTTTGTTATCTCTGCATAGAAGAAATATAAAAAAGGAAGTTTGAAAATTCTACCTTTGTGGTACATTTTACCCATTTTGTTTTGCTCCTTCGTTTTCATGTTGACCACCACGTTTTTCCCATAGCTTTAGGTCAACAGTCTTTAAAACAAATGTAAAGATCTACATACATTGTGCACATTTATTTAAATATGAAAGAAAAGGAAAGAATAAAATTCAAATCTGAATTCTCCTAAAGAGGAAAAGCTAAATAACTAAACCTGTGAGCTAATTTGCTGTTTTTTGGGGTTTTTTGTAAGTTAGTATTAATCCTTGAGTGATTTAATGGTACCCAAACGATATCTGAATTTTATAGATTTTAAAATTTAATAGTTGGGAAAGTTGTTTTGTTTGTACTACAATCAAACAAGGTTTCTTGCCAACGGTTACTGTTAGAACCTTAATTTATTAGGTACTAGTCATGCCAAATGGATATCTCAGAATGATTTAATCTTTTTGAAAATACAATGGCCAACTGTATGTGAATAATAGAAAGTTTGGGATTCTTGTATATTCTTCAATTTTTATAGTCCTGAGACTAGGAGAGCTCTCCAGAGGTCATCTGGCTCATCCATCTACCTCCAGGTAGGACTGTCACTCAGGCGTGCCCAACAGGATAGATACCCATCTATTCTTACCATCTCTAGGGAAGGTGGTTTCCTTGGCAACACAATCCAGCTCTTTTAGGTTTTCTCACAATAAGAAAATATCTTGGCCAATCTTTATGGCCTAGGCACCTGGCAACAGTTGTGGTGATTTCGACCATTATACTGGGACTCCAGAGAAGTTAGGTCTCTCCCTACATTTGATGCTTATTACATATGACTATAAATTTCCTAAGAAATCAAATTTTTAAAGAAAGATATAAGTACTCAAGCAGTTCTCAGTTAATGTAACCTGCTTTTGGCAAATGTGGCTATGGATAGTTTTTATTCGTGTATTTATTTATTTATTTATTTATTTTTGTTGCTGTTAGACCAGGAATTAATATCAGGAAAAGTGACTGTTTCAGATCCCCAGTGACAAACATCAGAACTAAAATCAAGTGACACAACTTCTAAAGTGTTCCACTTTCTGAGAAGTTACAAATACAAAAAAAGTAATCATGTGCTGTGTTCTTCCTTCTAAATAAGTACCTCCTCATTAAATCTTTCTTTAGCCTAAAATGACAAATAAGAATCTAAAAGTTTTACCACTCCTTCTGGAGAAGATGTGACTGTGAAGAATATGATCTGGAATAAAACAATTCCAGAATCTCACTCAACCACGCATTTGATCCCAGCCTTGTCCTCATGTTCTTTCAACAATGGCTGCTTGCTTTCTCAGGGATCAGGAAAATGATGATTGTTCAGATTATCATCTTGACAAGGCCTGAAAACAAAGGGAGGTGTCCTGGAGAATGGTGATTTTGTGTTTTGATTACTTCACTTGACCCAAGCACTCCCTGCTTTCAGAGCCTTTTTCTGTTTGCTCAGAGCTGACTCTAACTCAGAGACAAAGCTGACTGGAGGAGGAGTATCCCCAATTCAACGCTTCCTTTCTCCACAGGATTTATTTCAATCTAGGTACAGCTGCTTATCTCCCCGACTGGATGCTCTTGTGAAATGACAGCCACATCAGTGTGGTTGCTTCCCACAGATAACACTTTGGGGAAATGACCCTTATTGTTTTTTTAAAAATACTGTAGAATGCTAATGTAAAGAATGGTAAATAAAATTTGGCCCATGTTTTAATTGACTCTAGCCACCACGATGAAAATAAGTCTGAGGTGTAGTTTGTGAAACATGTTTCAAAAGTGTTTGATGTATAATAAATGCTAGACATTTACAGTACAGAAATAGTAAAAACAAAAAAATTAAACCTGTAGATTACAACTCTGTTCCTAAGAACCTCAGCCTTTATTGTGTCTTAGTAAAGTTAGTTGATCTGCTTTCTTTTTAGTTTATCGCATTTCTGGTGTAATAGCCTCTTAAGATAGAACTATGAATACATATGTACTGGTTAATGCCTGTTAATGCAGAAAATGGCACTTTGTTATTTCAGTGTGGTTCCCTCAATGTCACAGGGTATATCAATTTGACAGGAAAGGTCATTTGACATTGGTCAAAAATACATTTTTGCCATACAATATATATGTATAATTGGTTGCATAGGTAAAATGTCACCTTTTGCAATGTCTTTATCTGCATCATAGTCTTAGACATCCATTGTGTCTCTACTTTCCAGCTGCCACAGGATTCGCAAATTCTGGTGAAATCTAGTGAGCTGAATGTATTGGTAGATCAAATGATCCAAAGGACTTGGATGTTATTCTTCTGTCTGTGTTGAACATTCAGACATTAGAAATGCTCTTTACACAAGGGAAGTCTTTTTGGAGTATATGTATTTTATTTTATATTGTGTTTGATGCTGTAAAAAAAGAAAAAGATGTAACTTTAAAAACTCAGAAAAACCACTGCACTGTAAAGTATATTTTGGCATAATGATTGGTTTTATCCTTCAACTGATTTTTTATTATTACTTTTGCTCAATAGATATTTAATTACTATTATGTTTAATGATGTACTAAGGGAAGAAAATCAAACTATAGTCCATACGTAGTCATTTTACGCTAAGATGTCATGTTGTGTGTCACATAGTTTCATGATTGATTTCTCTTGTGTATAAATTATAACATCAAAGATGCCAAAGGGTATATAAAATAAGCTACAATAATATTCAACAGAACTTAACCTGGACCTTAGGTTGTAATAATTTGTTCATATTAGCTGTAGTTGTCTATATTTATATTTTCAGTATTTATTACGAATGACATGGAAATTTGTGTATTTATTGTGGCTTTTTATTGCAGTGTATGTGTATATATATATTACAAATAAGCATTTTTAAGTCTTATCCTTAAGTTTCTTTTACTAGTGGCACTTGTATTATGCTGTACTTTTTATTATATATTGTACAATATCTTGTCCATTTGTTTGCAGCAGAGTAAAACCGGTTTCTAAGTTATATTTACTGTTGAATTTGTGTTGCATTTTGTGTGAAACCTTTGTTCTTACTTTTTGAACTGCAATCTCTATGCTGTCTATCACAGCACACAGAAGAATACCTCCCTCTCTCTGTGTAACAGATAACATTCTTGAAAGGTTGTGTGTGAAGTCAGTTTCTGCTGAAATGGCTCATTACGTTATCATTTCAAAGATGTGTTAACTTTATTATGATTGATCCCTAAGTGGAGATGCTTACAACACTTTTCTTTCTCAGCTTTTCAACCCATTCTTCAAGTAATGATGTGTAAACAAACATGAGGGCCAAAGGGGAACTCTCTATGTAAATGAAATTTCAGAGGATATTTTTACAAAAACAAATCCATTCTCTGTAAGTGGTATCCTTGACGTCTACAACTTAGTAGTATGTTTTGCTTTGCTTACAGCAGAATCTGTGTGATTTGATGTTTAGAATATATATGTACATATAATTCGTTATGTAAGCCTGTGTGCTTAAAGATGTTGGTTAAAGATAACAAAAACTTACTTTTATTAGAAGTAGAATGAAGAGGAAAGAAACTGCATTCGTCTTAATCTTCTATTGTATATAGGTCTTTGACCTCAACAACTTGTTTTCGTACATCTAGAGATTGGATCTATATTTTTTAAAGTTAAATAATAATAATAAGTGATTGTGTAATCATCCTAAAACTCAAATTTGGTGTGTTACTCACTTAAAGTCCTCTGCAATGTTTCTTTCTCACTGCCAACAAAATAAAATCCAAACTCTTTGCAATGCCTCACAAGGTCAATTTACATGTAGATACAACCAATTTTTCCAGCCTTTTTGCTCATCAAACTGTCTCTGCCTTCCATGTCTCCCCTTGCCTACAAGACAGAATTCTTAAATTTCACCTGCTTCTCAATTTCTCCCACTTCTGGATAGTTTGCTGCTTCTGTTCAGGATATTACCCACAAACAAATCCATTCTGGCAGCAAAATAATAATGACCATCAACTTAGTTTTCAAGGGGAAACTCAAATGTCACTTCCTTTATGTTGCTCTTCTGATTCTCCCACAAATTGATTAACTCCTCTTTTATGCACAATGCAGACATTTATTAGAGTCCTTTCAAGTCTATTTTATTTGATAATTTTTGCTTTTTTGAAACAGGATCTCCTTGTATAGTCCAGGCTGGCTTTAACTCGGGCTTGTGAGTGCTAAGATTACTGTTGTGCACCCACCATGCCTAGTTGCATTGGACTCATTTATATATGTACTCCCTCCTCATTACTCTCTGAGATCAGAAAACTAGTCTCATTACTCCCCATGTTCTCGGCATCCAGCTTAGTGCCTGAAACCTAGAAAACGGTTAAAATATGTTTACTGATGCATGTGAAGTACAAAAGTAATACAAAGTATAATTCCATAGAGAAGGTCAAATGTGGGAAACATGGCTGGCTGAAGGAGTAGAAAAGATGACAAATTCAGGAGAAGGGAGAATTTCAGCTGGTAGGAACATGCTATACTCCACATTACAGAATAGTTTGAGAACAACCAGATGTTTCTCTTTTGTACAAGTCACTCTTTTCTGTGCAGGGCAGAAAACTTTGTTAAGAATAAGTGACTTACCTCAGGAACAAATGAGAGATCAAATAAGAATGTATTCAGCTATTGTACAGCTTTAAAGATGAGTCCAGCCTGGTGTGGTAGCGCATGCCTGTAATCCCAGCATTCAGGAGGCTGAAGCAGGAGAATTGCTGCAAGTTCAAGGCCAGCCTGGGCTACAAAGTGAGTTCAAGGCCAGCCTGAACAGCAGAGTGAGACCCTGTCTCAAAAAGACAAAAAAAGATGAGTCCAAAGAATATGACGAGTGCTCTTAGGGTAATAGGAAAATCCTGAAGATAGTAGAAGAGATAGGTGAAACAAGAGTAATGTTGGCTGTGTGACATATCAGTGTGGCTGCCATACATAGACAGTTTGGCAGGATGGAAATGCCAGAGTGAAAATTTTTCCTGTAGCTATCGCAGTCTTTATGCATTGAAAATATAATAGCAGATGTAGAGGACCTCCTATAATGAGGACACTGTGTTGGAGAATGAGGAGACAACAGGGAAAAAGGTAGGAAAGTGTCCCATACACAAGCAAGGACCTATGTCCTCTGCCTATGTAATTACAGCAGAGCAAAGATCAATTATTTGAAGACCTATCAACATGTGGGAGATTAATGATAGCAAGAAGATTAGGAGATTGAAATACTGTAGGCATAATATAGAGGACATAAAAGATAGACATCAATAACAGAAATTAGGATGTTATAAACAGGAAGAGATGCATTCATTTTGGATAGGTTGAATTGTTGCCGAGACACTCAATGTAAAGAACATAGCCCAGAGGAAACATGAGTCTAGAGCCTAGATAGAAGTGTAAGGTATGGAGCAGATGAGGATTTTAAGAGGGCGACGTACCTAGAGAGAAGGCAACATAGCACAGAACTTTTAAAAAGACTAGTGTTTCAGGTTGGAGAGTTCAGCATGCAGAATTTTTCTTAGGGATTAATACTATCCAACACAAATATAATGTGAGCCACAAATGTTAGCTGCATATGAAAATTTAAATTTTTTCATAGCCCCATTAGAAACAATAAATAAGATGAAATTACTTTTGACAACATGTTTTATTTAACCTAATATAGAAAAAATTCTACGTGTAATCAGTATAAAAATTATTGGTAACATTTTATGTTGTTTAATGCTACCAAGTCTTTAAAATCCAGTGCATATGTTACAATCCCAGCAGGTTTCTACTTGGAGTAGACACGTGTGGTTAGTGGACAGCGCAGGTTCACACCGTTATGTATTTTCTGTGCTGGGTGCTCCCTGGTAGGTGTTGACCTGGGATGCAAAGGGACTTATATTTTGTTCCCATTTCAACCTACCCATCCACAAGGTAGTGCACAGACCTCCTTCTTCCCATCTTCTAATTTCTCTTTTTCAATTCCTTGACTCATCAGCCAGGCCGTTCTCCTCTACCCACAAGTCCACATACATTATGTTCTGAAGGAGCCACTTCTCCTTTCATGCAAAAACTCTTATTTTTAAATTTTTATTTTTATTAGTACATGTTTGCAGTACATAATGATTACATTCACTGTGGGGAGTAGATACATGCATATAACACATCTTAATTCTTTTCCATTCTCTTCCCTTCCCCCTTTCTCTTCCCACACTCCATCTCTTGGTCACCTTCCCTTTTGCAAATGATCTATCTTCCTGTCTATTTTAAAGGATTTACCACCCACTGTCTTTCAGTGCTGCTTTCATCCATTTTTTACTTACATTGCACCCAATTACTAAACCATCTAGCATTAAGCCACATTTATATGCCATATGGAGTGAGGCATGAACTGAGGAAGAGAGGCTGTCAGGATAGCGGTGAAGGAAGGAGACAAGGCTACTTGCTCATAAAACTTTGTGCACAGCATCTTTTCCCACCACAGATACATGTAGTACCAGTTTATTTCACAGTATAGTGTCTGCCTGGTCTCATGGATCAGGCAGCAGTGCTTGGTGCACTGCAACCAACACCACCTATAAACACAGACCTTTTCTGTTCCCACTCAAAGCTGTCAGCTGTTCACTGTATGGGTCAAAGCGCCATTCCTGGATGCGCTAGATGCTGCATCCAGAGCCCAAAGGCATTGCATTTCTCTGTGCATGCTAAGAGCTGCAATACATAATAATAAATCTCTACTGTAAAAGAGATGTCCTCTAACCCCCCAACCACAGGATCCCTAAAGATTATTCTGGTGTGGCAGATCCCTGACTCTTCATAGAGTTTATCTTCTGTCCTCTGTAGTGCATGTGTCTTATCATGGCCACCAACATGCCGGCAACTGGTGAATATACTATTCATCTGGTATGATCAGCATAATATTATAGAGGAGTGGAATTTTGCCTGATATCCAGAGAGTTTAAACGTCTTTGTACTATATATTATGACAGAATACAAAGCTATATATATGTTGCTAATTCCACAGGCATCCAAATCATCTCTGATTCTCTTTTTCTAATTGGAATAGAAAGGAACACATTTGCCTAACCTAGTGGCCTTATCCACATACCTGGGTTTGGTCATCCTGCTATAGCAAAGGTACTACATCTAGCGTAGCAACTACAATTAAGGCTACCACTTGACTGAATTTGTAGTAAGCTCCAATTCTCCAGGGTCCACCTGTGTTCTGCAAGGGCAAGTCACTATGTTAAGGTAACTTAATGTGGATATGGTGGGGACCACCACCTCAGCATCTTTTAGATCTTCAAGAGTAACACTGTTTTCCACTACCACCCTGTGATAAAAACTCAGCTTTTATTTGCTGTCTTGATTGGGGTCAGGGGCAGCTGTAGCTTCAGAGACTTCTATCTGGCTTTCCCCACTTTAGTAATCTCTATTCCGTAAGCAAAATGTCCGCTACTGCAACTGTATGCATACCAAATATGCCTGCCTCGAGTATGTACCAGTGACCACTGTGTAGGGAAAATGATTGCTATGTAGGTCTCAAGACCCAGTGCACTGACAGTAAGCCAGCTAGATCCTCACTAGGACTCTTTATCACCGCATTCTCCCCATGTTAATGGAGGAGAGGTAGTATGTTGGTCAGCTTCATCACTGTGACAAACTATTGGGAAAGTCAATTTCAAAGAGGAAAGATTTATTTTGGCTTATAGTTTCAGAGATTTCAATCCATGTTTGGCCAGCTGGTTCCACTGCTGTGGGCCTAAAGTGAGGCAGAACATCATGGCGGAAGGGTATGGTGGAAAAAAACCACATGGCAGCTGGGAAGCAGAGATATGAGTAAAATTCCAGACAGAAGTGGGCCAGGAACCAGATATACTTCCCAGTTCATGCACCCATCAACCACCCATTTCAACTAGACCCTACCTTCTGTTTCCATCACCTCCTGCTAATGTTATCAAATTAAGATTTTGTCAGTGGCCAGTGGATTAACGTTAGTGTTCTCAAGATCTAATCACCTCCCAAAAGCCCATCAGCTTGCCTTTGGGGGACATTTTAGATCCAAACCATAACAAGGGTCATGGTAAGGGGGCTTCAGTTCTCCCAGTATCAATATCAATTCAGACTCAGTGTCAGACATTCATTTAAATATTTGAGTCTTTTCCTTTCCTTTGTACATTGTTAACCAAATGAATTGTTGTAGATCCCTTTTAGGAAGGACTGGGGGAATATCATCTTGTATACTTGCATGGTGTAGGTGGGCCCTTCCCCCTAGAGAACTGGCCTCCTTTTTTGGTCAGTGGGTCTTAGATCTAAAAACTAATTTATGTCTGGAAAGTGGGCAAAAGTTGACAACATCTTACTGGGGTGATTACATTCAGGTTTCTGGTTATTTATCCTTATTTCTTGTCTTAGTATAAACTGAAAAATATCCTTCTTTCTTGCCTGTCTATTTTGTCCATAAAGGTAGCAGGTTCTATTAAATGTCTTCAAAACTCTCTGTGGGTCATGACCCCTTGGATGTCTCTTTCACTGCTGATCATTATGGTAATTGTATCCGCCTAGCTTTTAGCAGTGAAGTGCCACCACCTGCTGTCTATTGGTTCAGGCTTTTTTCATCTCCACTGGACTATCAGCTTCCAGATACAATCAGCAATGGGCTCCACATTATTAGCAGTGGCAAGTGATACAGCTTCAGAATCATCTTACCTACTGTTTTTTTGAACCATTCCTGGTACCGTATCAGATTTTGGATTTTCTAGACACTGAAAAGAGGTATGGCTTCTAGACTATTTATGAGGTTTCAACACTTGTAGAAGTATGAAGCAGGAAGCAATTGGACAGGACAAAAGTTGAACTGATGCAGGACCAACTGAGCCCAGCCAAACCCTCAAGGAGCACGAGTCATACAACACATCGGAGTCATCTACTAATGAGTTAAAGTTGTGAGGTATTTTTACTCCTATCACGATCAGTTTCTGGATGTGGGGAGCCAAGGAAAGTTGTTTTTGAGCTAGACATTGCTTTCCAGCTGAGGCCATCCCCGAAGGAGATGAAGAGTCGGTCCTGACAGGAATCTGAATGGTACAAGTCCATGTTCATCACAGCCAGAATGATATTCCAAAGAAGAAAATAAAAACATCATTCTTTTAATCCAGGTGAATTCAGTGTAAGAATTAAGAGACAAATAGAATATCTCAAACTTATATTTTAAAGAAAGAACATGCGTGTGGTGTGTGTAGTGGCATTCACCTGTAATCTCAGCTGTCCAGAAAACTGAGGTGGAAAGGTCATTGGGAGTTCAAGGGTAGCCTGGGCAACATAACAAGACCCTGTCTCAACAATGATAATAGTAATAGTAATAATAATAATAATTACAACATATATAATTATCAGTGCAAGATTTGTTCTTCATGATCTCAGACCCAACATAAAGTGCTGAGTTTACTTCTGGTTCCTTCAGTTTAAGAAGAATAACTACTTACTAGAATGTGTTGAAGGAGAGAGATGGGTAGGAAAGAGGCTAAAAACAACAAAACAGGGCTAGTTAAAAGAGCTGGCGTTTATATTGAATAGTTTAGATACTTAAAGAGACCGAAATTATTCTACATGTAATCAAGAGATGAAAGTCTAGGATGGCAGAAGTTACCATGATATAGGAGGACAATTTTAATAAATAAAACCAAATGAAAATGCAGTGCAGGTGTAGGTCAGATGAAGAGAGGAAAGATGCATTACTGATCAAAGAAGCTATCATAGGCCACTGTGGAAATTTTTGATTGACTAGATAAAGGCCACAAGAGAATGAAAAGAAGGGAGAATGAACACGAACTCAATGCCAGGTCATCAAATTTGTTCTAAGGCGTATTACGGACTCTCGCTATTACATGGTTAAGTGGTTGCTGGCTCGGAATTTAAAGGAATAAGTCTGTCAGCAAGAGCGAGTATGCATTAGAGGAAGGGCTCAAGACAGGAAACCGATCGGAGCACCCATAATCAGTGGAATCGTGTCTGTCCGACTCATCTTTTTGTGTGCAGTTTCTGGTGTGATGTGTAGTATGTGGAAGACCCTCAGTAATATCAAGTGAAAGAGTGCTCTGGCGCTGTACCAACGGCTGTCTGGGAATACAGGGGGACAACATGTCCAAAAGACAAGTAACAGACTGAATGGGAGGAAGGAATCAAGGTCCATAGATCAATTTTTTCATTTACTTCCAGTAGTATACTTGCCACAGACTGGAAATCTTGAAGGGGGCTTGCTTGATAGTTAGGGGAAGGAAAGGAAAGAAAGACTGAATTTTAAAGGCCTACTAATCATCTATGATGAGGAGCTAACTGTTGTTGAAATTTCTCATAAAAAGGCCAGGAATATAGCTCAGTATTAGAATATTTGCCTAGCATGGACAAGGCACTGGGTTTGATACCCAATGATAGAGAGTGACAGAGAGCGAGAGAGAGAGAGACAGAGACAGAGAGACAGAGAGAGATATTTCTCAATGAAGTCTCTGCTAATGTGCTTTCTTATGTTTTCTCTGCACACATTCCTCCTGATTACCACCACCCTGTGAGTATGGAACAGCCTCTGTTTCTTTGTCAGGTTCTCTTTGGTAAAGCAAAGAAAGCGGCAAGCCAATTACTGAGATCATTCAGATGAAAATTTTACTTTTGCCTGAATTAGCCAGAGAATTGAAGCATAAATGGACCTTTTCACTTGACTGATTGAGATAATTGCCTCACTTTTCTAGGGGAGACCTATCACTGAGAGGCTGTGTTTGGTCACCAAAACATGTTTGTAATATGCATTATTGACTTTTCTTGAAACAATTATGCTTGGCTAGGTGCCACCCTCAGTCACCCACATCTTTTTAGGTATCTGAGACAATGCAAAGAAATACCATCTCTGAGTAATTCAGTGGCTTGAATTCTTTCATTTTTGGCCATCACTAAAACATGTCAGCTTGGGTCTGCATAAGAGGCAAAATGGCATCTGGGGGAGTCCGAGGAGGGAGCAGAGCAAGAGGTTGGTTCCGTGGATAAGATGTGAGTAGTGAAAATTAGCTCCAGGTGCTGGGGAACAAATGGCTTTTCCTGAAAGAATTGAGTAGGTGGACTTGAAAGAAACATGCAATTTACATTTATTATTGGAAGGGTAAGCCGAGTTAATAAAGAGGCCTGAGTAGGAGCAGACAATTAAAGCAGCAGCAGGACTCAGATCAGAGTCTTTGGCCCACATCCTATGCAATAGAAGCTTTTTCTAACAGCATGAGACTTGGGTAAAGAAGGAATCTAAAGAAACAGCCCAGCAACTGCGCTTGGCTGTAGCTTTTGCTATCTAGTGGCCCTGCTATTAGATCCTGGGGCATATAGACAAGCTGTGGTCAGTAATGGCCTCATAAACTCAGAGAGATGGACATTAGAAAACCCAGTCTGTGAGGAAAGTGGCCGTGTAAATGTGACTGTAATTACTTTGTGATGGCTCCCCTTACTGGCCAACATGCGGAACATCCTCGTTCTACAGCCTGATGAAATGTAGGAAAAGTCACTGAGGCAACTTGCATGATTTCTAAATTTCCCTCACTTAAAAACAACAAATATGTTCCTAAAACATGCTTTATTTTCTGAGCATCAGAGTAAAGGGGAAATGTCTGCCAGCTATTGCATTTATAAAAGCCACCAGCATTTTTCTTTGATATGTATATTTAGGTGGGTAGATATTTAATGTCGTGTTAGGTTTTATGATTATAAACTACAGGGACTGCTTTGTTTTAATTTCTTAACTTTTGTATTACATAAAATTTCAAAAGCTAACTGAGGTGACAGATGAGATACACATACCAGGATTGATATATCTCATGCTACATATTTTAGAAGACTATATAGTTCTGGATAAGGATGTTGTCATTTTTTAAAGCAACCTTTAATTTATTTTTTGCTTTATTGTTTTAAATATTGCTATAATTGTGATAAATATTAATTCTTTAAAAGTATATTTGACATTTTGCAATATTCACAAGTCATTCAGAATCAACCATGTTAAAATATGGATAACTGGTAAAGTTAAACCATTGTATCTAAAATAATAAAAATACATCTTATATACTCCAAATTATTTCCGAGTGTTTTACAAAAATTATCTTTACAATGCCAAATTACTAAGGGTTTATCACTCACTTTGCAGGCTGTGTGTGTTGCCATTTATTTAAATATAAGAACTGGAATATTTCCCTTTAAAAAAAAACATAATGTCTATATATAGGCATTATCACATCTTTTAAAATGTATTTTGTCATCAAGAAGTCTGTGGAAGCTGTCGTAGTGGTACACACCTGTATTCCCAGCTACTCAGGAGGCTGAGTCAGGAGTATCACTAATTCAAGGCCAGACTAAGTGACTTATTGAGACCCTTTCTCAAAATACAAAATAAAAATGGCACAAATATAGATCAGTGGTAGAGCATCCCTGGGTTCCTTGGATGCCCAGTACCATTACCCATCCTTCAAAAAGTCTGTGGAGAACAACGGACTTGCCATTACCAGAATGTTTTGCTTTAACATAACCAAGAATAATAAATCTTGCTTGCTTGCAAGACAATACAGGCATAGAGGAAAAGTTGAACTATGGAACTGATTTTTAGTTAGGCTGATTCTGCAATAGATAATTACTTGTGAAAAATTTACATTGAAATAGTTCATTGCCTTCAGATTTTTCATTGTTTCTATTTTCTTTTCATTTTCTTATATACATTGTATTATTCAAGACAGTCTAAACTATGGTATAGAAACAACTTTAAAAACCCCAATGGCTTAAAACACAATCTTACTTCAGGCTCACCTTTAGTGGGTGAGGCCCGCTGATCCAGCCACTCTCACTTGGGTGCTGAGATAGATGGAGGCTCCACCACCTGGGACACTGAGCAGAAGAAATGATCATATGCCACTTCTTTAAGGTTTCTAGGGCTAGGGATATAGCTTGGTGGAACAGTGCCTGCCTGGCAAGCATGAGGTCCTGAGTTCGATTCCCAGTACCAAAACATAAATAAATAAATAAATAAATAAATAAATAAATAAATAAATAAATAAAATAAAAGGTTTCTACCTGGAAGTAGCACACACCATCTCCATTCACATTGCATTGGCCAAAATAAGTCACATGGACAGAAGCAGAGCTGGATTTTCCTTCTTATTGTTTCAGTTGATTTCCTACAAGTATGGATTAATCTTTTCTCAGAAAGAAAAAAATGGTGGGTGATGCGGTCCCACCACGTGCTGGCAGGGAGAGGAGAAACAACGAAGAACAGCACCAATAGCTCCCACATGCATGCTGGGAACTTTACCTGAATGTGGAGACAGGGACAGTCAAATACAGTGACAAGGTACAGTAAAATTCATATTGTGATTTTTTTTTTAACAACACAAAGAGTTCTAACAATTTATTTGCTGGTTAGGTTTAATGTCTGAACTTCTTTTCAAGTCTTCCTTTATACTGAAATAAATTGGGCTGAAATTGAGTTCTCCGGGGAATCTCCCAGTGATTGACTGATAAGACTTCTAGAGCCACACAGAGTGGATGTGAGGCTGGGGCTACTGCAGGAGAGCAGCTGTTTGTGAGCGTTGTCATGGTGACAGCTGCCAGCGGGAACCTGTGGAGATCCCAGTAGGAATACTGGCTGGCAGACCGCGCTCCATCCCTAGCCTTTCAGAAATAAGCAGCATCAACTCTTCAACCAGGGCTTCTGCTCACTAACCTAAGGGACGGTTTATTCTTGCTGGAACTGTCAATTGCCAGATGTCAGCTCAGACGGAGCAACTCTATTCTTTTCTTTTTTTCCTGTATTCTTTCTCTCAGATTATGTTCATACCATACTCCATTTTTTCCCAATTTTATATACAACTAAAAGCTATAAACAGAGCAACCTTGATTCATACCTTTAGATATAAAGAAAATTCAAACAATAAATAAATCCTCTAGCATAGTGTTGCCCAGTAAAACTTCCTGTGATGATGGAATTAAATGTTGATGTCTGTGCTGCTCAACACAGCAGTCCGTGGCTACTCATCACTCAAAATATGTCCAGGGCAAATTAATAAGTAAGTATTCAAATTAATTTTAGTTTATGTTTAAATAGATCCATGTGCCTAGGACTATTGCTTTGAACAGCAGATTTAGAACTATATTCAAGCAGAGAGAATTGTACCAGCTATAACTGGCTTGGAAGAAACCATACTTAATAGCATCCTTTCATTTGAAGTAGTACATTTATTATATGCTTGATGCGTATGATTATTATTATTGCATTCTCAGAAATCTTTAGTGACATAATTTTTCTTATAAGATTTCCTATCAATCTTGGTTAAGTTTCTTACAATATATATTTTGTACTCCATTCTTGGAAGTTTAGCATGGGACCTATTCAAAATATAAAATTTACAGACTCCAGTAAATCTATTACAGGTTTTGGGGGTAGGCCAGATAATGATCTCCTAAAGATGTCCACATTATGATCCTCAGAATCTGTGAATATGTTACCTTGAATATGTTGTGACAAAAAGGACTTGGCTAATGAGATTAAGTGAAGGATCTGGAGAGAAAGTTTAACCTTGGTTATCCAGGTGGGTCCAGTGTAATCATGAGGTCATTGTTAAGAGAAAGATAAGAAGGTCAAAGTCAGAAAAAGATATGATGATGAAACCAGAAATTGGAGTGATGCCTTTTGAAGATGGGGGAAAGGACCATGAGTCAAGGCATGCCGATGCTTCCTAGAAGGTAGAAGAGCCAAGCAAATAGATCCTCAGACTGTCTCCAAAAGCCCTCAGAAGGAAAGCTTCTCTGCCAATGGCTTCACTTTGGATGTGTGACCTCAGAGCAGTAAACTCACACATTTGTGTTGTTTTAAGTCAATGAGTTAGTGGCAATGTGTTAGCGCAGTAATGGGAAATGAATGTAGTGATCAGGCTAATATGAATAATGTTGCTGTGAGCACTTGTGCAACAATTTTTATTGTGTATTTATAAGTGTTTTCAGTTTCCTTTTAAATTAGGTATATTAATTATACAGAATAATGGGTTCCATTGTAGCATGTTGATAAATTCATGTATCATGCTGATAAACTCATGTATCATATTCATGTATCATATTTTGATCATACAATTCGTGTATCACATCATTTTAATCCTTACCTTTTCCCCTTCCTTCCCCCTCATCCTCTTCCTCTCCTTGAAGAGTCCCCCTTCTACTTTCATGTTGTATTTTTCCCCTAGATTTCACATATGAGCAAAAACATGTGGCACTTGTCTTTCTGAGTCTGGCTTAACATAATTGTCTCCAGCTCCACCTAGCTTTCTCCAAATGATAGGACTTCATTCTTTATGACTAAATAATACTCTAGAGTGCGTATGTACCACATTTTCTTTATTCACTCATCCATTAATGGGCATTTAGGCTGATTCTGTAACTTGGCTATTGTGAATTGACCAAATATTTCTGTGGTACGCCAACTTTAATTCCTTTGTATATATATTGAGGAGTGGCATACCTGGGTATTATAGTAGTTTTATTTTCGGTTTTTTAAAAGGCCTCCATTCAGATTATTACAGTGGCTATACTAACAATATATAGGAATTCTTTTTCCCTCCATCCACACTAGCATTTAGTTTTTGTATTCTTGAGGATTGTCATTCTAAATGACGTGATATGGAACGTCAGTGTAGCTTTGATTTGTGTTTCCTTGATGACTAATGGTGTTGGACATTTTTCATATACTTACTATTTGTACTTCCTTTGAGAAATGTCTGTTCAGTTTATTTGTCCCGTTGATTGACTTATTTGTTGTTTTGGTGTTAAATTTCTTCCATTTTTTATATATTCTGGGTGCTAATCCTCTGTCAAAAGAGTAGCTGGAAAGGATTTTCTCTCATCTTATGGGCCGTCTGTTCACTCCTTGGATTATTTCCTCTGCTGTGCAGAAGTTTTGTTTGTCATAATCCGCTTGTTGATTCTTGCTATTATTCCTGATGTGTTACAGTCCTATTCAGGAAGTCCTTCCTTGTGCCGATATATATATATATATATATATATATATTTTTTTTTTTTTTTTTTTTTTTTTTGGTGGGTACCGGGGGGTTGACCTCAGGACTTCGTGAGCCAGCAGGCGCCTGTGCCGCTGAGCGATATCACCAGCCCTTTTTTCGTATGTGGGTTCCAGGAGTCGAACTCGGGCCCTCGTGCTTGCCAGGCAGGCGCGTACACCGCTGAGCCATCTCACTGGCCCCCTTGTGCCTATATTTTGAAATATTTCCTCAATGTTTTCTTCTAACAGTTTCAAAGTTTCAGGACTTATATTTGGGCCTTTGCTCCATTTTGAGTTGATTTTTTGGGCAGGGTGAGATATCAGGATCTAGTATCAATCTTTTACATATGGAAATCTAGCTTTCCCAACAACGTTTGTCAAAGAGGATGTCTTCTCTTCAGTGTATGTTTTTGATACCTTTGTCAAGAATCAGATGATCATAGCTGCAAGCATTTGTTTCTGTGCCCTCTATTCCATTGCATTGTTCTGTGTACACATCATTATGCCAGTGCCATGCTACTTTTGTTACTACGGCTTCAGAGTATATTTTTAAACTGCATATTGTGATACCTCCTGCATTGCTCTTTTTGCTCAGGATTGTTTAGACTATTATGAGTCTTTAGTGCTTCCATATGAATCTTAGAATTGCTTTTTTTTTTTTTTTTTTAATGTGGGTACTGGGAGTCGACCTCACAACCTCACGCTTGCCAGCAAGTGCTTGTGCCGCTGAGTGATATCACCGCCCCTTGTTTTCCTTTATGTGGGTTCTGGGAGTCGAACTCAGGACCTCACGCTTGCTAGGCAGGCCCTTATGCTGCTGAGCCATCTCACTGGCCCAGAATTGCTTTTTATAATTCTGTGAAGAATGTCATTGGTATTTTGATAGGGTTTATAATGCATCTGTGCGTTGCTTACAGTTGTATGGCTATTCTAACAGTACTAAATTTGCTGATCCATGAACATAAGAGGTCTTTCCTATGTTCTTTTAGAGTCTTCTATTTATTTCTTCAGTGTTCTATAATTGTCCTTGTAGAGATATTTTACTTACACACTTAGGTTTAATTCTAGGCATATCTTTTAACCTATTGTGAATGGAATTGTTTTCCTTATTTCTTTCTTAGTGGGTTCATTATTGGTGAATAGAAATCCTACTGGAGTTGTAGATCAGAGGTACAGCACTTATTTAAGCAGAAGAAGGAGGAAGAGGAGAAGGAGAAAGAAGGAAGAGGGAGAAAGGAGGAGGAGACCAAGAAGAAGAGACTTCTGGTTTTTGTAGTTGATTTTATGGTCTGCTGGTGGATTTTTGTTAAGTATAGGACTGAAAGGGAAAAACTGTACAAGAGAAATTGTTCTTTTTAAAAATTTGTTCTTTTGAAACAACCTAGCTCTGTAACTGCTTCATGGCTGTAATTACTTTCTTAACCCCTGTAACCACGAGAGCATAACCGACCATGCAGGATGCCTGATTGTACCAAGTTTCATGACCATTAATTGAGCCTTCTAACCAATGATCTCACCCTGCTAGCTAATCAGAAGAACTGCCAAGCTGTTCTGTCTCACCTTTGTACCTCCTGCTTGTGCATCATACAAAAGCCCTAGACCACCAGAGATCAGAGCCTGATATTCTGGGAGTGATTCCAATCAGTGCCCATCAATGTAAAATAAATCTGCCTCCAAATCCTGGGTGTCGTTTCAGTGTTTCTGTTGGCTGTAGCAGGACTATATCAAATGCAATTACAGGTGATTTGACTTCCTGTTTTCTTATATGTATCACTTTTATGGCTTTTTCTTTCTGATTGCTCTGACTAAAATTTCAAGTATTATATTGAAGAGGAGTGATGAGAGGGGTTATCTTTCTGTTGTTAACAATTTTAGAGTGATGTTTTCCCCGTTCAGTATGATGTTGGCTATGGGCTAATTGTATATAGCCTCTAGTATGTTGAAGAAAAATCATTCCATACCTAATTTTTTCAGAACTTCTACTATGAAGGAATGTTGAAATTTTGTCAGAAGGTTTTTCTGGATCTGTTGAAATGAACATGTGCTTTTATCCTTGATTCTATTTATGTGGTATATTATATTTACTGATTTGTGTATATTGAGCCATCTTTGCTTCCCTGGAATAAAACCAACCTCATTCAGTTTGCAAGTATCTTATTGAAGATTTTTGCATCTATGTTTGTCAGGGGCATTGGTGAATAATTTTTTTTGTGTGTGTGTGTTGTTGCTGTTGTCCTCTGCTTTTGGTATCGTGGCTGTGTTGTCTGAGTTTGAAGGCATTCCTTCCCTTTATGCTTTATGCACTAATTTGAGGAGCATTGGTGTTATTATTTATTTATTTATTTCATACTTCTTTGACAATTTGATAAAAATTCAGCAGTGAATCTGCTTAATCCTGGGCTTTTCTTTATTGACAGATGATATTATTCCTTCAATCTCATTGTTTGTTACCAATATATTTAGTTTCTTATCATTTTAGTTCAAATTTGGGAGATCATATGTGCCTAGAAAGTTATCCATTTCCTCTACTTTTCTCAATTTATTGAAATATGCTTTCAAAATAATCTCTAATGACCCTCTGGATTTCAGTAGTTTCTGTTGTAATGTTCCCCCTTTCCAATTCTAATTTTATTAATTTGGGTCTTTCTCTCTCTTTCACTTGGTTAATTTGGCTAAGTGTTTATCAGTGTTGTTTATCCTTTCAAAGAGGCAATTCTTTGTTTCATTGGTCCTTTGCATTGTTCTTTTAGTCTCCATTTCACTAATTTCAACACTGATGTTTGTTATTTATTTCCTTCTACTGGTTTTGAACTTGGCCTATTTTTCTTTTTCTAACATCTTGAGATGCATACATGATGTATTTATTTGAGATCTTTCTGAATATTTGATGTAAATAATCATGGCTATAAATTTCCCTCTTAGAACTGTTCTCAGTGAATCCCATAGATCCTCATATGTTTTGCTTGCACTACCATTGATTCTAGGAATTTTTAAATTTCCCCCTAATATCTTCAAAGACCCACTTGTTATTCAAAAGTGTATTATTATTCAATTTCCATATATATTTTTATAGTTTCTTTTGTTGTTTTTTTCCATAATAACTTACTCCATAATAACTGATAAAATATGAAAAAATATTTAAATTTTTTGTATTTATTAAGAGTTGCTTTATGGCCTAAATATTATCTATTTTGGAGAAAATTCCATGAGCTTCTGAAAAAAAAGTATATTCTGCTGTTGTTGAATAGAATATTGTGCATGTGTCTTTTAAGTCCATTTGATCTATTGTATAGCTTAGCCCTGATGTTTCTTTGTTGATTTTTTTTTTTGTCTAGATGACCTATTTATGAGAATAAGACATTGAAGTCAACCACTGTTATCGTCTTAGGGCTTATCTATCCTTCTATCTCAAGTACTGTTTGTGTTATGAAATTAGGTGCACCGATATTTGGTTTATTTATATTTACATTTGTTATATCTTCTTGATGAATTGTTCCTTTTACCAATATCTAGTGACCAGTTTTCTGTTTTCTGATGAATTTTATCTTGAAGTCTACTTAGTCAGATATGAGTATAGTTACTCCTGCTTGCTTTGGATATTTATTTACATATAACTTCATTTTCCATTTTGTCACATTCATTCTGTGGATGTCTTTGCCAGTGAGATATGTTTTTTGCAGGCAACAATCAGTTGGGTCTTATCATTTAATCCAACCACCCATCTGTGTCTTTTTTTTTTGTACTGAGAATCGAACTCATGACCTTGCACTTGCCAGGCAGGCGCTGTGCTGCTGAGCTATATTCCCAGCCCCAGTCTGTGTCTTTTAATTGAAGAATTCGTATAACTTATGTTAAGGTTATTATCCTATTTTGTTGTTCTTCTAATGTTTTATTGCTTCCTGCTTCTCATTTCCTTACTCCCTCTTTCTCTTCTATGTATAGGATTCCTTTAAGTATCTTCTGCAATGCAGATATTCATGGTTTAGTGGTCATGAATTCCTTTAGTTTATGCTTTTATTGGAAGGACTTTATTTCTTCTTCAATTCTGAAGTGTAACTTTGCTACATATATTAGCATAGATTGGCAGCTATTTTCTTTTATGACTTGAAATATATTGTTCCATGTGCTACTGGCCTTAAGAGTTTCTGCTCAGAAATGTGCTGTTTTCTGATGGGTTTGTCTTATGTAATTTCTCTTTTTTACTATTCTTTGTTTTGTGTTTTTGGCAGCTTAATTCTAATTGTTATGGAGAGGTTCTTTTCTGCTCATATCTATTTGGGAGTCTACATGCCTTCAGTACCTGAGTGTCCATATTATTTCCAAAATTTGGGAATTTTTTCCCCTATAATTTAACTGAATGTTTTATATGCCTTTATTGTGTGTTAAATAAAGGGGAAAGAGAAAAAATAAAAACAAAAACAAAAGAAAAACCTTTCTACATATTTCTAAAGAATGTGTTCTTTCAGAACCTGAAGTCTTTAATCTTACAAGTAACATTTCTCTTTGCCCTCTTTATAGTCTGTGGGTTTGTGTGGAGATTTCTTAGCTCAGTGGGCCTCCTGTTTGTAAATGACTGTTTGTAGTAACTGTTCAAGCTGTCACACCAGTCCAGGAAAGGTGTGGAGCATTGGAAACTGAGGCATGGAGTCCTGCTGGTTGGTGGCCAACACTGGGTACCTGATGTGTATTCCAGTATCCATGGGACCAGCTCCAGACACCAGGTGAAGGTTCTTGTCACCTTGGGGACCCCAGAGAAGAATCAGGTGCTCCTGACACTGACATGGGTAGATTCCAATAGGCCCAGTGAGGGTGCAGGGCACTGGGTGGTGCCTCACAATCATCCTGACTATGGGGCAGAACAGGCAGACCCTTGACCCTTGCTGCTAACCAGGCAGAGGACTGGCCTATTGTGCCAGGCAGGGACTGTGCCTGGGACTCTTGCAAAATGTAAGGTGGAGACTCCACTGTACCCAGAGTGGGGGCAGTGTGTCTGGTCTTGAACAGGTGCTGCCATAGTCCAAGTGTTCCAGGCAGAGACCCATGTGGGATTGGAGCTCCTCATGGAAACCCAAGCTTCCCAGGACTGGTGCTGCATGTCGGAAAGAGTCTCTGGCAGGTCTAGGATTGAAGCAGGGCAGTGACAGCTGGGTAGACTCAAGCAAGCCCAGGGTGCCACGTAGGGATTCAGTCTGGACCAGTGTTAGCTCTGTGTGCTGGATGAATGTCCCAGTTGGTGTGGGATAAACTGCAGGCTCCTGGCACTGACTTGGGCATGGCCAGGTTCTAACACTGAAGACTCTCAACAGAAACAGCAATCACTTGTTTATCCTCTTGGAGTCTGAGAGCAGGCAGGTAGGGAGAGAGCCTCTCCTGCCTCTGATGACTCACCCCTGAAATGTTGCCTGGCTGCAGCCTCCTCAGTGTTTGGAGGGGAGCCAATGGGGCAAAGGGGCTCTTATGCCCCCAAGTCTGTCCTGTGAGTCTAGATGCTGCCACGCTTCTTGGAGCCTGCTCGCTATTTGGGAAGTTCTCAAATAGTTCCTGGGTGTGCAAGGGTGGAGGCCCAGGAGGTCAGCCCTGTAGGGCATTTCCCCTCTTTTTAACTCCTGTATGTTTTGGTCAATCTACAAGTCTCTTCTTTCAAATTGATGTTTTGTAAAATGGTGTATATCCCTTTCCTTCTTCCACTTACCTGTGCTCTCAGTTGATCTCTGAGTCTCTCAGATGTGACTCCTCCTCTATTCAGCCATGTTGGATCTCTCAGCTCTTCAACTTTTATGTGAGGATCTTTCTAACGAGCAGCCTTCCCTTGATGATGTGGCCTGGGATATCAATTTACTGTGTAACATTGAGTTTACTTCAAAATGTTCTTTGCCGACTGTACTTCCCCTGTGGCTTCTTAGGCTGAGTTAGGTGAATTTTGACTCTGCATACTGAGTCAGAATGTGAGTGACCCAGTTTCTCCGTAGGACTTGTGTGAGTGGTTTCCTCTACCACTTCAAGTAGGTGTGACATAAACAGTGGATGAGGTATCCTCTCTCTATGGTTACTCTTCTAGACTTGTTAGCTGTGTGTGGTCTGAAAGGGTTTGGCGGTGACGTGGGTGACAGCCTCATGGGTGGGTGGGTGAGATGGCCACAAGAGTTGTGCTACATCTCTTTGTTGTTATGAGCGGGGTAAATGTCTAGTAGTGGCTCTTTAGTCCACCTCATCATCTGGGCCTACTTGGGGATAGGTTGTCACCTGGGGGCTTTTGTCTCCTCTATTTTTTAAGTTGATATATTTACCAAAGTTTAAACATGCCTAGATTTGGTGAGGTATGTTTTCTCTCAGCTGGATGGGGATATAGCTGTGTAGCTCAGTGGCAAAGCACCCACCCAGTGTGTTCCAAGATTTGGGTTCAGTCTCTAGTACTACTGTGAGAAGAGCAATTAACCCCTAGTAACAATAGCAACAACTTAAAACAAATCAGACAATACAATAAAAACTATAAACCCAGTTATAACTCCACTAACTGTAACACAGAGAAAGCCAGTAATACTGTAGAACAGAATAAAAAGTTAAAGATTAGTCTCAGTAAAGTTAATAATAAAATAAAAATTTAAAAAGGGGCAAGGAGGAAGAAAGATAAAAAGAAATGAAAAGGGAAACAATGAAAGGGACTAAAAATGAGAAAGAAGAGAGAGAAAGGTTCAACTAGAGAATTTAAAATACATAAAATTAGATAAAACTATAAAAAGAAAAACAGCTGAAGAAAAGCAATGAGCAAAAAAATATATCATAGATTCTGCTTTACTAGATTTTTGAACTGGAGAACTACTTTTGAGACTCTGGTTTGGAAATCTACCAAGTGTGGGAGAGAATCATAGAAGACAGCTACGGTCCAGTTTCTTATCAACTACAGCCAAACAGGCAGTCAGGGTAGTATGAAGGCTGAGTTTTGCCCCCCTCCTTTCCCACCAGCATGGTCTAAGGGAAAGTTGTCCCCAGCAGGGCTATATCCCTTTCTAGGCCTCTGAGGGACAAGAACCACGTTAACAGTAGGAAGTACCCACCGGCCCTCTTGCTCACCAAGCCTGTAGACGGATTAGTTCCTGGACCCTCCAACAGAGTATTCGAACATAGTAAATGTCCAAGGCAAGGCAACATATCCTCTGAATGCCTCTGCCTGTGAAGAAAGGGACCTAATCAAAAAGATCTGCACTGGGGTGGGAAGTTACAGGAACCTAGCCACAGCATTCCAAGAGCCAGCCACCATGTTAGTCCATGCACAGTTGGTCTCACTTCCCATCACAGAAGCCAAGCCATGAATTTTCAATGGAAGTGCCTGCTTCTGTCCATGACTCACAGACCATGCTTTCCATGTGTATACCTCTTAATGTATTGGTAACACAGTCAATTCCCTGGGCTCAAAGGCTATTGGGACTTAGATAAAAATTCAGGAGCTTCTATCCCAAACCATAAATTTGGACATGGTTCCCTTCTTAAGATGGCTCCTCACTCTACCCAAAATGTATAAACTGAGAATTAGTGAAAAATCTGTCACAGTGCTGGCTTGCTACACCTTCCTGTTTACTCAGACTATCTGCCCAGTGCTGGACTCTCCACTCTGGAAGATTACCAGGACTCTCTCTTTCAGTCAGAGTCCTACCACAGGGTACTTTTCCTCCCTTACTGTGCTACAAAGTGCTTCATGATAAGTTGCTCTATTTCTCTTATTATTTTAAAACCATCATCTCTGGGTTTTACCTGGTCTCTGATGCTACTTGTGCACTCCAGTACTTTCATATGAATCCCCTACCACATGTAGCTACACATCTACTAATTTAGTTCAATCTCATGGAGCAGCAGGAGGGTGTTATGTACCCTTATCTTCCATCTTCCTCCTGTTTTCAAGTCTGTTGTGTATATCCCAAGGAATGGAATTGTTGGGGCATATGATAACCTATGTATAACTTTTTCAGATACTACCAAACTGCTTTCCACTCCTTCAGTGACTGCATCATTTGACATTCCTACAAATGATATATGAGGATTCCAATTTTGCCATATCCTTCTCAAAAATTATTTTTCTTTTTTTCAATTATACCCATCCTAGCAAATACAGTGTTACGTTTTTATAGTTTAAATTCACATTTCCCCAATGGATAATGACAACGGCCATCTTTTAATGTGCATGATTGGCCATTTGTATATGTGTTTTGGTCCCTGACCCCTTTCTTCTCTGACATTATTCCCTTCCTCTGCTTCCTGGCTGCCATGAATGGAGCAGCTTTGCTCTGCCATACTTTTCAACATAATGTTCTGCCTAGGAGCCTGCTTACCATGGACTAACTCCTTGAAACCATGAGCCAAACTATAATTATCCTCCTTTAGGTTGTAGGTGTCAGCTATTGTGGCCCAGTGATGGGAAAACTGGCTAAGGCAGGAGTAAGCTCCTAAGCACTAACCAGGATATTGTCCCCTCTTCATAGATTTATTTATGTATTTCAGGTCATCAGCCCCACCACAGAATTTCTTCCCTCACAGTACTCAAATTTAGAATATCAACAGGAAATGTGTGGAGAAATCACTTCCTTAGCTCTGAAAAGTTTTAGGGAGGATTCTCAAATAGTTGTTTCTTTCAGTCAGATTTCTGAAAGTCCTTGCTCCAGCATCAAACCTTATAATTCTCATTTTTTATTGTTGATTATCTTTTCCCCTGATGAGTCCAAGATATTGCCTGTTATCATTATATGACAAATGCTAACACATGCCTGCAACATAGTACATAGGAGCTGAGATTATGTTTCCAAAGGTCTTGGTTCTCAAGAAGTAGGATGTTTCGAAGGGGGATGTGTGACAGAGGTTAGAACATTTCAGAGATTGCCAGATCTTCCAGTATCACAGTTCTTTATTTTATTGTTTTATGTTTTATGGGTAAAATCATTAATATGGTTTTAGTTTTTTAGCATAATTTATATTTGTTTGGAAAAATGCAACAGAACAATTCATATAACTCTCTCTCTCTCTCTCTCTCTCTCTCAACTTAATCCAAGGTTTCTGCACTGAGTTACCTCTCCAGCCATTCGTTAATTTTTTTATTTTGAGACAGGCTCTTACTAAGTTGCTAAATCGCCTAGGCTGGACTGGAACTTGTGATCCTCATGCTTCAGCCTCCTAGAATACTGGGATTACAGGTGTACACTAACACGTCTAGTTCAGATAAACCTCTCAAGTTCTAGAACTGTCATGAAGAAGGGAGGAAGGAAGGGGCAAGGAAGGTGATGAGAAAGAAAGAAACAAGGGAACACTGTGTCTTCTGAATGCAATGTCTGCCATTTAAAAAACTATTGCAACTTTCATTATTTTGCATCCTCCGGCCTGTAGCGTTCTCAGAGCTATACCACAGTAGCTCAGTCTTGCCTCAACCAAAACACTCTTCCACTTAGCAAATAAACCCCTTGATCCTCTAACATTGCAAGAATCTCAACTAAGGAAGAAAGCCTTTCTTAGGGAGAAGCCTTAGCCTTACTCCTAACCATTTTACCATTGATCAACATACAAGCTATCTCCAAATGAAATCTACCATACTTAATTTTATAAGTTTATTTATGCATGTCATATACACATACAAAGCCTTCTTGTTTAATGGGAGCTGTCAGCCAAAATTAGATAGGTAGAATAAAATTTAGGAAATATTAGGCAATACAAAAAAGTGAAGAAGAAATATAATGCTAGAATTGAATCAGGCTGTGGGCAGGAATACTAAGGCATCTAACTTCATCCCTCTTTTCAAAAAAAGAAAAAAACCCTTAAGGAATATCATTATTATAGTGTCTAGGGTGTTTGAAATGTGAAATTTCCTATCAGGGCCTAAAAGATTCAAATTTCTATTATCCACATTAAGTAACTCCCTGACTTACAAATGAGTTCCGCTCAGGGAGAATGTTCATTGAGTCGGATTCATTTGTGTCTGACAAAGTGAGTCTCATACAGTCTACCTGTGAAAGTTCACAACTCAATTGTTAACAAGTTGGGGACTTACTGTATAGCCTCAGTTGTCTTAAATGAACAGTATTTAAAATAATTTAAGTTACCAAAAAATCTTAAAAATGCACAGCATTTATAAATATACCTAGTAATGAGAGATGGACCCAATACTTTATTTATTTATTTATTTATTTTTGTGGGTACTGGGGGTCAACCTCAGGACCTCATGCGCCAGTAGGCGCCCGTGCTGCTGAGCGATATCACTGGCCCTTTTTTCATATGTGGGTTCCAGGAGTCGAACTCAGGTCCTCGCGCTTGCCAGGCAGGCGTTTATGCTGCTGAGCCATCTCACTGGCCCCCCAATCCTTTATTTAAGTTGAGTTTATGTAACAACATCTTCCTTACACTAAAGAAGAAGTAAGGTCAAAAAATAGAGATATATAGTTAGCGATTGTTTTGTTGTTTTTAGTTAGCTGCAGCTATTGTTTTCTGCTAATGTTTCAGTTTTATATAATTTTGAATTTACAGAAAAGTTGCAGAAGTGGTTTTTTTTGGAACTCAATATTTGGTCTCCTTGATGTTGAAGTCCTACTCCCCCACTGTGACATTAGTCGGAGCGAGGGTCTTTGGAAGGTAATTAGTGAAGAGGGTGAACTATTCCTCATGAATGGGTCAATACTTCTATAAAGGGGACCCCAGAATGCTCACTTGACCTTTTTCTACAATGTAAGGATATAATGAAAAGATAGAACTCTTACCAGAATCCAACCATGCTAGAATCTTGACCTCAAGTTTCCAGGCACTAGAACTGTAAGAACTAAATTTCTGTAAGTTATAAGGCCCCACCTCTGTGACATTTTGTTATAATAGCCCCAGTGCATTAAGTACTACAGAAAATCTCCATATATCATCTACCTAGATCCCCCAAATATTAAATTTTGCTGTTTGCTTTTTCTCTCAAACATTTTCCCCACGCATCATTTGAGTCGATGCAGCAGAAGTGATGCTCTTTCACTACTAAATCCTTTAATGCTCCATAATGATTGAAATCCACTTTTCTAATGGGGATGGGAATGGAGTCTCCACACTCCCTGACATACATAGGGTGGAGTCTCTTAACGTTTCTCCCTGGGCTTTCAGAACAATTTTAGATTCAAGTTTCCAAGAGCTGGAACATCTCTGGAATTTGGAGCAACTTCTGAACTCCCCTGAGGGTGGCAGTAACCATTACCACCCCACCAAGCGGCTCCTTTGCTTCCTAATGCTTTTCAATATTCAAAGCTGCTCCAATATGAAAAAGTACATTTCTCCTCCCACCTCAGCTGCTGACCTAATTAAGCAGCACACACCTTATTAAATATTTATCAAACATCAGTTCATGGAAGCACTATATCAAATGGGTACACAGGGCAATGCCCACTGGGCAGGTTTCCAGTTCATCAAAAAGCACAGCTCTGAACTGAGAGAGTCGCTGACTGATGCTCTGAAAGGAATAAGGGCAAGATGAACTCGACTATCTGGAAAAATGTTCTGTGCAATTTTTAGGAGATATAAAAAAGATGGGTTAAAAATTAGAGCCAGAAACATTATAGACACAACATACGCTACTTTTTATCTTCCTACGTACATATGGGAATTACAACTGTTCATTTTTTTTGACAACCAAGTGTGGATCCTAAGTGTTGTGGTGGCTGAAGCTTATATAACTTAAGAGTTTCTCAGTAAGAAAATAAAAAATAAAATTATGACCACAAAATAAAATGCAAAGGTAAATATTTGTTTTTAAATCTCAAAACTACATTTCAAAAAGCTAAAAACATCATATCACAAAATCAATGAAAATATTAATAAAATAATGAAAATAATAATTTTTTAAATTAAATCACATGCCTCTATATTTTTTCTTCATTTTTAGCTGAACGTTCTAATCATATGACAATCATTTTTTACATAGAGAATAGGAAAATAATTCCATCTTACTTTTCGTACAATTAAATTTATATTAACAATAAATAAACTGACTCCATTCCTATGGCCAATGTGTAGCTATTGGTTTAAAATTCCCCTTAAAGTACATTCTTCCCCTTGACAGTGCAGGAAAATTTTTCCTGTGATTAACAACAGGAGAAATGTTATATTATGTCAAGTCTTCTCTTAAAGGAATTTATCAGAGCCTCTCAAATGTGGAACTCTACTAGAGGAGAATGAGAAGGGACATGGGAAAAAGAGGAAGAACAATGAAAATGAACAAGAGCAATGAGAAAAACAAGAAGTAGCAGAAAATAGAGTTAAGTGCGACTATGCTGAAATCATCTTTACTAAACATTGACTAAAAAAGCCATTGGTAACTTTTTCTCTTTTCCCATGACAAAATAAATTTCAATGCCAACGGGCAGGCACACTTCCACTGTTGAAGAAAAACAGATCCAAAAGTAAGCAACAAGCAGACAAGAATAGGCAATAAACAATGAGCTCCCTGGTGTCCACACTTAGGTTAAGTACGGAAAGAAACAAGCACAGATGGAAGAAGTTAGTTTATCTTTGCTGCTGCAGTTACAAAACAAAGGCCAGAAAATATAAATGCCATCAAAATTTTCAATCTTCTCAAACCAAAATTTTTGGTTTCATATTTAAAGCCATGCGCATTTAGAACAAAAATATATTCATTTGGGTTTTATGGTTTGGGTAAAGGACTGCTGGAGAGAGGAGCTGGAAGCCACAGTGGAGCATTCCTAGACAATCCATTGCAGGCCTGGGGAGATCACTATGCAGGCAGCTCCCTACCATAAAAGTCAAAATAGCAACATGACCACAAATAATTCAAAGCCTGAAGCATTTTCTTTCCACCAGCTCAAACTCTCCTGCTTCTATCAAATGGCTCCAGCAATCCTGCCTCCTTTGCAGAGCTTTTCCTTACTAAAGCGGTGGCAACTCTCTTTGCACTCTACTAGATATAAACACGCAGTTCCCATGGTTCCCTTGTCATGCCATCCAATGCACTTGCTCTCTGGCTTTGCAATGAGAGCAATGCAAATCCTTTTATGCTGCATTTGTTCCATGCTTGTTGCTTTGACCGTAGCTTTAATAACCTGTAGGACCTTCTAATGTATTTTAAGTTCCATATCGAATTCCCAAAGCATATTGTTTAGCAAACCATCTTATATAAATGAATAAATACTTATCATTAATACTTTAGGATAAATTAGAGATGACAGTGCCATTTTGGAGAAAATAAGAAGAAAATTATGAATGGCACACCAAAGAAACCATCCCTGTGGTGTGTGCCCACTTCCCCTTCCTTTACTTCCTTTGTCATTTTACTCCAATCACACATCGATCGGCTCTCATATGTATAAAGAAGACTATATGAAACCATCTTCACTTTAAGAATAATATAACAAACATCCACGTGCCCACCTCAAAAACCAGAATGTACCATAGATGGTGTGTGTGTCCCCTCTCAGTCAATCCCTTTCCTACCACCGTCTGAGTTGTCACCCCCACTTCCGTGTTAATCACTATCTTTTGTGTTAATCCCAACTTTTGCTACTCCTTACTATTTCATATCTATGACTTGTCCTTAACATAGTTTCATTTTTTAAATCTCAAAGCAATTACAAGCCTAGTGGAATAAAAGAAAGGTCAAGTTTGCCACTGACAGAGGATATATCCCAGAAGAAGATGAGCAGACAGAGACTCTTCTTCCTTGTATGGTTTCAGTTTCCCTGGAAGTTCACGGAAGTCATTTACAGAAAGCTCAGAGGAAAGAGGCTGGATGGTGGGGTTCCCGGAGCCATTGCATCGGGCAGGTCTGTGGGCTGTGAGTCTGGAGCAGGAGGTCTGGCAGTGACAGAATCAGGAGAGGGGCGGTTTTGCTTCCCTGCTTCTGAGTCCACAAAGACCTGGCTCCTGCTCCTCATTTGACCCCACCCAAAGAATAAGTGCCAAATGACTGGAGTCAAGCAGGCCAACTCCAACTTGCCCTCCAAAGTAGAGCTCGGAATTGCATCTTCCAGGAAAACGTCCTTGACACCCACACACCCAACGCCATGACCAGAATCGTCCTTCACTTCCCTTTGTGCTCTGCTAGGGTCTACCACAGCCCTCCCACCCCTATCATCTCTTCAGTTGTTCCTTTTCCTCACTAAACTCAGTGCTCTCTAAGGCAAGAGGTGGTACTTTATTCATTTTAATAAATCATCTGATATTTGCTTTAATTAATAAATGTGTACGAACCTCATTAACATAAAACATAAAATTTAAAAATTAAGTGTGCTTGGTACTCTGAGTTTATCAGGTGTGAAAAATGTTGAGTCTCCCCTGTGAAAGTGATTCTAGGAATCCTCTATGCTCCAGGCAGGCTGCCTCTCCTGACACTTGCTTACTGCGGCCTACACAGGACGTTTCACAGCGATGCACGTGAAATAAAGGTAGTAGGAAAGGTAGTATTTTTCCTTTTAATTTTACCTAAAAACAAACATATGTATGTTGTACCAAATAAATTGAAAATGTGATGTAATTATCTTTTTCTACTTTCTATAACACAACTAGAAATTGTTTTTACTTTTATAATTATGAAGCAAACAGCAGGTGAGCTGTTAATTAATGGAAAAGCCATTGCATTTCAATTAAACTTTCCTATCACTTTTTTAAAAATAGAAATTTTACTATTTTAAACTAAGTTATAAAGTGAAAGTGAGTTTAAAAAGATGTTAAAATATCTAACATTAGGGCTGGGGATTTAGCTCAGTGGCACAAGCGCCTGCCCGGCAAGCACAATGTCCTGAGTTCAATTCCCAGTACCGAAAAAAAAAAAAATCCAACATTACTCTACAGTGTAGAATTAACTATATTATACTATTGTATATCCTCCCAGACATGATATTCTTAAAAATGGAATCACCATGAGTTGGCATGGGTTTTGTTTTTGTATGTGTTTTTGGTGCTGGGGGGTGGAACCCAGTGCCTTATGCATTTCAGGCATGTAATCTCCCACTGAGGTACATTCCCAGTCCTAAGCTGCTTTTTAACCAGATTTTTTTCATACAATATATCCTGGATGTCTATCTCAGTAAATACACTTTTGAAACCATAATATTTAATGTCTGTACATGAAGATATGTTAGTAAAACCATAATGCAAAAGCAAATATGAAGTTTGGTAGATTTCTTTTCTATTAAGGGTCTAGTCATGATTTTTAAGTGACAAATAATTTGCATTATTGTTTACTATATATATGTTTTATATACAAAATTTTCAAGTGAATATTACATTATTTCATATCAAAATATATTAAAGCAATCTTATTCCAATAGGATTAAAGTTTTCTAATCTTTCACTGAACAAAACCCACATGAATAATCTTTAAAATGTTTGATACCTTTCTTTTTTTTTTTTTTTTTTGTGGGTACCAGGGGGACGACCTCAGGACCTCGCGCGCCAACAGGCACCCGTGCCACTGAGCGATATCACTGGCCCCTTTTTCGTATGTGGGTTCCGGGAGTCGAACTCGGGCCCTCGCGCTTGCAAGGCAGGCGCTTACGCCGCTGAGCCATCTCACCGGCCCGGATACCTTTCTTTTTATCCCAGAATAAATTTATAGAAATAGAATCACTTAGCCAATTATGATTTGCACAATTTTAAGATCATTAATACATATTGCTGAGCAGTAACCTAGAAATGTAGTGTCAATTTTTGTTCCTACCAGCAATACGTGAGTGTCATTTTCTCTCAGTCCTTGGCAACATTGAGCATGATGGAGGAGGAGGAGGAGGAGGAGGAAGCTGAAGAGGAGGAGGAGGAGAAACTGCCTCTACCAATCTGATTAGTAAAAAGTTGCCTTTTATATTTTCTGTAATTTGAATTTTTGTATTTAATTTACCTTTAATTATTAAAGTGACTAATCTTTTAAAAGCATTCAGCCATTATCTACTTTTCCTTTCAATATTTGCTTGTGAATATTTGCTTACTTTTCCGTTAGGGTGTTATTAGTCTTATTGATTTGTAAGAGTTATTTATATAATTAAAGCTGTCAATCTTTTGTGTGTCTCATATTATGGTATACAAAATAATGGCCTCCCTAAAATGTTCTTGTCCTATCTTCTGACCATGTTTTGTTATATGTAAAAAAAAAAAAAAAAAAAAAGGAATTCAGTTTGAAAATAGAATAAGTTTCCATCAACTGACCTTGAAAAAGGAAGAGTATCCTAGATATAGTGAACTAAATGTAATAATAAGGTTCTTAACAGTGGAAGAGAGGTAGAGAAAAGATCAGAATTAGTGAGAGACTTGAATATGGTACAATGCTGGCTTCGAAGACAGAGATATGAGACCGGAAAACAAGGAATCCTTGCTGGGCTCTAGAAGCTGGAAACAGCAAGAAGATCAATTGTCCTTTAGAACTTCCAGAAGACGCACAGCTCTGCCAACACCTTGATTTTTGCCCAGTGAGACCCATTTCAGCTTCCTGATCTCCAGAAATGTAATATAACAAATTTGTGTTGTTCTAAGCCACCAAGTATGTGGTAATTTGTTATAGCAGCAATAGAAAACTGATATGCATGTGCAAATCTCTTCCTAATTTTTTACATAATCTTTACAAAGCTGTAAAAATGTCTTTATGATTTGTGTTCCTTAAAATGCATTCACTTTATCTCTTTTCAGCTACAAGAAAGCTGATAAAATTTGACCAAAAATATATTAGTTTTAGCTAAGTTTCAAATAATTTTCTTTCTGTTCTAAGAAGTATTTATTTAAAACAATAGATTTTCCCCCTCCTCCTCTCCTTTTCCTTTCCCTTCTTTTCTTCTCCTTCACCGTGCTTGGAGATGACTGAGAATGAAGGTTAGGACAAGAAGAAAGTGGCATAGCTAAGAGCTGAGGAGAAGATGTTGTGGCCAGAGCCACAAAGGTTAGTGGCACAATCAGCATATTAATTACATATGTAAATAAGTTCAGGATAATGGCAATCATATTTCTCATGTCAGAGGTGGAACTTGGAAATAAAAACTGAAGTATTCAATTACAGTTGAAAGGGAGAGAGGGCTATGGACAGAGCTAAAGATGTATTTATAGGCCTATAACTTGAATATATACCGATATTGATACTGCTACACAAACACAGCTTTGTCTACCAAAGAGCTTAAAGTGATGATTCTCCAGTAGCAATGAGCACACCGAGCCCCCAGATTGTGTCTTCTAAATACCCTGACTAAAAGAAACCAGGCTCCTTGGAGGATTTGGTGATTCCAAGACTGGGACAGGAAAAGTATAAATTGAAAAAATAACAGAAGTGCCTGGAGAGTAATGAGGACATGGGAAACACTTCCACAGGAGTTGCAGTGAAGAGGTTCTCTTGACCAAACCTGGGACAATCAGAGCATCATAATAATAGTAACCCAACTGTAACCCACTGAATGAAGTGGGAATCTATCAGGCCATCGTAAATAAACGAATGAAGTTTTTCCTTGTAGTATAATGCCAACCAATTAATATAGATGGAATGATGACACATGTCAGAGTGGGAGATGAATCAGGTAGAAGTCAGTGGATGCTGAAGTCAGTTAGTAGGAATCTAATGAAGATTTATACGTATAAGAATTATGTATAGGGGCCGGTGAGATAGCTCAGTGGCATAAGCGCCTGCCTGGCAAGTGTGAGGTCCTGAGTTCGACTCCCGGAACCCACATACGAAAAAAGGGCCGGTGATATCGCTCAGCGGCACGGGCGCCTGCTGGCACGCGAGGTCCTGAGGTTGACCCCCGGTACCCACAAAAGAAAAAAAAAAAGGAATTATGTATAGTCTTAGAGTATCTCTCCACAAAATAGTTTCATCTACAAAGGGGAAAATGTAGCCTTATGGTGAAGGAACCTAGCAGGCACTTATCTGAGCAGATTATTAAAGTTAACATCTCCAGTGGTGGGATGGATAGACATTAAGGACATTTTTTTAATGGTCTGAGTATAATGTCGTTTCTGTTCTCTTATTGATAAGAGTGTATTGCCTGAGTCTGGACATAAGGAAATGTCAGATGGCTCCGTGTTGACTGGCCTTCTTTATGCTCTAAAACTGAACTACACAATTGTCAGGGAAAGATTATCAAACTTCCCCAGATTGAAGGAGAATAAAGAAATGCGACAAACAAGTGCAGTGCATGATTCTGGATCTAAAAAGGAAATGGGGACATTATTGAGAAAGGGATATTTAATGAGGTATTTGGAATGGATTGGATGTTAGTGTTGCATCAACATTAATTATCTGATTTTCCATGGATGGGAGGGTACATCTATGTGATAGATACTACAGAATATTTAGAAACCACAGGAAATCATTCCTGCAACTTGATTTTAAAATGATTCAAGCAAAAATAATGAATTGCACGTGTGTATACTTTTCATGCAACAAATATTTATTGAAAGACTATTAGAGGTACTAATCACTGTAATACAAGAACTTGAACTATGTCAGAATTACTCTTTCATTTTATAGGATAATTTAAAATGTGCGCAATAACTAGGGAAAAGGTAGTTTCACAAAAGAGATCATTGAAATGCTCCTAGAAGATTAACATGGGTTTCAAACTTTCAGGGAGATAGGGAAGAAATAAGAGGCAAAATATGGTGTATAAAAGTATATGGCATTTACAGAGAATAATCATATTAGTTTATTCGCTCTATATAGCTAGAAGGAAGATAGTAAAGGAAATAAATGCCTGAAAATATAATTAATAGATGACTCATGAAGATCTGTATTATAGTGGAGCTTTTGGACATTATCTGACTAGAGTGGGAAGCCACTGTAGGCTTTTATTTATTTATTTATTTTTTTATTTTTATTTTTTGTGGGTACCGGGAGGTCGACCTCAGGACCTCGCGCGCCAGCAGGCGCCCGTGCCGCTGAGCGATATCACCGGCCCCTTTTTCGTATGTGGGATCCGGGAGTCGAACTCGGGCCCTCGCGCTTGCCAGGCAGGCGCTTAAGCCGCTGAGCCATCTCACCGGCCCCAACCACTGTAGGCTTTTAGAAGACAAATGGTATATTTAAGTCTGAAAAGTATTAGCCAAAATCAGCTTAAGCACAGAATATACAAATATATATAGTTCAAGAAACGTATCAATCCAAGTTATTTCTTAAATGTTTTATTATTTCCAATAAAAAAATATAAACTACATTCAATTAAAGAATATTATTTTTTGGGCCGGTGAGATGGCTCAGTGGCTTAAGTGCCTGCCTGGCAAGCGCGAGGGCCCGAGTTGGACTCCCGGAACCCACATACAAAAAAGGGGCTGGTGATATTGCTCAGCGGCACGGGCGCCTGCTGGCGCGCGAGGTCCTGAGGTCGACCCCCCGGTACCCACAAAAAAAAAAAAAAGAATATTATTTTTAAAAAGGCTTATGTAAGTAAATGAATAATTCTTCATACTCAGCATCTGCAGGTGTTCAAAGACCAGAGTCACAGTACTTTAAAAATGATGTGATTTTTAAGAAGTAATAGAGATGGCTCCTAGTACATATCACAAAGATATAAAAGTAGTAGCTTATGCTTTTAAAAATGACAGTGTCTATTTTTTCATTCACACTGAAGTCTTGCATTCTTCTACAAGACACTGATAGAAGAGAACAATTGACATAGACAGGAAGTGAAGAATTTGTGGTCCTCAGCTTAATTACATATTTAAACAAAATCAGTGCTTTAGATCTTCAACAAATTGATGTCATGTGCCCTAGTAAAGGCTAGGAGCATGCGCAATAGATAAGAAACAGACCTCCTAGACCTTGGAACAAGGTGTTTCCCCAAGCTATACAGCAACTTACAAGGTACTCAAGATTGGAGTCACACAGGTTGCTGAATGAGACACCCCAAAGGCATCGCAAAGTGTTGGGAGGTGAGGAAGTTAAGCTGAGAGAGGCTCCTCTGAGGTGTACTAGGCTTTCCCTAGCTGCCCAGTGATAGAAGCGTGGAGGCCAAAGTGAAGTATTCCAAATTGCAGAAAAGGCAGAGGGCATGCCAGAGATAAAATATAACTCACAGTGACTTAAAGAATTGGACAGCCAAGCTATAAGGCAGAAAGAGCTCTTTCATGATTTGAAAAATAAGTACCTGTAACATCAAGTATAAAGAGATCTCTGAATTCTCACTGATGCTCAAACTTTAAGTTTTCCTAAAGAAAAAACACTGTTTCTCTCCTCAAAATATTTTATACATTTAAAGAACTAAATCTTATTGAAATTGTGACAAAATTTAGATGCAGTTTAACAACAGATTAGATTGATGTAAGCCCCGTCTCTAGCAGTTCAATAGGCACATGCCCTTTTCTGTGGGTAAATATTAATTATGTTAGTGACTTCAGTTCTTTCTACAAACAATGCTTAGTACTAATAAGAAAGAAAAAGAAGCAGAAAAGTGTTACTCATAGTTAATAGAAGTAGATAAAGAGAACACACAAATACTTGAAATACCAGATAGAGACTTGAAAATAAGTGTAATAAATGTGCAAATGAACAATTGGCAAATTCAGCGGAACAATGGCAGCTTTAAGACCCAAATGAAAATGCTGAAAATAAAGAATTCCATATCCAAAATGAAGAATTCATTTGACTAACAGTAGATAGGCACAGAGAAAAAAAAGTCCACATGCACACACACACACAATAATACTATAGCAGATTTGAACAATATTAATCAGCTTTACCTAATCAATGTCATAGAACTTTACATTGACTTTACATGGAATATTGACCAAGACTGACCATATTCTAGACCAGGAAAGCTATCAGTAAATTTTGTAAGGTTGAAATAATGCAGGGTATGGTATCACAACAGAATTAACTAGAATTCCACAATAATAAGCTATCTAGGATAATCCTAAAATCCTTTGAAAATTGAGAGACACTCCTAAAGAACCTGTGGATCAAAAAAGGAAAACTCAAAAATGATGTGAACTGAGCAATAATGGAAACATATCATAATTTGTAGGCTACCACTAAAGTATTATAGAGGAACTGAGAGAGAGAGAGAGAGAACAAATTAAAGTCCAAGTATATACAAAAAAATGAACTTTTTAAATTTAGAAGTAAGAATCCAGGAAACAGGGGCCGGTGAGATGGCTCAGCGGCATAAGCGCCTGCCTTGCAAGCGCGAGGGCCCGAGTTCGACTCCCGGATCCCACATACGAAAAAGGGGCCGGTGATATCGCTCAGCGGCAAGGGTGCCTGTTGGCACACGAGGTCCTGAGGTCGACCCCCCGGTACCCACAAAAAAAAAAAAAAAAGAATCCAGGAAACAGAACACAGACAAATAGAGAAAATCACAAAGTAAAATATTGGTTCTTTGAAAAAATCATAAAATTGTTAACATATCATCACTAATCAAAAGAGAGAAAAAATTAAAAATAAATAAATTATCATTATCAGGCATGAAAGGCGTATCACTAACAATCCCACACAAATTAAGATGACAAGAGAATATTTTAGAAAAATTTATAACAATAAGTTCATATTTTAGATAAAATAAATTCTTAAACTAATACAATTTACCAAAATAGATGCATGAAAAATTGGAATAAAGAACCTATATTAACCTTCCCATAAAATATTATTCCAGGCCCAGATGGATTCACAAATAACTCCTGTCATTTATAAGAGAATTAGCGCTTACATTACACATTGTCTTTTAGAAAACAAAGACAGAAAAAACAACTTCTCAGATAGTTTTATAAGACCAGGATAAACTCGATAATAAAACCCAATAAGGACATTAGAAGAAAATTCTAAGATAATTTATGAATATAGACATTAAAATCTTAACCAAATATAGGCATATTAAATCAGTCAACATATTAAAAAGACATTGTAATGTAGGTTCTATCCAGGAAAACTGTGCAAGAAAGGAAATAAAAGTTATTCAGATTACAAAAAAAAAGACATAAAACTATTTCTTTCACAGACAACCATGACCTTATATACAGAAAATTGTAAGGAATCCATTAACAAACCATCAGAGCTACTATGGCTTCAGAATATAAACTCAATATTTAAATATATCTATTCTATTTGGCGACCGTTATAATGGAATCTACAAACAAAAACTCATCAAATGAAACCCTTAGTTAGTATTCACACATTTTACTGCAGATAAACTATGTCTTAGCAAATTAATGTTTTATTTTATTTTATTTTTTTTTTGTGGGTACCGGGGGGGTCGACCTCAGGACCTCGCGCGCCAGCAGGCGCCCGTGCCGCTGAGTGATATCACCGGCCCCTTTTTCGTATGTGGGTTCCGGGAGTCGAACTCGGGCCCTCGCGTTTGCCAGGCAGATGCGTACATCACTGAGCCATCTCACTGCCCGCAAATTAATGTTTTAAAACAAAATAAAAATTGCCACTGAGAGGAAACAGATCATAAATATACTATCTGCTATGGTTTAGATGTGGCTTATTCTCTCAAGATTCGCATGCTGAGGGATTGGACTCCGCGCAGCATTACTAAGGTGGTGGAATCTTCAGAGAGCGGCCTAATGGAAGATGGTTAGATAAGAGGGGGCACTGCCCTTGGAAGGGGTTATGCTGGTCTCATGGAGTTAGTTCACATGAGAATGAGTTGTCACTGAAGACCAAGCCTGACCCCTGAACCCCACTCGAGCTTCCCCAGTTGTCGGGTGAACTCTTCCGTACCCAGCCATTTCCTTTCTCAATTCTTTCCTCAACCAGCTACAGGGACTCTCACCGGAGCCTGAACAGATAGAGTCATTTGATCTTAGACTGTCAGCCTCCAAAACTGTGAACTAAATAAACTTTTTATCTTTATAAAATCACCCACCTCTGAGATAGTTTGTCATAGCAACGGTAAATAAACTAATGCACTACCTAAATTTATTGAGTACAGAAATTTTAAAAATATTTCTGTGACCTAATTGAGAGACAAAAAGGAGAAAATGCCCTTGATTGTTTAAATGAACATTTTTATACATGTGTTGGGGACCACAAATTCACAATGGCTAATTTTGCATACTTCCCTAAGGGATAAATGGAGGCTTGGGATTATCGCTATCACCCTTTTGAGATTTCCCATTAACTCTTTAGGGATGGGCCATCCTCTCCCAACCACTAAGACTAAACCACTAAGATTAAAAAACACTCCAGGGCAAGATTGTCTTTAGCATAAAATAATGTCCGCCCTCTTGAGTCATCCCCAGATTACCCACTGCCCCTGAGTCATTTCCCTCTGCGTCTTCCACCAACCTTGTGTCTTCCGCTAGCCCCTCCTATCACTGTACACACCCAACAAATAGTGGCTGGTTTGGGGCGTCTTTGTCTCTGCCCATCCTGAGGCACTGACCTCCCAACCCCCCTCCATGCATTACTAAATTTGTCTCTGTTTCTTATTTCATCGTTTCCCATATCCCTCATACAGGCAGTTGGGGATCTTGGCCAGGTCCCCAACACATATATATGATCATTCAAATATGCTTCCTTCATAGTTTAAAGGAAAAGATAACGAGGAAACAATACAAATTATGCTGTAGTATACAAATTTCATAATTTTTACTAAAATCATTTGTTCTTACTTAGCTGCCTGGCAGCTGAACTCTTTTCCTATGAATTTCACAGCCTGTGAAATTCCTGCCTTCCACTGAAGAAACTTCAAAGCTGTACACTTGCTTTTCTAGGCTCCAGTGCCTTGAGGGCAGGCATAGGAATAGGCTCAGTCCGATTGGATACTGACTTGGAAGCTGGAGAAAGGCAGGAGGCAGTGGAGAATTCACTCTGGCTGCAACAGTAGCAGTAACTTCTAGGATCCAGACTCAACTGCCCGGGGGAAGGGACACATCCAGTAGCCAATGTCAGCAGCAGGCAGTGTCAATGCCAGGGAAGTGAGTAGGACAAAATATTTATCTGGTCTTTGATGGCAGCCGAAACAGCATCCTCACCAGTCGTTCTGCAGCAGAATTTTAGCTTGAAAGCTTTGCACTTTTCTTTATCCTGCTTGCCCAACATTTTTTTGTTTTTTTCCCTAGTGTTCCAAATTATTCTGTGAACGACTCAATTTCCTGTCAACGAACTCCTTTTCCATTTAAATCATCCAGAATTAATTTCTATTGCTGGCAATAAGAACTTCCATGGAAAACTAAAATAACACTAACACTGTAACACAGAATAACAGAAATAACGTTCCTCCTAGTTAACAAAGACTTTACAAGTAAGTAGCAGTTATTTGGTCTCCTTAAAAAAATAATAAGTTTGTGAAAGTAACTTTTTAACACTCTGTATTCCACTGACACTTTCCAAATACATTTTTGTAATTAAGGTTATGGTTTCTTTGGTGGTATTTTGTTTTTGTTTTTGTTTTGTTTTGTTTTTTTTCTTTTATTGAGACAGAGTTTTGCTTTGTAGTGCAGGTTGGCCTCAAACTCATGGCAATCCTCCTGCCTCAGCCTCCCGAGTGCTGGGATTACAGATGTGCACCACCATACACATTGGTTATTATTATTATTTTTTTTTTATGTGGGTACCGGGAGTCGAACTCAGGACCTCACACTTGCCAGTAGGCGCTTGTGCCGCTGAGTGATATCACCGGCCCTTTTTTTTTTCCTTTATGTGGGTACTGGGAATCAAACTCAGGACCTTGCGCTTGCCAGGCAGGCGCTTACGCCGCTGAGCTATCTCACTGGCCCACATTGGTTATATTTTAAAGAGGAATCATTTTTAAAAGATCTACTGAAAAAAGTTAGATTTCTCTCATAAGAATTATACAACAGATAGCTGAGATTCTAATGAAATATTGAAAAACTATGATATTACTAAACAGAAGCAAACTCTTAAGAATTAACTTTAAAAGGACTGTGTTTTCCTATGATGAAACAGTATTCAAGGAAATGCTCTGGGAAATTTCAACATCTGCTAACTTACTGTAAAAGCTTGGAGACATACCAAACATCTTACCTTTCCTTATCAATTGTGAATTTGTCATCCATCATTTTTGGCAAGTTTACTTTATAAGAATTCAAAATTTCCATCTACATAAACCTTTCGGGTAATGAATTTCATAGAGTCACATGCTGTGTGAACTAGTACTTCTATTTTTTTATTCCATTATTCTTTTTTTAGTATATGTGCTGCCAAAGCGAGCACTCCATTATTCTTGTACTGCAGGATCTCGTCAATAAATCTATGTTCTCTGTAACATACTTTTGGAGGAAACAGGATGTACTCAGATAATTTTTACACACAAGTTTTTGTAAAAGTTAATGATAATCAAGCAAAATCTTTCTTATTGTCTCTCTGTCTCTCTTCCCATTTTCCATCTTCACTCTTCAGTCCTACACTCATAGCTATTCCACACTGATATCTATTCTGTGTTTAATATTAGCATCTCTGAAAAATGCAGTTTTATGTAAAAGATGTACTGCATCTACCTAAATTGCAACGTGATATGGATTTCATTGTTTATCTTGCCTTCCTAAGGATGATTTTTTATAATGGAAACAAAAGACAGGTTTTCACATAAAATACAGGTCAGACAATAATTTCAGGGAGTAGTAAATACAATAAGGAAAATAAAAATGGTAATTCAGTGGTGATTGGGTTACTTTGTAAAGTATGCTCTTTTCTCTGAATGTTATTTCATCTGAGAACTGAAAGGTGTAAAAGATACTGTTATGATGAGGATCCAGACAAAGAAAGTACAGCTTTTCAAGCTAGAATAAGGTTGACAAATGACACAAATAGGAGGTGAAAACTGAGCCTGGAGGACAATAGGCCAGTGAAAAAGTGGCCCTAGACAAGGCAGGGGAAACAGGCAAGCCCTCACTGGGTCACATAGCCGCACAGACTGTAGCCAGGAGAATGAGTTTTAGTCTAAGAATAATTGGGATCCACTGGAAAGTTACAAAAGCAAGGGAACAACGTGCTTTTTATTTAAAAATCTGACTAAGGGGCCGGTGAGATGGCTCAGCGGCGTAAGCGCCTGCCTTGCAAGCGCGAAGGCCCGAGTTCGACTCCCGGATCCCACATACCAAAAAGGGGCCAGTGATATCGCTCAGCGGCACGGGTGCCTGTTGGCGCGCGAGGTCCTGAGGTCGTCCCCCCGGTACCCACAAAAAAAAAAAAAAAATCTGACTAAGGTTGTTGTAAAAGTAATCAAGTAGACTAGAGGAATGGCCAAAAATGAAAAGGAATTAGTTTTGAGATCCTTGGAGCTCACATAAGATACAATGATTGTTAGAAGCTGTGCGGTGGGACCTAGAGATAGAAGCTGGTGTGCCACAGACACCCAGAGAGGAAAGTCACAAATTGAATGAGGTTGTAGACAATTGTTTCAAATATGGTAGAACTTAGTAAATGAGGGCAGGGAAGGGATATTGGATCCGACAACTTGGAATTTGTTAATGACAGAAGATAGACTGGAAGTCATTGAGAATGAGAGAAGGTTTTCACCAAGAATATCAAATTCTATTCTCACTTTCCTCTGCTCTATCCCAAAATCCTATGAAAATGAAAGTGAAGACATAGGGGGAAAGTATCATAAATCCACGGGGAAAAGAGGAAGAGAAGTTCAGTAACAATACCATTTGAAGCCTAGAAAGAAGGAAGTGGCTGTCAACCAAACAGAGACAATTAATCCAAAGCTAGCAGTGGAAAAACTAGATCAACAATCCATTTCACACTGCAAGATTACAGAAAGCAACAAGAACTGGTGGTTCCCAGGGCCTCTGAAAGTGAGGGAGAAAGTGTGTTTGTATGTGTGGGAGGATGACTAGCTGTCAATCCATTTATTGTTAGAGCACTCAATTCTCTCCCCCATTCAAGCAGAAGCTGTGTGTCCAGCTCCCTTCTCTGCATGGCAGCAAGACTTGATCCTTCCAGGCAGGCAACTGGAAGATTCTTCCCTGGGAATTTAACTTCTCATTTCCTTTGTTGTATAAGGGTCAAGTTAGGTCATCCTATAGGAAAGACCACCATCAACAATCCCTGCTAGCACTAAAGTTTCCAATAAATATGAGATGTTCCCGTATTAGAGACAGATAATTAAAAACCACCAGACACTGGAGGAAAGCACCCAATATGGAATGGAGAGAGTAAAATCAATTTTTAAAAAAGTAGTTTAAAGAAAAGTAAAAGACTGTGGAATACATGGAAACTAAAAGATATACAAAAAAGCACACCATTTCCAACCATTAGTATTCTTGGAAAGATAAAATAATCACATTTATAAAATAACAGTGGTACACAAGAAATACTGTGATGGAAATGCTCTCGGAAATTATACATGATAGACATAAAAAAAGGAAAAGTAAAATAGAGGAAAAAGTAAAATAGAAAAATACCTTATTTTCTACTCAAATATCAGTACAGATTTACCATATTAGGGGTCTGATATAATTTCCAGAAAGAAACTAAAAATACAAAAGAGATACAATTAAGAAACATTTAGAAATTTTCTCAGAATTTAAAGACATTAAAGAAACAGCAAACTATATAGTAATATGAAACTTACTGTCAAATTTTAGAACAATGGAACAATAAAAAGATATGTGAGTATCTAAGAGGAAAAAATAAGATCACTAACACAAGGATAAGAACAACAACAACAACAAAAAAAAAAACGACCAGGCAGGGCAAGCAATTAAACAGAGGGGAAAAGCAGGGAGCCAACAACAGGAAAATAATATGAGAAAGATAAGCCAATACATATCAGTTATAACCAATGTAAATAGCCTCAATTCGCCAATCAAAAGGAACAGATTAGCAGAATGGATCAAGAAACAAGATCCAACAATATGCTGTATAAAAGAAACACATTTAACTCAAAAAGAAACTCATAGCCTGAAAGTCAAAGGATAGAAAACAATACTCCATGCAACAAGAACCCAGAAAAAAGCAGGGGTAGCTATACTGTTTGCCGACAATGTGAACTTCAAACCAAGAATGATCAAAAGAGATAAAGAAGGTCATTACATACTTGTTAGGGGAAAAATTCAAGAGGAAGAGATAACAATCATAAATATATACGCATCAAATATGGGAGCACCCAACTATATAAGACAAATATTAATAGACATGAAAATTCAAATAAGCAATAACACAATTGTAATGGGGGACCTTAATACCCCATTGTCACAAAGAGATAGATCAACTAGACAAAAAATCAGCAAAGAAATATCAGAACTGAATCAAACATGTGAACAAATGGACTCAGTAGATATTTACAGAGTGTTCCACCCAACAACATCAGAATACACATTCTTCTCAGCTGCACGTGTGACATTCTCTAAAATAGACCATATACTAGCTCACAGAACACACCTAAGTAAATGCAAAGGAACTGAAATTATCCCATGTATATTATCTGAGTATATTGCAATGAAACTGGAAATTAATGGCAAAAGAAACCATGAAAACTCCATAAACACATGGAAATTAAATAATACCCTCCTGAACAACCAGTGGGTCACAGATGAAACAATATCTACAATCAAATGAAAATGCAAATATAATATAACGGAATCTGTGGGATGCAATGAAAGCAGTCCTAAGAGGTAAATTTATAGCAGTGAATTCTCACATCAAGAAAACAGAATGAGCCCAAACAACCTAATGTTGCACCTCAACCTTCTAGAAAAAAAAGAGTAAGTCAAGGCTAAAGACCATAGAAGGGAGGAAATTACAAAGATCAGAGCAGAAATTAATACAATTGAGACTAAGAAAACAATACAAAGAATTAATGAATCGAAGAGTTGGTTCTTTGAAAGAATAAACAAAATTGATAAACTCCTAGCCAACCTTATCAAAAAAACTCATATTCATGCAATGAGGAATGAAAAGGCTGAAATCACTACAGATCCTGTGGAAATTCAAAACATCATCAATACCTACTTCAAAAATCTTTACTCTCATAGGATGGAAAACACAGAAGAAATGAACAGATTCCTAGAAATGTATGAATTACCAAAGCTGAATCAAGAAGATGTAAAAATTCTGAATAATCCAATATCAGTTAATGAAATTGAAAACATAATTAAAAACTTACCAACAAAGAAAAGCGCTGGTCCTGATGAATTCACTGCTGAATTATACAAGAAATTTAGAGAAAATTTAATGCCAAGACTCCTCTAATGAACTTGAAAAGAAGCAATTCTCCCTAACTCATTCCTGGAGGCAAGTATTACCCTGATACCAAAACCAGAGAAATACCCAACCAAGAAGGAGAACTACAGGCCAATCTCTCTAATGAACATAGATGCAAAAATCCTCAATAAAATACTAGCAAACAGAATGCAGCAAATCATCAAGATTATACACCCTGATCAAGTGGGATTCATCCCAGGAATGCAGGGATGGTTCAACATATATAAATCAATAAACATAATAAACCATATCAACAGAGCCAAAGACAAAAATCACATGATCATCTCAATAGATGCAGAAAAAGCTTTTGATAAAGTCCAAAACTCATTCATGATAAAAACCCTACAGAAAATTGGAATAGATGGTCTTTACCTCAATCTGATAAAAGCCATCTATGACAAATCAACAGCCAACATCATACTAAGTGGTAAAAAACTGAAAGCTTTCACTCTAAAATCAGAAACAAGACAGGGATGTCCACTATCACCACTCCTACTCAATATAGTTCTGGAAACATTAGCCAGAGCAATTAGACAAGAGAGGGAAAGAAAAGGAATAAGGATAGGGAAAGAAGAAGTTAAATTATCGTTATTCACAGATGACATGATACTCTACATAGAAGACCCCAAAAACTCCACCAAAAGACTTCTAGAATTAATAACCAAATTCAGTAATGTGGCTAGATACAAAGTCAACACTCAAAAATCAATAGCATTCCTGTACACAAACAAAAAACTCACTGAGAGAGAAATTAGGGAAACAACACCTTTTATAATAGCATTCAAAAAAATGAAATATTTAGGAATCAATCTAACAAAGGAAGTAAAAGATCTCTATATTGAAAACTACAGTACTCTGAAAAAGGACATTGAAGAGGATATCAGAAAATGGAAAGATATCCCTTGCTTATGGATAGGAAGAACCAACATTGTGAAAATGGCCATACTCCCAAAACTGTTATACAGATTTAATGCAATCCCAATCAAAATGCCATTAGCATACCTCACAGATCTAGAGAAAAATTCCTAAAATTCATTTGGAACCACAATAGACCTAGAATATCAAAGGCAACCCTGGGCAATGAAGGCAAGACAGGAGGCATCACAATCCCTGACTTTAAATTATACTACAAAGCTACTGTGATAAAATCAGCATGGTATGGTAAAAAAAAAAAAAAAAAAAACAGACCTGAGGATCAGTGGAACAGATTAGAAGATTCAGACACAACTCCAACCACACTCAGCCACCTTATCTTTGAGAAAGGGGCCAAACATGTTCACTGGAAGAAAGATAGCCTCTTTAATAAATGGTGCTGGAAAAACTGGCTTTCCACATGCGGAAGACTAAAACTAGACACATGTCTATCACCATGCACTAAAGTCAAAATGGATCACAGATCTAAATATTAAAACAGAAACACTAAATCTACTGGAAGAGAAAGTAGGTAGAAATCTTGAAGACATAGGGGTAGGCAGAGAGTTCATGAACAAGACACAAAGTGCACGGAAAGTACTTCAAAGAATCAACAACTGGGATCCCATCCTATTAAAAAGTTTTTGCACATCAAAAGAAATCATCAACAGAGTGAAAAGACAGCCCACAGAATGGGGAAAAGTTATAGCCAACTGTCCCTCAGACAAAGGACTCTATCTAGAACATATAAAGGATTAAAAAAAATCAGGCCTCCCAAATTCAAAGACCCAATCCAAAAATGGGCACCTGAGATGAATACACACTTCTCAGATGAAGAAATACAAATGGCAAATAAATATATGAAAAAATGTTCAACATCATTGATCATTTGAGAAATGTAAATTAAAGCAACACTGAGATTCCATCTCACTCCAGAAAGAATGCCTATCATCAAAAAATCAACCAATAACACATGCTGGTGGGACTGTGGGGAAAAAGGAACACTTCTCCACTGTTGGTGGGAGTATAGACTGGTACAACCACTGTGGAAATCGGTCTGGAGATTCCTCAAAAAACTAGGATGGGATGTCCCATTCGACCCAGCTATTCCCCTTCTGGGTATTTTCTCAGAACTGAAAACATCATACCACAGCGACATATGTGCACCCATGTTTATAGCAGCACAATTTATAATAGCTAAATCTTGGAAACAACCCAAATGCCCATGAACCGAGCAATGGATAAAAAAGATGTGGTATTTTTATACAGTGGAATACTACTCAGCTATAAAGAAGGATAAACTTGAGGCTTTTATAGGTAAATGGATGCAACTTGAGACCATACTCATAAAGGAAATAAATCAGACTCACATGTGTAAACATCGTATTGTCTCCCTAGTGTAAGAAACTGAAAGAGTAAATAAGATTCAAAATGTGCAATAGATATTGTGAGTGTGAAAGGGGAAGAAACTGCTCAAAAGGAAAGAACAACTGGGGTGGGGAAAGGAGAAAAAGAAGGGAAAAGAATACATATATACACATACATACACAAGATAGATAATTATACTACTAATCTCTATTAGTTCATTGAAAAGAGCGGTTTGTGCCTACATTGTTTGATCAATTTTTCATGCCTATATCTTGTAATCTGAACAACTACTTTGAAGATAACCATATGCAATATATTAACCATTGTTAATCTATTATCTTGTTTTGAAATTCTGTATCATTGTTTTGGCTGTATTTTCTTTTTAAAATAAAAATATTAAAAAATTGCATTGGAGTTTTCAATACTGCAATTAGAAGAAGATAAAGTAAAACCTTCAACATATCAGAAAAAAACAGTATTTCCATCAAAGAAATCTATGGTATTAGATGTGAGGATAGAATAAAGTTATTTTAGATATAAAAATTTTAAAACTGCATACATCCTGACACCTTCTCCAGAAAATTATGGTATGATGTACTCCTCCAAAATGAGAAAGCAAACCGAGACAGAGGAAGACACAGGATCCATGAAACAGGAGACCTAACAAAAGTGTGGGTGGGGGGGAAGCGGGAGGGAGGGAAAGAGGTAAATGGACAGTTCAAAAATGATGGGAAATATGTCATCATAGGAAGAAAATTGTTTGGGTGCAGGGACTGAGTGCAAATATTTTCTATATCCAGGGTATATTGTTTTTTAGGTAAGTGTGCTGAAGAAATTGACATGGGAATTAGGAGTGGAAAAGAATTACTGTAATTGTGAAATATTAAAACTAGTCTGCAACAAAGTATAGAATAGAGATCAAAGGTTTGAGAGTCTCAAAGAGGTAGGAAAATGTTCTAGAGGAAGTAATTAATGAGAATAGAAGGTGATAGAGAAGTTAAGGTGATCGAGCTCTCAGGGTAGAAATGGTTACTAGTGATAATGAGGTAGTGCATGGTTTAGAGGAGTGTGGCGGTCACGTGCCTACAGCCCAGGTTGATGGGCAATGAATTTGCCCATGAGGATGAAAGTAGTAGGAATATAAGGAAGGAAGCCCAGTAGGAACTAAAATATTCAACTGATGGCTGGAATGAGTTATGAGAAATGATCCACAGATTCATGAGTGAGCGACAGTAGCACCAAAGGATGAAGTACCCACATGGTATTGCTTTAAATAAACTGGGGTATTCTTTAAGAAAGAAGAAATGTATTCAAAATCCTAGCGTTGAAGCCCAAGAGGAAAGACAAAATACAAAACAAAACACCACAGCCCTCTCATGAATAGAAAAAGCATATTCTTAGGAAATGTTCAGTTTCATATCAGGCAGAACAATTAACAGTACTTTCATATAAGAGTTTTCTGATCCAACAACAGGAATAAAAGTTGCCAGAGTAGAAGGTGATCAGAGGGTGAGGACTGATCAAATCAATGATATACAAAGGATGTAGATGCTTCCAGCAAACCATAATGACAATAAAGGATGTAATCATTAATTCTGGTGATGTCTGAGGAAATAAGGGAGGAGAAGTATGGTGGAAATCCTCCCTGTGGTTTCAAAGGACTCTCGGCATTGACTGGATGGATATACTTTCCACTTGAAATGCAGTTCCAGGACCAGAAGCTTTGACATCACTTGAGAACATGATAGAGACACAAAATCAAAGGTTTCGCCCCAGGGTTAATGATTCAGAATCTGCCTTTTAATAAGGTCCTCAGGTGTCCCCATTAAAGATTAGGAAGTACTCCTTTAATTAGGTACCATCAAAATATGGGGCCTTCCGTTTTCTCCTCTATCTTTAGCCAGTGGACTCACCAGAAGCTGATGCTACTGACTCCATCATAAGATTGTCTCTCTCCAAAACATCATTATATTATGAACTTTATTGATGACACATAACTGGTATATGACCTTCATGAGGATAGGGACCATCTTGTAAATTATTATCCTATTGCTTAATAGGATCAATGAGACACAAAAGATGTTTCCTACATACTGTAGGAAACTAGAGATTAAAAGTGACTATGTATGAGGGGAAATCTCTTCTCCAATGCAACTGGGTTGATGGTTGATTTGAAAAAGTTGTTAAAATAGAAACCCACTAAAAAGATTGATATATTGGGGCCAGTGAGATAGCTCAGCGGCTTAAGCACCTGCCCGGCAAGCGCGAGGGCCCGAGTTTGACTCCCGGAACCCACATACGAAAAAGGGGTCGGTGATATCGCTCAGTGGCACGGGCGCCTGCTGGCGCTCGAGGTCCTGAGGTTGACCCCCCGGTACCCACAAAAAATAAATAAATAAAAAGATTGATATAAAAATATTTTAAATGAAAACATGCACGAATACACAAACATACCTGTATGTCTGTATGTATATTAATTCCTCCACAAATATACCCTTGTAGGGTCAAGGCCTTTTATCTGAGTATGATCAGGTATCTGAGAGTTCTGCAAAACCTCTCCTGCAGACCGCACTCAAGACGAACTGTCTTAAGATCTTTATTTTTATTGTCTTCAAAGTGAATGTGAAGTAATTTGAGGGCAGAATCTTTCTTGATTTTTATTTTTCCTTTTATAGTTCTTATCCACCTGTGAGCTAGCATTTCTTTTCATGATTTGACTTCTTTCTAGTCTTCCTAAGAATTCAATAAGAGTTTTCTCAGACATAGCAGCGCTCTACTTTTCCGCACATAATTTTTGATGGTTTATATATACTTAATTGAATTGCCTATTAACATAAAGACCATTCTCTGATAAAATAGGGATTTAAAATTCATCATCGATTACAGTAATAGGCAATTTTAGCACATAGCTTAGTTTCTGCCGTGACTAAGTGTGTGGTTCATTTTCAGTGAGCCTGCCCATCTGGTTGACCCTAACAGGTGCAGTTTACCAACCTGGAGTTCTGAAGACTTGGTCTTCTGGAATGAAGGCAGTGTGCCAGGTCCTATGTAGCACCTAGACCATTTGCCTTGGCAGCTCTAAATTGAACAAGAGTTTCGCAATTTTACACTTGAGTGCATTCAAATCGTTCAGTGGGTGGCAGCCAGGGCCTATAAATAACTCCCCATTAACAGTGTCCCCAAACTGACATTTATAAAAAGCACTATCCACACCAAACAGCCCATGTTTAATGAAATTATTGGTCTGATAGTTGAGCAACAGTCTGAGAGGCCAACATCAGGTAAGGACTTTCTCTGTGGATGTATTTAACTCAGCCATAATAAAATCAGATTAATCTAAACAGCTTCAGGTTGGATCACAATACAACATATAATGATATGAGGAGGACCTTCAGCTTGATTTCATTTTTCTAAAACAGACTTTACTTAAGTTCATAAAATATTTTTGAAAAATTATTTTACATTGTTTTTGGAGTTATAACAAGTTTTCAGAGCAGCATTTGTTCATGAATGTTCATTTCTAGTGTACAAATTGAGAAATAGAAATTACACATATAAGTGAGTACTGCTGTATACTTAATAATATGTATTACTACTAGTTTATAACAAGAGCATGATTTCTATTTATTAATAAAATATCAAATACCAGTAAGTGAACCATCATTTGCAACATAAAATATAACGTCGTACTGGCACTATTTCAAAATTATTTCCTTTTTTTCTGTCCCAGGAGACATAGCTCAAAGACAATAAGTGTTAACTGTGTTCACCAAAATTCTGATACAAAGTTAGACACAAAATAAATATTAGTTGAATTTAAATAAATTTGGCATAGTAATCAATTAAAGAATACAGGAATTTGAACACAAGTTTAAAGTTATAAACAATAAAAGAGGGGGGCAACAGTCAAGAAGTATTTTCTTTTATATATTTGAGACTCTGTCAGATTTAAAATATAAAGCCCATCATATTTTACTTCTGGAATAAGACTATGAGATCTATTTATAAAATTACCAAAAATAAAGTGTTAAATCTCCCAAGTAAGCATAAACTTAAAAAAAAAATAATCACTCTATCAGATGCTCAAGGAAAGTTGTCAATAATTTGTACAAAATTTTCTAAATATTTACCATAACATTTTTTAATGCTATTTCTATGAAATGCTTGAATTGTTCTTAAGAAAAGCTTATGACTTTATCAACAATAGGTATTAAAAATTCAGCATATAAGATTCATACTTTCCCCATCTATTATCAAGTACAGATTTTATCCAAAAGAGGAAGACAATTTAAACAAGTGAGTATAATAGTAATTAGGATTTTTATTGTATTTCCATATAGATAAAAATAAGTTTTTATGAAAAAATTCATTACAAAGACAATCTATAATGAATCAATAACAAATAAAATTTAGCACTAAGTGAGTCAAGTATTCTGCATTTAAAAGTCAATGTTATAAACATTCAAGATTAGTAAATTTTGGTATGAAAAAGACTAGAAGGAAGGAAAAGGAGACCTTATCAACAGACAATAATTTATAAAGTTTCGCAAATTGCTTTGGAAAATACACAATATATTTATTTAAGAAAAGCCATTAAGTGCATCAAGTAAAGTAGGTTCAGATTCTAAAAATATTTTAAAATTTCCCAAGGAATCTAAATGTCAAAAAATATCCTCTTCTTATTCAACTTCATATTTAAGGAAGCATTTGACAGACAAGAAAACAAAAGACAAAATAATTTTACCTGCATTTTAAAATAATAAATTCTAGATCTATAAAAATCTCCTGTTTTTTACACAAAGGCCACTGTTTGACCTTCATTGATCCATTGCTATATAGTTAAAAAAATACAGTATCAGATCTTTTTCCTTCCCCCCTAAAAAACTAGGGGAAGTTACATAGTGAGTATATGAATGTAGCTATGCACATCCTCAAGTGTACAAACACGGAAATATCACTTCACTAAGAAAATTATTGTCATCATTCTGTAAACATCTCGTCTACATCTGGACATTTCAAAATGGTCTTTGGTATTACTAGTTATTGTGCTTTAAAACAGAAATAGGATTTCTGTAGCTGTGCTACACAGACATTTGAAGATATAAATAAGAAAAATGCACTTGGAATAAGTTACAGTTAGCTGCTTTTGCATAATTTCCCAAAACTACAGTGTATGCCTAGTCACAGTTTTATGAGAAAGAATATCTCTTTTTCAACTCCTTAATTTTAAGGAACACTTAATCGCTTTGGTTAAAAATCCATTTTTGGAGTGGATCTGATGGACTGCATGACACTAAGCTTGGATGTTCTCCATTTGCTGAAAGGCACAATTTTAAGAATGGATTATATAGCAGTTGATCCTAGGATAAAAGGAAACACAACAAGACATTAAGTTTTAAGACTAATAATTAACTGAGAAATATGTAAATGACTTAAGATCTGATTGAAGCAAAGGGGAGACTTGCATACTAAATGTATACCAGTCTGAAGTTTAAGTCGTTCTAAGATAATTATGACTCATAAAATACAGTTGGTTTTTGCTGTAAGCACCACCATCTATGCCACTAACTGTTCAACTAACTTAAGGTATTATTATATTAATGAAGAGAAGTAACAAAGCAAAATCTAAATCAAGTATTCAAGGAAGAAGCATTCCATTGATTTATTCATAAGTGACAAACTCAAAAAACTCATAAATCATAAAAACCAGTCTTATGGTATTTCATTATTATACAAAACAGTTTTCACATAAGAATTGCTATGATCCATCTAAGCTTTAAAACTTAGATGTTTAAAAACAAAAGATATATCATGTATTCTTTCAATTCTAGAGTCATAGAAAAGTACTAAAATAGAGGAAGAATCACTTTATAGAAAATAAATACATTTTTTTCTCTCTCCTGGGTGGGAAAAATGTGACTTTCGCAAAAAGAATTGTAAGAGACCCTAAAATATCAAAAATAAGTAACCATTATTAGTAATTCACAGAAATCCTTAAGTTGCATAAACTAGGCTTCCACCAAGCAATTTTACAATTACTTCATTCCTAGCAATACTACATAAATATATTTTATCATAAATATATTTTATTTATGGGTAGACATAACGAAGTTAATAAAGGCAGAGAAATTCTGATAGATAAATTAATGTATTATATTTCACACATTTTCCCAGTTAATCACTAGGGCTAATTAAAATAATTGAATAAGTGGGTGAATCTACTGCACTGAAGTACCTTCTGGATTTCCCATAACTGCTCTCCAGTGACAATGGTCTTGCGACCTTTGTAGGCACATGGTTTCAGCTGAAGCAGATTTGGAGTAGCATGAAGACATAATTCCTTCTGGATGTTGTGCCGGATTTCATGTTGAGCAGAATATTCAAAGTACTGTGGAAGGAAGAGTCTTGTTATTGATAAAAGCCCTATATGTTCAGTAACAAAAAGAAAAAAAGGTAAAACAACTAACCATTCACAGTTGAATAATAAAGTTACATCTACTTCAATAAAATAATGCAATGAAAATAGGTATCAAACGTAATGCTGAGTTTTTATGATAGGAGATACTATAGTCTTTCTTCAACCTATCACCAACAGAGGCAACTTAATTAGCAAGGCATCATCTTCTCCATTGCAGACCCTGAAAATTAGCAGGTAGAATGGAGGCAACACAGGGACACCATAAGAAGGGGCCTGGAAATTTATAGCAAACACATAATTACCCTCTTCCTCTCTTCTAATATATGTTCCTTTTCTTATTCATCTCAGTCAAAGGCATTTTCATTAAACTAGAAACTACAGTCTCTCTCTATACCTGTTTCCCCAATTGTAAAGAATAATTTAATAGTTCCTACCCCCACAGGATATTGAACATAATGGGTTAATATGTGCAAGCACTCAGAACAGAGATTAGCATGTATGATATGCATGTAATATTTTACCTGTTGTTACTGTTAGTGATGCCTCCCTCTCTCTGTCTCTGTCTCTCTCTGTCTCTCTCTCTTGCTCTCTCTTTCTTAGTTTTACTGAATTTTCCCCTTGGATACTAACATGCCGTTGATTTTTAGTTCTTTATTCTCACTTCTGTTAGACCCTCAGAATTTACACTGCAACACCTCCTACTACCTCCAATTTATGTTATAACCCAGCAATCTGACCTTGTCAGTTAGTCTTTTATAACACTGCTTTGAACCCCTGCTGTCCTTGCTTAAGTAAATCATCACTGTAGCTAAGGTAAAGTCAAAATTTGTTCATCAGTACATGAAATGTTCAATTTTCAATCTTCCATTAATCGTTGCCCATCTGAATACTATACTCTTCTCACACAATTCTATCAATATCAAAATGTGTCCCCTTAATCTAGATTTTGTTTTACTGTGTGCTACCGTCTGGAACACACTTCTGACCCTTTCCTGCCAGGCTAACTTCTTTTCATCCTTCAAGAACAAACTCAAATATTACCTTCTCTCTTGGTGTTCCCTAAATCTGTCCCACTGCACAAAATTACACCATTTTCAAGGCTTCAATAGTAAGTCACAGATAAGTTTTTACAGCACACTATTAGATTTGTGTGTATAGCTAGCTGTCTTCTCCACAGACAAGTCAGGTTTATAATAACACCCATTATAGATCAAGTATTTAATAATGTTGACATTCTAAAGATAAAATAAGTTAACATAATTGATTTTCAATAATGTAGTAATTTGGCCACCGGCCAAAGCCCCACACATGTGCTAGGATGAAGCAGGCAGCGTGTACCCTGCCCCCAGCCAACAGGTGGAGCCTTGGGCGGGACCCAGGAGGCTCCAAGAAGCAAGCCCCCTGCCCCAGTTGACGTTGGCTGGGCCCTATGCAGGTGCCAGGAGGACCTGGGAAATACATGCCCCGCGTCCAGTCACTGGGTTCTCAGCAGGGAGGCACAGGCTCAGCTCAGGAAGACACAAGGCCTGTGTTCTATTGTGGGAGGCCAGGCTCAGTGGGAGTAATCACCAGAGGGGGCAGTCCTGAAGAAGAAGGCATGTAGTGTAGTGATAGGTTTGAGCTCGGGCGCTGCTGCCAACAACCAGCAGAAGTCAGTGCTCTGAATTACTATAGACCAACATGAGGGAGGACTGATTGTCTTCACTGAAGAGTCCTTTTGCTTTGGTAAAGGATTGCTCAGGAATGGTTCCTAGGGTTTGTCAAAACCCTGTTGAAATTTGATACCATTGTTGTTGCTGAATTTCCTATGCTAGACAAGGTAACATAGCAGTGGCTGGCAATTGGTTTTCTCTCTATGCAAATACCTGGATTGCTGGAAGGGGGGTCATAAACAAAATTGTGGCTCACCACTCCCCTAAAAGAATGGGACACTGGGTCAAAGAATTTGCAAACCCCAGCACAAAAAACAAACAAACACTAAAAAACATGAAAAGACAAGGTGACAACATACCTCCAAAAAAACCCAACTCCCCCAAGATTGGTAAGGGGTTATTGAGGGGGAGGAAGTCATAAGCTAAACAGCAGAGAAGTCTGAAAGGGTACCAACAGGGGTAAAACAGTTTTACAAGGTGATTGGAGAATTTAAAGAAAATATAACTATTCATATAATGACTGTAATGAAATAAATGATCAGAGAGTTTAGAGAAGACACTAGTAAACAGCTAGTGGAGCTAAAAAAGAAAGACAAAACATGAATGCCCAGGATAGAAAAGAACAGGAATTTAGAAGAAAGTTCCAAACAGAAATCCAGGTTAAAACCATGATTGAAAGTGTGGGTAGCAGAAGGGACCAAGGTTAAAACAGAGTGTCGGACCTAGGGAACAGGACTGTAGTATATGATCAATTAATGAGAGATACCTGAAAAATAACAAGGGAACATTAAAAATGGATCCAACAACTCTTAGATGACTTAAAGAGCACTAATATAAGAATAATTTGAGTTAGCAAAAAATCAGAAGACAGCATAAAGGGCATAAAAGACCTGTTTGTATAAGTAATAGCAAACTTTCCAAACATGGAAAAAGAATTTAATATATAGATAAGTGCAGCATATAGAATCCTGAATAGCCATGCTCAGAATAAAACAACATAATAATTAAAATACCAGAAATACAACACAAGAACAGAATCTTAAAGGCTGCTAGAGAAAAGAAATGAATCACCTATGAAGGAAAAAAAGAAAACCTATTAGAATAAAACAGATTTCTCAACACAAACCTTAAAGACAGACAGGTAAAGAATGGAATGAAATGTTTCAAGCTCTTTAAGAAAATAATTTTCAAGCCAAACTATTATATCCTACAGAATGATCTTTCAAAGTTGATGAAGAAATAGATACATTCATGATAAAGAAAACCTACAGAAATTCATGACCATACAAACACTCAAGGATACCATGCAAAAAATCTCAAGGATATCCTAGAGAAAATGAAGCCAGTACTGCCAAAAGGTCCAATAAAATGGGTACATCAGGTAGGGCTACTAATTAAGTAAAAGGGAAAGAAAGCAAAACAGTAAAAGGAAATTAATACAATGACAGGAATAAGTCAATGCCTATCAATTGTAACTATGAATGTAAATGGATTCAACTCACCAATCGAAAGACACAGAATAGCAGAATGGATCAAGAAACAAAATCCAATGGTATGCTGTATGCAAGAAACACATAACACAAAAAGAAATGCATAGATTCAAAATCAACATGAAAACAATATTCCATGCAATGGGAACCCAAAAACAAGCAAGAACAGCTATCTTATTTTCATACAAAGTGGATTTTAAGCAAAGCTGAACAAAAGAGGAAAAGAAGGATGTTATATAATGGTTAATGGAACTATTCAAAAGGAATCTATGATGATCGGAAATATATATGCTCCAATCCATGGTGTACCCAACTTCATAAAACAAACTCTAATGGACATGAAAGATCAAATGAACAATACCAGGGGAATCTTGATGCCCCACTATCACAAATAGATCAACTAAACTAACAAACAAAAAATCAATAAAGACATAGAAGAGTTGAACCAAACCTTTGAACAAATGGACTTAATAATATATACAGAATGTTCCACCCAACAATAGCATCCATGCTCTTTTCAGCCGCACATGGTAGTTTGTCCAATCCAGGAACAGACTGATGTATTGAATTACAAAATAATATTAATATATAAGTAAATATGAATATTATTGACATTAATACTTAAAGAATATAAATTATAATTAATCATTTGTAAATACCCAAGCAAGAGTTTTTGGACAAGAGATAAACACCTATGTAAATAAATGAACTCAACATTTATTGCTAATGACCAATTGCTAAATGACCAATCAGAGTACAGATACAACACCCAAATAATGCATGCACTTGATAATGAAGGGATGAGGTTGTGTCTAATATGAATTTTCATGATTCAGTATTTCATCTGTTGTAATGGACATACTTAATGCACTCACGTGAAATAAGGAAACATTTTCTGATTTTTAGTGCCTGCAATTTTTTGTTGCTTTTGTGTGGACCAGTATTTTTAACTGTCATCATTTTTGTTGCCATTCCTGTCTCGTAAGTATTCAATTAACACTTAATTAATGGAAACTTTGTGAAACCTAGCATGCAAAAGGTCGTGACTTGGGTGAAGAATTCATGGGGTAAAATTACTGACAGCTGTGTTGCCAGTGGACTACAAGCAGATTACATGGACAGGAAGTGCTCATTTGAGGAGAGCTCTGTTGCTGAACAGGAGAGATTGGGGCCAATCGTTCTACAGGAAATGGAGTTGTAGGAAATTCAGGCTGCATTTTGGGGTTTGGAGAGTTATGATGATATTTCAGAAGAAGACATCCCTGTCTTTGAATACATGTAGACTGCTGTACATGAATAAATGCAGATTGTTGTACATGAAAAAATAATACAGTCCTTGAAAATAATCCCTACTACATCTTTTGGGTATTATTAATATAAGACCCAGTCTTATTTTTGGTGAAATATAGCAAGTCAGACATACAAGTTCAAATATCACATTTTTTTTTATATGAGAAACACTACACAAATAAAGGGCAAAATAGAAAACAAATAAATAGGAAGAATGAAGAAGTTCAAATATTTCCCCAGATTACATATTCTGTTGTTTTAACAATATTTCAATGTATATATAAATTTGTTTCATTTATACTAATAGTTTATTTTTATTTGTTGAAATGAAAATTTGTGTCATTATCTGTTTATTTCTTTTTTGTAAGAATCTTTTTGGTTCATATCTTATACTGAGTAACTACTTTGAAGATAATGATATACAGTATAATAACTATTGTTATTTTCTTATTATTTGGTCATGAAAATTTATTTTTTGTAAGATAAAAAAGATGATGAAATCAAAAAGTGAAGTAATTTGTATTAGCACTAATATTTATTGAGTCCTTATTATGTGCTAGGTAGGCATTGTATTAAACTTTTATGAATCAGAGTGGGCGGTCCACAAACATTAGCAGAATTAACAGAGTCACATATCTTTGTCCCATAGTCCTGGTCTCATGCTTAATTTACCTCCTTCGACAAATAAAACACAAATCATTTTTGTGACTGATAGTTTTTCACATAGAAATATTGAAAGAAAATGGTATTAGATGAGGAAAGAAAATAGGATTCTAATCGTACTTAACTAAAAAAAGACAAACCTAAAGATCTCAAAGATGGTAAGAAAGGCTGTCCAGTATTTTACCTCACTATTATTAAGATGTCATTAATATGGAACTTATAAGGAGTGGAAAGTGATTGAAACTACATTGGTTGGGAAAAATAGTATGTAATTAGCTGGCTGGATATTGGAAAGACCTGTAACTCAGAACCGAGACAGACACCCTGGAAGAGAAAGTGAATGAAGCAAACCATTGAGTGTCATAAAGCTACAATAACATAAACTGCCTTGTACCAGTGTATTAGCTAATTCAGTCACATAACCAAAATATTTTTTGTACTCAGCATCTATACAAATACTGATATAATGGAGTTGTATGCTATAAAAACATCATTATATGACTGAAGCAAAAAAAAAAAACATAAGAACATGTTCAACATATATACTATCTCAATTTTTATCACTCAAGGAACTAAAATCTGCAAAATAGCTAAAGTACAATGTTTGATAGAAAATTTTAAGGATATAAACAGAAATAAAACCAATGGCGGTGTTAGGGTGACACATGCCACAGTCATCTTAAAATATAAAGCAGGCATTCTTCTCCTGCTCAAAACCCTCTAATAACTTCTTTGCAACTCGGAATGAAATCTAAGCTCCTTAATTAGGCCTGCAAAGCCTTACGTGTCCAGGCCCTTTATCAGTATCTCTGACTTCATTTCCTGCTCCTCCTTGCCTAGACACTCTGCTCTGGCAACAAGAACCTCCTCCCCAGGCCTCTGTTCTTCCCTATCTGTCCTTCAGGATGCTGCTTTCTTGGAACATGGTCAGCTTTCCAGAATGATCTTCCCTAATCTTTGAAAATACCCCCACCCCTAACCATGACCACACACATTATCTACTGACCTGCTTTGTTTTTCTTTATACCCAAAATTATGTATTTATTTTCTTTTCTCATCTTGTCTCTCTGTCTTCTTTATTACCATAACAGTGTAAGTTACATTATAGGCTCTAAACCAATATTTGTTGACTAAAATATGAATATGTGAATTTTTTCCAATCTGAAAATTTCTAAAAGACAGCTAGATTTAAAAAAATAATCTCATGAGTGGGAAGACATAAAAAAGAGGATGGTCTAAGAGATTGAATATTGTAAAAATCCTACACACACATCTTGGACTTTATATCAAAACCTACAGTTCCTAGAAAAGATACATTCCAGGTTCCTTTCCTTAGTACATGTTGGTTCACATTCTTCTCACTTTGTTCTCATTCCCACCAGCCATCTCTCTAGCTTCTAATTCTCTTTTCAAAAATTTTTTTTAAATGTCATTTTCCCATGAAAACATCTGGGTACCCAGTGTAATTCAGATGCCCTTTTCCATAGCTCCAGAGTACTCTAAATGCTTTATTCCTGATGTTACCATACTGATTTTAACTGCTCCATTTGAAATACAGATTTCCTGAAGGAATTAGGATCTAAATAGCTGGAACCCATCAGAGTATCTGGCATGCAGGGCCACTGAGCAAATGTGATGAATGACAAATAAGAGTAGAGTCTAATACTTTGGGGGAGTTTACTTGCAAACATTAAGAAAAAGAAGCTAAATCCCCAAAACATAATATTTAATATGCTATGTTCTCTATCCAGATAGCAACATTCGACATTTGAGTCTTGGTAAAATAGGATGGTAACAAGGAGGGATGTCATCCTCTGCGGAGAATTAAGAACATAACATTTTTAAGGGACACAGAGTTAATGAAATAATATCTTTGCCCAGAAAAAGAACATAGCTATGTCAGTGTTAACACTGGATATAATTCACTATTAAATATAGTTAAATATGGCCTTTATGTATATAACATATATTACATATATACATAATACAGTATATTATATGTAATATACAATATATTTTAATATCATATTGTATATATAAATATGTATCATCACCATACCAACAGTTACACAAATATCAAAGATCTGCATAAAAGATGCCTTTTCTTAAAATTTCAAATGGTAGTATTCTATTATTTTCTAATTTTTTTTACATTAAATGGATAGAGTGAAAACCAAAACAAAATAACCTTCAACTTCAATATCAATTGTCCTGCTTAGTGTGAAAACATTTCACATATCAGCTTACTGTAGTATAAAGCTGAGTTAGAACTTCTGAAGAATAAGCAACATCTTACTTGTGTTTGTAAGTGCTAACGAGAGGGAAGATTTCTAATGTCATGCTCACCTGGTTTCCCCCAAGTCCATGACATGTGTACAAAATCAATGGTTTGCCTCCTTGATTATTTTCTCCAACATCCAGACATAGAGGCTGACCAACACTTTTAATCTAAAGAAAAATTGCCAAATCATTTTAAAACGTTAATCTATGTAGTTTACATTTTGTCAATGAATTCTAGAGAAGATTACTTGTTATTCCAGAGAAGATTGCTTTTGTTAATAATAATGATGTAAAATCTCAAAGGCAATAAACTAGAAAGTATTCCAGCAATTTCCCCTGAACTATGTAAGTGGTGGTGGCAAGAAGTATAACAAGTGAAAAAGAAAATACTCACATATCCAGATATAACAGGATTAAGGTCTGGCACATACATTTCTGGATAAATAGTGTTCAAATACCATGTAAAATTTTTACACTGCAAGCGTTTTCTTATTGCAAATCTTTTTGAAAGATCACCAAATGATTTCTAGAGAAAGATGAGAAGTGAAGGGAATGCTTAATCAAAACAACTCCGATAAGATATTCTAAAGGCTACTATTTGTATTATATTTAGGAATTAAAAAAATAAAGTTCTGGGTCAATAACGCAAGATGCATTTTATCATCATTCATGATTCGTTCAGGCAACAAGTATGGCTGCCTGTTCATTTCTGGCTTCAGAGAGCATCTCACACTTTTGTAGTGCTGACAAGATTCTATTTTATTCTTCATAGGTACCAACAAACTTCTCTTACAAGACAAAGATCTCTCTTGAAATGTTGTCGGCACAGGAATGGTAGTGGGAGCATCCTAAATTGATTCTAACTTTATACTGAAAAGTGATCTGTAAAGTGACTTCTGAGAAAGTATGTGTAAACAATGCCAATACACAATACAATTTAGATCTCTTGTTAGTAAAGAACACAACCCCCCCCACAACACAGTTGGAAATAATTTTTTTTCTAGTTTAAGAGTCTTATTTTTAACAACATCCCCCACTGGACCCTTAGTAGAAAAAGGCAATTTTCAGTTAATCACATTTTATTTTCCTTTTTTTTAAAGGGCAAAGGAAACTTTCTTTTTTTAAATAAAGTACCATTAAACTGAAAAGATGTTTGGTTGATGGGCAAAAATTTTAGGGAAAAATTATAAATGTATGAAAAGGTAAATACTCAAGCTTACCAGTTCAACTAAGGAAAATATCCTAACTTCAATGTTTGAACTCAGATATTTCAACAAAAAGTAGACTTTTAAGGATTCTTGCATAAAAAGGTCTACCAGGTAGATCTATGTGCTCTGTGGTAAGAACAGTTACTTGACGGCTCACGTGCTCCTCTGTGAGTAATGAACAGAGCAAATGTTTCATTTAACGCCCGTGTGCTTACTTGGCCAAGTACTCTTGTGCAGGACATAATCTGCCCAATTTGTGTTAGTGACCGGGGGTAGCAATTTAAGCCAGTAGTGCTGAGTTGGCCTCCTACTGACATAATAGAGGGCGGCCAAAGAGACCAGAGAAATGTGGCAGTAGGTAATGAGATCTGTCTTTCCCACGACGGTCAAGGTGTTGATGCCTTTGACTCTCAATAAACTAGTGCTACTTTCTACGAACATTTGGCTGCCATATATGGAAGTATAATCCTAAAGTGTCTAGCCAATTTACTACACCCAATATGAAGACTCTCCGCTCTAATGTACTAAGCGTCACGATTCTGTTCGGTGGAGTACACAGCTATGACTCAGTAATAACAAGAGCACCATACGTTTGTTAGCACTTATCACTTCCTTATTTCACAGCCACTCTGACAGAGAGGCAGGACGTGGATTTCGTCTCTAAAGACACGGAAGAAGAAAGATAAAACACACATGTATCATGCACTCTACATCCAGACACCTGGTAACTACTCCACGAGCGTCATCCCCATTGTATGTTCTTAAAGGGGCATTGCTGAACTACCACCTCCAGTGAGTAATAGAACTAGAACTTTAAAAAAAGCCTTGATACACCTGGCTCATTCTCATGGCTCGTTAAGACATCTGTCATCTGTACCTCGTTTTTTAAAAGGCACTTAGGGGGGCCCGTGAGATGGCTCAGCGGCGTAAGCGCCTGCCTTGCAAGCGCGAGGGCCCGAGTTCGACTCCCGGAACCCACATACAAAAAAGGGGCCGGTGATATCGCTCAGCGGCACGGGTGCCTGTTGGCGCGCGAGGTCCTGAGGTCGACCCCCCGGTACCCACAAAAAAAAAAATAAAATAAAATAAAATAAAAGGCACTTAGGGGCCAGTGAGATGGCTCAGCAGCATAAGCACCTGCCTGGCAAGCGCGAGGGCCCGAGTTCGACTCCCAGAACCCACATACGAAAAAAGGGCTGGTGATACCGCTCAGCGGCAGGGGCGCCTGATAGGCGCGTGAGGTCCTGAGTTTGACCCCTGGTAGCCACACACACAAAAAATAAAAAATAAAAAAATAAAAAGGCACTTAGAACCAATTTTTAGGTTTTTAATCACATGTACTGAAATCAGTAAAAAAAGCAGTTACATTTAATCTTATTTTTTTGAGTAAAATATTGAAACAAAAGCAGTCACTTAAATGAAATATCTTTCATATATGGAGGATAACATCAAGCAGAGTGCCTGAATTAAAAAAAAAAATAGAAAGCTTAACTCTTCCTTTTAACAGAAAAAGACTGGCATCCATAAATATATTTTAAGAGTTAAAATTCTAAAGCCTAGCTTCAAAATTTTTTCATTGTTTTGTGCTTGAGGTCTCCCAAGCAAAAGGACCTGTGAACTTGGTATAGACTTTTATAATTTAATGACTTAGCTACTTAGTAACTTAGTAACTTACTTGCTTAACAATTTTGGCTGCCTCTGTATTTCGCCTATAAAATGTTTCCTTGTATTCATCCATCCAGACTTCTGCAAGGCGAACTTGGTTACGAGCAATCACTTGAGTGCCTTTTGGAAAGGAATGAGGGCTTTTGCTGCGAAAAACATGTCCAACAACAGAGCAAGGCATAATCTCCAACTGCCCACCACATTGCCATACCTGATAATTAATGATATTTGTTTAAATTTACAGTATTTTGGGAAAATCAAACTGTTGCTTAAAAATTCACCTTTAAGATATTAATAAAAACAAAGTATAAGTATTTATTATAATTTTATCAATAGTCTCTATGCCCTTTCATTTCAACTTCAGCTTTTAAATGTAAAGAACAATTTCACTAAATGATGTAAACATTAAAGACAACAAAAGCACATCTTCAGAAGTTAAGCTAACAATGATTTTGGATCTTTCACAAAAATGAACTCAGTAATGGTGGTACACATCTGTAATCCCCGCACTCTGAGAGACCGAGGCAGGAGGATCTAAAGTTTGAGCCTGGGCAAATTAGGGATTTAGCAAAACTCTGTTTCAAAATAAAAAATACAAAAAAGGCTGCGGATGTAGGTCAGTGTGAAGCCTCTGGGGTCAATAGCAATACTATCACAAAAAAAGAAAAAAAGAAAAGAAAAGCCTCCAAAAAAAAATTTTTTTTTTTTGCAAAATATTATTCAAGTTTTCTAACTAATATACACAGAAGATCGAAGAGTCTTGTGCATTTGACTTCCAATTTATACAACTTACATGATCATTTAAATTACAGGATTTCTCTTCCAAGTCATGACCTAGCGGTCTAGTGGAACCAGACTCTATTTACCTCTTGTATATTCAGTTTGGTAATCAAGAAAACAATTACTGATAGCTATGATTATCAAAGTATAATCCATTAAATCTGTAAAGTAGTTGGGTTATTATTAAAAATTCATGGCTATTTAGATGGTGTTCAAAACTTACTTGTATTAATTCTGAATACAATGGCAAATCATGAACTTATTACCTTTTTTACTTAAATGTGCTAATAGTAGATTTTGTTATAAATAATCACTAAGCAAAAGATTTGAAGTTATGTTTAATAGTATTTCCTAGTATTAGAGCAAATGATCACATCTTCTTTTTCTTCTTTTTCACTATTCTTTAAACACACAAAAAAACACTAATATTTCAAGTCAACAAACTATGCTTGAAATAAAAAATGTGGTATAGGCTGGAAATATTTAAATGAATAAAACAAGACTCCTGCCCTTATAGTCCAAACTTGACTAAAAGCATCACTGTCAGGGTGTGATGATGCCAGAGCCAATACTATTTAAATCTTCTAACTCCTAGTTCATTTCTTTTTTCACTACATTCCAGCCTAAGGGATGAAAAATGAATGATGAAATTATAGCAAAAAATAAACTCATGAAATCAAATAAATTAGGTAATGTTGAGATTATCCAAAGCTTTTGTGTTGTTTTTCATATTAATTTTAATATGTATAGAAAAATGGTATATTTTATCCAAAGAGTTAAGTCCAATGTCCTTTAAAATTACACATAAATGTTTCTTTTCCATGCTGACTCCCCTGATAATCAACTCATTTCCTGAACTACTAGGTTTAATTATATTTATCTTGGCTGGAATTCAACAGCTACAAGTGCATTAATTGGTTTAACTGATTGTTCTTGTTATACTGGCAACCATGTGTAAATATATCAAGTCACAATTTAAAAGGAAATGTTCTTATTCTAAAATTTCCAGTAATTAAATTTTAAAAACCACTAAAAGACTGCATACATTCATAATAATCTGTACCCGCCAATTAGAAGATATTATATTTCATTGTTCAGCATGCGTCCATATTTAATCTCCATAAACTTACTCTGAAAGACATTTCTATATTTTCACCTCCCCATATTTCCATTTCTTCATCGTAACTTCCAATATACTCAAAATATTCTTTTGATATGGAAAAAAGGCCTCCTGCAAAAGTGGGTGTTCTGAAAAATAATACATTATCCAACTTTGTTAAAAAAACTAAACAAGTTAAAATAGTATATATTAACATCTGAATAACTTTACAAGTTAAAGAGATACCATAACTTAAACTTTTTTATAGATTAATAAGAACTAAAAATATTATCTTCAAAGTCAGTTTTCTGGAGGAAGTAAGTATTTTCAGTGTCCTCTCTCAGATTGTTTTCTCCTAACCATGCTTTAAGTTTCTTAATTATTTATTTGGAAGGCATAAAAGCTTATTTTATCCTATTTCCTATTCAGTAATCTCATGCATAAGTGACTAAATTATTTGACTATTGTCTATATTTAGAATATGTGTTCCCCTTTGTTGTTGCTGTTAGTATGAACTACCTCAGAGGCAACTGATGTAAAAACTAACAATGTATACATATTCAATACATGGCATGATAGTATGAATATAAGACTTTGAGAGCAATCATCTTACTTAATTGGGTAGGTTTCATCTTTCCTTCTTCGCTTCTCATGATCAGGAAGCGATTCCCAGCCAAATGAAAGGCTCCAGTCAAAATTTCCACGGTTATGGTTACTACCGTAAGGAGAAGGTTTGTTGAATTCGAATGTGTTCAGATCTATGGAGGCAATGTCTGGACTCACCACCGCAGTGTAGTTCTCGGCTATTCTGGACAGCAAAGGCTCTAACCAACCATAGAAACACTCACCTGCAGAAAACAGAATTTTAATTAATTTGATGAAAACACTGAACATGTTTCTTTGGTTGTTTGGTTGAAGGTTTATAGAGAAATGGGAATTAAAAATTATTTGTTTTTAACATGTGTATAGTAGCGATTTCTTTTTTTCCCAGCTTTACTGAGTTACAATAGACAAAAACTCCCCAGATTTATGGTATACAGCATAATGATTTGGTGTATGTATACATTGTGAAATGACCACTAAAATCAAGCTAACATTCATCACCTCACATGAGTAGATCTGGTGAGAATATTTAAGATCTACTCTTAGTAAATTTTACACATAAAATATATTATAAACTATAGACACCATAGTGTATAATCAATCTGCAAAAGAAAGGATTTCTTAGATTTCTTGTGATAAGAGTAGGATGAATGGAAAAGCAAGACTAAGTATAAATAGGAAAATTTCCCTATAGATGATGATCTTTTCCTTAGAAGAAACCAAATACAGATATGTTTAAGCTTCAGCTGATTATGCTGTTTCTCTTTAAAATAGAAAGCTTTTCACCTAGCCCCAAAGATGTTCTGATTTAGTTAAACTTGCTCTCCCACTCCCAAGTAAGGTACAGAAATTGAAAACTTCATTCCCCTCATTGGGCATTAGGAGAAAGTTAAGTCAAGGACTCACAATATTTTGATCTTAGCAGCTGGAGAATAAAGGCCATTCAAAGCTACAACTTAATGGAAGGTGAGGTTAAAGGAGTCCTATGAAAAGTGTGAGTTTTAATCATGGACCAAGGTATCCTACATAACACAGAATGAGGTCAGACAAGACATATTCAGTCCTGTTTTGCACTCCCCACTAAGTGGACTCTGGCAGTCCTGGTGCAGGAGTACCATCATACACCTTCCCAAGGAGGTGAAGAACACTTAGTCTACCTTTATTTTAATGCTGAATTAGAAAAAGAATGGTGTTCTCCTTCGAAAAACATATGTAGATCTCTTTTCAATTTTCAATGTGTTGTACTGAAAGAACAGTGGATGCAATGGCTTTAAAGAACTCAAGGAAATCTAAAAGCCCTTCGTAATAATTAGCATACGCTTACAACCTTTGTTGGCCAAACTTAATGAAGGGGCTGGCAAGTTCAAGGCTAAACACTCAGAATATTAAAAACCCAAAAATAAAAACAAAAAACAAAAACTGAAGCCAACCAAACTTATAGCTCAAGGGACTACGTGATATTTATTAATACTTAACGTCCATAATACATTGACTCCAAAAATACTTTCTAAATACTGTATGTAGTGCTTAAAAACAGTGACATTGAAACAAATTAAAGAAAAATCCCAAAAGCAGCAACACAAACAAAAATTGACAATATTCATGGAAAAGATTAAAGTTGGGAAGGGATACCCCGAATTTGGCATAAGAAGGTGTCCACAAATCTTCCAAAAAAGAGAGATCTGAAATATAAAAGTTAAAAGCGGCAGTACTGGGCCAAAGTTTAAAGACAATGTTTATTATACTTAAGCAAATTAATTTTTGTTTTAAAATGTGAGAATCAAACATAACAAGGAAGTTTTTTCTGCTTTTAAATAGGATGAACATCGGTAAACAAAAGCAAAAAAAAATCTGTCATGAATTCACTAAGAATTTGGTCACTGGAGAACACTAAAGCTGAGGAGACTTAGAAATAATGGAGGTAAGAGCTCTGTACAAGTGAAGGGATGTTCTTGGGCACAGCCATTGTCTGCTTGGACTGTCATTGCTAGAATACTTGAAAATGCTCTTCAAGAAAATAGAATTAGGCACCTAGAGAAAATTAACTTTTAAATTAGAGGAGGAGAAGGAAAATGTTACAACTATATCTGTACACAAATACTTACAGTGAGCATCTAAAAATGTGAGCGTTTCAGCTGTTGCTACTGCTGCTCCTAGCAACCGAGCAGTAATCAGACCTTTCCTTTCTTTTTGTCTGACTATTTTTACTATAGAAAATTGTTTTATATATCCCTCTAGTTTTTCATGTAAGTAATCTGTAAAGAAAAATAAATCAGGGTTATTTCTAGATTTATTTTCATATACAATATATGAAATCTAATGAAATCATAAAGCAAATATCCTTCCAAATGCATAATGTTAATAGTTTCACGTGTTCTTCCCTTAAGATGAAAATGTTTATTTTTCACTGGGAAAAAGGCTTTACATGCATATTTAACTACTGTTACACATGATAACACATGTGTATCTTGTACACTGCATATTAATAAATGTTTGGAGAGAACAGAGATGTAAGTGGAGTAGACCCTGGGAGTTAAGGAAATGCATACAGAGATTGACTATGACAGTGAAAGAAATATGACTTTGGCCAAAAAGATATTTGACACTTTTTAAAATTGGTTTTTAAGTCTGGAAATCTTAATGAAAATGCCAAGTATCAGAGGGATTCTTTCATATTTAGGCAGTGATCAAAATACTTTAAAACCAAAATGTTGAGAAAAAGGCCAATAGGAAAGTCCAGAGCTGCAGCAGTTTGGGGATATTTCTACAGTCAGCAGGAAATATTTGGAAGCTCTGGAGTCTGACAGATTTCTTTCCAGTAAAAATATGGAAGTAGAAAGGAACATGTAAATCAGGAAGTTAAAAGAAGGCAAAATTATAGCAATGGGTATATAATTTAAGATATTTTATGTTCCAATTTGGATAAGATATATAATAAGCAAAAGTTGAGACAGTGGGTAAAAGAAAAATCCATTGATCAAGTGCTGCTTATGTTTTTAAACATCTTAAGCTAGTTTTCCACCATTAAATTCTCAATTCCTTGTTGAGTAAATAATGTAGTTCTCCAAGTGGCCTTCTTTTGGCCAGGGCATAAATTGTGAAGAAAAGATCTGGAAATGTGCAGAAAGTCAATAGCATCCTGGGTAGATGGTGGCTTCTGATGTGTTTCAGAAGAACTCCAGATGGCTCTGATGGCATCTGTGATGATATCTGTTTTTGTGAGTTCTACAGTGATATAGATAAGACAGCTGCTGATTTTAAGTTTAAACATTCATAAGGGAGGTAAGATTTCAGGAACAACCCTATGGAAGAATCTAAATCTAAACACTATTACCTCAGAATAGTAGTCTTAACTTTTAGGCACCTTCTAAATTCCCTTGAAATAATTCTCTTAAAGACATGTAGGATTGTAATTTATAAAGAAGAAACTTAAAGTATTTTCTGCTTTCAGAAACTTGTAAAATTTTAAAGGTCTTAATAGTAATTGATTTTTTTAAATGGAGTTTCCACAGATCCTTTCAATAAAACCTCTCATTGTTTGAATTCATTAAAAATTTTATAAATTTATCCAAGACTTCTGAACTTCCTGTAAATTCTTATCTGCCCCTGAAATTTAATCTCATCTATACTCTCCTTTTTGGAGGTTAAGTACACTTGAGCTCAGATGGCACCATTACTTTTAGCTGTGAGACTTCCAAGCTATCTTACCTGTTTTGTCCCTTAGTTTCTTTACACATAAAATTAGAATAACAGTATACTACTAGAGGACATTACTGGGAAAATGAGAGATTACTGTACAAACAAAGCATTATAAAGACAGAGCCTACCAGATGGTCTATGCTCTGAAAAGATTATCTTTTCTTTTACTATCACTGGGTTTAACAATCTTATTGTGACCTATCTACATATTTTATACTACCTTTCCCTAGGCAAATTGGAACCAGGGACTAGTTTCTACTTCACAGGCTCCTTTCCAGCAAAGAGGGACACATTTTCCACAATGGGCATTATTTGATAGCTCGACTGTGTCAGTAAGACGAATTACAATAGGACCCAAAGATAACTTTCTCTAAGAAAACTGTTCTAAATCTACTGTCAGATACTATAAAGAATTATAAAAATATTCAGATCAATTGACCAAGCAGTTTTACTTCTCCTAACTTGTCTAAAGGTATAGATGCAAACAAAGGGAAGTGACATGAAAACAAGGATAGCACTTGTTGCAGTATAACATAAAGTAACACTACAGGATGAAGATGAAAGGTTAAGTAAAACATGTCTACTAAATCATCATTATTAAAAATAAAGTTTTAAAGGTAAAATAAACTGGCTAATGACAATGTTACATGAAAATTTTAGGTTTTAAAATGAGTTCCCTAACATGGATAATTAGATAAACATATCCTTATTTAAACAGAGATTAAGAAAGAAAACGAAAGGAATAAAAGGAAACAGGAACATTATGAAACAGGAACATAATGAGTATCTTTTTAAATTCTGATTTCCTTTAATTCTATGACTCTGGTTGTATAATTAAATAGAAATAGCACCATCAATTGAAGGTTTATAAGTAAACTTATTGTGACCCTATTTTCTCACTACTTGGAAAATCAAACAAAATAAAAATCATCTGAGAGAAAGCACCCACGAAACCAAAGGAAAAGAAAAGATTTCTAGCATAAAGAGTGTTGTTTTTAATATAAAATATACAGAGGTGTGCAGAACCTAATCAGACATCACATAAAGCCTATGGACTACAGTTCAACTAGACAGAGTAAGGAAAAACTCAGGTCAAACAGTAAATGAATCAGCTGATTACAATTAAGTGGTGAGGTAACCTGGGTATTAGAGACTTGAATTAGAGATCTACAGTATGAAACTTGAATCTAGGGGACTTGAATTATAAAACTTCAATATTTGAAGGATAGGTTTCACATCCAGGTTTAAAAAAAAAACTCTGGTGTTAATATGGAGGCACACATCTATCATCCCAGCTATCCAGGAGTTTGAGGCAGGGGGATCAATAGTTCAAGGCTAGCCGGGGCAACTTCAGGAAACCCTGTCCCAAAATAAAGTTAAAAAAAAAAGGACTGGGGATGTAGATCAGCCCTCCCCAAGTTACTCAATCCCCAGTACTTTCCAGACAAAACAAAAACAAAACCTTGGAGGTTAAGAGGTTAAGCAAGGTTAACCTAAACTTTCATTTATCTTGAGAATATAACCAAAATTGCCTCAAAATATTTAATTTTAAAACCATAGAAATTTTTTTTTTTTTTTGTGGGTACCGGGGGTCGACCTCAGGACCTCACGCGCCAGCAGGCACCCGTGCCGCTGAGCGATATCACCGGCCCCTTTTTCGTATGTGGGTTCCGGGAGTCGAACCCAGGCCCTCGCGCTTGCCGGGCAGGCGCTTAAGCCGCTGAGCCATCTCACCAGCCCCATAGAAACCTTTAGAATTGTATGTAAAACTGGTTAAATAAACCAGGTTAATAATTTCAACTTTATTCACTTATTACTATGTCTGGAATCTGGATACATCTTACAATTGATGAAATGTAACTTAATAGGCGCCGTTTTCTTTTCACATATACATAAAGTAAAGGTGCAGCAGGGCACTGTGGCACATGCCTGTTATCCCAGCACTCTGAGAGGCTGAGTCAGGAGAACCACAAGTTGGAGCCCAGCAGGGGCAACTCAGCAACTTAGTGAGACCCTATCTCAAAATAAAAATTAAAACCTGGCTGAGAATATAGCTCAGTGCAGTGGTGCTGGGTTCATTCCCTAGTACTGATTTTAAAAAAAAGATACAATAATAGATGGTGCTTTGGATTTGATGAAAGCGTATATTTCCATTTTACAGATGAAAAACACCATCTGGAAGGAGAACTTCGGGAATCTGCCTATAAACATGGGTTCCTCTGAATAAATTTCACAATCTTTGAGATAATCTGTTTGGTACTTAAAACACATGTAACTTAGAAAATTTAGCAAATTAGATTAGGCTTATAATTCCAATTCAAAATGTGTAATTTAGTGTCTGACCTATAATTTTAAGTGGAAATGAATTAAAAATTTTGGCCAAAGTAGAGCAAACTGTAGTCATTCTTTAGTAATTTCAATTACTTATTGACATTACTTATTAGTTGATATTTATATTAACTCATTGATTTTTCAAAACAACCCTGGGAGTTATGTACTATTTCTATATGTTCTCAATTCTAAGTTACACAGTTGGACACTTCTTGTAATCAATTTCATGTTAGTTTAATTGGTTATTTTTTTCTTTTTGTTGACTTATAAACTAATGACATCTTAAATTTGATGCAATATGGTATGACTCCAATTTTATCAATGAGGAAACTGAAGTAGAGATGTTAAGTAATTTGACCAAATTACACAGCTGGTTAGAACAAGAGCTGAGATTCAAATCAAGGCAGCCTGACTCCAGGCTGTAATCTGTGCTCTTACTAATCACAATGTCTTATAATAAAAGTCATACACTGAGAACGATAAAGTCATAAATAATGTGTTTCACACTTTACTGTACTCCAAAATATTTGAATATGGACATCCCTAGATTCGACTTTTGTACATCATACCTACCAAACTATTAAAGTTCTGAGATGGCATACAGAGCGCACTATATAACCAAGTATTCTTTGCACACCACTGTATAGATTTACTGGGGAAACAATCTAATTTGTGCTTTCTTACCATCTACACTAGCATCATCCACCAAAATGATTTCCTTCAGCAGTATTGCAGGTGAAGAATAGAGCACACTGTGGACAGTTCTAAGCAGCGTGGACCACGCTTCATTATGAAAAACTATTATGACACTGGTGGTAGGCAAGGGAGGGCAGCGCTTAAATTTTTGTTCAATACATCTAGAAGAAGCCAAAGTAGAAGAACAATTATAACTTTTATTACTTTATTTCATAGGTATATCACTGCTAAAGAATCATTAATTTTTATCATCAAAAGATGAGAGCAAATAGTTTCTTTCTATGTGAAATAATCTTAACACTATGTAAGTGTAAATAGATCAAAACAAACTTTTACAAGCAGAGCACTGAGAGATTATGCCTGGTGATGTAGATCACAATATGTTACTGTAAAATTTCTCAAGAGTATTAATTATTAAAAACATTTTAAATAAAAAGAGCTTACAAATGAGACAATATGTAAAAATAAAAAATCCTGTTACCTCCTCAAATAAGAACCAAATTTTTCTATTTTCTTGCAGAAGTCATCCATTTTTCTTATTTGCAACCTAAACTGTGCAGTTTAAGTTTTTGTAGAGCTTATTTTATATTAGTTTCTTAAGCATGTTTTCCAAATATTTACTACTTTCTAAGTTTATTTAATACATTTTCTTTAATCTATATGGAACCGAAGGAAAAAATCACTTACCATAAAACCTAAGTTCTTATGATGCTAATCATTAGGTAAATTCTTTCAATTTTTTTTTTTTTAATTTGAGACAACATCTCACTCTGTACTTCAGGCTATCGTTGAGCTCACTATATAGCCTAGGTTGGCCTCAAACCTGCAACGATCCTCCTGCCTCAGCCTCCCAAGTGCTGGGACTAGAGGTGTGAACCAGCACACCGGCCAATTAGGTAAATTCTTAATACCATATTTCAAGTGTTTTAAAAAGATTTTTCCTCGACTGTTTAATTAATATCTAGCATTTTAACAGGACATATTTAAAACTTTAAAATAAATACCTAAATTCATGTGTAAAGTCTTGTGCTCCTATCACCATCCGCACTGAGAGAGAAATCCTAAGCACTGTTGACTCATTAGTGATTTTATTCATTAGGGAAAAACACTAGTCATCAGTTGAACTTGAATACAGTTTTATAACAATGTCTTCCTCAAAGAAAATAATCTTTATATTAAGAAACTAGGGTGTTGCTGGCTCCGTACAGTTTCCAGCCTTTGAGATTGGAGATGTGGAGAAGATCACTGATGCCAGCCCACTGAATTGAGGTGAGGATAAAATGAGTGACAGAGAAAGGGGCTTTAAAACAATGGGATATGAAATAAACATGCACAGTCTATAGAAAAGATAAACAAAGCAATTGTATTTCTAAGATCATTTAAACCCATCATTTGCTGTATGATTTTGAACAAAAGACTATAAAATCCTCATACATGGATGGTCAAATCTTCCCACACAATAAATAAAGTATGTGAAGAATCAAATATTGGTGTTCAAACCCAAAGATATGGAAGTAAGTCATTCACTCATAGCGATAAGAGTCAACGCACTTCAGTTGCTTTTTAGAGCCAAAGGAGGGGCAATATCCTCTGGGGTGACAGTTTAAGTTCTCGTATTAATTACTTTATATCCATATTTCAATGTGTATATCTTTGGAGTCATTTTCTTTTTTCTTTTTTTTTGCGGGTACCGGGAGTCAAACTCAGGATGTTGCGCTTGCCAGACAGGCGTTTATGCCACTGAGCTATATCACCGGACCCTGGAGTCATTTTCAAAGAACAGATCTTGAGGGTGGAATATTTATAGTGAACAAGAACGGGAATTAGACTGGGCATAAAACATGAAGAGGAGGTATCAACAAAACTTAGAAGGAAAAGGAGACGGTGAGAGGGTAGATGGAGTGAAAGTGAGCTCTCTCATGCCTCATGATTTAAAAGTGCAATACAAATGCACAGTCAGAAATAGATTAGCATAATTTCCCTCATGTATTGGAATAAAAGCAAATTACTCTAACTGAACGTTAAATTACCAATTAAAAATAAAGTTCAAATACAAACTATATACCTGAACCCTAGTTATACAGAATTACTAAATATAAATTCATATTTTTAACACCTAGAGATTTATAAACCAACATGAACTACAAATACAAATTCTGAGAAACTCCATAATATAGCATTTTTAAAAAAAAAAAGAAAAAGAACTACCTCATAACTTACTGACTTGAAGGCATTTAAGGCAGGGAATAGAATTTTAAGATTAGCACTTTTTTACCTGTCTTTATTTGCCATGTAGTTAATATAATATTAATAGTTCTAAAAAATCAAAGATGCAATATATAAAACTACACAAAAATTCACACTACTAAAATGCTGTCACTTTACTCTTGCACAGCTTTCCCTATTTAAGGTAGTATTTATTTGCTTAACTGATACCTACTGATGTTAATTGGTAATTAAAAATAATACAGTGGGAGGTGTCACAGTAAAATATCACATTATATGATTAATAGAAGTGAAAATATTTCACGGTATGATTTCATTTACTTCATTTATTTTGAAATAATTAGCATGATATGCTTTTAAAATCATTTCACATGTCACTTAAAATAGTACAATTAATATATCTTGCCAAAGATTATATATTTTTCAGTCAAACCATTAAAAAAATTTGGCATATAGAAACTTGTTTAAATTATCAATCACATGACCATTTGACTTTAAGAGAAAATAGATATATACGACTGATGAGCATGTAAAACAACTAGCAATTCTTCAGAAAATGTGTTCCTTGTTGATATAGGTAACATTCAAAGTACAAAACAATTCTTCACCATCTCTACAAACCCCTAACCAAAGTCAGAAATAAGTAGATCTAAAACTATAACAGTGTTGTTAAATGTGATTAGTTGTTTCTCACTTACTTAAAAATTAACAGTATTGAACATTTTAGTTTCTTAATGCTATCATAAATACCTCACCTTGAGCTAATATCATTTCAAAGAATAAAAATCATGCTCATTGATTTTTTATGTGGACTGCTTCTCAGTCAAGACTTTTACCAAAATCAGTAAAATGCACTACTGTATTTGAATCTATTTATACAAGAAAGGAACTATACCATGACCTGTTATAAGAGCTAGAATATTTTATAGACATTCATTTGTTTTTTTTCACAGATTGATTCTGAGCAACTTGATTTTAAATTAAACAGATTAAAATAGAGTGACAGAAACCTAACCTACACAACTTTAACATTAAGGGATTCATACAGTGGAGCAAATATTCATAATCATAAATCTACAAAAATCTTAGTGAAACAATACACAATTCTACAAAAGCTCTTTTCTTCAGTATGACTGCCAAATGTAATCTGTCATAACCAAAAACCAAAATACACAGCATTGTTTGCTTACTGTTTGCCTATCTTGTGCTCACAAAAATCCGCTGATGGCTTGAGGGTGCTGGAATTCATTTTAGCCTTTGCAATTCAAATACAGCATTTGAACATTACCTTGTAGATAACAAAATGGTTAACTAAGGACATAGAGAAACAATAGTAGAACCTGGAGGGAAATATTAATCAAAACACTGTATAGTAGAGACAAACACATACCAAGTGACTCAAGAATGACAAATGTTGGCTTCTCTGTAGCTAAAGGGAGACAACACTACACATATGATAACTTAACAAAACTCTAAAGACAGAATCATAGTGGAAATAATAATTGTAACACCATTCTGCCTTAAAGGAAAGCTTACAAAACATAAGGCATTTTGAGATATAATTATGTACTGATAAGAGCCACAAAGTCTGTGACTTACTTTATAAACCCATAAAATATTATATAATAGCTCCAAAATCTTACACATTTTATAACATTTCTACTCTATAACAATATACAGAGAAATGAAAACAAGTCCTCCACCTCCGACATTTTCTATGAAACCTATCTAATATTTCTTTCTAAATAAATGAAGAAATTACAACACTTGAGAATAAAGGATTTTCTGGCACATAAAAGTCAAATCTAGAACTCAGTTTTCTAATCTGCAAGCTAGTAACTTCTCCTGCCTGCCCTACCTCACCAGCCAAGATATGCAGCCTCAATAATTACAAGCAAAAAATAAATACAGCAGATTGAATAAACAATATTTGCTGATTGTCTGCCTCACAGTAGCTGAAGAACAAGCAAATTTCTTAACTAATGCCTGTCCACTGAAATCCCTGGTGACAAACAATAAGGAATGAATATTCTTCAACATACTCAGGAGGTCGAGTGTCAGGTCCAAGATCTCGATGTAAAGAAATCCTGTCACTTGCAAAAGCATTAAAGCAGTGTTTTGCTTCCCCACGTTCTTTTTCCTTTTGCTCTTCAATACTTAAATTGGTTGTCTTGAAGGCCTTGCCAGAAGCACCGGGTGCGTTAGAATCCTGAGGTGGGCGGTCTAGAACAGGTTTCAATTCTGCTGCTGTGTAATATCCTGGCAGGCAGGGTCTCTCCCCGGCATCAATGTGTTGCCTGACAGGTGCTCCTATTTGCATTTTTGGCATTACATCTTTAATATTGTTTACAGCTTCTAACATTAAATCAAACACCTTGTTTTTGTTTTTCAGGTTTCTTTCCATCCTTGATTCCTCTTTGGAAAATTGAACATTTACTTCTCTTTGCATTAAAATCAAAATTATTATAAAGAAAAAAATTACTGCACCAAGCTTCCAGAACTTTTTGTGGCAATGTCTTTTAATATTTAACTTTACTAGTCGCTTTAGGTGAGCCATTCTGACATTAATGCTTGTTTCTTGACAAATGACAGTTAAGATTTCCTCTGTTACTTATATTTTTTATCATAGATTTGCTGGTAAGAAAGTTTCTTTAAACAATAATACCTACAAATAGAAATGATAGATGTTATTAGTAGCTATCCATTCCTACAGGCATGGTACAATTTATTCATTCAACCAACAATGTACTCTTATGATTACTAAGGACACAAAAATTTTCTGCCCTCAAGAAAATTATACTTTAGAAGAAAACAATCTTGTAATTAACTACAGTCCATTAGGAGTGCAAAATATTAATAAAAAGCACATTTTTTGTCAGCAATCATGGCACATGCCTACAATCCCAGCACTTGGGAGGCTGAAGCAGGGGGATCACTGGGAGTTCAAGTCCAGCCTGGGCTGCTAAGTGAGTTCCGAGCCAGCCTGAACTACAAAGTGAGACCCTATCTCAAAAAATCTCCCCAAAACAAATGCCCCTCCAGGAACCCCATTTTTATTAAATCTGGTAACATCTACTATATGATATGCATAAATTATTTTAAAAGCATATTTTGAGTTTAGAAAAAAGGAATGTTTTAAACTGATAACCAAGGAGTTATCGTACTTCATTAAGTGGATCATAAAATATTGTTAGGGGAGATCCATAGGAAAGCAAGGATATACTGACAGGCCCAACCAACCATCTAACCTAAGAATGCCTTCATCTATGCAATTTGCCCTTAATCTGTGAACCACTGCTCCACTTAAACCAATAAAATAATAAAGCAGCTTCGTTACTAAGTAAGCTTGTATTCTGCCAAATTTTCTCACTTGATAGCACTTGTGAATCCTGACAGAACTCATAAAGAAAATCAAGAGCATTTATTGTAGGTTGTCATGTAACAGATAATTTCAATAGCAAGCTCAAGCAAAAAGAAAATACATTTGCTTCATTTGAAGTGTCTCTAGGGTTCACAAAGCAGAATTTGATGGGATGATATAATGAAATACTGCCTGTCATTGACCTTAAGAACACAGTATGAACCACCATGAGCAAAAGGAAAAGCCACCCAGGATGTTCAGGACAGCCTGAATCCGAGTGAAGTCCAGTTCTCTTTGTGATGCTTCAAAGGGTGGAAGGTGAAGGGGTTTCAATATCGGATTACGTACTATGAACCACTACAGCCAGTCAAGTAAAATACAGGGAAAAGAGCCACAAAGTGCTTGTCAACGCTAAACCCTAAACCTAAAGGAAAGGTCATTGGTAGCTGTAAAAACTAACTTTATCACTTTATTTAGCTTATCTTTCAAAGTTATCATTAAGTTTAAAATAAGAAAACCAAGTTCTAAGCTGGCTCCTCTGGCCTCATAGAAAATTTTAAGCTGAATAAACAAAATAGGCAGAACTTAGTTCCTATACTAGTTTCAACTGGAATGCTCTATATTCTTTTCAGTATGGAACAGAAAATATGCCTCCTAAAAATACCTCGATTAGAGGACCTCAAGATGGCGGATGAGTAAGAAGCAGGCAGCGAAACTCTCTCTAAAAGTTACCATTGGAACACGGGAATATAGCGACCCAGAAAGCGCAGGAGGGGGGGAGATGCCTCCCCGAAACCCAGAAAAGTTCTGAAGCGCAATCTGGGACCCCCGGCACCAGTGACGGGTGACTTCCAACAAAGAAGAAGGAAAGAAGGAGCAGACCGTGCGCGTGCACCTTCTAATATCCCGGGAGTTGGAGCGCCGGCGGAGGCTCAATTCTACGGACACACGGTGGCAGCTGGCGCCCAGGGAGCCCCCACGGAGGATCCTGAGACAGCGGCGGGGCAGGGGAGCGGCGGAGAACGGCGCTGACCGGCGGTGAGTGTCTCTCAGCCACAGCTGCCCCGCGCCAGAGAGCGACCGGCCGGGCGCCATTGTGGGGGGTGTGGCGAAACTCAGAGCGGCTCGAAAACTGCTCTGGGAACTTGTGCTCCGGACAGGGCAGCACAGGGCCTCTCAATTGAGCCCACGAAAGTGTGCTGAGGTCAGCAGGTGAACGAGACTAGACTCTCAGCAACACCTGTCCCGCGCCAGAGAGCGACTGGCCCGGCGCCATTGTGGGGGGCGTGGCGAAAAACCAGAGCGGCGGGAACCAGTGCAGGGAACCCGCGCTCCGGACAGCACGCTGAGCCTCTCAGGCCCAGGGATCGTGAAAGGGCGGCGAGAGCGGAGGCGAGCTAGACTGGTCTCTGCCTGAAAGTACGCGCCTCTGCTCACCACCCGCCAGAGGGCGCTCCTGGCTTACTGGGACGGACCTGCACAGAACAGGACTTTGTCACAAGGTACCTGCCTACAACAGAGTCAACACCTGGAACTGATTCTTTTTATATTTTTTATTTTTATTTTTATTTTTTATTTTTATTTTTATTTTTTTTTCTCACTGATTTGTTTTTTTGTTCTGGCGAAGGGTTTTTTTGTTTTTGTTTTGTTTTGTTTTGTTTTTTGGTGGGGTTTTATTTTTGATCTGTCTGTTTTATTGTTTTTATCTTTGTTTTTGTTTCTGTATGTGTATTTGCTCTTTCCTTCATTATTCTCTCTGGTTTTTTATATGAGTGTAAACAGCGCCTCTAACTTCTTTGTGATTGTGGTTGTGATCTGTTCTTCCTTTTATCCCTTCCTTCTCTTTTTACCACCTGTCCTCTGCACTAGTGTCCCAATTTTAGTGGGATCCCTCTTGGTCCTCTAACCTTACATCTAATTCCTTCCTCTTCTCCCAATACTCTATTTCCTCCTTAACTCATCTTAAATTTAAACTCCTCAAGGAAAAATTGACATACATAGGACTTGTATACTGCATATAATTTTTCTGGTGTGTTTTAGATTTTGTTATATAACCGCAACTCTATACAGCTAAAAGTGGTAAATAACTGGTTAGCTCAGTCTGTCATTTTTTAGGCTGTGTTTGATGCTTTAGTTAACATTATAGCCAAATGTGAAATAATTGTTCTAAACATCTTTCCTTCCTGATATTTCATGATTGAGATTGACTAAGGGACACAGAAAATACAGTGGCACAGTACCAAAGAATCAAGGACTGGGCCAAACAGGTAGCAACTTCGCATACCCAACGAATTGAAGAGGTAGGATCTGGCAGAAAGCTCAAAACCTAAAAGCAAGCTCCACTTGGAAGATACTGCAGAGAAGTAGTCATCTTCTAAAGATCTTAAACACTAGCAATAAAGTAACCTACTATAGGTAATTTGCAAACATCACCCCAGGAATTAAAGAAAGAAAAAATGAGACGACACTTAAACAAGATGCAACCCCACACATCCAATTCACCAAAGGCAAACCTAGGGAGCAACGAGGTGGGACAATCCGAAAGCCACCCACCTGGCCTATCTGAAGTGGTAACAACAAAGCAACTGAATGAGGTTCTGGAAAAAATTAAAACAGAAATAATCTCACAGATAACTGCAGAGATAATGTCTACAATGAAGACCATGCTTAAGGACACTATAGCTGATACAGACAAAAAAATAGATGAACTTAAGAAAACTATAGAAACCATGAATGCTCAGCATAGGAAAGAAATGGAATCTATAAGGCGGATTCAAGCAGATATCCAAGAGATAAAAAATTCCATTGAAAGTATTTGTAGCAGAATAAGCCAATGCGAGGACAGGATCTCAGATATAGAAGACAGGCTTGCAATTAGTGATCATGAAATGGAAAAATTCTTAAAAATAGCAAGGGACCATGAAAAATCAATTCAGCAGCTGCTAGATGACTCAAAGATAAACAACTTAAGAATAATTGGAATAAATGAAAAAGCAGGAGATAGCATCAACGACATTAAAACCTTGTTCAAAGACATAATCAGGGAGAACTTTCCTGGAAGAGAAAAGGAATTTGACACCCCTATAAGTGAAGCTTTTAGAACACCAACTAGACATGATCAAAAAAAAACTTCAGCCAGACATATTATAGTCAAGATCCCAGAAATTCAACAGAAGGGCAGAATCTTAAAAGCTGTTAGGGAGAAGAGACAAATCACCTATGAAGGAAAACCCATCAGAATCACAGCTGACTTTTCAGCACAAACCCTCAATTCAAGAAGAGCTTGGAATGATGTATTGCAAGCTCTAAAGGAAAATAATTTTCAGCCCAGATTGATGTACCCTGCAAAACTATCTTTCAAAATTGATGGAGAAATAAAATACTTTCATGACAAAGAACATCTGAGAAAATTTATAACCACCAAACCAGCACTCCAAAACGTTCTGAAGGACATTCTAGAAAGAGATAGGAACCCCAACAGAAGGAATCCACCAGGCAGGGCAAATAATTAAATAGCCGGAAAGCGGAAAAACAAAGAGTGGGAACCAACAACAGGAAAATATCATGACAAGTCAATACATATCAGTTTTAACCATCAATGTTAACGGTCTCAATTCACCAATCAAAAGGCACAGACTGGCGAAATGGATCAAGAAGCAAGATCCAACAATATGCTGTATACAAGAAACACATTTAATTCAGAAAGAAATTCATAGACTGAAAGTCAAAGGATGGAAAACAATACTCCATGCCACAGGAACCCAGAAAAAAGCAGGGGTAGCTATTCTTTTTGCAGACAAAGTGAACTTCAAGCCAAGAAGGATTCAGAGAGATAAAGACGGTCATTACATCCTTGTAAAGGGAACAATCCAAGAGGAAGAGATAACGATCATAAATATATATGCATCAAATACCAATGCACCCAGCTATATAAAACAAGTACTAAAGGACATGAAAAATCAAATAAGCACTAATACAATTATATTGGGAGATCTCAATACTCCACTGTCACAAAAAGATAGATCAACTGGACAGAAAATCAATAATGAAATAGTAGAACTGAACCAAACTTTTGAACAAATGAACTTAGTAGATGTCTACAGAGTGTTCCATCCCACAACATCAGAATACACATTTTTCTCAGCTGCACATGGGACGTTCTCCAAAATAGACCACATACTAGCTCATAAAACCTGCTTAAGTAAATGCAAAGGAATTGAAATTATCCCATGCATATTATCAGACCATAGTGCAATGAAATTGGAAATCAATGGCAAAAGATCCCACAAAAACTCCCTAAACACATGGAAATTAAACAGCATCCTCCTGAACAACCAATGGGTCACAGATGAAATTAAAGAAGAAATTAGTCACTTTCTACAACTGAATGATAATGACAGTACAACATACCGGAACTTATGGGATACAATGAAAGCAGTCCTAAGAGGGAAATTTATAGCATTAAACACTTATATCAGGAAAATAGAGCAAGCGCAAATAAACAACTTAAGGGTGAACCTCGAGCTTCTAGAAAAAGAAGAGCAGGTTAAGCCAAAAGCCCGTACAAGGGAGGAAATTATAAAGATCAGAGCAGAAATTAACGTATTGGAGAATAAAAAAACAATACAAAGAATCAATGAAGCAAAAAGTTGGTTCTTTGAAAGAATAAATAAGATTGACAAACCCTTATCCAATCTTATTAAAAAAAGAAAAGAAAAGACTCAAATCCATGCAATTGAAAATGAAAAGGGTGATATCACGACAGACCCTGCAGAAATCCAGAAGATCATCTATACCTATTTTGAAAATTTATATTCTACTAAGATGGAAAATGCAGAAGAAATGGACAGATTCCTAGATTCGTATGAATTACCAAAGCTGAATCAAGAAGATTTAAAAATCCTAAATAAACCAATATCAGCCAATGAAATTGAAGATGTAATTAAAAACCTCCCAACAAAGAAAAGCCCAGGCCCTGATGGATTCACTGCCGAATTCTACAAGAAATTTAGAGAAGACCTAACGCCCCTACTTCTCAAACTTTTCAATGAAATTGAAAGGGAAACAATACTCCCAAATTCATTCCTGGAAGCAAGCATTACCCTGATACCAAAACCAGAGAAGGACCCAACTAAGAAAGAGAACTACAGGCCAATCTCCCTAATGAACATAGATGCAAAAATCCTTAATAAGATACTGGCAAACAGAATCCAACAAATCATCAAGAAGATTATACACCATGACCAAGTTGGATTCATCCCAGGGATGCAGGGATGGTTCAACATACGTAAATCAATAAATGTAATACAGCATATTAACAGAACCAAAGACAAAAATCACATGATCATCTCAATAGATGCAGAAAAAGCTTTTGACAAAGTCCAGCACCTTTTCATGATAAAAACCCTACAGAAAATTGGAATAGAGGGTCTTTATCTCAATCTGGTAAAAGCTATCTATGACAAACCAACAGCCAATATTATACTAAATGGCCAAAAACTGAAAGCCTTCCCTCTAAAATCAGGAACAAGACAAGGATGTCCACTGTCCCCACTCTTATTCAACATAGTTCTGGAAACTTTAGCCAGAGCGATTAGACAAGAGAAAGAAATAAAAGGAATAATGATTGGAAAGGAAGAAGTTAAATTATCATTATTTGCAGATGACATGATACTCTACACAGAAGACCCCAAAAACTCCACTAAAAAACTGCTAGATTTAATAAGCAAATTCAGTAGTGTAGCTGGATACAAAGTCAATACTCAAAAGTCAATAGCCTTCCTGTACACAAATAACAAACTTACTGAAAGAGAAATTAGGGAAACAATACCTTTCACAATAACATCCAAAAAAATGAAATACCTAGGAATCAACCTCACGAAGGATGTAAAAGACCTCTATACTGAAAACTACAGTACTCTGAAAAAGGAGATTGAAGAGGATATCAGAAAATGGAAAGATATCCCTTGCTCCTGGATAGGAAGAACCAATATAGTGAAAATGGCCATACTTCCAAAATTGTTATACAGATTTAATGCAATTCCAATCAAAATTCCAACAGCATATCTCACAGAATTAGAGAAAACAATCCTAAAATTCATTTGGAATCAGAAGAGACCTAGAATAGCAAAGGCAATTCTGGGCAACAAACGCAAGGCAGGGGGCATCACTATCCCCAACTTGAAATTATACTATAAAGCTACTGTGATAAAAACAGTGTGGTACTGGCAAAAAAACAGACCTGAAGATCAATGGAACAGATTAGAAGATGCTGAAACAACCCCAGACATACTAAGCCACCTTATCTTTGACAAAGGTGCCAAACATATTCGCTGGAAGAAAGATAGCCTCTTTAATAAATGGTGCTGGAAAAACTGGCTCTACACATGCCGAAGATTAAAACTAGATCCATATCTTTCACCATGCACTAAACTAAATTCAAAATGGATCAGAGATCTAAATATTAAAACAGAAACATTAAATCTGCTGGAAGGTAGGATAGGTAAAACCCTTGGAGACATTGGTGTAGGCAAAGACTTTATGAATAAAAACTCAACCGCACGGGAACTATCCCAAAGAATCAATAACTGGGATCTCATCTTATTAAAAAGCTTTTGCACAGCAAGAGAAACCACCAACAGAGTGAAGAGACAACCCACAATGTGGGAAAAAATGTTTGCCAGCTGTTCCTCAGACAAAGGATTACTATCGAGAACATATAAAGAACTCAAAAAAATCAGACCTCCCAAATTTAAAGACCCACTCCAAAAATGGGCATCTGAGATGAATACACATTTCTCAGATGAAGAAATACTAATGGCAAATAAATATACAAAAAAATGTGCAACATCACTAGTCATTCGAGAGATGCAAATTAAAACAACACTGAGATACCATCTCACCCCAGAAAGAATGGCTACTATTAAGAAATCAACTAATAACAAATGCTGGAGGGGCTGTGGGGAAAAAGGAGCCCTTCTTCACTGTTGGTGGGAGTGTCGACTGGTACAGCCACTGTGGAAGTCAGTGTGGAGATTCCTCAGAAAACTAGGGTTGGAGGTCCCATTTGACCCAGCTATTCCCCTTCTGGGCATCTTCCCAGAAGAATTAAAAACATCGTACCACAGCGATATATGTGCACCCATGTTTATAGCAGCACAATTTGTAATAGCCAGATCTTGGAAACAACCCAAATGCCCATCAACTGAGGAATGGATAAGAAAGATGTGGTATTTTTATACAATGGAGTACTATTCAGCCATAAAGAAGGATAAACTGGAGACTTTTATAGGTAAATGGATGCAACTCGAGAAAATACTCATAAGTGAAATAAACCAGAAACACATGTGTAAGCATCGTATTATCTCTCTAGTATGAGAAACTGAAAGAGTAAATAAGATCCAAAATGTACAATAGACATGGTGAATCAAAAAGAAACTGGTCAAAAGGAAAGAGAGACTGGAATAGGGAAAAGAAAGAAGGGAAAGGGAAAAAAATTGTATATATATGTATATAAGATGGTTAAGATAGATACACTACCATTTTTACTTAGTTCATTGAAGAGTAAGGTTTGTGCCAATAATGTTTGGACAATTGAATGCTAATATCTGGTGTCCTGAATAACTAACTTAAAGATAGTAATACGTAATGTATTAACCATTGTTACCCTCCTATTATGTTGGTTTGAAAATTTGTTCTTCTTTTGATTTGTTTTGTTTTTTCTTCTCTTTAAAATAATAAAAAAAAAAAAATACCTCGATTATGATATACATTCCCCATAAAAGCAAAATTCCAGTATTTCTGAGCTTTGATTGTTTTAAGAACTTCATATAAAGAATAAAATGACTTCTTATATTTTTTCTTTGCTTAAAAAAATTCATATAAGGAGTCAGAGAACCATAAAATTATGGTTGGACATTCCCTATTTGTCAAATGTTGTTCTAGGCTGTGGCTACAAAATTAAAGGGAGTCCTTACCTTTAAGAAAGAGGGACTAGGATGAAATCTAGCAAGTCAAGCAATGAGGCAATGTCATATGTGCAATGGAAACAACATGGAGGGATGCAGAAATGTTAAGAGAATTTCCCAGGATGATAATAATGCTCAGCAGAATCTTGAAAATCAGTAAATTTTAGGCAGGAAAAGAGAGAAAAGCAAGAAGAAATGGCAGATGCTAAAGCACAGATGCAGGAAAAGACATGGTCAGCCCTGAGTACAGTAGAGATGGAAGGTACAGTAGGGAGTGGCAGGAGATCAGGCTGGGAGGTCAGCTAAAGGCTAGTTCACTAAAAGCAGTGTACATCTTCCACTGAATTTGAAATTTACCGATGCTTCCCTAAATGGATGGAATGAAAAGACCTGAATGATTTTAAAACAGGATTATAAATGAGATTATAGAAATAAGCCTCAAGTTTCCACCCCCTGTGAATATGATACTGAAGAGATAAGGGGCACCAGACAAATAGAAAAGAATGATTCCAGAGAGTCTAGGAAATGGAATCAAACAATAGGACTTGGTGAGAGAAAAAAGAAATGGGAGATGGATGGATAAAGTGATGAAATTAACAGATGTAAGAGACCTGACTCATGGAACTTGCTTGAAATTTACCCTCAAGAGTTCCAGATGAGACTAATTACAAAGAAGTATGGAATCCTGGAACTAGCTAGATACAGTGCTGAGAAAAACTGCTGGCTGGAGTCGGAGGGGCTGTCCTCCATAGGAGGCCAGTGCGCTTTTCAAGATGGCTTTGCACTGGGTGCCTGGGGTGGAAGTTTAGGTAGTCAGCTCTCTAGACACCCAATCTTGTAGGACTCCCAGTGTGCGCATGTGAGTCTTGAGAGAGAATCTGAAGAAACATGACCTGGGCTGGAGAGCAGGTCCATAATGTCAGTGGCTTCAGGACAAATCATGACTGCCCATGTCAAGCTCTGGGGAAAGTACAGGGGGTAGGGGGTACCAACTTTAGAGAAAACTGTACCCTGTAGATATGTAGCACTGAAGAAAACCTTGTGAAGAGCTGAGCAGTGGAGGAAATGTATGCCCAGAAAGACCCTGGGCCAGTGAGCAGCTCTGAGACCAGGAAGGGAAGCCCCTTTTACCCTCAGGGTCTCTCCAGTGTTAAATCCTGTTAAAATCTCTGTTAACAGGATTTAATGTGCCAGTTAGCATAGGAAAAATATTTACGAGGTCCATACCCATTACTGAAGAACAGGCTAATAATTAGAACAGAGAAACAATAAATTAATGAGCAGCATAATGTACCCTTTCACCTACTCAGCTTTTCTGGTCCACTTGGGGTCTCGATGTTGGTCTCTGTAGATTAGGAACCTATTAGTAGCATTGGTCAGGTCACTTTAGAAAGAAGTCAAACACTGCTGTTTGGGGCCTAGCCTCCATTCCTGCCACAAGGCCACTGTTCATAGGTCCACTGAACAAGCATTCAGCTGGCTAGGGAGAAAATCTAACATCCAGAGTATGTCATTTTGACCACTTGATTACAAAAAGCCGTCTCTGCGGGGAAAAATTTCCTTTGGTGGGCATATTTATGTAGGGGCATATTTATCCCTTGAAGGGGATATTGGGACCTAGCCCCTTCCTCTTCCTTTCTTTCGCATCCTGGCCATGAAGTGAATGCTTTTGTCACGTGTTGGTCCCATGATGTGCTGCCCTGCCTAGGCTCAAATGCAATGGGACCAACCAATCATGGACTGAAACCTCCAAAACGATGTATGAAAATGAACCTTCTCTCTTCATAAGCTGATTATCTTGGGTATTTGTTATAGTGATGGAAAGCTGACTAACAAAAAGGCAATGTAACAGGAGTTGGTACTGAAGGAATTGGGTCTACTTGCTCAGGTGACTGAGATATAGTTTCCTTACTCTTCCAGGCTTCTTTCTCCTCATCCTTTTTCTACTTGATGACAGATTGTCGCTGTGCATGGATAACCTACAGCTAGATCAGCCAGACGATATCCACTTAGTGACAGGAAGCTTTGTCTATATGGTAATCCATGGTTATGCATTTAGTATCTACCTAGTGGCAACAGGAGCTGTTTATCAGAGGGTCAAGGATTATCTGAAGATGGGATATATTTACTTCAAAATCCTAGAGATCTTTATTGTGATTCTGGTTTTGGTGCTTTCCAGAGCCTCCACAGACAGCGCCTATTTGCTGGAGACACTAAAAGAATCACAGGACTTGTTAATGTCAAAAGCTGAAGTGATAGTATAGCTCACACTGTATCTTGGACTTGCTGCACATCCTTCTTTCTTTTGCTCTGGTCATCATTCAAAACTGACACCCTTTGAGTTACTCTGTATGCAGGCTGAAGGAGGATACTCAAATGTGGTACATCCTGTCTCCAAAATCCATAAAAGGTCTGTTAATCCGTAAAGGAACACTGAATGCCCAGAAACGTTAATGAAATGCTATGCCTCTGAAACTTTGTGGGGATGGTTTATCATCCTCTAGTTTTCATACGTTTCACTAAGATACTTAAAATACTTGCTATATTATGCTCATCAGATACAATCAATATAATATAATCAGTATAGAGAACCAGTGTGAGGGTTTGTGGAATGTTAGGATGATTGAGATCTCTAGGACAGGAGAAATACCTAGACCTCAGGCGAGACTGTTAAGATACACTGTTGGCCCTGTTACATAAAAACAAATTGCTTTTGGTGGTCCCTGCAAATTGGCATGGAGGAAAGGTATTAACCAAGTCAAAAGCTATTTAACAAATGCCAGGGACTGTATGATTTAAAAAAGATATTACATGTACGCTGGCAACTTCATTTAGAGTCACTCAGTGATTAAGTTTATGATAGTCCACAACCATTTTCTAAGACTCATCCGATTTCTGCACAGGCCAAAGAGGTGAGTTAAATGGGGAGGTGACAATGCCACAATTCCTATATGGAATGTGGCAGCGATCTCAATGATTTCCTCAGGGATATGGTATTACTTCTGATTTACTATCTTAGAGGTGGGGGCCCCAAGGTCTTCTCCTTCGCTTTCCTATCACATAGTCCTCACTTGAGAGTCAACAGAAATTGTGCCAGTAACCAAGCATTTCTATTCCAATTACACCTCAAGGAAGTGAGGAAACAAGCAGAGTGCATTTGCTGAGTTCAACTCCACTCATAGTTTGAGGGCTAAGTTGCTCCTTTAGTATTTCCTTTTCTCCAAAACATAGTCTGTAGCAAACGGCTGCTGGTCCATTAGAGAAAGAGTCCTGGGTCTGTGAATTAGCATAGCTCTGGAAACTGGGTGAGCCAGTGACTCTCGGTTATCATGATTAAAGTGAAATTGTTGCTATCAGAGCTAATTTTTTTTTCTGTTATGTAGACAAGTGATACTAGTCCTGACCATCTATTTGGTTCATTAGCTACCAGTAGGAGTCTTTCAAAGAGACATTACCTCAGCCACTAGAAACATCTGCAGGCTAAAGCTTTCTAAGAGCTGTGTCCCTGCTTTCGACTAAGGAAGATGTACCTCCTTTATCTTTTATCCTAAAGTGATTACTGCCACCTGTATTCTGCTACTAGGGGGTACCATATCTCCACTGAAATCAGGAAGCCAATCTCAGTGCCTAAAAGGAGAGCAACCACAGGTTTTTTTCATAGATGCAAAGGTTCCCCTCACTAATGTATTTCTCAATATCTTAGTGAAAGGGATGTCTACTGGGCCTTTTTATGGAATGCAGTTGGTAGACGGGCATGCAGGATTTATGCAATAAATCCAATCAAACATTCCTTTTTTTTTCAAATATAAAAACTCATAAGCAGAAGGCAGTTTCTTCCAGTCATTTTCCTTTCAAGCCCTAAGAACATTAAAGATGGGGAAGTGGAAGAGTAAAGGAGAATCACCACTTGCTCAGTTGCGATCACTTTGCATTCACCTTTCTACAAGTTCACCCACAAGTCATTTAGTAGATGTTCACGCTTTATTTCTCAACTTCCATTACCCTGTAGAAAAGCATCAGTAAGCTTTCCAGAAAGACCCAGTCAGTCAGAAAACAGTTTTTGCATTGCATACCATATACTGTGTATGGCAACTACTCAATTCTGTAATTGCAGTGTGCACAAACACACACACATGATACCTATATAAATGACTGAGCATAGCTGTGTTCCAATTAAACTTTGTTTACAAAAACAGGTGTTGGACAAAATCTGGTCTAGGGGTCATTGTTTGCCAACTCCTGCTCTAGGAAAGATTCCAGATTCAACATTTATTAATTTCCTCATACCTATGTCTTCCCCATTACTGCTACCTCTAAAAATTAAGTATGTCACAAATCATGTATAGCACCAAATTATTTTTATTATACACAAAACAGTATCTGCTTATAAGATTAAATTTTCCTAATTTGAAGTATACAATATCCCTTCACTTCTCCAACTACATCTGAAATTCCTGCATTACACATACTTCATGGTTAAGACATGTAAAGCCTCCTTTAATACACAAGTTTAAGTTGGAAATAAACCAGTTTCAATCTAAAAATTAATTCTTTCAACAGCTGACATCAGGTAAGGTAATTTTCTTCGGGTCTATGCATAGTCAATTACCATAGACAATGAGGCCTTTTAGACATACGCTGACTGCCAAGTTCCGAAAAGGGAACAGAAGGATACCTAATTCTGTGGGATTTATATTTAATTCTTTAGGCAAAGGGGAGAGGCCCCGAAGAATTCTAAGCCAGGTAGCAACCTAATCTAAATTGAAATTTAGAATGATTATACTTGAAGCTATGCTAAATTTTGACTGGGGGGATATGTAGTGTAGGCAATTAGGAGACTATTAAAAGTAATCTGGGCAAGACATGAGCAGAAGGGCTACGGAGGCTGGGAAAATAGATTGGGGAGGTAGAATTAGCGGAATTCTGCATGTCAATGATGTGGAGACTGGGGAGGTTGTGATATGTGCTAAGGATGGCTCTTGACTTGTTGAATGGGATCAGCTAATGGAGTACTTACTTCAGGAAAACTGGGGGTGAGCAAATAACAAAAGTCATAGTATATAAAGAATAGAGTCCACTGGAGATATCGGCAAATGGAAATCCCAAACAGAAGCTATGAAAGAGGCTGAGAGCAACAATCCAAACTGAAACAAGAAAACAGTGTCAGGAACAGACCAATAAATCTGATAGGTCAGACAATGTGGAAAATCAAACTGAGAAGGTGTATGAAGAAATTGCACTCCAGTGAACATATGCACAAGTTATGCAAATTGTTTTTCATAAACGAGTTAAATATCAATTCTAGGATTAAATTTTTTTTCTATGCTAGGCCTGATGTCACATGCCTATAGTCCCAGTTACTCAGGAGACTAAAACAAAAGGATCATTTGAGCCCAGGAGTTCGAGACTAGCCTCCATCTCAAAATCAATCAATCAATATTCAAGAAAGTATACTTTTTAATATACTTCTGTTTGGCTCTATAGTGGGCAATATTCACAAATTATAATAAGTAAATATGAAAGTGAAATGTAAACAAAGTATATGAGAATTATATTGGGATGTTCAAGAAAAGGGAGCAGAGGTATGTGCATAATAGAGCCAAATATTTATCTAGCATAATGGGAAGTTAGTAGTCAAAGCCAAATATTGATAAATTAAGAAACAGCAGTAAAAGCATATTATTTCAAGAGGTAAATACTGGAAGAAACATCTAAAAGAAGTAAAAGTAGTTGCTTTTAGGCAGCATTACTGGGGATGTAGGAGAGGAGAAACAAGGGAGACTGAATTTTTGTTCTTACTGTTGTAAATCTTTTAACAATCCTACATAATGTATTCTACATATAAATAAAGTAGTATTGAAGTACAGGATCAGGTATCAGACTTGCTTGGATTTCAGTCTTGGCTCAGAAATTTCACTAACCTTGTAGATGAAAGCAAATTACTGCATCTCTCAATTTTCTTATATCTAAGATAGGGAGAAAAAAAATAGTGTGCACCTCATAGGGTTACTTTGAAGATTAAATGAGCTAACTCAGGAAAACTGCTTAAAATAATTCCTGGCATATAACTATGCAGTAGTAAAATAATAAATAAGGATCAATCCTTATTATGGAAGTAAATATGAACTACTAATTGACAAAAAATAAAGATATTAATAACCCAAATCATGTTTCAGATACGGGCTATCTGGTCAATATACCCAAACACTAAATAGGACTTTATTTCTTTAGGCTAAAGTCTTTACTCTATTCCATGGGATTGAGGGGAGTGGGGAGACAGTGTTGAGAATTTTCAGTTATAGTCAGTGCTAAAAGAAAAAGAGTTCAAATTGAAACCTGAAGGTTGAGCATTAGCTGGACAGGCCCAAGTGGGAGGAAAAAGCCTATTACAGGCAGGGAGAATGACACTTACAAAGACCTACAGGCAAAAGAAACATGGCAATAAAAAAAAGGCTGGTAGGGCAAAGAGCAGAGTAATGACAAGAGTGGTACTTGCTTGACAGCCGCTGAATCATACCAAGCCTTTAGGCCATGGTAAGGAGTCTGCTTTAACTTAAGTGTGATGAAGCACTTTAAGTGGGTGTTATCATGTCCAAATATTGGGAAAAACACCACCCTGAGTTCAGTGTGAGGAATCAACCAGGAAGGATCCTGAAAGAATTCAGACAGAAAAAAAGAAACCAGGCAAGAAAGGATGGGAGTGAAAGCAATGGGAAAAAGAGGACAGATTTAATTTATTTGTAATAAAAGTGACAGAGCACATGAAGGACTAGTCAGGGATTTGAAAGGAAGGCAGCTAACATCAACTAATCTTTTGCCCTTTTTTGTTGTTGTTGTTGTTGTGTGTGTTTTGCTTTTGGTTTAGTCAAACCAAACTATATTCTTTAAGTCAAAGCTGCCTTCTTTTGGCTCCTCACCATGAATGATGTGTTCAATTGTGAAGTATTTATAAACAAAAGCTGCAAGACATTTCGATCACAAAGTCAACTTTTCACTTCTAAATGATGAAATCCAGATCTTGGAATAGGACCAAATGGCCCCCAAAATAACACAGAATTGAAATAAATGATATGGGAATAACAGCAATCCAAATTAATTAGAGTACAGTGGAACATAATATCTTCTCCCCAGTTTCTTTAGTCACTTCCCAGAGCCTCTCCCTGTCTTGACCTGTAACACTTTTACACTCCACAATTAGGCTTGAAATTAATTGCTACGTGCTCTCTCTTCTTAGCCTTCAGAACAGCCATGGTCTAAATATATGTGTCCCTCCAAAATTCATATGTTGAAATCTAATCCCCAAAGTGTTGGTGTTAACAGGTGAGGGCCTTTGGGAAGTGCTTAGGTCATGAGCGTTCTGACTTCATGAATGGGATTTATAAAAGTGGCTGAAGGGTGTTTGTTAGACTTTTGCCCTTCTACCACATGAGCAATGGGCCCTCACCAGACACTGAATCTACCAGTATCTTGGTCTTGGACTTCTCAGTCTCCAGATTGTGAGCAGTAAAGTTCTGTTTATTAATTACCCATGCCAAAGTATTTTGTTGTAGCCAGCCCAAAGAGAATAAGCTAGCAACCAACAGACCAATGAATTGGCTCAGTACCTTACACCTTTTCTCTCCCCACAACCATCAGCTCTTGACAAGGGCACCACAGCTGCCCCTTAACTGGCATCTTAGTGGATATTCTTTTTTTTTTTTTTTAATATGTGGGTACCAGGAGTCGAACTCAGGATCTCGCGCTTGCAAGGCAGGTGCTTATGCTGCTGAGCTATATCACCAGCCCTTAATGGATATTCTTGCCTTCTTGAGATTCATCCTCAGCAGATCCCCTGAGCTGTGGATCTTTTTAAAAATGTAAACTGGAACCATTCTTCTCTGTGTAGTCAGTTCTTCAGCAACTTTTCATAGTCGTCAATCTAGAACCCATGCTCCTTAAAATCATCCCACAAGATCTGACTCTTGTCTTTCTTCTGGATTTATAACTGAATGAACCAAAATTTTATAGTCTAACAAAAGACTTCATGGTTTTTCCTGTATGATATTCTTTTGTACTTCTCACTTCTACGAATAACTTCCTTTTTGTTTTTACCTTTGTAACTTTTTGTTTTTTTGAGATAAAGTCCCATTTGTTGCCCAACCTGGTCTCAAACTCCTGGACTCCAGTGATCCTCCCACCTCTGGCTTCTGAGTGCTCAGTGCAGGTTTGTCCTGTCACCCAGCTACCTCTGTAACTCCGGATGGTTCTTAAGACTGAATTGTGATCTTGCCTCTCTTAGGAAAGTGTATCCAGGGCCTATCCCTACATGCACACCCGAGCTGAGAAAAGATCCTGCACATATTTCTATCTTTTGTTTTATGCATGTGATGTAAATTATAATCTTCTTCTGCACCTGTGTGTATTTCTACATACATGTGAGGTCTTATCAAAGAATACAGTGGATCACTTTAGAAAGTGGCAAGAATGATGGGATAAGTATGCTTAAGGAGGGGAGGTATTTTGAGGAGGATTAATGGCAATATGTTGTCTCCTGCAATACATTTTAAAAATTTAAATACTCCTGTATATTTTGATCATACCATCAATATATACAGGCGTACATACAATCTTTGCTACTAGGGAGGCTGAGGCAAGAGAATGGGAATCTTAAGTCCAGCCTGGGAAACTTAGCAAGACTCTGTCTCAAAGTAAAAATAATTAATTAATTAATTAATTAATTAATTTGGGCTATGTTTTTCTCTAATAATTTTTTCAGACTCCCATCCAAAACTCGGAACTTAGCCATAAAAATTAGAGTAAAAATAGAGCTGGACTGAATTATTTTTCTTTCTCAAACTTTCACTTGATAATTAATACCACCAGAATTCCTCAGAAAAAATTTCAAGGTTTTTTTTTCCCCCAAATACATTAAGAACCCATTGAAAGTGTAATACTGTACAGAGGCATTTCATGGACTCCTATTGTTTGAGAGATTTAATCTAACAGCAAGGTCCTACAGCCTCAAGCCCCCCAGTGAAATGCTTAATTAGGATTACAAAAAAGTAATTTTTCTTGTGTGTGTGTGTTTGTGTATGAGTGATAGACAAATGGCAAAAAAATGAGTCTTAAAAATGTAAATTCAGTACAATAGCACCATTTTCATATTGTCATAAAATGTCATGAATCTAGTATGTTAAGGCCAATTCTCAAAAATAATAAAGAACATTCATGTTGTAAGGATAAGGATTGTTTTGTGAAACTTGTTTCATTATTATACGCACACTAGAAGGTACTGAGTTAAAACACTGAATGCTTTTTTTTTCAACCAAGAAAAAAAGTTTTTCTTGCAGTTTTAAAACTATTACTGTTAAAAAAATGTGCCTGAAACCAAAAATCTAGAGTATTGCAAATGGATGGAAGACACTGGGTCATTGCCTTATAAAATATGTTTTAAGCCAATATAATAAAAGATCAGAAGAATAAATAATGTTGTTCAAGTTGACTCAGAAAATTAACTGTGGCTATGAAATACCAAGAAAGGATTAAAAATTTCAATCCACATGGCATCTTCAATACGCATGCAATCCACAAGCAGAAGAGCATGAAGACCTCACTAATTCTCCCTGGAACCAAGCATCACTTGTACACACAGAAATGTAGGTAAAGCCGGGCATGGTAGTGCACACCTGTAATCCCAGCACTCAGGAGGCTGAGGCAGGAGGATTGCCAGGAGTTTGAGGCCAGCCTGGACTACACAGTGAGTTCAAGGACAGCCTGGACTACATAGTAAGACCCTGTCTCAAAAAAAAAAAAAAAAAAAAAAAAAAAAAGAAAAGAAAGAAATTTAGGTAAATCAGAGCTGGACAGAGGACAACGAACTCTAATTACAAAAGCCTTACAAACTATATGAAAAAAAAAGATAAATATCTTATGATGAGTGAGAATATGGGTGGTGAAATGCAATGATACAGGAGTGCTGAGTCAAGTCACTGGAGTAATAATGCTGTCCCTAGCACTAACCTTCAGGGTGAACTGAAGTTAGGATACCCGTCAGCTTCAGTTTAATCACAAGCTGGATGGGTTGACTGAATATTCAAAGCAACAAGGGAAGCCTAAGAATGCCAGGACTAAAGGAAATTCTGATTATTTTAAGGCCTCATTTTCTTAATACAGGGAAGCACCTGCCCCTTTACAAACAGAAACTGAAGCACTTTGTCACTCTAGCTAACAAACATGTTATGTTTCTCCCTAGAGGTAAGAATAAAGATAGTCTGACAACACCTGCCCAGTAACCAATGAAAATTAATATTCAAAATGTAGACAGAAACACTTACTCTACTTTTTAAACAGTATTTAGCACTTTATTTCTCTGTATGGAAACAACAGTAAGAGGGTAGGTGAGGCTCTTTTGAGAAAAGCAGAAATGCACTGGTTGAATGAATAATTATGACCTTTTATGCTGTGGTAGTTTTTTGTTTTTAGCTTTTCATTGCACTTTCTTTTAAAACTGTATGTATTGCCTAAGGCGTTTTAAGTTAAATGTCCAATTTAAAGTATATTTTAAAAATTAGCAAATCGAGAACTAAACATACTTAGGGTGTGGTATTGCTATTTATTATGAGAAATTTCTATGTAAAAATGATGGGTTAAACAATATGAAAAGAAAAATAGTTGATACAAATAAACTGCTCAGAATGTTTAAACTAACATGTATGCCAGACTTCAGATATAAATAGTAAAAGTTAAATTCAAGCAAATCTAATTGCAGAGTGTGTCTTTAACCTAACGTATTTTAGCCACAGACTCAAAGAAAAAATTTACAATAAAAGAGGCAACATTTTCCCACAACCAGAAATTCTCAAATTAAAGTCACTTTCTGATTTTAATAACAGACTTTGAGTTTAAATGTCTTCAATATGTCGTTTACCTTCTATAGCAAAGTTATATTAACATGTTCTAAAAATTTGAAAAACGGGTAACGCCGGGGCTCCAAAACCAGAAATACTTCTTTGATGAGTTAGAGAGAAGGAAATAAAAGTCTAATGTAAGTGCCAGTTTCACCCTTAATTCTTAGGCTCCAGAAAAAGCCTAATTAGGCGGGACAGGAATTCGGGCCTGGCACACCCAGGTTCAGACGTGGCAGGATCCTGAAAAAGTTTTTTGAACCTTTGAGTCATATGCCACAGGCGAACCGGAGCCGCGATAGCCGGTCCCTAAGTCAACAGGTCCCCTGGGGGATGGCGTGCGGCTGGTGCGCGGCAGCGGGTTTCCTCCGCCACCAAGGGAAGGACTGAACTCGTCCCGATCCCACTGCAAAGTGGGCGCAGCTACGGCCGGGGAGCGAGTGCCCCGGAAAGTGCGGGGTCCACGCGGAAAGCGGGGGGCGTCCGCGTCCCGCCGCAGGGCGCTCCCACCCCGCAGGAAACCCTGCGGAGGCTCCGGCGGCCGCGGTTCGCAGCCCGGGCCGTCCGGGGTCCGGCGGGGAAAGTTGCCGGCGCAGCCCTGCCTCCCCGCCCCGCCGCGGGCTCGGCCTCCTCGGGCGCGGGCAGGGAGGGACCGGCCACCTGCTGCCCGCGAGGAAGCGCGGCCCCCGCGACGCCCACTCGGGCCCACTCCGCACCGCACGCCGGGGCCCCAGGACCCGCCGGGCGGAAGGGGCGAGCGGAGTCCCCGGCCTCGGGCGCCGCGCTCGGCCGCCGCCGAGGGGCAACTGCAGCCCCGCTCGCGAGCCCCTGTCCAACCGGCCGCGCTTCCGCCCTCGACGCCGCGGGGACCCGCGCCTGACGCCCCGACCCCGGCCCGCCCGGCCCCGGCCCTCTTACCTGGCGTGGGCAGGGCAGGGCAGCGCGGCGGCGGGCGGCGCTGGACGCGGGCCGGGAGCCAGGCGCAGGTGGCGACAGCGGCGCCTCCAGTTGCTGTCGCTACAGTTGCCGCTCAGACGAGCTCCTCCTCCGCCGCCGCCTCCCGCCTGCCCACTGGGCCTCCCGCGTTGCCAGGAGAGGCCGCGCCGAGGCCCCGCTTCCTCCCCGAGTCTCCAGGTGAGCTCCCGACCCAGGCGTCTGCAGGGCGAGGCCCCGTCCGCGCCTGCGCGCCGCCCCGGCCCCGCCCAGCCTACCTGAGGCTCCAGGTGAGCGCCGCGCCCGGCGGGTGGCTCCCTCCGCGCCCCGCGAGGCCGCCGCTCCACCGAGCGCTGCCACCGGCCGGTCCGCGCTCGAGGACGCCCGCCCCGACCGAGCGGGGGGCAGTGTGGTCACCAGAACACACAGTCTGGGTGCTTGGGGAACCAGATCTAGATTCCCACGCAAGCTTAGCCTAAAGGTAGGGGTGCGGTGCCCCCAGGACCACACGTGGGGAGGGCAGTAACTGTTGGGTGGTGTGGTTTCCACGGCCAGGTTTCAGTAGCTTCTGTCACAGTTAGGTTGGTGAGCTTCCTTCCCGTGGAGTCTTGATTTCATCGCTTGACTCACTTCAGAGCAGCTAGTGGTTTCCGTTTCTGTGCGCGCAGCTCTGGCAGAGGCGCCTCACGTCCAAAGGAGCGCCTCCCTTTCCCAAAGAGGAGCCTCCGGTATTTGGCAGAGTCTTGTCAACTTGGGGCGCACCTCCGCTTCCTGGGTTGCTAAAACCGATTACCACAGGAGACTGAAAGCGGCGACAATAGTCAGCACCCCCCTGTCCTTGTTTGGAAAGAGATTGTGGCTTCCTGGAGTGGGCTTACTTTTACTGTGGGTTTGTTGCAAAGCTCAACATCTATTCTGGAAGGTGAGAACACAGATTCTAGGAAGATTTTAGGTTTTACCGTGTTTTTTGGAGGAATTTTTTTAAAATCATATTTTCCCTTTTAGAATATTTACAGTTTCCCTTCCAGCCTTCTGTCTGCTGCTGTGTACCCTTGACATACCCGAACCAGGACCTTGTGCATCACTAGGAACTCATTTATTTGGCTTTAGCTCAAAACTTTGTGAGTTGGAGGGCTATATAAATGGAAAAATAGCTACAAACTCTTTGGGTGACGTGTAATTTCATGGTGGCACATTTTTCAGTAAAGATTGGCTGTGGCCTTCCTCCTACATTTTTGACACATACTCTAAGGCTTCTTATTTACTGATTTATTCGTGTTATGTGTGACTTGAAAGTAAGTTTAAAATACTGACTTGTACAATATCAACAGGGATAGCCTTACTCGGTTAGTTGATGGCATTGGCTTTATCATCCACAGTACTATGTTTTTGTTTTGTTTTTTATATGCGGGTACCGGCAGTCGAACTCAGGACCTCGCGCTTGCCAGGCAGGCACTTATGCCGCTGAGCTATTTCACCAGATGTAGTATTTTATACTATATCTATGCATTGGATTTAAAACTTTACTAAGGTAATTGCTTGCTCTGTGTAACATGGTTATTATGTACGCATGGAGAGATCTTTGTGCATTGGTAACATTTTAATACCAGTAAATAAAAACAATTTTTAAACTCCTCCCACCCAAAACATTCAGGAGATAATTGTATATGTTACCATGTTAACGGTGTAATGATTGTCCTTAGGTTCAGTGCTGAAAACATTAAATTACCCCACCCCTTTATTTTCAGTTCCACAACTTTCTTTGCTGTTTGCCTTTAAGTGAAGTTTAATATTAATCTCTGGGGAATTTCAGAGAAATCCTAGATGTCTCACCAAGAAGTCTACGTCCCTTCCGTGCACCACCCATCCCCAAATGAGGCAGGAGCCAAAGAGGGTCGGTTTTGATGTTCCACCAGAAGAGGAACAATTTTCACTGACAATCAGGACAGAACAGATGGAGATAGCATAGCAATCTGGAATCCAAGGGCCGAGATGCTGTGGCAGCAAGACTAGTAACATCAAATAACACTGAAAAAAGAAGCCAAAGTGGAACCACGAAAAAGGGAGCACAAGCAAGTAGAAGACCAAACTGCTGCCTGAGGAGTGAACAGAAAGAAAGAAAAAAAAAAAAAACATTAAAAATGATCAGGAGTTGCTAACAACTGACTGTCAGTTTCATAATGGCAAGAGATAATTTAACCAGGGAAAGCAGTATTTCTGAATCTGGCATTACTTGTAAAATTTCGTACATTATTTGATTATTATATCATTATGCAAGCAAGGTCTTCAAATTAATGAAAGTTTTTCTACTTCATAGTAAAATTTAAAATGCTGCAATGCTAATAAATGTATTATTGTGCTGAAATGTTTAGTGTCCCAAATCTAGTCAGATGCTGAGTTTTTGAAAGTACCATCCTATTCAAAAGTATGAAATGAAAAATTTATGAAAGGAAAATTAGCATTTCATCATCAAATAAAATCCAGAGCTTTAATGTATACATGCTTCTCAGAAACAAGTTTGTTTTCGTAGTGCATGTTTAGCATATAATGGCAGTTAAGTTAGAAAAATCAGGCAGATTTTACTCAGTAAAGAAGAGAGACAACCCTCTCTGTCTCTTCTGCATGTATGCATGTGTATATACCACACACACAACTAGCCACAAAATTCTCATTTATATGGATTTGAAACAATACCCGCTGTTTAATCATTTGCTAACATTTAAATTAGTGCCAAGACCAGTTCCTGGCACTGAGTAGGTGCTCAATAAATGTGTATTAAATGAATAAATTAATCCATCAAAAACCATGAAAAACACAATATGTATAGTGTCTTGAGCAAAGTACAGGTCCAAAGAATGGCTGTACACAGCAGTACAGGCAAATGGCCTGCGGCAAGATTGGGAATCCATAAGACAATGGGCTAATAGATATTAGTTTTCACATACCTCTGTTTCATAAGGCACTATGCAAAACAACTTATCTTCCTACAAGTTACTTTACTTCTGGGCTTAAATTTGTCTTTCCACCAAAACCAGTGTTCAAGATATCTCCAAGTTCCTGACATTCTGGTTAATGACAACTCCATGCCAAGACAATCATCTTTCAAAACAAAACAAAACAAAACAAACAAAAAAAATCCTGAATGTAGCAATAATAATTAATGGATGACAAAGATGAAAAATTAAAATTACCTAACTGAAATAAAATTTTAGCTCATAAAATAACTGTAATATATAACAAGATTGTGCAGATTCCCTAAGCCCAAATTTAATAATTTTACTATGTTAATTGTTTAATTGTTTGTTACCCAGGGCTTAGCAACTTTAGTTTGAAACATATACCTTGATTTAAACTTTAAAACAGTTTTGCCTCATGAAATCCTAGCCAGGATCTCAAAGTCAGACAGAGAGCTTTGGCTCAAGGACCTAACAGATTGAAATAATTTCTTCCAAAACAAGTGAAAGAATCAAAATGCTATTGATTCAGAAGTAGGATAGTAGTGGTGCCTTAGTGAAGAGTCACAAATATGCGTTGTTTTTTGTTTGCTTGTTAGTTTGTTTGGTAAAAATGACTCAGCATAATCCTAAATTATTAAAGCAATGAACATATAGATTATTCGAGTTTGAATTATTTTGAACATTGTATGAATTTTTTTGCCTTGAAGAATATTATCAAAATAGCCATCAGAAATTTTCAAAGAGTTCTACAGTTCTAGGAGGGCAATTATTGACTTAAATTGCAAAAGAGCCATGTCTTATTAATCCTGTATTCATAATACTTGGCACATAGTAGGTGCTCAATAAATATTTGATGAAATGTATTGAATGGAGTACAGAGTTTCAAGCTTTTAAGCATTAGCATAAAAGCAAAAAGAAATGTCATGCTGAGTTAGACTGATATTTGATATAGCTTGCTCTAAATTCTGACAGTGGCACCCAAAGGTATTTCATGGGAAAATATGATAATAGTCCTGCATGATGTTGACCTCTGAGATGTACTCCACATATCCCTGACTCACAGTTTTCCTAAATTGATTTTTCTTTTCCTATAAATTTTTTTTATTGAAAAGCAATTCATGCTCATTACAGAAAGATTAAAAAGACAAATTAAACTAGTTTTTGAAATACTCAAAAGTTGCTCAGACCAAGACAAAATAATGCTGCCAGACCCTTTCTAAACAAGTGGGGGAGGGGGTTTCTGTGGATCAAAAACAAGACCTTTCACATGCCAGGCAAGAGCTCTACCACTGAGCCACATATCTGCACAAAACGTCAGCTGTACACTGTACATTTTTTTTTTTTTTTTTTTTTGTGGGTACCGGGGGGTCGACCTCAGGACCTCGCGCGCCAGCAGGCACCCGTGCCTCTGAGCGATATCACCGGCCCCTTTTTCGTATGTGGGATCCGGGAGTCGAACTCGGGCCCTCGCGCTTGCCGGGCAGGCGCTTAAGCCGCTGAGCCATCTCACCGGCCCTACACTGTACATTTGAAAGAAGGTTTTCAGTCTGAACCAGTTTTCTATTACCAATCCAAATGTCAATAAAACTTGTGTAGCATGGAGGAAGAGGAGAGTTGTGTGTAGACTAGAGAAGGGCAGGCATTGACAGTATGCCTGCACATCATTTTAGTGTCATACCGCGCAATTAGATGGGCTGCCACTCATAGAAAACAGGATGTGCAGGAATGCGACTCTGACCCTTGGAAGCAGAATGGTGAAGGGACTCTGAAGTTCAAAAAAATGCTGTTCTCCCAGGCTCTACACTGCAAAGCAATAAGACTTCAGTGTCACTCCTTGTTCAACATTTATTAGCAAAAGAAAATATTTTTATGTGGGATCATGAGTCAGATAGGCCTCGGATAGCCCAGCGATCCTCATGTGCCCCCCAAACTGTATTCTAATGCAGGTGAAATGGTTTAGATCCACATGTTTTTGCATATTTTTTATTTTATTACCACACATGTGCAGGACATGTTTACATCCTTTGCGTGGAGTTGGTACACATACGTAACACATTTTAATTCTTTTTTTCATCCTCTTTCCCTCCCCTCTCTCCCTTCCCTCCATCTCTTGATCCTCTTCCCATTTAAGAAAGATCTATCTCCCTACTTTTTATTTTGAGCCATGCATATTCATCTGTGGCTTCTTTGACACTACAATGGCAGTGTTGGGTAGCTGTGTCAGAGAGAACATGGTCTACAAAGCCTAAGAAATTTACTATATGGCCCTTTAAAGAAAAAACAATCTTTGTTTTAGATGAAGCTGAGAGAACTGGGAAAACTTCAATCTTGTTTGATAACACAAGATTTGAAAAAACAAGCTACATAGATCATGATCAAAAGGTACATTGGTTTTGGGATGTAGTATGAGCATTTGACACCCTGGATCCCTATGATGGCCTAATGCCTATTGTCTTACACAAGTACCCTCCACCACTCTCATTCCACACCTTGCACTAAGATGGATTCACAGAATGCAGCTGCCTTCTTGGTGAAACAGGGTAAATCTCTGGTTTTACTGAGATTTAATTATTACCAGATGATAGAATAGGGATTTGAGAGAAAAACTACCTTAGGTATAGACATAGAAAAATAATGTTACATTAAGCATCTTCAGAAACTAACACTCACTTTAACGCCTTCCACAGTGATAAATGCAACATCAGTGTAAAAGAAACAAGTCGAATACTCAATCTCAACATTGGGTTGTTTTCTGGTCTCTTGAAACTGCATGGTGGCATTATCATTTCATTTAGAAAGCATTTTATTCACAACTCATGTCTCATACAGGCTTTCGATGATGATGATGATGATAATGGTGGTGGCAGCGGTGGTGAATGCACATTCTTGTTACTTATGTTCCTTCTGTCCACTGTTTCTCTTGCCTGAGACAGCAACTTCTCTCTCTCGTTTCCCACTCTGAAGGTAAGAAAGATCAGTGGGTAGGAGAACATCTGGGAAGTTAGTTGGAGAAGATAGTAGGGCAAAGATCCTGAAGTCTGTGGTTTAACTCTCAAAAAACACTAGTAAGTGCTCTACGTGATAAGGAAGTGGCTTGTAATACTGAGCAATGGCCTCAAATTCTGAGAAAATTTTGCTTTCTACTTCAAACTGGGGTGTGGAACAGGAAAAATATTTGCTGAGTACTAAGTCTGTGCAATAATTATTCCTACATTGTCTCATTCAGTTTCCGCAACGCCTCTGTGCAGGGACTCAGTGACGGGTTCAGAGACACACAGATGACAGAGCTGGAATGTGAAAACAGGTCTGTGAGAACCAAAACCCAGGTTCTATGAGCTGTAGGAAAGAAGTTGGAAAATAATGTTGCCTTAGATACGAGGGTGGATGATTTGACATTATTCATTTGATCTTGGGCATTCACTGACAACTTCTATTTCCCCAGTCACTATTTCATGCATATAGTGATAACATACGAAACAGTTAAGCAGTATAAGGTTTTGTCTTCCCATACAAATTCTACAGTGTCCTCAAATATATTAAACCAAAATCCTGACTTTGTTTCATATAGAGATTCCTTTTAAGCATAAGATGCTATGAAACAGAATGTCATACGAAAAAGGAAATATAATGATTTCTATCAAAAAAGCAGTAAAGAAAGTAAGAATGTCTAGATAACTCAGGGAGATAAAAAGGAGTACAAAAACTCCAATACAATGCCCCATTTAGCAATAGAAACATGTTTGTTCATTTGGGTACTTTAAATATAATGTAAGAGCTGGACATACAGCTCAGTAGTAGAGCACTTGCCTAGCATTTAGAAGGCCCTGGGCCTGATCCCCAGTATGCATGCACGCATGCACACACACACACACACACACACAAGTAAAATGAGTGTGGTGTTGAACACCAGTAATCCCAGCACTTGAGAGGCTGAGGCAGGAGGATTGCCACAAGTTTGAGGCCAGCCTGGACTACATAGTGAGTTCAAGGCCAGCCTGAACTACATAGCAAGACCCTGCTCAAAAAACCAATAAATGAATAAATAAAACAATAAGTCATAAATATAACAAGTGTAATGATAATTCCAAAAAATGGATTGTTGTAATTTTAGTATAATTGTACAATAATTCAGTATGTGATACTTTAAAACATAATTCAAAATGCTTCAAAGTAGTACTTAATAATATTTAATAATCTAATTTTGTCCATTTAGTTATAACTAGAAAAACTTAAATACAGTATCTTTATTTATTTATTATTTTTTTTTTCTGGGTACCGGAGGTCGACCTCAGGACCTCACGTGCCAGCAGGCGCCCATGCCACTGAGCAATGTCACCGGCCCTTTTTTTGTATGTGGGATCTGGGAGTCGAACTTGGGCCCTCACGCTTGCAAAGCAGGTGCTTACGCCGCTGAGCCATCTCACCGGCCCCCAAATACAGTATCTTTAAATTGCTATTTTGATGTAAAAATAAGGGTCTGTCTCTTAAATAATATGTAAACTTAAATTGAGAGTGAAAAACTTCTGGAGCAGTTATTCTTAACTAATTTTTTGGTAGAAGGAAAAATATGACCTGAAAAGATACAACAAAATTTATTAATATATAAATGAAATTCTGAGTTTTTAATTGTATTGGAGCACACACAAAAACATTAGATATTTGGATTTTCAAAGGATGGGTTGGATTTAAGGAATGATTCTAGAAATATATAAAAATTATCCCATGACAAAGTGGACCAAATTATGAAATGAATCCTCATTTACAAATATATTTTACAATATTTTTATAAGATTTCAATATAACTTTATTTCTGAAGATTGTCAAAAACCAAAGACCTCGGACATCCTCAGTTTGTTTTATGGTTTTGACCTTTTTACCATCACAGACCACAATAAAGTAGACTTACCAGTTTTACCGTTTCACCTTTTTTTTTTTTTTTTTTTTTTGTCTTAAGAGCAGTTATAGGGAAGGGAAGAAAGGGGGAAATAAAAAGAACTAAGATGTGTTACGTATGTGTACCAACGCCTCACAAGGAATGTAGTCATTATGTACTGCAAACATGTACTATTTTTTTTTTAAAAAGCAGTTAAATACTACCATAATCCCATAGAAATCTGGAAATGCATCCTCAGTTATTAAAAGATTATATTACTTTTAAAATATTTTGCTTAGGTATCATGGTGACAGAGATCGCTCAGTGCTCTGTTTTGTTTTGCCAAATAAGGATCAGTTTCAAATGAACGCCTATTAAACACACATAACATACAAATAACCATAACGCAATGAGAAACTACAAACCTGTGACATACTTACAGAAAAAGAATATTGCTTGGATAACTCCTGTGACATACTCTCAAGTCCTACACACTCCAAATTCTAAATTTTCTGTTTATTATTCCCTTGTTTATCTTTAGAATTTGTGTGCATAAACAAAATACTGATAAACTTTGCACATTTAAAAATTTTATATGTTAATGAAATGTATGTGTAATATTTTGCTACTTGGTGTTTGTTTTCAAAATTATGTACATAAGATTTATGTACATGTTATTGCTGTAATTAATTTTCACACTGTATTGTGTTTATCCTTCCTGCTTTTAATGAGCATTTAAAATCTTCTAGGTGCATGTGTGTAAGAGAAAGAGATTACAATCAGTGCGGTTAAGAACATTCTTATGTTTGCCTTCTGACAAAAAACATAAGAAAGGTTTTCTTGGATAAATATCTAGGAGTGAAATTGCTTAATTTTAGCAAATTTACCATATAATTAATGCCCATTTGTTTTCCAGTGTGGTTATATAACACATCTTGTTGGTATGAATGACAAACTTCTTTATTCATATAATATATATGTATATATCATATACATCTACCTTTCTCTCATAGAGAGAGAATATGAGAGAATATGACAGAGAGAGAAATAGGAGAGAGAGAGACAGAGAGAGATTCTTTTTGAAAAGGATTTCATATACCAAAAATCTAAATAACAGTATTAGTGCTGCTTTTTCAAAGAAAGTGAAAGTTGTGGTTGATTGAAAATTTTTGTCATTTGTTGCCAGGAAACAAAATATTAAGGAAAAAATGGGAAGAATGTTTTAGCTGTGTCTTAACAGATGGAAAAACAAATGTATTTATCTTTCACTTGCCTTCTATTACATTGCTAATGTCTTCATTTCAGGAACTGAAACAGGCATTCGCTCCATTTTCAATCTTGTCTTTGGTCTTCAAAGGAGTCCAAAGTCTGATTGGTGACATTTAAAATAATTTGTTATGCAAGAAACCAATGTTAAGGATGGACTGTACTTCGCCAGCTATAACTCTTAAAGATCATCAGAATGGGAACACTGGAAAAGAGTTTAATATGTTTTTTAATCTCCTCTATACCATTTTTGATACTTCTTTTTTCTTTTGTTACAATTACACACTTTAAATTGGAAAAGAGTCCTTAACTGCCCAACTGAGTACACTTCTAAATACTCTAAAGATTTCAACTTTACTTAAGTGAGATCCTGTGGGTACAATGCTATCATAAACACATGCTTCTTATTTTCACCAAATAAAATTTCCTTAATCAATGCAGGCCCAAAAGAGCATGTTGTTCTTTAAGAGGGCCATTTTGCAAAATGCAAAAAAAAAAGTTTATATGATACTCCTTTTGGGTAAACATACTATTTTTCAAAGCTTCCCAATGTTATAAGAACTCAAGTTATTTAAATTAGAATCAAGCAAATGGTAATATTATCTTGAAAGCTGCTTTAGTGGTACCTTCCCATCTCTTGTGTTCCGCTGACAAATGTGTGCGTGCCTCTGACGATCTCATGTACTAGGGCCAGAGAGATGTAAAATCCTGTATTTTAATTAAGATGTAGTGGCTTAGGTATCGGTAATATTACTATCATAGTAGAGATGAGGAAGATTTTATGAGTTATTCCAGGCTACAAAGCAACTATGCAACAGAGTGAGGACTCAACCCATGCAGGCTGATGTAGAAGACTGTGTCCTTTACCACACTGTGCAACTCTAATAAGATGTGTCTACTATTAGTACCTTCCTCCTCACATCAATGAACTTCGATGGTCCAGACCTGAAAGACCAGGTATACACACTCACGACTCTGAATGAAATGCCTACTGTGTGCTCTGTGTCCTGGGAAGTAATACCAGGACTCATTCGCTACCCATTTCTCCAAAGAGCTTATAATATGGACTGGGGAACAGGACATATGCACAAATACATAGAATCAAAAGCACAATGTGGCAAGTGATATCAGTGGCATATTGTATCTGTGTACAAAGGAAAGCAATCCTGTAGGCTACAGGAATTAAAAAAAGTCTTTGTAAAGAATTTGGTCTGAATCTTCCGGAGAAGGGTGAAGTGGGAAGTCAGGATTTTGTAGGAGGTATGCCCTGTAGCCAAAAAGCTTAGGGTATGTCACAGGCAAGACCTGCTTTGTTCCCTTGGGGACTAGGACAGAGTTTTTATAAAGACCTAGGTGCTGTAGTGAGGAGCTGTGTCAAATTATTAGAAAGGGGGGAACCATTTTAGGCTTCAAAGGGAGGGATACCATCCCTTTAACAAATACTTACGGGTGTCAGTATTGCCAGGCACTGCGATAGAAGCTGCGAATATCGGAGTGCTCAAGATCAGCCTATTCCCTATCTTCAGAGATCTTACAGGCAGAAAAGGGAAAAAGAACTAATTTTCACTATGACTGAGGAAGTGATTGCTGAGTATGAAGCAGGAGCAAAAACTCTGAGTAGGAAAAATTTTGGTGGTTTGGTTTATATTTCCTCTATTACTTTTTAAAAAAATAGCAATAATTTTAGATTCTATTACCAGTATAATTTTAGATTCTCTTACCATTTAAACCTACTTTAAAATACTATTATATAACGATCTTTGTGGTTTACAAAAAGAACGTACATAATAAATCTGGGGCCGGAGACATAGCTCAGTGGCGCAAGTGCCTGCTTGGCAAGTGCAAGGTCCTGAGTTTGATTCCCTGTACAAAAAAAAAAATAAAAAAAATCTGAACTTCATTAAGTATGTTCACATATATGCAAAATATTTTCTTGACACTGGTTCCTAATAGAGGTGGTTTAAAAGATTTATCTCACTCAATATCAAAATTGCTATTCAGGGCATCAGGGTGGAGGTCAGTGGTAGAGCCTGTGCTTAGCATGCACATGACCTTCAAACTTCAGCACCAAAAAATGAATGAATGAATAAAATAAAATTGCTGTTTGATCATTTAAGGCATATCATTCTGTGTCAGAACTCTTGTGTGGCAAATTTCAGAAAGACAAATACATTTACATATTAATTAGTTTCACAATCCAAACTGCCCCTGTGACTAAATAGATATACATGTTCAAAGAATTTGGATCTGATTCCTTTGAATATAACAAATCACAAAATGTTTTTTGAATTGGAAAAGTCTGTAATGACAGCATAAGTACTATTATGAATATGGGAAGGCCAGTTTAAAAGAAGTCAGCAAGGAAAGTGTATGTGGTATCCAGCTACAATCAAACATCTCCATAAAAAAAAATGTGGATAAAATATGCTGGTATTAAAGATTTCTCACAGCCTAGAAGTGTAAAATTCAGAGATTCCTAAAAACTAAAAAAGAAAAGATTGTTGAATTAATCTTGAGATTATGTAATGTCTCAGTAAAAATTAGCAGTCTCCAAGTCATTCCAAAATAATCAAATCAGCATGGGGACGGAAGCTCAAATAGGGAGAGGAGAGTGATTAGTTAGAAATAAGAAATCAGACTGCAGCCAAATTTTTAAAAAATTTAAATGGAAAATACCAATGCTTACCTTCTTTTTAGCATCTCTACACATGATATTGACAAATATAGAGACAGCTGGTAAAACTGTGTTAACTGCCAATATCATGTAACTAATGTTTACTCTAAAATGTTTCCCCAAAATAACTTTCTTTCATCATCAGATATCCATCTATACCTAGTATTCTGTTTATATTTTAAAATGTTTTATAAAATTATATTTTACTTTTCCTTCCAAAATTAAAATCTAAAGTTTTATGTTCACTAATATACTTTAAGAATATTCTAAATATTAAATGTCAAAATGTTTTCCTATAAAGTACCATGCTCACTTGTTTTTGCTTATGATTTCTTACCAATGTGAGGATTTTTTTTTTTTTTTTAATGTGTGTACCGGGAGTCAAACTCAGGACCTCGCGCTTGCCAGCAGGCGCTTATGCCACTGAGTTATCTCACTGGCCCCAATGTGAGGATTTTATTCCTAAAAAAATTGTGTTCCTCTGAGAGAACTTCTCGTAGAAACTTTTCCTTTTCCATTGTTTCTATGACAATGATATTTCAATTCCTGTTTATTTGTCACAAGAGCAGCAATTCTGCTATACATTATCCTGTTATTTGGTATGTGTTAAGTATTTGAGTGACATTTACCAGGAAGGAAAATTAAGAAAAGAGAGAGGCTAATAGTGACTTAGAGTTCCATTTTTTGATATAACAAGTCTAGATGGAGGTGATCGCTGCCTTTGGTTCAATTGTTCAGTAATATGATGTGTAACTTCTCTTCTTATAGTATTTAGTATGTTGGTTTTCCTACCCCATGGTTTTCATATCAGAATCACAAAATATGGCCAATAATATTTGCATGTTCAAGCAAGAAGGACAGAGGGAGGGACTGTCAATCCTGCTGGTCAGAAATGCAAAAGCTTTCCCAGGAGCTTCTTCACGGTCTTCTTATATCCATCTCAAGGCCACCACAAACTTCAAAGAAGAGTCTGGAAGTAAGAAAGAAAATTGGTCCCGGATCCCACATACGAAAAAGGGGCTGGTGATATCGCTCAGAGGCACGGGTGCCTGCTGGCGCGCGAGGTCCTGAGGTCGACCCCCCGGTACCCACAAAAAAAAAAAAAAAAAAAAAAAGAAAATTGGTGTGATTCTCTTAGGCCATTGTTTGACATTAGCTAGGGATGAATATACTGACGATTCAAACAAGTTCTTAAATTCTGTCAGCAAGGATGGTAGAGTGGATAGTTGGTAAAGGGCAAAAAGGGCAAATCTGCCTAGTTCATTTGAAATGTAAATTCTTTAAATTTTGGGATTGAGTCTTTTCCCTATGGATTTAGGTCTTAACAAAAATGCAAATCCTACATACCGAGGTGGTATCTCCAAATTTCACTCTGTTGAACTAATATGAGAGATGTTATACAAAGCTAGAAGGTGACTATAAATACTGTATAATCAGAGTGTTAAAATATCATTGGCTGGGTGGCGTGGACAACAGAAATTATTTCCTCACAGTTCTGGAGGCAGGGAATTCCAAGATCAATTTGTCAGCATGTTCAATCTGGCGAGAGCCCTCTGTTTGTCTTGCAGTGACCTTCTTGCTTTGCTGCATCTTCACACACTGGAAAGAGCTCAATCTGGCCTCTTCTGCTCATAAAGACAGTCATTCCACAATGGGGCTTCCACCCTCATTTCCTAATCTGAACCTAATCATCTTCCAAAGGCTCCACATCCTCAATTATACTCTTAATTGAGGATTAAGACTTCAACACATGAGTTTGAGAGGGACACATTCAGTCCATAATATGTAGAGTATGATGAAATAATATCAAATATTCCTGGGAGTAAAGGCTCGGCCTGTGTCTTAAAGAAGTATACCTTTCTATGCCCAGAAATACTGTAGACAGAAAAATACCAACAGAAAATAGTCCCAGTATTTAACACATTTTAACTGGAGATAAAGAAATTGTAAATCTGTGATGCAATCTATACAATATTGATCTTTTACCTGGTGTCTTTTATGTATAGCAATGTATGACATATTTTACCTTATTTAATCTTCACCATAACTCTTCTAGGTAGGTACCAGCCTCATTTTAAGAATTTGGAAACTGAAAACACTGTCTCACAGTCTAGCACTGAACTACACCTCCTGCTGAGATCAGATTATGAAGAGGGATAAAGTTAAGAGTGGGGTAAACAAAAGGATAGAAGATGGGAATGGGAAAAGCTCAGGATTATGAAAGGGATGAGCAACAAAGGGGAGAGCAAATGAGGCAGTGAACATTGGCTGGGCATTTTTCTGGGCACTGTGGATCTGATAATGTGGTAGTGGCCTATTCTGTGACCCTGTCATTTCTGATCTCTGGCCAAGTGTGTGGTTTGGCACTGCCTGTCCAAGGGTTAGCAGTGTTCTGGGGGAGTGATGGTGATTCATGATAGTGTCTGAATTGCACTTTCCCTAGCTATTCTCCTTTCCTGAAGATCTTTGGTGGTTAATTTCAAACTCCATAAATAATTAACTCTCCTTTTAGTTACATTCCAGAAGCTTGTTTTCAAACAAGTATAAGTTAATACTCTTGAGTTTCAGCAGCCACAAACTGACATTCATCTACCCAAATGTCACCGTGTCTCTCCTCTTCTAGTGAGTTTAGAGCATGGATGAGCAAAATTGGCTTTGTTCATTTTGTACCTACTTTTACCTCCTATTATTATAGCATAGAATCTCGGATGTAGAAAGAAGATTTGAGTCCAACTGCTCAGCCAAGATTTCACCACTCCTCCACACCTTTTTAAAGCATGGTACAAAGTAGACTTGGAGCTATGTTTGAATACCCCCAGTGTAGGGAACTCACCACTTCTGCAGGTCCTCCTCTCTATCTTTGGACAATGCTGACTTATACAGAGCACTTTCTTATGTAACAGCAGGGTAGCTAAGACATTCTGTAGTAGCAAATAGTATTAAAATGTCAATAACTTAGAATGACAGAGTTTCATTTCTTGTTTACATTATGTGCTTGTCACAGACCAGTTTGGCTCTGCTTTGCGCTGACTTCCCTCTGAGATCCTGAGTAGAAAGCCCCTCTCAGGGCATCATGCGCTGGCCATTTGGGTTTTCACCTTTCACTGGCCAGCGCAAGGCACCTGGAGTCCTCCCACAGGGAAGCGCAAGGCAGAAAGCAAGACAACCCAGGAAAATGTGCAGGGTAATTTGAGGGATAACACACTCTACCATGTATTTAGTGAGTCAAAATCCTTATACAACCAATGTTCAACTTGTGGTCCTTGCTCACTTATCCTTGTTTCCTATCAGCTCTACAAATACTAGAAAATCTCATCAGCCATGTTTGTTTAGAGCTAGTTCCTGTCTAGTCTTATAAGCTCCATTTCCTCCATCAACCCTTCCCTGTATTTCGTGGTCTCACCCATCTTCTTCAGAGCCTAATCAGCTGCATTAGGTCACCTAGTGAGAAAATTGTGGTCTATTTTTTGAAGGAGAGTATTTCTCGACATACACCCCTTCAGGATCATAGGTTTGGCTGGGGCAGGTGGAGCCGTCTAAACAAAAAGTCTTTCCTTAAACAATACCTTATCTAATAGGTCATTCAATTTTCAGATGCTCAGACCTTTAGACTTTTCACAAGCCCTTAGGCCCTTTGCTTATTACTAAAGTGTATAATTTTCCAGTGGGTACATATCAGATACCTGATTATATTTTAGTGAGCTTAGCACTTGGAAGAAGGTTGTAAAAAGAAAAACCATTTGAATTGGCAAAAATTCCTCAAATCCACTGTTGTTGCATAGGATTGATGGAGAAAATGGACCATGGACACAACTGGTGTTGGGTCAAACCCTAATTCTTCTAATTATTATCAGTATGACACTGGGCAAGTTGATTAATCCAGAGCTTATATTTCCTTATCTAATGAAATACAGTTGTTGAAAGGGCTAAATGACACAAAAGTGGGATTCAATAGATATCTTTTCTTATAACACATAAGGGTCTAAGCACTTAGAGCTCTCTCTGCTGTCAATCAAAGACCAGGTCTCTAGCATCCTTCAGCTCACCACAGCTGCGCATACCTCCCTTCTTTCCGATGTGTGTCCTCGTGTCCTCCTGACATCTTTCATTCTCAAGTCGGCATTATCAAAGCTTCACTAGCATCTCTCTATATGTTGATTGCATAGTCCCATTTCAGACCTAGGGACAGAATTAGAATATGGAACTTGTAAATATGCATTTTAACAAGCTCCCTAGGTAGGGTTGCCAGATAAAGTAGGGGACATGTAGATTAATTTGAATTTCAGATAAATAGCAAATAAATTTTGGTATGTTCCATGCAATATTTATAGCATATTTATGTTAAAAATTATTCATTTTTATCTTAGTTAAATTTAAATTTAACTAAGTGTCTCATATTTTTAATTGCTAAATCTTGTGAACCAATTCTAGGGATACTGTGGCTTACTAAATTTGAGGATCACTGGTCTCAGATATTTGCCAGATAACTCAAATTCAATTTTGTAAGTCTCCCTTCCAGAGAAAAAAAGAGAAAAAAGAAAGAATGAAGAAAGAAAGAAAGAAAAAGAAAGAAAAGGGGGAGGGAGAAAGAGAGAGAGAGAAAGAAGGAAAGAAAGAAAAAGAGAAAGAAATAAAGAAAAGAAGAATCTTATTGTCTTAGTTACTTTTCTTGTTGCTGAACAAAATATGCAACACCCAAAGTTAAAGGAGGAAAGGTTTATTGGGCTCACAGTTTATAGAGGTTTCAGTCCATAGCTGGCTGGCTCCAAGGCAGGGTGGATTGGCAGAGAGGCGGCACAGAGGAGAGGAGAAACAGTCCATGGCAAAGCAAGGCAGGCAGAAGGTTTGCAGCAGTGAAGTAGCAACCAGCAAGTGACACACAACAAGCCTCTTTCTGTCTCTTGTATCTTATCCAGGCTACCCACCCTGAGGGTGGCACTCAAGCCCTTAATCCTAGTGCCCTTAATCCTAGCATTGCACCATGAGTCAATCCCAGTATCACACATTCTAGACCCAGCCACCTCTGAAAAGCTTCACCTATGACCATGTGGCGGGGGGGGGGGGGACATCTAGACACAAGCCATAACACCCATGGAAGTAACCTAGACATCTCTGAGTCCCTAAAACAAATATTTAGAAAAATAAGTGTTCAGTTTTCAGCTGCCACGATAGCAAAACTTGACAATGCAGCAGGCAGAGAAAAATGAACTCTTTTCTTTTCCTCAAACTAGTCTAGCTTTGGGTTGGGCGATATCTCCCTCCCCATCCCCTCCTTTGCCCTGCCCCTTCCCTCCCTCCCCTCCTCCTCCTCTTTCTTTTCTGGTCTAAACATCCTCTTAACATGGCAACTGCTACCTTATGCAACTTTCGTTATTGTTTCCTCTTTTGGTTTCCTAGAAGGCACTTTGGCCCTATTCTCTGCTGTCTGCCCTAACTTCACAAATTACAGAATAACCCACCCATAGCCGTCTTTCTTCCCCCAATATTAGGTCTGGATTCCCTCAACTTCTATTTTCCAATCTCTTGCATCACTGCTGCTTTTCCTCTTAGAGGCAGCGCACTATTATCCAAAAGAAGCGCTAAGGATATGCTTAGGTCACAGCAGACCTGGCTCCTACAAATGTTTTGTTTTGTTGTTTTTCAGTAGAATTTGATATTCGATCTTTTTTCAGAAGTTATCATAAGTAGGTAAATTTGAATTTTACAGAACTTCTTTGCATTTATTTTTGGCTTAGAGTTTATTTTGTTTGTTTCGACTATATTTTGGAATGCATACACAATGGGTAAACATTGTCTGTTCAGAGGAGCCTCAAGTGTTTTGGAGAGAAGACATGTAAATAAATATAAGGGTAATACAATTCATGTATCGCTTGCCTGGACTGAGAGTGAGAATGGGTGGATCACTCAAGAAATAACATTGTGTTAGGGATAAATAGATTCTGGGAAGGCAAAAACTACTGCTGCAAGATACAAACTGAGACTGGAGTCATACCCAAGGAAGAAATGGAATTTTTTTTTTTTATATGCAGGTACCAGGAGTCAAAACTCAGGATCTCGCGCTTGCCAGGCAGGCACTTATGCTGCTGAGCTATATCACAGGCCTGAAATGGAATTTTTGAGTCAAAATATAGATAGTAGAGAAATGTATGGATTTTAGAGTTAAGTATAATTGTGAACCCATCTTTGCCAATGAATTGTGTTGTCTTGAATGAGTTATTTTTCCTCTCGGAGCATCATCTCTACCACAGGAATTGGGATGCTTACCCATAGTGTTCATGTACACATCTGCTCAAGCCTCAGTAGAGGCAGGTTCACATAACAGCTGGAGCATGTGCCAACATTTATTTATTAAATTTTCACAAGTTACTGAATTTATCAGTGGCTCAATTTCCACATCTGAAAAAAGGAAATTATAATAGTAAACTCCTATGGTTGTAGTGAAAATTCAATAAGTTAATTTTATGAAACACATAGAAGAGTGCTTAACCATGTCGAGCTCTACAAACATTTTTTATTATACCAAATATTTAAAGATGCAATATGCACACTAAATTAGCATATTACCTGGATAATCAATGCCCAGTACTTTAAAAATTAAATACAGTGCACTGTGCTGAGTACTGTGAGAAAAATTGAACTGTATTTTTAGGGAAGATACTGAAAGAAATTATAGCCTGGTCATAAGTAATATTCACAAGTAATTATAATAAAAAGGCATATGGTAAACATTGTAAGAAAGAACAGGTATTGACTTATTGATAGTTCAGGAAAATAAGAAATGGGGGGCATGTGAAGCATTGTAGAGGTACCCTAGGGCAGTGGTAGCAAACTTACGTCACACTTGCTGCAGCCTGCTGTTTGTGTCATTGAAAGCTCTAAAAGGTTCACCATCACTGCCCTAGGGGTATGAAGTCCTTCCTAGGGGAGGGAAAGAGTGTACCTTGTATGCAAGGAGAGGTAATGAACCTTGAGTCAGCAATGAAAGGATAGGCACTAAGATATGAAAGGCATTCCTGACAAAACCAACAAGTTCAAAGTCATAGGACTGTGAGCAGGGTGTGGGTGTGTGTGTGTGTGTGTGTGTGTGTGTGTGTGTGTGTGTGTTGTAGAAAAAAGCAAATCAACCCAAACAGATGAATCATAAGATGTGCACTTGGGACGGTCACATGAGCACTGGTGACACAAAGATGAATAAGACAAGAAGGAAGTCTTTTCCTATGATGCATATTAGAGACAGCTTATTTGTTTTTTCTTTTTGTTTTTTCTTTCTTGTCTCCCTCCTACTTCTTCCCTCCTTTCTTCCTACAAAATATATTTCCTGTTAATGATCATGTGCTAGAGAAATGTGTGTTTCATTGTATCATTGTATCATACATGACACAGCTTTGTCAATGACAGAAGCAATGTAACAGAAATCTTTTCACATCATTTCTCACGTGATGCGTTACCATGAGACCCCGCGGAGGGCTCTTTCATTAGACACTGGGTGTACGGTGGCCTCCTCTCACTCCCGTATCCCTGCACAGTATAGAATTCTACTTTTCCCTTCATATGGGATTAGTGAAGAGCAGCCAGTCAGTAAATACTTGACAAATTAAAGTAAACGCTCTGAGATCTTAAATGCTTAGTCAAGAAATTATCACAACTTGGTGGCAAAATTCACAACTTGATGACAAATTCTTTCAGAAATTGAAAGTTTCATGTTTTGTCCTTAATGAGCATGAGCTTGTGGAGATCCTTTCTGGTTTAGTGGCATCTATGTGCTTTTTTTATGCACTGAATGTTCGAAAATGAGTGTTGACGTCAAATCAATGCCCATCATTGTTAATTTTTTTTTTTTTTTTTTTTTTTTGTGGGTACCGGGGGGTCGACCTCAGGACCTCGAGCGCCAGCAGGCGCCATGCCGCTGAGCGATATCCCCGGCCCATTTGTCTTCTGTGGGTTCTGGGAGTCGAACTCGGGCCCTCGCGCTTGCCAGGCAGGCGCTTACGCCGCTGAGCCATCTCACCGGCCCTGTTAATTATTTTATACAATGAGCTCTTTATTTTTTTAATATTTTCATTGTCAAATTATTAGATTGAAAAACAAAATTTTGTCATATCTTGCTGCATCCCGCACAGCTCTCGAAGTTCCCAGGGTGAAGACAGAGGATGGAGAAAAAATGACAAGAGACAGAATACAGAAAACTGAGGCCGGATGGAGCCCTCTCTGCGGATGGGAGAAGACGGAAGGAAGAAGCAGCAGAAGGAGGAGAAGGAAGGAGGGCTCCAACGGCTGCAGCGCATTTATTTATACCCTTGGGAGGTTGACTGTCAGGTGAAACCCCTCCGCCTAATAGCTTACTCACGTGACTTCCTCAGGCGCCCTATGTTCTCCAGGCTGGTCTTGCTCCCCCTGGAGTGCGTGATCCATCTCCAGCTTCAGCCGCTTCCCACAGATCTACTAACCAGGGAACCTTTAAAACGCAATACAGACTTCAGCCTACTAATTCCACTTCTAAAACTTCAACCTACTTGCATGTACTTACTCACACATGCAGACATGTATCTAAGTGTTTGTTGCTTATTGAAGAGCTGCTGCAGAAAGAAAGACCACAGCGACAACCCAACTATCCTTCAGTGAAGAACTAATTAAATAAGTTGTGATGTGTCCACATAACTAAATACCATGCAGTCACTAGAAAGAATGATATAGATCTATATAGGATTATTTGACATCATCTCTAGGACACGTTTTTAAATTTTAAAAAACGCACAAAAGATAATCACTATGAGGGAAAAAATTTCCATTTGTGAGATACATAAATATTTATCTATATGTTCTATACTTTCATTTATTATACATGAATGCAGTGTTTGCACAGAAATTTCTGAAAAGGTGAGCAAGAAAGTATAACTAATGATTCCTTCTGGGTAGGCCTGTGGGCTGGGCAGCTGGGACACTTTCCACTGCATATTCTTTGTATTCTGCAAGCTTTGGTATGCTAATCTAATTTTTATGAAAAGTGACTTAGCTAAAGAAAATAACTAATGAAGAAAAGCAATTTTTGGTCAATTCCATAGTGGTCAGTATGCAATTTTGACATTATTGCCTGTATTAAATCAATATTTCACAGTCCTAGCTTCATTACAAGGGCATTTCCAAATATCCCGAGAATATCTAAAAGTCTCAAAAATAAATAGTAATTTAGTTTTAAAAGACAGGCTTTTTCATACACTTTGAGGAAAAGAGAGGTTGTTTAAAAAAACAAAACAAAACAAAACAGATCCCTAGTGAACAACCCCGTTCGTGTGCCTGTACAACCTTAAGCTAAATACAAAGGAAACTGATCTTGCAGAGTATACTGTAAAATTGCTTTAATTTCCCTATATTTAAAGTTCAAAAACACCAGAGAGCCTATGGCTCTTCATTCCAGCTCGTTTGGGTAAGATTTCTCTTTGCTCTGGAACACACAGTTCTTGGGGAAAGGGGCCAACTTTTCAGTTTCTGCTTTTCATGCTTTCTGTCTTCCCCCCTGTTTCAGTTCAGGTCAGTCACACAGATAAGCATTATGCCCAGAATAAAACTGGCTTTGTTTATCTGGACTAATAAATGAATGGAACTAGTTATTTTCATTGGCTTATTCTGGAAGGAAACCAAACTAATTTCCACAGACCTTAAGTTGGACCTAAACCAAACTACTTGTTCTCCTTAATGATAGGAGCAATAACAAGGAACCCACAGTATAAAAGTAAACAATTTTTACAAAGGTAATACATATTTGCTGCCAAGAAAGGAAAGGTGGTTAAAACCAGGAACTGCCATTGGGGCTTCTGCTAGTTCCAAGAGAATCTGCCACATTTCATTTTGGGGACTCGGGACAATGGGATCTTTCTTCACGTTCTAGATGCTCCAGTTTCCCTGCAGTCAGTCAGTGTTCCCAGTCACATTTGCTGCCTTCTGCTGATGACAGCAAGTGTTTGCGTGGAACAATCACAACTTTTGCACAGACCTCTGTGTTACTTTAGAAACTTTTAAAACCTATATTGATATTTCCAGGATTCCTGGCAGGTTGCACACTTTATTCTGCACTTTGTTCATGCAGCAGTGAGAGCTCCGCTGTGTTAATTTGGTGAAATGTCTTCATTGGTACCTGACAATAATTTCTGCCCCTGTCTGAAGTACATTCCTGCCCTGATGTAAGATTCCTAGTTGATTCTTTAATTACATGCCAAATACTGCCTTTAAATTTATTCCCATGGAATGGATGCGCACACACACACACACACACATATATATCTTAATTATTGTCTTGTTCAAAGGTAGGGATAATTTCTTGGAATTGCCTCTAGAAAGTTGTTCAGCGATTTTTCCCCAATTGTTATTTCTTTTAAATCGATAATGGAAGAAACTGTTTTGTTGGCAGAATTTATATAGAATTTGAATCAAGGAGCAATTTCCCATGACATATATTTTTAAATGAAAATAGTTTATTCCTTCTTTCTGATCAATAAATAACCCTACCTGTGGAAAAACAAAATCAGACAATTCATTTTTTTAAATGAAACCCATAAATTAAAAAAATAATTCCTAAGTACCCAAAGAGAACCACTATGAAAAATGTCATTTACCTTCTTTCATTCATATGCACAGACATTAGGGAAACGCACAGACATTTTAGACAGAGAGGATCATACTGAAGGAGTTGGGGACATAACACCCCAAAATATGTCCTTTGGTCATTGACTACTTTGAGCTGAGTGCACTTGTAAAACAGCAGGTACAGGAAGGACTTTCTGACCTCTCCCTTTCTACCTAAAATTTCTGATGAGAAAAGTGAGCTTCCTCTACCAAAAAAGAAGAAAAACCTTGATCAGCAGAGGTTGAGAGCCAACACTAAATGGTTCTGTAAGAAATTTAGCAAAATAACTTTTATGTTCCATTAGTTTCCCCAATATGTCTATGAGTCACTCCCCTACCATCTACTGCCCCTAGAACATTTTCCCCTCCCCTACAATGTCATACTTGTTCAATTAGCCATATACCCCAAGGCTTTTTAAAAAATAAAGACTGAAAATCATTCTGTGCCTTACCACTTATAATGCTGTATGGGTACAATAATTCTATTGTATGTTTCACCAATCTAGTATGGATAAATATTTAAAGTAACTTAGATTCAATCTTAGTTTAACACTACAGCAAACATCCATGTGCACTTACCTGACAATTTCTTTAGGTTTTATAATTTTTTTTAGTACATTGAAAACTTTAACCAGTGACAGGTCAATTGTGTTTAGAAAATGACAGACAAGAGAAAGATAAGACTTAATATTATGTGAGTTATGAAACCAGAGTTCAGAGATGAAGGGAACTGAAAATATCATTTAATTTCAACTTATCAATAATTTGAGGCCTATAAAATCAATCAAAATTAAAATAAAAAGATAGTTGTGAAAATTTCTGTATGTGAATATGATTTGCACCAATGCATAAATGACCATATACTAAATCATTATGTAAATAAAAGTTGAGAATATATTCTACAAATGTATTTTTAAACTTCTAACAAAGTAATAAAACTAGTCCAAACTATGTAATATTCCAATAACTTTGTATTTATCTTTAATTTAAAATGTTTGCTATTATTTGCTTGATATGGCTATTTATAGTTAAAAGGATAGTGACTGAGCTATTATTTTTCACTTTTCCCAGTGACTTCATAAAATTGATAGCCTTTAAATGAACTATAGTAGAGTATTGATCTTTTCACCAAAAATACTATTTATAGTGTTAACTTCTCTCTCAGGTTTTAGTAAATTAACAGCTATTACATTAAAAGTTTTCTAGCCCTTCTAGTAGTACCTAATATTTTAAATATATTTTTTACCAGCTTAAAAATATATTTTATTGTGTTATCATAATTATTAGTTCAAAACTAGTTTTCCGGGCCGGTGAGATGGCTCAGCGGCTTAAGCGCCTGCCCGGCAAGCGCGAGGGCCGGAGTTCGACTCCCGAAACCCACATACGGAAAAGGGGCCGGTGATATCGCTCAGTGGCACGGGCTCCTGCTGGCGCTCGAGGTCCTGAGGTCGACCCCCCGGTACCCACAAAAAAAAAAAAAAACAAAAAAACTAGTTTTCCAATTCAGACTATAGGTAATATATGCCATTTAACAATTTGGGGTTTGTTTGGCTGCCTGAGTTCATAATCCTCATTCTGCCTTTAAATTCTGAATAATTTTGCTGTTGTTCACCGTTCTCATCTCTAAAATGGGATGGTTATAACTACAGTAGGTTTTATTTCCAAAAGTTACTTATAATGAATACTCGAAATGATCGAAATATTGTCTCAACTTGTCCTTCTAAAAAAGCTAAAGGTGTAACATAGTTTTAATGTCCCTATAGGGACTGTATTTCACACAAAAATTACTGGTAAAGATTTTGGATGAAGGAAGTAGTGAGAAAGAGTGGAGGATTAAGTGATGAAGGTAATACTAGATTCTTTCTTTCTCTTTCTTTCTTTCTTTCTTCATTTTTTTTTTTTTTTTTTTTTGGCTTTTTGAGACAGGGTCTCATTATGCAGGCCTTGAACTCACTGTGTAGCCCAGGCTGACCTCGACCTCGAACTCATAGCAGTCCTTTTGTCTTAGCCTCCTGAGTGCTGGGATTACAGGCATGTACCACCATGCCTGGTGATATATTTCTTAAGAAAAAGATTATGAGATTGTAGAAATATGAGTAAAACTCCAAGTCAATAATGGGAAGGGTATATATTACATGAAGTCAGGCAGCAACTGAAAACATCGCTGAGAGAATGCTCTAGTGAGCTTGAGTTACACGCAGGAGAGAAACCCAAACGTGGTTGCGCCTCAGTGTGTACTGTTTTGCTCAAGAGTTTGGTTGAGGGCCAGGGATATAGCTCAGCAGTACAGCGCCTGCCCGGCAAACACGAGGTCCTGAGTTTGATTCATGGTACCAAAAAAAAAAAAAAAAAAAAAAAAAAAAAAAAGAGTTTGGATGAGATAGCAAGAGATCTTTCCTAAACCTATTTTCAAATATAAGATTACTGGATTTTGATTGGCTGAAAAACTAAGCCCTCCTTTTCCAATTACAATTTAAAAATACATTGTCATTTTTCCCCTCACTCATGCATCTTTTTTTATTTTTTAGACCAGGATCTGCTAGGTTAGGTGTGGTTAACAAAACATCACATTTACAAAGAGAACTTACTTTTTTGCAGTCTTTCCAAAGTGAATTAAGATAATTCTTATACTTCTATGGATATTTGTTTAATGGCTCAAACCACAGAGGTTATTAGTTTTGCAAAACAAGCCCTTCCTATATCTGTGAAATAAAAAATGTATCCTTCTGGTCCCAGTTGTCCAAACTTCCCATGCTCTCTGGGGTCCCCAGTCTTACTTAGGGCACTCATAGGCCTGCAGGTTTGTTTTCTTTCCTCTGTCCTCTCTGACCCTTCAGACAGACCTTCTAGGTAGGGCCCAGGGACAGAATAGTTATTCCTCATTCTCTATAGCCACCAAAAGAAGCCTGTTTAATAAACAGAATCCAGGTTTCTTACCACGGGGTTTCAGTTAAACCTACCAAGTAAGCCAATAGTTTTGGTTTCTATTCACAATTACAGATACTAGTAGAGAGACTGATTAATGTTATTTCAGCAGAGCATCAATTTTATTTAGATTTTTTTTGTCACAGCGATACACATATGTACAGTTTTCAAAACTAAAATAGCACTTTAAGGCTTTTAGTAGAAATACCTTTCTTGCTTTAGTACTCAACTTCAAAAGCAGAATTTTCAACACTTGATTTGTTTATAAATGTATGCTCAAATCTGCGCACTCTATTGATTTTCCAGTTTTAGGGATCAGGAATAAATGATTTCTCTCATGAAAAACATAGATCAAAGGGCTTAATGCACTCTTCCCACAACACCCCCCAAATACGTGTTCCTCTTCCAAACTTCTCATTGTATTCATAGCACATTTTGCAGTCAAATCAGCGTTTAATACTATTGCTACAACTGTGTACTTCACTCACAGCTGAACCACACCATGTTTTATAACTTACTTTTCTTTTCTTGTATTAATTTTTGTTTTTCCTGGTCTTTGAAATAGCCCTGCACTGTTTTGTTTCTTTAGTTTACCATGTACTATCACTCATGCACCTTCAAGTTCTCTGACTTTGCTGTTAAACTCTTGGAAAATTAAACATATTAGGTGAACTTTCAACACTATTCCTTTCCTGCCTTATCTAACACCCTCTTCAGGATGGCTGCATCGCTGTGGCCCAGGAAATTTCTTTGGTTTCTCTGAGTGCCTTTATCCTTTCTCTTTTTAGTCAGCCCTTTATGGTTGGGATTTCAGCCTTCCTCTTTTTCATTTATTCCTTCATTTTGAAGAAGCAAGTGGTTGAGTGGCTTCTTGGGAAAGGGCACTTGAGAAGTAAATACCTTGAGGGATTGCATGCCAAAAAAGACCTCAGTCCTTAAGTCTTGATTTTGACATGGCAAGGTACAGAACTAAATGTTGGAAACCACTTTCCCTGAGAAGATTGTAGACAGTGCTCCCCCTGGTAAGTGGCCCATGTTGCTGTTGAGACGCATGATGAAATCTTATCCTGATCCTGATCCTTGTAAAGAGATCTGATTTTTGTCTCTTGGATTTTTAAGGTCTCTTCTTTATCTCTGGTTTTGTGATGATGGGCATTGATACGCTTCTTTCTTCACTTGTTGTGGTAGGGCATTAATTGCCCTTTCAATCTGAAAATGTGTCCTTTCATTCTGAAATATTTTATTCTATTTTTAAATAATATTGTCTCCACTGTTTTTATCTTTCCCCTGTTTGTGGAACTTTTATATAATGCCTCTTTGATTCTATCTTTTCAATCCTGTTTTTCATCATTTGTTTTTCCTTCTAATTTGTGAAAAATTTTCTCAAATTCTGTAATTCTTTTTGATTTCTTGATATTATTATATTTTTTAATCCTAAAGAGTTTGTCGTACTTGTCTCATTGCTGGGACAATATACCCGACACCCAAAGTTAAAGGACAAAAAGTTTATTGTAGCTCACAGTTTGTAGAGGTTTCATTTCATAGTTGGCTGGCTCCAAGGCAATCATGACAAAGCAGGGTAGGCAGAAGGCAGCAAGCAGCAAACAACAAGTAACAGATTCTTTCTGTCCCTTTATATTGTATCACTAACACCCAGGTTGGGGCACCCTTAATCCTACCCAGAACTGTGCCAAAACAACCAGTGGACTAATTGAGTAATTACATACCCTTAATCCCAGCATCACACATTCTAGATCCAGTCACCTCTGAAAAAGCTCCACCTGTAATCACAGGAGGCTTTGGTGGAATATCCAGACACAAGACGTAGCAGGGTTCTTTTTTATTATCAATGTTCCTTTCAGATGGCATTCCATTTTTTGGTTTTTTTCCCCCATGGGTGCATAATCTACCTTTGTCTCTAAATGTGTTACTTCCAGATATTTTTCCTGTTGTAATGGTGAAGAACTCAGGCTCAGCAGCCCGTTCAGTTGCCAGTACTGGCGTTGACAGTGGCCATTGACTTTGGACAACTTCTGATCTTTGTTCTGTTTTTCTCTCTTTTTTTTTTTTCTTTTTTTCTCAGTAAAATGAAGATAGTAAGGGTTCTGATTTTACAGGGAGGTACAAATGAAATTAATACGTACCAAGTATTTAGAACAGTACCTGAAACAGAAACCTTATATAATGTTGTTCCCATTTCTGTTTGTTTGTTTCAGTCTTTGCTCAAATTCCTAGTGATCCTTGGAATTGTGTTCCTACTTAAGAATGAGGAGTTGATTGGAAGCTCTCAGTGTGCCTTTGGACTCCTGAGCTGCCGTGTGGGAAATCTAACAGCTAGAAGGTGCACGGCTGGAGAGAGCACACAATGACAGAGCGAGGTGCTCAGGGGCACCAGCTGTCACCATCACTACCTGCAGCCACATGAGACAACCAAAGTGAGAACCATCTTGCTGAGTCCAGTGAACCCTAAAACCATCAGAAGTTTTAATAACAACACATGATTGATGTTGATTTATGCCACTAAGTTATGCAACAACAGGTGAATAATGTAGAACGGAATAGCCCTAGAAGGAGCAAAAGCCCTACCTAGTATCAGACCTTGTGACTTGTAAGTTTCAATTAGTTGTTTAAAAACAGCCTCTGGATCTCTGTGCTCTTAAAGTCCACTAGGAAACATTCTCATTATATTCTCTATAGACATTTAAAAATGTTTATCTTTCTTTGTAGTTCAAAACATGTTGTAGAATCACAGCTGGAGGAGGGGTAGAATATAGAAAATGTCCCTCCAAGGCATAGCAATCACTTGTGTTCCAAATATTAACATAACGCATAATTATAAACCACCTACACAGAATAATTGTTACCTGGATTAATAGCAGTCTTTTTCTCTTTGCAACTCATCATCCCCCTTACTCATCTGAATTCGTTCCTGTGGCAGAAACAGAATTTCAGGAAAGACATTGCTTTACAAACTCAGAAGGATGCTTTAAATTAAGGGAAAAGAAAGTGACATGAGATCTCCAGAGAAGCCTGTAGAGAAGATAAAACAATCCTTTGAAAAGAGATGCCCACAATTAAGCCACGTCTTTAGAAGCAGAGAATTCAGCATTAAATGATGTGCAACATAATTGCTAAAAGTGTATTTGTTTAAAGTGCTGCACAGCTATTTATTACACAGCTAGTATACTGTGAAGAGGGATTTTGCACTTGAACGTCATGACGGAGAACTCGTGTCTAAAACATACTGGTTTCATGTCAGTAGACCCTGTTTACATTTCACTGCTTACTTTATTTCCACCACTAAAATGACATTAGATTTCAACCAAAGAAGTCATTGCTACAAGGAAGTGAAAAAGCAGAAAGTAGTCGAGGAGATCTCCCAGGGGAGAAGGTAACTAAGCATCCAAATGGAAACATTTAAATTTAAACAGCTGTAAACCATATAATCAGCCATTCATAATGTAACTGTCACTTTCAGCATGCTCATCGCAAATTTTACTCTGTATTTATTTGAAATATTTCAAAACTCTGAGTTTGAGATGATTATCACATTAGGTTAGCAGGGGAAAACATTTTACTAAGTTACCGTGAACAACGGGGAAGCACTGCACTGCATGGACGGCCCTTACCGATGGTGGAAGATACGCACTGATGTTTATTGAAGACACAGTCAGCACCATTCACCATTCACAGGTTGAACTTTAAGCGTAAGCAGGCCAGTGCTGTGAAAGAATGTGCACAAGAGGAAAATCTATCCTTTAAATGATTTCTATTAAAAAAAGTAAAAGATTTATACCTTTTAAAATTGTGTACTGGGGGCGGGGGATGTGGCTCAGTGGTAGAGATCTTGCCTTGCAGGCTGAGGTTTGATCCTTAGCACCCCCCCAAAAAATTATATACTGCCTCAAAAGTAAGGCACCCAGTATTTTACTAGACCGCTGCCGCGTGAAGAGGACGTTGAGCATGGAATGTGGTAGATGCAGTGCTAAACTATGGAATGAAGCAGTGCTTCTGTACCTTAAAAATGCAGCAGAGCAGCCAGGCCTGGTGGCACAGCATTATGGGAGGTTGAGGCAGGAAGATCACAAGTTCAAAGACTAGGGTTGGGAATTTAGCGATTTAGTGAGACCCTGTCTCAAAAAAAATTTTTTAAAGGTCTGGGGTTATAGCTCAGTGCCAAGGCTGTGTGTTCAACCTCCAGAACTGGAACAAAAACCAAAGCAACAACATCAACAACAAAAACAGACTCACGCAGAAGACCGGATGAGAAACAGACTTCTGGATTTTGCCAGCATTTGATCCAGTAAGTCTGGAGTACAGCCTGAGAATTAATATTTCAAACAAGGGCCTTGGTGATGCTGATATTGCTGGCATGGGTACCACACTTTGAGAACCACTAGAATAGCACCCTAATCATCATTATGGGGACCTTGAATGCTGAGCGACTGTGTGGTACTATGCGCACACAGGCAAACAGCGAAACCAGCATTTTTAGAAGGAATCACTTTTCTTCTCTGATTTTTTGCACGTGTCCATGAAAAATAAGATAAAATAAAATAAAACAAGCTTATGCAGAGATAATAAAACCTAACACCAGATTGGCTGTCTAGAAACAGGATAACAATGGTCTTCACAGAGAAGGCACTGTTGCTAAGTACTCTACTCACATTATCTCCCTCAGGTGCTGTAAGAGTGTTGAGATGAGTCCACATCTCCTCCTCTATATTTGAGGAAACTGATGCATCGAAAGGCAAGAAATGGGTAAATAACTACCCCAGTTTGCTCAGGACTCAGAGGTTTCCTAGCTCATGAGAGTTCTGCTGCTAACACAAGGAGAATCCTAGAGAAATCAGGATAGTTAAGCCTCTTGTATAGCAGGAAAACTAGTTACTACTGATCATGGAAAGGCATGGCTAGACCTGCTGTCCTGAAAGCTGGTAATACTCCTTGGCCACAAGTGATTCCTTCTGTGGTACAGGACGGGGTTTTTAAGTGCTGACTAGATACACACCCCTTGCTGGACCTCCCTAGATCTGAGAGATGCTCATTCTGTACAAGCTGCTAAACAATCAAAATTCAAAAATGTCACCATTCCCCCAGGGCTCATGAGGCTTAAGAGGCAGCATTCACATTTATCCAACAAAATAACCTAAATTTATCATAGAGGAAGCTGAAGCCTGAAGAGAGAATAAGTTGCTTACACAAGATGCTTTCTGACTTGACTTGTTTAAATCACCCTATGAATAAAAGGGAAAGACTGTTTATCCTTTTAATTTGAAATTCTTAATACCTGTTCTAGGTTTAAAGAGTAAGTGATCAAGATTTTTAGCTCTCTTTCAAGAAGAAAGAGATAGTATTTCAATTGCTGGTTGGTACTGAATGATAAAAATACATAATCTGTACCTTTTTTTTGCTATATGGTTGTAAAATAGTTAATTCAGTAAAGGAAGAAAAGAAAACAAATGGGATGCTTATGGTGCAGAAGATGTATTAAGCATTGATAAGTAAACTGGAAACTTGTGAGCTATATTCCATAGAAAGAAGTAGAGCATGTGCATGAGTACAGATAGGAAGGGATGGAAGGACCAACCGCTTACGATGTGCTGTGTATACCTGTGACACTGAAGAGTCACAGCACACGAAGTGCATAATACAATGTGGGAAGTGCTCGGAAGAGCTCAGAAGCTGTTTGGTTTATGGACTCAGGGCAAGGAATCACTGTGAGTTCATATATGAAATAGAGGTCAAAAAGAAAGCACAGATTGGAAGAGCACCCAAAGGGAAAGTGAAGGGGCTCAGAGTCTGCTGACGGTAGATGGCCTTTGACTTGCTTACACTGAAAAGAAGCCAAAGCATGTATTCATATCCTCCATAATGTTAGGTACAGCTTGGGACATAGAATATGTATATATTTAGATTTATCAAGTTAAAAGGTACTAATATTCACAATTTTATTTCCATGTCATAATAGCCACCATTATGATTTTATTTTAATGACAATACTGTGATTGAAATCAGGTTAAAATCTTCACTGTCATCTGTCCAATAGAAAATGTTATCATTTCTATCATCATCATCATCATCACCATCATTGCTATCTTTATTATTTAAATAATATGCATTGTGCTAAGTGCTAGATGATATATTATCTTGCCTAATATGCAACACTATAAGACAGGTACACTTAAATCAATTTTGACTGAAAATAAGACTCCGAGATTTTAAATTCCCTACAATCGACAAGCGGACAAAGTGTGATAAGAAATCTACTGTATCTAACTCCAAACCTTTTGGTAAATTACATTCTGTTAATGGATGTTATAGCAATTAGACTCTAATTAATGTTAAAGGTAAATGCAGCTCAAATTAATAGAAGTTTCCACAAAGTTTGATAGTAAAGGGTGTTATTCCAAGTGCTTTCTGTGATTATAAAACACTTTTACATCTCTTAGTAGCCACAGCAAAAAGTAAGAAGTAAAGTCTCAGTGTCGACCCTGCCCAAAATAGTCCCGTAGGCAGAAGTTTTCCTTGATACCACGGATTGCCCATTGCAGCGCTATCTACCATCAAGGACACCATGAGGACTTATTTAACATATTTATGATCTTTGCATTCTTCCCCATCAATATAAAAAGCTAAAATGATACAGTTAAAACTTAAACTTATTTCTAGAGTAATTTATATAGTTTATTGCTAAGAGTTTGCACATTAAATCAGAAAAATATATGCCACTGATGGTGGAATTTTAATCATTGACAAACATGGTAGAAGACATTTAATGGCTTTCTCCCTTTAAGACAAGGAAGGGAGAAAGGCTAAAATGTGGGATGTGTGCTATAGAGTGGTCTGGGGGAAATAAAATCCTCTCGTCACAGGAGCTTGCTTTATTTGTAACAACTGTAGCTGTGGATCAATAGTATTGTTGAAAAATTGTTAAAGGGTGTGGATTCTTGTAAGTGCTAAGATAGAAGGTCATTCATCTTAGTTTTTATGTACATATATTATTATGTCTGTGTGCCCAATTCACTGCCATTAACATTATGTGCATACGTCCCAAATGTACTGCTAAAAATATTAAGCGTAAATGAGGACAATTTTTGGAATCACTAGGTAAGTTCTATCTGTCAAGGCAAAGAACCAATAATACCAGGAAATGGAGTGGGTTGATCTCCTGGTCTACCAGGAGAGACACTTGTGATCATTGAAGGATCTGCTGTGCATAGCTCAGCCACATTCAGTTGTGTGATTAAAGCATTTGATGCCACCCGAGATTCAGCAGTTTCAAGCCTATTTCCACACTTCTACTCCAAATGCCAAGAAAAATATCCCTATTATTCACTCACTGGGAAAGTGCCCAAAGAAATGTTCTAACTCATAGGAAATCCTTCTTTCCCAACCTGAGGAGAACGATCTAAGAGCAGGTTTGTCACCCTCACTACTTTTTGTTTTCTCTCTCATTTCTTGGTCAGAGGTGTGGGGAAATTGAGAGGTAATAAAGACGTTTTGTATTTTCTCTGCTTTGGGATAAAATTATCTGCTATGGAGTAATGCTAATTAAACTTAACAAGGGCTTTAGAATCCAATCCCATACAGTTGGTCCTCTATATTCCTAGATTCTGCACATATGGGTTCAAATAATGACTTTCCAAAATATGTTTTTTTTTAATTCTATCTGTACAGAACATGTACATTTTTGTCATTCTTAAGATAATATGGTCTAAAGGCTATTTATGTACTATTTGTATTGTATTAGGAATTATAGAATAGTCTAGAGATGATTTTTTTTTTTTTTTGTGGGTACCGGGGGGTCGACCTCAGGACCTCGCGCGCCAACAGGCACCCGTGCCGCTGAGCGATATCACCGGCCCCTTTTTTTTTCGTATGTGGGATCCGGGAGTCGAACTCGGGCCCTCACGCTTGCAAGGCAGGTGCTTATGCCGCTGAGCCATCTCACCGGCCCTAGAGATGATTTTAAAGTAAACAAGAAGATATGTATAAGCCATACACAAACACTATCCATTTTATATAAGGGACTTGAGCATCCATGGATTTTGGTGTCCCAGGGGTACTGGAATGAATTCTCCATAGATACTGCTGTATGTGAATATCATACCAGCTGGTTATTCTTTCTGAAACTGACCTGAAATAAAGCCAGTCTTTAGATGAGAAAATATGAGCTCATTCATTCTTTTATTCTTCCAACAGGATATACTGCCTGTCTTTCAGCTGGTGCAACACATCCCTGTCTTGCTGAATTTTGAAACAGAAAAATGAGTGGGAACCCACCAGTGACCATCCTGTGCCTGACACTGAGAAATTGGAAAATTTAAGTGGAGGTTGGCTTCATTTCTCTATCCTGCTAATGTTTTCAGAAGTCCATGTTGCTGCTTCCCAGTTGAATTCCCCAACAAAGTTACAGAAGTTTTATTGTGCACTGGATAGTGAATCCCTTCATCACTTGAATCTCAAGAAGAAGCAGCCAGGGCTAAAGATAACTGTGGTTCCCCAGTGATTGCAGTAAAAAGCTGAGGTCAGGGAGCCAGTCCTTCTCTGAACTTTACTTTCCTTGGGTTTCAAATATACATTTTAAAAAACCAAAACCCACTTCACAAAGAACCCGATCGTTGCATAGGAGATAACACATCCAAAATTGCTAAGTCAGGAACTTGAACCAAGGACCTTGTGGTTCAACGTGCAAGGGATCTAAAGTGCCTCCTGCGAGGTACACAGGATGTTCACTGGTTCAAGGGGAGATTATTCCACTTCTCCCCAGGGACTGTGTGATGTGTATTGAGAAATGACGCCATGGCAGTAAAGGCAGACAATCTTAGTTCTGGAGTCATGACCTAGAAAGTTCCCTGAGTGCTTCTGCTAGGGGTCAGGGGGAGAAACAGATTTACACAGAGAACTGACGTGTTGCTCTTCTCCTTTGATAAAGGCATTTGATAAAAATGCCTCCTATAGTCCCTTGAATGTTAGTCATTGCGGGATCCAAATCACTGAAGCACAGAAAACCCTGTTGATCTGAGTTCCTTGTCAAGAATGACTTGTGCTAACCAGGCTGACTCTTTCATCCAATTTGGTGACTGGATTTCAAAGATGTAAACTTTCCAAGTTGGATTTAGAACTTGGAGAGTTTTTAAGCATACTGAAGAGCTCTACCAATTTAATACATTTGAATATATGGTTTGAAGGTAGATTTTCCTTTTCAGTTTTACCTAATAAGAGAAAGATAGCAGCTCCATAACAGAAAAAACTATCTTGTGTTTGGCACATTGGAGATGCTCGATAAATGTATTTATTAAGTGAATATATAAATGAGTATCAGCAAAAGCCTGTGAGATGATTTGTGTGATTATATTTTGGGAAATTTTAGTGATGAAAAGTGTGGTAATCATTAAACCGAATACTAAGAAGAAATGAAGCCACTGATTCATCATGCTATTAAATATAATTTGAAAGTAAAGCTAACGTACCCAGGAAAGCAGAGCCTGATAGAGATGCAGAGAAATGGAGCAGAAACTTGCTTTGTCTCTGGACTTATTATGGAGGCAGTATGTTCTTGTATCACTTAAATCCACCTTTTCCTATTATCTGCAGCTAAAAGCATCACAATTGATTCAGGATCAAGGAATTTACTTCCAGCGAAGCCTATTCTTCCCAACAGTCAGTGTGCATTCGTCTCCTACCCTGGACACACCTTTCTCTATTGAAAGATCTAGGAAACCAAATTAGAAATTGTCATCAGAAGTTGGCTCTCTGCCCTCCTCCTGAGTGTGGTGTCCTTTAAAAGAGAATAAGATGGTTTTTCCAGACAGTTTTAACTAAAGTTTTAGGAATTTGTTCAAGGATTGCTACCCAGCAACAAGCTGTCCCTTTCTAGTGACTGGGAGACTAGAAAGATTTTTTTTTCTTGGACGGTGGAGAACTCTGTCCTTGTCTTCTCCTTGCTTCTCTTTGTGTAGATTATCACTGTCTAAAACAAATTCAACCTGAGCCTCAAATTCTAGCTATATATGAAAGTTAAAGTCCTCTAGTAGCTAAATTTAAAAGAAAAAAATAGACTTCAAAATTGAAGAAAAGAAAGTCTGGCAACAGCTATTTTATATCTTCCAATTTAAAATATTTCTTGTATGCCTTTCAATGAAAATAAATATTCATTGAGCTCATTTTAACGCCTTCTAGGAAGTCATTAAATATTTTATCAAGAAATTATTATAAATTTATTCATAAAATAAAGAAGACTGCCCCTTTAATAATAGATAACAGTTTAGCATTAGATAATTCAGGAAAATTCCCAGCAAAAGTCTGGCATATAGTGAATAATAAATAAATAAATAAATAAATAAATAAATAAATATTAACTGCTATGATCCTGCTAACAATGTTTAAAGTTGACCATGTCTTTGAGTTCAGCCTCAATACATCTCTATTGCCAGAGAAGTGGTTTTTATGCAGTATCTATATACTATATATGATATTCTCTGTCTTATGCTCTCTTTTTGAGGCCTCACTTGGGCACTGTCATGGGGTGAAAGTGGGTGCCATGTTCTGGAAGGACTGTCAGACTTGGTTTGTTTCTCTCCAGGATCTGCCCAGCCCATGGCCGTTCAGCTTTGCATTAAATCTAAACAAAAATGCAGTTGATCTGTTAGCTGGTGAGGCAGGAAAAAATGGTATTTAGCTTTTAGGGCATTTAAGAACCTAAGTGAGAGTCATCTTCAAAGTGGGGCTCACCTCCTCTAAGCCTTTGACACCAGTGGGGATTTAAATGAGTACAATGACTCCTGAACAGCCACCAGGTGGCCTGTGGTGCAGTGCACCTGGGGAAATGTGTCACAGGGTGGGGCAGGATAGTCCATACATCCCTGGAGGTATCAGGTGAGTGCCCAGGTCAGGTGAAAAGGAAAAGATGCTGGCTATTGGCTCTGGGCCAGAGGAGGGGCTGAAAGAGCACTGCTCACCCAGAAGGGCAAATGGCAAAACTACCTTCATCGACAGTGGCTTTCCCCTTGTAAATCTGATTATTTTGTTATTTCTAAAACATCTTAAATGTAATTATACCAGACCCTGAAAAAAATGCTGAATAAGGAAGAAAAATAGATTTTTAAAAATACAAACACAAAATTCTTTAATAATAACCAAGATAAATAACATTAAAATAAAGAATGAGTGTTTAATAACATTAAAATAAAGAAATGGGATGTTCAGGAAATTATACGTGTATGAGGTCAGAGCATTACATGTTTCTTTTGAAGCTGGAGGGCCAAATGGCCATAACTGGATCAGAAATAGCTATGGCCTCTGGACCATTATATACTTCTTTCCTGTTCTCCACAAAGGCACCTAGGAGACTGAAATCCATCTCTCACAGCTCCTGAAAGCTCTGTGCCTGGAAGAAGGGACAACATTCTGTCCTGACTACACAAAGGCCTTTCGTGGGGAGGTCTTGACTCAGCTGGCTGAGCGACCTAAGTTTGGGCTTCCAGGAGCAAGATTGTTCCAGCAGCACCACTCTTGTTAACATGACATGTCACCCTTCAGACTTGTGGAATCATGTTAAACAGCTGAGAAATTACTGAATCCAACTTATTTTATAGATACTAAAACTGAACCATAAAGAAATAAAGGGATATGCTCATTTAAATATGTAATAACAATTTTTATTAAATGATACTAGTATATATTCTTTAATGAGTTTGTTATCAACTTATTTTTACTAATGTATCACTAAAATAAGGAAGGAGGAAAGGAAGAAAGATAGATTTAAAGTTTCTAGGGTTTTTCTTTTTTTATAGGTTTAATCTGGTGGTTTCAGAATACATATAGAAAATATCCAAAGAAATTCTAAGATTTTAGGAACGTCTTAGAGCAAATGAGAATACTGACAACCCATTAATGCTAAGATGTAGGTCAGTGTGTGAATGAACTCCATGACTATGTAGGACTAAAAAAGATCTTAGAAGACAACATGTATCTTCAGCTTCAAGTAAGGTTTTTCCTAAACAATGACAATGAGGATCCTGGCATGAGTATTATGAATACTATTTATTGTGTTCCTCCTATATGTCACACAAAAAAAGAACAAATTAATTTCTATGGAATACCTATAATTGTCCTTGTACTGTACAGAGGTGATTTTATATTAAATTTTATAGTAAATAACAAGGCTCTCAAGATAAGGCATAATTATTATTTCCCTATTTTATAACCACACACACACACACACAGAAGCACACACACAACCCAATGAGAGAAAGCAACATGTTCTAAGTCACTTAGTATATAAGTAGTGAAATTATAATTCAAATTCACATTTAACAGTCCTTTCTATTGGAAAGTTACACCACCACCATCTACTGTGTTCTAATTTCAAACTTTTAGGTCAACCTTTAAGCCTAAGGATGCTGGATAGGCAAACAACTAACTTCAATCATTTATATTTTAAAAAGAACAGTGATTATGTTATGGAGTGATAGAGTGAAACAAATTTAAACATTGGGAAAGATATGAAAAAGCAATTCACAGAAAAGAATGGCTAATAAGTATACGGTAATGTGTTAAACAATTCTGGTAATAAAAGAAATGCAGATTAAAATAAGATATTCCTTTATACTCATCAAGTTGATAAAAAGTACAGCCTTCAAGTATAATAAGTGTTGGTGACACTGTTGAGAATCTTTGTTTAAGGTTAGAGGGCATCAAGAACTGCTGAGGTCAGTGGGCAATATTTGGAGAAATTTAACAGCACCAGGATCTACTGCCTACTTTTTAACAGCTGGGAACTGGTATCAAACAAGCCTATTATTATGAGAACGGATAAGTAAAATGTGTTGAGTACATAGTACGGAGTAACATGTAGTTGTTAGAAGAAGTGAATTAAAACACAATAGCACCATCCTAAATTCATCCTGTTGAATGAATTAAAAAGATGGCAGAGAATGAAATCTATTGCACAGTACCAGTTATGTGAATTAAAATATAAACACTCATAAAGAGTTTATGTATTCTGCAAGAATATTTACATATTCAATAACATATTTCAAACTTATTAGGATGGCTGTGAGGGGGGGCAGAAGTGAAGTCAGGAATGAATTTAAATGAAAACCCAAAAGCATATGAAGAAAAAGAAAAGAAAGAGCTTGACCAGACAGACAGTGATTGTGCTTTATGAAGTACAATCTGATTAACTCATCTCTTAGCATTTGAATTCCCCCAAGAGACAACTAAAAATGCTTTGAACTGAAGCCGCATTGTCACTGACAAAAAAGTTTATGCTGACATGGAATATTTGAATTAGAAATATACAGATATACACATTTTTATTGGGAAAAGGAGCCACTCTCAGGAAAATACACTCTCAAATGCTGAAAGGAAAAGATTTTTTTTCTAATAATAAAAATGTTACCTGCTTAGATTTGAATTTGGAGAAAATGTGATGAACTTTTTGGCAATGTGTTACAACTTGTTTTGCTAGAATGCAATCTATTTGAAAATATCCTTCCATTAGAGTAGAACAATCTCATGGTAGATGGTTAGTCTATGTATACACAGCCAAAAGTCCTTCATCCTGGGTTCCACTGTGAATTACACACTTTCCAGCCAAGGGCTGGGGACTTAGACATGAAGCAGAACACACTTACAGATTTGTTCACTTATTCATCTACTTGACTTACAAAGGGAAAATTCACTAGGAATAGCTGATTTATTCCTTCTCCAAAAACTCCTTTATCTTTAACATTTTTAGGCATGGGGTCCAGAATATAGTTTTATTCTGGTGTTTTATGATTTACTAAGGGAGACTTCCAGGAAGATGGTGGACTGGTGAGCAGCACAGAAAGAGCCTGTCCGAGATTTAGTGTCCAGACACTGGAATATAGCAACATGAGGAAGAGAAGAAGGAGGAAATTGGGTCCCTAGGACCCAGAAAGGATCTGAAGCAGGAATTGAAGCCCATGGGGAGAGTGAAGAGACAGACTTCAATGAAGAAAAAGGTAGCAGGTGGTGCTTTTTCCCTGAGCCTGGACTCATTGTGTGAGAGGGGCAGCTTGAACCTGCAGATGCACGGTAACTACTGGCAACCTCAGAGACCTTCACAGAGAAACACACTAGTGAAATGGAGCAGTAGATGCAGCCAATTGCAGTGGCTGCTGAGTTATTTGGGTTCAGATGTCTCCCAGGAGAGGGCAACTGGCTGGTAGCCAACTTGGAGAGGGACCACCCGAGCTCAAAACTCAAAATAGCTGCAGGCTGGCTCCATCTAGCGGGTCCCAGTGTCAGGATGAGGCTGCCAAGTGCAAGTGGGCAGGAGGTCAGGGAGCTGAGTTTGAGCTAGCAGGAGGCATATGAAGAGCTACAGGCTGAAAAAATGAGGCTCCAGGGCCGGTGAGATGGCTCAGCGGCGTAAGCGCCTGCCTGGCAAGCGCGAGGGCCCAAGTTCGACTCCTGGATCCCACATACGAAAAAGGGGCCGGTGATATCGCTCAGCGGCACGGGTGCCTGTTGGTGCGCGAGGTCCTGAGGTCAACCCCCCGGTTCCCACAAAAAAAAAAAAAAATGAGGCTCCAGCCTCACAGCCAGAAACCAGCCTGAACTTCAATGGAACTGAAGGTGCAGGCTTGCTGGGATTCTCCACTACCCTGCAGTAAAGCTATGGCTGGCTTGCTGGGATTAATCAACTCGGATCTGGACTCTATCTGCCCATGTTGTCTACCAGTGCAGAGACAAGCCTTGAAGTGGGCATTTTTTGGTCTATTTTCTTTCTCTTCCTGTTTTTGTTTTTTTTTCTTGATTGTTTGTTCCTGTTTTTATATGAGTGCGAACATGGTTTCTAGTTCTTTTGTTGTTGTTGTTCTGTTCTGTTCTTGTTTTTATTTCTTCCTTCCCACTTTCTCTTCTGTCTTTTTCCCTAGTCTCCCAAAATTTGAGTAATCTTTCTTTGTCCTTCAGCCTTGTTTCTAATCTCTTCCTCTTCTTCTATTTCTTCATTTTTTCCCCCAAACCCCTTTTAAATTTTCTCCTCAAGAGTAAAAACATTATATTGAGAGCTTATTTATTGTATGCAATTTTCTGGCTCATTTTAGATGTTGTTATATAACCACAAATCTAGTTCATATGGTGAAAAGTGGCAAATTAATAGTGATCACAGTTTGTCATTTTCTAGGCTGTGTTTGATGCTTTTGTCGTCACTGAATGTACTACTTTAGCCAAGGTGAGATAATTGTTCTAATCAGTTGTTCTTCCTGGTACACCAAAGGGTCAATATTACCTAAGGGTCATGAACAACATTATAGTACAGTGCCAAAGAACCAGGAGCTGGGCCAGGTAGGCAACAACGTCTCATCCCCAGTAAATTGAAGAGGCAGGATCTTGCAACACATTCAAAACCCAAAAGCCAACTACATCTGGAAGACATCTCTGAGAATTAGTAATTTCCTAAGTATTCTAAATACTAGCAATAAAGCTACTTGCCACAAGCAATTTAAAATCACCAACCCAGGAATTAAACTAAAAAAAAAAAAAAAGACAATGAGAAAACACTTAAGATGTAACCCCAGACTTCCACCTCACCAAAGGCAAACCCAGGGGGCAATGAGGTGGAACAATTAGAAAGCCACCCACCTGGACTCTCTGAACTGGTAACAGCAGAAATAAAGCAGATGAATGAGGCTCTAGAAAATATCAAATCAGAAATAATTTCTCAGATAACTACTACAGAGATGGTGACCATAATGAATGACATGGTTAGTGAGTAAAAAAATAAGGAATTTAGGAAAATGAGAAATCATGAACACCCAACATAGGAAAGAAGTGAAATCCACAAAATAGATTCAAACAGATATCCAGGAGATTAAAAATTCCATTGAAAGTATACACAGCAGAATAAGCCAATGTGAGGACAGAATCTCAGATATAGAAGGCAGGATTACAGTTAGTGATCATGAAAAGAAAGATTTCTTAAAAATAGCAAGGAACCATAAAAATTCAATCCAACAGCTGTTAGATGATGCCAAGAAGAATAACGTAAGATTGATCAGAGTCAATGAAAAAGCAGGAGATAGTACAAATGACATAAAAACCACATTCACAGAAGTAATGGCAGAAAATTTCTCAAGCAGGGTAAAAGAATTTGACATACAGATAAGTGAGGCATATAGAACTCCAGTTAACCATGACCAAAAAAAATCTACACCGAGGCATATAATAGTTAAGATTTTGGAAATTCAACTCAAGAACTGAATATTACAAGTTATTAGAGAAAAGAAACAAGTCACCTATAAAGGAAAGCCCATCAGAATCACAGCACACTTCTCAACACAGACTCTCAAGTCAAGGAGAGCATGGAGTGCAGACTTCAAGCCCTAAAAGAAAACAACTTACAACCCAGATTGATGTATCCCACAAAACTATCTTTCAAAATTGATGGAGAAATAAGATACTTCCATGACAAAGAACACCTGAAGAAATTCATGAACACCAAACGAGCACTCCAAAACATTCTGAAGGACATTCTAGAAAGAGATAACAAGGACCACAACTCCATGAACCCCAATAGAATGAATCCACCAGGCAAGGCAAGCAATAAAACAGAGGGGTAAAAAGGGAGCCATGGGCCGGTGATATAGCTCAGTGGCACAAGCACCTGCCTGTCAAGCGCGAGGTCCTAGTACTCACATTAAAAAAAAAAAAAAAGGGAGCCAACAACAGGAAAAAAACATGACAAGGATATGTCAGTTATAACCATCAATGTTAATAGTTTCAGTTCACCAATCAAAAGAAACAGACTGGCAGGATAGATTAAAAAGCAAGATCCAACAATATGCTATATAAAAGAAACACATTTAATTCAAAAAGAAATTCATAGACTGAAAGTCAAAAGATGGAAAACAATACTCCATGTGACAGGAACCAGGAAGAAAGCAGGGGTAGCTATTCTATTTGCAGACAAAGTGGGTTTCAAGCCAAGACTGATTAAGAGAGACAAAGAATACCACTACATCCTTGTAAAGGGAATAATCCAAGAGGAAGAGATAACAATCATAAATATATATAAACTAAGTACTAGTGACCCAGCTGTATAAAACAAATATTAATGGATATGCAAAATCAAATAAGCACTAATACAATTGTAATGGGGGAACTCAATACCTCACTGTAACAAATGGACAGATCAACTAGACAAAAAATCAACAACAAATATCAGAACTAAACCAAACTATTGAACAAATGTACTTAGTAGATGTCTACAGAGTTTTTCACCCCAGAACATCAGAATACACATTCTTCTCAGCTGCACATGGGACATTCTCCAAAATAGACCATATACTAGATCATAGTGCATGCTTAAGTAAATGCAAAGGAATTGAAATTATCCCATGCATATTACCAGACCATAGTGCACTTGAAAATCAATGGCAAAAGAAACCGCAAGAACTTCATAAACACATGGAAGATTAAAATTGGACCCATATCTTTTGCCATGCACAAAACTAAAGTCAAAATGGATCAAAGATCTAAATATAAAAACAGAAACTCTCAGTCTGTTGGAAGATAAAATAGGTAGAACTCTTGAAGATATTGGTGTAGGCAAAGACTTTATGGACAAAACCTTGATTGTACAGGAATTATCACAAAGAATCAACAAGTGGGATTTCATCTTATTAAAAAGTTTTTGCACATCAAAAGAAACCACCAATAGAGTGAGGAGACAACCCACAGTGTGGGAAAAAATTTTTGCCAGCTATTCCTTAGACAAAGGACTAATATCTAGAACATATAAAGAATGCAAAAAATCAGACCCCCCCCAATTTAAAGACACCATCCAAAAATGGGCAGCTGAAATGAATAGACCCTTCTCAGATGAAGAAGTAGAAATGGCAAATAAATATATGAAAAAATGTTCAACATCACTGTTCATTCAAGAGATGCAAATTAAAATAATGCTGAGATTTCATCTCACTCCAGAAAGAATGGCTATCATCAAGAAATCAACCAATAACAAATATTGTGGAGAAAAAGGAACGCTTTGCCACTGTTGGTGGGAGTGTAGACTGGTGCAACCACTGTGAAAATCAGTGTGAAGATTCCTCAAAGAACTAAAACTAGAAGTTCCATTTGACCTGGCTATTTCCCTTCTTGGTACCTTCCCAAAGGAATTAAAAGCATCATAACAGTGATATATGCACACCCAAGTTTATAGCAGCACAGTTTTTAATACCGTTTTAATACAGTTTTAATCTTGGAAAGAGCTAAAATAGCCATCAACCAATGAATGGATAAAGAAGATGAGAGTTTTTTATACAATGGAGTACTAGTCTACCAGGAAGAATGATAAGCTCAAGACATTTCTAGCTAAATGGGAGTACCTTGAGACTGTATTCTTAAGTGAAATAAATTGGACACATGTATAAATATTGCCTGCTTTCTCTGGTGTGAAAAACTGAAAGTGTAAATAAGGACCAAAATGTATAATAGATATTGGAAAATGGGAAAAAAATGTTCAAACGAGAAAGGGAAGGGTGGGGAGAAGGGCCAAGAAAAAGAAAGAATTGAAGGGAAAATGGAAACAAAGCTTTTGTAAATAAGGAGGGGAAGAGGCACTGAAGGGAGGGAAGGGAAATGGGAGAAAAGAAGCAAGATATACCATGTATAGGTACAAATTCCCCATGATGAATACTATCACTATGTATAACTAAAATGTACCAATAAAATCAAAAGAAAATAAATGATTCACTAGGAAAACTAGAAATTATGTTAATAAATAATAAACAAATGAAAGCATACCCAGCAAACCAGGAACTCTAACATGTCCTTACTCTAAATACTATCACTACTCTTCACCACCAATTTGATGAAGTTTACCCCACAATAAATGTTATCATTTGGTTGAAAATTATTTTCATCTATCTTAATAAGTATCAGAGGAAAAAGAAAAAACAAGGTGAATAAGAAATTATTTCATTTATCTATACTCTTTAGGAATGGTGAAGTGTTTTATATGTAATTTATCACTTAACCTGATGACTTCTTTTTGAGTTCACCCACATTTCTTAAAAAACTGAACATTTTCATTATAAATTAACTATATTTATTTAGGCATGGAATCTCCTATCTATCAATGATTTTAACTCGTGGCAATATAATAACATCTACAAGAGTCTCTGGAATGAAAGGGCTTGACATTTTGTAGGTAGCCCTGAGCATCCACATGCTTACTGTCTTTTTGTTTTCTTTCTGTTGTATTTATTTTTATTAGTACATACTGTTTACAGCTTGGGGATTTGATATATATACCAAGCTGCCTTTTTCTGATACTTTTCCCCTCTGTCTTCTTTTACTTCTTTCACTATGTTTTCTTTTTTGTTGCTGTTGTTTGTTTCTTTGTTACTTTGTTTGGGAATTACATTCTTTCTTGGCCATAAGCATGGACAAATCACATCTTTCCCTGTGGAAAAAAAGAAAATTAATTGGTTTTTTGATAACCAGATACAAAAGTTACTTTCTTCTTCCCTCAGGGTGCATAAAACCTCTCCAAATACCCAAGGGAAATTATAAGAGCTTTGTGGTACCAAGAGTAGGGAATACTTTCTGTTCAAAATAATTTTAAGTCAAATTGTCTAAGTTTTATTAAGATTTTCCTGTCTGCTAGTGGGCATTTGTGTAGCCATTTGGAATTCATAGTTCATTTCATTGTACAAGGTGATCATCCAAAAACACGAAACAATTTTAGTCGTTCCCACTCGATTTTGCAGCTCCTGAATTTTGCTAGTGAGTTCAAAATATTTTTTTCTTTCTTGTGCTAACTGTAATATTTTCAAGGGCTTAAAAAATGAATCTTATTTGTCTCTAGTTATAGCAACAGCAAAATTTAGCAATGGAAGGTACAAACATTACATCATCTGGAGAGGTCTGAATAAAACTTCCCAGCCTTTTTTTTTTTCATTAAAATGCAGCCATCCCGATGCATAGGATAATGTATTCTGATGAATGGAGCTATGCCTAGACACTTAGCAGCAGAATTGTAAAATAATTACCCCAAACATGTCTTTATTAGAAGTTTTATGGCTAGTAGCATAACTAAGAGTACCAAAAGTGTGACCTGCAAACATCAGCCCTTCCAACATCAAATATTCATATTAGTTACTTTAGAAATAGAACACCATTTTCCCTGGTAATCATCAAAATAACCTTAATTAATTGTTATCTCATTTGTAAGAATGAAAAATAATCATCACTTGTTGCTACTTGGTTAGTATGAAAGAATACACATCTGGCTACTCAAGCTGTTTATACAAATTTAGTGGCCTAAATTTCCGAATTGGTCTGCATTCCCCAACTTATTCTCCCTTAAGCTTTAGGCATCATCAATTTTCTTTTCTTTTCTTTATGTGGGTACCAGGAACCGAACTCAGGACCTTGCGCTTGCCAGGCAGGCACTTATGCCGCTGAGCCATCTCACCAGCCCTAGGCATCATCTATTTTTGCAGAAGTGCCATTGGTGAAGAACTGTTAAGTGGTCTCTGCTCTGGTTCCTGTAATGCATGGCCAATCCCATCGCATGACCATCAGGCCAGCAAGAGAACAACTGAACATCTGTATAAGTGTAATTCTCACTTCATATGCATAATCAGGAGATACACAAGGATAGCAACACTTAAAAAAGATCTAAAAATATGGTTTTTGAATTTCAATAATAGAATCCTACAGACAATCCTAATAGACAATGCTGCCACTCTCTAATCCGATAATGTCTTTAACCAGTATTAACAGAAAATCCTTTTAAAAGGGCTCACAGGTTATTTTCCTGAAAAGAACAAAAAATCCAGAAGATTATCTTCTAATTTCTCCCCACATTCCTTTAATATTATTAGGTACTACTGTATAGTCAACCCTGATATCATACTGAGAAAATGTTTCTATGTGGATGTAATATCTGCATTATGCCCCCAAATATGACTATATCACAATATGACCACCCCTAGAAAAGAACTCTATTCCTTAAAAAGTGACAAAACTTCAGGCATGTTTCTGAGGAGTAAGATTTGGAAAAATATCACCGAGTGATGGATGACAATTTTCCATGAAGAATACTCATGAAAATAATTGAACCAGCTCACAATAGTGGCAGCAATATTCTAGTCCACACTTGACACATCCTATGATACAATAAAAAGTTTTCTTTCTTATGATGGCAAATGGAAACAGAAAAATGTGTATATATAAATATGAATTGGAAGAAATATAAGGTTAATTAAAATTTTAATGTAATTTTTAACTTGATTTAAGAATATATAATGGAAAGGTAATTTTAGAGTGTAACACAATAATTTAAACATCTAAACTTGATGAAATCCAAGAATTTCATCTTTTTACTTTTCACCTTGAAGTCAGCAGTTAATCCATGTTATAACTATTCCTTTTTTTAATTTATCTCAATGTAATGTCCTATTTACAGGATGAATGTATCCACAACTTCCCTTTAATAGTCTAGAACTAAAAGTTCTTAGGTTTTAAAAATATCAGTATTTTCTTCCCCTTGATGTAGAGGAAGAATTATTTCTTAAAAAATACTTGTGCAACGTGAGTAGGCCTTCTTTTATGTGCTATCATGGTTTAAAGCAGGAGGGGATGAATGTAAAATAGAAAATACTACTGTCAGCCAGATCCTTTACTTAGTTCACTTAAATTATCTTTCTTTTTTTCTCCTTAACAAATAAGAGGAAAATGAATATTGGGCATTCCCAGAGAGTGACTTTGAATTTTAACCTCCCTCAGGTTATCTAGATGCTCAACTGTCCAACAACTTTATTAAAAAGGAGTAGTTAAGGTTGTTCAAACACCAGCCAAAAAGCCTGAGGTTGCGTCAGTGGCCACGATTGAAGCCTATCACAGTTTGGATACTACAACTCTAAGACCGAGCCACATTGCAGATACTGTATAAACAGTTAGGATTACAGTGGGGAAAAAGTGTTCAGACTATTTAAAAAATGATTATCATGAGGAAAGATATGATATGAACACCCTATTTTCAGAGGGCACTAAAACCACTAAGAAAAATAACCAAGGGAAGTAATATCAGTTTGCAGATGAAGAAGCATTTACACGAATCACTTTAGGCTGCAGATTTTGGTAAATGATCTGCAAAAACAGAAAAAGGATTCATTATGGAAGTGTATTATGTAAAGTGTACACAATGCCCGGAAATTTTGTTGCTTCTTTCATCAGAATCTATGTGAAGTTTGCATTAGTAAAGATCATGTAGCTTAAAAAAGAATGAGAAAGAAAAGAAGAAAAACACAGCTAGAGAACTACTGTAAAGCCAGGAAAACAAGAGTAGAGTTAACAACCTCCATTTCCCAAGGTGGAGAGGGCTTATTGAAACATAACAAAGTATAATCTTTTTCTTTCAGCTAGAATACACAAGATTTTAAAATGTCCAAAAAAGCTTTTGAACAAAGCTTTTTTCCCCTACAAATGATGCACTCTAAATACTATTCAATAGCTGTTATTGAAATATGGCTCATGAAAAAAACTACAGTTATACTTTTCGTATAGCAAAATGCCACTGTGTGTGTCAGTTAATTGTGTAATATCTTGCCACCGTTTCATTTCATGTGCAGTAGTCAACAATTGCAGCTTCTAACAGTGGCCCACTCCCTTTTCTATCTGTAGACATCTAATACAAACTTCATTCTCCCATCAGTAACAGTGATTCCCTGCAGTAATCATGAAACCTTTCATGGGAATCAAGGTTAAATGTTAGAATATCTCCAGTGGAAAACTAGAAAGAGACTGCATAATTAAGCACCTTAGGAGATTCTGATTTGACTGCCAGAGATTGTAGGCACCTCTCCCCTTTGAAAATCACTGATATACCCAGGGGTGATAAATCCCCTCTCCTTTTGAGAGTCACAGATCTTTGAATGAAGACAAAGAATTTGTATTTTTTCTCCATGTCAAGTTAATGTGCTTCTAGAATATCATGTATGTATGCCAGACTTGTCACAGCATTTGCTGACACATATTTGATAGAACTTGCACTTTGACTTTCTTCTTTCTTACAGCAATAAAAGATTTATACCTATCCTCTAGCTTGGTTGCGATCACTGACATATAAGGTTGTCTGGGGTTAAGGGTCTAGATAGGCCATGAGATAGAATGAAGCTTCACTTTGGTTTATTTGCTCAGTAATTCTAGGCAAAGCTAATGAGCCGTGGATCAGAGCAATATGTTGGCAGTGATATTAATGGCAGTCTCAGGTCTAAGTAAATTACCTGGCCCTTTCACTCAGATATTTGGCTGTCAGGAAAATGGAAAAGAAGAGCTTAGGCCTAGTCTGGTCTGTGACTACATTCACTAGCACCGGAAACAATTAGTGTTGGTAGCCACATAAGTCTTTAGGTGCATCGTGACAGTCCCAATGAGTGAATAACTACAAGGCAAAACTATGTTTTTATAGGCAGGGAGGTGCATCCCACAGTGGGTGCTGTGGCCTCCGGCCTTATTTTCTTGTATAGGATTAATATACTCAACTGCCCAATGCTAGGAGTTGGCTGCTGATAGCTAAACACTTCTCTAGGAATTGCCCTGGGCCCAAAATTATAGTCCCTCCTGGAGATGAGGAGCAGCCATGTTCAATGCTAGGCCAGGACAAGGAGGAGGCAGGTGAGGAACTGGTCTTTGGAGCTGAATTTAAGAGGTGCTTTTAAAGAAGCCCTCAGCCATCAGTATAAATAATATATTGAAGTGATTTTTTCAAAAATGCAAAGAATCAGTGATGATCAAACTGTCAGTTTTAAATAAAATATCAATATGATCATTCTTTCCTTCTGCCAAAAATTCTAACATGTCTCTATCTCAAAATTTTAATACATCGTTCATTGCAGATTCAGCATTTAGATTTTTAACAAATGCAGTAAAACATTGTTTATATCGGTTACTGAGTGTTTGGGGGCCTCTGTATTTTGTCCCCTAGGCAGGCACCACCCTCACCTAACTTAGGGGACCAGCGTAGGAAGGTTGACTAAGCAGGTAACAATGCCTGGTTCCTTTGCCTTAAATGGGACAGTCCCGAAAGACCATGCCAGCCACAGAACCCCATGGGACTAGCTGAAGTCTTTCTTGTGATTTCTTCACAGTTCAATCTTGCTTCTGTCAGTCTCATTACCAGTGTTATTCCCAAGAGCATTCCCACAGGAAAATGCGTGTCTGAGTCTCTTTTCCCTAAGACATCCCTGTACAAAAGAAATAGCAACTGAGGCTCAGAGTAGTTGCAGAACTTACCCATGTTCTCAGAGTTTTTAAGTGATGAAAACCCAAGTTAGTTTGATTTAAAGCCATCTTACAGACTAGGGCCAGAATTGGGTTCTGCAATACAGCAAATTAAAGATTAAAATCCAAGATATTAGAAATCCCTATGCACTATCCTTATTTAAATTATTAATTGTGGATTAGAAATCAGGTTCTCTGACTTCCAAAAAGTAGATCTTTGATTATGTGAAACTTTGTGGCAAGCAGAAAATAGTTTCCCATAGGCTGTCTACATCCTATTCCCCAGATCCTGTGAATGTGTTAATTTACATGGCAAAAGGGACTTTGCCGATGTGATTGAGGAACTTGAGTATATCCTGCATTATAAAATGGGCCCGATATACTCACAAGAGTTTTTATGAAAGAATCAGGGAGGCAGGGAAGTTGGGGAAGGAGATGTGATGACAGAAAAGGAGAAGTCAGAATGATGTGAACATGAGCTAGTTAAGGCAAGTGGTCACTAGAAGCTGGAGAAATCAACAGATTCTTCTCTAGAGCCTTCTTTTTTTTTTTTTGTGGGTACTGGGGGTTGACCTCAGGACCTCGTGCCACTGAGCGATATCACTGGCCCTTTTTGTTCCGGGAGTCGAACTCGGGCCCTCGCGCTTGCCAGGCAGGCACTTATGCCACTGAGCCATCTCACCGGCCCTCTAGAGCCTTGAGAAGGAACACAGCTCTGTTACCCACCTTGATTTTAGCTCTATAGCATCTATTTTGGCTTTCTGACCTCCTAGAGGTTAAGAAAATAAATCTGTGTTGTTTGAAGTCAGTCACTTCATAGTTATTGCTGTAACAGTAGTCGGTGGCCCATAACAACCCCTAGAGGCAGGGGCTTTGTCCTACCATCACAGCGCCTCTCGTATCACTTGGAGTCAACCCCTAATAGAAATCAAGCAGAACCACCAGCGGAATTTAATGAAGACTTCGTTCTTCAAAAAAATGTTTAAAAGAACTTGGCTATGCGGAAGGATTAATGATCTGTACTGACACCAGATGGTCATGTTCCTACGACAGATGGAAGTCTAGGCTGGGCGGGGCATCTGCATGAAAGCAGAGCAAGATGATTGATAAAGCAAGACCAGGACAATTCAGAAACTCTATATAAGCAGTTTTTACTTTTCTGATTTTTCAGTAATGTATTTTGAATTGTGGCAGGAGATGACCATTCCTATTAATATAGAACCAATGGTACTGTTTTTCTTGTCTTTCTTTGTTGCACTGGAAGAGTTTAGCATTTAAGATCTTTCTGCATATGAGCAAAAATAGACTTTTTGTTCTTGATTAGACATTTGGGTGTAATGGGTATCAAGGTTTACTATACAAAAGCTGGATGTTGACGTTGATTTTTATATTTGTTATTAAGAAGAGGACGCAATGCCTAGGCTAGAAGACAGAATGAGAGGATATGGAACTTCAGCAAAATATCTTGAATAGAAACTGAAGAGAACTGAGTTCATTCGAGGCAAGGGAGGGTTTCTTCCATGGGGACAGACTAGAAGAGAGAGGCGAGTATCCTGTGCATATGAGTAAGTGGTGAAGGAAGAAGGATGGATGTTTAGCAAACTTGTAATGCTATTTTTGCCCCAAGTGTGTGTCAGCAACATGTAGTTCTGCTGCCAGGGACTTCATAGGAGCAGAGCCACCCCCAAGAGAACCCTAAATTTTATCCAAATGAGTATCTCCTCTCCCTGGCACTCATACAGCTGCACTTGCCTCTGCCTCTTCTGAGGACATCACTCTTATCAGCTGGGATCTTGGTTTTAGGAACCACCCTCTCACCTATCTCCTTAAATTCTGTTTGACTTTACTCACCTCACAATGCCCAGCTCAAGAAACTGGGAGTGGCATCCTAGCACTCGATGGGTGGTGTAATAAGAAATCTTGGGGATAAATGGAGCCAGCCTACCTTGATCCCTACCTAACCTCTCCCTGTGTTTCAAAGGAGCTGGTATAGTGGGTAAGAGATCACTTTTACATGACAGCAAAATAAAAGAGCCACAGCACAGAAGAAAGAGCATACAGTTCAAAGATCCAGATTTTATCAACATAGTATAAATATGGAAGAACAGGAATTTTTATGGCTGCTGCTTGATTTGGAAAAGTATAAGCCTGGCCAGCTTTCATGTTGTATACTTTCAGCAGACATCTTGGTAGATGACAGACATCAGGCAGAAAGAAAATAAATGGAAAAATTACGATTTCTGAATAAACAATTTATCATGTTGCAAATTGCTTTTATTAATGATAGTTTAGTACTTTTCTCCATTATTTAAAATTTGTGTGCTTTATGTAGGTGGTCAGCTATGCTAATGTCCAGTAGTCCTTTTGTTAAAATACCCAGTTAAATATTGTGGAAAGAGAGGTACAAAAGAATTGATAACATTTTTCTAGTATGTACTTGAGGACTGTCTCCCCAGGAATTTTCTGATGCAGATAGGAAGACTTAGGACCTGATGACCTTGCTCCTGGAGAGAGTGGTGGGAACTAGTAACCAAGGGACACGTCAGTCTTTGCATGTGGCTAAACTTGCAATGTGAAAGCAGTGAATACCATATTGTTTACATACTACATATAAATGCATATATACCAATGAATTGGGCAAATTAATCTTTGTGCCTGAGCCTCACTCCTTATCTTCAAAATGAAAAAGTCTCAATGATCTGAAATTTTAAGAGGCATATGCTTCCCAGGATTCATGTCAGTGGTTTCTTCTAATAAATCACCAGAAGGTACACTGTTGTCGGAACAGAGTGCCCAGGAAAAACATTTTGGAAATTCATATATGTTCTATTTTTTAGTATTGTTGATGCCCTCTTTTTGGATCGACCTCAGTGTTATTCTGTATTAGTCAGCTTCTCCTTTGCAGGAGAAAATCCCCTATACCTTCAATTTAAAGGAAGCGAGGTTTAATTTGACTCACAGTTTTAGAAATTTCAGTCCATGGTCATCTGGCTCCAGGGCAAAATCATCAGGGCAGAAGGGCATGACAGTGAACAGCTCTTTAATGCATGGCATCTGGGAAGCAGGTAGCAGGGGAACAGTACCACAGAGGAAGAGCTCAGGCACCAGACACAGTACCCAAGGTCCCTTCAATCCATGACCCACCCAGAAACACCCCAACACGTGCTTTGCTAGTCTTCTAGGTGCCTCTCAAACCAATCAATTTGATAATCAATATTAACTGTCAAACACAATGCCGGGCATTGACCAGGTTCTCAGTAAGCATTGGTTGATATGTTAAGCCAAATTCCTAATAGCAGCTATCAGTGTTGAACTGGACACTTCACATTATTTTCTTATTCACATTGTCAACGATCCTCTTTTTAGCTCCATTTTAAACAATGGGAAACTGAGACTTAAAAATCATGAAGAACTTGTCATAAATCACACTGATAATATGTGATAGAGGATGAACACTCAGGCTGTTTGGCTCCAAAGCCCACTATGCTACCTGGCCTCTCTCTTCTTAACCATAATTAGAGGGAAATGAGAAGAGCACAAAGCATTTGTCTTACACCTGTTCTGCCTTAGACTCTATTAAAATAATGTTTATGTGAATCACAGTGTGCTTCTGAACAGCATTGTCTGCCTTCAAAATAAGGATAGAGAATTATAAATGGTTCCAAAAAATTGTACGTAAGTATTTTCACAACATGAGTTTCTAGCTGTTTCTTTCATTGTGTTTTTAGTAATGTCTGAAAGGGCAGTGCATCTCCTCCAGATAGCTGTTCATGTGGATTTTACCAGGCTGTATCACTCCTGTCACTCACTGAAGTTCAGTTCTAAAATGGTGACAGATTTGAGGGTAGCAGAGGGGTTAGTTGTTTTTTCATGTTAGTATAGAGATAAAGGCATGGAACAGGGTCTTCCCAGATGCTTGCGTTCCAGTCAGCATGTTGCTTGGGTCCCCTGGTTGAACACATTTCAGTTGTCCTGTGCCCAAGGAAAAAAACACCACTCCTGGCTCCCGTCACTATGGTAACTGATGCTCAGCAGGCAGTTGCAGTTTCATTTATCGTAACTGGCTTTTAGAACTTGAGGGGAAAAGTAAGCTTTCATAAAAGAGAAAGGGGAAGATTTGTGGTTTAATTAATGTGTCTCAATTTAACATAAGGATACAGGTCACTTCCAGTTTGACCATATCATGCCTAGTTCCATTTTATATCTGTATCAGATCTAAGGCATCAAAGGATGGAATATTTCTCTCATCATATGTGAAGAGCACAAAATGGGCAGAAAGGAGAAACAGGGGTTGTGCTGGACCTTTTGCGAAAGGTTTTTCACTTTATAAAACATCTCAGCTTGAGAGTGTACAAAAGAAATGCTTTCTCTCCCCTCATCTACAAAAGAGGCCTGAGAGATGGGTTGCTAGGCAACCTCACATGGAAGTCTGGGGCGCTTTGAAATTAACATAGCTGACCTCCCCATCATCTCTCCAGTGCTGCTATTCAAAACCATTTTATGAGCCTGTAGGAGTCAAGAAAATAGATATTAAATACAAATACAAAAGTAAAGAATAGGGGAAATAAATCTAACTTTTTCCAGCAAATACCAGGATTCACTCAATGAAAAGGCAGTAATCTGAAAGAGCACGTTTAAGGAAAAAAAATAGTGTAAGTTGCTATAAAGTAGAAACTCATATTTTGAATAATATAGGAAAAAAATTTTTACTCTTTATTCTCTTAGCAATGTTTATAACTGCCATGTAAACTATCACAGCAAAGGTTCTGAAAATAAGGTCAAACAAAAATAAATCAGTTTATAAAAATGTAGCTCTACTATATATTTTTAACAAAAATGTTCAACTCTCATGCTTCACCACATGGTGGTTTGTTTAAATCTCTTACTTTCCTTCCTGCCACTACTTCATTAATATGACACTGGTTGGTGTGGGAAGGGATGGCATTTATTTTGCAAGTGGAGGAATATTTGGGAGGAAACTGCAAAGTCGGCCTATGGATTACAGCATACATTCTTCTTAGCAATAAATTATTTAGTGTGATTTTTAAATACTTTATACCAGTTGGCAATGGTTATGGTAACATTTTAAGATAGGCTGTTGAATTTATCAACATTAAAAATCAAAGTTGTTGACAGGTAGAGGATTGAAATCCTGAGTTCTTTTTTTTAGATTTTTTTGTTATGACTGTGTGAATAATTATGAAACTATTTTAAATGGATTATAGGCTTGGAGAAAAGAACAAGTAAGTTTAGGTTGTTAGGATTCAGCTTTTGAGTGTGAAGAAAAGTTGTACAAATAAAAACTGGGGAAAGCAAGCTGAAAGAGCTCCATGGGAAAAACCGAAACAAGGAGGAATTAGTGTAAATTTGTGACTTCTAATATATGCATGTATGTATGCAAAGATGTATGCATGTATGAAAGCATGTCTGTGTTTATGTGCATGTATATGTGCATATATTTTCCATCTGTTGAAAGGGCTTAGAAGAAACTACAACCCCCTGGCAACGAGCAGACTTAGTAGTTAGATTTTTTATCTCTTATATACAGGGAACTGAGGAGTTTTTGAGAAATAGATTATTCCAAGTTTGGATCATGGTAATTACAAGTTGAGCCTGGGACATCTTCCTATGCTAGAAAGTAAGAAAGTGCTCCAAAAAAATGAATTATAGAGTTGTGTTCTAGGACTCAGAAGCTAACTTGAAGAGGTTCCTGCCAGTCAAGTCTGAAACAATTTGATCGCTCAAATAAATAAAGACATTAATGAACTATGAACCACTGGGGGGAAAAAAAGAATCCATGAGCCTATATGATATAATAATTTATAGATTTAAAAAGCAAGAAATAAAACCAACAGCAATAAATAAGCAAGATAAAGGCATTGCATATGATAAAATGAGTGCCGAGTACAGGTAGAAAAAGTGCTCATGTTAGGATACATCCTTTGTAAACATCATAGTAAAGACAGGATCAGGTAAGCGTAACAATAACTTTAGGGGAAATTTTTAAAGAGGAGCAGGATATTTGTATGATCTTAAAAGTGTCTCCTTACAGATTGGTTATGAGTTGCAAGGGAAAATAATAGCTATGTATGGAGAAATTTGATTGAGTAGTCAGAATTCACCAACATGGGCTAAAGGGCATGGGTGTTTCCAGATGTACTCTGAGGAAACAGCATCACTTATATAGAATTATAGCCAGGAATGCTTAGCTCAAATCAAATCATGAAGAAATATTACACAAGACAAGAATGGGAAGCATTCTACTAAAAAGATTAGTAATTCAGAGGACAATATTCTTCAAAAATATATATGCTAAAGACAAAGGAAGACTGGAAATGCTGTAAATCTGCAAGACTAAAGAGGCATGATAAGGAATTACAGTATCTGGTCCCAGAATAGATCCTAATTAGAGGGCAAAAAGAACACTATTGAATCAGGTGGCCAAAAATCGTGGTAAAGTATTTATATCTATCTTAAACTTACCGAAGTTGTTAATTGCACTATGATTATGTGAGGGTGCCTACATTTCTAGGAAATACACACCGCTAAAGTAGGTAAGAGTACAAGGATGTGATGGTGTATGCAAAATAGTCTCAGGATATTCACAAAAAACACTTTATATATGTTTGCGTGTCTGTACATACCAAACTCTTTATATATATATACAGAAAGGTAAAATACTAGCAATACTTCAATATGCATCTGCGTAAATACGTATCTTGATGTGTAGGTTCTCCTTGCACTCTTCAAATTCATGCAACTTTCTGTAAGCTTGAAAATTGTTTCCAAGTGACTAGTTTAAAAAGTGAAATGTATTTTCTCTTTTTGTAGAAACAAAATATGTTTTACTGGAACTAGAATAAGGAGTGTTTGACATTTTAAGAGATCTATGAAGACAATGATAACATAAAACATACGAGACACTGAACTTTATAAGAGGCTATAGATTTATGTGTTTAATACAGAGAAGTGACATCAGAATCCAGACACATCTCCTTTGTCCCATTTCTTCCCCTTGTGTGGTATGTGTTCAATCATTTCAAATTTGCTCTTGGGTTTTCTCAATGCACTGAAATTTCTCCTGCCCCTATATATTCCTTCAAATTATCTTCTACAATTTGTGACTTCAGTGTGTAAAATTAGACCAAGAAAATTTTAAGAAACTATACGTCAGAGAGAAATTTTAATTAAAACAATTTTAAGTATTTAACTTAAGCTATATGTAAAGAGCATTTATGAAAATGTTTAGACTTTTAGTAGTTTTTCCTTCAAAGTTCTTAAACTTATCAAATAAGCAGAATAAAGATATGCCATGTACAGGAACCTAATAACCTCAATGAATGTCAGCATTATATGCCATAACATGAGCTAAGATTAATAAAATCAACAAAAATGAAAATCAGGATGGGGGAATGGGGGGGCAGGGGAAGGGGATTAAAAAACAGAAACAAGTTGTGGTATGTACATGTACCCAGCCCCCCAAGATTATTGTAAACTGCATGTACTGGAAACATATACTAATAAAATTTTTTAAAATTAAAACAAAAGAAGAAAGAAAGAAAGTGTGAAATAGGACTCATTAGCCTGTCCCATTACAGGCGAGGTTGCCACTGAATACTTATTTTACAGCACTGTTTGTGCTTCAAGTGTTGTTGTTTTTTTTTTTTTTAAAGGTTCTTACGTCACTTACTTTTTAAAAATAAAACTAGGCTGCCTTTGGCAGAAACGGAAGTAGTAATTACCTTCTTAAGATATACTTATTTTTTTTTTTAAACAGAGTTTCTTTAACATTGCCAAAAGAATTTGTTTGAAGAAAGATAAAAATAACATACACACTATTTGAAGACAGCCTAGTTTAGTGATTGCCATCTATTCTATGGTTACACCACTTGGAAGAAGACATTTAGAACTTTCTCATTACTCAGCTTTCCTCATTTATGGGATCAAATTGCTTTTATGGGCATCGTGCCAGACTCATTGATGTGCACTGTAAGGCAGATTGTAGACTGAAGTGTTTTTCTCGAAAACATCTGGCTCTTGAGAAAAGTATTAGAAGGTGGGTACTACAAGTTTTGCTCATAACTATGATTTATTATGTTACAGTTATCCACCTCTAATTTGGCAGGCAGACTTCCAGCAACCACAACCAGGAACTTGAAATGAGTGAGAAATGAGTGAGAAAACAGAGCCCAAGATTTCATGCATATGCATGAGAGTGGTACTACCCTTAGGTCAAAGTCTATTTTATTACAAAACGATTGAAGCCAATTATCATAAGGGCCCCTCGGGCCGCCTTTATACCTTTATATGCAGAGCTTCTTCCTGAATTTTGTTTCATTTTCCTTACAAAAATCATCATCTGTCCGTCTGTCTGACTCTCTCTCTGTGCATGTGCATGCGTGCGAGCGTGCCTGCGCTTTTAGACAGGATCTTGTCTCTAGTCCAGACTGTCCTTGAAATCACTGGCCTCAAACTTGTAGTGATCCTCCCGCCTCAGCCTCTTAAGTGCTGGGATTATAGGTGTGTGCCACCAAGCCTGGCTCATGCATTCTTCTGAACTTGAATTCTTCCAAATGTCTCCCTAACTCCTTTGTCTTCCTACTCAGGTTTCCCCATCTTTCCTATGGCAGAAGTAAAAATAGGTAGGAAAGAGACTAGGAAAATCATAATTTAAAAATTGTACTTTTCAGAAGGCTGAAACTTCAGGACTCAAAGTTACTCAAGATTATCCATATCTGTACTTCATAGGATTGCTTAAGCTTCTTGGGCTGGTTTGTTTTTTCTTCCAGACTCATCACACCAAAAATCCCTTAGAGATAGTGTAAATAGGAGCTTGGTTGATAAGGTAAAGGGCAAAAACCTAGCCTTAAGATAGAGAAACAGATTCAAAAGTTTCAAATAATGTTTTTAGGCAAAACATGTTAGGTCAACCAACTTAAAAGACAAAACAAACAAACAAACAATAGATTGGGCCTATGCCTTTCTCCGGTAAAATGGGCCACCCTTTCACCTGTAAAATGAACTTTTGTATTGCTTTCTCCCATAAACCAAGCCCAAACTTTCTACAAATTCTACAGATTTCCACCACTAAAAACACAAATATTCCCAGGGCCAGACTATAAGGCTCCTCTCTCTTGAGGGCCCACATTCTATTTAGAGTATCAATTTTCAGTTGTGCCTAATAAAATTCTTTATGCCTCTCATTGGTCTGTCTTGAAAATTCTATGATTAAAGTCAGTGAACTTTTGGGTGAGGTGAGTACAGTTTCCCTATCTCCACTTCGGGGCACTTCCTTGGACTTGTCTTTTCTTATATCTTCAATATCTACTGGCTCTCCCCCACCCCATTACTACTTCATGATGCTTGAGTAGCTATTTTAAAAGACAAACAAATGGAATCTTATATCTCTCCGTACTTGTTATTCTTGGCCCTACACCTAAAATCTTTTCTATTCTGTCTCTAGTTCCTCACCTTCTATCCACAGGACCACCACTAAACTGCAAGAAAGCTTTGCTTAAACACAATAAAGGGGATCCTCTTCCTCCAAGGAGTTGTAGTAGATGTAGTGACAGCACACAGTACTTGCATCACAGTCTCTATCTACTGCTTTCTGTAGAGTTGCTCTGTGTAGTACACACACTGGAAAACCCCATTTTCAGCCCTGTATGATTTCAGTTACTTCCACTGGCTTTTAATTTATTAAACTTGGTAGGTTCATCATTAAAACTCTGTTACTAGAATAATGGACCAAAAGTATAGGCAACTGGTTTTGAGGCAGATTAGGGCATGGCAAAGTGGCTGGGGAAGTGGGCCTGACCTATTCGAAACTACAGGATACATGCACAGAACAGTTCCCAAAGCTCTGCAAGTGGCAGGAATCAGAGTGCTATCTTCAATTCTCACAAGACCTGGAGCAGGTTTTTGATAGCGCAGCCCAGACTTGACATCAGCCTGAGGAGCAGAAGATACAAAACAACAGTCACCACTGAGCTGAGGACCACTGCATTCTCTCTTTAATGATGGTCTGTTTTTGTCCTGTACAATGTTCTTCTCTCTAGTTTTAATTGGTCCAAACTTGCTCAGTGGAGCATGCTTCTTTTCCTAACACTAATAAATGTTAAAACCTTGGTAACATTGGTGGCTCTGTTTAGGACAGAAAGAACCTAGAAAACACCTCTGGGAGACTCCAGCACCCCAAAATCCAGTAACAGTTTGGCCATTCTTTCTGTACTTGATGACTGTGCTCTTTGCCCCTTTTGCCACAACATCCTTCGTGATCCTCTTAGGAACTCCTAGGTTTTATTACTACTGTTGTTACTACTTCTAATGTTATTTCCTGGCAGTCTTTATCTTCTACTTCCTGAAATCTGCAATTAAAGTAGATTATATTTTGTGTGAATAGTCAGAAACATGTAAGTATTTAAATCTGAAAGGTTAGCTTTTGATTTTTTCTACTCATCTTAAAACGCTGTAAGTTTTAAGTCAGCAAACAAACTAAAACAAAAAACTCAACAAGGTTGAGGTTGCTCTCTAAAACACAAAAGCAAAAACAGAACAGTAACAAAAGAACTATTTCCAGCGAATATATTTTCGTTAACTTTTATAATGCAAAGAAACAAAAATTCTCCAGTATTTCATCACTCAGATATAACTATGTTAACAATTGGATTAGTTTTATTTAATTTTGAGGGTATATGGGGTACGATGTGTGTGCACATCTATTAACTATACTGAGATAATCAGCATTCAAAATTTAGAGAATAAAATTTAAATCAAATTCATGTTTTTAATTTGGACTCAGTGACATGTCTGTGTCAATTTTTAGTAAACTGATAGAGTATATGAAGTTAGGTTTGTTTTGGTTTTTCAATTTTGTTGTGAGAATTTTAGTAGTTAAAAATCTTTGAGAAAAGTTTCACAAATCCTTGAAAACAGTTTCAGTAACTACATAATAATTCATTATTGGATGAATCTTATTTGGCCACCTCTTTCATGATGGATGTTTTGGTAATGATTGAAAATAGCAAAAAATTTGATGTTGCAATTTTTTAAGCTAAAAACCAGAAAATTTTCTTAATATTTTCTATGGTGAATTTTTCTAAATAGTCCCCTGGTTAAGGAACAGGCTTTTATTTCACACTGCAAATTGCTCCCCAGGAATGTTGCCCTACTTCTACCACCAGTGTATGAATGAGGTGGTTTCTTGTACCTTGCTAACCTTGCATAAAAAACAAACAAAACAAAAACTATTAGCACTACCAATGCTATGTGGTACTATTTTAAAGTTATTCACATGTCATGTCTAGTCCCAAAGTAAAATAGCCCTAGATTTTTATTTCGTCTTTTGGTTTCCATAGTGATTCCATTATCTACTTGAACTCTAGTGCAAAGTTCAATCTAACTTCTTCAGCTGTCCATGCATAAAAACCTTCAGATTTCCTCTATGTTCTTGACTTTTGGGGGAAGGAAGCTATTTCCTTTTGCAACCCAGTTTACCAAATTATAGTTCAGCTGAGGTCAAAAGTGCATTAAACTCACAACTGCTTCTTTTCCATGGTGAGTATTGTATACAGATCCCAGATCTGCAAAATTTTCTTTCCTGTCTGTGGTGTTCCTCCCACTCCATTCTGAGTCCCTTCCCACTCTCATTTAACATATTATGAGCACTACTTCCTTTAAGGGTCCACCATTCAGAGCAATCTAGAGTCACAACTGCCAAATTTGAGTTCCAATTTTCACATTTTTGTGAACTTGAGCATGCCATACAAATCAATCCTTAGTAAAGAAAAAAATCAGATGGTACTAAGTGCTGCATAGAGAGGTTAAAAGGCAGGTATGATATAGAATGGCATGGTAGTTGCTTTACATTGTGAGCCTGGACTTGGACATGGTCTCTTTGAGGAAGTGGAAATAAAATACCTGATACAGAGAGCAAGCCTAGAGAGGGAAGCTTGGAGAAAGGAAGTGGGTGTGAGCCAGGGAGAATACAAAAAGAATTCTAGTTGGATGTAGGGCAAAAACTATGTTTAGATGAAATGAGATGCTCCATGTGGTCTCGCATGTTTGGTGGACAGGGTAAGAACAAAAAAGAGACAGGAGGAGGGAATGCACGAGAACCCAGAATGCTCTATTGCTGAGCTCTCTGGGAAAACTTACTTGTTCTTTTTCTCTTTTCATCCATGAAGATTTTTCTCAGTTGCAATTAGTACTTGGCTGTGTTATGCTAATAATAAATAAGTAGAGCTACTAATTACGAGACTAAGTACATCACATTCACAAATAAATTTTATACATATTCCCTCATTTAGTCCTTTAGTCCTGCGGTAGGTCATTATCTTTATATACTTCTTTATAAATGAGAAAACTGACGCTTAGAAAGCCTTTTTAACTTCAGAAAGATGAAAAAATCTAGTAAGCGATAGAGCCAAAATTAAAATCCACACTGATCAGACCCCAGGACCATGCTCTTGACTGCTACACTACACAGCTCAACAATTAGATCCATCTTTGATAGTTTTTACATTGTAAGAACTGTTCGTTCTACTTATTTCATCTTCTCATTAATTTAGCTATCTGTCACAGAACACTTAGTTTCATTTGCTAACCAGATACAGACAAGAAATTCTTTTAATGGACACTCTTTTTTAATTATGGAAGGCATGTGCATATAGTAAATAGGTGTGGGCTTTGAAGTTGACTGGGTCAGTATAGAATCCACATTCTGAACACTTTTGTCACCCTGGACATCATTTATTCTAAGTATCATCTTACTCATTTGAAAAAGAATATTACTGCTCTTGACAGTTGAGTGAGAATTAAAAGACATAAAGAAAGGGAGGGAGGGAGAGAGAGAGAGAGAGACAGAGACAGAGACAGAGTGAAAGAGAGACAAAACTCATTCAGACAGACTTTTGGATATTATCTTGGCAGGAGGACATACGCTCTACTTTCTCTACGCAAAGATTCTGATTCTCGTATCCCATGACGCACTTTCACTGAACTGCTACTAACGGCATTCTGTTACATGTGATTCTGCCTTAGTCAGCTCCCACTGCTGTAACCAAGTATTGAACACTGGTTGGGTTGGCAATAACAGAAATTTACTTCTCACAGTTCTGGAGGCTAGAAGTCTCCATGCCTTCAATGCTGGGATCATGGTCCCAGCATCGTCAGGTGATGGTGAGGGGGCTCTTCCAGGTTGCTGCACTCTCCTTGTGCATCCTCATATGGTGAAGAGACCTAGAGAATCTCTGGGACCCCTTTTATAAGGGCACTAACATCATCCATGATGGTTTCACCTTCATGAACTATCTTCCAAAGCCCCATCTCTTAATACCATCACTTTAGAGATTAAAATGTCAACATAGAATTTTTTTTTGGTGGTGGGACACAAAACTCAGCCTATAGTAATATTCTTAAGAATATGCATGCAGGGGGTGTAGCTAAAAGGTACTGTCATTGTCAAGCATGTGTGAAGCACAGGGTTTGATCCTCAACACGCAAATCACAATGTTCATCAGGTAGAAAGATTATTTTGCCCCTGCATTAGGAAGAGACAATTTTCATAGTTCTAGATCTGTGGAACAAGGATATAATATCTCTATTCTAGGCTTGTGAAGATCAACTATATAATAAATACGTAAAAATGTTTTGGCAGATATGAAATATTTTATGAATGTTATTATTAGTTTCATGAAGGTCTGTAAATAAAATGTAGGTAAAAAGATTACAATTATATATATATTATATATATATATATAAATTGAACAAAACAACAGTGAAAAATTGGAGAATGATCAGAAAGATTATAGAGTTCAAAATAAACATGGGACATTTAAAGAAAAGCAGCAAATGACTTTTTAAAATAACCATACTCTGCAAATGCAAATGAAATAGAAGACTGTATTTACTGTATTTTAAAAGATCTGAAAAAGATGTATATAAGAAAAATAATGCTGAGAACTGATCTTACTAATTTTGGATAAAAATTGTAGACAATATGCTATGAGTCCCTAATAAATAAAAGCAATTTATCACCCTTGTCTGCCAGATGACACAGTGTCTGGAACTGCACGAGACCTCGTCTTCTGGCCTAAGGTTAAATATTACTACAAGAGTTTACCTATTTAAACTGACTTCAAATAGTGATTATTTCTTAACATTACACTGTCACTGACAGCAATAAGCATGAGGTCAACAAAAGGAAACACATTTCATACTTTTCCAGAAAATGTTTTCCTAAGAAACTCTCATTTTATGCAGTATTAATTCTTTAACACTATAGATGGCATGGGAGATAGTCCTGATTTTGCAAAACTTACTGTATCTTTTTAGTTCCAGGAAGAATGTAAACCATATATTTATAAAATCTTTATTAAAATATATATTCAAAATATATATTGTCTTTCCTCATAAATTAAGGAGATTTACTTAAGCCTTTAAAATACCATTGGAATGTAACAAAAAACACAGAACAATACATTTTAGATATACATAATAAATGATTAATATTCTTTAAAGAAAATGTATTACTTAGATTTTAACAAAAATGTTCTTTATAGAAATGAGATAGTTTTACCACAGAGCTACTAAATTTGCACCTAATCAAAAAGACTAGTTTTCGTTAACTTCTCCATTAGTAAACACCAATTTAACACAGTATCTTTCCACAGACAGCAGCAGCCTCTGCTGGAGAAAGAGAAATATGCTCTATTACAAAGCATTCACTCAAACCCATCTTGAACTGGAAGTACTACTCAATGTTGATTCCTTTTATTAGCCAGTAATGTTGATTAAAATCATTATTTTCAAGATCTTAAAGATGCACGGGCCTTATCAAGTATATCCTTTCTGATTTTGGGGTAAGTTGGATGTGTTTCAAGAACCTGAAAAGACAAAACAAAAACAAACAAACAAAGAAAAAAAAAAAGAACTTGTAATTACTGAGAAGCAGGGTGCTACAAAATTTCCTATAAATGGTTATTATAGTTGAGATTTTGTTGTACTAATATTACAGCTATAACATTTTTCAAAGATGACATTTTAGATGTAACATGATGACTCATTTTTATTAATAGATGAAAGAAGTAGAATGTGAATACCACTTGTGGAAGGTATAGCAAATGTAACTGCTTCCTTAACAGACAAGTTACAGGAAAAAATTACATATCAATAATTTAGCATATTTTTGTAATTTATCTACTTACAATACTTAGTAAATTCTTGGAGAGTGATTTTTTAACCAAGTACACTACCTCAGATTTATCTGGGGCACACCTTTGAAACATATAGTTAATGAGTCCATTGAGTCTAAGAACGGGGAAACAGTCACCTAAAAACAACTCCACAGTGACATTAATGTCCAGCCTTACATTACTGCACATGCTTAACTTTAATGAGAAACACTGCCTTACAGAGAGACTGGGCAATCAACAGCAATCACTGAGGCCAAGTGTTTACTAATTATATAGTAATCCAGGAAAAATAACATTAAAAATATTTTTTAAGGCGTTTTTCTTGGCGCTCTTTACAATGTTTAATATAATGCTTTATATGGACTATCAATGGGGCAATGTATATATAAAAGAATTCTGAAAATTCTAAAACTGAAATTTAAATATTTACAATTTCATTAGAGGATCATACAGCAGGGAATGAATTATAGATATGTAATTTAATAACAAATTATAGATTATTTTATCTTCATTTATAAATCTAAATTAGCTAACAAACAGATTCAGAATAATTCATAAGAACTTCTACTCAGAAAAATGATCTGGTGAATTTAGATAACCTTCAGTTATCTTCTAATTCAGAGATTTAAGTGTTATTTAACATATTTCTTCCTCTGGCCTGTCATTAAATTGGCACAGACATGTCACTGAGCACAAATTAAAAACATGTATTTGATTTAAACTTTATTACCTTCTAAATTTTGAGTGCTGATAATCTCTCCAGAATATCTGATAACTCATTTAACCAAGACACTACATCCTCTACTTCTATTTATATATGTCTTGAGATTAACTAAAAGTAGGGAATCATGTATCTGAAAAATCTTATGAAATCTGAATTTAAATGTTTACCTGGTGACATATGTCAATTGCATCCACATATCTTTTTGCTTTTAAGTAATTAAATGCCAGTCTGTATCCTGTTAAGGAAAAAAAAAAAGATACATGGTGAGCACACTGTCAGTATTACTTGTTTTCTTGCTCATTAGAGTTCTAATGTAGGCTGCTGACTGAATTACCAAAGGGAAGTAATATGATAACAGAAGCCAGACTGAAATGAAAGAGAAACAAGGGAAAAAGAAAACGGAGTTGAAGGAAAGGTCCACAGTGAATACGCCGATGGGTTAGAAGACTGCCATCCCACTAGTGTGGTTTCTGTACTTACTAGAAAAGACTCTTATTTTTGTTAGAGTGGGCACTCATCATGGGCAGAAAATGACAACACAGGTACTCATTCATTTGCATAGTACAGACTTATTTAGCACTTCACACATCAAGAAAACTGATTCTTATGGTCACGAGTTTTACATTCCATTAAGAGAGAAAAATACAAAAGTAATTCCATAAGTAAACAAATAATTTCAAAACAGAGATAAAAGATCTAAGCCAAAAAAATTTTAATAAGGAACTTGAAAAGGAGAGTGCGAGGATGTCAAGGATGTTTGAAATCTGAAGAATGATGCATAAACTAAGCCAGGCAGGAGTCAAGAACACTTCGAGGCAGAGGGAGCTGCACGTGTGAAGGCCAGAGGCGGACCCGAGAGAAAGCAAGGAACCTCAGAGACCACGGTGAGAGCACGGGGCATGTGGAGAGCAACACGAGGGAGAGTGGGTCAGTCATCAGATAGCCCATGTCAGAGATCAGTGAGAATTACCACAATTACTGATACAGAGACACCACTCTTCCAGCCCAAACAGTCAGAAGATTATTTTAAGATATTCTTAAATGAAGGTTGTTCTCTGGTAAGAATGCTGTAAGGATGAGAAAACTAAGGAGGAGCCAAGATAAGTAATAGCAGCTGTGTACTTGGTAAATAAGATACAACTCAACGTAAAGCACATATAATAATTATTCACTTTGCATCTTGAGAGAGGATAGGAAAATGTGAATGCTGCTCATGTGTGCTAATAAAAGTACCAGAACAAGTTTTCAACATGTCAAACAAATACTTGAAAAAAATTACTGGTTAATATAATCATATGATAGTAAAAAGAATTAAGATTTAAAATTCACAATGCTTGAGATAGTTCAATATATATATATAAAGATATATAAAATATATAAATATATATTATATATAAATATGTATATATATATAGTGTATTCCATACATACATACAGAAATGCCAAAAACAAAAATAAGTTTCAGAGGTTTCAGAGAGGTAAACACAAAGTTATTACTAAAGATTTCTAAAATGGACAAACACATAACACCTTAAAAGGAAAACAATTTAAGATATTATGTCAGACATAATTCATGTGGCAACTAGTAAAACAAGTTTAAGTTTTGGTTTCTGGCTTCCTGACTAGCTTTGGGACCTTAGGCAAGTAGTGTGAGCTGTCAAATTTCAAGTTTCCTCATCCATAAAATGGGGAAAACAACTTTTCCCTCAGTATAATTTTAAAAATCAAATGGAATACTTGTTACGAAATGCAAGTACCACATAGATGTTGGCAGTTTATTTCTGCCACTAAATAACAGTAACAGTTTTAATATTGGAAGAAACTTGATAGATCATGTACTATTTTTTTTTTTTTTTTTTTTTTTTTTTTTGAGATAGGAAATAAAGGGCTAGAAAGAGCAAGGAACATGTGGACTGCAGGTACATTATACCTGTCGAACTTGTAAGAACTCAACCATATGGCATCCGGAAAAAAAGAGACTGAGAAAATGAACACAATGGACTGCCGTGTAACATGAAGAACGGGTGTGAATGTGAAACATGAACGGGTTCTTCTCTTACTGCTGTCAGTTCCTGATGCCCGCCCTTCCCCTCCACTTCCCTCCCCTCCCTTCCCTTCCATTCCCTGTGCTTTTCCCTCCCTCCCTCCTTTGCACCATTTTAAGCTGCATTAACAACTAGAAAATGCCTAATCAAGAGGAAAAAACTCCATTATACTCACAGTTAGCCAAATCATATTTGCAAACATGTTCATTTTATGTGCAACAGGTCAGAAGGGACATGGACAAATCAAAGAACATTTTCTTCACTTATGTGGCTATGGAATCCATCCTCTTCATACTCAACTGCTTTTTTTCTTTTTTCTTTCTCTTATTTTTAAATAGCTATTAAAATCTCTCCGAATGTTCCAAAGCATAGGTTAGGGAAAACATTTTTGAGTTTCCAAGGTACAGAAATGAGGGTGAAAGACCCAAAACCAAGTGTTAGAATGAATGGGCAGGTAATTGAGGTGGGTTTGAAGAAAAGCCTTATAAAGACAGGACAGGAGCGCCATTATCAGTGAGTGAGAAAAGACTCTGGAAGCAGATTTCAGCTCATTATAAAAACAAAGAGAAAAGTATAGGAAGAACTCCCTGACAATGAGGGCTGAGGTTAGTTACAAAGTATATTCCAGATACTAACCATCTGTTGGAGGGACACAGGTAGGTTAGCATTCCTCAAACTGTTTACAAAGCATCTGAACTAGATAATATTTTTAGATGGTCAGGAGAAAACAATATGGTATGGTCAAATTGTGGGAAATGTGGTCCTTTTGCGAGATTTATCTCTCATGAGTTTAAGGCTTTGAGAAGATCTACAATAAAGATATCTGGATTACTTGACTTAATGCAATGCTTTCCTTACTTATCTGACAACAGAACATCCCCCTCCTTGAAATTGCAAAGAGTGAGGAAGAGACAATGGAAAAATTAGACTAGATGTTTGACTAAGGTCAAGTTTGAAGCCCAGGAAATTATTTTTAAGTATTTGAAGGTAAAAATTTATTATGAATATAAAATATATTCTCTTCTCAGAAAGACTGACAATGAACATTGGCTCTTAATATGTTTTATTCTGAAAAAGAAACATTTAAATAAAGATTTACAAGTTTCCTGTAAAAACCCAGTGCCTAATTTGCTAAACTCACCTACTGCTGGATTTGTCCGGTTGCCATACTTCCATGCCATCTCGTAGTTTGAGGCAGCATCTGAATATGCTTGCTCTTTCTCCATGATGTATCCCATATATTCATAAGCTTTGCAGCAAGACTGAAGAAAAGTGGAAAATGTATCAATAAACATGATACCATCAAAATTATATGGGATGTTTATGAGCAGAGATCAAACACATTGATCCATTTAATGGCACAGAGAACAATGTTTTCAATCTGGAGTATGGTTTCAGATTATTTATAGAACTTAATGAATGATTCTAATACCATATCTCTATCTCAAAAAAGATCTCTTTTCTTTTACAAAATCAGAAATGCACATCAGGTTCCAGGTATTTTGTGCATATATATATATACTTTATTATAAATTATTTCAACATATACAAATAAAGAAATATAAGTACAATGAATTCTGTGAACCCATAACTTACCTTCAAAAATTAATTCACTACTGAAAGTGTCTCATTTCTACTTCACATACTTGTGCCTCCACATTACCAGAAAAATATCCTCAGATAGTGTATCATTTCATCTATAAAAATGTTAATGTGCTTCTTGAAAAGATAAGGACTATCTTTATCATAACCGCACTTTATGATACATAAAGTGTAACAACTCAACTACCTCTCTAGTAACTATTTAAATTTCAAACTGCCTCAATATAATTTTTAAAAATGTAAAAGACTTGTTATAATGAGTATCCAAATAAAGTTCACACATTGTAATGAGCTAGAATGTGTCCCAAGTCTCTTTGATCTAGGGGTTTCTTTTTGTGCTTGTTTCTCTCTTTTAATTAAATGTAGTATAAACAAGATTATTTATCCCAGAGTTTCTCTTAACCCAGATTTAGCTGACTGAATCCTTGTGTTTATATATTCCTATGTCATTGATAATTTCTGGAAATTGTAATTAGAGCTACAAGTGGTTTGAATATTTTATATATATATCAATAGAATTTACTGTAATTTTACTTTCCTTTAAAATAAGTTTTATCAATATTCTCATTAAAAGCATGACTCATTAAACATATATTTATATAAAATGCATATAGAGATGCAGATTTTCTCTTTTGACTCAGGCTCCACTATACCTCAGCATAGCACAGTCAAATCCTATCTAACATTTTGATATTCTGATTTTTTCCATTTCTCTTGATTTTCTAAAAAAAACGGATTAAATTATCATGATTCCTGAGTATTTCTCTTGCCTCACACCCGTCCTGACCCTGTCACAGGTGCTGTGCTCCTCCATCAGGAGGCACAGAATGTCTGATTTTCCCTCTTTTTGTAATATTACGGCCATTCAAAAATTCACCAGGTTTGAAAAATAATAAGATTCTATCAGTGCTTCTTCATTTACTGTCTCAGAAATGTGTATAATGAAGAACCTCTCCTTATCCACTATCTCCTATCTGATTACCCAATAGTACAGTTTATACAGAAAAGACAGCATAGATGCTGCTTTCATTTTACCTGTCAGCTTTAGAAATAAGTCAGCTCATTTGCATGCTGCAGTGGTAACCAATTAGGTTTTCTTTTATTTTTATGAAGCTATGGGTTAAATATATTTGATGTATTTCAGTCTACTGCAGTTATCATCCCTACTGGTACTTAAATGTGTCCTCCCTGGCTCCTGGGACTGTCTTCGGGTTGGCTCCTCAGTCCTTGACACTACTTAAATCATGCCTAATACCTCCCGTGACATCTGGCATGACAAGATGGTCTAGTGTCATCTTGGGCATTTCCTGACTAAAACTGGATGATTTCCATTTTTTAAATGATATAATCCAAGATTTGTAAGCTTTTTAGTTCCTGAAGCACATGTTCTCGATATCGACATGCCTAGTCAGCAGGGCCAAATAAAGTCTCTAAAGTAGTCATCATGTTCAATTATGCAAGGTATTGCTGTCAGTGTTCCAACAAACTGAAATTGTGCCTGCATCAAAACCTTAATTCTCATGAAATCTTCCTTAATTCTAGATTAGACATATAAGGTTCGACTATTCAGTTAGATTTTTAAGCTTGTTAATGAGTATCTTCTGTTTTCAAGGCCAACTTAACTTAAAATGGATGTAACTGATCATTTAGAATCGTCTATAAATTGATAAATGGCTAGATGTTTTAGTTTAAGTTCCTAAGAAAGTATACAAATAGTACTAGATAATCATGACTCCTCTTTATAACACAAATGATCCATTTCATAATCTAATTTGCTCAGAGAACAGAACATTTACTGTGATTAAAAGTTTGAAATAATTGGTATGAATATGTGAAGATAAATACCTTCAAGTTTCTAAGTCAAGTACAATTATTTCTCAGCAAATAATAACAAAAATCTTTACAAAACTCTCATAATAAGACATCTCGTTTGTGTGACTAAATACCAAAATGTTAGTAAAAAGCCTTACATTCTATGGACTTGAAGATTTTTTCCAATTTTCAACTAAAGATAAGAATTTTTATTAAATTAAATTAAAAGCTAATGAGACTTTCCCTCATGAAATACATTATGCATAGTGGATCCTAATAATGAGGAAATGACATACAGCTGCAGTAAATTCATCAAGCATATTCTTAATAGGAGGGACAGACACCCAAAATTAATGTGCTGCAATTTTCATTAGTTCTGGGATGAGATGGGTAATCACAGGCAAATGCTTGACATTCCAGAAACATTTTGTGTAAGCAGGGCATCACCACAGCTGAAACTTGAAAATGCATAAATCTTCTTTCTTTATTTTCAAGGACAAATCACTTTCTTATTATCATTATTTCCTGCTTCTGGTAAAATATACATTTAATATTTAAATAAACCACTTAAGAATCATTGGAAATGGACCAGCACACTATAATACTCTACTATAGAAAGTCTATGTGACAAAGGTTAACAATTATTTTTCTCTTCAATCACCTACTCTATTATGACGCAGGCATTGTCTTAATAGGTCTTCGGCCATGTCATATTTTGCTGACTGAATATAAATATCAGCAAGTAGCAGCCAACTCTTCTCAAACTCCTCTGCATCAATAGCATTCCAATTCATTTTTGCAATCCGTTTCAGCTGATTTCTAGCTTTTGGTGTCTGTTTCAAGATCATACAAGCTGTTGCCATTCCCAAGAGTGCTGGGATATGATCATTCTGTAAGAAAATAGAACTTTAGACCAGTAGATACACGAAATAAACATCCTCTATTTCAAAGAAAAACATGGAAAGCAGCACATGCTATCTAAGAATCGGTCTGTGGATTCTATTTCTGGCTCTATCTCAGATAACTGTGATTATCATCACCTTTTTACATATCAAGGAATCTCAAACTATCATGAAGAAACTTGCTTAGACCCTGTGTGGTCAAAATAATTCAATAACTATGCAGATCCCACAACCACAAAATCCCAAAATGAGTGTGACTTGATTTTTAATGGGATTGCCTAGCTATTTTGTTTGTACAGAAGCAGGAAAAAAAAAAAAATCCCATTTCAGTATGGGTAGTTTTTATTTCAGAGTTAGTGTTTTACTTCCTTAGTTCTTCATCTGCCAAACAGGAATAGTACTAGAAAAATTTCCCACAAATGACAGTCCAATTGATTTATTTCTGTGGTACTGGGGATTGAACCCAGGGGTTTTGCACTGAGCTATATCCCCAGCCATTTTTTATTTATTTATTTTTTAATTTTTTTTTTTTTTTTTTTTTTTGTGGGTACCGGGGGGTCGACCTCAGGACCTCGCGCGCCAGCAGGCGCCCGTGCCGCTGAGCGATATCACCGGCCCCTTTTTTGTATGTGGGATCCGGGAGTCGAACTCGGGCCCTCGCGCTTGCCGGGCAGGCGCTTAAGCCACTGAGCCATCTCACCGGCCCCTATTTTTTAATTTTGAGACAGGGTCTTGCTACATCACTAAGTTGCTCAGGCTGGGTTTGAACTTGTGATCTTCCTGACTCAGCCTCCCTCCCAGAATGCTGGGATTATAGATATGCACCACCAATTGATTTCTACTGCTCATTTTTCACTCTTCTCCTTTTACTAAAGAACCTCTTCTCACAATAAAGTTTGACCACTTAAATGTTATACATAAGGTGTGTAATTAATAACCTAGAAATCACATGATATACTCATGCCTTAAAATAGGCTTTCAGATGTACAGTTTGCAGTTTCCTCATAGGTCTATAAGACAGTATTTTAAACAGAGTTCAAAGTCAGAAAATATCATTCTGTGAAACCAACAGGTAAATTACATTGGTATAAAATGGAAGCCAGGGCCAGTGAGATGGCTCAGTGGCGTACGCGCCTGCCTGGCAAGCGCGAGGGCCCAAGTTCGACTCCCGGAACCCACATATGAAAAAGGGCCGGTGATATCGCTCAGTGGCACGGGCGCCTGCTGGCGCGCAAGGTCCTGAGATCGACCCCAGGTACCCACAAAAAAAAAAAAAAAAAAAGGAAGTCATCAGGAATCTATCCAGAAATCTAACTTATATAAAGCAGTAATGTGTATGCCCCGATTAACTATAGTTTAAACTACAATTTAAACTCTGAAATTTTGGCAGAGGAATTATGATACTTTTAGGAAAAGGATGGTCTCAGCTTCAGATATTAATTACAAATCATAATGATAATAAAGGTTTCCTGTGGGATTGTTAATTTGGATAACTAATAATAACTATTGAAAAAGAAAGGTAGAGTGATAAAATGTTCAATGTCCAACACTGATTATGGTTAGAAGATAAATAACTATGGAAGAGAGATGGGCTTCATTAGGGTTTGATAAAAACAATAGGAACGTAAAACTTGGCTCTAATTCTATGTCTATCAATAAACTTCCAATATATAATTTTTTTTCCCAGATAAAGAGTGGCAAAACAGTTGGAGTCCCAAATCCAACCAACTGAAAGTAGACTTCGAAGATTTGTGGAATATTATAAATTATTAAGCCTCAGCCCACCTTAGGTGGGCTAGGGCAGGACAGAAAATGGAGCCTTGTGTATTTTTGTCAGTCAGGTCAGAGGATGGCCTAAGAAGAGAAGGGTCCTATGAAAATCACATGCACAAAAACATCCCACACTACATATTTAAAGGAAGACTTTGATTTTAAATATTAACAGCTTGAGTTTGATTAGAATCAGTTCTTCACCACTTGATCACTCTTGAGTGAACCAAAGAACAGTTTCTAAAACTACAAACTGGGCTGGTGAGATGGCTCAGCAGTGTAAGTGCCTGCCTGGCAAGCGCGAGGGCCCGAGTTCGACTCCCGGAACCCACATACGAAAAAAGGGCCAGTGATATCGCTCAGAGGCACGGGCGCCTGCTGGCGTGCGAGGTCCTGAGGTCGACCCCCAGTACCCACAAAAAAAAATAATAATAAAATAAAATAAAACTACAAACTGAGTTCTCATCTCTGCATAGACTACAAGTTTTTGTTTGTTTGTTTGTTTATTTTGTTTTGTTTTTGTTTCTGTTCTTCTGGTGTGGGGGATGGATCCTGGGGCATCATGCATGATAGGCAAGTGTTCTACCGCAACACCTTCAGCCAGCTTCTCTCTTTCACTTTCAGTCACCCCTAAGGACAAAATTTAGGAGTGGACAAGAGAGCTCCAATATAACTAGTGCACTTTTATGTTTCAAAGTGAAGCAAGAGGAAAGAGTTTATCTTAGGCTGCTGAATTTTCCACCATTCCTCTCTGAGTTCCCGCCATGTACCTCTGACAGTGCTGTGAATATGCCTCAGGCTTTTTTGCATCCCTGCTTTTGTTCATATTTTCCTTCTTTTAGAAGATACCACTCATTTCTGCCTATGAAAATGCAATTTATCCCCGGTTTTTAAAATAATTTTGCTCCACAAAACGGGCTCTCCATCCTCCTTATACTACGAGCTATGGCACTTTTATTTGAATTCTAGGGCAGAATATAACTCGTTTTGGTTTGTGTTAGTCAATATGCCTCATTTTCTGTAAATTACGAGAAACTTAAAAAACAGAACTATATACTACTTTATTTGTGATTGCCACTGTGCTTAGTACTCACTGGCTACTCAACGAATAGTCATTACATTGAGTATATGTAGCCTGTAAGTGAAAGGAAAACTGTGAGATAAAATCCAGGGTTTATGAAATTTCAGCTTATCCATCATCATTTTGATAATCAGTTTGATCATGAATTTGATAATATGGTCAACAAATACATTTGAGAAAGATATGTTAATAATTGTGTAGGTAGGGGCCGGTGAGATGGCTCAGCGGCTCAAGCGCCTGCCCGGCAAGCACGAGGGCCCGAGTTCGACTCCCGGATCCCACATACGAAAAAGGGGCCGGTGATATCGCTCAGCGGCACGGGCGCCTGCTGGCGGGCGAGGTCCTGAGGTCGACCCCCCGGTACCCACAAAAAAAAAAAAAAAAAAAAAAAATTGTGTAGGTAAGGATGATGAAAATAATGTAGTCTCATCAACACTAAAAACTGGCACAGACTTTCTAGGAAACTGCTGTAATATCAGTCATGGCTTTTGGCTCTTCTCCCTTTTAAACACTGAAGAAAGAATGTTAGATTTACTCAAATTCATTGTTATAGAAAACTGCACCTTGTGTAGTAACAACGTGCAGTAATGCACCTTTCTTGAAATTGTGCTTCGTCACGTGCTTACAGATTGTTCTTAGATTTACATGATTGTCTTACTTCCCCTCATTCAGCAACTCTCATGTATCTGTTGCACAAGGCCAATTCAATAAAGCCCAGTCCTCGGGATGTCATTTCAAAGCCCCCACAAGGGCTCTGCTCTATGGTCGTGCTGCTGCTGCTGCTGCCTTGCGGTGTGTCCCAAGGGTGGCTGAGGATGGCGATAATTATCTGTCATCTAAGACAAACTGTACCAAACCAGGGCAGGAGCTGTAGCCTCCCAAATGCCAGCATCTCAATCTGTACACTGTGGGGGTCGTTGGTAGTCTGCTGCTACGACTGTGAGCTCTGAACCAGAAGAAAACAGCAAATTTCTGTACATCCTTTGAGAGAGGAATTTTCAGTGGCCTAGCATTGCTGAGTGAAAGAACAATCATGAACTCCAATGAACACGCTTACCAACTGCCAGGTGGGTGAATGCCTTGAGTCCCGTGTGAATAAAGGAAACCTAGAATACCCAGAGAGAAGGAAAGACAACCTAGAACACCCAAAGAGTAGCTTTGAGTGGGGCTAAACAGGAAGGAAGCTTTGGTCTTCTAAGAATAATATGCAAAATAGTAATAATAAAAGGAATGCAGGAGGTTATTTCAGGGTTGTGGAAGTTCAACACCATTATTTGCATGATGGAACTGTAAAATGTCAGTATTGATCTCATTTAGCCTTAGAGTTGAAAAAATCCCAAGAACACAGTTTCAGGTTAGATCCCAGCAGACAGGTGTTTATTTTAACTTAGGAAGTTGACCTGGGCTACATCTACAACACTGAAATTCTCCAGAAGATAAAAGTCATTCTCTTGGCAATAAACAGATCCTTCCGGAGAGTTCCCTTTCTGCAGAATTCAACATTCCAGTAAAGATAATTACATCACTAACACATCAGCAAAGTAACAGCATCTCTTCAGGAAAGAAAGGTATATTGTATAGAATTGTGCCAGACTATATACCTAATTTTTAAAAAATAAGTAAGTATGCCAATCTTCATAAAATAAACTAATCTAAATGTGTATTTCTATACTACCAAGGAAAGATAACATACAAAGCTGAAAACAAAAGTACTAACCTCAGATTTTGCTACTTCGGTGAAGGTATTTAATGCTTGTTCAACATTAGGTTTCTGTTTCGTAGCCATTAAGCAATAGTTTTCCATTATGCGAAGCTGTACATGACCCTGAACAGTCTGAGGTTTTAGTTCTTTAAGGAGTTTTTCTGCGGTTCTCACTGCTAATTGCACTGACTCTTGCTTCTCAGTTGAATTACTGTGTACAATTAAAAATAAATCACTTATGTCTATTACTCATAAAATTCATTGAGACTAGAATCAGAGCTTGGAGTACACTGGCTTCTATTTTATCACTTATTTAAAAGCAATTCTTTGTGGAAAATGTCACTCATTCTCTTCTAGTACCAAGTGTTACACAATTAAATATCAATTTTTAAATAAACATATCATCAGTAAAACACCATTAAGCTAAATTCACTGTAGAATAAAAACAAAAATAAACCCAATGTACATATGGTATACATATTCAGTTAAGCTAATGCAAAACTAGGATAAAATAGAATTATACAATTAGCAAATGGTATTGTCAATTTAGAAAGTGAAAGGGAAGAAAGGAAGAGAAAAACCCAAGCATTTCATGATTTCATTCAATGTATGTGAAATTCATTCTACATATAGGAAACTGAAGTTCAAACAGGTGAAGTGATTAGTCAGAGATTATACAGATAATAAATGGTAATTTGAGGATGTGAATGTAAGTTTATCACCTATGATATATAAAATCTACTCTATTTTCCCTTCCATGTTGTCTATCAAAAAAGAAATTTCATGTGTTAAAATGTTGTAAAGTTTGAGTACAATATCAATTTGAATATTTAATAGCAAGTTTCTTACTTTAATATACCATATATAGATATTTTAAATATTCAATTTAGAAAGGAAATTAAACTCTCAAAGTCCAGTCACTAAGTCCCGTCATTCATCCATTCCTTGAGTCTTCCACTTTTTATCCTACCTAACACTCTTCATACTGGTGTCAACCTTCTTCAAAGTTCCTCTCCTTTGGCTTCTGTAACTCTACAGCTTTGTTGCTCTTTCCACCAAACTGACTGCTCCTTCCTGACCCCCTCTCCTTCTTCAGTACTCTTAAATGGAAGCATGCCTAAAATGTAGTTCTCAGAGTTCTGTTACTACGCCATCTCGCAAGGAGGCATTTCAGAGTTCCAACTGTCCACTCTGTGCAGAGGTCTCCCACAGCCAGCAGTAACTTCCCTCTGAGTTCTAGTTTTGTATTTTAATTACCTGCTAAAGATCTCCACTTTGGTAGCCTATAATTCCATAACAGTATGCTACTTCAACCTTCTTAAAACAAATGTTAAAAATAAATAGGCCATTCCCTTGTTCTAAAATTTCAGTGTTCTTTATAAATATAAGCCTTAAAATTTGTCATTTCAATTACTCAGCAGACTAGTGCTAGTTTTATACCACTTCTCTTAAGCATCTTCCTTTGACCAGTAAGCATTGATATAATTTCTATGAACTCTTGCAATACTTACTATGCATTTTAATCCATGTCTGCTGTGTTGGAGATTGAATGCTTTCTGGTATTGTCTCGTATTTTAAGTAAACTGCATGGTCCCAAAGGCAGAAAATATTTTTTATATTCCCAGGACATCCTTATACATTCCTCACCAAGCCTTGCCCAACTTTGAGGACAGCAGATGCAACAAATACAGCTTGACGGAAATCACTTACCACAGAATAGCACAGCGAATAACAGCAGATGCTTGAGTCCAGGGAGCGCTCAGTCCAAATCATGCTCTATGTTTACTGTCACATTAGGCAAGCTGACTCTGAGCTTATTTTATACTATTGTTTTAAGGAATAAATGAGATAGTACATATAAAGTATAGAGCACAGGGTTGGCTTACCTAAAACTATTATTTAAGTAGTTACTATTATTGTGTGGAGAATTTTTACCATAGTCATCAACTTGTATAATTTATTTTCTACAGTATAATTAGGACAGCGTCTTTACAATATGTCTCTTCTAATTTAGGAAACCTCCTAAAAGTATTCTCTGTTCCAGAAAATTGTTATTTTGGTGTTAGCCAAAGGCATTCAACCCTTTGTTAATGCTATATTAGAATTCTGTTATCTTTTGTAAAGTATTCCTGTTTATTGTCCCCAACAACTATTAAAAAATGTGCCAAAAGATAATGTGTCAAAATACTCACCCCAAGTCTCCATCCAGGTTTTCAAACACTTCACCTCCGATAGTTTCATTATCTGGATTCAAACAGATTTCTATCATATTATAAAGGGCATTTTGGCCCCATTCGCTGTCTTTCCGAGCTTTATTAAAATGTCGAAGGGCATCATTTGGTTCTCCAGTATACCTTGTGAGATGTTTAAAAAATTATTTTAATCACTTTCTACAAAATTTATACTAGTTTATGATATGTTTGGTGAATAAAACTGTTAACATATTTAAAGATGTATATATATTTGATTACAAAGAAAAGCTTGTTCTATGTTATCTACAATAAAAAAAATTACTGTGTAGAATTTATTTGCCAATAGATTTACCAAAGATATAGTCCTTTACAGTACTGAAATCCTGGCTCTAGTTTTGCTCTGGAGTTATGTTTCTCAGCCATTACGAAAAATCTTGGAACATCGTCAAATTTTCCACATCTTCTTAGGAGATCAATCAAACGAGATAATGTCATATAATTATCTAGAAATAAATAATACTTCAGATATAGACAACATTTCCTAACTTTTGTTCTGATGGTTATAATCCTACTTTTTAATATACAATCTACTTCAAATGAAGTACAATTTAAATGTAAGTGAAGGAATACCTCAGAGACTATATGGCCAACTGGATATAAGCAAATGATATACGTTATGCTGAGCTAGTCATAATGAGTGAAGGACATCTAGAAAAATGTAATTTGTTTTTCCGTTGTTCTTAGGCCCAAAACTTCTTAGAAACAGTCTTTCTCTAGGCAATCTAGACTCTAGTTCTAAAATTCAGGAGGGCACATGAATTGTTTGTGACTCTTTCCCACATACTGCAGCTGGGAAGCAGGAGAGGACAGTGCTGTATGATAATGTTTGGGTGGGCAATTAAACATTTTACTCCAGACTTTAATATGTACATGTACCTAACACATTAAACAGTTGGGTTGTGGTTTATACCTAGATGTCCCCCAAAGCCTCATGTGCGCACAGGCAGGACTTTGGGGAGGTGATTGGATTATGTGGGTGTATAGCTGACTAGCTGTTAGGAGGTGGGGTCTGGTCTGAAGATGCAGATCACTGGAGGTGTGACCCAGAAGGCTGTATCTCCCTCCCTGCCTCACCCTACTTGCTTCCTGTCCACCACTCCATGAGCAGCCTGTCACCATGCCCCAGTGCCACGCCATCCTGCCTCTGAGCCAGGTGACTATGGATTGAAATCTTTACAAACCGAACCAAAACAAATCTCTCCTCCTTCAAGTTTTGGGTGTCAAGTATTTTGTCCCAGTGATGAAAAGTGACTAAGACAAATAACTTATAATACCACAGCCTTAACATATTAGTCCCAGCATTTTAATCTGACTTTAACTTCTTCCAAGGAAAAGGAATTCAAAATTATTTGGTCTCAGATATAATTTCCTGGCAGGTTCCTAGAGAGCTTTCTTCTTTCAATTCCATCTGGTTCTCTTATCAGTACATACTAAGCTTTGAGAATAATTTAATCACTTTTTTAGACTCATACATGAACATTTTAGAAAATAAGGAAAAATATAGAGAAGTATAAATAAGAAAAAACCTTCATATTCCCACAAGATAGAGATGATCATATTTTGACATGCTTCCTTTCATATATTTATGGTTGACAATCCACAAATATTAAAATTTAAATTCATTTAAAATTATTTGTTGCTTACAAAGAAATCCGACTGACACTTGGAGATTTAATTTTGATTAAACATTATATAGTAAACATTTCCCAACTGTTATGAAATGGTCTCTGAAGATTTCAGTGGCTATATAAGTCTATTTTATTAACAATTCACATTTTATTTCTCTATACAGTAATTGTGTTTCTTAGATGTTTGGGCTCTCAGTTTTCCTTGTACATACACACATAAAGCCATTTTAACACAATTTATCTTTGATTCTATTTTCCAAGAAAAGTGAAGATACCATATGATCTAGCAAGTCTACTTCTGATTATATATCCCCATAAAATGAAACCAGGGTCTCAAACTGAGATTTGTGCACCCATATTCATCACAGCACAATTTGCAACAGGCAAAAAGTGGAAACAACACAATGGTCCATCAATGGATGAGAAGAAAAAAAAAAAAGTGGAATATATATACAATGGAAGGCTAGTCAGTCTTTAAAAAAAAAAGGACATTCTAACATATATGACAACCAGGATAAACCTTGAAGACATTATGCTAAGTGAAATATACCAGACACAAAGGAGAAATGCTGTATGCTACCACATATAGAAGCCACCTAGTAGAGTCAAATTCACAGAAGTGGAAAGTACAATAGTGATTGTCAGGTGCTGGAGGGAGGGGAAGACAGGGAGTTGGTGTACAGAGTTAGAAAAATGAAAAAGGTCTGCAGATGAATAGTGGTGGCTTACACAGCAATGTGAATGTACCTAATGGTATTGAATTGTACACTTAGAAATGGTTAAAAAAATAATTTTAAGTTGTGTGTTTTACCACAATACAAAAACAAAAAACAAAAGAAACATTGGAGTAGGTTGCAAGGTTTTTAGATGAAGTGAAAGGGTGTTGGAGGTTTGGGGACACAGGAGAAAGCGTGAAAAGTAGTTGGAGTGAGTGAATTCATTAGAGAAGTAAACGAGGACTGCCCGGCAGCCCACTTGTGGTTTGTGGTCATAATTTATAGTGAGACCACTAGATACTGTTGCATTTTCCTAAGGCCATTTCAGCTACTCCAGCCAACACGTGAAATAAACACAGAACTGCATTCAATCAGGACTGCTGTTTTCCTATGAATGTGACCAGCTAAAAAGAGGATAAAGGAGAAAGGCAGTTGATTGCATTAGAAAAAAATATAGTCAGTTGGTATTTACCTGGTTTGCGTTCTAAAAGCTGTTGTAAATGAAACACTGCTTGTTCATAGTCCTGTTTTCTGAACATGATATCAGCCATCATCTATAAAGATAAAGTTGGTTTTGAAATACTGTTGTATTTTTTACAAAGAATATTCTTCTAGTCAAGATTAAATACTATGAATATCTCTGAAATGTATGCAAAGTTACAAAACTCTTACTTTTTAAAGCCACTTTGAGCAGAACTGCTTGGAATGTAACATAAGACAATCAAGGCTGCCAAACAGACTGCTCTGTTCACAACATGGTATTTTCAGCAAAAAAAGTGGTGGTTTTAAAAACAGAAATTTGAAGGGAAACGAACATAGTATGTGTGGATTTGGCTAAAGTGTCAATAAGAAAATCAAATACCAAACAAACAAACAAACCACCAAAATTTAACTGATGATTATTTCAAAGAAATGTAAAACAAGCAAGACCTATCAAGATTTTCTAATTAGGCGATTTTAAAAGGGAGATGACATAATTCTTTCTAGTTATAAGTCTGAATAAACCTCACATGTAGCTGTTTGCTGACAAATACTTCAGCTCAGGTAACTTCTAAGGTTTGACTGAAATTCTTAAATTAGTCCAGCATGTCCAAGTAAGTACCTAAAAGCTAGCCTTTAGCAAACTGTCGCTTTAGCAAATGAACTCCACCTAAAGTGTCCCCTAGGGCATAAAAAAATTAACCAGACCCAGAGGGCAAGTAGAAGTATGACACATATGAGTTGTTATAAATACAATGCTAAATACCATGACTCTTGGTCTTCATTTGTAAAATACACTAACTTATGAAATGTGTTATTTTTCCAAAAGCCACCATGAGCCACGCCCCACCATCTATTATTAGATTTACAGGGTAAAATTTGAAATTTCCACCTGGAATATAAAATGTAACTCTCTTTATAGCATGGAAGACTCTCAGACTGACCATGGTGGCAGCCTCGTTATCCTGGTCACTCTGCAGAAGCATCATACAGTGCCGCAGGCAGGCATCGGGGTCACCTTGGGCCAGGTATAATCGTGCCAGTTCCAACATTATCTAGCGAGCAAAAGGTAAGAATAGTCAGAGACTGGTTTTGGAGTAAAAAGTGAATGAGGAAAATATTTGGATATGATTAAACTTTAGTTGGTCAAAAGTCACTGCAATAAAAATGCTAAGTAGGACAACCATAGGCATGCTCATCTCTATTTTTCTGCTACGGAAAACAAAACAACACAAAACAAAAACCCCCAGCAAAGTAGGTGGTAACTCACTTGAAAGATGGACAAGTTACTGAGAAAAACACTGCTCTTCAATCAGGACACGGGGTTCTACTCCCAGCTTTTCCAAGACAGGGCAGTTAAGCCCTTTTAACTCTTTAAACCTGCTTTGTCATTTGTAAAATAAAAAAAGCTTCAACCGGATAACCTGTAAGGTATGCTTCAGAGTTAGAAGTATGACTTCTACTCCTTTAGCCTCTACTGCAAAAAGTACCTGTCCGATTATGCCCTAGGAAAGGTTATTTGTGTCAGTTCTCACACTGTGCCACTTGAGGTCATAAACTCTCTCTAGTCATTTTCATATCCTCAGCACCAAAGAACAATTAAATACAAAAGTGTATGATAACTGTTCAGTAAACTGAACTGAATCACTTAGATCAAATATTTACTTGTGGCTGAGAAACTGTTTTAAAGTGATAACTAAAATGTAGATGCATATTAAAAATAAAGAGCTTGATGGCTTGTTTCACACTGTTTCATTATAATTTTTAGACTAAAAATATTTTTAATTTTAGGCATCATGCATTTTAAAAGTTTCTATAAAAAATATTAGTTCTATTTTTTGTTACATTTCTTTTCAAATCTTTATAAATAAGCTAATAAGAATTTTACATGTGAGGAAATTAGATGACATCTGGAATAAAAAGTGCTTACAATTTTATAAAGGTACTGACCTTATTATCCGTTTCACAATGAACCAGAGCCTCTCTATAAAACATAATTGCCTTTTCATAGTCTTGCTGAGCAACAGAATGTTTTGCAATCTCTGCACAAATTTCAGCTGCTAAATGTTTTTGTGCAGGAACTGCATCTGGCTGTTCCATCTGAACACGTTTTAGTACCCGAGCTTGTAATTCTCGAGCCTAGAAAAAATTAAGGACAAAAAAAAAAATTAAAGAAAAAAATTAAGAAAGAAAATTAAACAATATTCAATAACTCACACATAGTATAATTTTACAGAAGATTTATTGAAGCATTATTGGCCATTGATCTAACAAAGCCCAACCCAAAGAAAATGTCTTGCTGAGAACTCAGACACACACCATTTGCAAATAAGCCAGCAGGCGCCTATCTTTCCAACCAAGGGACTATGAAACTACTGGATCTTTTCCCATGTTAGAAGGATAAATATAGGAAGCTCGTTAAAAAGGAAATGCAACCAAGAAACAAATGTACCTGGAAAAGATAGCTAGGTGCTGTCATTAGATAATTAAGAATTTAAAATATGTATTAAATTGATAAAATAGTACCTAAAATTAAATCAAATATTGGCAGGTTATAGGTAACAAATATATTTACATACACTGTTGATGGCATATGAACTAGTCCAATCTTTCTGGAGTAAACTCTAGCAAAACATATCAACACCATAAGACTTAGCGGGCTGTTGAACTTAGTTGTTCCACCCTTGGAAAGGTATTTAGGATATTTAGGAGGAAAAAAGGAAAGTGGTTATCCACTGTAAAGAAAAACTTGTAATAACAACAAAATAAAAACCCTGAAAACAACTTAAATGTCTAATGATGGCTAATCAATTGATGGTTTATATAACTATGGTCCTATGCTATGAATAGACACCTTAAAAGGAGGTGGTGACCTTCCTCTTCATAAGAGCATAGAATGGGTTGCTACATTGGAAGAATGTCTATCTTTCCATCCATACATCTGGTTTCTGGAACACTGAGCTCTTCTATTAAATGAAAAAGCCAGGCACATGCCCATAATCCCACTACTCGGGAGGCTCAGGCAAGACTATTTTATAAAAAAGTAAATACTCCTATGGTTTAGGCCTTTAAGAATGCAATTTAACTCTGAGCTACAGTCATTCACTAATGAATTCATTTAACAAAGAGTATATGTCCATCATGTGCCATACATTAGGTACACACAGCCACCCTTCAAAGGACTCCTGTCAAAATGTGGACAACTGATACCTGATAAATATAGTTTAAAGCCGACTTCTTTTCGAATCACAAATTTAGGGGCGTACAAAGCATTCTTTTGGAAAGCAAAAGGAAAGATTAGAAAATAGGAATATATAGCAGGTAGTGAAGATCAGTACTACCTTATATTTTTATTTTGGTTACATTAACATGTGTTTATATAAATATGGCAAGTATGTGTGCTGGGTTTGGACTCTATATATACATACATCTATGTTCATGGCTTTACACACACATACACCACACAACCAGTCCAAAAATCCTGAAACAATTGTTCTGAATAGAATAATATTTTTCTGGTAGAAAGGGCTCCTTGCATTTGGAATCCCTGTGCCTCCACACGCCCAGAAGTCCTCTGCCATCACCTGGCCATCAGAAAGTGAAAGCAGAAAGCAGGTTGGGGTCCACTCCTAGCACCTCAGGGTTAAGGGTCCTACCCTAAGAATCCAAGTTCCCAGGCAGTTACCCTGTAAGCATTTTGCTGAAACATGTCCTATCTTTATAGGCCTACCTTGTTTTGCATCTGGATTTTAATTCCAAGTTAAGAAAGAAAGGGAAAATGACAGAGAAAAGTACAATGGATCTTTGTAACAGAAGCCCATGGCCAACTGCCCCAGAATCATTGTCCCTTCCTCTAACAAGATAAGAACTGTGATAATTTGAACTCTGAGCCTTCAGGCAGCCTCAAGGTTTATACCTGCTTGGTCTAATTATCAGTATTGCTCTTTCCTTTTCAAAATCACCCTGTTTTGAATGATAAAGTATATGGTCACCTTAGGTCAAGAGAAATGCAATTTATTCTCTAACAGAATGAGTTTTATCTATCAACTAACCTCTAGATAGCATATATGTGCCTTGATAGCTCTTCAGAGAAACTCATTAATGAGTTAGAGCTTTGTGTAATTCTCTTTCATTTTCTTAAAGATAATTAGAGGAATTTATGAGCAAAAGAATTTTGCATTTTCTATTACAGACATTTTATTGAAAATGCCCAATTTCTTAAGAGTATATTATTCAGTGATCATTAAGAAATAGTTTCATATAGAATTCATAGTAGCAATAAAATTTTCTTGAAGAACTATATGATCCTATGTTTTTTGGTTTCTAGATAGGTTAGAGATAAATTCAATTAGCTATTACAGTAATTCTATCAGGCTTGATTGTCAACGTTTACTTTTCCCTCCATTTTATAATACATATATATTCTTTTAATTCCTTCAAATTCTTGAATATAGAGAAGTACTGATATAAACATCTTAAGAATATAGATGTAAATGTCTTATATAAAAACTTCCATACAACTATTACAATCATAATGTGGTTGCCTTGGGAGTATATAACAGGAGACTGACTCAGTTTTGGAGGTCACATGAGATTTGAAGAATGCCTTCTTAATTCATTTTAATAGCTTTTTAAAACATATCTTATGAAAGACCACCTCAAAATAAAATATATAAATTAGATAAGAATATTATATTAGTTTTCATGTAATGAATACAAAACTACACACATCGGAATTTATTCATTTATTTATTTTTTTGTGGTGCTAGGCTATAAAGTTATAAAATTATGAAGTCATACAATTATTAGTGTTTTATGTTATAGAAGCTCATTTCTGATTAGATTTTATTTTCACAGGGAAGAGAGTGAATGTACAAAAAAATGATATTTCCTATAACTGTTTATAGAATTAGAGTTAAAATAATCTCTGACTTCCTTTCAGCCACTCATCACAAGTTTCTGAGCACTTTTTGTGAGGGGTATGGAACTTTCTTGCAACCAATGGAGTATGGCAAATGTGAAGGGATGTCACTTCTTTTTTCAGTGTATTTTACATTATATAAAACTCTGTCTCGCTAGCAGACTCACTTTAGAGCAGTGGTGGCAAACCAATGCCACGTGTGCCGTGGCAGGCTGTTTGTTGTCACTGAAAGCTCTAAAAGGTTCGCCATCACTGTAGTCTTCCTCCCCTGATGGCTTTGAAGCATCCAGTGGCCAGATTAGCTGGCCCATCAAGCGAGCACCTCCAAGCCTCAGGGACCTGAAGATGACTTCTAGTTAATAGTAAACCAGAAGCTGGAGCCCTCAGTCTTACTGCCTTCAGGAAATGAATTCTGCTACCAACTTGTGCAAGCTTGGAAACAGATCACTACCCAGATGAGTCTCTAGATAAGAACCCAGACCTGGCCAATTACCTAAGTGCAGCCTTGCAGAGGTCCCCGCTCAGGAGTGCCCAGAACCACAGAAAATCTGAAGATAATCAATGAGTGTGTTGTTTTCGTCTACTAAATTTGCAGTAATTTGTTATACAGCATAGAAAACTTACATGATTTACTATGAGGCAAGCATTTCTAGGGTCACAAAACACAGGATCATGCCTATGTTCATAGAAATTCTAGTTTTATTAAGTAGATAAATAATTACAGAAACTATGAAGCTTCCTATGGCTGGGAAGTACTGGATGCCATAAGAGTACATTGATAAAAGGCATAAAAGTACATTAATAGGAGACCTAATTCAGTCTTGGAGGTCAGGTGAGACTTGAAGAATGACTAGTGGTTATACCCTGGTGAGTGTGGGAGAAAAAAAAGGCATGAAGAGGTGGGCTAGGGTACAGGCATTACAAATTTCATGTGAAGGAAGGAATACTAATCTCTTGATTGAAGAATTAGAAGAAAAAAAAAAATACCTGGAAAGACACAAAATTTGCAACAGATAAGCCTGTTCGGTAATTTCCATTATATTTTAAAGCCAATGATATGCACTATGACATATTTATAGGCAACGGAGTAACAGGATCAGGTATCCTTTGGAACTATCATCTGGTGCCATTGTGAAAAAGTGAGTAGATGCAGAGATGGAAAGAATAAGGGGATCAGTGAGGAGGACACGACAGCAGTCTGGGCAAAAGCAAATGCTGGGCAGGGCTAAAATATGACAGAGAGGGCAGAAGAAGTGTGGATCACTGCAGACACCTGAAACTTAGCATAAGACTTCAGATTTCCCTAAATTTACCAGTTCTACCACTGTGAAAACTGTTTAGTAACTATGCAAAGCATGTTTGATGGAACTCCTAAGGTACAAAATGTGAAGGATGAAGATTAATAAATGGATGCTGAATAAATTAATACAAAATATCAAAAACTGTTGAGTGTGGTGGTGCACACCTGTAATCCTAGCACTCAGGTAGCTGAGGTGGGAGGATCACGGCGAGTTCGAGACCAGCCTGGGCTACATAGTGAGTTCAAGGCCAGCTTGCACTACACAGCGAGCCCCTGTCTCACACACACACACAAAAAAGTAAATAAATAACTTTGATTCCACTTGTAAGTTTCCATTTGAATTGAACATCAGAATTTGTCAGTCAGGTGATGGTACAAACCTCTAGTTCTAGCATTTGGGAGGCTGAAGGAAGAGGATTGCAAATTTGAGTCCCGTTTGGCAAAAAGAGAACTTGTCTCAAAATAAAAAAGGACCAGCAATATAGTTCAGTACAAAGGCTGTGGGTTCAATCCCCAATGCTGCAAAAAAAAAAAAAAAAAAATTGACTTTTTTTTTTCGCCACACGCAAAGCATGTACGAGGCATGATCAAAAAATATGGTGAATGTTAAAAAATTTTTTTTTTTTTTTTTTTTTTTTAATTTTGTGTCTTTAGTTGTGCTGTTGTAGTTGCCTTGATGTCTTCAATGGATTCAAAACATTTACCTTTGATTGGTCATTTTGATTTTATGGAAGAGCCTGAAGTTACATGGTGCCAGATCTAGTGAATAAGGTAGATAAGGACACACTGTAATGCTGTCACAAACTTATCTTTTCATCGGATGGCTCTCAGCAAGAGCATTCGCCATAGCTTTGGTCATACCTTGTAAGGACACTCATGAAAGAGGACTTTCAGAACCGCTTCAGAAAGTGGCCAGGATAATGCAGAGTGTGTTTAAAACAAGGGGGATTTTTTTTTAGGGAGATTAATGGCAATGAATTTTTTGCTATTAATAAATTCTAAAAATTTAAATATTTGCTATATATTTTGATCACCGCTTGAAGTTGGGAAGCATCTTATGGCTCTTCAAATTGTATTAAAGATAAACAACTTGTATGCTATAACATAAATTTAAGATTGCTTAGAGTTTGACATGTTGGCATTGTGTTGCCATGGTATGCTGTTTGCTCTTGTGTGAGTGTGTGTGTGTGTGTGTGTGTGTGCTGCTTCATGTATATGTTCATATAATGCTAGCAGGGTGGCTGGAATTAATTATATTCATAAAGGGATGAAATAACCATTTGGCTTGTTTTAAATAAGTTGGCTTTGTCACTCAAAATGTTTTAACAGCCTAAACTTACTAAAAATGTTGTTTTTCCCATGTAGCTACTGGTAGATAACTTAGAGTTAGGTAACACTAACTCTATAATGTGACCCTAAAAATAGGGATTAAAAGATACTAACAATTAAGAATAAGATATTAACATTGTTGAAGAGTATGCATTTTAATGAAATCATAAGCTTAGATGGTATCAAGGAAATCTAATAGTCCAAGCTCTGAATTCATTCCCCCTAAAGCAAAAAAATTTGGATATTGCTACTGAAATACACACAACACAGTACTATATTAGCTAAAGCTCATAATAAAAACATCTTGTAAAGTATTTACAGAATGCACAACTCTTCTTGTCCAAAACTGACAAGTAGAGGTGTCCTACTGACAAGTAGAGGTGTCCTAGGTGTCCTAGGATTAATACTGAGATGCTCTGAGCTGGGCTTTAAGTATGCCTACCAACAAAGTACTGTACATAATTTGGGGCAAATATTCTCTGTGGGCTCCTTCCACATTCGGAAAGTAAGGACAGTAACATGTGACCTATTTGTTTACATCAGAGACTCACTTGCTTTCATCACAGCATAGGAACCCACAGACTCAGGATGAATAGAATGACACAGGAAACTTTTTTCAAAAATATAAAGTATTAAGGAGGTGATTATTATGTGTAAACATCCTTTCATTTTTACATGCAGAAACTAGACCACTGCAAAACAAATCAGTATTATGAATCCTTTCTGGAGATCATTAAATTGCCTCAAAGAATTTAGGAAGTAATCTCTCCCAGAATGAAGCCACAAAATCAACCCATAATGGATTAGGGCAGAGAAAGGGTAAAATCAGTTAACCGTGAGACTACCTAGTAGTTCCATGAGTTGAAAAGATGACGAGTTTTAACATTATACGAAAAATGATCCATTCCTAAGGGGAACAGGTTATAATGCTCAATGAAAGCATAGGAACTGAGCGATATTAAAGTCTGCAGCATCCAAGGTAGCCTAGGGGTGAGAAACGTACCATTATATTTCTTTGGTCTAAAGTAATGGAAAAAAGGCATATAAGTCCCATAACTGGTTCTTAGTTAGCTGCCACATTTACTGGGTAACTTTTAATCATTTAATTTTGCATATAGTGTACCTTCAGGAACAGAATGAGAACATCATCTACTCAATCACTACCAAGTCATAAATAGGCACTGTTTATTAAGAGCTTTGCCATAGCACTTTCAATCATTTGTGCCAATGACCAGCTAAGGGTTTCAAGAATCCATGGCTATGGAAAAATTCTGCATATAAAATGAGATAACTGTAATAACACTGTCATGGGACCTGAACAATCAGGAAGCCGGTATTCCTCAGGAGATACTATTTTCTTCCTACTGCTGGATTATCTTGGGTTCCTACACAGGCAAATGAAATGTTCACCAGCAATGACTGGTTTTGTAACATTTTTACCTCTTGCTGGGACAGTTCTAAAGGTAACAAACTGCAATGTATTCTAGGTACCTAATTATTTAGGGATCAGATGGAGGTGTGGGGGATAGGAAAGTATGACATAAATTACAAAATACTAAATAAAACCAAAGTATAGGTGCTACAAAACAAATCCATAATAGGCACAAAACATTCTCATAAAACTCTCAGATATTTCATAATTATTTACTAAGTATACAAAGGATTCTTTAAAAATCCTTCAGTGTCTGACACTACAGGGAAATATATTGTGTTAACTATAAACTTTTAAATAACTGGTTTAAAATACATGAGAACCATAATGGAAATGGCAAAAGTGAAGTAAAGTTTTGGATAAGAAAATAATGTTCATTGTAATTCAGGTAACATTGAAAAAGATATTAAAAAGAGGCATAAACGATAAACTAATAGGAGGAAAAGTAGACTAAAAATCAGACCCAGAAAAAAGTTTAAAAAAACAATGTAAAATTTGAAAAGTTTCAAAACTTTAAGATGGCAGATATAAACTAAAATATAATCAATAATTATAGTGAATATAAATGAAATATTCTAATGAATAAAAGGTTGAAATTGTCAGAATAGAGAAAAGAAAAAATTACATACTGACAGATCTTAACTACAAGGGCATGGAGAGTTGAAAGTAAAAGGAAAGGAAAAGGTACAACGTGAAACACTACTCCATTAAAAGTTGGAATAGCTATAGTTACACTAAACAGAAGAAATTTTAACCAAGAAATATTATTAGAAATACAGAGGGTTATCTTATAATTAAAAGGGATTAGCTAAACAGAAATGACAATTCTAACTCTGAATCACTGAATCTATCTCTTCTAAATAAACAGAAACACATAGGACTAAAAGAAAGAAAAATCTACCATCACACTGAAGGACTCTGACACTTTGCAACAACAGGTTATCCACACAGGCCAAGTCAGCAAACAATGAAAACTAAATCTGAAGAACAGAAGATCTGACGAAACCAACTGACATACTTAACCTCACTGATATATGTTGAAACTCAACAATTCCGGAGATGTATTATTTCAAATCCACATAGAACAAACTGATTATAATGTATGAGATAAAGCAAGCGTCAACAAATTTCAAAGGATCGAATCCTTCAAAGTATATATTTGACTACAATAGAATTAAACTTGAAATCAATATCAAAAACATAAGAAAATCAGAACTGATTAGAAATTGAACACCAAATAAAAAATGAGAAAATATTATGAACTAGACTGTAATAAACTTGTGGGATGTAACTAAAGTAGTGCCTGTGGAAATTTATCAATTTAAATGAATAAGAAAAGAACTAAATCTAATATCTGCTACCTGCCATGCTATATTGGAAAAGATCTGCAAACCAAGCACAAAGCAAATAGAAGAAACTAATTAATGACGTAAAAAGTAAACATTTAATTTAGCTTAAAAGGGAAGAGTTGATAATTTGATACTATAAGAATAAGCCCCTAGCATAACTGATCCTTAAAAAAAATAGAAAAATAAAAGAGACCACTATCAAGACTGTGAGACAGGATTTTATAGTACTTGTAGGCATTCAAAAGATAAAGAGAGTGAACAAATGTATATCACTATATTTGACAATTTAATGAAACAAATAATTTCAAAAATATAACAATCTAGCTGGGCATTGTGGCGCGCACCTGTAATCTCAGCACTTGGGAGCCTGAGGCAGGAGGATCGCTGTGAGTTCGAGTCCAGCCTGGACTACATAGCGAGACCCTGTCTCTAAACCGACAAGAGGACATTTAAAAATGATCAGTGTGGAATTTATTAATGATGCTGAATCCATTAAAAAACTCTATCAAAGAAGCCTTGAAGCCCCAGTGGTTTCAGTAGTGAATTCCTCCAAACACTAAAGAAACATCTCTCTTACAGATCAATGTTCCTCATGAAAACAGATATAGAAAGCTGCAACAAAATACTAGGAAACATCTTTAAATTCACACTGCATTATCTTAAAAATAGCAGCGAGGTGATTCACAACCAATCAATTTAAGATACCACATAACAGACAAAAATAAACAGGAAAAAGTCTTACAATCATCTTGATAGATGCAGAGAATACATTTGATACAATTTAAATCACTTAGAAAAATTGTCAGCAAACCTGAAATTTAAAAAATTATCCAAAACTTTCAATTAGGAATACATCTAAGAAAATGTGTGTAAAACTTCTACCCTGAAAAGCCAAAATATTAAGAGAAATTAAAGATTTAAATAAGTGAGTGGAAGAAAATATAGAGCTCAGATTTTGATGGTAACCCAAGTCATAGAACTTCAGGCAAGTATTAAAATAAACGAGCTTAGCAGCAAAACAGAATTTAAAATAACAGCTTTCCATAGTTGTTGTAAGAATTAGCAATATTTCCACTGTACAATACATTCATCCGTGACTTCTGTTTTGCTCTATTCTCTCTGCCTGTGGGGCCAACAGAGATGGCTTTCCTCTTACGGCTGGTGCGTCCCCTCCACACCCATCTCTCAAGCCCCTGCCACACGCACACACACATTTACCCGCTGTAATGACGTGACAGCATCTCCAGGTCTTTCCATTTTACTGTAAACTTTTGCCAGCAGAACTTGAGACCGTCCATCCTCCATGAGAGCTGACAATTCGTTTACTATAAAAGAATGGGATGCAAAGGGAAAAATATGGTTCTTAAATCAACATTTATATTTTTAAGACTGGTCTTTGCAAAAAATGATTTTGAAGAACAGTCAACAGGGGCAAGAGATCTGGCTTAGTGTTAGACAGCTTGCCTAGTATGCATGAGGCCCTGAGTTTGACCCCTTCAAGAGAAAGTAGTGAATAAGGTTTAATTTTTATTTTCAGTCACTTAACTAAGGTATGACCAAAAATAAAAGAGTTAGGATAATAACTGGCTGAAAGTAAATTTAAAAAATGTATAACAACTAGAAGTTTTTCTTTGATACACACTGAGAATAATCTTACAACGTAAGCATTTCAATTTTCATTTGTAAGAGTATAAAAAATTTCTGCTCACTGAAGGCATTAAAGACAAAACAGTTGCTACACGCAATTAAGAGGATAACTGCTCTTTCTAAAATAAGAGACTTGATAAGCAATAAAGTATAGGTATTAAGAGCACTGACTTGGATGCTAACCAGGCTGATTTCAAGTTTAGATTTCAAAATTTACTTGCTCTGTACCTCACTTTCCCTTGTAAAATAGAGAAATAACAGTCCCTATCTTACAGGGTTATTGCAAGATTTTTAAAAAGCTAGTAAGTTATTAAATAAGTTAATATATGCAAAACAAAATAAAGTCTGGTAAAAAGTGAGTTTATTTAAATATTTAGATAATACCAAATATTTATAATGTAAGAGCAAAAGAAGAAACCTGAATAATTAATAAAAATAAATCTCTCCTACCATTCATCAAGTGTTGCACTGTCCATGATACATTCTGTTTCAGAGGTTCAGATACATTTTGTTATGGTTATTTTACAGGTAAGAAAAGCTCTAGTGGGCACAAGTAACAAAGAGGTTGTGTGGGTGAGAGGAGGGTAGAAGGTGTGAAGGGTTGGGTAAACTACGGTAAAATAAAGATTGCGCCTAATCTGAAAGATATGGGAGATAAGGGTGACTGAGCAGACAGGGCTGGACTTACATTGTACAAAGGGTTTCACACTGTTGTGATGGAAAGAGGCTGTTGCAGGGCAGGAGAGCAGCCAGCTACTGTTGTAATCCAGGTAAGTGACGAGAGAGGCTCGGACAAGGGTGATAGTTCATGGACACAGTGACACATAGAAGGATTCTGAATATATTCATAAGGTGGAGCCAACAGCATTTCTTAAGTACAAGGGCAAAGAGGAGAGCAAGGATTTGGGCTTTTAGTAACTACAAAGAAGGATGAAGTTATTAATGAGATGAAAAAGGCTGCACATGGAATAGATTTAGTTAAGGAGGTCAGGAATTTAGTTTCGGACATGAAAAGTTTAAGATGTTTATTAGAACCCAGATGTTACTATTTATCAGGTGGGTAAAATTAGATACATGAAGAAAATTGAATCGCAGATTGCCAAGTGTAAGTAGGGATGAAGCTGGGTGCGGCGGTGCATGCCTATAATCTCAACACTCTCGTATGCTGAGGCAGAAAGATCGCAAGTTCAAGCCTACCCTGGGCAACTTAGCAAAACCCTGTCTGAAAAGAAAAAAGAAAAAAAAAAAAAGCTCAGGGTGCAACTCAGTGCAAAGGCCCTGTGATCAATTCATCCGTACTACATGAATGAATGAATACATGAATAAAAAGTAGGGATGAATAATAGTTACACTTGCCTCAAAAATGAATGTGACTACTAATAAAATAGTATATGAAACGTAATATGAAGACATCTAAGTATGTCATGGAGTGTGCTCAACAAATATTTAAAAGTGAAAGCATTTATATTAATAAATGTAACATACCCCATGTAAATAAAGCAGCATACTTGAATTTCTCCCTACAATCTTTTCAAAATGCATTCTACATTTAGGTTTCTGACTGTTTCAAAGGAGGGTCTGATTGACCCATGCACTTTTCTTTTTACAGAACTAGTAGTCTTTTAGCGTAAGGAATGCATTCATAATTATGAAGATTTAAGCATTAACCTCAACAAAGCTAAATTACAAGACCATTTTGGAAATACTAGAAAACTTAGGACACACTTGTCTTACTATGTATCCAAACTTATTTTAAAGCACAGTAAACACTGCATGGTCAAAAGAAAAGAAAAATAATTTAGCAGAGCAAAACAAAGTTTAAAACAATGAGTCATATATATGGAATTTATTATAAAATAAAGGTGACATTTCAATAAATGTTGACAAATTAAAACTGGCTATGCATTTTGGGAAGTATATAGTAAGAAACTGTATGTGGGTTAAGGTACATGGAGTAAAGCTCTCAATATAAAAATTATAACAAAAATGCCACAAAAAATATGAAAAGATATGCATAACATTAGGATTAGGGAAACTTTTCCAGAGAATGACAAAAAATTCAGAAGCCAAAAAAAAAAAAAAAGGCAGATATGATAAATGATAATTAAGTATTCTATTTTTTTTTTTTTTTTTTTTTTGTGGGTACTGGGGGTCGAACTCAGGACCTTGCACACCAGCAGGCGCCTGTGCCGCTGAGAGATATCACCGACCCTTTTTTTTTTAGGTATGTGGGTTCCGGGAGTCAAACTTGGGCCCTCGCGCTTGCCAGGCAGGCGCTTACACCACTGAGCCATCTCACCGGCCCTAAGTATTCTATTTTATCAAAGACACAATAAATAAATTTGATAAAGAAAAATCAGCCTGGGAGAAAACATCTATAATCTGAATAACAGGTAATGGTTTAAGACAGGATATATATTAAAGATAAAAGAAAAATGAGTTCCAAACAAATAATGCCTAACCTTATAAGTCATCAAAGAAATGCAAATTACAATAGTTTTTTTCTCATGACTGATACTATATAAAACTGAGAAATTTTTAGCCTGAAGAAAGAACAATGAAGAAGATTCAGTTTTAGAAAGTAGTTAAACATACATAAAAACATTTTATCTTAGTATTGTTTCCAGGTTTTCTCCAATTAAATGTCCATCAACAGAGGCCTCATAAAATACACTATGATATTAACACAGAGTAAAATACATATGCTAAAAAATAAAGAAGAGCTACATTTGCTGACAAGGAACAAGGTTATTAAATGAAAAACTCACACTGCAGAATTATAGATATACTATAACCCATTTGGTAGAAAAAAAAATACATATGAAAAAACAATACATACATAAGTATCTGTAATGTATTATTGGTTCCAAGACTTCTTGCAAATACCAAAATCATGGTTGCTCAGATCCATTATATAAAGCAGTATAGTATTTGCATACAACCTATGGACAACCCTTCTACATATTTTAAATCATCCCAGGATGACATAGACTACCTAACACAATGTAAGTGTTATGTGAATAGTTGTCATACTGCATTGGTTAGCAAATAACAAGAAAAAAATACACATTCTTAGTACAGATACAAACTTTTTTTCAAATATTTTTGATCCATGGTTGGTTGAATCTGTGTATGCAGAGAACCAACTGTAGTTGTGTGTGCATGAGAGAGAAAAAGAGATGGAGATGAAGAGACTTAGGATGATATATATATATTTTTGGTACCGGGAATTGAACTCAGGTCCTTGCACTTGCTAGGCAGGCGCTGTGCTGCTGAGCTATATCCCTGGCCCCAGGATGATATTATACAGGTTGTTAAATGTGGTTTTCTTTGATGAGTAGAAGGCACAATTTTTATAGGCTTCTGTAATCTTTAAATTCTGACAATGACCAAGCACTTCATTTTATTTTAAAAAAGGATTCCAGAGAAGTAAATTTGTACAAATTGGTAAGAAGGCAACTTGAAAATACTGAAAAAAATTTAAACACAAAAATTCTTCACTCAGCAGTCTACTCAAGAAATGTAAGAAAGTTTACCCCAAAGAATGAGACACAAACATATTCATGTGAAATGATTGACAATAACATAATGAGAGTAAACAAACTAAATTCCTGATAATACAGAGAAAATTTAAAAACTTGGGTGTTATGAAAAATTATGCAGTCATTAGATAGAATGATATGAATATATAGTACTGATATAAAACTATATTTGGGATATGTTGTATATGGAAAAATCTACAGACTAGGAAATAAATAGCATAATTTTGTGAAAAGAAAAACTGCACTTACTACATATATATATATATATGTATATATATAGAAAATCACATTTTCTATATATATATAAAATCACAAACTACCTTAAAGAAGGTAATTTGAAAGGAGAACAAGTGGAATTTCTGGGGAAAAGAGGTGGTTTATTCATTACTACTTTTACTTGAATTTTGAAAAGAATCATGTTACTATTTTTATTTATTTATTTTTTGAGACAGGGTCTCACTATGTAGTTCAGGCTGGTCTTGAACTCACTATATAGCCCAGGCTGGCCTCAAACTCAGTGTGATCCTCCTGCCTCAGCCTCCCAAGTGCTGGGATTACAGGTTTGCACCAATACACCCAACTGTCACTATTTTTAAAAAGTAAAGATATAGGGCCGGTGAGATGGCTCAGCGGCGTAAGTGCCTGCCTTGCAAGCGCGAGGGCCCGAGTTCGACTCCCGGAACCCACATACGAAAAAGGGGCCGGTGATATCGCTCAGAGGCACGGGTGCCTGTTGGCGCGCAAGGTCCTGAGGTCGACCCCCCGGTACCCACAAAAAAAAAAAAAAAAAAAAAAAAAAAGTAAAGATATAAAAATGTTAATGTTTTAAACACGAGAAATGGCTGCAATTTATAACTTCCTTTGTATCATTTTGGAGAGTAAGCTATCTTCTTTAACACAATTAACTATTTCATAAATCTGTTATTATAAAATTTAAAATACCTCATTTTAGTAGAGCGGCATTCTGATACAAGAAAAAATACATATGAATTTATATAACCAATCACACATATAATATTGAGAATATAAATACATTGTTATATAATGTAAAATAAATCATACCCATCAGGTATATTTTTTTGAACCAGAAAGATTTTCATACCAGGTTCATGAGCTAGTGCATGTTGAAGAACTTTTTCTGCTTTTTCATACAATTTCAATTTTAATAAAAGCTCAGCCAGGTCATAGCAAAGATAATTCTGTTGTCCACTTTTCAGTGCAGCTTCATAATAAGTGATTGCCTAAACAAAACACATTTCATTTAGGAAAAAATGTAATGAGAATTAGCATTCGAGCACGGATATTTTAAATATCACAGACTTAAGGCATGCCCATAACTGAAATAACCTTGGAAGAATCCTACATATATACCTGCACTGTCAGTTCAGTACTGTACACCATTTTTCTTACAGAACCAAGCATCACACAACCCAACAAACACTTCTTAAAATAAGTGGCTAATTAACAGTATTTAGCAAGCATTTTTTACAGATTTTATTCTATTTTTTACCTTTCTTTTTTTATTTTTTGACTTTTATTAGTCCATGTTTGAAGTACATAGAGACCAGAGAACCCTATAAAAGCACATAATTTGTTAGCTGGTGTATATATGCTTAATAATCAGCAGGAATAGGGTAAGAGTATATCAGTTAAAAGAGAACATATTATTTCTACTAAGGAAAAATAAACCCCTCAAAGCATCTGGCTTGCCAAATTGGTTCAACAAAAGGACACTTATGTTTTATTATATAATGCAAGAAAAAAGCAGTTTGCCAGGCATAGTGGTACACGTCTGTAACCCCAGCACTCTAGAAAGCTGATCCAGTGGGATTGCAAGTTTGATACTAATCTGGGAAATTTAGTGACTTAGTGAGGCCCTGTCTCAAAATTTAAAAAATATATATAAAAGAGTGGGATGTACCTCAGTGCAAAGACCCTGAGTTCAATTCCTTGTGCCACACCCACATAAAAATAACTTTATGGTAATAATTTGGTTGGAAAAAGAAGCCAGAAGTAAGCACCAGTGTCTAGTCTCACAAAATGAAGCAATAAGTGAAGAATGTGAGATGCTAAGAAAGCCTCTAACATAAATCCCAGTTCATGAATTCAAATTTGGAGTTTACAACCATCAAAGATGCAAATGGCGCTTGCTGAAGACTTCTCTAGAGCAGGATTTGATCAATTTGATCCAATAGACATATTTCAAACTCTGTAGTACTTACCTTCGAATAGTTGTGAGTTTTGACCAATGCTTTCCCAATTTTGCTTGCTAGTGTTCCATCTTTTGGGTTCTGATTCAATGCTTGTTCATATGCTACTATAGCTTCTTCAGGCTAATGGTGTCAAACACACACACCCAAAAACAAACAATGAAAACAGCTTAAGTGCATTCCACCGAATGGCATTTCTACAAGTAAGCTCTACATCTGGAATACTTTATAAAAGTAACTAAGTACGTACTGAAGTTTGAGAACCTCAACAATTTCAGAAAGGTGATAGTGAGTAATGTAGTTATAACTTATATTCATGTTACCACCATGTTGATTGGGCACTTAGCTATATAAATAACAATACAGATTTAAGAGACAGCTTCCTGATTTTTTATTTCAGCCACCTATTATAAAGCCAGTAGCTCTCTTCACCCTTCTGTTTAAAGGAGATTCCTAGTATGCTTCTAGTATCATCTCTATTTCAAATAACTATTGTGCTGAATTACTGACTCACAATAGTAAAAAAGAGGAAAATTTGATTGTAATAGCTATCCCCTTTTACTGTAATGAGATTTTCAAATATTAAATAAACATAGAAAAGCCAAATTCATTTTAATAGAAAGTTATACTAATCATAAAGAGTTTCTTAAAAAATGTAAGTTAAGTAGCACCAGAAATTTTACCTCTTGAATATTCATATATGCATCACCAAGGAGAAGAAAAGACCGAGGGTTGGGCATTCTTTCAGCAATTTCTCTGAAAATCAGAACAACTCTACTTAGTATACTAAATACAAATATCTTTTTTTAAACTAGTAAAATGAAACCTAAGTGTACTTAATTTCAATTTAACAATAGCCTTCAGAGTATCTTCTACACATCCAATAGTGTTATTTGAAAAAAAACGCCACTCACTATTCACATTCAGACTGTTAGATCAATTATTTTACCACTGAATTTTTCCATTTTCTGAAATGAAGTAACAGAGTACAGATAGACATTACCCAGAAATTCACATTGATAGGAGAATAAATTTTATTGTCCTCCTATGCAACCTGAACTCTGATATTCATGGCATAAATTACATGACATGAATTACCTTTAAAAATACAAAATAAAAAAAATACAAAATCTTATACCTCAAAATTTACTGCTTATTAACCTGCAAAATACAATTGTTAAAGGTCAAAATACCAGTTATTTGAAGAAGAGTGATGTTTTTAACATACAATATCTCATGTAATTGGCCCAAAAAGTATCAGAAAGGTAATTATTATTTCAATTTTATAGATGACATTAAGAGTTTAAGTTTACAGCCAAAGTACCAGATCTACCTGAAATAAAAATCCATGTTTTTAACTGTTAACTGTGCATCCAAAACATTGTTTTTTTCACATATTTCAGATTAGAGGTAATAGTGCTGATATTTTGAAAATATTTTAGAAAACATGATCCAGAAACTACAGCTCAACCATCTGAACATTATGTGCTGCCCAGTTTCTCTGAATTACTCGGCACTTACAAAAAAATCTGAGCAGCATTTTGAGATTAGGTATTTAAATAGTACAGGTGGGCCAACACTGAAGTAATTTATCCATATTTTACTATGTTCTTAAGAGCTAAAACATTTTCTTCTACAGGAAGTGATATGGAGTGTGTGCTTTTATGTTACATTCTGTTTGGGGAGAATGTACGTGTGTGTGTGATGCCTCAATAAGTATTAAAGTTATCAGTGTGACATAACTTATAAAGCTTCTGCTCTTTCACCAAGGAATATTTCTAATGCATACCTTAGTTTGGTATATAGTAAACTATAATTTTCTTCTGCTAACACTATTATTCTGAGTACTAAACATGCCTGTCTATTACCTGGATAGCTGTTACGTTACATAATGTTCTTAAGAATACATAATCCTTTCCCTTTTTCCAAATAAGAACATCCAGGGTCTAGAAAGGTCATTCGATGAAGAGAGCTGAGAAACTAGAGCAACCCATACTTTGAAGTAGTCATAATTATGTTTCAGGGAGAGTAAACAACTTGGTTAGAGTAGCAGAACTTGGTGGTAGGAGAAAGAATCAAGAATATGTTAAGGAAAGGATCCATAAATTATCTGTAAAGAAGGTGACAGGAAGACAAAAAATAAAATTGGGAATTAAGCTTAAGAGGTAGACGTGTCAAAATATAATGGGTTGAAATAACTATTAACCTGTAACAAGTGATATAGAACATTTTCTCTTTTCTATGCTTCAGATAAATGTCTGCCATTTTTTCCTTGGCCTCTATGAAGTAAGGCTGCTCAGCTGTGACATTTCGAAGAAGGCTTAAAGCCCGCTCTGCATCTCCTTGGGCCAGAGCGAGGTCTGCATTAGCAATAGTAACTCTTAATTCTTCAGACGTTCCAGAAAACTCATGGATGGCATCCTGTAAAACCTTCGCTGCCTCATGCTGTAAAGATGAAATTAAAATATTTTTTCAAAGCATTGAACAGTTTATACTAGAAAGAATGTTGTTCTTATAAAACAGTGAATAAAACATGCTATGCTGTTATGGTGTTTATAAAAAGATTGATAGATTTTCTGAAATGTACAAATATTTAAAACTAATCTCAAAGACAGATTAGTCTCAGATGAGGCTATAAATATTTGTTAGTTGAATAAATACTTTCACAACTAGGACACAGCAGTTGCTACACATAATCACTGCTACTATAATTTAATAAACATTTATTTGGTACGATGCATTGGTATGCAGCATTAATCCACTTACTTCACACACACCCCTGTAAGATAGGTACTATTATTATCCCCACTTTCCGCTGAGGACATTGAGATGTAGGAAGCTGAAAGATTAACAAGTGATAGAACCAGAATCAAACTTAGGCACTGAACTTGATGGGATACAGACAACGGTCACCCAACGTACACACGAAGGTGTCATTTATTAACAGAATATTTTATTCTCTCCACATAAAAACATTTTGTTATACTTTGGGTGAATATTGTACTGCATTTAAGAGTTATCTCAACTTTAGAGACTATTAAGACTTTCTGAATTCTGAAATATTAAAATGTGAAAAAGTGGATTTTAGTATATTTTAGATACCTGTTGAATTATTTTTAAAGTGTCTAACTTCATGGTCTTTTTTTTTTTTTTTTTTTTTTTGGTTTTTGGTTTTTTTGAGACAGGGTCTCACTATGTAGTTTACACTGGCCTTGAACTCGCAGTAATCCTCCTGACTCAGCCTCCTGAGTGCTTGGATTATAGGTATGAGCCACCACACTAGGCACTTCATGGTATTTCTTTATCAGAGCTATAGTCATCCAGTATTTCTTTTGATTTTTCAAGTACTAGAATTTCAGGTTAATATGGATATTTCATTTTATTCTAGTAAAACTTGTGTGTACATGAGAATGTGTGTGTGTGTGTGCAGTCCTTTTAGGAATTCACAGGATTATGACTCCTTTACATTATTACCATTGTGATATAATCATAACTTATAGTATTACATTTTATGGTAGCCAACATAAGCACACTGAGACTTAAAGTCATCCAGAAACAAATTATGTTTAACTTTTAGGGGCTTACAGAAAAAGCAGATTTTACAGCAAAGTAATGAAAAATTTATTTCCTACACTTTACCAGTTGGTCAAGGGAATAATTTTCATTTTTTCATTTTCTACTAATACTTGAACAACCAAGCTCACCTCTGAGCCACTGAATTCAAACTGAATTTACCTGTTCTCCATTTAAGTGGTGAACCTCCACCAACTCAAGGAAGACTGATAAACGATGGCCCGTGTCAACTTCAGTTTTTCTGCATTTTGATTTTGAAGATGTTCCAGTTCTCCTCATTCCTGGTAAATTCATTGCCATATGCAGAGTCTTAATTGCTTCTGTTACTTCTCCCAGTTTCTTTTGTGATTGAGCTTTTATCAAATGATATAAAGGGTATTCTCTCACCTGAAAAAATTATATTTAAGTAATACAACTTTGGAGCTCCTACAATATTAACATCCATCAAACCTAAAATAATAGGGTTGTTAACGGTGGTCCATTTGGGACTATACACACGAAGTCCGTTTCTTCCCCCTTATTAAAGTCCTAATCCTTCTTCACATTAAATCAGCTCAGGGAAACGACCACTGCCTAGCATCCTCCTGGATGACAAAGAGGTAAACTGTGTGTTTTTACTATGACAGAAGTGAACTGAAAGCATCTTTATAAGCCTAGCAAATAGATGTATTCTAAAAAATTATTTGAATTTTCAGGAAAGAATTTTCTTATGTGGGACTTCTAGTACAGATACAGTTCTTTTTTTTTTTTGTGGGTACCGGGGGTCGAACTCAGGACCTCGCGCGCCAGCAGGCGCCCGTGCCGCTGAGCGATGTCACCGGCCCTTTTTTCATATGTGGGTTCCGGGAGTCGAACTCAGGACCTTGTACTTGCCAGGCAGGCGCTTATGCCACTGAGCCATCTCACCGGCCCGAGATACAGTTCTTAAATTTCTAAAAACACAGTTCTTTATTTTTAACATTAAAGATTTCAGGGCGCTTTCATTCAGTATTTTCTTTACCTTTTGATGCTAACCCTATCCATGCATCAACAGTGTATACAGAAAACATAACAGAATGACAAACGGAGTGGGAGAGAGAAGCCGAAGGGAAGGAGATGATCCCAGTGCGGTGGCAGCTGCCCGTCCTCCGAGGCCCGGCCTTCCCCCGCGAGCTCTGAGAACTGCTGCTGAGCTCCCAGAGGTTCCGCTCACTGGGTGTGGCTTGTGGTTCTCCAGTACTGGGCTGTGATGGGCCAGAAGTCCTGAGACCCACTGTTCTGTGAAGCAGGTGACAATTTCTGCCAATGTTGCTTAGAACTTGAAGACCTAGTTCACTTACGGGTTCACCCATGACAGGGCTCCAGATCTTGTGAAGCAAAACGAAAGTTTGAGGACCTGTGACTGGAACTTGCTCAGGAAGCTCCTGAGCCTAGGGTTTTCCCTAACGCTGAGAGAAAATATCCAAAATATCTCGGCCAGAAATATATTGTGTTTATATTCTCAAACTACACAATAACTTTCAAAATGCCTAGGTGTTGGCCGGTGAGATGGCTCAGCGGCATAAGTGCCTGCCTGGCAAGCGCGAGGTCCTGAGTTTGACTCCTGGTACTCACATACACACACACAAAATGCCTAGATGTTCTGTGACAATGAATATAAAAAGAAATTAGTGAAAACAAAGATGTAAGAAAGAAATGGACAATAGGATTTATTCCTTTATGTAAAATATTTGGGATAATTTTCTATGATTTAATGTTATTTTTACAAGTATTCTTTATTTAACTCTCCTTATAACTATAGAGTATCATTATACACATTTTATAGAAAAGAAAACTGATGCTCCCAGAGAAATAAGTGCAAAGACCAGACATTTGTCCTGGATCTTTTATTGCCCAGTTCATTCATTCATTCATTCATTTGGAGACATGGTCTCCCTATGTTACCAGGATGGCCTCTAACTCCCAGGCCCAAGGGAAACTTCTGCCTCATCCTTCTAAATAGCTGGGACTACACGTGTGCATCTAACAAATTAGGGTTTTTTCTTTTTTTTCTTTTGCCAGTTCATACAGTTTTAAACTATAACAAAGGTGCCTCCATTTTTTTCCTCCTACTGCTTCTGAGTTCAAAATTCTTTGTTAAAAAATGTACTTATTAGCAAAATACTACAGGCTAAGTATAAAATAGTTGAATATGTAAGCATTCACTAAGGGATCAAATGGTGAAATGTCTTAGTTGCTTGTGTCTGAAATACTTACATTAAAATTATAGCTCAGGCAAAGTTCAAGAGACTGAGAACACAATTTGAATTTTTCTTGAGACAAATAAACCTGAGCCATCAGGAGATGAGCATCTGCATAAGAGGGATTGTGATCTAGGCAATGCTGCAGGTTATTAAATGCTGCTTCAAAATTACCTAGAGGGAAACACACAGTTATACATCACATGACTAAGAGAAAAGAGTACCTAGTTTATGGATTGTTCTAATGTTTAAATGTGAAATCCTCTAGGCCATGGTTTCATTCCTACATGGATTAGTTAGCTCCCTTCTAGTCCACATGAAGAATAGACTTCTATGTCAGGAACCTTTGACCATAATTAGCACACCAGGGAAGCATGAGCGGATGAGTGTCAATCACCAGTGTTACTGACAGACCTATAAATGCACCTTTATTTTCCTTGTCAAAAAAGGTTTATTTATAATTTCATTAAAGTGAGTTGTGTGAAACATAGACACTTAGATAGCCAGTGTCATTTACATAGTGTCATTTACATTAACAGAGAGGATACGGTCTAATAATCATTCTTACCCAGGAATTTTATTATTATATATTAAATAACCAAAAAGGCATAAGGACACATTCTAGATATTCATACGTATAAATTATAGATTTAAAATGCCTTTAAATATCAGCTGAAATATCAAATGTTTTAGGAAACATCAGCTATTTACCTGTGAGCCTTAAAAAAGAAGGAAATAACTAAGATTTTTTTTTTTTGTGGGTACCAGGGGTCGACCTCAGGACCTCGCGTGCCAGCAGGCGCCCGTGCCGCCGAGCGATATCACTGGCCCTTTTGTTGTATGTGGGTTCTGAGAGTCGAACTCGGGCCCTCGCGCTTGCCAGGCAGGTGCTTATGCCGCTGAGCCATCTCACTAGCCCAATAACTAAGATTAATGTGAGAGGAATGGTGGGGTTGATTTTGGGCTGGTAAAGGGGGCAGCAGGAAGAAGCTCTTCAGAGAAAAATCATCACAGATTCTCTGTCCTACAAGTTTCTCATGATGCTAATTCCCACGATTGACATTTAGCCCTCTCGTAAATTGGCCTTAAGTAAGTACATGTAGGTCCACTCCCCATTCAACCTTGCTAAGTGATGCGGGAAAAAAAAGGTCTTAAATTATGCTTGGTTCAATTACATTCCTTAACCCTCCCTGATGTCACAATGGAAGAAATAAAGCTTGCAGTCAGAGCTTAGTTCCAAGGGCTCAAACTACTGATAAGGGAAATCCACTGAAACAGAAAGTGCTTTTTCTTAGAGAAAGAGGATTAATGGACAAATAATTGGCTGACACACATAACTTCGTAAACAGAATGTCAAAGTCTAACAATTAATCATCAAGCATAATAGTGGAGTCTTTTATTGTGATATAATGCAGTACTTAAATTGTGCCAGCAAAAAAACATGAAAAAGTTAAACTAATAAATTTGAGTGTGTGAAAGTTGTCACAATAAAAATAGAGTTGCTTGTGCCCAGTCCTAACCAAAATACAATGATAACATTAAGAAATTAATAGTATCAATAATAACAAAAGGCTATGAAGGGCCCTCCTGCATGTATGTCTATGATAAACACTCTCTGAAGGGTCCTCATACATGATTTGCCTTATAACAGAAACTACTGCAAGAGCATTAACAGAGTATTTAGTAATACTAGAGTATTTTAAGAGGTAAAATAAGTTTTTGAGACCATCTGTTTTTTTTAAAACAGTTAAACTGGAGTTCAAAGAATAGTAAAGGCAACCTCTTAACTCCATTATATGCAAGAATAATTATGAGGGCCGGTGAGATAGCTCAGCGGTGTAAGTGCCTGCCTGGCAAGTGCGAGGTCCCGAGTTCGACTGTTGGTACCCACATAAAGGAAAAAAAGGGCCGGTGATATCGCTCAGCGGCACAAGCGCCTGCTGGCAAGCGTGAGGTCCTGAGTTCGACTCCCAGTACCCACATTAAAAAAAAAAGAAGAAGAATTATGAGAATTCATTTAAATTGCTATTTTCAGTTCTGTTAAAAATACACATTTTTAGAAGGGCATGGTGGGGCACATCTATAATTCCAGCACTCAGGAGGCTGAGGCAGGAGGATTGCTACAAGTTCGCAGCCAGCATGGGCTACATAGTGAGTTCAAGGCCAACCTGGACTACATAGAAAGACCTTGCCTCAAAAAAAACACCAAAAAAACCCCACAAAAAACAAAACAAAAAACAAACAAAAAAACAAAACAAAACCAAAAAACTATTTTTAAAGAAATTACAAAGAAGTTTAAAATTTTGATCTTCAAGACAAATAAAGACTCTTAGTCCTATAAAAGAACTAAAACTAAATAGGAAACTACTGAAGATGACTTTCTAAACTTACTTTACTTTGCACAACACTCAGCTAAATGGTATATACCTAAGCATGATATGATGATCATATGATGATCACGTAAAGTCATACTTTTTTTCTGTGTCCTAAAAAGCTTACAACCAGGTTTATATTCTTTAGCCATAACAACCATTCCCAGGAACTAAATAAGAACTAATTGATACAGTTCATAAGAATCTGAAATCTGATAAACATTGCATTTGGTTATCCCCCTAAGTCAATAAATACAGATTAAAGCCTGCAAATTTTTATTATTAATCCCAAGTAGACAGAGAGGACTTCATTTTTTTTAAGTGATAAAACTATATTTTCTCAGAAACTCACTTGAGCTACAAAGTTTACAGTAAGATTTTAAGAATTAAATAGTTTTGCAATTTTATTTCAAATTAAAAGCACTCATCTATTCACGTACGAAATATGCATTTATTTAACTATTCTCCATATAGATGGAGTGCATAACTTATTTACACTATTTTAATCAACATCAGAATCCAAGGTTATTTTAAGTTTTTAAGGCATACTCTACCTGACAAATACTTCACTTTTGCTATTAGGAAGACAGCTTGCAGGAGACCTGGTACGGTTCTCACTATGGTCTCTAGGACCCACGTACAACGTCTGAGGAATGGAGCAAGTGGTTGCCCAGGACTTGCAGGCTGAACAAAGCAAATCAGAAGATCATTTTATAAACTTACAATAGTATTAAGGCAAAATTAAACACATTAATTTTAGCGTGACTATCAAAACTATGTGTTTTTTTGAAATTTCTCATTTTATTTATTTCACATCACTTTATTATGACTGGAGTAATACTAAATTATCTCCCTGGGAATCCATGAAGAGATTATTCAAATAATGGCCTTTGTTCAGTGAAATAATTCTGAAATTAGTATACAATTATGAATTTTAAAATATGAAAGGGGCACACCTAGTAAAATATTTTATCAAAGAAACATCTGTTCAATGGGAAGATAACTGAGAGGTAGAGTTTCCTGTTAGAACTGATAGAGTTAAGGCAGAGTGTTCACTGCCCTTCTAGACCTGCCCTGTGACTTACTCAATTCAATTATTTTACCCCCTGGGATGCTACAAGGTCAATTTTTAAAGAATTCAGTTTTTCCCTGGTAGTAATCAGAAGATAGAACACTCAGGCATACTATGACAAATTCCTCATACTTCCACTTGCCCCATTTTTATGTCACACATGTTATAGGCCCTCAAAATTTTGTTTTCTTTTTATCAATAGTGAATATGATGAACTAAAGTAATACTAAAAGACTATTCTTTTAATTTTGTTCATTCTTATAATGGCCATCCACTCAACTGGTATTTAGCCAACTGTCCTCCAATCAAGCCTTAGAAATATGATATTAGAATTCAAATATCAAATGATCAGTCTCCTTTACTTGCCAAAAACTGAAAATCTGTTTCATAAATGAGAAATGATCCTTGCTTAGTGCTAAGTACTGGGCTTTCTGTCATTCCAAGGAGCAGAAGGAGGACCACTAAATGCTCATATGTTAGCAAAAAGCAGAGCTGAATTTAGCGTAGGAAATGCAGTTCAGTCATCACAGTTACACAATAAAAACTCAATTTGTAAGTGTGCTCAGAGGTTAGGTGGCACTTGATGGTATTACAGAGTAGACTCCAATAGACAGTGGGTGTTAGAATAAATGACTTCTAATAGTTCTCCTAAACTGAAGATTTTAAGGTTTTAAAAATTATGAATGAATATGGACAAACCAATATTTTTATTAATTGGCAGCAGTCATTACCATAAACATTCTCATTTATAAGTACTTTAAATAACAAATTATATTGTAGTGCTGTTTTAGATTACATATACATGGTCTGATTTGAGTTTTGCCCAACCTTGTAGGTAGGTATTGCTTATTTTTATTTCACAGATAAAGAAACCTATTGGTTAACTCTCTATATTGTGACGGCTAAGAAATCCACAAAAAACCTATTTCAAATACTATAGTTATAATTACTACCATTTTTAGATGTTGATATAATCTAACACATTAACTACAACTTGTTAGCACCTTTTATAAAGCATATAAATTCATCCTTGAAAATGTCCCAGAGTTACCTACCAGCATTGGACAGAAATTCAGATACTCTGTAATAATTTCTAGTAAGAAATCAGGATTTAGAGTCTCAAAATACTGTATGCCAAGGGGTAAATCTTCTAAGTGTAAAAAATGAGTGTCCAATACATCATTTAATAAGTGTATAACTTCTTCTTGTCGTTTATTTTTCTTCATAGCAAGAATTGCATGTAAATAGATTAATTCCTGGAAAAGAAACAGTTTTCATATGTTATTTCTTTCAGTTATAAAGCCATTTATTTTTACTTAGACTTCAAATATATATAAAGTATTATTTATGTGCAATTATTTGTTCAAAAATCAGTATTAACCTGGAGTAACATTTGGAATCATTGAGAAGAATGTTTTCAAGTCTAGTTTTACATAGGGTAAAATAATAAATACAATGACATTTTTAAAGTTAGGATACATTAGTCCTTTAGAGCCATTATTAAATAAGAATACTCAGTTAAAATTTCATGCTTTGTAAGAAGCTGGGACCTACTATCTGATCAAAAACCATACCGCAGATTTCTCCATGGACTGCTGAACTTCACTGAGGAATTCTAGCTGCTGATCTGCCTCCTCTAATTGCCCATCCATTAACTGACATCGGATGAATCCTAAAATCAAAGAGAACAAAAACTGTCAGGACTTACACCAATTCAGGCATGCACACTTCAAACTAACAGGAACAATGTTAATAAAACGTGTTTCCCCCCCATGACAATACTTCAAAGTTTTAGATTAAAACAATAACAATAAAATGGAAAGAGAGAAGAAAAAAGAGTGAATCGAAGTAAATGGACCTTTAATATAAAATCATTTACTCCAGAAGTCCAAACTTACAGGAACTATCTCAAAAAAATTTATTCTCTCAAGATTATTTACGAAATACAAATTTTATTTTTAAAGATATATGACTTCTCTTGTGGCTAGTAGAGAACAGTTTAACTTTAGAAAACTGAAGTACATATTTTCCTCTTTAACCACAGGCACTTAAAGCAACTGTTACTTGCATTTCTATTAGGAACATTTATAGAAACTGCCATCCTACCAGTGAGTGCGGAGATACTAGTGTTATCGAGTGTCATGGCAGTCTGATACCATGTCAATGCCTCTTTAACCTTTCCTTGTAAAATCATTTGGTATCCAATTTCTGCAGCAAATTCTGATTGCTGAGGGGTCAAGCTAAAAGCTTTTTCTAGAAAAGTTTGAACTTTTTGAAGAATAAGCTGATTACGTCCACACTAAAAAGAGAAAAAAAAACCAAGTTAGACTAGAAGTCAAGCACCTGTACTTGAAGTAAAGGACTATTTTTTTTTTCTAAATATATGCGTTCCTTACACTTCACATGAAGAAAAAGGAATAAAATTATTTAACAGTCAAAAATTTTCCCTATTAATTATTCAGATAATGCATCAGGAGTTTATGACCTATCAGAACTTACACATCTCAGCGAGTAGTGCTTTTACAAAATTTCTATCTTGAAATGTATACTTTCAATGATGCTATGTGCAGTTTAACTGTGGTGCAACAATACAATTCTCATAACTGTTTTTATAAATGAGACAGGAAAACCAGTAAAGTTTTTAAGTATCTACTTATAATTAAATAAACATATATAATAAAAAACTAGGACTAAAATTTGTTTTGCTTAAAGACAAACATCATTACTGAGAATATTTTAAAAGATGTCTTAAAATTTCTTGGAAAAAATTTCAAAAATATTTTAAGAAATGGTAATGTTGGGCCGGTGAGATGGCTCAGTGGCGTAAGCGCCTGCCTTGCAAGCGCAAGGGCCCGAGTTCGACTCCCAGATCCCACATACAAAAAAGGGGCCGGTGATATCGCTCAGCGGCACGGGTGCCTGTTGGTGCGCGAGGTCCTGAGGTCGACCCCCCGGTGCCCACAAAAAAAAAAAAGAAATAAAGAGGTAAATTTTAAAAAAAAAAAAAAAAAAAAAAAAAAAGAAATGGTAATGTTGTTAGAGTAAATACAAAACTTCTGAAGATAGCTTTTAAGAGTAAAATGCTTATTGAAAAATTTGAACAAATTTAAATAACTTTGGTGAGCTTATTAAAATCTAATGAAGATAATGTGTCTGGCAGTAAAAAAGGCATATAAAAAAGGTAAACATCCTCTTTAATTAAAGCTTTTGTAATAAGAGGAATTTTTCTTCCTTAAAGCTTCACACATGTGACAATTTTATTTTTAAATAAGACAATTCAGTTTATTTGTATCATTTAGCAATTAATTTCCTTCATTTTTTCAATTTTATGTTTGCTAATTATTTCACTTATTTGTATGTAACTTTCCCCTTATTTTTTTGGTAGCTTAATTAACATTCAAACCTCTGGTACTCGTTCTGGTAACTCTCAATCATCTCATTCTGATACATTTTTGTATTTCATTCCTGATTACCTCCCTTTTACTAGGCACTTACAATTAAAATACTACTTTATTATTTTTAAAAAAAACTAAGATATCAACCTTTTCCCCTACTAAAATAGTATCTTACTCAATTTAAAACTTTTTCAAATAGGTTTAAAAACAAAAGCAAACAATAATCCTACTCATAAATCCTATGCTCTGATTAAAAAATATTTTTTATTTCCTTTGCCTAGAAGAAACTTTCCCATCTTTAAAAGCACAAGGAGTATCCCTCCTTGAAGCATTCTTAGATTTGGAAATCACATCTCTTCCAAAGTGCCCTTCTTAGAAATGTATCACAGTTAGATATATATCATATTTTCACTCCAGGCCAAATACTTCTCAGTGCCTCAACTTTTTTGACTTCTTTTATATTCTCTACCATAGATAACAGGGCTCTGATACATAGCATGCATTCTTACAGTTCTGCCGAAGGCTATCGTAATCTTATAAAAAAGTTGAGCATTCTGTGGTTCCATGACATCCAATGCATTTCCTAAGTTTTCCAGCTTGGTGGCAGCCTAGAACAAAAGCAATCAGTATTAATTTTTAAATACACTAAGAACAAAGAACATAATACACGCACATATGCACTAATGCAAAGCACTATTACTCAAATTTTAAGAGACTTTTGCTTTTACAAAGTCTTCCTCTTCCAACAGAATTCTATATGTTGTAAGAAATATTAAAATTATTATAAAAGATCAATAATGATATACATAAAGAATTCTTACATTCCATTCTTTAATATTTGCTATTAAATAGAAACCTCTGGACGGGTAAAGATGCATATATTATTTAACTATACATACCAAACTCTCTCACCAATAATTAATTCATGACACAAAGGAGACACAAATGATAACATATTTACAATCAATATTCAGTTGACTATACATTCAATTGCCTATGTGGACTAGGTTAATTTTAAAATGTTTTCTGGGATAGAAAAGGTACTTAGTAAGTTTTTTTTCAGTGCTGGAAATCACATCCAGAGCCTTACACATGCTAGGGAAACATTCTGTCACTAAGCTACATTCCTGGAGACTAATAAATGTGAGAAAAATTAACTGAAAATTTGCCCTACTAAGATCTCCCAGTGGTTACAAAGATTAGGCACTGTCACATTAACCAAGTTAACCACACAAAACAATGCAGTTCAACCACCTGCTATAACATTATTTGATTCAGAGTGGATTTTGGCTCTCCATCACCCAGTATACAGTCAATGTATTCACTAAAACAGAAACAGATGGACTTTATTATAAGGTACAATGGGATTTCACCCTAAGCTTATTTACCTTATACAAACTCAATTAAATTAGGAAAATATTATAAAATTTTGTACATGTACTCTTTCATATCAAGTATCACTGATTACATTACAACACAGGAGTTTTATATGAAAAAGCACATACTGCAATTAATGATGTAAGGAATTTTCAAGGGTAATTTTCACCATATAGTATTTTTGCTTTACTAGTTGATATGAGAAGCTAACTTCTTTGTTAAGGTGAATTTCTAGTAATTAACTAAAAACTACTGTGATATACATTCTAAAAGAAAACTTCAGGTACTAATGAATGCATGTGCATGCATGTTTGTGTGTGATGAAATACATCCTTAATACAGGAAACCTAACACAATACAACTTACCTTCTCTATATTCCCCTCCCTACACAGATAGTAAAGAGCCAGCATCCTCAGTGCATCCACATTTTGATTATCTTGATGCAGCAATCTGCAGGAAAACATGTCGGTTAATGGTGACATAAACTTACACATTTTCTTTTATTTGAAGGCATGAAAAGTTGGTCTGTCATTCTGACTATGCCACTGTTCAGATCGGTAGCTTTAGTTACCAAAGTGATGTCTGAATTATTTAAACTTTTAAGTTTCCGGAATTTAATTTTTAATAAGTTTTTATAAGATGAATAGATTGTACTAGTCTCATGAAAGCTTGTGACACACCTAACTAAAGTATTAGCTAACCATACATGACAGTATATTAAATGTTTAATCCACCTTGACCAGGCTAGTTTAGCACAGAAATTCTAGGAATGCTAAGATGGGTCAAACATTTAAAAATCTATTAATGTTACTCATAACATTAAAAATGCTATGTTAAAAAAAAACTAGAAAATACAATAAAAATCCTATTCATAATTGGAACCAAACCAAAAGAAAAAACATTAATTTTGTAAGAAATGTGCAAAAGCTATGAAAATCTTCATGAAGCTTACCTCAAGATTACTTTTAAAATGAACAGAACAAAAGGTGTAACTCAGCCTGCATTATGTGGTACACTGAATTATCAGTTTCGCTTTTCATTCCTCCCTGAATATTTGCCTCCTGGCATGTAACTGAACAGTCCCGCTACAAAGCTGGAGCATACTTTTCATCTTCTTAAGTAGGGATTTGGTTAATTTTCTTATATTGGCAATGGAATGCAGGCAGGAGTGGAAAGCTTCTCTTGCACCTCTGCTATCACCAAGAAAATAGCCTCCTCTGGCAGCTGCTGCTCTTCTACCCGAGCCCAGGGAAGAACACCACTGGAGAAGACCAGAGCCCACGGGCAATGGGATCTGACACTTGAAGCCCGGCTGTGATCATCAGACCCTAGATGACCCACACAAGCGTGTGGAGTGAATTTTTATTTCATGAGATACATGGTTGTTTGTTTTATACCAATAGCTGCCCAATATAATGCTCAATTCTGTTTAATAAATTCTCCCTAATAATTTACAGGTTGAATGCTGAATAAAATATTTAACAGCTCTGCACCTTAGTCTGCAAATTGAAATTCTACTAGTACCTACCTTTTAGGGATATACAGCATTTCCTATGGGCACTTTATAACAGTTCATCATTATTTCTTTTTTTGGTACCAGCAATCGATGTCAGGACCTTGCGCTTGCCAGGCAGGCACTGTGCCTCTGAGCTATACACCTGGCCCTCAGTTCATCATTACTGCTATTGTTATCATAGTGCACAGTTCAGGCCAGGAAGCTTGGGATTATCCTCAACTGATCACTTCCTTTTACCTTCCTCATTAAAACACATCCAGATTCCAGTCACTTCTCAAAGCACCTTCACTACAACCGTCCTGGTCACTGCCATCAGTACTCCTCTTTTGCCCTATTCTTCCCTACAGAGTCTTAACACAGTAGAGTTATTCCTTAAAATGTAATGCAGACTCAAACCCTTGAATGATTTCACCTTTCAGAAGAAAAACTAAAATTTTTAGTGGCCAACAAGACGCTTCACGACCTGGCGCCAGATCCTCCCCACCTTTCGTCTCCGACCTCACCACCTCCTCTTCTCTACTCCTTCCCATTCCTCAAACCTATGACACACGGTCCTGCCTCAGGGCCTTTGAACTTGCTTTGTCCTCTTTCTGAAAAGTCTCCCAGGTGTCTGCATAGCTTCCTCCCCGCCTTCTTCAAATCTTCGCTCAAATCCAATCCTCCCTGACCCCCTCGTAACATCAAATTCCCCAGCACTCCTGATTTCACCTTCCTGCTGTATTTTCTCCATAGCACTGACAACTGTCTAATTTACCACATAATTTTCTTGTTTGTTTTTATTAGGACAGCACATGGTTCCTCTCGCTTCAACATAAAGTTCGTGAGGACAGGGATTTTTGTTTGTTTGCCCAAAAGAGTGTCTTAGGACAGGTATTTACCTACTTACGTAAATCAATAAATTCAGTTTTTAAAAACAATGCAATTTTAAGTTGTCCTCAATTCTATGCTGTTTAGAAAAAAATCAGTTCTACCTGGTTTGGAAAAATTCTATGATGATTTTTTTAAAAAATCTCACGGCAAGAAAAACACATAATATTTTTGGTCTTGTAATAATAACCAGATCCAAAAAGATACAAGACTTTATTTATTTATTTAGGTACTTAACCTTTGTGCTGTCTCAACCATCTGGTCCCAATCCTGCAAGGCGAGTTGTAATTTCATTTTCTTTATAAAAGCAGGAAGGAAGCTTGGAAAGTTCACGATTATCTGGTTCACAGTCTCCAGAGCACTTGAGTAATTCTGGCGCATCTCAAGGCACTGTGCCTAAAGGGAGAAGAAAAAGGTGACATGAAACCTATGATCTTACATACTGAGCTTCTCAGTACCCAAAGTAGGGAGTTAGTACCTGCTTTATTTTCCCATTGTACTTCCTACCATCCGATCTGCTACATAATTTTTTTACTGTCCATCTCTAGTAGAATATAAACTCTGTAAGACAGAAGGTTCTATTTGCTTAGGTCATCACTAGGATCTAGAGTGATGCCTGACACACATCAGATACACAGTGTTGGTTGAGGAAAGAAAGCTGAATCAACAACAAAAATAATCCAGGATTCAGGAACTTTGATAGGGAATTCATTTCTCTAGTTGTATCCTACACAAATACAAGTCCTTCTGAGAGGTAACTACAGTATCATAAAAAGTAACATCCTTTTTTTAACTACTTAGTTTGTTAAGGTTTCAAATGCTGAATAAATTCAAAACAATTTATTTATCTTAACTCCAACTTACCTTACCCAGCAGAGCAAAAATATCCTTTCCATCCTGTAATCCCTCTTCAAAGCACCTTAGTGCTTTTTTAGCATAAGGTTCTTTTCCTCTTGTAATATCAAGCCATGCTTTCAGAATTCGTCCCTGTAAAATGAGCAATTCCAGTCATACTTTTTTTTTTTTTTTTTGAGATGACAGAAATAACTGCTGAGAAAGAAGGTAAACTTAATGTCATTTTTTCGGTAATTAATAACAAAATGGACTCTATAAATAGTGCCCTGAATGATTAAACTTTGTGGAGTAAAATTGCTTTTACTACATAGTCTAGGAAACTAGACTATGAATTTCAGAAATTACTACTGGGCTCAGTATTAAGAAGTTTGGTTAATAGTCCACTAATGTTGAAAACAGTATTCTTCTCTGAGGCTTTGCTAGCAAATTATTTCTAATAATAATTAACATGTAATTCAATATAAGGGTAAGCACATGTTGTTTCTTTTTAACAGCCGAAATAAACTAGGATGGAAAACAGATTCCTCATTTAATGTATATTAAAGATCCAGATAATTATGCAGCTGTCTTAACCTCTATAACAGTCCAGTGAATTTCAAATGAAAAGGTAAATGGCCTGAGAAATTAAAATTTAAGAAGTCATGGATATTTACCTTTCGATGTGTTAATAAACCAATAGGTTGCAAAGTTTACAAGACTAAAAAAAGAAACTCTTTATTCTTTTTATTTATTTATTTTTTTTTGTGGGTACCGGGGGTCAACCTCAGGACCTCGCATGCCAGCAGGCGCCTGTGCCACTGAGCGATATCACCGGCCCTTTTTTTCGTATGTGGGATCCAGGAGTCGAACTCAGGCCCTCGCGCTTGCCAGGCAGGCGCTTACGCCACTGAGCCATCTCACCGGCCCTCTTTATTCTTTTTAACATCAAATAAAAATTGCAAAATGTTCTCTTCTATTAAAATCTTTTATATTATCTCATAAATGCATAGGCCTTTAATTAAGATTGTATTTACTTCTCTGCATCTTACCTGAAAGGACATATTAGCATCTTTTTTTTTTTTTTTGGTGGGTACCGGGGGTCGACCTCAGGACCTCACGCGCCAGCAGGCGCCCATGCCACTGAGCGATATCACCGGCCCTTTTTCCGTATATGGGTTCCGGGAGTCGAACTCGGGCCCTCGCGCTTGCCAGGCAGGCGCTTACGCCGCTGAGCCATCTCACCGGCCCAACATATTAGCATCTTAAACAACACCTTCCATTAACTAGATTGTATCTTGAATGGTTTCAACTACTATCTTTGGGTGATTCATACCACCTTTTTTGGGTTTTCTAACCCAAAACCTTTTCTGATTTTTTCTTTTTCCAAAGTTCCCAAGTGATCAATATCTGTGTGTTTTGCCAGCACCTAGGCAAATACATTGTCGGAAGGTAAATATGCCACCTCCCTCTAAGGCTAGCTTCTTATCCCAACGTTTCTTTCTTTCTTTTTTTTTCTTTATGTGGGTACTGGGAGTCAAACTCAGGACCTCGCACTTGCCAGCAGGTGCTTGTGCCGCTGAGCGATTATCACCAGCCCTTTTTTTCCTTTATGTGGGTACCAGGAGTTGAACTCAGGACCTCACGCTTGCCAGGCAGGCACTTACGCCACTGAGCTGTATCACTGGCCCATCCCAAGGTTTCTTATATTGATGTTAACTGCTCTTTGAATTATCCAGACTTAAAAATCTCAGAGACACCACTGGTATGTGATTCCTCATTATCTTTCCCTCCTCTTATCTATTATCAGCTAATAAGCCCTGAAGGTATTCAAAAATTCTCAAGTTTAATACTGTATATATACACACACACATACATACCCATATTTATACCTATGCATACCTATATATATATAGATATAGATATAGATATATCTGTTGCTGTTTTTTGAGATAGGGTCTCACTAGGCAGTTCAGGCTGTCCTTGAACTTGCTATGTAGCCCAGGCTGGCCTCGAACTCATGACAGTCCTCCTGTCTCTGTCTCTCAAGTGTTGGGATTACAGGCGTGCGCCACCACACCAGCTGTGTATATTTTAGTGTAGTCCCTCAAAACCTTCTATCAGAAAATGCTACCTTTTTTGTTTCCCCCACATCTTAGTTTCTCTCCAGGTGGGTTCACCCCACAAACCACTATTAATCTTCTGGATACACATTCTAATAATATCACTCCCATGATTAAAAATCTTCAATGATCTCTCAATGTCTATCAAATTAGATACAATTATTTGTACTTAGCAGACAGGATCCTCCAGTTTGTCCCAATCTACCTCTCCAGACTTTCCTTCCATCATCTTCATCCATCTATCTTGTGTTCCCATCAAATGTAAGGTACTCAGTGTACCCAAAATGAACATTTCTCATTTCCACCCATTACTTCCCACTTTGGGAGGATCTACTTCTCTTCCTCATAATCTGATGAAATTATATACATCTTTCAGGCTTTAGTTCAAAAGCTATGTCCTTCAAAATCTCTTCCTCCTAACACAGATGTAATCCCTCTTTTTAATTTAAAATAGAGTCTAGTAAAAAGTAAGCAAGTAGTAAATGTTAGGTATAATTTTCCTATGTACTGTAACCACATATCCTTAACACATTTGTAATCTTTCTCATCATATAAGTTGGGCATATGCTCTGTACCACTACCAGACATCGTAATTCATTCATGAAAGTAAAGTTAATGTACTCTTTTTTTTTTGTGTGTGGGTACCGGGGGGTCGACCCCAGGACCTCGCGCACCAGGAGGCGCCCGTGCCGCTGAGCGATATCACCGGCCCCTTTTTCGTATGTGGGTTCCGGGAGTCGAACTCGGGCCCTCCAGCTTGCCGGGCAGGCGCTTAAGCCGCTGAGCCATCTCACCGGCCCCAAGTTAATGTACTCTTTATCTGTGTATTACCAGCAGTATAAATAACAGTGTCACACATGCAGAGCTGTTTAATAAGAGGAGGGAAGGAAAGAAAAAAGATAAGGAAAGAATAAATGAAGAAGGCAAAAGGGAACAGAAAGAGAAGAAAGGAACCAGGGAAGCATCTTTTCAAGAGTTACAAGGATAAAAATGAGCAACCTTAGAGAGTCCCTATTATACAGTACAGAAAATAGTAAAATAAAGCTGTTATTTACAAAAAGAATAGACAATAACGACTAAACAACAGATACTACTGACTATATAAATAACATAAACTTCCTTTAATGTTATTATTTCAAAATAAGAAAGCCAGCCACCTCGTTGCTACTATTAGGCATCTTTATCATTCTTTCAATGTATTCTCTCGCCTTATCGTGACGGCCGATGTGCCATAAAAACAAACCCGCGTGGTATAAAGCTTTCTCATCAGCTCCTTTACGTTGTTCCTTCACTCTGGTGTCTGATTCCAGAATAGCTTCTCTATCTGAGAGGGGAAAACAACATTAAATGAAAATTAAAATCTAGCAAGTGTTTATTATAGATCAGATAATCAACACCCCTGCCCCAACCCCTTCAGAAGTTTTCACTAAGCAGCCATGATACAGAAATGAATGAATGTATCCAGGCAGACCCAGGCATTGTGTGTTTCAGCCCAGAGTTTCATCAAGTCCCTAACAGGCCATCAGTAAGTTGTGACTTGTTCGCACAAAGCTGGTTGTTACTAGATCTCAGCTCGAGTCATTTTGTAAGAAGGTCTTAAATTGGCTTTCAAGAAGAATTTATACCAACAGTCTAGACTTTCCTGGGTAATATTTACACACACCCAAGCCCCTTCTAAAGCTCAAGTTCACTGGGCATCATATGATGGAAAGTAGAGTTGGCCATCAAATATCTCTAAACTACCTCTCCTTTTCTTCCTCCCTCTCTCACTACCTCCCTTCATTCTCTGGCTTATTGACTATAATGCTCCTATGCAAATTCTTTGCTCCAGCTAAACACACTTTGAATGGTGCACAGAGAAAGGAAATCTGTACGAGAATCAAATGCTAAGCTACCTCTACGTATCTGCTGACCCATTTCTCCTGTCTTGTTAATATCCTTCATATTCGAATTCTACATGTTCTTCAAAGACCAGATTAAGTTCCCATCTCTCACAAAGCCTTCCCAGTCTACTTTAATGTAGTAATAGTACATATAAATTTCAATTAATATAGACTCATTTTTATCATTTTATTTAATAGTAACACTGGAATTTATTGTTTGTGGATTTTATACTTTATTTTCTCAACAAGATTATAAACTTGATGTCATGGATCATTTACTAAAACTCTGTGTGTCCTAAATATATTTGGCAGAGTTCTTAGCAGAAATGAACACATAAATGTTAGTTTGCTTTTATTAATCTTTTTTTTTTGTGTGTGTGTGGGCACGGGGGGTCAAACTCAGGACCTTGTGCGCCAGCAGGCGCCCGTGCCACTGAGCGATATCACCGGTCCTTTTATCGTATGTGGGTATGGAAGTCGAACTCAGGACCTTGCACTTGCCAGGCAGGCGCTTATGCTGCTGAGCTATCTCACTGGCCCCTTGTTAATGTCTTTTTTTTTTTTTTCTTTTTGAGACAAAGTCTCGCCATGTCACCAGGCTGGCCTTGAACTCAGACTGATCATCCTGCCTCAGCCTCCCAAGTGCTAGGATTAAAGGTGTGTACCATCATGCCTGACTAGGTTAGTCTGGTTTTTAACACAGTGTTCTAAATAACTTATCATTACTGTGTATGTGTATATAGGTGAAGGAGCTATGTGACATTTTGCTTAAGAAAAACTTCTTATATTTAAGGAACTATTCTCTAACAGATGGTCTTTGTATATTCAAAATAGTACATCTCTGCCAGCTGTTATCAGATATCAATATATAAATATATATATATATGGCATATATTTCTGTTCTTTTATCATCTATATTATAGAGTATTATTCTGCCACAGCCTTAAGTTACACAATACACTAAGATAATAAAACACAATTTTAATTGCTGGTTTATCAACGTTTCCTTCTATAAACTAGTCATATGTTCTTACCTACTACTGGGTAAAAATTTACTATCTTCCAAGAGCTAGTTCTAATGAGGAATGTAAAAGCTTTCCAGAGCCTTAATATAGAAGAAACTGTACATTGTTTTCTATTAGCACAGAACAAGTTGTAAAGTTGGCTAATGCAGCATTATATATAAATAGATATATATGATATATACGTTATATTTAAAACAGCTTTTAGTTCTCCTTTTGAAAAACAATTGCTAGGGCTGGTGAGATGGCTCAGCGGCGTAAGTGCCTGCCTGGCAAGCGCAAGGGCCCGAGTTCGACTCCCAGAACCCACATACGAAGAAAGGGCCGGTGATATCGCTCAGCAACACAGGTGTCTATGGGCGCGCGAGGTCCTGAGGTCGGTACCCACAAAAAAAAGAAAAAAACAATTGCTAATATACATTCATCTTTAAATTACATAGAACGATATTCATGTATTAGTGAAACCTCTGCCACGGGATATAAGGAATATGAAAAAAAATAAGACATATGTTTCTTGTGCTTGATGAATTAATATTCTTTCAGGAAGATAAAACACATATGATGTAAACAGTAGCTACGGACAGTATATAATAGAAATGATCACACTAAATATTGTACAAATCAAAATGAATTAAGGAAACTTCACCTAAGCATTGTGCTTAAATACTATACCTGGATTAGGACTCATTTTATGTGCATATATCAGTGCAATTAGTGAACAAAGTGATACATCTTGTTTATTTTTAATAGCCTCAAATTCTCGAAGAGCTTCTTGAATTTTACCTGAAAAATCAAGATTATCAAGATTATAAGGTGAAAAATTATTCTTAGCACAAAACAAGAATATAGAACTTACGGAACTCATTTAATAATTAGTGCCTACCTTCCATTAATGTACTGTAGGCATGATAAAACCTGAAGACTGGGTCACTGCCATACCTCTTCATTCCTTCACTGGCAACAAGTAACACATGATGGAAATACCGCTCTTGACAATAGTAATTAATCAATGTCTAAATGGAAATAATGGCTAAAGGTCAAAAGAGATTCTGGAGTTCTGAAACACTTTAAGAAGCAGACATCAATTTAAATACTTGAATAATCTAAAACTCAGCTAATGTGATTTTACACTAGCATTCAATACTAAGGATTGCACAACACAAAATTACTGAAATAACTATATTTTCTAATAGTTTCAATCTTGTTTCCAAAATTTTTTTGTTAACACTACTGGAATCAGACTACTTTCATCTCTTTTTATTTACCCATATTTCTTAAAGGTTTTAGAAACTAGGAAAGCAGACAAAAACAGGAATTAAAAAAAGATGAGGCTTCCATTGCCAGATTGTAGGCTCATTTTTAAATATATTCTTCTAAAAGTAATCTGTCATTATAGCACTACAAAGTAATGACAAATTAAACAGCAATCTATTGTCAAATGTTACCCTACTTGTTCTACATTTGAACACAGATTGACTATTAGAAATACTTACCAGTAAGAATACATTAATGAGCTAAACTACTTTCTAGTGCAAATGAGTACCTTTAAGCTTTTTTTCAAAATCATATTATTTAATTTATAAGGCAGAAAACTATCAGGAAATACTAACTTCTAAATAACTGGGTCTGTGTATTACATCACTTTTCTCAGGATCCTATCTAAGGCTTAGCAGATGACCTAATCAAGGAAGGAAGCCACATTTTACCATCACTGACATCACTGGTTCCCCTCCATAACTTCATGTGGGTCAGCCCATACCTAGATATCCTGGTTTTAGCACGAGTGGGAAATAAGAAGCACTGGTTGACAGAATTAAAATGTGAGGGAGTCTACACAGCTCTATTTTAGAGTCTTTTTTTCTGGAGGGCTATGTCCTCCTTCTGTAGATCTCGGTTAGGCAAATGTTCTCTGTTAACTTTAGTCACTTCCCTCCTGCAGTTGCTGCTATTTTTCTTCTTAGCCCAGTTTCTGGAAAGTACAATCTACACTCAATCTCCCAGGCACCCACAGTGTCTCAGGAAAACTGCCTGCAATTTTCCTCCAGTGCCCCATTCCCTAAGGTCACAGATAACCTTTTAATTTGCCACAACAAGGGTATTTTTAATTGTCCCATATTTAGTATCACTCAGCGCCTATAATCCTCTTGAATGGTAGCAAGCAAAAGAACAAGTTAAAGGTAAACAGATGTGGTTGCCAATCTTTGGTCCTTAAGAGTACCCTAGTTTGCTTGCTTGTAAAATGTTATTAGTAAAACAAGTTACAGGTGGTTGCAAAGATTAAGCTATCAGTGTAAAAGCACTGTTCTGAAAAAAGTTCCACTGAACTCCATATGTTGATGAAAGGGCAAAAGCGATGTCTAACCAAGACCACTAATCTAAGCTCGCGATTCATTTTCATTTGCTATCTGCGGCCTAAACAAGCAACTGAGTCATGTTCCTCCCTTCTCATTTGCCCAGTATTCCTAAGTCTAAACAGTCATTAGGTTCTTCTGTTTCTCTAGTCTACCTATCACACTTTGTAATTACTGCCATTGCCATGGTTCAGGTTAAGCTGTTTAGTTCAACAAATATTCACTGACTACTTACTAGTGCCAGGCACTGGCATTAAGGTACGAACGATATAAAAATGAGTAAGAAATGGTCTGTCCCAGAAGAGCTTACAGTTTTCAGACGAGACTGACTATAATCTAAAGACTATAATGTAGTAAGGTAACACAGGAGGCTATAAATTGCTTAGGATAACACTGACAGTTTTGGTAACTGAGGGCGGGGTGAGGGGAGGATGGAAGAATAAAATTAAGGGAAAGATTACTGGGGAGGACAACAGAGCTGACACTGGAAGTGCAAATCCATCACTCAGTCTCCACACACATAAAACCCTTCCTATTCCCCTTTCATGAATCTGAACAAAAGTATAGGAGTTAGCAAGGGAGAAGAACAGCAAGAACACTATCATTAAACATCTGCTGAGTGGATGATCCGGGAGCGACAGAGAAGACCTTCACCCTAAGACGACGTCCCCTCCGCGTCTGAGTCTCAGGTCTTCAGTAGGTTTCAGTCTTTCCGGGATCTTTCCACTGTCCAGTGGGATATCGGACACTACTACTTCGTTCTAAACCCTTAAAAATCACGCCTAGAGTGCAGTGTCCTACCTTACTCCATCCCTCCGAGACACAAACAGAAGTCAAGGCGCGGGGACGAGTTCGGCAGCTGCGCGCCAGGACGGAGGCGGGCGAGGACCTCGCTCCCAGCGGCCTCGGCCACCGGCGACCAGGCGCACACGAAGTCCCCAGGCTCTGTCCACGCCCCCGGCCCAGCGCCAACCCGCGGGGCAAGCCCGACCTGCCGCCCGCTCACCTTCAGCCCCTTCGAGTCCATGGCCGCAGAGGCCGAGGGTCGCGCTCGCCGCCGCCTGCCGGAGGAGGCCTGGGACTCTGCCCCGCGCAAGGCCCCAAGCCCGCTCGCGCTCGGGACCCGCGGGAGGGGAGGGGCGGAGGGCGTGGCCGCGCCTCCATTGGCTGCTAGAGAGAGGGGCGGGCCCTTGAGGCCGAGATTGCAGGGGGCGCGGAGCAGGCGCGGAGCGGGCGCGGGGCGCGGCACCCGAGGGGAGCGCCTCAAGGGCTACCCAGGAGGACGGTAGTCGACACGGGGGCACCGCTACGTGGTGGGGCTGGAGAAGGATCCGGAACCAGCCCCCGGAGGAGCATGGGTGGGCCGACCTCGGGGGTAGAATTAAGGGATTAAAAACAAACGGGGAAGGAATAGGAAGAAGCGCAAGTCTGTTTCCCATCACTGGCAACAAAGGCTCCATTTTCGTGGAAGCCGATTTCCGCATTGCGGCGCGCGAGGAAGTGTTGCCGCTGTCACGGGCAGTAGTCGGAGTGTGGCCACAAGGTGGCGCAGGAAAGCCCGCAAGTTCTGTCAACTGCGACGCGCTTCTCGGGCTCAATTTAAATCTTGGCAGGCAATGCTGCAATGCTGTGTTTGTGGTTAGAATGCATATTAGTTTAGCACATTTTAACCCTTATAATGAGGACAAATAAGGCAAACACGTTTGTGTGTGTAATGATGCTGATTTTAAACTGAGAATAAAAATGCATCCCTATGCAAACTTATGTTTGTATGCATCAGGCAACAGTCAGCTGTGTAAATTCCTTCAATTCAAATAATTAAATTGTAATAGGCTAAGAAAGCTTCTATTACTGCTTAAGGAGACTTTTAAAATAGTGGATAAGGTTTGAGATTTAGGTGACCTTGGTAAAACCATTTACACGGACTCAAAGTTTCAATCCTGGGGTTGGTTATCTTCAGGTGAAATGATAGTTATCTTTTGCAGACTTAAAATTTCTTAAGGAGTTGCTATTATTTGTGTCTAACCCTCCCCCCCCCATCCAGGCCCATGCATTGAAGGCTTGGTCTCCAGCCTGTGGTGTTATTGATGGTGGAACCTTACCTCCTAGTGAAAGAAAGTGATTGGGATGTGCCTTTGTAGGGACTGTGGGGACCCTGGCCCTTCCACTCTCTGTCTTTATTTTCTGGCCACCATGAGGCGAACAGGCCTCTTCCTCTGGGTTCCCACCATGCTTTATGTGTTACCACAGGCCCAAAGCAATAGGGCCAACTGACCATGGACTAAAACCCCTGAGACTGTGAGCCAAAACAAACCTTCCCTCCTTATATGTTTATCTCAAAAATTTTTCACAGCAATCAAAATCTGACTCGCACAGCAGTCTGTGAGTTAACTTTTACCTGAGAAAGGGTATCTACCATCTCAGGATTTAAAAAAGTGCATTCCACTAAATGGGGCACCTTTTCATGAGGATTGCTTTCAACAGTCATAGTCCAGCTGAACATTTGTGCTGATGGGCAACTGGTAATACGTACTGGTACGATTTTCAAAACTATGGATGAATCTGCATTTGGTAAGCAGTAGAGAATACCATAAGCCAGAGATCCTCAACAAAATGTAGGATCATGAACTGTAAACTTTTGGTTCTAAAGGAAAAGTTTTTCTGCAAGAAAATATCAGAGGATCATGATGAAAAGAGTAAGTGATCAACCTACCTTTCTGAAATACTTAAAGTCTAAACTTGGGATAACTTTGACCATTGGAAGACTGATGTAATTTAGCCCCTTGTAGAATTTTCTTCATTAAATCTTGTTCTGAGGTTAAATCACTTAGAACAAAACACCATACTTGGCCTTTCATGAGTATTTGTTGGATTACTCTGGGATTTGCTGTGACACTGATCATGACTTGGTGTTTCTTCATAAGGTCTCAAATGAGAGACTTTTAAAATCTACTTTCTTCCTTGAAAAACTGGAATTTTTTTAGCACAAAAAATTTCATTGGCTCACTTTTGTTGGCTCCAAAGTTTTAGGTCTCACATCCATGACTCTTCACTTTATTGTCTTTTTAAGCCTTATCTCTTACTCTCCACTTCTTGGACAACTTCCCCCTTCAAGGAGCCTTTATTCCAGACAAATGGGACAACTATTTATTTCTTCTTTTGGGAACGCTTTCCCCACTTTTGCTCCAAGCTCTTTCTTCACCTAACAAAATCTACTCCTTCTTCAGAATTTATTTCAAATCCTGCTCTCCATGAAGCCTTTAAGAATCACCATAATTGGCTATAAGAGTGAGCATGGTGTAGTGGCAAGTATGTGGTCTTCCAAGCTGGGTGTGGTGGCCCAGGCCTATAATCCCAGCGGAGGGAGTCTGAGGCTGGAGGATGGAAAGTGTGAGCCCACTCCAGCCCCTTCCATCTTGAAGAAGCTGTAGAAGATAAGAGACCACCGCTCCTTCAGCACCCCATAAAGATCTGTGGGATTTATGTCTCTCAGGGGTAAATGATATAGAATGTGGGGCATAGCCAAACTGACTGGAGAAATGGATGGAACCTGTCAATTGCAAGATCCCAGGCCAGTGCCAGATGATTCTTAGGATCCATATGTACAGCTTCTTGTGGGCTCCCATGAGCTGTGGATGGCAAGGGGACCAGAAGCCATGAGGATCCCACTATCCTAACTCCTCATGGAAGCTCTCTCTGTGTCTAGACACAGAGTGCACTTTTATATTTGCTTTCATACCTTCCTTTCTTTGTTCAGCCCAAGTTTGCTCTGCAGAGCTGATTTTTCCCTTACCCCTTACCTGCTCACTCACTTTTCAAATAAACTTTTGGAACTGAAAAATGAATGAAAGAAAGAAAGAAAGAAAGAAAGAAAGAAAGAAAGAAAGAAAAAAAGAAAGAAAGAAGAAAAGAAAAGAAAAAAGAAAAAAAAAGAAAGAAAGAAAGAAAGTGCCCAGTCTGGGCAATTTAGCAATTTAGAGAGGGATTGCCTGGCAATATGGCTTGGTGCAACTTTTAATTCTCAATCCAGGAAAAAAATAAAAGGTCTTCCAGACCTGAAGTGGAGCTCTTTGTGCTATTTGCTCATAGACTTAGCAAAATAATTTTTCTGCCTAACAAATATGAAAACTGTTTTATGTATAAAATGCATTCAGTGACAAATAATTTCCATTAAACACAATGCTTTATAAGATTTACTGCAGGGCTGGAAATGTAGTTCAGTGGTATAGTACTTGCCTAGCATGTATAAAGTCTTGAGTTTATTTCTGAGACCCACAAGACAAACAAACATACACCTTTTATATTTATACATGCAATCTTAAAATTGCTTCAATTAACACATTATTCCACAAAAATAATAATAGCGTTCTTTTAAAAAACAAAGTATACTGTATATTTATGTTATTGAAATATATCAAAAAAGATAGTAATTAAAATTCAAACAAAAAGGGACTTAATGTGGTTAAAACTATCACCTGGGGATATATATCCTGTAATAACTAAACAGGCAAGTTGAATTATTTTTTATTTACAAATATATTTAGTCAAAAATTATATTTATTCTGAAAAACAAACAACAAAACCCCAAAGAACCCACCACACTTGAATATTTCTTGTACTATAGTTAAGGTGTATTTTGGGCCTGTTTGTTAAATTGTCTCTCTTGAGTAGGGAGCGCCTTGAAGTTCGCCTGTACTATAGAGGGCCATGGTGAAGGGCTTCCTGCTTTCAAATAGGCTGTCTTCATCCGCATCTTCACACCACCATCCCCCCAGCTGTTTACCTGGAAATGTTACCTGACCTCTCTGGGTGACAGCTCTAAGTAAGACCGTTACTTTGTAAAATTGTTGGAAGGACTCTGAAGAAAATAAGTGCAGAAGTACCTTATCTCAATCTGATGAAAGCCATTTATGACAAACCTACTGCCAACCTCATATTAAGACTGAAAGCTTTTATTCTAAGATTAGAAATAAGACAAGAGTGTTCGTTATTACCACTCCTATTCAATATAGTACTCAAAATTTTAGCCAGACCAATCAGGCAAGAGAAATAAATAAAAGGGATACGTATAAGAAAGGAAGAAGTCAAACTATCGTTATTTGCAGATGATAGGACCCTATACATAGAAGACCCAAAAATCTCCACCAGAATATCCCTAGAACTAACAAACAAATTCAGCAAGGTGGCAAGATACAAAACCAACACATAAAAATCAATAGCATTTCTGTACAATAATAATGAACCCACTGAGATAGAAATTAGGAAAACAATACCATACACAATAACATCAAGAAAAATTGAATACTTAGGAATTAACCTAACCATGAAAGTGAATGATTTCTATAATGAAAAATAGAACTCTTAAAAAAAAAGAGGACATCAGAAAATGGAAACTTAACCTGTTCTTAGATAAGCAGAACCAATATTGTCAAAATGGCTATATTCTAAAAAAAAAAATTACAGTGGTACCTCAGTTCAAGAACTTCATTCATTCCATGGTTCTGGTTGCAGAATTTGTTCCATGATTCTAGTTGCAACAGAGTTGCAAGCACAGTACAGATTTAATGCAACCCAGCCAAAATACCAACAACCTCATGGAACTAGAGAAAATGATCCTGAAATTTATATGAACCCAGGGCCGGAGACATAGCTCAGCGGCACAAGTGCCTGCCTGGCAAGCACAAGGTCCTGAGTTCAATTCCCGGTACAAAAAAAACCCCCAAAAAACAAAAAACAAAAACAAACTTTCATATGGATCCAGAAGAGACCTAGAAAGCAAACAATGCTGGGCAACAAGTGGTAAATGGGAGGCATCACAAACCTGGATTCCAAGTTATACTACAAAGCTACAGTGATAAAGATAGCATGACAGTGGCACAAAAATAGACATGTGGATCAATGAAGCAGAATAGAGATGACCGAAACAACTCGAGGCATATTCTGTCATCTGATCTTTAACAAAGAGGCAGAAATCATACACTGCAAGAAAGATTGGCTTTTTAACAAGTGGTACTGGGAAAACAGGTTATGCACATGCCAAAGATTGATGCTAGACCCATCTCTCACCATATACTACTAGAAAATAAAACGGATCAAAGATCTAAATATTACAACAAAAACAATGAATGTACTGAAAGACAAATTTGGTAAAACGCTTGAAGACATAGACATAGGCAAGGGCTTTCTGAACAGAACCCCAATAATACAAGAAATAGCATTAAGATTTAACAACGGGATTATATCAAATTAAAATACTTTTGCCCAGCAAAAGAAAAACCAACAAAGTGAGGAGACCAACTACAAACTGGGGGAAAAAAAATTTGCCATCTCTTCCTTAGACAGAGGATTAATATTTAGAAATACATAAAGAATTTAGAAAGTTAGACTCCCCAAAATAAAACACCCAATCAAAAATGGGTAGCTTAAATGAGTACACACTTCTCAGAAGAAATACAAATAACCAATAATTACATGAAAAAATGTTCAGCATCTCTTGCCATTAAAGAAATGCAAATTATAACAGTACTGAGATTCCATCTTACTCCAGAAAGAATGGCTATTGTCAAGAAATCAAATAATAACAAATTCTACCAAGGCTGTGTGGAAAAAAGAACCCTTCTATGCTGTTGGTTGGAATGTAAACTACTAAAACAACTGAGTCAATCAGTGTGGAGAGTCCTCACAAAGTAAATGCAGGAATTCCACTCGACCCTGCTATCCCCCTTCTAGGGGTTATAAAAGACATAAGACACGATGTTAAATTAAATAAATTAGAAAGGCAAGCTTAAGCATCCCTTGGTTTCTCTTATATGAGAAATTCCATGTATAAATAATTTAAAGAGCAAAATAAAAGATAGATAATAAGAAACAAGGAGATAGTTATTTTGCAAATTAAAAGGGCACCAAGAGATGGAGGGGAAGGGGAAGGGAAGTAAAAAGAATTGAGATGTGTTATGTGCATGTACCAACTCCCCATGATGAACGTAATCATTATGTACTGCAAATATGTACTTCTAATTTTTTAAAAATGAAAGTGTTAAAAAGATTAAATGGCTTAACTATTTTTCCCCTGAGATGAGGTCTCGCTGTGTTGTCCAGACTACACTCAGGTGATCTTCTCGCTCCTGACCCTCCGGAGTAGCTGGGAGTATGGTCGTGTGCCACCATGCCTGGCTAAGGGAGTTAATGTTTAAGGCACAGAGTGGTATTTAAGAATGTTGTAAGCACGGAAAAACTGATACCTACAATACTTGTATTCCCAACTACCCCAAACACAGCATACAGTATTGATCCTATAAGCCTTTAGTAAATATTATAGCACTGTGTCCTTTTGATTATGTATTCTGTATTTGGTTTTCTCTTTCTCAAGGCTTATACTGCGTTCTGTTTGTAAAGAATTTTGCAGGCTGCAACTCCTTGTAGAAAAATATTTCTTTTGTGCTAGTGCAGGGAGGTCATCTTCCACATGAAAGATTTTCCTTTCCTTTTTTTTTAATAAAAGGGAAGATTACAATGCTTTTGTTGCATCTGGTACTTTTCAAGTGTCAGAAGGTCAAAATTATCCTTATGCCAAAGTGGCATATTATAGTGACGTACTCCACCACTCTATGCCTCTTGCAGCTTGTTGGTCCAGGTTGATTGCTGTAAATATTCTTATTCTGCTAGTTCTGATTCTTTGTAAGAAGTTCATCAGAGTATCACTTCACACCAATGCACGTGGCTCTCTCTCCATGTGGCCCCCAAACTCACCCCTCTTAGGGAGAGAAGCTTTCTCATCCAGAGTAATGCCTGGAGGAGGAGCCTATGTTACTGCCACACAGCTTAGATGTTTTTTTCTCACCTCGAAATATCCAAGCTTTCTCTCTTTATATTTACATACTGGTTTTTCATGTGAAAAGCCCACGTCAGCCTCCTCACTTGTCCGAATGGAAATAGCTGAAGATCACTGTTTATAATCCATTAATCAATGGGTTTTAATTTATCAGTATGTTTTTTCTTCAGATTTACATTGTTTGATTGTATTAGGTTTTAAAACGAGAAAATGCTGAACTGTATGCCTCTCCCATTTTTATAATTTTATTTTGAGACAGGATGGCCTCAAACTTGTGATCCTCTTGCCTCAGCTTTGTGAGTAGGTGGATCACAAGTGTGTACCACCACACCTAGATATTTTCAGAATTTTTAATCACATGGAAAAGCTAAAGAGTATCATGAATGGACCATAGGACATTTTTGAAATGCTATGTTGCGTCGTTGTCCATGTTTTTCACAGTTGTTATTTCAGTACATGGATAGATCATTAGTACTTTCGCAGCAGGATGAAAAATCATGTAACAACTGTTTTAGAGCTGCACTGTCCAATAAGATAGCTACTCCCCCCAGGAGGCTATTCACATTATTTAAATTCTCATTAAAGTTAATTAAAATTAGATAAAATAAAAATTAACAGATTGTATTGGTATATTAGCGCATTTTTCATTACTGTAACAAACTACCTTAGGTTGGGTAATACATAAAGAAAAGTGATCTATTTAACTCACAGCTTTGGAGCTGATAGTCCAAGATTAGAAAAATAAGAAACCTAAAGATAAACACTGCTGGGCCGGTGATATGGCTCAGCGGCATAAGCACCTGCCTGGCAAGCGCAAGGTCCTGAGGTCGACTCCTGGTACCCACATAAAAAAAAAAAAGATAAACACTGCTAAATTGCTCCATATTTTTTTTCATAAATTGTTTCTACCTACAAGTAGGAATAAGTCAATTTGAATATAAAGTAATGATTACTACAGGCTAAAAAGTGTAGGGAGAGGATACAGGGAGGTCGAATGACAGGTACAAAAACACAGATGGAAGGAATAAATTCTACTGTTCCTATAGCACAGTGGAGTGAATATCACAAAAACATTATATATTTTACCAAAAATTAGAAAAGAAGTACTTACAGGGTCCAAACACAAACTGATGATAGGGAGACGGAAAAGTTAATTACCCTGATTTTATCAGTTTACATTGTATACATGTACTCACACTGTACCTCATAAATATGTGCAATTATTAAGTCTCCCATTTTCTGAACTACAGAGAAGCTTTTTGGATTTTTGCTGAGTCTTCACTGAGTATGGTGTCATGATGCTAAGCAAGAATTAGTTTCTTAAGCCACTTACTGTGACTTGCAGCCTCAGCTACACGGTAGCTGAGGAGTGAGGATTCATTTGAGCCTATGAGTTCAAGACCAGCATGCCCAACATAGACCTTATTTCAATGAGAGAGAGAGAAAGATGGAGAGTGAGAAAGAGAAACAGAGAGAGAGAGAGAGAGACTGAGAGAGACAGATAGACAGACAGACAGAAACAGAGAGAGACAGCAAGACAGAGACAAAGACAGAGATTCTTGCCATTCTTGCCAATCCAGTGGAATTGATGCTCAGTCTTGGCTTTAATTAAATTAAAAAGAAGAAAAAGCAATAAAAATTTCTTATAGACATGGATGTTAAGACTGAGCTTCAAACACACAAACATTGTGAAAATTGTTCTGGGAATCATTTTAGAACCATGTAAAAGAAGTAAAGAAGTATGTGTTTACTTCAGAGAAATGGTGTACATGTTTTCAACCACTGGGGGACATTGTTGTCCCATGCATAGTAAGATGACGTTTTAGAGCAATGGTTCTCAAACTTGAGCCACCATCAGAATCACCTCCAAGGCTTGACATGACACAGGTGGCCTTTACTTGCAGGGGTTCTAAGTCAGTGGGGATAGTGGGGATACACAAATATATGAAATTATAATGAATACCCAAGTAATGCCGGTATAGGGGTCACATTTTGAGAAAAAAAAATTGAAACATGGTATTAAGACCATGGTATTTTTTGACCATCCACTCTTCATAATGGTAAAGTAATGGACACAAACATCAATCTGAATGCTGTACTAATAATTGGCCCCTATCTAGCACAAGAAGTTGACGTGTAATTATTTTTGGATCCCCAAAATAACAGAATATAGGTAGTATAATTTCTATGTAGTTGCCAAGGAGGCACATATAGATGGAGCATAGCAATGAAGTTTAAAGTCAAAAAGTTTCCAAAGTTTCTGAGATTAAATTACATCAGGTTCAGACAGAGCTGAATCCCCAAATTATTAGTATAAGAAAAAGCTCTCAAAATGTGTACATGAATGTGGCAGACCTTAAAATAAGGAATTCCTTTCCAAATAGTAATTCTGACAGTATTAAGGAGGCTGTATTTTCCAGGGCAATCCAGAATTTGGTTGTATTTTAGGGTTGGGTTAGACTCAAATATGACCTTCTTGATGACACACAGCCTTACAGAACAGAGTAAGAAAAGCCATCATATACAGATTTCTAAGAAGTAGATGATTTTCCAAATATTGGTATCTTTTTCTCTAGGCAGTTGAATACCAAAATCAATACATAGAGAATGGTTATTCTTTCTCAGGAGAAATTCTTTGTGTATTATCTTAAAAGTTTATAAAACTTATATGACATTTATTTTATCTATCATAGTTTATTATTTTATGCTACCAGAAATTGGTTTTATTCTCAGAAAAATAATGTTTTGAAACTAGAATGGACCTTGTAAACTCTTAATTTTGTAAATGAGAATCCAATATATGGGAAAGATACATGATTGCCTCAGATGTTAACAGATTCTATCTGAAGAACAATATTTCTGGTTTTCTGAAAAATGGATTGAGAAATACTAGCTTAGGAAGTATGAAAGATTAAGTAAATGTTTTTGATTTATTGTTATGTGTAATAACAACTCAAAAAAAAAGCATGAAACAAGTTTTAGCAGTGTTTAATTATATGCTCCTCATTTTCCATGATGTAAATTTTATTGTCTTGATTCTGTTATGACAATCTTGTTTTGCTCTTGTAATAAAAAATGGAGATAATTTTTATTTTAGAAATATTATTTGTGATATTTTCAGTGTTTAAAATAAAAGCTATATTACTGAATAAGATTAACTTCTAAGTGTAATTATTCATAGGCAATTATGTTTCTTATTTACCAATTGATAGGGTAGGTAGGATTTCATAGCATGAAATATGCTATTAGTATTCAGCATATGTATAGACTGAATGTTTATGTCTTCCCAATATTCATACACTCAAATCCTACACCCAAATGTAATGGTACCTTCAAGTGAAGTGGAAAGTGATTAGATCACGATGGCAGAGCCCTCATGAATGAGGTTAGTGCCCCTGTAAAATAGATCCCCGTGTCTCTACTCACCCCTACTGCCATGTGAAGCCACAGCAAGAAGATGCTATCATGAACGAGGAAGGAACTGCTCACCGGACATCAAATCTACTGAAGCTTTCATCACAGACTTCCAAGCTTACAGAACTGAGAAATGAATTTGTCTTTTACAAGCTGCGCCGTTCTGTTATACCAGCTTGACCAAACAGAACCGAGAACTGGTGAACTGGTATTGAGAAGTGGAGCTATTGCTTTAATTAACAGCTAAAGATACAGAAGCAGTTTTGGAACTTGCTAGTGGATGGAGGCTGAAAGAGCTTTGAGGTACATACTAGAAAAAGCCCACATTATTGTGAGTAGATGATTAAGGGCAATTCTGGGCAATTCTTAAAAAAAGAGGGCTGTAAAAAACAGCAAATAATTTGGCTGAATCGTTTTCATGTTTGAGCGTGTTGTGGAAGGTAGAACTTGCATGTATGAAATTAGATATATGGCTGAGGAAATCCCTAAGTGTTCAAGTACAAGTGTTGAAGAAGCAGCCTAGCTCCTCCTGGCTGCTTATGGTAAAATTTGACGAGCGAGAGATTAGTTTAGGATGGAATTGATAAGCAAAAAGGAAACAGAACTAGAAGATTTGGAAAATTCTCAGCCTGATCATATTAAAAAGTACAAGAAAGCCCGTTTGGGAGAAAACACTAAAGGTGTGTCCAACAAATCATTTGACAAGAAAACTGGAATGAGTGTGAACCATGAATTTAATCACTCATCTTAACAGGAAAACTGACAGTTTGACTGAAGAGGAAGGAGATGAGGAGTCCCATCTGCCAGACTTCTTGGATTTTATTTATTTAGTTATTTTTATTTTATTTTTTTGTGGGTACCGGGGGTCGACCTCAGGACCTCCTGCACCAGCAGGTGCCTGTGCCGCTGAGCAATATCACTGGCCCTTTTTTCATATGTGGGTTCCGGGAGTCGAACTCAGGCCCTCGCGCTTGCCAGACAGGTGCTTACGCTGCTGAGCCATCTCACCGGCCCATTGGATTTTATAGGACAGGATTATAGAGCTATTTGCCTGTGAACATGTGCTGTTCTTCAAAAAAGGGAAGATTGGCCTCTAACGCGATTCAGATCTCACCAGGTTGACTCTTCAATTTCTAAAGCAGAGAACTTTATCTTGCTTTCCACAGGCAAGAAAGCCAGCACACAAAGCCATGGGGCTCGAACTGCTGCCTCCCCACCAGGGTCCAGAAGTTGTGATTTCCATCCTTGTAGATCCAGAAGACAGAGCCAAACAAAGAGGATTATTTTCACACCTTAAATTTTAATATTCTTCACCATTTGAAATCTGTCATCCCTTCTTATTTCTCCCTTTGGAATGGCAATGTCTCCCTTTCGTTGCCTTACCGCTCTATTTTGGAAGCACATAGTATGTTTTGCTTCACTGATTCACGACTGTAGTGGAATTTGCCTCAAGGTGAATCTTACCTCTAGTCTCACCTGTATTTGATTTAGATGATTTTTAACATAAGACTTTGGGCTTTAACGTTGATACTGGAATTAAGACTTTTGGGAGTACTGGAATGGAATGACTGTATTTTATATATAGAAGAACATGAATTTGGAGGATATAGTGGGGAGTATTCTACACTGGTTTTTCATATCCCTCCCAAAATTCATATGTTGAAATATGCCCCCAACATGACATTATCTGAAAGTAGGAGTTTGGTAGAGCTTTCATGAATGAAATTAATATTATTATAAAAGAGACCCGGAGAGCCTTTTCTCCCATGTTACAACATAGTGAGAAGCTGGCTGCATGTGAATGAGAAAGTGGATCTCTGCTAGACACTGAATCTGCTACGACCTGGATCGCAGACTTCCAGCCTCCAGGATGTGAGGAGTACTTTTCTGTTGTTAATAAGCCACCAATCTCTGGTGTTCTGTTTCATCAGCCTATGACACCAAAACTTTTCGCTTTAAATTTATCAATATTTCACACTCAAGGTAGTCATTTCTCAAATAATAATGTGACATTTATGCAGCTTCACACCACCTGAAAAAAAACATTATTGTGCGTACTGCATCGTACTAGGCCCACTGCAAAAAAAGAAGATGCTATATTGGCTTTATGCTTTTGTTTTTCTAAATTTCAAGATACTGTGAAGGGTATTTTTCACACTTGGCAATTCCTATTCCAGTTGGCTTTTCATTTAAAAAGTTGTTATTCTGTTTTATAATAGTTTACTGCCAGGCATTTTCTTCTCTACCATGACAGATAAACGTGATCCCTACCCTAACGGATATTATGATTGCTGAACTATTCATTCTAGAAGAGATGCTGAGTGACAAAAAGGTAAACAGTATACCAATAATGACCCCTGCATATTGAGGACAAGCATATCTAATATAAAATATTTCTCTTTCTAATATAAAATATTTCTCTTTCTAATATAAAAAGCGTGAATACTTTTCAGCTAACAAATCTAAATTTAGGGATTTTTTTCAAAAGAAATGATCATAGTTTGCATAAAAAGTCAGCAACAATGATATTCATTAAACCCTTGCTAACTATAAGCAAAAATGGAAACATTTCTATGTCTATCAATAAGTGTTCAATTAATTAAATGTATATAATGAAACATTCTGCATGACTTAAAAGAATGAGGTTTATATATACATATGGATCACTTAGAAAAATATCCAACATATAATTGGAAATTCAAAATGCAGGAAAGCACACAAAATATTGTATTATTTAAGATAACAAGGACTACATTTGCATATATATAAAACAATGTCTGGAAAGTTATTGAGGAAACTGTTTTAAGTGGAGAGTGGGCTAATATAGTACTTTATATTTCTCTGTACTGTTTTAGTTTTCTTCTTGAATAATAATAATAGAAACCACCAGTTACCGGGGGACAATTCAAATGTCCTGTATGTGTTCCGTTTGTTGAGCCTTTTGTTCCAGTGTTCAGCTATCTTCCTCAGAGAAGGAAAGAAGACATTTTCCTAATTTTTGCAAAGCTCTGTATGAGGTTATTGTGTCCCTGGTGTTAGGGCATGTTTTCTTTTAGTAAATCCAAACAACGTATGCTGAAGAGTGAGAAATTTTATTACATACTGCTGAGAAGTCTTTGAGCATAAAATAAAATTATACTGAATTAAACACTGACTCTGGAGTATGAATTAGTAATACCAACAAATTCTGATTTTTTGAGTACTGTATTGATTAAGTACTACAGTGAAACAGATGACAAGTTCCTGATGGCCTTGAAACTTACCAGAGATGCTACCACAAAGCTAGGGTTTCTAAGACAAGACTGGTTATGAGGGCCGGTGAGATGGCTCAGCAGCATAAGCGCCTGCCTGGCAAGCGCGAGGGCCCGAGTTCAACTCGCAGAACCCACATACTAAATAAGGGCCGGGGATATCGCTCAGAGGCATGGGCGCCTGCAGGCACGCGAGGTCCTGAGGTTGACCCCTGGTACCCACAAAAAAAAAAGACTGGTTATGAGACCCTCGTGAGAGGTTCTTTTAACTTTGTCCTATCTTTTTCTGTTAGCAAAACTCCATAGACGTATGTATGCCTTTTTCCTGGGGATTCTGATTTAATTTGAATTGCTGTGGAAAATTCTAGAATTAGATGAGTAAAAAATTAGATTACTCCAGTAATATCTTCCAATAGTAAGAAAGTTGAGAGAGGTTATACAGTAGATCCAGAGATTTGGAGCTCACCATATTGGAGTTATCTTGGAATTGATTTCAACAGTTAAGGCATGGTAAGTGGAGAAAGCTTATGAAATATCTAGGTTTTGGTGTGGAGAAAAAAAAGTTGCAAAATTTTAAGGTCTATCTGGCTAGTTCCAAATTGAATTTTACACAACTAATGCTGGCTGAGTTTTATATTAGGAAATCATAGCATTTGACAAATAGGACAAGCTGTGCTGTGTATGAAGGATGTCTTTCCTCATTCTCCTTTTCTCTGACAGAAATATTTCTAGGTTAGCTTAAGATCCCTCAAAATTCTATCCTATCCACTTTCTTATATGTTTATAATTTTCAATATTAAAGTTACTGTATTTGTTCTAGCACTTCACTATCTCAAGTTATCAGTCAGTTACTCAGTAGACATTTTCCCTAAGGCGGAACAAATGGCTGCACTTATGACTGAGACTGATCAAAAGCACTATTTGTTTGTCTTCAGAAACTTTTGTTTTCTGTGACTGCAAGAAATACTGCTGAACAAGACATTTCTTCACCATCCTTGATGAGAAACAAACATCAATAATGCAGATGCAAATGAAGCCAAGTAATGTTGAAGACAAAACAAGATCCAGAAGCTCTAATTCCATTTAAAAGAATAAATCTAAAATGGCAAGCTCAATAATTCCACCATGGCAAAGAATGAGGTGAGGATTATATAACCCTAAATTTCTAAAGAGTTAAAAATCAATTTAAGTATTCATGTCTTGAAATCATTTCTGAGTATACATACCTAAACTATGCTCACACTTGTATCTATGTATTATTTCTTTATAGATAATAGGTAGCACATGTGCTCTTATTCATATAATATATGTTCATTTAAATTTTGTCATATAAATTCAAAATGACTAAAATATACCAAGGTCAATTTTCATTTGAAACATTTGAGATGTTTCATTACTTTGCAATACTGTATATACTGACATACCCATTATATATTATATAATAATAAAGATCTTAGAGGGATAAATAACTTTTTACAAAGAACTATTTAGAATAATGATAAAAATTAATTATTTTGCTTATTTACTAAATAGCTACTGACCACTTTATGTATGCAAAACACTATAGAGAATTATCTCTGCTTATCTGGCACCATGTGGTATATGTGTTCTGGGTGAAGTGGAAGATTACCCACAAAGGCAGCCGAAGTGCCTCAAAGTGGCCATGTATAAAGTAAACTTATGTCCTGGTATGCTTAAGAGAGGCCTGGCTTATGCCTTTGTTTCAGCATGGTTATTAATATCGTCTTTCTCCTTTCTTAAATGTGTTGGTTTTGTAGATACATAAAAGTCCTCAGAAAATCATAGAAGCGAAAGTAAGAAATAAGAAAGAAGGAAGCTGTCATGAATCCTGAAGGGTAGGCTTGGTGTTTACTGGGTAGAGAGAGAAAGAAGGAAGTTATTCAGATCTACGTCTTATTATTTCTTGTATATATTCTCCTAGTCCCTTCTTAAATTGTGTTTTTTTTCTATTTTCTTTGTCTTAAAGTTAAAACCTGCTGACACCACATCTATGCTCATTAGTTTCGCAAACCTCTAAACACGTCTTTGTTACCAGACTCCCCGCCGTGCATTTAAGGCCTTTTCTTCTGTGGTACCTGCTGTCTCTGCCACGGACAATGTTCATTTATCACCTTAGCAAATATTTAACCCTTGCAAATTCTCTAACTATGCCAGCCTGCTTCTCATTTTATGTGTCTTTGGTTCTCATTGTGAAAACAAACATGTTGCAATATAATATGCCTGGAACTATTGATCTGAAGGCATTACTTTTATAATAAACTCATTTAGTCTTCATAAAATTATTATTACCATTTCACAGATGACAGAGGCATAGAAAGGTGAAGGTACTCTTCAAGGACATTCAGCTAGTAAGTAGTATCAGTGTAGCTGTTCTTTGAATCTAGGTAATTTAACTCCAGATTCCACGCTTTTGACCATTCTTCCCTGATATTTTTGCTGTTTGGGCCACCCTACCCCTTATTCTTTAAAACCCATGTCAGAAGTTATAGTCGTAACACTCTCTATATTTTCATATAGAGTCACTCATCTATTTTTCTATATACTGTGGAGTTTAATTCTTTTGCTAATGAAAAGAATAAGTTGGATAATAAGAGATATTGGAAAACCAGATTGCCTTCTTGTTACTTGTGTTGGTGATGGAGGGAGATAGAATATAGAGATCAGTTTAGGGCATATTAAGTTGATCATAACAGCTGAATATGTCATTATAAAAGATCAACTGATAGTTGAAAATGCAGCACCAGTTCAACCAAAAACATGATAAGGCAGTATAAATCCAAATAGGGAGAAAAAATAATAAAAAGTGAAGGCAAAGAATAAAAGATGTAGGAAATGCCTAGTTTTATGGAAGCCAAAAAAGAGGCAATTTAAAGAAGCAGGTGGTAATGATTATCACCATCAAATTCTAAAATCTATAAACATGGCCAAGATTAATAAAGATCATTAAATTTGTTTGGAACAATAGAAATCAGACTTGAAAACCTTAAAAAGAGAGCAAAGGTGCTTTGGAAGATTCAGTGCCAATTTAGTTTTTGAAGCTGAGAGAGGCACAATTCATTTCGAAGAGCTTCAAAAACAGACATAAGAACTGAGTTTTAATGTTTTACAACAAAACGCATGCACAGCAGCAAAGTTAACACAAGGGTGATGAGTTCATTAATACTTCAGTGGGAAAATTACACCTATAACAATATTTTATGAAGAATTTATTCTAAAAAATATAATTTCCTATAAATTCATTTTTAAGAACTTTCTGGCCTCCATATCCTCATAAATAGTAAAGGATACACTCCTGGGAGAGAAAACAACAGCAGAAAAACATTGTAGTTAACAACTGAATTTTTCTGGGAACATCATGCCCTTCTAAAACACTGAATAGAGGAATATAATTCATAATAATCAGATGCTGAGTATCTACAGCTTTGCTTCATATAATTAATGTTCTTTATCACTGTGCCCACCTTTTGTATATTCTTGCTCTTTCTTCACAACTTTATTGGAAAGGATAATAGCTATCATAGCATTTTGAAAACTCAGAGTGCTTATATCAACAAGAATATTCACAGCCAAATTTTCTTATAAATATTACTGAGCTCTATATTTCTTTTAATTATAAGCAGAAGTGAGGGGGTCAGCATAGAGCCTTGGTTTTTTAAGGTAATCTTTAAAGATAATGAGATAATGAGAGAGTAGACAAAGATGAATCAGAGTTGAGTAAAGTCATTTTTCAAGATAAGAATTTTCTTGAAAGTGAAATGATAGATAAATTGATTAGTCAAGTGGAAGAGTGAAGACACAAAAGAAGGGGGACAAATGGAGCAGGGTATAGAGAATGTATAAATTATTGAGGAAAATTGATCTCTGAAAATATGGAAGGAAGGATGGGAGGTAGGAAGGGAGAGAGGGAGGAAAAGGGAAAAATGGCTAGATCAAGGATGAGGACATGGCAAATGAATTGAGGGTGAAAACAGAAAAGTAAAACTAAGAGAAGACTTTGAAAGAGTGGAGGGAAAGAGAAGAGAAGGGAAGGCAAGGGAAAGAGGACTTAGATATTGTTTTTTGTACAGTAAAAAAGATAAGGAATTTAGTGTCTTTTTGTTCCATGACGAATGAGACAGAGTTCTCCTCAAGTATGACGGATGTTGTGAGGGATGAAAAGGAACCTGAGCAATACCGACTAATCAGTTCACATGGCAGATTACCCGGTTGTGATTTTAAGAATTTCTTCGTGATCTAATTTTCCCAGTTGTACCTGAGTGCCTGGGATACTTTCCTCCTCTACAGCCTTTGCTGCCACACTGATTAAATCAATATTAATTGATGACATCAGTGGATTATTCCCATGTTCCAGGAAGAAAAATACTATCAGCTAGACCTTACTGAAGCAATTTTTATTATGAATATTTTACTAAATTCAAAGCGATTTAGAAACACATTTATTTTCTTACACGATAATATGAATTTCAATGCACACATGATGGAATATACAATTACAGAACATATTTGTGTCCCTAATATAAAGTTTCTATGATTCTAATGTCTGAACTTTGTGGCACATACCTATAAACACATAAACTTAAGGGGTCGGAGTGTCTATCCAAACATTCCCTAAAATTTTGGATTTTATATACCATTAAAATACAAATGGAAGTACCAACAATTTTTCCTTTGGCCTATAATAAAATATTAAAACAAATAACCTACTATCATTTATTTTCATATGATTTCAAAACACATTTTAACATTAAATGACATTAATCTTTACAAAATAAAAGACACAAGTTTCAAATGAATGACTTTACACTGAATATATTCAGCTTTATAATATTTAAAACATTATTCTTAATTTCCTAGATTACCTGCGGATATATGAAAACATTGTCCGGGAGTGCTGTTCTATGGAACTGTGTTTGTTAATTATTCAGACCTACAATGACTGCACTCCAGCTTAGACAGTCAAAACAATAAAAATAAAAAAACGCTTACTATCATTTGAACAGAATCACCAGAATGCCGACACAAATCTCCAATTTTGATCAGCTCATTTTCAAATATTTAGTCTCAACCACTCTTTACACACCTCTCCTAAAATATTATTTTTTAGCAAATAGGGTTTACCGTGAAGAGCAAGGAATGTAATAATTTAAAGGACTGTTGAGAAAGATGATTTCCAGGAAATGAGAATAGTTCAAATCCACATGATGTGGAGTAGCTAGAGGTAGTAGATCTACTTTTGAGGGTAGAAATCAGAATGCCCAGAATATAAGAAACAGATGATTGTGTAAACACACGTATGTATATACAGAGGTACTTCAGCCACACAAGAGTAAACAACCTCTCCTTTCCAGAGACACACACATCTGTAATTTTACCTGTATCTATAGTTACATCTGCCTCTATTGGTATAGACACATGTACACATGTAACTCAATTTCCTTTGAATCTATTGAATAGTAAGCTGTGGCCATCATCACTTTTACCTCTACATAGCTAATCATACATTTTCTGAGGACAAGAACATTTTCTATATTTTAATTTTTTTGTAGTAGCCATCCTACCCATAACAAAATTAGGGAAATTGACACTATTAAAATACTAATAACTAGCTTGGTATGGTGAAACACACCTGTAATCCCAGCACTCTGGGAGGCTGAGGCAGGAGGATTGCAAGTTTGAAACCAGACTGAGCAATTTAGCATCTTAGTGAGACCTTGTCTCAAAATGAAAATAAAAAAGGCTGGGGATATAGTTTAGTGGAAAGGCCCTGGGTTTAATCCCCAGTAGCCTCTAAAAACAAAAAAAACCCCACAACGACAACAAAAAAACTAATAATCAACAGTCGATATTCACGTTCAGTCAGCTTTTCCAACATTCTTTATTGCTATTACATTCTCAGTCCTGTATCTCATCCAAAATCATGTTATATGTAGTTGTCAAAGCTCTTCAACCACAAGCAGGTCGTTAGTTTCTCTTTGTTTTTCATGACACTGACGTTGTAAGAGTTCAATTTAATTACTTTATAGAATGTCCTTGATTTGGTTTTTCTTATGTTTAGATTGTGGTTATAAACTTCTGACTGGATACCAAAAAGTGAAGTAAACTTTTTAAATACAGCTTATCAGGAGGCAAATAGTATCATTTGGTCCCATAATCGATACTTTGAATGTTATGCCTGTTGAGTTTCTCCACTGTAAATTTTATTATTTTAAAAATTTCCATTAATAAAAAAGAGATACTTTGAAACAACGTAAGTTTCCTGTTCCTCCTCATATTAAACCCATGAGTTTTAGCATTCGTTGATGATTCTTGTGCAAATCAATTGTTATAGGATGGTTGCCAAGTGGTGATCTTCTACTCCACTTTTGTTTCTGCACTGTTAGTTAACCTGCTTTTGTATAGAATAGATTTTTCCTTTCCTCTATTTACTGTATTTATATCGTACTGCGCTTGTGGGATTCTTCTTTTGTTCAATGAGTTATGACCTATTATTATCATTATTTGTTTTCATGCTCAAATTCCCCAGATTTGGCTGATGGGAAGCCTCTTCTAGTTAGTTTCTGAGTACTCATGATTCCTTAAGCATTAAGTACTTTTTGGCTCAGCAAATACTATGAAAAATAATACCAAAATAAATACAGAAATTTGTATGATATATTTAACAAATCCTTTCCTTGGTATTTGGAAAGGTACTGGGGAGTACTGGCATAGATGTATGGTTTTGAAAAATATCTGTACAATTAATCCTGTAGTTTCTATTTACTTCGGTAGGAAGTGGGAAATTATTTTCAGGCACTAATAAATGAGAATTAGTTGTTCTATTGTTTTATGGGATTGGTGCTACAAACAGACAAGGTAAATAATTGTGCATGGATGGGAAAATCTTTGTAATTTACTTTCTTTTTTCTGGTCAAGGTCATTTTCCCCCTTTCCAGCTTCATGACTGAGATACAGCAACCCTGAAAACAAATGAAAGATTCTCTTTCCTTATCAATTTAGATAAATCTATTTAGACTGTTAATTGTACAATGTAGGCCACTCTAGTAACCCTCCTATGTCTCTGTGAATTCTGCTCCTGTCTTCTTTTTGTTTACCTCAGTTGTTTCTCTATCTACAAAAGCCAGTTAGATTAAACATCCAAACTGACCCAAGGCAAACCATTGCTTCTTTCTGACATGGGACAGATGGCATACTAAAATGAGGCATAGAGAAGGTTTTCATATTGAGGCTCTTTACAAATGTGTCTGTAAGATTCTGGGAGCTAAAAAGAATAGGGAAATAGGTCAACAACATGCCTAAAGGAGCAAGAAAAGGAGTGATTTGCCAGACTCCAAAGAAAGTAGCTGAAATTGTAGGGACATAGTCTAACTGAAAGTATGATTTGGGGTGGAGAAACATGGCCACTGCTAACCCGTGGTAACCAAGCAAAAAAGGAACAAGGGAATAAATACTCCTTTCTCATCCTTTTCCCACCAATGTTTTCCTGCAGGGGCTTCTCATTAGCCAAACCAAATGGGAGATACAGGGTAGGGTAAGCCCATTGATGCAGTGCATAAAAGTCACCTTTCTTGAACACAGCAGGATGGAGAAGAATGGAGTTTCTAGAGGAGCAGAGAATCCCACTCAATCATAGCAACACTGAATTTTTCAATGAAGATTTGAAGACTTCTTTTCACAGCTCAAGTGACCATTCCCCATTGAGTTGCTTTTCATACTTTTCTTTCTTCAAGAGACACCAGCTCGTGTTTCATATCAGTTCTTTTTTCTAGCAGAGATCACACCCTGTTGCTGGTGACCCCTGAAACATTCTTTCCCAAAGTCCCATTCCTACTCCAGGTTTTCTTGTCCACCCACCAAATGTGTGTGTGTGTGTGTGTGTGTGTGTGTGTGTGTGTGTGTGTGTAGTGTGTGTGGGTGTGTGTTTGTCTCCTCCAAATTTTGAACAAAAATATATCTTGTTATAAAACGCTGCTATCAAAAAGCAACTGGGCAAGCAATAAAATAAAAAATGTAATCTTTATTGGTTTTGCACATTTTTAATGTTGGTTAGCATCATTTAGGGTAATAATAGCATTTTCCAGCATGCAGTTCACAAATACAATTTATCTAAGTATTTTTAAGAAAAAGAGGAGCCTATGGTTTGCTTCTATAAGAAACACAAAATGTCCTGATGTAATTGAATATATAAGTTTGCTACTCTCTGTTTTTTGGGGAAAAAAAATGTGAAGCCTACATTATATTTAGACAGCAATCTAGACACAATCTAGACAGCACAACTCCAAAGAAATGAAAACACAAACAGAAATTAGGAAGAAAAAAAAAGACAAAAGTGAACAGTAAGCACTATTTTCTATCAGTTAGTGCAGGCACTGCCAGAAACATAAATAAAATTTTATTTTTCCAATTACAAAGCTTAATTTGGATGTGAGTTGTGAACCTATTTTGCCCCTTAAAATTATGAAACAATCTAAAATTAGCAAATATAATAAAAAAGCAGAAGTCTACAATTACCCAGTCTTATTTTCATTTCTTATTTAGCAAATATCTTCCATGAAAAAGTACTATGGACAGAAAGTAAGAAAAGTGATTGTGATATCAATCTGAAGATAATTTCCTCTTCATATTTATGTACATAAAGCTGAAAAATAAAATAAAGTGACTTTTTACAGTATTTATATTTGCTTATAAAATTCTAAACACATTTTTAACAGGTTAAGCAGTGTTTTTGTTTTTAAAAGATGTCTGTACAGTCTGGCTATATACCATATATTTTCCACCTAAAATTTAAAAATAACCAAAAAGTTGTTAAAGTGCTGCAAACTATTGCTTAATGACTTAAAGAAATGAGATCTGTTGAACAATTTCCTTGACTTTACCATTGACATACGGTTTCTCATAAATGAGATTTTGAGCAGTGGGAGAAACCAGATACAGCGGCATGGTAATATAAACATGCATTGATAGCATCCAAACTATCTATAATGGTACAGAATACATTACATTACCTGTATAAAGCTTGCACTCTACATTTCTTGTGGTACATATTTGATGCAATAAATACTGTGCTTAAGTCATTATTTGTTTGCTCAAACGTGCACCACAGGGTAAAATGACTATTTACATAATAAATAGCATTTCATTAACATATACAATGTCAACCTTGCTGAGAGCTGAAGATGGCTAAACAAAGTGCAGGATTAAGCAGAATTTATAAAGGGTTCTTTTGGTCAATTCAGTCTTCTGGGGGTCAGGGGTGGGGAGCAAATTTCATTGTTTAGAGATTTTCTAATGCAATAAAAAGAAATACAACATTTATGATTCCAGACATTTGAGTGAAATTTGCACCTACCCTAAGACTTAATGATCTACCTCAAAACAAACTACTTGGTAAAACATATGGGCTAAGCACCTCCAACTATCACCGGATTACCCCTCCCAGAAACACAGACAAGATTTAAGAGCTATTTAAGAACTGTTGTTGTTTTCCTTGTGACATTTTCTCATGCACGATCTGTAAGTGCTGCATGCCCTCCTGCAAACCACAACTTTGTGTAGACGGGAGGGCCATGTGGTGCCATAACCCACAGGTGACATACATACCTGTAAACAAGGTCCTTTAGTCTATTTCCAAACAGAAATACTGTTTACAAAAATAGTCACATATAACAAACAACACATGGATTAAAAAAAAAGATGAATCCACTAACAGAGTTTGTAAAAATGTGACAAATGTGGCAGTTGAAATGCAAATAGTGGATACAATTACTACACTAAAGTACGTCATGTTAAACAACCCCCAAATTATAGGTTTGCACCCCTTTAAACTGGTCCCTACAGTCTGAGTAGCCATTTTGTCTCTTGTCTTCAGCAGTGTCAGCTGGTAGTGGGAACAGTAACCTGTTAAGGTCGTCTCTCCTTTACACAGAGTCACACACAGTTTGCCAACAAGGGGGTCACTGTCTCATTTAGGCACTGACCTTAAGTATTTTTATGTAAAAACAGTCAGTTTGGCATTGACCTCCTAAAGGAGTTCTGCTGACAAAAATACATCACCTTCACAGGCTGTAAACAATTTGTCACCCAATTATTTATAAGTTTTTGTTTATTTTCCTTTGGCTTTTTCATCTTTTCCTTCTTGCTCATGTTTTTCCACAATCGGCTTTGTCACCCGGTCGTAGGAGGGTGGACAAGCTGCAGTGGACATGGTCAGATCAGTTTTCTCTGTAATAGAGTTTTCATTTATTCTGTCAATTATCATGTCTTCTTTTACAAGAAGGTTAGCCCCACCTTTCAGTTTGTTCTTATTATATGTAAATGAAGCTTGTTTTACAGTTCGCTTCAAAAGGTGACGTCTATAAGCCCGCTGAATGATAACAGCAGATACTTCCTCTTGTTTTCTTTTTAATGTAGTAGTGATTGGCTGATAGGAGACCTTGGAGGGATTGGAAGCCATGAACCTCTCTTCCATCTGTATTCGGAGAGCATCCATCTCTCCACTCTCTCCTAGAACCCGCTTTGTAAAAGCAAATAAGATGTCCAAACAGTGGATTCGGTCACCACTCACCATAGGCAAATCCATGGCAATGAGCTGGAGTTTGTTCGGTTGTGGCAAATTGAGAGGAGGTTCAAGAGCAGCTGCAAACTGAGAGAGTTTTTCAAATTCCATGAATTGGGTTGCATCAGGGTCAAACTTCTCCCAAACCTCGTAGAACATTTCAAAGTCATCCTCACTCAGGGGCTCTGCACTTTCTTCAGTGGCAACACTGAAATTCTCAAGGATGACAGCGATGTACATGTTCACCACGACCAGAAAGGAAATGATGATGTAACTGACAAAAAAGAAAATTCCAACAGATGGGTTCCCACAGTCACCCTTCACTGAGCTTCCAGGGTTAACTTTATTAGGGTCACAATCTGGAGGTCCACTATTGAGAATGGGTGCTAATAAACCATCCCAGCCAGCAGAGGTGGTGATTTGGAACAGGCAGATCATGCTGTTGCCAAAGGTCTCAAAGTTGAACATGTCATCAATTCCAACCTCCCTCTTAACATAGGCAAAGTTGGACATTCCAAAGATGGCATAGATGAACATGACCAGGAAGAGCAGGAGGCCGATGTTAAACAAGGCAGGAAGGGACATCATCAAAGCAAAGAGCAGCGTGCGGATCCCCTTCGCTCCTTTGATCAGACGAAGGATTCGGCCAATCCTGGCAAGACGGATCACTCGGAACAGGGTAGGGGACACAAAATACTTCTCTATCAGCTCAGCAAGAAACATACCTATGGATAAGCAATGAAAATACCAACTAGTGAAGAAGTTACCCACTAACATAATACTTATTTCTTTAAGGCTTCAAAAGTAAAATTCAGAGTACTGAAATTTAATGATATAATCTTGGATATGATAATACAACCATCCCTTAGTATTTGAGTGGTTGATTCCATGCCATCTTTCCCCGCCCACAGGATACCAAATTCATGGATTCTCAAGTCCTTTATGTAATACCCTATAGTATTTACATATAACATGCATACATTCTCAGGAGTACTTTAAACCATCTCTAAAATATTTGTAATACCTAATACAAGGTAAATGCCATGTAAATACTTGTTACAAACTATTGCATAGGAAATAGTCACAAGAAAAAGAGCCTGTACATGTTCAGTACAGACAATGTTTTTCCAAATATTTTTGATCTATGATTGAGTTTGTGGATGCAAACTACCTGGATGCAGAACCTACAGATTAAAGGACTGAATGTATATATTATTGTATATAATATATATTATAAATGAATTCTTGACTCTCAGCAATCAATTCAAATATAAGGATTATAGTACTTTTTTTCTATGAGAGATGTTGAAAAATTATATTTAGCTTACATAAAACCCCAGGTCAGAATCTTAAAAAATAATTTAAAAACACAAAAGTCTGGGTGAATATAAGTGGCCACATGGCAAATACAAAGCTTTTTTTGTTGTAAATTCCAATTTATATTAATACAATTACATTTTCTAAATTTTTAAATTGCTTTGTAATATAAGTACAAATTTATATTAATACAATCACTTTTTCTGAAATTGTCAAATCCAAAATCCTCTTTACATCCTACCCATTTATTATCTGATGCTGCCCTGTATTTCTACTATAATATTATTATATTGTTTGAGTATGTATGTTCTGTTGCATTTATAAAAGAACCCAGGATTGATTCTCTTTTTGGTCTCCTGCGTCTGACATTGGTATTTCAATACTTATATTTAAAATAAACATCTTTCTCCATTTGCCATTTTAAGATTATAGTAAAGAGTAGTACAAAAAATGACATGCCTTTGAATGAAAAGACCTCATTTGAAAATAGCCTAAATCAGTATATGTGTGCGTGTGTGTGTGTGTGTGTATGTGTGAGAGAGAGAGAGAGAGAGAGGTGTGAATATGACTTTGGTAACTAGTTACATGGATTATAACCACGGATTAGTATAGGAATAAGACTACAAGCAACATATGATTTGTAGTTAAGGCCAATTTATTCAGAGCAGGGAATGGCTTGAAAATATGCCCAATAGTGCTTCCCATATTGGACAATAACGTATCAATCCAATCATACCATTTTCTTTAGGAGAAAACTAATATTTCAGGCCCTCACACAGAGACTTCACTTCACTAGAGCGTCACTTGTAATCATCTCTTTAATGAGATGCGCTGTTCTTCATGAGGCCTGTTATGTATTCCAGTCTTTGATGCATATGACTGAAGAAATGATGACCTAGGCTATTTTGCTTCCCTTGTGTTTGATTAGTACAAAGTTATTTTTATGGTAATCTAGAAATTCTCTATATAACACCCATGAAGAATCTGCATTTGCGCACATTTAGTCCTTGTTGGTTTTCTCTTTTCATGCTGTTTTTCCTCATCTTGCAGTCAGTTTCCATTGGTATCCACATGCTGATGACTCTTTATCTATATTTTGCCTGTTTACCAGACTAAATTTCTAGTCCTATTTTCAACCAATCACCTAGACATTATGTATGATCTTCAATCGCAATACCACAAAGATTTTTTTCTTAGTTAATAGAAGAGATCTAGTTCAACTGAAGGAGATTTTACTATACTGATAAACAATATGTTTAGTATATAAAATGGATAGAATAGGATATAATAACTGGTATACATTATGAGACTAATATTGTAAGAAAAGCAAACACTCCTAGATGAAATGCATCAGTACATTCATAATGATTGTTTCCGAATGTTGGGATGACCTCTACTACAAATTTGGTTGTTTCAACTTTCACTTTTATTGAATCGAATTTAAGAGACTTTAAATATTTCTTACCTACAATGGATAGAATGACAACCACAAAATCAAAAATATTCCAGCCAATGGTAAAATAATAATGGCGGAGGGAGATAAGCTTCAGCACACACTCTCCAGTGAACAACACAATGAATACCAGATTGATTCGGGACAAAATACTTGTCACATATTCACTCTGGTCATCAGTTTCCACCATCATCGTGACCATGTTAAGGCAGATGAGAATCATGATGCTTATGTCAAAAACTTGTCTGGTTACAAAGTCAAAGACCATCCCTTGAAATTTGTTCTGTGGAAAAACAAAAATGCTTTTAGGTACAGAGTTTTCTTGTAAACATTACCATATACATCAAGCACTTTTTTGCATTAATTGACTTTCTAGTGTTGTGCATAGTAGCCACTGAACATTATTTTTGTATGAAAGTTTATATTACATTGCTATTTACTTATCTAAGTTGCTATTTATCAATGTGTATTTCTCAGAATAGTAATGGTTTGTTCAAAAAGAGTTTCTGATAAGAAACATTCAATATTATGTATTTCTCCTAGATGTATGCAGTATATATCAGCATGTCAGAATTATGGGAAGGTGAGAAGCCTGTTTGATTTGGTGTTACCAGACTTTTTCATGATCATTTGAATCACAGCCATTTTTAAACACAGTAAATATTAAACATGCCATTTGCCTTATTCTTCAAGAATCATTAAGGGGAACTTGGATTTCCTAGACACATATTAACATACATATGGCTATACTGATAGTCTCCCACCAAATAGCCTTTGCAGACTATGTCATAGACAGAATGCTGAGCCTCTCCAGGGCTAATCTGGCCAGAATAACATTCCTTTTTGTGATGTAGAAAGTTCACATGTTCTATCACTGATCTGTGGTTCATGTCCTAGTTCTGGCACTGCCAGACACTGCAAGCTATTGTCTGCTTATTTCCATATGCCACTCAGGAATTGCAACGATATTTACTATCTTATATTTTTTCCTACACATAGTACTTCCATTGCAAAGATATTTAGTATCTTATATTTTTCCTGCACATTTTTATTTCCATTGTTAAGTCTCAACAAAGGCAAAGATATGTGTCTTACCATTCCCAAGAAGACAAGATTTGGCTAGCATCATATGAATGATTATTAGTATTTTGCTCTATGGCACACCTTTGAATTATTTAAATTTCAAAGACAATCACCATAAAAACTGTTAGTATGGGTAAGTTCTCTCCACTTTTCACAGCTTATTTAGTTCACGGCAGAAAAATGAGAATTATTACTTCTCATCCTGAGTTATAATTATTGACCTTAACTTCTACAGACATTAGTAATTTCCAGGTTTATAGCCATACATATGAATATAGATACTACAATTATTTTCTCCTCCAAGATGCTAAGTACATCTAGTAAAACATAAAATGGAAATAAAGTGTTATTTCACTTAACGTTCCATCAATCTCTCTTTTTTTTGCAATCTATTAATCTAGTAAAAACCACATTTATTTTAGCCCCATACAAAGGTTTATCCATCTCCCTGGCAATACATGGCCACTACTCTGATGATAGATAATTCAGTTCTCTCTTGTGTATATCACTTTGCCTGTATGTCCTTGACCATTTAGTTGGATTCTGTGTAGTTCCAAATCTTTTGAAGACAAAAGTGCATTTTCTATACTTTCTTGTTCTTTTTGGCCTTTAAAAACAAATTTACCATTATTATCAAAGTGTGATTTAATGATGTTCTAGAAGCAAAATAATTTTTGCTACTGGAAATTTTAACCGATTTCTCTTCTGTGAGAAAACCCATGCAAGTTTTTGGTTTTGTATATTTTTCCCCATATTATTTGATATTTCTTACTCCTGGTCGAGGTATAGGCTTTTGTGGCTTTTTTGATCCCAATTTTTTCATTGCATTATAGTATTTCTTCTGTTCTTCTGTCATAAAGATGTCTTGACCTCCAAAGTATAGGAAAGAAAAATCACAACTGGTTAAAACTGTGTCCATTTGTACAGCTTTTCAATGTTAAAAAGGAAAGGAACAGTTTGAAAAAGAAATCTATAATTTAACCATTTAGCATGATTATGCTTGGAATTTTACACTTGAAAAATTAAAAGCACTTCATAAGTATTATAATCTTATTTAATTCTCACAATTGTTCAAAATTTAATTATTATTATTACATTGACAACAAAAAGCCTAGAAACTTTAAGAGGTTACCCAAGACCAAATAATCAGTGAGTCATAATCAGGCTTACTGACACTAAATATTCAAATCTTTACATTATACATATTACCTTTGTGGGTTAAATACAACGATTTTCTTACTCAAATATAGCAAAGGGTTAAAGCTATGTATATTATGAGACTGGCGTTAACCAGAAAAAGCCACTTTAACTCTGTCAATATTGAAGCAAAGAGATGGAATGAAAATAAGATGAATTGGTAGAAGAATTAAGAGCTGATGAATCAGAGATCATAAACATGACAGCATGGGACAGGATGGTGGGTATAGAGGGCTGGAACACAGGCTAATCAGTGAAATGGAGTAGCCTGATACTGACCACAGATTACTATTACTAATAAGGATACTTTTACTATTAAAGGCAAAACTATTTTATAGTGAAAAGAAGCACTCATTATATAATAAGAAAATATATTGAGCAAATTAGATGGAGAACAAGCACACAAAGAAATACAAATGGCTGAAAAACATTTAAAAACCTGTTCAACTTCATTAGTAATATGAACATAAAAATTAAAATTAAATACAATTTTGATCTTCAAATAACTTTTTAAAAATAAGAAGAATGTTTGATGTCAGTGAGGGAGCCTTTCTGTGGCCATATCCACACGTAGTTATTGAAGTTTAAGTGGCTACATTACTTTGAGGATGCAAAGTACTGCACTGGGAATTTAACTTAAGGATATAAATATTTTTGACACATTTTTTTTAACAAGATACTATTTGAATCATTAAAGATTATAAGCATCCTAAATTATCAATCTATTATAGAATGTTTATGTAAGTATAAATATATATGAAGACTTTTAAAAATGGGAAAAAATTATGTCAAAAAGAGTCTTAAATAAGATAATTTCAACAAGAAGTTGCATAGAATCAGTTTGAACAGAATAGCACAACATGTGAAAAATGGTTACTCTCAAGTGATGATATTTGTGTGCTTTTCATGCTTTCAGTAATGAACATTTACAAAACACTAAAATGAGTCTCACAAATGATAATAATAATTAAAGATTTATCTTATGTAAGACTGGAATTGATTGCTTATAATTAAATATGTGCAATAAAAGGGAAATTATAGAAGGAATCAATAAAGGGAAAGTATGAGAAGAGATCATACAATAGAAGAGCTTATGTCTGGTTCTAATTTATTGCAAATATACTGAGTTTTTTTTATTTTTGATTATAATGTAGTGATTGTACATATTAATGGGGATCAGTGTACAAGCACATAGTGCGTACTGATGAAATCCAGTCTCCTTTGATCTCTTTATTCACTCTTTTATCCTCTAGTAACCCTTTAGATGAAAGTATATTGTGAGGGGTAGTGGGGAGTTATAAGGATAAAACATATGGGAAGGCAGCAGCATATGCCTAGATATTTTTTTCTAGTTCTTGTCTAATTATTCTCTTGCAGATTATAGGCAATGTGTTTTTTCCCTAAAAGTGAAAAAAAATCAATGAGGCAGGAAATTTTGTGAACACAGGTGCACAAGAGTGTAAAATGTTCCATAATCCCAAAGAGATCAAAAGCGGAGAATGGGGGCAGGTGGACTTTCATGTATACTCCTATTTACTTTTCTAATTTAAATGTTCATTTGGCAGAGAAAACACTTGACATATTAGTTTTTCTATTCCAGAGGAAGAAAAAATATTAGAAATACTTATCTTCTTTTTTTGCTGGTTGAAGTTATCTATGATGACACCAATAAACAGGTTCAAGGTGAAGAAGGACCCAAAGATGATGAAAATAACAAAGTAAAGGTACATGTACAGACTTTCCTCATACTGAGGCTGGAGTTCCACCTACAAGAGGAAAATATTTTTATAAACTACTATGTTTTAATATTGGAAATGTCATTGGTGCTTTTTCATGAGAATAGAAAATAATATTCTTAGTAACAATTTAGAAGGTATTTTCTCCCTGTATCAACTACCTCTAAAAAAACCTTTGAAATTAGCCGATAGTGATGTAAAAATATAGTATTTATGACACTCAAGCATCTATTTTTATGACTAGAAACACAGCTAATATTTTGCTATTTGAATGGTAATATGTTTTTAAGGTATCGAATTTCTGTACCTTTAAAATTATTAGCAAGAAAATGTAGTTCTATAAATGTGTATAGAAGATATTTAGAAACAATCACTCATATGTGCATGAATTCATGTATCACATAAGAACTAAATTATTCATTTAGAAGTTTGGGATCCTACCTTAACATTCATTGGATTTTCAGATTGAGTGGACATAACTGGACAGTCCATTTTATGAATCTTCAATTGACAATTTAATTATAACAAACAGACATTAAACTATCATTTATAACTTAGTAAAGTAGGAAAAGAGTCACCATACATAGTACCCTAATAGATTCATCTTCTAAAGACAATAGAATAAAAACTAGTCAAACACATAAAACATAACTAACAAAGTGAATTAACACAATTCTGGAGAATATCAAGAAGGTACCCAATGTAAAAACTAAAGTCATTTTAAGGAAAGCATACTTCAAGAAAGATAAAATGAAATTCTGTCTAATCAGTTTAAAGATTACATGGGTGAAGTTTATTAAAATTATCTTTATGAAAGCTGATTAAGTAGATGGGACTTCAGAATAGGAAGATAAAGTCTTATAAAAAATATTCAATTTTACAAAGTTTTGAAGAGCAAGGCTAAAATGAGCATGGATGTCTGCTCACATCTTGAAGACTGAAAGAAGTCAGAGTTGAATAAAGTATATTTTTACTTTGATAATATAAATTCGAAGAATTCTGTTGTCCAAAGTGGTACCAGCATTGGTAAAGGTTCTAGTAAATTTATGGATGCCAAAAATCACATCAAAGAATAGATTTGAAAGAGACAAAGATATTTAAGACCTCCAGGACAATATCTGCAACTTTTCATGCTGTTTAATGGGGGGGTGGACTACATTTCAGCTACTGATGACAATTATATTTTTTTCACATTTACTTCTGCACATTAAAATTACTACTGATTATATAAGTTGTGGACAAAAGGAAACAAAATAGAAAGATATTTATAAGAAGGTTATTTATTAGTTATTAAATACATGAGTTTTTGTTTGTCTTTCAAAATAATTCTTGATTTACCTCAGTATGATCTTTCTGACAAACCTTAGTATTCTTAATATTAACTTGAATCTTATTTTTTCCTGAATTTTTTTTTTTTTTCGTGGGTACCGGGGGTCGACCTCAGGACCTCGCACGCCAGCAGGCACCTGTGCCGCTGAGTGATATCACCGGCCCTTTTCTTGTATGTGGGTTCCGGGAGTCGAACTCAAGCCCTTGCGCCTGCCAGGCAGGCGCCTATGCCGCTGAGCCATCTCACCGGCCCTCCTGAATATTTTTAACCAACATGGAATCATGTCATTTGGCTGCTTATGCTTTGTTAATTTAATTAAGTACCTGATCAATATTGTAAAAAGAATTAGGATATAAGGAATACTTACATTTCTGGAATCAACTGCTGCATACATTATATCCATCCATCCCTTAAATGTGGCCTATTGAAAAGGACATGTTTGTTTTATTTTGGAATAAACTTCAGAACTGACATTTAATAACTATTTTACCGATCATTTAAAACAAAATTTTTTTTTTTTTTGGTGATACTGCAGATCAAACTGAGGGCGTTTGCACTGAACTACATCCTCAGCCTTATTTTGTTTTTTATTTTGAGGCAAGTTTTACAAATTTGCTAAATTGCCTCAGCTGAGCTCAAACTTGCAGTCCTCCTGACTAAGCCTCTCAGAGTGCTGGGACTACAGGCATGTGCCACTGTGCCTGGCAAGAAATATTTTTGAAATAGATCTCAAAACAAATTTTACATGAATTTTGGAGCAAGATACATAATAAACAAAAGAGTCATTTTATAAATCCTCCTGCTTGATAACACAATCCTTTAGAATTAATGGATTCTTGACATTTAAGGTGTTGTTAAAATTTTTTTAGAACACATTTAGTAAACCTTACAAATGTAAGTACATTTGGCAATATCAATAGCAGCTAAAAAATTACAAGTTAGATCTGGGTATTATCTACTGAAATCTGCAAGATGACTGAAGTCTAAGATTTTTCTTTATTGTAATAATCAAAGGATCATGCAAGTATATGTAAAGTAAAAGTTACAACTATCTTTTTAAGAATTTCAAAGGCAAACATTCAGAAATAATCCTATATTTCAATTTCTTCTCTATTTCCTGAAAAGAATGAATTACTATGGGTAAGAAAAGCAGAGAATAGTATAATAGACACTTGGCATTCACATGTGAAAGAAAATTTGCTATTTGTCCTAAGACATGAATTTTGAGACTGTGGACTGAAACAGTTATTCTTTATCCCGGAAGGCAGCTTGGTATGGTTTTTAACTTCTGTAACTCAACATGTCTTTGTTTTTAAAACATGAACACTTGTGGAGTGGTAGATAAAGCAAGCCAGGTGTTACGGTTTATATCTAGATGTCCCCCTAAAATCTTCATGGGATCATAGGTGGAGATTTTGAAAGGTAACTGGGATGTGGGAGGCTTACAGCTCACCTGCTGTTGGGGGGGTCTGGTTGAAGGAGGCAGGTCACTGCGGGTGTGGTCTGGAAGGGTTTATCTCCTTCTCCAGACCCTCCCTTGAATCTCTCTGCTTCCTGTTTGCTATGCTGTGAGCCGCTACTCTCCTGATACGGCTTTCTGCCACACGTTCTGCCTTGGAGCCAGTCAACTATGAACTAAAACCTCTACATTCTGTGAACAAAAATAAGCCTTTCCTCCTTTAAATTGTGGTTGTCAAGTATTTTATCCCTGTCAAGAGAAGCAGCCCTAGAATGCTGTAAGCTGAGCTTGATGGGAAAGTCTGGTTAGAGCTCATAAGAGCAGAATGCTGACGATAATGCAGCTGGTGAAAACCAGGCTCAAGAGGTTTCAGCTGGGAAGAAGGACTCCATTGGCATTTAGACTCCAGGCTATGTGTGTTGTGCTCTGGCAGAAAATTTCTTTATATTTTACATTTGTCCTGAGACTTTGTAAAGAGACTAAGATTAAGAGTTGTGGAGTAATTAATCTGGCAGAGAAAATTTCAAGGCAGCCAAATATTGAGGGTGTGGCATGGGTACTGTTGGGGTCTTTTAGTCAGATCTACATTGAGAATCAAGAGCAAATGGCACAAGTGAATGACTTAAACAGTTGTGAGTTTGGCCAGAAAGAAAGCTCCAGTAAAATTGAGGCCTACAGCTTTAGAGCAGAGGAGAGCTTGGTTGTTAAAAAGATTGGCCTTAAAATGAATCCAAACACTTTGGATGAGGACAATAAGAAATGTGTCTTCAGTACATGTCAGAAATCTGCAAGGACCCACCTTTGCGGGCTCAAAATTAGAAAAGTGAAAGACTTTGCTTTGAGGAAAAAGCCCCTGCTTATGGAGAATGGCAACCTACAGCATTGATCCCTAGAGATTCAGTTCGCAGTGCTCAGCCATCCAAGCACTTACAGGCCAGTGCTGCCACCATTCAGTGGGGACTGGCTACTGCTTATGCCAGCGGCACCCACATAGTACTGGTTTTACAAGCATAGAAAATACAAGAGTTGTGGAGTCAGGAAGATTTCAGAAGGCGTAGGAGGCCAGGCAGTGTGCCCCAAGAGGGCAGTGTAAGAAGTTGCGAGAGTCAGCCAAAAGTACAATGGAGACCCCAAGAAGTTGGAGAAGCTAGGAATGTAGAACAGCTGAGGAAAGCTGCAAGGAGTGAGCAAAGCCAGCTCACAAGAGAAGTTATGAAAGCTGCAACCACCAGCAATGCCACAGAGGTAGGGCTGCCCAAGCCCTTTGGAGTTCAGATCTCATCCCCACAACTTGCTCCAGGTGCTGGACATGGAATTACAGGATTTAATGTTTGCCCTCCTGGGTTTTGGTGTCATTTAGGTCCTATTGGTTTCTATCCCCTTTTTCCTCCCCTTAGTAGTGGATAAGTTTACTGTGTGCCATTATATGTTGACAGTGTTTAAAGTTTCTTTTTAATTTTTACAGAGGCTCCCAGGTAAGAATTTGCCTTAAGTTTCAGAGGAAACTTTGGACTTGGACTTTTCAGCAATGCTGAAACTGTTAAAACTTTGGCAGCCCTTACAGTATTTTGTGCAAAGGGATGTGTATGCGTCTTTTGGGGGCTAGGAGCTGAATGTTATGATTTATAGTTAGATGTCTCCCTAAAGCCTCATGGGATCTTGGTGAGACTTTTGAAAGGTGACGGGACTATTGGGGTTTACAACTGAGTTGCTGTTAGGTGGGGTCTGGCTGGAAGAGGAAGGTCTGGGGACATGACCTGGAAGGGTTTTTCTCCTTTCCCACGTCTTCTCTTGACTCTCTCTGTTTTCTATCTGCTGTGCCATGAGCAGCTTCTCTTTAGCTATGCCCCTCTGCCTTGCCATCCTGCTTTGGAGCCAAGGAACTATGGACTGAAACCTCCACAAACTGTGAATAGAAATAAACTTTTCCTGGTTTAATTTGCAGGTGTTGGGAATCATGTCTCATCTATGAGAGAAGTGACTAAAACACCATGTGAGAGTGTGCATGATGGGAAAAGGAACTCATTCTTAATTAGAAACTAGAGATAATTTGTACATCAAAGAGAGAACTGTCGAATATGTCAATGGCTTAGATGAATGATTAAAAAAGTCCATTAGCACACTTGGTACAAGAGCAGGAAAAGATATTCATGAAATTGTCTCAATGGAAAAACAAATCACTGGAAAAATAATTCTGTATAAGGACAAAAACAAAGCAGGATTTTAGAGTTGCCTTTTTCAGTAACATGATGTATTGAACACTTGTGTAGGACTTTCATTCTACATTTTCAGAATCACTTCATATTTTGAAGGACTGCTTAAAATATTCTTTTCATTCCGCAATTTTATGGAGGAAGCAATATACTTTAGTGACATTTGCAAGTGTGGTTATTAGTTAAGGGTTAAGATAAACGACAAGAGAAATGTCATCATGTGTTACTATAATATTTAAAGAAATCATTCTGGCTAGGTTTTCTATTTATCTATTTTAAATGCATGAACATTCAGATTGAGTTAGAAATGCCCAAGGGGGGAAAAATAGCAATTTCCAGCAAAAAGATAGGGAAAATTTGTAAAGTAATCATAGTAAAGGCATTTCTGAAAACTGCACACTAGTGTGGACCAGTATGGTTTCATCTGATTAGTCTCATGGTTCAGCAACTGAAAACATGACCTTGCGAACAAAAATAGATTTCTGTCCTAGAGAACCTACAGAAGCACTAGGGAAGAAATTGTACTGCTTTCTTTTTTAAGGTAAATTTTCAACAGAAAAGAGATAGCAGCATTTTTATGATGTTTTTTGAATAATCTAGGTTTTTTTTTTCTGCTTTGTTGTAATCCAGCTGCAGCTAAAAGTAGCATTAAAGGAAAAATATTTAAAAACTGCCATCTTGTTTTTATATATTATAAATTATTTTTTCTTAATAGAGTCCATCTTAGAAACCTAGTGGGACATTTAGGATAAAATAGACTCCAATAGTGATGCTGAAAGGTCATTTGAGATGAGATAACCATTGCTTGTGGTTCATTTCTGTGTCCAGGTGGTCTCAGATGTTATTCCATTTCAGTATGAGAATGTAATTTGAGACCTATCATTGCCCAAAATCCTTTCAAAATGGATCATATTCATTCCATCCAAAATGACATAACTAAGTGACAGTTAATTCCTATAAATTAGGTACAATCCAATTAGATGTGTGTGTGTGTGCGTGTGTGTGCGTGCGTGTGTGTGTGTGTTTAGGGGTTGGGGGATCAATCAGATAAATAGGTGTTTAATTGCAACATAAAAAAGTAGTAACCAAGTTATTGACTTAATTATCAACTAGTTCATATGGAAAATTAAAGGAATCTGGAAAGAAAGGGGGAAAAAGGGAAGAAAGAAAGAAAAAAAGACCTATGGAAGGAACTGAAATACCTGGCCATGAATGAATATGTCTGCACATGTAATGAAGTTCTGCCCATCTGGACTCATAAACTTGTACAAATAAGTCAAAATTAGAAAAAAATTTTATAAAATTTCCCATTAGTAACTAAATAACAGATGTAGCTAGTACTTTGTTATTATTCCAAACAATAAAAAATTTTCATAGAAAATAGTGTTCACTTACAACTTGAAGCAAAGAGAGATACCCAAATCCTACATTATCAAAGTTTACTTTCACATTTTTCCATCGGGCAGTCTCATTTCTTTCTATTAGTTTTAGGCAATCAGAATGGTTATTCACTTCGCTGATGTCAAACATGTCACCAGTTGTGGTGTTAACACAGTGGTAGAATTTGCCAGCAAACAAATTTACGCCCATGATGCTGAAAATTAGCCAGAATATAAGACAAACCAGAAGCACATTCATGATGGATGGAATTGCTCCTAAAAGGGCATTCACAACCACCTAATACACAAATGGAAAAAAAGAAAAGTCAGAATTCTTGTTGGTTAAAAAAGAAAAGGCATTCCCCTAATAATTTTTATTTTTTTTAATTTTTTTCTATCAAGACTAATTCTAGGATATTTAAAAGTAAGAGAAACTTAAATATATTTTTTCTTAAGCAATACACTTAGAAAAACAAATATAGACAACATATCAAAGAAATTTTAAAAAGGAAATTTAAAAAAGGAAGAAGTACTAAAATATCAAAGGAAAAGCAAAAATAGAGGAATATGCTACTGCACAAAGACGGAATATGTGTTGTTTATTAGAAAAAAGGAGAAATAGTAAGTCCTATACAGATTAACTTGTTTTTAAAAAGGCAGTATATTAAACAACAGAACTAAAACATTTGAACATGAGTTGATTTGACCAATATACTTTTAAAATAAATTAAAAACTCAGATGTATAAATATAAAATATTATTAAATACCTAATATAATTTGGCCTTAATTATTCATGCATTGCTATGACTAATAATTTTTGCATAAGAAGCAAGACAATTTAGCATTATGTATTTCATTAGATCATCACATCGTTTATTTCAAGCTCCAGTCATATCAGTTGTTTCATTTACTGAGTTTAAGTCAATAAACTTATTTTAAATGAAACATAATAGAAATTAGTTTCTTAGGAAAAATAAGAAAAAGAGGGATGCCATATATAATTATCAAATCTGATATGTTTTCATGAAGTTCTGTGATAAATTATCTACCTTTTTCCTATCCAAAAAGGTTTTTATCCCCCTCATTTCTGGATCACAAATAAAAAAATGTGAATTTTCATATTTGACAACACTGTTGTCTTGGCTTCCTCATCCACAGTTCCCACTGGAACTGCACATAGAGAGCTAAGAGGGAAGACAAAGATAGACCCTAAAATGCTTGTAAATGGTAGATGACATTTCAGACTTGAACATTAATAGCTAAGATTAATTCCATCTATATACCTCTTTTATTTTTGTCAATCTGATTTAAAGTAAACGATAGGTACCAGAATATCTTCTATTTGGCTTTTGATGCCAGTGTGTTTTTAGAACAAAGATTCTGATTGCCCGAAAAAAACCAAGAACTAATTCCTTACACTTCTGAGGCCTTGTTGAAGTCTGTAAAGATCTTTAGGCCTGGGGACACAAAACAGCATGATAAGTGAGCTAAAAGAAATAATGAAACCAGTAATGATAAAGATGGAAAATGAACATGGAAAAATTAATTCAGCTTGTGTTACCCAGGCAGAACCAGAGGATATGGTCTTATGTAGCTTACCAAACTGACAAATCTTACCTCATTTTACTGTTTCGCTGAATGAATTGACAGAATAAACCCTTATTTTATTCATATATAATTTTAAAGATATGAGTAACTAGATTCTTTGAATTTGAGAGCTAAAATCAAGTTATTATTTATTCATTTCCTTCTCTACTTTGTGTACCATTCAAATTAAAATGTATTTATTCTGCATACACAGAGGATGTACTAAAATGCCTATTTTCCCCACAAACACCCAATTTACAGAATGAGCAGAACAATGATTATTTATACCCATTTCTTGAATTTCTTTTCATGTCATTCTGTAAATTTCTCACTTCTTTCTTCAAAATCTTTCTTATACCCATTTCTTCAATTTCTTTTTACATCATTCTGTAAGTTTCTCACTTCTTTCTTCAAAATCTTTCTCACCTTTGTCACTTCTCCATCCTCCTTGTCCCCATCCTTATTCTGTTGTCAGAATACACTCTTGTCCCTACACTCTTGTCAGACTCTTCTTTCTCCTTCCTTCAATACACGTAAGATGAGTTAATCTTCCTCAAGTCCCATTTTAAAATTATTTAATGTTTCCCAGTGATTAGCAAATACTTTCTTTACCTTGATTTGAATATCACCCCACAATCTACATTTCTAGTTTCAACTTTCCTGTCCACTTATACTTCATGTCACTCCAACTAATAGAGTTGCCATGTGCTAATAAAATTGCCAGAGAATTGAAAAGCTATTTCCTTTGAAATTCCTGTCCAACATCTTGCTTTCTGAAGTTCTCTCTCCTTTCAAAGGCTTTAATACAAAAACACTTCTTTCATGGATCTTCATATCATTCTCTAGTTTAGCATAAAGATGAGAGTTTTCTCCTTTAAATTCAAGAGTCACAAATGTAGTACTTTACTGAACTATAGAAATAATTTGCTATTGTTGTCTCATTTGAAAAATGAGGAAGATGAAGAACAAGTCAAGTTCAGAAAGTAGACTATAAGTAGCACCTCGTGCTCTCCCAGTGTACCTCGTTAGTTGTCCTAAGAGTTGCTCCCACTTATCTGATGATTGCTGTGTAGTAGAGTTAATTATATTCTTGTATTAATAACAGATTATAGGCTTCTAAAAATATATAAGATGCAAAAATACATCTGTGACTCCTCCAAGGCTTCGAAGGCCTTGAATACAGGAATACAAAAGAAAGCTTTGAATGTACAAATACAAAAACGATTGAATGCATGAATGAATGAATGATTAGCCTAGCATGTATTGATCAAAGTTAAGTTTGAATTATTATTTCTGAATATGAGAAAAGAATAATTAAAGAACAAAGCACAAGAAAAAATTTGGGCAAGACAGTAAACCTAAGAGATTTACTTTGAAACAGGGACTGGTTTTGAGTTAAAATGAACTCTAATTATGGGATTCATGACACAAGCAAGTGCTCTGCAGTTGTGCAGTTCAGAATTAGATGTGCAAAGTAGGCAAATATTTGGCCCCCTGGAAAGTTCTGTGTTACTAAGGTAAAAGAAATTTTTTTGGAAAATATTTGCCATAATATTGTGCAATTTACTACACAAAGGTCTATTCATTTTTACGATCTCATTTTATTAGTCAGCAAAGGAACATAGAAAGGATTATCTTTTCCCAAGAGCCTGATCCCATGCCTTGGTTCAACAGAGAGGGAAGTGTATTAACTCTTTTTTAGTCTTTAGGGAAAAGATAATTGGTTCCCATGTGGGGATTGCAGAATTGATCAGACCAAATTGAGGTTTTAGCCTGCATAAAAGGAAATGTCTAAGAAAGGAACTACCTTAATGGTTAGTACTGTTTCCTCTCACAAGCTTTTTTTCAAAACATCATCAAATAGAATTTCTCTAGTCTAGTACAACCACTTCTTACAGAAACATTCTATCTCTGGTTCATTATCTGTACTTTTTGATTAAATCAACATGAAATGACAGATTGACAATTATGTAGGACATTAGTGTTAAGAATTCTGTACATTCAGAAAGGTCCTCTGAATGAATTGCTTTTGAACTTCATATCAATACTACCTATGATTTTTAATGCTGCTCTAATGAAAATACAAGAAAACAATAAAAATTAAAAGTAGGTAAAGTAGAAATCATACCTTTTGAGTATGGAGAACAAAATATTTTTTTAATCTAACAAATTTCTCTGGTAGGTTTTATTTAAGGTAATTAGTTTTGAAGGATAAGATAAATCAATCATCCAAACAAAAATTCCATCTTTTTCTCCTCTTCAAAAATGTTCCTTCTTGCACAACATTGCTAAATATCAAAATCAATATGGACTTATTTTTATTTTTGTTTCCACTATGATATCTTTTAAGATCCACAGAAGTTAGCTTACTTATTTTAAGAAGCAAGTTTATACATTTGTTTCTATTTTAATATTTATCAAGGTGTTTTTCTGTTTTATTTTTAGATGATGGTCCTATTTTGTATAATTTAAATAAGTGAACTTTTTTTGTAGTTTTCCCCCATTTAAAACCAAGATCATTTGTACTTATTCAACTCAATATTTTTTTGCCCTGTTACATTTTGAGAACCCCTACAAACTTACACCAAAACGAAAATGAGAATGGTCACAACCAATAACAGTTTTATAAAATCTGGAATATCACATATTAGCATCTGCTCAAGCATATTAACAGTTGACTTTTGGTTTGCAGCTGGCCATTTTTGGGACCCAAGCCAATGTACTAAGGGATAAGGGATGTATGCTTTAAATAGTATCATCAGTTTGACAGGTTAACCTTTTTTCACACAATCATCCTACACCAGGGTCCCCCACCCTCACCAAATAATCTCCCCATCAGTAGATAACTCATTACACACATAAATAAATCATATTCAGTGAAACTTAATCAGATATCAACCATAGGGATTAAAAATCCACAAAAGGTAAATTCACAAAGGTATTTTTTTTTTCAAGAGAAGTTTAAGACAATTGAAAATAGTGGATTAGGAAGTAAATACTATATTGTTCCTACTGTGGTGCCATCGTCCCTTCCCAGTCCCGCCCTCATCCCACTACACATCAGTCACAGTGCAAGGATTAAAGGTAGCAAAAGGGGTAATACAGTACCCATAATAAAGGGCTGAGGGGAGGAACCAGCGCTCCACCCCATCCAAGTTGGAGCAAGATTATCCTATATAAAATAGAAATATATAGTTTGTTATTAGTTAGAAATCTGATATGACAGAACATTTGGTGTTACTTTTGTATATGATGTTCTCTGTTTCCCTTTCAATTAAGACTTGAGTTCTTTTGAAAAAGTATTTAAGATTTCCTAGTTCAGGAAATTAAAAATACCAATTTAAATACAAATTTTATTTTACCCTAGGTATTCACGACATCAATTCACTCAGTTCAATTTTATGGGTTCAAAAATTTGGACTGGAAATTTGAAATACAATAAATGTTCAAAAGCTGTCAGCCAGAAATGTGCATAAAGCATGCAAAACACAAAGTGCAACATGATGATAATTTATTTAGTACTTTCTAACTTCTTATCAAGCACTATACCGCATGCTTTATTCAATAGTGCTGCATAAAAGCGCATGCTTTGAAAAAGTGACAGAAAAAAAAATTAAAATGAGTGCCTGATTTATACTTTAACAGAGATGTTGAGATTTTATGCTGCTACAGAAAAGAATTAAATGAGAGTTTCTGAATAAATTAAATCTCACTTCCCAATTATAATAATCATCATTCTTATAACTAACTTCATCATTATTCATTATTAGACACCAGACACACAAAAAGGATAATCAATAATAACATAACTTTGACTTTACAGTGCCAAACAGGTGTTGAAGAGCTCAGTAATTTACTGTGGTATGTATTATGTCATTTTGAAGCAAGTGGCCAAATTCATAAACCTGGTAATTTAAGTGACCGCTTTTATCACCTGTAAGGAGTTTATGTTTTTAAAATTCCTGGATTCAGAAACTAACATCTTCTTATATAAAGCATTACTGAGTAATATTTAGAGATAAGTTTAATAATAAGTTTAATAATAAGATAAGTTTAATAATAAGTTTAGTAATATTTAGAGATTTCAGTAAAAACTAAAACTAGACCAACAAGACCAACTTTTTATGGGCATAGAATGGTATATATACAAATAACCATTTGACTCACAGAATCAATAAACTTCTGAGATACCAAATTTGAATTGCAACTTCAAGTATTTAACAATGTCAGATTTTTAGAAACCTTTTAAAATGTCTTATTTTAATTCTGGCAACATGTTTTCAAGTAGAAAGTATGAAAACAATAACTTTCTTGAGAACTGAAACTAATACTGTAAAACAAAAGTGACATTTACTTGTAAAACATTTAATTTTTAGGTGCTTTGGAAAGAGTTTCTGGCACTATTTTAACGAATATGTGAAGATCTCTGTGAGAAATAAAAGAAGACTAATTGTATTATTATATTGACTTGGATTGTTTCTAATGAGGAAAATGTTTTAATATATGTTGGGAAAGAGAAAATAAGTCTTGTGGTATTTTTTTTTTTTGAGACAGGGTCCAGCTATGCAGTTCTGGCTGGCCTCGAACTTGCAGTGATTCTCCTGCCTCAGCCTCCTGTGTGCTGGGATTATAGGCATGCTCCACCACACTGGGCTAGTCTTTTGTTTTTATTTTTTATTTTTTTTTTATTTTTTGGTACCGGGAATCGAACTCACTATCTCACGCTTGCCAGGCAGGCCCTGTACCGCTGAGCTATATCCCCAGCCCTAATCTTGTATTTTTAAAAGGTGATATTTTTAATAAATTTAATTTAGAAAGAAATACAAGGCTGTAAAAAATGCAAAGAGAAGTCGGTAATACAGTTCATTTCTCTAAACATAACCGAATGATACGTAGCAGCTCTGTTCAGATAAAAGCAATCTTGGCCCTTGAGAAACAGAATTAAATTTTTTACATTATACATCTTCTATATTAATGATTCATGCTTTTAAAATATCATGGAAAATAAAATCAATAAGGGAAAAATTTCTAATTTGCTATGAATTATGGAGAATGGTTTAATGTTTCCTTAAAAGGGGTAATATAAAAATTTGTGTGACTCTGATAAATGATATTTAAATTAAGCTTAATTTGTGAAACATCTATGGCAATGAGTCAAAAATGTACATTCTATTTACAGTACTTTGTTATAAATGTTTTACTTTACCATCAAAAATTGTGTGGGTTTATATGTAATATTTACGTTAGCACTATTGTATATGAAGAAGATTAATACTGTCACAAATTGAGGTTATATTAAACAACTATTTGCAAAGTTTATTATGTAGTTAATATTTAATATCTGCCCTTGGATATGTTCAAATAATGCAAACTTTGGCATTGTGAAGACAAAAATTTTTGACAGCTCTTAATTTTTTCTTTTATACTCATTATTTAAGCACATGTGTGATTTATATTATTTTCAATAAAACTCAGTAAGTACAGATGGATCATCACAAAGAAGTACATGATGTAAAATTCACTTTAGATATTATTATATTGTTACACATAATACTTTCATGGTGCATCTGCATTTTTGTATATAGGACTGTAAGGAAACTCCCAAGATAGATTAGGAAATAAAGTCTTCTTAATGAGCACAGCAGCTAAATGATATTTTATCATTTTAATAAAGGCCTAAATTCTCTTGCATATCACCTAGAAGTAAATATGCAACAGATAGAAGGTAAATAGCAATTTTGCAAAGATTTGCCATTCCTTTTGCATGCACAAGTTTCCTTTTTTCTAAAGTAAATTGAGTTTGATTTTGGCTACATAGGATACTGCAGGTTTTTCATTTTCCTTACCCTCATCCCTTCAAATCGCGATAAAGCTCTTAGAGGTCTCAGAGCTCTCAGTGTCCTGAGGGATTTGATAGCACCCAGTTCTGAGTAACCCAAGGCATTTGCTGTTAAACTAACCAATGAAACCTGCAAACACAAATAATAATACACAAATGATTGTCATTCAATTAACTGTGTGATACAACAAATAGATTTCTTATTTGTATCTATTCAGAAGATAAACAATTGGACACTTTCAGTAAATCTTTTAAATTTTTTTTTTTTAATGTGGGTACCGGGAGTCAAACTCAGGACCTTGCACTTGCCAGGCAGGCGCTTATGCCGCTGAGCTCACCGGCCCCAAATCTTTTAAATTTTATAAGGAAATATTTTTAGTTTGAATCAAAGAAAGATCTTTTTAAGACATTAATTTTAAACTAGATAAGGTGATTTTAAAAACTAGTTCAATAAAAATCTTAAATGTCATGTAATTTATGAATTGCTCAACTAATATAAGTGAGTTGAGCAATTAGCTAAAAAACAAAATTAAAAGTTAATAAAATAGAAGTTGGGGCATAGTTTAGTTGTAGAGTGCATGCTTAGCATGCACAAGGGCCTGGATTGAGTCTCCAACACCCCAAAGTAATAACAGTAATAATGATAATGATGAAGGAAATCCAGCTGGAAGAAAATATCATTCCTTACCAGTTTATTGTTTGTGCTGAATTTAGGGCTATGTCTATATCTAACTGTAAAACACCAAAAACTAGTGTTGTACTATAAAAAGCAAGAAATCTCTACCCTAAGTTAGTATATTCCACTAATTGATATTTTTAGAATTAACATACTAAATCAGCGAGGCATGGTGGCACATGCCTGTAATCCCAGCACACAGGAGGCTGAGACAGGAAGATCGCTGTGTAAGTTTGAGGCCAGCCTGGGCTACATAAGCGAGTTCAAGGCCAGCCTGAACTACAGAGCAAGACCCTGACCCAAAAAAACAAATAATAATAATAATAATAATAACAACAACAACATACTAAATCAGTTTTGAAAGTGACTTTGTTGTGTAGTTAATACATTCTGTTTTCACTTGTTTATGTTTCATTTCCATGTAAATAATTTAACTAAGAAACTAATTCTGTCATGAAACTTCCTCAACACTTCGTAAGCTAATTTACAGCTTCTATCATAATACCTAGTTCCAAGTGATATTATTTGGCTCCAAGTGGCTAATTAGTGAATATTTACCAAATAAATAAAGCAATAGATTTACTTCACTTAAATGAAACATGCAAAGACTAATGAAAAAAACCTCAAGAATCTGATTTTATATGAAAAAGAATTGCCAAAATGCCAATCAAAGCACAATTATAATTTCTTTAGTTTGCAAGTGGCTGGTATGAGAGATTTCTACATACGCTGGTCACTATTTTTTCAAAAATTTCCATTTTCTCATTCTCAACATACTTTTTACATTATTTGAGATGTGCTATAATTATTTTTGTCTTTTTTTTGAAGGCTACACTAATTCCCAATGAAATAATTAAAGCAGAACATTGAAAATAAAAGTATTATTATTATATAAGTACATAATTCTCTGTAGAATTATTCCAAAATAGTTCATAAATGACAAAGTTGTAATGATAAATAAAATCATCTTTCTTTCACCAAAGTGTTAAAAATGTAATAAATAAAGTAGTAGAAGTTAATTTCAGTAAATTGCAAGAGGGTTAACTTAGGTTTAGATTTAAATCTAGTGTAAAAAATGATGAGAAATAAAAATATGATGGAGCTGCTAATGCTTAAAACCTCAATATTAAAGACTTCTCTCCCACTTTTTCGATATGATGCAACAATTTTTCTTTTGAGTTTTCTCTCAATTTACTTACTTTACTGTGATATTTTTAAGCTTTTAAAATAGTTTTTGCCTGCCCACTCTTGAGAATAAAGGAGATCCAATGCCTGCATAACTGAGCTCTAGAAACATGTCCAGCAAACACATGTCCTGCTGGCTTATGAGCCTTTAGGGAAAAACTGTTGCCCGTGGCATTACGTTATTTTGCACAGTTTTCTAAAGTTAAAACTATGTAAAGATGATAACATCAGGCATGACGTTTAACTTTAACATGTGTTGAAGTTAGTGACTTGTTTTAGGGTAAATGAAGTATTTATCATTGGGTGTACAAACTCTGTAAAGGGCTATCTGTTATATAGGCTTGCTGAAAATTTAAACTACGTTCTAGGAAAACTTCTTCCCTGTATAAAGCAGAGACATGTCGTTCACTACACTTATGCACACCTTATTTCTAAATGTAATTATATAGTAGATCTATATAATCTATTTTTTATGTCTACCTTTCAAATAGTTTTAGTATATCAAAGAGAATAAAAAAATATAGTAATGACCACCACCCTCAGTGCTTGAGTTCCTTTAATATTGTGCAAATAACATCACCATTTTATAGGGTTAGTGATTAATTAGTGGCATAAAGCCAATAACTGCCAGGGCAGGAGCATAAACTCCAGGCATAAACCCCATCTGATTTATAACATAAACAATTTGAGCAACACGTGTTTTATATTCTCTATTTCACCACTTCCCCTTTTAGCTATGGCTTTTTTTTCCTTCAGTATTTTGTCTTAGATAATCACAATATATCTTATCTCCTCAATGCTATTTTAAATCCTTACTAAGTTACCCCATGACTTCCAAATAGTACACTACTATTAAGTGCGTGACTATCCCGTCATCACAACATAATGGTCGGAGGCTTGGTATTTTAGAATTAAAGTATAAATAAAACAAACTACCTTGAGCAGAAGACAAAGATATGGAGGATACCTACATCAACAATCAAGAAGTCCAGCCAACACCAGGCATTAGTGAAATATGTCTGATATCCATACGCCACCCATTTTAGAAGCATTTCCAGAATGAAGATGTAAGTGAAAACCTTGTCAGCATATTCCAACATAGTCTTAATTGTCTTTCGTTGATCAATATATATATCTTCAAATGCCTGTAAAGAGAGTGTTATGCATTTTAGCTTTCAAATAATGTATTCTATAACCTTTTCTTGGGGGGGGTTATATGTGCATGTGAGGGTTCATTAGGACAGGAGGACAGAGGAACAGTAGTTATTGCTGGTTTGTTACTTTCAAAGGTGTGTAACTTATTTAGCCAGGGAAAATTATACTCTCCATTGCTATTATAACCAGAAGAAATAAGTAAAAATAAATTAATTTGATTTGTTCAGAAAATACTTCTTGATGTCATATTCTAATGAAGCTTCCCAATCTGTAGTTATATATTTATTGAGTTCAAATTTTGGTTCCTTCTCTTGCCTTTTTTTGCCACATAAAGGATACTGAAAAAATAAAAGAATAAAAACTTACGGTTTTATAAAGCAAAAATTATTTATTGATCGTTCGAGTGCTCAATTTTACCAAATTGTTGGGTCCACCTGCTTTTTGTTTCTTCATTTACTTCCTAGTTTGTATTTCTCAGCAGAGATACTGTGTGATAATGCTTAAGTGACAGACTTTTTGTTTTGAGATCCTGATATGAATTCTTCTAATATAAGCTTCTTGATATTTTACTTCTGAGTATATACTACTTTCAGTGATTAAAAACTGCTTGTGTCTAAAGTGGCATACAGGGAAAGTTTATTTCACAAGAGTAATCTGCAGGAAGATATAGGCCCATGTTAGAATTATAAACCTGGCTGGTGAGATGGCTCAGCGGCTTAAGCACCTGCCTGGCAAGCGCGAGGGTATGAGTTCGACTCCCAGAACCCATATACGAAAAAAGGGCCGGTGACATTGCTCAGCGGCACGGGCGCCTGCTACCGCACGAGGTCCTGAGGTCGACCCCTGGTACTCACAAAAAAAAAAAAGAATTATAACCCTAACGTAACTTGTAAGCCATTTGTTTTGATCAGGTAAGCACTTTACCATATCTGTCATCTATCAGCTTACATGCTCCCTTTATTTCATTGCTTTTCTAAAACGTTATATCTGTCTAAAGGATTTTCCATATATATATATATGGATTTTGATGAAATGAACACCTTGTTGTAAAGAGAAAGTGATTTTTTTTTTTTTTGTGGGTACCGGGGGTCGACCTCAGGACCTCGCGCGCCAGCAGGCGCCCGTGCCACTGAGCGATATCACCGGCCCCTTTTTCGTATGTGGGTTCTGGGAGTCGAACTCTGGCCCTCGCGCTTGCCGGGCAGGCGCTTAAGCCGCTGAGCCATCTTACCGGCGCGAGAAAGTGATTCTTAAGTGAATCACTTAGGCATGCAGTTCGATATTTATTGTTACCAATATTCATTGTTTCCTGAGTAGCAAAATGATAGTGAACACAGTTGGAAAGAGACAGGGAAATGGTCCCTGAGGACATACTGTTTGACAATAAGGAGATGATAATAATAATAATAATAATAATAATAATAGTCACAAACAAATTCATCAGAACTCAGAGGACATATATTCCCCGTCAAAGTACTTTTATAAACTGTACTGTTGTTCCCATACTTTTTTGCAAAGAGTCACTGAATATTCATGTACTCAAATTATAATGAATAAGTTGGGGGACAAATTGTATAGTCTACTTATTCATAAATAAAACTATAAATAATTATAAATATAAACATTATAAAAGTGACTCTGGAAAGACATAGTTATACATTAAATATTTGGTGTGGAAGATAAAAGATGACCTTATTAAAATACATTAGATACAAAGACAATAGAACGGAAAGGATTAATAAATCATCAGTATTAGAAGATACTAAAAAGTAGCACAGCTTCACTTTTGCTTGAAATTCACTCACCAAAGCACCACTACTAAGGAGAATCATGAAAACAATGAAGGTCTCAAACCAGTTATGTTCGACTATTCGAAAGCACGTTCTTCTCAGGTTCCACCATTGTTTTCCTCTCCCTTCTTCCACACTGATTTGACAACACTTGAATCTTTGTACACAGCCTGTGAGTACAATGTTCAAATAAGAGTAGATAACATAACTCTGAGGTTTCCATCATATTTTTGGCATGTTGCTGTTTCCTCTTTCCATTATTGTTGCCATCATATCCTGCTAAGATAAAATCTCTTAACCCTGGAGTACATTCATTAGCTGTGTGAAGGTGTGAATATTTTTCACCCACTTGAAGTGTTTCCCTGGCTAAAAATATGTGCATTTTCTCTCTCACAGTGTTATTATCCAAGAAAAAAAGCATTGTAAATTACAAGTAAATGTAAAGAGCTTGTCTTTATTACCTTATTGGACTCTGTCACTCTAAAAAATGACTTCAAAATGGAAATTAACAATAATAAGAAAACTGCCCATCTGAAGAGGACATAAGTAATAATATAGTTCTTTTCCAACAGTGCTAGGGCTGTTAATGTACAGATTTTCTTGTGCTTCTAGAAGGACTTGTATATGTTTCAAAATTAACTTAGTCCACTAAAATGTGATTTGCACTGTCATACTTTGTCATTTTCTTCCTCACCTTGCTTTTCCTTACACTCACAGCAGAATTAAAACCACAGGCATCTCTGAGTACTTCAATAAGCACTCTGGAGGATATAAAAAAGTACACAACATCTGCTTTCTCCCCAAGAACCTTACATTTCAGTTTTCAATAAAAGATTTGAGCAGAAGAACTCTGCTCCAAGGCAAAAAGATAAAATATAGCAAATATGTTGTAAGAAAAAGACGAAGAGAAGGAATGGAAGAAGGGGAAAGGAAAAGAAATAAGGAACTAATAAAAAAGAAATGAAAAAAAGGAAGGAGTAAAGATTTATGTTACAGTTTATAAGTGGAGACATTTTTATAAGATAATATACAATCGGTTATCAGGTGGATTTATTATAGCTGTGCCAGAGAATAAGAAACTCTGCTACCATAGTCAGATAAAGGTAGTTTTAAGAAGGATTTTGAGAAATGTCTATTATTTATGTAGGAAATGTTGAAAAACTGTAGACATTTTAGGCCTATTAGGGAAATAACACCAAATAGAAAATACACAAATATACTCATGTCCCAAACTCTAATACCCAAAGAAATCAGACCATGGGAAATACTAACTAAAGGAAAAAATTATTTCTTACACCAATCACACATATTGTGCCAGGCTCAACAAGGTACTGTCAATGCATCAGGTGTCTAGGGCAGGCCATATTTCACTGTTTCTTCCAACACGCTTTGAAAAGTGACTTTCATGTTAAAAATACTTTAGACTTTACTGTTTAACTAGTTTTAATAGCCAGAAAGTTACTTTAAAGGCAAGTTTTTGTTTGTTTGTTTTTTAATTTTTAAGACAGGGTCTCACTATGTAGTCCGGGCTGGCCTTGAACTCACTGTATAGCCCAGGCTGGCCTCAAACTCACAGAGATCCTCCTGCCTCAGCCTCCCAAGTACTGGGACTACAGGTGTGCACCACCACGCCCAGCTAACAAATTCTTGTAAAAGAATTTTGATGAGCAGTTAAGATACTTATTGCAAAATTGTCTCTGTCTTTTAAAAAGTCAACATTAGTCACTAGGTTGATTAAATTAGAATATGTTTCTCCGTGCTCATAAACTCTTCCACATAATGGACAGAGATCATTGAAGTACATTAGATTTTAAATCCTCTTTTGGCTGTTAACGCACTAGGGGTAATTGAAAATAGATCTACCATCAAGGTCAATTCTATGTGATCCACTTTGGGAGGCCAACAGCTAAAAAGGTTGCACTCTACAAATGAAAGATTAACATGAGGATATTTGTCTTTACCTTCTGTGAAACAGGCTTCAGGCTCCAGAGTTTCTTCAGGTTCCACGACAGGCTGTTCTTCTGCAGGTGCACCGATGTCCACGGTGCTACCTTCCGAGGAGCTACTGCTTTCATTAAGTTTCTGTTTGTGAAATGGGCAAAAAATAATCCCTTTAATTTGCCCTCTTTAGTAAGTGCCCTTCCAAGAAAGAATTCTTCCTATGGATTTACTTTGTATTGTTCTGGTACAAGGATTGTAAATTTAAAGCAAAAGAGAAATTGAGTAAGAAGTGATAAAAATTTTGTGTATTCTGAATTCACAACGTAAGTAGGAAGTCAGGTTGCTGAGTTATGATGTTGCAAATGGCTGTTGGTCACGTGGGGTGAGGAAGGCGCTGTTCTGTGGATTAGAGAAGGAGGTGGTGAGGGAGATGAGAAGAAAGAGGAGGAAAAAGAAAAATGGAGGCAAGAGGGAGGGAGGAAGAGAATTCCTGCCTTCGAAGAAAATAATGTCGCTAGGTCATTCTGTATTTTAATGTTTGACTGCATATATTTCTTTAACGGTGTCTTGCTTGTGAGCAAATACTATCCATTGCTTTAATTCATGTTACTAACGTTCATGGTTAGGGCATTCAGAATTATTTATTATGAATGTGTTAATGTCCCATGTGTTGTTCAGAGCAAAGTTGTTATATGATAGGTTAAGATATATGGATAAACAAACAACCTTAGACATGTTAAATAAACAGTTTGGATTTCTGGCAAATATTTCAGACTCTGAAGTGTTGCAAAAAATGATCAATAAATAACTTGTGAGAAAATCTAGTTTTCCCCTCAATGACAAATTGTCATGATAATATGCCATGTGAAGCCAAAAGGAAGCAGGTCAGTTAAAGACAATATACCTTATACTTTCACAACAATAACTTGACCAAGTTTCCTTTCTTTTACCTTTACTCTCTTTTTGATATAAGGTCGCACTATGTGGAACTCCTGGGTTCAAACAATCCAGCCTTAGCTTCTCTTTTTTTTTTTGTGGGTACCGGGGGGTCGACCTCAGGACCTCGTGCGCCAGCAGGCGCCCGTGCCGCTGAGCGATATCACCGGCCCCTTTTTTGTATGTGGGTTCCGGGAGTCAAACTCGGGCCCTCGTGCTTGCCGGGCAGGCGCTTAAGCCGCTGAGCCATCTCACCGGCCCCTGCCTTAGCTTCTCAAGAAGTTGGGATTATAGTCAGGTGCTACAGTCTCTGGCTCAGATTTTTTTTTTAGAGTTCTCAGAAAGCAAAGATAGCATAAATAATAGAAAATATCAACTTACCCACTAAGGCAGGAACAAATCATAAATGTTCTATATGGCCTTTAAATTCTTGATAAGATTAATTATTGAATTGAGTAATTTACTCAACTAATATTTATTGAACACTGCATCAGTGTGTAAAATGTTGAGTATTTGCTAATGATTAAAATAGCCATGGTACTTTTTGGGACATACTCGCAAAACTGATACTTAGATTTAATGCAATCCCAATCAAAATACTAACAACTTCCTAACAGAACTAGAGAAAACAATACTAAAATTCATATGAAAACATAAGAGACCCAGAATAGCAAAAGCAATTCTTGGTAACAAGAGTGAAGCAGGAGGTATCACAGTCTTGGATTATAAATTATATTACAAAGCTACAGTGATGAAGACAGCATAGTACTGGAACAAAAATAGACATGTGGACCAATGGAAAAGAACAGAGGATACAGAAACAACTTCAGGCACATTTAGCTATCTTGGACCAAGGGTCAAAATCCTATGCTAGAGAGAAGATAGCCTCTTTAGCAAATGGTACAGGAAAAACTAACTATCCACGTGCAGATGACTGGAGCTAGACCCATATCTTTCTCCACATCCTAAACTAAAATCAAAATAGTTCAAAGATCTAAATATTAAAATGGAAACACTTAACTTGCTGAAGACAAGGTAGATAAAACTCTTAAAGTCATAGGCATAGGCAAGGTCTTTCTGAACACAACCACAATTGCACAAGAAATAATACCAAGAATAAACAAATGGGATTATACCAAATTAAAAAGTTTATGTACAGCAAAGGAAGCAATCAACAGAATGAAGAGACAACCCAAAGAATGGGGAAAAAATTTTACCAGCTAGGATTAATAAGAACTAAAATACTTAGACCCCCAAGAATAAAAACCCAATCAAAAAATGGACAAGTAAAATGAATGGACAGTTCTCAAAAAAAAGAGATACAAATGGCCAATAAATATATTAAACAATATTCAATATCATTGGTCACTAGAGAAATGCAAATTAAAACAATGCTGAGATTTCATCTTATTCCAGAAAGAATGGCTGTCATTGAGAAATCAAATAATAACAACTTCTGGCGAGGCTATGAAGGAAAAGGAACTCTTCTGTATTGTTGGTAAGGAATGTAAACTAGCACAACCACTACGGAAATCAGTGTAGACATTCCTCAAAAACCCCAAACTAGAAATTCCATTTGACCCAGCTATTACCCTTCTAGGTATCTTCCCAAAAGAGTTAAAGACATCGTATTACAGCCATACGTGTACACCCACATTTATTGTAGCACATTTCATAATAACAAAGTTGTGGAAGCAAACTGTATGTCCATCAACAGATGAGTGGATAAAGAAAATGTGATATTTATACACAATGGAGCACTACACTGCCATAAATAAGGATAAATTTGAGTCATTTGTAAGGAAATGGATGCATCATGAGACCATAATGTTAAATGAAATAAATCAGACACATGAGCTTAAATATTGTATGGTTGCTCTCACATGAGAAGTCAAAAGTATAAATAAACCAAAACAAATTAAAATATAGACATTAGGAAAGAAAATGGATGTTATAATTACATATATTTTACTTTTCCATTCTTTAAAATCTTTTATAATTATATGATATTAATTGTGGAGGACCACCTGGATGACTCTCCTTGAAAGAAGAGCAATTATCTCCATTTTGGCTAAACCTGGCCCTATTTCCATGTACTGATATGTACAGAGCTGGCTAGGACTTTCTCTTATCCCTTCAATTGGCCTTAAGCAATGCAAATTGGTCCAGCCAAGGTGCTGATGTGTAGTCTTTGAAGCAAGGCAACAGGTCAGTGTTTCCCCATCCCTGTAGCTCCCAAAACATGGGTGAGCCTGGCGGGATGGAGAGCTGTGCTCCACGCTGTCAGCTGGGATTGAGCCTCGAGAAAGAGGCTATGATTTCCCAGGGCATAGAAGATTACACATCAGAGCTGAAGCACTGACCCCAAAACATTAGATACTACATTGAATTGTGTCATGCAGATTACTCCTTCTGCATATCCTTCCCTCTGCATATTGCAGGGGTGATTTCAGGCCACCTACCTAGCCCAGCTCACGGTACTCACTCACAGACTTCCTGCCATTCTCACAGTCTCTCATCTCCGAGCCACTCCCCTCCTTGAGAATTAATAAAATCTGGTTTGGCCCTGGGTCGAGGCATTTGTTCCGGTAACCATCACTCTGGCTGGACTTAGGACCCCCTTGACTCCCCACAACTATAAATATGCCTTAGTGTCTTTATTATCACTGTGGGTTGCACTGGAAGTGGTAGATTGGAATTAACTCACTAGAATTCCAATAATTTTTCCATGGGATTACAAATATAAACTTCCTGGAACCATGATGAGGACTGGGAAGGGTTTGCTATAATTAATGAATGTAAAAATAAAATAAATGCAAATTGAGGAAGATAAACATTGGGATGCAATTGATAACACAAACTTTACCCTGTGCCTCACACTTGCTAGGCAAGTACCATAGTACCTTGGTTCTCAAACTTAATTCTTTCTACAATTCTGGTCCCAAACCAAATTGGATGAGAACCAAATCAAATTTCCCCATAAGTTGAACATTGAACCTAACCACTGAATTTGATTAGATTTTTGTCCAATTCTATATGTGACCAGAACAGTGGAAAGGATTAAGTTTGTGAACCGAGGTACCACTGCACTCTGCCATGTGGTTACATCTTTGGATGTAGTAGATATTAAGCACATCATAAGACTCTATGAACTCTAAATTAGCTTCTATGTTAAGTGTTTGTGAATAATTCTGCAGGTTTTTGAGGCCTACTGTATAGGCAAACAGGGACCATGAATGAACTATTGATCAAGGAACTGATGAATATCATTACCTCTCTAAATTATAAAACACTGATGACAAACCTAAAGATAAAGTCACAAAGTGGATGGATACAAGGTCTGCACATTATAACTTGATAGTTTGACCCATTACTATCTTGTTTAGTGTTATAGTAGACACTTTATTCATTTCATTTAACATTTTAATTCTATGAGACTTGTAATACTGTTCTCATTTTACAGATGACAAACAGACTAATTAACTTGTCTAATGTCATATAAATAGTAGGTAAGAAAGTCAAGATTTGAAATAACTATTTTTCAACCCAAAGCCCACGTTCTGCTTCTATAAACTACACTGTCTATTGAAACACCAAAAATGGTGGGGTCGTGAGTTTGATTCCCTGTCAAAAAAAATTGAATTTTGATTGCTAAATTAAATAAGTAACATTAATAAATAAAGTAATACATACATTAGAGTACATAAAGAAAATAGCAAAGGCACTAAGACCTTTTCACTCAAAGATGATAGTAAATTTATAAAACCAAGAAAAGCACTAAGATAAATTTTTGAGTATTTAGTGCTTATAAATTCTATATAATTCTATAGTTCTATAGAACATAGTACATGCTTGGTCATTAATGTACTTTAGAATTAGGAAAACACCAACATTTGCAGGTAATCTGCTGTACAGCTAAATTCCAATCAATAACATAAATGTTCAGTATGTATCTTAGAATGAAAGGCGAGTTCTGACTCATTAGAAATGAGAAGCTTTTCATCTATGTTCTACAGAAATTTAGACTTCGACCCAAGAGGAAGGGGAAAGCCAGCAGGCAAGTTCTACCACCATCTGTCTTACATGTGAATGACATAAGGAGATACATATATGTATATAAATAAGAGTACTCTGTAAATATAATTTTAAAATAACGTAAAGTTATAAGTTTACTGTCAGTATTTATGCTATTCCAATTCTCAGTGTGCTTATATAATTTTTCTTTACATTCTATCACAAGATAAAAACATATTAAAACCCTCATAACTGGTATATTTTGATAAATATATTTTTATTTTTTCATTGTTTAAATCTAAAATAAAGTGATTCAGTTCCAAATTTTTATTGGAATAATAACACTAATACTCAAAAATGGAAGAAAATTCTAAATGTGTAGGAAGACTTCATCCCTATATTAGTACATGAAACATGAATTCAGATAAAATACTGAAGACGTTGGATAACAACAAAACTGAAACACTGTCGAAAACTTTTATTGATTTAAGAACCAGAAAGGTCAATTGATTTTTTCTTTTTTGTTTACTGAAATTTCATATTACTTCAAAATTCACCAGTCATATGATAGAGCAATTGGTTCTTACTATTCTAGTAACACAGTATTTTAAAAACAAATTTTGATGTTTATTAAGCCATTAATCAGCCTGGAATTTTAAAATTTCTAAGTGAGTAGTCAATTTGAAAATATGTATATTTTCACACATAACCTTCAATACCTAAAATATACACTTCTATCCTGATTGGTGTGCCCATACATTTCTGGCAGGCTTACTTCATATGTGATCTGAGATATGCAGAGATCACAGTTTGTCTGAAACATCTGCTTTGTCTTGTACCCCAGGGCATTCAATAACCACCTAATAACGGCAACCATGAGAGTAATATTGTTTTACTGCTTCAGTGAATCTATGCAACATTTCTCCTTTCTAAAAATGTTCTCTACTAACAAAATGATTTTGACCTTGAATGTGAAGTGAAACAAAGAAAAGCAAAAAGAACCCTCTATAATATTTTAGAGTAAATCATTAAATGCTTTTTTCTTGGTCTCTGACTTGATCTTCATAGTTATGCTTTTATCTTTAGACTTGGTTTGTTATAAGGAACTTACATAGTTTAATAGCTCTATTTTTAATAAGTGATAAAACTGGAATTTAAGTGTCAAAAGGATAAGCAATTTAAGTTCATAATCTATATTATATATATGTTTAAATGCAAAAAAGGATATTATATCAATAATATTTCAAAACTGGGCATGTCTGCTTTAAAGCTGGACAATAACGCATATATATGTATATGTGACATACATGCATATATAAAAATGCATACATGAGATGCTCCATAACCTTAAAGGTATTAGTATTAGTATTTCATTGTATACACTCTGCACTAGTAAATATTTCTAGAATACACTATGTGTATTAAAAATTAAAATAATCTTTATTAAATACTCTCAACAAAGCAACAATATATATCAGAGAAAAAGCCACTGTATTGAGATTTAGCATTTCCACAGGGTTGCCGGAACACTCAAATAATAACTCATTAGTTCCTTCATCATTTGTATACTGCAGGAGGTTTCCTCTTCAAACTGTATATTGAAAAAACAATCTTCAGTGAATAATTTATATTTAATGAATATTAAATTGTCTCTATTAATTGATAAATCTAATTTTAGTCAAACACTTGCCCAGGGTAGGGGGGAATGCAGTAAAATATATATCTAACATACTATGAATTCAGCTTTAAAGTATGTCAAACATAAACATCTGTATTGATTAGATACAAAAGAACAAAAGAAACAAAACATCTCATGTATTGAGCCAACACAAAATTATTGCCATGCAAATAAGTTATAAAGGAAAGCAAAACAATCTGTAAAATTGCATTTATAATTCCCACACCCCCAGTTCTTTAAAAAAATTGTGTTTTAAATTTTGAGACCGTGTCGCTCTAAATCACAAAATTGCCCAGGCTTGGCTTGAACTTGCTATCCTCCTGTCTTAGCCTCCACTTTGCTGGGATTACAGGTGTGACCTCCATGCTCTGTCACTTTAAGTTTCTAACTTGTAAAACAGCCCTGACTTCATATGGCTGTTACAAGGACTGAACAAGAAAACACAGAGAATGTTTGGCAAGTGCTTACTTGATAAATGGTAACCACTGTCATCACAGTATTGTATAGTTTATAATAGGTGTTAATTGCTAATATTTACCTTTTCAATTACCAAAAATACTAGTATGTACCAGACATCAAAACTAGGACCTGAGAAATAGAGTAGTGGATATAACAGATCTTGTATCTGCTCTCATGTGTTCACAAGCAAATGAAAGACACAGACAAGCACACGATGGCTACCCACTATGACAGGGATAGTAGAGTGTATACTGGAAGTTCTGCTTCACTCAGCTTGGGAAGGTCAGGGTACAAGACAGTGACATCTGAGTCAGAGGGGTGAGATGTGTGGGGATGAGTCAGGTGAAACAGGATAGAATCAGTTTCCAGACAGAGAGAATGGCTATAAAGGTGAGACCATGATAAAGCACAAGAAATTTCAGGAAATGAAAGATCAATGTAACTGGGTGGAAAGAATGGGGAGTAGTATTTTATGAATCGAAGCACGTTAGCGATTGTCAGTGTTTGGAAGTTCTTTTTTTTTTTTTTTTTTTGGGTACCGGGGGTCGACCTCAGGACCTCGCGCACCAGCAGGCGCCCGTGCCGCTGAGCGATATCACCGGTCCCTTTTTCATATGTGGGATCCGGGAGTCGAACTCGGGTCCTCGCGCTTGCCAGGCAGGCGCGTACACCGCTGAGCCATCTCACCGGCCCTTGTTTGGAAGTTCTTGTAGGCTGTGTTAAATATCCTGTGAACAATGGGCAGCTCCTAAACGCTTAAGAGAGGAAGGAGCTATGACCAAATTCTCCTTTTAGAAAGACCAGGTATAGAAACTACAATAGGGAGGGTAATAATATAGAAGATCCACCCAAGGTTGTAGCAATAAACTTAGGACTGCGGAAGTCTGACATTTGGAAGATGAAGGGGAGATGCAGAGAAGTAGAAAGGGTAGGTGGACTTGACAACTCCTAATAATTGAGTAGATGTAAGGGAAAGAGAACATGGGTTTCCACTGGTTAGGTGTGAGTTCTCTGCATGGAAAGAAGGTAGCTGTCACTCATAGAGATCATGTGCTTAGTCTGAAATCATCCTATATTCATTAACTCACATAATAAGGATAAAATATTAAATAAAAGGACCAGGGCCGGTGAGATAGCTCAGCAGCATAAGCACCTGCCTGGCAAGCGCGAGGTCCTGAGTTCGACTCCCAGTACCCACATACGAAAAAAGGGCCGGTGATATTGCTCAGTGGCATGGGTGCCTGCTGGCGCGCGAGGTCCTGAGTTCTACCCCCGCTACCCACAAAAAAATAAAAATAAAAATAAATAAATAAATAAAAAGACCAGCAAAAGAGCACCAGTTAACAAAAGCAGCACCTGCTAACAACCAGTGTGTAACTGAGGAACCAGTGAGAAGTGTCTGTTCATCATTTATTTAGTTATTTATGTAATATTTTGTTTGAGTTACGGACATAAGGTTAAGACATGATTATTGTTTTCTTTATTCTCAAATACGTCAGAAACTAATGATGCAACCATGGGAGTATTTCCTAATGGTTTAGAAAACTCTTCTAGACAGCATTAAACCCAGAAGGGTATGTTCCTTAAACACAACTTTGAAATAGTCTGGAGGGCTAAGTGCTTTATAATTAGAATTAGACCTCCCACAGGTAAGTGTGGAATGCAGAAGCAGATCAGGCTAACATGCCTGCCAGTAAATCTGAGTGAGAGGCCCCGGTGCACGCCACTAACCTATGTCCAGTGAGGAACAACTGGTGGTTAACACCAAACTTATAGCAGACAACTATACTTAGTTCTTCAGTAAATAATATCAAGTATTTCAATGAAATGCAAAGGACTGTACATTTTAAACATTATTAAGAAAAAGTTTAGCTTTTAATTCCAGCATTCTTGGAGACTGAAGCAGTAGGATCTCAAGTTTGAGGCTAGCCCAGGCACTTTAGTTACTTAGTAAAACCTTGTCTCAAAAAAAAAAAAAAAAAAAAAAAATGCTGGGGTTGTAGCTCAGTGTGAAGGCTCTGGATTCAATCCCCAGTACCTTTTTTTTTTTTTTTTTTTTTTTTGGTGGTTAAATGTAGAGACTCTTAACAGACTACCTGGATTGTAGCCCAGGATAAGTCATTATTCTGGCTGTTTTTATTCATTATGCTGGCTATTTTCACTCGTTATTCTGAAGTTTGCATATGGCAGGAATAAATGAGTAATGGAGAATTAGTAATTTTCCCATAGTAAAGCTAAGGATACTAAACTGTTAGTCAACCAACAATCAAGAAATTATTGAGCACTTATTACATATCTAACATGGCAGTAGGTCTTTCAGAAGATAAAACTGCTTTAAAACATGATCCATAACCAAGAAATTTACATTCAAATTGGATAGGTATGAATCTGTATTTTTTGTAATCTCTCAGCAGTTCTGCCTAACTTCAAAGCTCTCCAAAATCTGTCCAAATCACCATTCTTTATTAACTTTCAGTAGAAATCTGTATTTCTAGATGGCCATTATTCTTACTATTGCATGAGTCAAGAAACTTTTTGAGGTTTCAAAACAATTCTTCAAGGTATTTGATTGTACTTTGTGGGTTCATGTCACTTAAGACTTAAAGAGGCAAGGAAATGTGACCTATGTTCTTCCTCTTCTTAATTTGGAAACCAAAAGGAGAAGATATGGGCAAGACAGCTCTAGAGTTTGTCCTGGCGTGAGGGACACTGATGAGTGCATCTCTAATCCAGAGGCAAAGCAAATATGAACTTCCACATCACTGTGACTCTCCTCACCAGCCTATGCTTAGATTCCTGGAAACTGAGACCATCTGCTCGTTATCTGCATCTCTAGCCTCATCTCCTGAGATTTTCTTCCTTGGCACTTCCAAACTACTAATTATTTCTAAACACGCCCTGTTGCTTCAGCCCTCTAGATTCTTGCATATGTATCCTGTCCGATTGGGATATCCCTCAGAAAAAAGTTTTCTTAAATATTTTAAGGACTTTATAAAAAATTAATTGAAACAATTTTTAAATCAAACAAAATGTACACATTATCACTTTTCCTAGACAAACAAGTAAAATAATTTATTATGGTGGGTAAATGGCATACTACAAAAAAGGCTGGAGAAGTAAAATAATTACAAGTAATTCATATAAGGAAACTAAATGAAACAGACTGTTGAGATTGCTACTGGTAATAGTAATGATGATGACAATTTATAGAATACCTACACTACATGCCAGGTATTGTTCTAGACACATTACATTTATTATCTTACTTGATATTATCCTTATTTTTTGAGATGAGAAAAGCAAAGAATAGATATCCAGGTAGGATTACACGTTAGTTAGCTGTCTTAGTTACTTTTTTCTCATTGCTGAGACAAAATACCTGACACCCAAAATTAAGGAAGGAAAGGTTTATTTAGCTCACAGTTTGTGGAAGTTTCAATCCATAATCAGCTGGCTCCAAGGCAGGGTGGCGTGGTACAGGGGCAACTGTTCACCGAGGCAGAAGACAGCAAAAGCAACAAGAGCAAAAAGGGAGGAGAGAGAGAGCAAGCCTCTTTCCCTCCCTGACACTGTATGCAGGCTACCTGCCCCAGGGCGGGTGTAGCACTCACACCCATAAACCCAGCATTGACCATGAATCAATCACAAACTCTAGAGAACCTGCCCCCATGACTGCGTGAAGCTTTGAGGGGACATCTAGACACAAACCATAACAGTATAAAATGCAATGATATTACCCATCATCTGGCTCAAGCATAAGTTTTTACCAACAACATTATAGCTATGGCCTCACATGAAATAGAACATGCTCAGAGTATGGGTAACATTAGTTACTTGTAAATTTAGCCCTGATATAAATTAAACCCTGATTTAACCAGGGTATTATAATGACTTAGTACATAAAAGTCATTATTGAAATTCCAAAATGAAAACATTAACATATTCAAATGGGAGAATATAATTGTGGTGAAAAGAGATAGCATTCTGAGTCAGTACTGTTCCAATATGAAAATTCATATTTAATGTTTGAAAGTTATTTTTTTAAAAAGAAAAAATTCATAAGTGTAATCATGGATTATCAGTGTCCCCATTACCTCACTGATTTATCTCCCTTCTAAGATATATTAACTGCTGAATAATGAAGTGGACAAAAAGAATAAAGGTTAAAACAGAAAGAACCAAAATGATGAGATTAATAAGCCATAGGCTGCCTTATTAAGAATAAAGAATCTTTACTCTGGGAGGCATCAGCTATTGTTTAATCCCTCCAGAAGCAGAACATGTTATAAAGTTTGCTTTGTTGTGAAGACAGAGTGGAATATAAAGCATCAATGAGGAGCAACAATTCTGTGTTTCTTTCTGACCAAGGAGGAAGAAATGGTGAAATGGAAGACTCAGAAAATTTGAGTCAGTATGATAATCTCTAAGAGTATTTACAGAAAATTGGATTCAATAGTAAAAAAAAAACAAACTGAAATGTAATAGCAGTGAATAAATGTTTTAGTATTTAATTTAGAATTTTTAACAGGGTGAGACAGAATTGCTTTTCTACTGAAATTCACATGAAAATGATGAGAAATTGCTACTTTCTTAGAAACCAAATAAAAATTGACAAGATAACATAGCTAACAAAGATAAAACAGTAAAATCTAACTCATTATTTGATTGAATCAAGAGAAACGTGATGTCCACAATTATGGGAAATAAAACGTAATTTCAACTACACTCTCAGCAGAGTAAGTCTGATGATGAGAATCTTTCGAACTGGTTCTGTTAAGAGTTGAATATAGGGTTGGTGATATAGCTCAGCGACATCCTTTAATGTCTTCAGGACATTATATTAAATGAAATAAGTCAGACACAGAAAGACAAATCCTGCATGATCTTGCATGCTATGTGGAATCTAAAAGTTAATCTCAGGGGCGGTGAGATAGCTCAGCGGCATAAGCGCCTGCTTGGCAAGCGCGAGGTCCTGAGTTCGACTCCTGGTACCCACACACACACAAAAAAAGTTAATCTCATACAAATTGGAAGTAAAATAGTGGTTCTCAGAGACTTGAGAGAATAAGTGGAGGGAGATATGTAGAAAGATTGGTTCAAGGAGTAAAATGTGATAGTCAGATAAGAATAGATTCTGATACTGTATTTCACAGAAGGGTGACTATAGCCAAAGCCAATGCATTGTGAATTTCAAATAACTAAGGAGAATTTAAGCGTTCCATAACAAGGGAATGATAAATATCTATGCTTATAAATATGCTAGTTATTCTGATTTGATTATTATATAGTGTATGTATGTATGTATTAAAACTTCACAGTCTACCCCATAAAGATATGTAACATTAAAGTTTTAAAATAAAGTTTAAAAAAGAAGAGTTGCAAAAGCTGAAACAGTTTGACTTGAGTGCATACTCTGTACTAATCATACATAAATAGGTCATAATCTAAAAGTAGATACATGGGCACTTATAGTTATTAGGAAACACTATGATACTTAGTAAGATTACAAACCCTGTGAATTCATTATTTATTATCCATGATCTGTGCCTTATATTTCAGAGCCTCATAATAGGAAGTGGCCCCTTCTATCTGTGAATTCATGATCACTACCTTCAAAGAAATGACAGTGTTCCTCAAACTTAAGAATTCCTGATCATTAGGTACTACAATCCATGGTTGCAGTGGGTATACTCAAATTAGATAATGCATTAAATTTAATACAGGAAACAAAAGCTCATTTATCAATACTCGTCCCAATAACATGTCATGTGCATTGATGGAATCCATTCTATTTTATTAAAGATTTTAAAAATTACTAACTCAAAAAATTGATTTTTCAGGGGGCCATGACTCATAATTTGGGAAACATTATACCTCTAAAGTTTCTACTATCCTAACATTTAGCATTTCAACTAATGTAGTGTTCCAAGCTCTGAACTGTTATGACAATGAGGAAGTACAATTGTCTCCGGTGGTTCTGTAGGTAGACCCTTTATAAAGAGATCAGAGTTGCTTTCAACCATTACCATTACAAAGAAAAACATTAAAGGTATGACGTTGCCAGATTTTTGCAGAAGAGTATTTGTTATGGGTGGTCTTTGCAATAAAATAGTTTCTTTTTTCCTTTCTATATTCCACAGATAGGATGTAATAACTATTATTCTTCATCAAATATTAGAGGTAAGTCTAAAGATTCAAGACAAATAAATCAAGACTAGGAGGAATATTACCGAATTTATTTTATCAGAAGTTCAGAACCAATTTTATAAATGTGAAGACAAAAATTTTCAAAAAACCTGTGACTATCTGGTTCTTAGCAATACCCAAGTCTCTTAATAAAGTCTGAACTAAGGTAATATTCAAATCAAAAATCCTGAAAAATTCCATAATGTTTTATAAAATAATCTGTACTTTTCCCCAAAGTCCATATTCTTGGACATGAGAAATGTGAATAGGATTGATCTACTATTATGTCTCTGAACATTTCTCATTACACAAAACACAAACACCTACAAAGCCCTCAGGTTGGTATGAAGTTAGAAGGTTGTAGCTCTGTTATCCTTCTACACCAAAAAATGAGGAGTGACTTTGATCATTCAGAGATTCATTATATAAATACTTGAATCACCTTTAAAGGGACATATTCAATAATAACTCAAAAGAATATCATATGCTTTTGACATCTGATGTGGATAACTATCAAAATGCAATGTTGTCTCCCTTGGACATAGTGATATTCTAATAGAATTATATCCCTAGTAAAATGTCTTTGATGTACTTGATTTTTAAAAGTGTTTAGACTATATAAAATTTTTTTAGACTAGATAAATTCAAAGATGGGCATTTTAGTATTTTTGATATTTCCAAACACTATGAAGTGAAGGTATTTTCTTTTAGACTTCTTTTGAAATAGCTTATATAGATGATTTTCAACTTACAATGCGGTTAATTCCCAATAAGTCTTCAGTAAATTGGAAATATCGTAAGTCAAAAATGCATGTAGCACATGTAACCTACTGAACATCATAGCTAGCCAGGCAGCACACTGTCGAGTATCAGTTGCTTACTCTCATGAGAGTGTGGCTGACTGGGAGCTGTGGCCCACAGTCATCACCCAGCATAGCAAGAGAGGACTACACTATCTATGGGAAAAGATCAAAATTCAAAATTCCAAGTATGGTTTCTACTGAATGTGTATCACTTTTACATCGATGTAAACTTGAAGAATAGTAAGCCAAACCATTGTAAATCAGGGACAGTCTGTATACTCATTAGAATTTTTGCTTACTATTTCTACGTAGGTTGCTATGGATTCAATTGCACACCCCCATTCAAACATTGACGCTCTAACCCTCAGTGTGGCTGTATTTGGCTGGAGCCTGCAAGGAGGTAATACATGCTTATGCATTCATGAGGTTGGAGTTCTAATCCAATAAGACCAGTGGCCTTATAAGCAAAGGAAGAAACATCAAAACAGTCTCCACGTGTGTGCACCAAGGACAGGCCACGTGAAAACACAACAAGAAGGTGGCCATCTCAACCCAAGCACAGACCCCTCACCAGACACTGACCTTGCTGGCACCTCAATCTTGGCTTCCCTACTTTCCACAAATGGGAGAAAACAAGTTTTGGCTGTGGTGGGCCAAGTAGCTTGATACATAGAAAACTGTAATTTTAATGAGAGGAGACATGAAGAGCATTTCTCATCATTAGAGTTCTCTTTCAAGCGCTGGGCTAATGTGATGCAATGGTAGATGCACAGAGCTTACAGACAAGGGCTCTGAGTCCTTGTCTTAGCTCTACTCCTCACCAGATATGACCTTAAACTCCCTTAAACTAAATTTCTTATCAGAAAAGTTATAATTGCACATTCTTCTCCAGGTTATAAGGATTAAATCGTTGTAATTTGATGAGATTTGTTCATTCATTATATCATTTGTTCATCTATTTAACAGATATCCTTTACTAAAAATGAGAAAATTCACACAGCAGTTGTTGTTTGATGTATTATTAATCATTTTTCTGACCTTAAATCTTTGAATGAAATAAAATTTTAAGTGATGGTAAAAAAATTCCAGATGGAAAATATAGAACTTTAAAAACAGGCAACATAATATGTATATGCACGCATATATATGTACATTTATACCTATCCATGTTTATGAATCTTACCTCTTTGCTTTCTTCCAAATCTGATTCACTGCTAAAGTCTTCTGTGTTTAAATTTTCAAAGTCAGACTCTCCAACAGCAATTGGTACAGTGACAGTAAGACTGGGGTTATTTATGAATGACATGTAATCACTTTCATCGATAATATATTTCTCAACACTGCTGCCAGTCCCAATGCCACTTGTAGTTCCATTTACATCTCTCAGATAGTCAAGGTCTTTCCCAATTTCTCCTGTATGGTTGGACATACAACTGTCTTTTTTGTTGTTTAAATCATCAAGTGGTTTAATTTCATCTAAAATCTTTTTTTTCCTAACAAAAGCCTGTTGAATAAATTCATATATTTTTCTCTTGACATAAGCTATTCCCTTATGCATCCTATCCACAGCGATTTGAAGGTTGTTCATTTCATTATCATCGTCAGTAGCTGCAAGGTTGTCTGCACTAAACGAGCTCAGAAGCAAGGCCAGAAAGAGATTCAGGACCTTAAAAACAATAAAGTCATGATTATAATCTCACCACAATATAAAGATTATACTATGATTACTTCTTCCTCTAAATATGGAGGAAACTGTAAATTCTAAAGCTAGATGAGAAAGACATACGACAGAATAATTACTAGAATTTGGGTAGGTTGGGGATATAGCTCAGTATAAGAGCACATGCTTTTCATCAAGCAAGAGGCCCTGGACTCCATCCCCAGTTCCCTGTCCTCCCCCCAGTTTGGGTGCTCGGAATTTGTTACCCAGCTAAATAGCTAGGCACAAACATGCTTTCTACTGCTTACAAGTTTTCCAACTTTTACAATGCAGTTGAATAAGCTGACCTACGATATCATTAAGTTTAAAATTGTATGAGTAAAAGAAAACATTTACATATGTTCAGCATAAAAATTCTAAACTTAACAATCATTAATATCTGAAATTATGCATTTAAGTACATAATTTGTACTTTCTTTTTTGACAAGCAGATGTTAAATTGAATGTTAATTGGAAAAAATCATTATTGCTCCACATTATGATTAAGGGCTAAGATTTAAAATAGATATTTACATTTTTTTCTTTTTTTTTTCTTTTTTATATGTGGATACCGAGAGTCAAACTCAGGACCTCATGCTTGCCAGGCAGGCACTTACGCCACTGAGCTATATCATCAGCCCTACATTTGTTTCTTAACACATTGTACTTCTCCTACTCCAGTATTGACTAATTAAGAGAACTATGTATAAATAATATCCAGTATTTCCACGAGAGTGGTACATTAATGTGCATGCCTTTTGGAATATACTTTTATATTCCCATAGTATAAATGGTAACATTTAAATTTAAGAAAGAGAAAGGAGGCTTACTATATTAGCATATCATCTGAGCCATCCTTTATATTTACTTAAAACCACTAGACAATTGGCCAACGTAGATTGGCTAACGCATATGCCACATGACATAGGGTGACTGAATGCTATATTCCAATGATACACAAGAAAATGGCACAGTCATTATGAACCTTCTTGAAAACAACACTCTTTAGTCCTAGACTGGCAGGCAATATTTTTCTCTTTGTCTCTGTCTTTCTATCTCTGTCTCTCTCATCTCTCTCTCTGTTTCTCTATCTCTGTCGCTCTTTCAAACATACAATTTGTGGGGAACGGGTGTATTGTCTATGACTCATAATTGTTTCCTCCACGTGCAAGGGCATATATATGAATCAATGGCATGAGTAGTAATCATAAAAGCTTTCTCCTTTTTGATTTTTGGAAGGTATATATTTTCCAGAGGTAGAATTAGGAAAATTTTTTCGATACACATCTTGTATCTGATTTTCACCTAGTGCTATGTAAGCAATACAAATGTATATGTATATTACAGACTTCTTTTTCCCTTGGCTCTGAATTTTTAAGTTAATCACAGCATAGCCCATTAGGCTGTCTTCAATATGATACTTCATTGCAATTCATACAACAAATGTGCTAAAATGACTGATATAATGAAATTGAGTATTAAAATTGTATGTTAATACTACATTCTGTGTTTTTAAACACATGGAAATATAAACAAATATGAATATAACATTTCTAGGGTAAGAGACATAAATAATTATGAAACATTTTTGGCAAAATGGTCACGATTCTATTATGCTATTAATATATTTCTTAAATGCACATCTTAAGTCAGTACATACCACTAGGTTTCCAATCACCATAACCATCATGAAGACAGTGAGGCACATGGCTTGGCCAGCGACCTCCATACAGTCCCACATGGTCTCTATCCACTCTCCACACAGCACACGGAAGACGATCAGGAAGGAGTGGAAGAAGTCATGCATGTGCCAGCGTGGGAGTTTACAGTCACTGGCAATTTTGCAGACACAATCTTTGTAGCTTTTGCCAAAAAGCTGCATGCCGACCACCGCAAAAATGAAGACGATAATGGCCAATACCAGGGTTAGATTCCCCAGAGCCCCGACTGAATTGCCAATGATCTTTATTAACATGTTCAATGTTGGCCAAGATTTCGCCAACTTGAAAACTCGGAGCTAGAAAAAAAAATTAATATATATGTAATTTTGTTCATTACAAGCATTAAATGTATTGAGGTTTACCAAGAAATCATGATTAAAATGGAATCTCTTAGAATAAGGAGTCTAGCTCAGTGGTAGAATATATGCCTGGCATGTATGCAATTCTCAGCATCTCCCCCAATCCCAAGTTGAATCTCTTACAATATCTGCCCTACCCAACACTACCCCACCGTATAAGGCTCATGTAAAAACAACAACTAATCAGAATGATAACTAAGTAGTAGGTGAAACTTCACATGACTTTGCTTTTTGGAATAAATGTATTTATAAGTAAGAGGAATTACATTTTTCCCCATTTAAGAAACATGAAATTTAAAATGCTAATAGTTGTATTGTAAAATCTATGGCAGTCCTATGCAAGAACACTGATTGTTTAAAAAAACTGGTTATTATTGTTGCTCTTTTGTTTTGTTTTGTTTTGTTTTACCAATCGGAATGAACGGAGAACTGATAATCCTTCCACATTGGCCAGACCAAGCTCTACCAAGCTAAGCGTCACAATGAAACCATCAAAGATATTCCAGCCTTCTTGGAAATAATAGTAAGGATCCATGGCAATAATTTTCAGAAACATTTCTGCTGTAAAGATCCCAGTGAAAACCTAAGATAAAACAAAATTACTCTAATTCCATGAAATAATGATAAATATTGTAACATAATATTTGCTTTTAGAGCAATGTTATGCTGCTTTTACAGTAATGATTCTATTACTAACATCTTTGTACAATAGCTTATAGTTGATGAAATTCTCATATATGTTCTTTCATTTTATCCTCAGACACTCCAATAAATGGACTAATGGAGATACTATATTTTTTTTTTCAGTAGAAGAAAGTAATGTCTCAAAGTGGGTGAAATGACTCACTAACATAATACAACTAGAAAATGGCAAAACATGTATTTTGAGTACAAATATTCTATTTTTGTTAGTATTCTTTCCATTACATCAAATTGCCTTTTCCTCCACATTTCATACAACACAGATATTGACAAGCATGCCCATGAACAGTTTTATTTATTTGTAAGCTTAGACTCATTTTCCTCAAATCAGAGAGTTAGTATACATGCTTACTTATTGTTACAATATGAGCATTACTATCATTGTTATATGTTACACACATGAAATTTCTAAGCCTCCAACAAAATAATACGGGAAATGCATACATTACTTTAGCAAGATCTTTTTTTTCAGCAAATAAAAGCTCATATTCCTAAGTTGTGTCAACTGACAAACATTTTAATAATTTATGTTTGAAGCACAAAAAGGAAAGAATTAAGTGGCAACCTTCAGCAAAATGGCCTTACTAATCACATAATACCCAAAATGTACTTGTGTTTTTCAATATTTTAAGGTTTGATACAGAATAGATAGATAAAACTGTACTTAGATTACCTACATCCTGGAAGCAAAAGACTGGAGACATTTATAATTTGTTAAATTATTTCTTGCAATGATAATAACTAAGAAGAAGAAAAAGATTCACTATTTTATCTTTGTCTTCTATAGTTAGTGAGACTGTGATACCATCATTTCAAAAATGTGTCCTAATTATGAACTATTTCTACATGTTGAAAAGTTGCAGAATATATAGTATTGAATTTTTAAGAACTACAGTCTATTTATGCCTACTGTTCTCTTAGTTTTTGCAACACATTAAGTGCCATTAATTTTAGCAATAAATAGGGTGCAGTAGCTAGACATAATTCCCATTTGTGGGGGCAGAAGTTATGAGGGAGTGCTATCAGTTATTAAATGTAAATAGTTTCAAAACAGAAAATTTGAAGACTGAACACATTTACCTTCCAATATGCTTACCAAATTTCCTACTGTAAGCACATTATTGAAATGTTCCGTCATGGGGTAGTGCTCCATGGCCATGAAAAGAGTATTTAAAACAATACAGATGGTAATGGCCAGGTCAACAAACGGGTCCATCACGACCAGGTTGACAATACGTTTCACTTTTAACCAATATGGAGAACAGTCCCAGATTAAGAATATGTTGGAAAATTTATACCAACAGGGTGGGCATTTTTGCCTGGATTCTTCAAGTTCTAGATGAAAAAAAAACAAGCACTGAAAGATTCATTTTATACACACAAATATTTATTTCAGGTACACTGGATATAAACTGGACTTAGTTTCAGAAATTGACATATTTGCGTGTGCTACAAAGTGAATGTATTTTGTAGTTGATTAAAAAGTTACAGAATTTTTTCTAGACTCCTAAATGTACAGGGGTATCTTTCATGAACTTAATTTTTTCCATGATTCCAGAAAATACTGCCCCATTCATTTTCATGTGGTTGTGTTTGTCACCAGAGGCAGAGTTCGTAAACAAAAACAAAATCTGTCAAACACTTCTGTTTGTGAACGAAAATGTTCACAAACAAAAGTGTTCGTGAACCGAGGTACCACTCTAGTTCATCAGACACACACAAAGAGCAGAGGTAGTGTATGGCTTGTATCTAGATGTCCTCCAAAAGCCTCATGTGCTTGTAATTGGGGCTTTTTAGAGGTGGCCAGATCTGGGGTATGTGAATGTGGATGAAGGGATGTGTAAACTGGATTAGTCCCCTAACTGGATTAGCATGGTTCTGAGTGTGGCTGAATAGATTTACTGAAGAGGCAAACCCCACCCTGGTTGTGGGTGGCACCAATCAATAGGCTTGTATCCTGGACAGAATATAAAGGGACAGAAAGAAAGCAGGCTCATTGCTTCCTGCCTGCCCTGGTAGGGACTGTTTCTCCTCTGCTGTGCTTTCTTGCCTTGGAGCCAGACAACTATGGACTGAAACGGCTACAGACTGTGACTTAAAATAAATATTTCCTCCTTTAACACCCTCCTCTGTGGGTGCTGGGTATTTTGTCCCAGCAATGGCAAAGTAACTAAGATTGGTAGCAGAGAAATAGTTTTTTTCTTCTGTATAGATACTGTGGCTCAGCACTTGGCACAGTCATTTAAAAGAAGTCTCAGTAGGAATATGGTTTGGCGTAATGTACTGTGTGAAATCCTGTGTTAATGACTGGCTACGCTGTCAGGGTCTGGTCACAAGAGATAGCATAGGGACTGATGTGAACCATGAGTCATCTTTTCAGTTTTTTTATTTTGTAAAAATGACCTACAGCATCCTTGCCGTCCAATCTTGAGGGTATTTAGGATGAGGCTGGATGAGACAGTGTTACTGAAACCTGAAGTTAAGTGGAACAGAGAGTTGTTACGACTTACAGGATTAGAAACCCCTGACAAAAATGCTTTATTCTGCATTCTCAGAGTTCACACACACACAGTTGAGATAATAGTCTTTAGAGTCCTATATTATTAAGTTTAAATAAATTTTAAACCTTCTAGAATATATGAGCGCATATGAAAATAATGACCCTTGAATTAAACATATTGTTTTCTTATTAGGATGAAGTTTGCAATACATAAATAAAGATACTTATTTCAAATAAGAGAATAAGTTTAGTGAAAAAATAAAATGGGATTGTGACAAACCTTCTACTGTATTTGTTAGGATGCTGGCTATACTCATTGCTCTTTGCCTTTGGGAAGGATCTTCTAGAAAGTCCATAGAAACATGGAAAGAACTTGACCTTCTCTTTCTCATTTCAGTTTCAGTGGTTGTTCCCTGTAAAGAATATGTTAACTCATTAAATGATTAACTTGAGCAATATGATAAGCAAATAATCAAATGGTGACACAGTGAATTTCATGAAACACATGCATCATGCACTTTCATGTTTAATTAGTGATGGCAGATATTGCTGACTTATTGTATCATTAACCTGGAATGTCCAAACTGTTGACCATTGAGTCATACAGCAAAAATTGTTTTTAAAAACTCTCTCATTTCATAATTTTATGAAAAGTGGTATAAATATGATGTAGTTGATAAATCTTCTGGCAGTCACATTTAACACTGTTATTTCTGAACTACTAGTAAAAACCTAATAACTTAAAAAATCCTCTAAGTAATCAAGGAATTAATTGTTGAGAAGGTAGCCATATAATTTTTAGGAAATACCAAGTATTCAAACACACTTAGCTGCCATCTCGTTTTCTGGATACAAGACATGGATGGTCATTGACAACACAAGATTTATGTTAAAAAACACACACACATGCTGCATGGACAACAGTTTCATCCAGGGTACCAAAGCAATAAGTCATCTAATTCTGACTTAATCATGCCTCATCATGCTGATATATTTCCAAGTGAATGAGCTGTTTTAAAAGAGGGAGCATATGCTTAGTAATTCCTCATCTGGGTATATATTCACAAATATATGACATACCTTTGCACAGACAATTTATATTATCTGTTTGTATTAACAATTTATGTATTTCTTCATTTAGATTAGTTTTGAAAAGACCTATATCAGCATTTTTTTAGTAAAACAAATATTTGTACTAGAAATTTTGAGGTAACGATGAAGCTATCTGTTTAAGCACAGTATTTCTGAAAATCTGAACTAAAGCACAGATATATTGAAGAATCTGATGGAAAGATTTATTATACACCCTTTACACTTAAATAGGAAGATTACTTATTTAGTTTTATGCCAGTGCCTTAGAGGATGTCCTAATATCTAAAGTCAGTGTAGGTATATAGCAAATCCTCCACCTGGAGGCAATAATTATTATGCTTAATTAATTCTTAGCATGTTGAATATGTAAATGCATTCAGGTTTGTGCAGGAGAGTGTTGAGGTTTCAAGGTTTAGTTGGTTAGTCTATTAAAGGTATTACACGATGCAGATGCATTCACAGCTTGACCAACCAGGAATCATTCTCAAGAACTCCATTCTGTAGAAACACTGGCTGGTGCAGCAATAATGGGCCAGCCATGCCTGAACTATTTAAAACTTCCTTACATTGTCATCAGTAGCTGGCTTATCTATTATCACCTCTGGCAGAAGCTGTCCAACAGGCGATGTAGGAACTGAAGGTCCACCAACCAAGGAAACCACACCATTGCAATCCACAGTGCTGTGCATCTTGCCATTCACTGGAAACACTGCCAGCATCCGGGAAGACCTACTGGTCTGACTCAGGTTACTGTTGCGCCGCTCTCCATGTCGTCGGGGCACAAACAAGGAATCTCTCCGGCTCTCATTGTCCTCAAATGTACTGTGCTCATCATCGGCAAAATCATTCTCAGATCCCACATCCTTTGCTCGCCCTCTAAAGCTGAAAAGGCTTGTTCTGCTATTTCGCCTTGGAGAAAATAGGGAGCCACGGATGCTCAATAAAGACTAAAAATTCAAAACAAAAAGCAAAATCATATTAATATAGTCCTTTGAAGTGCACTTTCAACAAATGCGCCAGATTAAGTTAGTTAAAGGAAATTTCAGCATTCATAACAGAATGTGGCACATTCCTTTTGATTAACATTCTAAATGTATAGGTATTCAGATTAAATTAAATTGGTTTTGTAAAAGGGAGCTTGTAGGTATTTATATTAAAGAACAGGGAGTTACAATAGAACAAAATGGTAATGAAAAAATAAATCCCTGAGCCATCTTTCTCAAGTTTAAATGCAAACATCCTTACATATATTGTGGTGAACATTATCAACATTCAGTGAACCCTGACTGAAAGATCTGAACAAGACCACATTTGTTTTCATTGGTCTTTCCTTCCAATGAATTCCAACACATTTGACAAATTATTTTAGTCCATTTTTCTAAAATCACCAATTGTTATTCCTGTTTCTCCTATAAAGCACAGTAGTTTTGAAACTTGTTCTTGGTGATGTTCTTTTTGATAAAATGTACCATGACTTATATTTTCAGAAGCATGCATGGTATCTTATAAAGAAGTTAAGGCAAAAATACAACATAAAATCATAAAATAACCAAGTGGACATTACTGATCACCTAGCCTCAGATCCACATTTTTGTTGCTGCTGTTGTTAAAAGAGCTGAAGACCAGCAGGACTAAATGGCATCATAAATTAAGTACCAAAAAGGCAGTTTCAGAACAAACAATCCAAGTCTCCTGACTTTCAACCCAGCTTTCTTTCAGCTACACCAAGCTGTAGACTTACATATACTTGGAGTGAAATATTCACATGTCTACATGCAGAAAAGATAGATTTAAATATAATAAATCTAATGGTTGATTCAGTTGATGAAAAGTCCTAAGTCCCTTTTAATTGTTCTCCCCTCTTCAGTATTCTAATTTTCATCCATGCATTGGTAACTCGGCAGTGCCATACCTGGTGCGGGGAAGAGTACCTCTTTTCATACGTCAGTCGGTTCCCTTCAATGGAGAAGCGAAACCCTTTCCTCTTGATGCTGTCTTCAGACTCAGATTTATGGAACTCATCCTCATCTTTCTCTTCTCCACCAGACTGCTCTTTTTGTTTTCTTTTCTTCCTCCGATTTCTTCTTTCCTTAGCACTCTTGGAACTCAACTTGGAGGCTTCGGAGGAGCTGTCCGAGAGCCTGCCTGCAGCACTGGGCTCTCTGGAATGTTCTGAGACTGTGGCAGCTGCTGCCTGCTACATGAAAGAAAAATAGTTTTAGCCTGACACTAGAGGAGTTTCCGTCTTTCTTTAGAATGCCCTTGGGCTGGTGAGATGGCTCAGCGGCTTAAGCACCTGCCCGGCAAGCGCGAGGGCCCGAGTTCGACTCCTGGAACCCACATACAAAAAAGGGGCCGGTGATATCGCTCAGTGGCACGGGTGCCTGCTGGCGCGTGAGGTCCTGAGGTCGACCCCCCGGTACCCACAAAAAAAAAAAAAAAAAAACAAAACAGAATGCCCTGAGTATTTGTATGACACTTATAAAAACATTTAGCTGACTGAAGCTGATTAAACATCGAAGATGCTTTGTACGTTCAAGGGTCATTTTTTTCTTTCTACCAAATGAAGACTTTCAGAAATAATCTACTTTTCTCCATAGTTACATTTATTATATTTGTTACTCTTCACAGAGCACATATCAAAAGGACTTACTGATTATCTATGAAAACATAATGCATATTACTTTTTAGTTGAAAAATTGGTATTTAATTAGCATTGTCTTTGAAAAAATAAATTGGGGCTGGTGACATAGCTCAGCGGCATAAGTGTCTGCCTGGCAAGCATGAGGTCCTGAGTTCAACTCCCGGTACCCACATATAAAAAAAAAAAGAAAGAAAGAAAAAATAAATTGATGCATGGAAGAAAAGCTGATGAATTACTTAAGGCCATATACAAAAATGAGGTAATGATCTAAAGTCCTTTCTCCAGTTATTGAAACAGAGTTGCTCAATACATTTTAAATTTTATTAATCAAATTAATAACATATTATAAATTTTATAACAGATGGTTATAAAAATCCTTTTCTCACCTCTCCATGACACTTTATCTAGAAGAATGGAGAAGGGAAGGTCAATACTTTCCTGCTAAGTGAAACACAATGTTCAGTTCTCCAAAAATTGGTCCCACCATCTTCAACTCAACACCCACTCTTACTGGCCTTGTGGACATGGGTTAAATTGTTACTTTTGATCACAACTTGTATTGGTACTAAGTTGCATTTTTTTGTAATTATCTCTGTTCTCAGATGTACCCTCAATGCAGGACTCTTGCATATGCACTAATATACCTGAAGAAAAGTTCTTTTTTAAAAAGAACAGTGAGTGTGTATGTGACACAGAAAGGATGAGGAAAGATAGTACTAAAACAGGCATTTGATAATTTACTACACTATGAGTGCAAACACCTCACCATAAGAGCCAGTAAACCCTAATATATGATCAATTTCTTTTAAAGGCAATTAACCAACCATATTAGAAGAGACTATATTTTTGATTAAAGAAGAAACTATTTTTGGGATAGATGAACATCGATTTTTAAAATAATTTTATCCTGAGAAAAGATCATTTCCTAAGTATTTTTGCCTAATTCCAATATAAGGATTCAGTAAAAGTTTTTTACCCAAGAAAACCCCTTAAAATCATATTTTTCTTTTTATTATGAAAATATTAAATTGATTATAACATGATAATTTTTATTGTGATTTATAATTGCAAATTAGAGTAGTTAAATAATATAATTAGACTAGCTGAAAGTAAATGGGTGATCAAAGTATAGAAATTCTTAGTAACACCTCATACCACCAGCTTCCTAAGGTACTGTCAAACAATTATGTCTCTCATTTTTTTCTCTAATATTTTTGTAACAATAAAAACAACTTAAAAAGTTGGTGGTAAAAAAAATAATAACAATAATAATACTTGGTACTATGAGACAAAGTATATTGGATTTGGTGATTTACCTGAGCTGCCTCTTGCTGCTTTTTCAGCTGTTCGAGCATCTGCTGGAATTCAGCCTCTTTCTGCTCTGCCTCTTCCAACGTGGCCTGATTCTGTTCCTCATAGGCCATGGCCACCACAGCCAGGATCAAATTTATTAGATAGAATGAGCCCAGGAAAATGACCAGCACAAAAAATATCATGTATGTTTTCCCAGCAGCACGTAATGTCTGGAAACAAAAATATGACAATTATTTTTTCAACATTATCCATTAACTGATAGCAGAACTATGCTATAAAAAATAATTATATTGGTCTCAAGTGCTCTTATGTTTTTTGTTTTTTGGGTTTTTTTTTTTGGTTTGTTTTTGAGGTATTGAGGATTGAACACAAGGCTACACATTCTAGCTAAGTGTCGTATCTCACTTTCTTGAGTAGCTGGGATTACAGGTGCATGCCAGCACACCCAGCTCCTACTTCTTTCACTGTTTTTTTACCCTTCGCCTCTTCTTTTTTCTTTAACTTATGCACTCATACTCCGATCTCTAGGAGGGAGATCTTGGATTCATCAAGAATAGAAAAGAACAAATAAAATACAATGGGGACCTCCATCAAAACATTGAACTTTTGGTGAACATCAGAGACCAAAGTTATTTCTACATCTGCTTCATTCATCACCTTCCACCTCAGAGATAATACTTGAGGAGGGAGATAGGATTGAAAAGGAGGCTCTACCTTTATTATAGAGGAGTCTCTGTTTGAAAAGAGTAAGAAATACGATCTGAGACAAGGAGAAAAGGGAGAGAATTACCAGCATTTGCATTACTCCACTTAGTATGTATTATAATCAGTGGAATAGAGGAGCTCAGATCTCTGGATTTCAAGTTCTACTTTACTTGAACTTGAAACTTGAACTATTAGGCTGTAGTTTAGATTTCATGATTCAATTCATATTTTTGTATACTTCTACTTAAACGCAGTGTGTATCTCTTCAGATTCTCACCAGTTGGTAAAGATTTTCCCAGAAGTCCTGAGTCATCAGTCGAAACAGGGATAAAAATGCCCAACTGAAGGTATCAAAGCTTGTGTAACCGTAATTAGGATTTCTACCGGCTTTCACACACATATATCCTTCTGGACACTGGCTGTAAATAGGGAAAAAGAAAGTTTTGTTTTGTTTTGTCCTGTCTTGTCTTTTTGAGAGAGGGTCTCACTATGCAGTTCAGGCTGGCCTTGAACTCACTTTGTAGCCCAGGCTGGCCCTGAACTCGCAGTGACCTTCCTGTCTCAGCCTCCCGAGTGCTGGGATTATAGGCGTGCACCACTACGCCCAGCAAAAAAAAAAAAAAAAGACTATAAGAAATTCTGCTGTTATTTTATTCTGGTAGATTTCTATACTTATTATCTAGCCCAGAGATGTGCTCTTTCAAAGGATAATAGTATAACTAATACATTTGAAACTTTTGACTTAATATAATTTTTCTAGCCACTTGTCATCATCAAATTATGGGTTAGCATTTCTAATAACATTTATGGAGCTATTTCTCTTTATAATTAGCATTTAAACATAATTCTATTTCATTTTTCTTTCCTGTAGAGTCTCCAAAATTGATTCATAGATCAATATACTTACTAAAGGAATCAGCATTACGGCTAACAGTACTACTTTTTCACAGAAAAAGCTTACCTAATATTTAAAGGCTTTCATGGTTTATAAATAATCTTAATAACAGCATAAAATTTGTTGGATGCTATCAGTTTCTACAAAAGAAAATGTACATGTATATGTGTGTGTGTACATTGATACACATGTATGCAAACACACATGTTAATGGCTTACCCTGCATCAGAGCTATTTCCACATAGTAGTGCATCTAAAAAACCCTCCAGGAAATAATGATATCCTGTTTGAAAATAAAAAATCATATGAAAACATTTGCACTGTTAAAAACACTAAAAATTGCTAACAGCAAGATCAGGTCCTATTTTTAGCATCATTGAGTGATTTTATTTCACATAATTCATTTAAAGACAAGTATTTATCGCCTTCCCCTCCGAATACTAGATATCATATTAAGGGTATTAGATATTAGTTACTATGGGTGAGCGTTACATTATCTCAGAGTTTCTAGCAAACTACTTACCTTTGTTCAACCTCCAGATAAAGTTTCACTACTTCTAAGAAATTTGCCTTGATCCTCTACTTCCTTCCCACTAAAGACTGGCAGAATTAAAAACTCTATTACTGTGTTACCAGTAACATGCATACACTTACATTATTATTGTACTCATAATCCTATATTGTTATAATCCTGTTTTCAATATTATTACTCCCAGAAATAAAGTCACAATGGTTAATTTTTTTGATGTGACTAGGGTTTGGTAGCTTTTCAGTAAAGTTTATTTAATGGATAAGTAAACAGATGACAGAAAGAGAATTAAATAATAACTTTTGGGTTCTGTAAGAAGAAATACTTCTTTTTTTTTTTTTTTTTTTTTTTTTGAGACAGGGTCTTGCTATGTAGTTCAGGCTGGCTTGGACTCACTATGTAGCCCAGGCTGGCCTTGTACTCACGGTATGCCTCCTGCCTCAGCTCCCTGAGTGCTGGGATTACAGGCAAGAAATACTTTTTAGATGCTAAATTATCACAGTAATTTATTCCATGCATAATTTTGTAAAGGATACATAACCACATGAGAGAAAATGTCATTTTAATTTCCAAATATCCTGACTTCTTGAATTATAGACAAAACATTAACATTGTTTTTTGTGTGTGTGGGTGGGTACCGGGGGTCGACCTCAGGACCTCACGCGCCAGCAGGCGCCCGTGCCGCTGAGCGATATCACCGGCCCTTTTTTCGTATGTGGGTTCCCGGGAGTCCAACTCGGGCCCTTGCCAGGCAGGCGCTTAAGCCGCTGAGCCATCTCACCGGCCCAACATTGTTTTTTTTTTTTAAACTTTCAATTTTGAATTAAAGTGAAAGAACTTTAATAAATTCTGTATGAATTTTTGATATCTTGTATTTATAAATAAAGCTTTGTCCTTTAAATTTAATGATCTAGAAACCTTAACCTGAAGAAAATATAACTTTGGTCATAATATTTACTATAGTTACAATGAATTTAATTTTCTATCATTTTTAAAACTAAATCATTTTACTTATACCAGCATTAGTTTCAAAATAATCTTTTTTTCAAAAAGTGGAACACTATTAGGACAAATGATAGTAATCATATTTTTAGAGCTGAAAAAAACTTCAGGTATTCTTGATTTCTTTTAATTTGAGTTTAAGAAAAATATAGTCCACTACCTTTTTACTAGGAGAGTAAATCCTAATTTACATCCTCATAGTCAGTGATTTTAGATAAAAGTCAAACTAACAACAGATTTAGAGGTTTGGTGACAGCAGTAGACTTATGGACAACACATGAAGTGAATAAATCACGTGTTGTATTTTGCTCTAGTCCTCTAAAGTATTTTTCTCAATCTGTGGAGTTTAACAACTGTTCGCAAAGTACTTGTTAACATACCAGTGAATATTATGGATAGCTAAACTTGCCAAACAAACATTATATTCCAGATCTACAGTTATAATGAAACACTGGCTATATGTCTTTTTTTTTTTTTTTTCCTAGGATGCTATCGTTTCTTCAAGGATTATAAAACACCTGTGATTTCCATGACCAATTCTACTTGTTCCATACATCCATCACTGGATTTTTTTTCATTTTTTTCTCCAAATAATAAAGGTATAGCTTTATGTGAAAATATGTGAGTTTAGATTTTATCTATTTAATATTTTTCCATATAAACTCATTTCCTATCCTAATAATCATGCTCTAAGAGTCTTTGCTTTTGAAATATGTTACTGGTAGATAATAAAATTAAAGAAAAGAGAAAATTTTACTTGCTATTATTGTCACTTTTAAAAGAGTAGTAGACCAATTATTTTTCCAACCTTCTAGAATAGATTATTTCAGTGTTCAACTATTTTGTCTAAATGCTTGAAATAAAGATAAACCAATTTTCATAACTTCACTTATTTATGTGACATTTTCTCATTTTCTATTACTCTTCTGAAGCTTAAGTGAATGTAATTTTCTTCTCTGTGATAAAATACTACTTTTCAAAATCAGTAATATATATCTTTAGGTTCATGTGATTTCCACAAAATGACAAAATAATTTATTAAATTATTAATACCCACAAACCATTATTTTCTCCAGTGTCCTGGCACAGTTTTGGGCATTCTGTTGTTAAAATTTAATAGGTTACACTGCATAGCACATTTGAATTTACAAAAGGTTCTCACATACTTTATTTCCCTTGATTGCCCCTATTACTATGGGAAGAATGTACAGTAACGAAGAGCCCAGGTAAATTCTCTCTAGCTGAATTCTTCAGCCTCTCATATGATGACACAATACAAAGAGGAGTTTCGGAGTCAAAATAAGAACTGTTATCAATTTTAAAAAATGAAATATGTGCAAACCATTAATAGGTGATTAACAATTTTTCTTTAAAATTCATTACAGAAATAGAAATGACCTGTTATTTAAAAATCCAAGGAAGGGGCTGGGGAATGTAGTTCAGTGGTTAAACTCCCTGAGCATGTGAAAGGGCATGGATTAAAAAAAAAAAAAAAAAAAAAAAAACCAAATAAATAAAATGTAGGGAAAAGAAATGTTAAATATAAATATAATTTTAAATAATTTGATTTGATAATTTTCAAAGAGACTACAACCTCTTTCTTAGGCTATATTTTTAATTTGTCTATACCTAGGTGAAAGGCAGGTAAGCAATGAAAAAATACATACATATAACAGTAATTCTTACTTGAGTCTTGAATATACGACTTCCAGTCAAACTCATACACAGTCTCATTTACAAGTGTGCCGTTGTAGTCCATGGTAATATTCTTCTCTATGCTGTGTTCCTCCAGGGAAGCGTTGGTAGGAGGCCACTGTACACATTTATTCCGCAGGTTGCCCATGAAGAGCTGCAGCCCTATGAGTGCGAACACGCTCAGGCAAAACACAGTCAGGATCATGACGTCCGACAGCTTCTTCACCGACTGGATCAGCGCCCCCACGATGGTCTTCAGGCCTGAAAGAGGCCAGTTGCTATGAAGACTTAACACATCTGGGATCATAAACGCTTCATACAATTCTCTTAAAAATGGAATCTATGTGTAAGTCTAAAATTGTAATGTTAGTGGAGGGTAACTCTCAGTGGAAGGCTGAAGAGCTCGTGAACATGAACCCTGAAAGCTTAATGATCCAAACAATGCAACGCAATTCCCATTACACTATAATGAGAGAAAATAATGAAAGTTCGTGGTCCTCGTGAAATCTGTATTAAGGAGAGGGTCTTGGGTTTCTCCTTTTTGGCTAGTAAAGATTATCCACACTTTCTCTAGGGTTGTCAATTTTATAACAAATTACCTGAATAAATATAATATGTTTCATTTCCTACCAAAAAACAGGAAAGATTTTGCTGTAAACCTGGGGATAGTTTAAAGTTCATTTTAAAACAAACCCTCCAGGGGCCAGTGAGAGGGCTCAGTGGCCTAAACGTCTGCCCGGCAAGCTTGAGGGCCCGAGTTCGACTCCCAGAACCCACATATGAAAAAGGGGCCGGTGATATCGCTCAGCGGCACGGGCGCCTGGTGGCGCTCGAGGTCCTGAGTTCGACCCCTGGCATCCACAAAAAAAAAAATAAAAATAAAAAAATAAACCTTCCATGCAGACTCATGCAAGTATCGACTGTATTATCGCTTGTCTGTCTCTTTTTAAGCAAAGGACTTAGAATATTTGTTGTTTATACATAGGCATCAATGGCTATAATGAATAAGAAAGTGGAGATTCATACATTCAACAGGAAACAAGTCGTTTGTAAAACTGACATGACAAAAACATTATCTCTAAGTGCAAATCACTCAAACTGCATATGTAAGTCTCATGTTAGAAACTGTTAAATTCTAAAGCTGATAAAATTAAAACTCAAACAGCAAGCATCGTTCCTGACTGTCCCGTCTTATCGTTCCGGACTATTTGTACATAATGCTAAACACTAAGCAAAGAGGCTGATGCTGAAAACACGTAACGGATCACCCTGAGGGTTTAACTTAGCTCTCACCTGGAATGACTGAAATCGTTTTCAAAGCTCGGAGAACTCTGAATGTTCTCAATGCTGAGACATTGCCCAGGTCCACAAATTCTGTCACGTATCTGTAGTAGGGAGTTCACACACAAACACAATAACAAGATACAAAGAAAGAGTTGTAGGTGCCTGTGCTTTACACTAACTAATTCCTCCCTGGGGTTATGTAAGTATTTTTCAAAATTCTTGAGAATGTGAGATTGCAAAGAACTTAAAAAGCGCCTCGTTTACAAATTCTATTACATACCTGTGGAATTAAAATCGGAGTTATTCAAGATTTGAGCAGAATTTATGTTGTTTGGTTCTTTTATAAAGACTTTCCTGGTGATTTTAAATGATCAATATTTTAAGTGGCCAATTAGAAATTAGAATCTATTGTTTGTGGCTTTATTTTCATAATTTAAGACCATTAGCTAAATGCAAACTACAAAGTATGCATCCCTGCTGCCATTTTGGAAATCAATGAAGGATCATGTGTAATTTAGGAGAATTAAGTAAAAAGACAATAAATATAGTCTATGGATTCAGGGTTTCAGTTAGGAAAAAAATGAATTCACCCAAGAGAAATTTAGGCATGAAAAGGTAGATTATCTTATTGCCTTTATGTACAAAATATGGTCTTTCTAGTGTAACTTTTAAACAAAATTAGGCAAATTAAGAACAACATTTTATGTTACCCAAGGCTGCTCATGCCATTATTTTAGTTTATTCTCAAGAAACAAAATCCCCAATTGCCTTCTTTTAAACTGTGACTACAGGGAATGGGGAATAATTGGCTCATCTTGATCAGATGTGAAATTAAGACCAGGCAGGCAGTGTTTGGAGCTGTGACTGTATCAGTGGTAGGCAGTGATCTGCCACATTACACCTGCAAGAGGCCAAGAAGGAAGGCTCCCAAAGAAGGCTGAGGGCAAGTGGTGTTGGCTCACAGTCCTCCACATTTTACTTTCACCTATTCCTAAATGGCTTTCCATCATTTTTTCCAGTTCTCTTTCTGGGGAAGTTTACCACTAGGAAATAAAAAGAGAGACACAGGAATTGTGCATATTACTGAATACACATGGATAGCAGAAAGCACATAGACATCAGATAAGGATAAAGTTTATGCTGAGTGTAAAAAAAGAGATGAAGAAGACCATATAGAGAAAGAGGAGAAGAAGAAAGGAGTCAGGAGAGAAATGAAATAGAAGCAGAGAGAATGTGTCTGTTTATAAACCTTAATGATCAGTCTGTTGGTGGAATAATAATTCATCGAATTGATGGAATATATCAGATGCCTTCACGTTTCTTGTTAGTTTGATGTTTAGAGTATTTTGGTACTAGTATATATTTATTTTCTACCACTCTATCAAAGTAATAAAAGAAGCTGTGCATGAGTGTGCATACAGAGATAAGGTCAGTACAAATTTGTGGAACCAGTAGAATTGTTTGTGCCTGTTTAAAGCCATTTTCATAGGCATATTACAAATACATGCACATTTTTATATTCAGGTGTGTGTGTGTCTATTGGAAGAGTGGTATATATGAAATTTGCTTACGTTTGTTATATGTGAAAATTGTAGTTTCAACTACTGCAAAGACTTCATGCCATGATGAAGTCACCTAGACCTCTGTCATGTAAATTAAAAGGGAACATAAATGTTATAAATTATGCCAAAATATTATAAGATAAAGCAAGCCTATTCTTTAAAAACATAAACACTAATCGAAAACCAAGTTACAGTCTTTTCTGAAGTCTCAGGAAAAGTACTTACGCAAATGTAATGACAGTGAAATCAAGCCAGTTCCATGGATCTCGAAGAAAAGTAAAATCTTCTAAACAGAAGCCCCTTGCAATAATTTTTATGAGTGATTCAAAAGTATATATCCCTGTGAAGGTATACCTAGAAATAAGTATTCAAAAATTGATAAAGTAATATTTTTCTTTCAAAACACATCAATTTCTTATCCCTCTATCAGTAGAATAGATGAAAAGTAAAATAAGGAAACAAAGTAGGTTGGCTTTATTTTTATAGAACTAAAACATAGCCCTAAATTTACATTCGACTTCCTAATACATAAAGAGTTGTTTTAAAAGTATGGTACGAGCAATGTAACAAACACACGCCATATAAAGTCAGTCTAGCTACTGTCTGAAGTGTCTTGGTGTTGACAGAAATGAATAGACCCTCCTGAGAATAAGCCAGCGAGTTCAAAAGAGGGAGTAACCAGTCAATAATATTGCAGAACCATAGAATAATTTTCCTTTGGAAAGCAAAAAAGTCTCAGTTTTAATGATTTTTTAAGAATGAGAAGACATGGACAAGTTAGCAAGTCTTACATTTTGCCCCTTTTCAGTATAAGCTAATTTACTCAGAAAATGACTTTCTTAAAATCCAAGTAGATAATTCTGAGCTATAAAAGGTGAAAATCTAATTTTTAGTAAAATGTTGTACTAATTCAGAAATTTTCTATTTAGAATTTGGAGTTGGTGGGTAGCATAAAATACTGAAGACAGAGTAACTGAAGACCTTTGGGGTCTACATGTTAACATCAATATTTTAGGAATTCTTTGTATACAAAGGTTTGTTATTTCTTATGAATCTATCCATTCATTTTCTCACTGGTTCCAACCTGAGCGTGTCAAAGGAAGAAGCTCTTGGCAACAGCTCTGTGGCAGTCAGGGTCAGCAGCCCCAGAACACAAGGGACTACAGCACAAGTATTGTGAGTAGGGCTGGAGCTTTGATTGCAGAAGCCAGCACTGCAGGTACCACCTGAAGGGGGTACCTTTGCCCTGAAGGGGGCCCTCAAGTTCTACAATCTTTTTGTTTGTTTGTTTGTTTGTTTTGTTTTTTGTTTTATTTGTGGGTACTGGGGGTTGAACTCAGGACCTCGGGGGCCAGCAGGCACCCATGCCGCTGAGCAATATCACTGGCCTTTTTTTCGTATGTGGGTACCGGGAGACGAACTCAGGACCTCACGCTTGCCAGGCAGGTGCTTATGCCACTGAGCTATCTCACTGGCCCAAGTTCTACAATCTTGAACTTTCGAATTTTTTTAAGCCAAAGTTTTGGTGACCATGCCTGAAACTGATATAGTCCTGACAGGAAGTGAACGTGCTGGGTGGAAAGAGAACTTTGTGAGGTTTAACACTGTCTTCTTATGGCATTTATAACTTTCTCTCCTTGACCCTTAATTCACTGAATTAGTTGGGAATTTGACCAGATACAAGAATCTCTGGCTCTGTTCTGTAACTGCTTTCATGACGTTTCCTTGGACAATGTCATCCTAAAGGAAGAGTGGTGAGTGTCCAAGAATAATGGATTTCTGGTGACTATCAGGTACAGGTACAAGAGGGAAAATAGATGTAACACCAGCAAACCTTGTGCAAGCCAATTCTTTCTGCACAATTGTTTACAAATGGCTTTAATGTAAACATTCTTCAGTTTTATTTCCAAGATACATTAAGGTATAGTTTCAAAATACTAAGGATACATATATATCTATATATTTAAATATTTAAAATATGAGTTGAACTTACTCTACATTCTTTGTCCAGTCAGGAGGGTTACTCATTGTCATAAACACACAGTTCGTCAAAATAGTGCACATAATTAGCATGCTGAATAATGTAGGCTATTGTTAAGGAACACACAAAAGAAAATCCAAGTTCAATTATTATATTGTGTAAAACTAACATTGAAAAGCCTGAAATGTAGCTCAGTTAAGACTCAGTGATAAATATACTGTGGATGAGTCATCTAATCACTTTAAGTTTCGGTTTCTTCATCTGTAACACATAGGTAGTAATATCATCCTCACAGAGTAATTGCTTAGATTAAATGAGATGGCATTCTGCAGTACAAGGTGTTGCTTTTGTGACTTTTATTTTTTGAGCCAACTTCTCATTGTTTAGCCCAGTCTGGCCTGGAATTTACCACTCTCCTGCCTCAGCCTCCCAAGTGCTTGGATTATAGGTGTGTGCTACCATACCTGGCTGGCTTTTGCAACTTTATTAACCTGATATATTTATATCTTAGACAACTTTACTTGAGAGAACAATGTTTGTGCATCTGGATTTGCACAGTTTTTGAGCAGAAAATAGTAACTTGAACTAATTCAGAATAGCAAATTATTGAAGAAAGGCACATATCTGCAATGTGGAAATGTCTTCAACACATGTTATCCAGTATAGATCAATGCACGAAAATAATTTATAGTCAAAGTACAGCGTGATACTAAGTGTTGAGTTATTCTATTTCACCTGAATTTATACAAGTGCAGCAACACTGGATAAGATGAAAAATAAATATTCTTGATAAGACTTGATGTCAGTGTCAAATGTACCTTGAGACCATAATGTGAAGTGAAATAAATAAGACACGTAAACTGAAATATCACATAGTTTCTCTTACATGAGAGATCCAAAGTATAAGTGAAAAGTAAAATAAAACATAGACAATAAGAAATAGGAAGATGGATCCTTTGCAAAAGGGAAGGGGACCAAGAGATGAATAGGGAGGGGAGGGAAGGAGGAGAAAGGGATGAAAAAAGAATTAAGATGTGTTATGTATATGTACCAGCTCCCCATGAGGAATGTGACCATTGTATACTGCAAACATGAACTAATAAAAAAATAAAAAATTGAAATAGAAAAAAAAAAGACCTAATGGTGTGACTGTAATGAAAATTCAACATAGAAAGTGATCTCTGCTAAGAGACTCATCATCCTCTCTGCACCCCTGAACTGTCCTGTGGTCCACTTACTTTTATACAATGGAGCTAATGAAGGACAAACACCATCATTTTGTTGTGCAAATTAAAAGAATTAAGATGTGGTGAAAGGCGAGGAACTAAGCCTGCGTATCAGTAAATACGTTTGCTCTAAGTGTTAGATAAAAGAAATAGAATCTTAGGAATGAAAAGGACATTAAAAAACTAGTCTTATCACTCAGTTTTAGAAATCAGAGAAATAAAGCCTCAGCTCTAGAGAAATTAGATAACTTGGCATAGGACTATAGAACACAGGTTTTCTGCTTTCAGTTCCAATCCTATTCTTTCCACTACTGAGTACTTGCCCAAACAAAAATTTTCCGTAAGTGGAAAAGAAAATTTTCATCAAATGACCACATGATGGCACTAGGAATACGAACAAAGATAGGAAAATACATTAAGTGTGGAAACCTTGAACTCTCTTGCTATCAGTTAAAAATAGAATAGTCTTTTAGTTTTGGTGTTTTTTTTTTTTTTTTTTTTTTTTTTTGGTGGGTACCGGGGGGACGACCTCAGGACCTCGCGCGCCAGGAGGCGCCCGTGCCACTGAGCGATATCACCGGCCCCTTTTTCGTATGTGGGATCCGGGAGTCGAACTCGGGCCCTCGCGCTTGCAAGGCAGGCGCTTACGCTGCTGAGCCATCTCACCGGCCCCCTTTTTTTTCTTTTTTTATGGACTTTTTCTTTCTTTCTTTCTTTCTTTCTTTTTTTTGCAATACTGGATATCCAACCCAGGGCCTTGCTCTTGCAAGTGCTCTACCACTGAGCTGTACCTCCAGCCCAAACTTCAAGATTTTAGAATCAATATATATTTTTTTAAAATCAGGGATATGAGCTTATGATAATTAGGATAGAATTTCTATACTTATCATTGGCCACATAATCAGAAAAGAAGTTTTGCACTGATAAAGTTAATAGAGGAGGATAGTTGTAGAAATCTTTTAACACCAATTGAAATCACAAAGCCAAATCCCCTAAGACCATTTGGAAATATAATCTTAGCTTCCTTCATTAACTTCCAGAATCTTTATTAGGCAATCAGTTTTTTATGGCAGACTCATAATTCAGTGACTTAAATTTGAAATTCAGCCAGTATTCCAGTACATCGTTCAAAAAACTATCAGCAAAGTTGAAGAATTAGCTATGTACTTTCCTAAGTCTCTCAATATTCTTTTACGGAAAATATACTTACCAATTTATTCTAAGGTACATTAAAATGGTTTACATCACAGCTAATGTTAACTTTGATTTAGGAAGTAGATTTATTATTATATCATTATTCATTGAAAATTCTGCACATCTTTGTATGAAGATAGTAAAGATAAACATGGCTATCCTGTGGTCTTTTTGTAGGATTCAATATATACAAGTATTTTTAGAAATAAAACAACCATACATACATATATAGAATGTTAAAGAATTTCTAAATTTAAGTGATACCTATGTGATTAATCAACTTTAAGAGTAAGGTTTTTATGACAAATGAAGATACAAAATCCGAGTGATGAGATCTATAGAATATGGACATTTCCCAATTTAATTTTATATTTAGCTACAAAGGATTATCAATTATGTAGAAATAATTAATATTAATAACTTGAAAAAGGATATGAATGTACCAAAATCTTAATAGCTATTTTCCTAAGAGGATTGAAGGGAGTTAAAATGTACAGGGCAGAGGTGGCACTGAACCGGAAGATGGCCTTCCCTTTATTCAATACTATAAAAGTCTGTAAGACAGGAACACAACAAAGAACTGTAAAAACATAAGCCACTTAAATGCCATTATTAGCAGTTATTTTTTATAATGAATAGTTCTAGAGTTGTATAAGAAATCATGGTAATCACAACTTTTTGATGTGCACCATGAGCAGAGACTGTACGTAACTGGATCTCTTCTTAGCTAGGGAAGAAATCTAATGTTAGTACTTACCTGTTTTACCTGATACTTACCTGCAATTTTATTATACTTAGGACACTTAGCCAAGGGAATTTGTATTTTCTTAGTACTTTAAATGTCTGTGTTAAATAAAAGTTTAAATGTGTGCACATTTCATTTTTATTTATAGTGTTCAGACACTACATCGCTTTAATAATGATTTCAGTTTTCCCATTTCAAATATTCTGAAAATTAATCCCAAAGAATGCAAAATCATTAAATAAAACTGATAAGTATTTTTGAAGTAAATAGTCGTTTACATCTGTGCTTACAAAATAAACATTATTACTCCAAGGGTAACAGAAAATAAAAGCACTCACCATCAAACCCACTCTTGCATTAGATGGGTATAATCCAGTAATTAATTTCTAGAGGCCAAGTTCCCTGGAGATTATCCATTGACCAGTAGTGCTAAATTCTGTATTTGAATTTCTGAGTTAGCCGACCCACTGAATTCTAATCCCAATTCACTGTTTATCTCTTATAGCACTTTCTTTGGACAGAGGAAAAGCTCAGAACCTTTGAAGAAGCCAGGATCCATGAGTTCCATCCAGGAAAATTAGGCTTTTTGATAACAACTGGTAGTGTGCAGACAAGAGATTTAAGAAACAGCACGCAATAGTGTATAAAGGACTCTGATTTATTGCTTCTTAAGGCGTTATACTGTACTCAAAAAGAGCCAGACAAGGGGCAAAGCTATTTTCTTTGTGGAGAACATATAAAGCAAAGAAAATTTTAAGCTTTTTAGTTTTATTTCTTTTTTGGCAGTGCCGGAGATTGAACACAAGACCTTACACAACCACTGCACCACTGAGCTATGAGCCTAGCACAGCTTTTTTGACATCAATTCGGCCACTCATCAAAAGCTTTGGTTTTTAGCTTTAGGAGGCATATTTGCATGGAGACCATTACGACAAAGCAAGCCATAATTTTAAATTTATTTTCTACTAAGAATCCCAGAAAATGCTTTCTTTTCTACATATAGGCTTCAGGTTCATATAGGCTTAATGGGTTTTTCATTTCTTTTCCCCTCTACCATTAAGTTTTTCAAATAATCATTTCCTAATATTACCTGAGTTGCCATTTGAAAATATCACTCACTCTCTTGGATGAATAGAAGTGAAATCTGCTGTGAAAATGTGGTCTGCAAAATGTGGGCCACAACAAGATAAATAGAAATATTGACAGTACATTTGTGTTTAGAAACTTGTAAAGCAACTTGACAAACTAATTGTGTGTCTATTGAATCTCATAATAGACAGGAGGTTGCAGTTTGTGTGTCAGAGTTTCATTGCAATTTTTTAGAAATTAATTTTGAACAGAAATAGAACAGAGCTAGAGGAGCTTTCCTTTAAGCTTACCCTTTGTATTCTTGCTATCATCTTTGAGGGACTCATTCCAGATCATAAAGAAAATTGCACCATGAAGTCAATTTGTAGGAATGGGGATTGCATCTGTGCTTTCTGAGGAAAAACTAACCACTGACAATACTTAGCTTTTTTGTCTGATTCATCCAATGCTTCTGTCCCTAAGTGACATTGTGAAATCATCATAAAACGTGTACAGACTTCTGTCATGCAAATGCCTTTGCCCTAGGGAATAGGAGCATGCAAGGACACAGAAGGGCAAAAGTGAGTTAACTCAGGACTAAATATGGCCCACCATTCAAAACTACTGCATATGGCTTCGTTCTCTCAAAATATGCATGAAAACCAGGAAAGCTACAGTTGGAGAACTAGTAAAATATAACACGGAATGTATACTCAGACAGAATCTCATTAGGTGTGGTGGAACAGACATCAAATCCCAGTATTATAGATAGCTAAGTTGGGTAGAAATATTGTAGGCAGTCAGACAGGGACAGGCCCTCGAGGGAGTTAGTGCAGAAGATGAGAACACGTTACAACTATGGCCAGAAGTGCATCTGTTGGAGACCAGACCTCCAGAAAAAAACAAAATGACCAGGCTTACATTCCTCCCCAATAGATAAATAATAAATTAACATTAACATCAGTTGCCCCAGTGGGTGACTGGAACCCCCTGATTCATCTCTTCCTAAAAAGGTCCTTGTTCTTTCCATGTACACGTGCTACATGTCCTACTTCCCCACGGGATCAATATTACCTAAGCAGCTAAACCGGTAATCTTATTGATTGATCATAGTTTTGTCCCACATTTTACCCACCTCATTATTTTGCTCCCTATCTTGTGATTTTGCTCTATAAAACTTACTCTGTAAAATGGGGTCTGAGGCAAGCCATTTTTCAGGTCCCCTCCTGTCTCTCAGGAGCTATCTCTCTCTAAATAAATATTTCCTACTCTTAACCTCCATTGTTCCTTAGAATTCGTTCTTTGATTTTTGGGAACATGAACTCGACTTAGCTGACATCTAGCAGATTGGAAATGTTACATTTACTTCCCCTACATCATTTGGAGGCCCCAGTGAGATAATTGGAAGGAGGTAAGAGTTTGCTTTTGTTTCATAGATTCTGGATTGTTGTGTTGTTTAGGTATTTGTCATTTGCTTATGCTTTCAATTTTTATGCCTTGCCTTCTGGTATGCATTATTTTTTGTTAAAATGATGATAAATTTAAGTTGAGAACATGGGAAGATTATGATGTTTCTTTGATGGGACATTTTATTATTGTATATGCTGCATTTGGATTTAATAATTAATGAATTTATTGGTGTTCCTTGATTGACCTGTTTGGCACATTAGACAACAGTGCTAGGAAAAAGTACCGTTAGACCTGTTTAACGTGTTAGACAACAGTGCCAGGGAAAGATAATGTTAGAGTATCTGCTAGTGGACTTTGATACTAACTGAAATGTGAATTTATGAAATGCTGTAAAATGGGTCTTTTTATGAAATCTAGTTTATTTTTAGGAAATATACATGCCTATTAATAAATCATTGGACTTCAACTGCCAGTAAGAGGTAATGGATTGCCAGCTGTTCTTAAGACTTGGAGGACAGGTTTCACTGGGACAATCTGGCCTAATCCTCCTCTACACTGTAGAGAGAAATGTTAAGCCTGCTCTGCCTCAGTTTCCTTTTGGGTCTGATCTTCCCCTGGTGTGGGGGCAATCTTAGCTCTTGAGATTCCCTATTCTTGGCTTTCCAGGGTGAGGGTCACGACTCATGGGCAAGTTGTCTCAATAACTCACCATGAGCATTAGAAGAAAAGACTTCCTTTTTCTGATCTCATTTCTGATCTTTTCCTATCACTTCGTATTTTCCTTTTTTGGAGGCATGTTTCTGCTAAAGATTAGAGAAAAAGAAACCCTAAACTGTCTCAACCTTTCCTGCCTACCCATCAACCAAGAAGTTTTAAATTAAGCCCATAAAAAATAAACATTTGCTAATGCTGAAGACAAGGAAGTCATTTTAGATGAGGAATACATTCAGTTTAAGGGAGAATCTCCAAATTCCTGGTGTTTGCTCTCTTGTGCTCTCTCTCTTTCTCTCTCCAGGTGTAAAAGAGATCACCTCCAGGAATAGATACAGGCAAGTAATGGCTTGGAAAAACTCTGCCTGGGCCCTGCAGCAAAGAAGTCCCCAAGACAATTGTGTTGTCTACTTAATCACTGAGGCAACCTTTTTTAGCAGCAGACAAGGCTAAATTTTACTCAAAATCCACTCTGAAATTTCTATGTCTCTATTTCTGCAACACACACAGAACTCACAGGTTAAAACCTGTACCCATCATTCAGCAATCACCTCTTACACATTAGTGAAAGTATTTTTCCTCTCCTACACACATAAATGGTGAGAGCCAGGCCAAGGAGAGAGGAGATGAGAGAAGAGGAGAGGAGAGGAGAGGAGAGGAGAGGAGAGGAGAGGGGAGATAGAGGGGGGGAGAGAGGGAGAGAGAGAGAGAGAGAGAGAGAGAGACTGGAAAGTGCTCCAACCACTTCCAATTTGCCCTTTGATTTTTTTTCCTCATTCTTTTTCAAAGAATTAGAAAGCAATTGTTGAGGTCTCTTGATTATTGGTTTAATTTTGCTAGCAGTGCTTCCTTCTTTAAAGTGACTATTATAGCTAGACCTAATTGCAGTTTATCCTTTTGGAAACACATGTTGGAGTTAGAGGTGTAAGTTTCCGGAAAAGGTAGGGGTGTAAGTCAGTAAGGGTGGCTACTCCAGCCTGACCTATCTTCTTGTCACTCTTCTTGTCACTCTTCTTGCCACCTGCTCTTGAGCAGCTCACCTTGGTGGATGCTTTGAGAGGATATAGAAACCAAGTAGAGATTAAAAGGGATGCTAATTTTTCCTCTTGTGTTTTGGATGAGGAACTCAGTGTTGAATTCTCTTAACTCCTTTGTGATGTATTCTTAAGCACTGGAAGTTGTTTGACTCTCACGTATCGAGAAAGAGCTGTGTAATATTTTTCTGCACCTATACATGGCCTGCTTAACCCCTAGAGGCAAAATGGAATGCAGAGGGAAGTACTGATTATGATACTATTTCACAACTAGAATTGTACTGTAAGAGAGAGGGAAAATGGTCAGAATTACCTTATGTTCAGACTTTCTTTGCATTAAGAGATAATCCTTACTTGTGTTCTAAATGTAAATGCAAGCCGCAGGAAAAGCAGACACTTTAGGCCCTTAAGACATAATCAGATGCATCTACTGTAACTGAGCCTGAAGTTCCCCTACCTTGTCCTTCAGATCCTAAGGTGAGGTTTCTAAGACCCCCATAACTGAAGACTCTACTGGGCTACACCCATTCCTATTTGATTTTGTTCAAGCCCCTCAAGGACAATGTACCTTACAGGAGGTAAATGAAGAATGTGGCCCTACGTGTGTCCATGTATCCTTTTCTCTCAGTGATTGCAAACAGATCAAAGAAGACCTGGGAAAGTTTCCAGATGACCCTGTTAAGTACATTGAGGTCTTTAGGAGACTTACTCAGACCTATGAACTAGACTGGAAAGATGTAATGTTACTCTTAAATCAAACATTGACTTCTAATGAGAGACATGCAGCATTATAAGCTGCTATTACATTTGGAGATGAATATTATGTTGCTAATTTTAGGTCAGAAGACAGGCAACCAGGGAAACAGCTGGTTCCTACTGGAGCCCAAGCTCTCTACTGGCCTACCAACCAGATGGGAGACTGGAATAGAAAACATCTTCAGACATGTATTCTTGAAGGTCTATAAAGGACAAGAGCTAAACCCTTCAATTATTTTAAATTGCCAACTATTCATCAGGAGAAAAATGAGAACTTCTCTGCCTTCTTAGATCATTTACAAGAGTCATTGATGAAACATACATCCCTGGATCCCGATTCAGTAGAAGGACAGATTATTCTTACAGACAAGTTTATTACCCAGTCAGCCTCAGATATTAGGAAAAATCTATAAAAGATGGCTTTTGCTCCAGATAGCTCACTTGATACTTTAGTGAGAATTGCCTCCACGGTATTTTATAACTGAGACCAGGAGAAGGCCAAGGGGAGAAAAAAAAAAAAAAAAGAAAGAAAAAGCAGCAGCCTTGGTTGCAGCCTTAAAAGGAATAGACTCTAACTCTGAATTCCAGGGCTCCAAAAAGAGCTCAATGACTAAACTTACCTGCTACAGCTGTGGAAAGCCAGGCCACTTTAAGAGGGACCGTGATAAAAACCATCAGGACAAGAGGCCCCCTGAGCCATGCCCTGATTGCAAAGGTGACTACTGGAAGTTGGACTGCCCTGTGAGACAGAAGTCCCAGGGATCAGACCCATCTTACCAGCGGGTACAGCAAGACTGAAGGGCCCCCGTGCACTCTCTGCTTTCTCCCCCTGTCCTGACTGTCATCTGCATGGAGAAGCCCTGAGTAATCATGCGTATAGAGGGAAAAGAGACGAGCCTATTGCTGGACACTGGCACATCTCTCAGTCCTTTTCAACCCTGGTCTTCCAGCCACCATACTTCAGTAAAAGGAGTCACTGGAGAGGAGGTAACTCACTATTTCTCACAACCATTAGGCTGTAACTGGGATGGCTTTCTCTTCACACATTCCTTTTTGATTATGCCTGAAAGTTAAGTTCTGCTCCTGGGGAGGATATCTTATCTTGCTTAAAGACTGTAACATACATGTACTCAGGTCAGGTATACTGCCTCCCCCGTGTGGAGACAGAAATAAATCCTAAAATATGGACAACTAAAGGTAAAAGAGAGAGAGTAATAAGAGCTGCTGTGTGCAAATACACCTCAAAGATCCTATTGATTTTTCTCATTAGAAACAATACTCTCTAAGGCCTGAAGTTAGAAGAGGACTATTGTCTACAATCGACAACTTAAGGACACAAAGTATACTTACATCCTCTAAAGGCCCCTGCAACACTCCAACTTGGGACTTGGGAAAATTCAGTTCTCCAGTGTAGACTGGAGATTGCTACAGGACCTTAGATTGGTCAACGAGGTAGAAGTGCCAATCCACCTGGTGGTACCTAACTCATACACACTCCTTTCTCAGATCCTGGAAGATACTGGCTGGTTTTCAGTTAGATTTAAAGGATGCCTTCTTTTGTATTGTTTTACATACAGATTCCCAGTTTCTTTTCACCTTTGAAAATCCTCAGGACCGGGCCTCTCAACTGAATTGGACTGTGCTTCCACAAGGGTTCAGAGACAGTCCTCATCTTTTTGGACAAGTGCTTTCCCACTACATGGCATATTCTGAATTTTCCCAAGTCACGGTCTTGCAATATGTAGATGATATACTGTTATGTGCCCCCTCAGAAGAGGTTTCTGCTGAAATTTCTAGCAGACAGAGGTTATAGGGTCTCTAGGTCTAAGGCACAACTTTGCAGCCTTGAGGTAAAAAACTTGGGGCTTATCATATCTAAGGGAATCCAAAGGCTTGGGGAAGAGAAAATTAAACCAGTACTTTCATTCCCACAGCCCAAGACCCTAAAACAGCTAAGGGGATTCCTAGGAATTGGAGGCTTTTGTCCCTTTGCATGGCAGGGTATGGTGAGATTGCATGACCCATCTATCAGCTTAGAAAGGAAGCTCAAAAGGCAGATACCCATATTTTAACCTAGGACCCTGATTCCCAAAATGTATTCCAGAAGCTTAAACAAGCACTTCTAAACGCCCTGGGACTGAACCTACCTACAGGACACTGTTTCAATTTGTGTGTTGATGAAAGGTGGGCCATGGCTTTGTTAGTGCTTATACATGATCAAGGATATCACCTGCTTAAAAGCCTGTAGGGTATCTGAGTCATGAATTACACATTGTAGTAAAGGGATGACCTGCCCGCCTTAGAGCTGTGGCTGCCATAGCTCTTTGGGTACCAGAGGCATCCAAGCTGACTTTAGGCAAAGATCTCACTATATATATATTCCCACAACGTGGCAGGACTTCTTTCTTCCAAAGGGAACCTATGCTTATCAGAAAACCAACTTCTTAAACACCAGGCTCTACTTCTAGAAGGACCAGCCATTCAAATAAAGACATGTTCCTCCTTAAACCCTGCCACCTTTCTACCAGAAAAGGAGGAAATTGAGGCCAAAAGACATGACTGTGGACAGGCAGTATTCCACATGTACACAGCTAGAGAAGACTTGTTAGACATATCCCTGCCTACCCTGATTTGACCCTCTTCTGTGATGGCATTTTCTTCATGGAAAATGGGACAAGAAAGGCAAGTATGCTTTAGTGACCCTACATCAGATGCTTGAAAGTTCCTCACTTGCCCTGAGACTAGTGCCTAATGGGGACCCCTGTAGTGAGCCTCCAATCTCCTGCCAGGTGTGTTAAAGTGCATGGCAAGAGAGAAAGAAAGAAAAAGCAAGAGACAAAATGGCAGTACAGCAGGGATCCAGGATGACCAGTTGTTCATGAGGAACAAAAGGCGTGAGGTAGCCAGAACCTCGGCATTTATTGATTGAAGAGGGAATTTGAGGAGGGGATCATTGGATGACTCAAGAGGGTGGAGGTGATCTTATGCTAAGAAGGATCTTTCCCTGGAGTATCTTTTAATCTTAGTGGTTTTAGTTTTAGTCTTAGTGCATGGGAGAGGATGGCCAACCCCTAAACAGATAATGGGAAATCTCAAAAGGGTCATACCAATAATCCCAAGCCTCTATTTAACCCTTAGGGAAGTATGCAAAATTAGCCATTGTAAATTTGTGGTTCCCAACAAGTGCCCAGCTAGGAGAACTCATAGCACTGATCAGGGCTTTACTATTCAGTAAAGGACAAAAAGTTGATATTTATACCGATTCAAAGTATGCTTTCCCAGTGTTGCATACCCACACAGCCATATGGAAAGAAAGAAATTATCTGACAGCCAATGGATTGCCCATAAAGTATCATAAGGAGATAGATGAACTTTTATTATCTATCTGTATGCTTCCCAAAGTGGTGGTAATTCACTGTAGGGGGCACCAAAAAAGGAGCTGACAAAATATTTAAAGGTAATCAACTGGCTGATGCAGCTGCAAAAAAAGCTGCTTGAGGGCCCCCCTTCAGTCTCCCCTGATGTGGGAAAGGTCTTTTAATCTTACTTGATGCAAATATTCTCAATCAGAAATCGAATGGGCTCTCTCCCATGGGTGTCAGTTTCTTCCATAGGGATGGTTAAAATCAGATGATGGTAAATTGTTCCTCCCTGGTGTTAGTCAATGGAAAACTAAGTCTTTATATTGAAACTTTCACTTGGGGAGAGACAAGACCCACCAGATGGCCTCAAAGCTATTCATAGGAAAGGGACTTTCTCAGACAATACAACAGACAGTTAAGACATGTGAACTCTGCCAAAAGAACAATCTTCATAACGGGACCATAGCCTCTCCAGGTATACGGAGACATGGTAAAAACCCTGGAGAAGATTGGCAGCTTGATTATATTCACGTGACAAGGAATAAGGGGCCCCCATACCTACTGGTCTGGATAGATACTTTCACAAACTGGGTTGAGGGCTTTCCTTGTAGAACAGAAAAATTACAAGAAGTGGTAAAGGTTTTGGTCACAGAAATCATCCCCAGATTTGGACTTTCTTAGAGCTTACAGAGTGATAATGGCCTTCTTTTAAAGCAACAGTCACACAGGGTGCCTCTCAGGCACTGGGCATTCTCTCTCACCTTCATTGTGCATGGAAGCCAGAATCATGAGGAAAGGTAGAAAAAATGAATGAGACCCTAAAGAGACATCTTCACAAAATGGCTCAGGAAACCCACTTATAGTGGCCTCACATACTACCTTTAGCTCTTATCAAGTAAGAAATACACCTCAAAGCCTAGGCCTCAGTCCATTTGAAATGCTTTATGGATGCCCTTTTCTCACTTATGATTTTCTCTTTGATAGAGAAACAGATCCCTTACTAAAATATATCACCTCACTGGTTAAATAAATTCCAACAGACTCAACAGCTAATGGAAGCTCAGCCTAAAGAGAAGGGAAATCCTATATTCCACCTCGGAGATTTAGTACTGGTAAAGTCTCTTCCTTCATCATCTCCTTCCCTAGGACCAACTTGGGAAGAACCATACACTGTGATCCTGTCAACTCCATCAGCTGTCAGGGTAGCAGGCCTGGACTCCTGGATACTCCACACCCGACTCGAGCCCAGGGAACCAGAAACTGTCACTGAGTGTGAGCAACCATCCGAATACCTCTGTGAACTCATAGAAGACTTAAAATTCTTGTTGGAAAAGAAAACATAGACTTCAGATAAGTAATCTACGATGTTACTCTTAGCCCTTTTACTAATTATTTTACCACTCAAAGGAGAGTGCAAACCATGAGCAGAGGAAAGAAAGAAAGAAAGAAAGAAAGAAAGAAAGAAAGAAAGAAAGAAAGAAAGAAAAGAAAGAAAATAAGAGGGAGAAGGGGTGGTAAAGCAAAAGACAGAGCCAGAGCACCGAAAGAAAAGTGGGTGGGGAGAGGAAACAGCCCTGAGAACTAAAACAGTAAGAGAAGCTTGAAAGTGAGGGGCCCAACAAGGGCTCAGCAAGGTGAATTTACTGTAAACACAGCATCCTTAATGTTGACAAGTAATTCTACATTTAAAAGTTTTTTGATGGATAAATCAACACTTGGAAATAAAGGTTAAAGGAAAATGGACAAAATTCTTAATTGCTCAAGTTTAGGGGGAAATTTTTACTGATTTTAGGATGTATTTCAATTATTTATGTAAATATGTGCATACGTATTTCAAAGAGTGTTCAGATTATTTTATAATCTGATATTTGTGAGATTTGTTTGCTGTATGCTTACAATTTGAATTTATAAGTGAATTAGTGAGTTTTTATTGCACAATAATGTTTGTTCTGTTTTCATTTTTCAGAAAAAATACAGATGGGCAAGGTTTCCTTGCTAGAGTTACCCAGAAACATGGCGATATTGCCACAATTAGAGGGCCATTTTCATAGGTTTTTTCTGCAAAGATTCTGATTATCTCAGCCTGAAACATATATGCTTATATAAAAACTTCATATATGTCACTTTACAGTATTTATTGGTTTCTTTTCAATAGTCTTACAATAAAGCAAAAATATATATGTAGAATTTTAAATGTGTTATCATTTTTATATTAGTAAGTTCGATTTGAGAACTTTTATTTATTATTTACTCCTGATCCAATGCTGTTTTTTCAAATGTATGTTTCTCCCAATAGTGCTATTGATGATACTGAGGAACAAGGAGCATCAAAAGCAAACACCATTTACATATAGCAAATAATTAGGTGACACCAGAATTTTCAAATACATAGACATTTGTCTTCCCCTATTTTACACATAAGACAAGGGTCCAAAAGGGAAAAATCCAGAGACTAGCCAAGATATTATTATATCTTGAACTGTATGAAAATATTTTGTGGTTTCAAACAAAATAACTTATAAAATTATAAATTGAATATCATTTTTTCACTTTTGAAAAAAATGTTTTGGGTGACATTGTAGTGAGATATCTTAACATCCTTTAAATCTACTTAGTTAAACAAAAATTTCATTAATAAAACTCCTCAGGATTGTTTTTATTGTATTAAATTGCTTTGACACAAATGAAACAATTCGAATTGGGGGAGAAGGAGAATAGGCAGATATAGGCACATCTAGCTTGACCTAGGATTCTCTTTAGCCCCCAGATAGTCACTGATACGAATATTGTCATGACTGAACCCATTTGCAGGCATCAGGAATGCATTGGTTAGTAAAATTCAGCCACTCTTAAAACCTGTCTTGCAGTTTACTTGTTACAAGCAAAAGCAAATGTTTTCTTTACAGTTCTACAAAGGAACAGAACTGTAAAATTCATGACATTATTTTAACATGTGAATAATCGTTTAATACATGAATAGATTTTCAAACATAGCACTGGGATTGAATTTGAAAGTAGATTTTATATATGAAAAAAATCACTTTGTAGATGTATTTGTAGGAATGAAATATTTACATATTTTGGGTTATTCCAACTTATAAGTTACCTATTTCTGTATAGTTACCTAAATCAAATAATATTTATAGAACTATCTGATACATTGTTTGTATGTATGAGCATGACATACACTTGGAAAACATCATGGACAAAATTGCAGATTCAATTATTATTTCAGTTCAAAGTACATGTATTAAGTCTTTAATACAGCGTTTGCCAACGTCTGTGCTATAGTAAAGAGAAAGCAAAGATATGTAAGTCATAAGCCTAAGAAATTTACCAATTAAGGAATGCTCAACTATCTATACTAACAGACATAAAGACAGAAAACTTGGTGGAGGTTCATCCAAACCAACACTGTCCAAAACAAATATAATGTGAAATACAAATCAGAGCTATACACATGATTTTCTATTTTCTAAGTGGCACTCATTACTTTTTTCCTAATACAGAAAAAAGAAATAAGTGAAATAAATTATAGTAATATTTTCTTTAACCCAATGTCATTATCCAACATCATCTTATTATTGGAGAGTGAAATTTTTTTTTAATGTGGGTACCAGGAGTCGAACTCAGGACCTCACGCTTGCCAGCAGGTGCTTGTGCCGCTGAGCGATATCACCGGCCCCGTTTTTTTTCTTTTATGTGGGTATTGGGAGTCAAACTCAGGACCTTGCGCTTGCCAGGCAGGCGCTTACACCACTGAGCCATCTCACTGGCCCCCTGGAGGGTGAAATTTAAAATTATTGAGATATTTCACAACATTTTTTCATACAAAATTTTAGATCTTCCAAATCTAGACTTGCCATTTATATGTGGGCACAGAATTTAATAAACCATGATTTTCCAGGTGCCTTTTCTAAATATATAGCCATTATCTTAACCTTTACTTCAATCCTTGTACTTATAATCCTTCAAGTACATAGTCAAATAAAGCTCTATTTTTTTTTATTTATTTATTTTTTTTTGCAGTGCTAGGGATTGGACCCAGGGCCTTGCTTGCAAATGCGAGGTAAGTACCACAGAGCTATATCCCAGATATGCCATGTTTTAAGTCCTCAGTAGCCACATAACGGCTATTGTATACATAGTGAATAACACTGACTCTGACTTCAACCATTAATTGTTCAGCTAGGTTACTGTCTCTTGCTAGATACAAATCATATCTGGGCTTCAAAGAAAAGACAAGAAGGTAGTTACATGGAAAAACTGATAAGCACCCCTGGTAATCAGCAGTCTAATGATCTGGAAAACAACATTAGGAAAATATAGGTAGGATTTATTTTATGTTAAGAAGGTGCACCCTGGAATCATAAGTCTGGTTCAAAAGCTGACTCCACTGTCTCCTAGCAGTGAGATTTCAGATCTTACTTTTCTGTGATTCAGTTACTTCATTTGAGAAATGAAAATTAAGGTATTTAGCTGACAGAGATGTTGTGATTCTAATTCAGTATGTTGGATTTTGATGACTGGTATTCTGTACTTCTTAAAAATAAATAACTCAGAGGATTCTGCAATAACAGGGCTGTGAATCTGTTTTGCCGAAACAACAAATGATTATATGTTTTATATATGAATTAAACTATTTCTCCTCAAAATTTAACTGCATAGTCACTAAGAAACTTATTATAATAATTTTACAGGGATTATTACTTATGAAATTATGCTCATGACAATTTAATAATCTTTTCATGTCTCTACATCTATAGGTAGCTATTTGTTTATAATTTTCTGTTAAGTGTGGCTATTGATTTTAATAAGCCAGGTTTTTCCAGTTTCCTTTCCTAAATATATACCCATGTTTTTAACCTTTATTTATGTAGAGACTGTGTTCCTTCAAGTACATAAACAAAAGCTCTAACTTTGTATTTTATCTAAATATTGCTGGAAAATGATGCCAGTTCTCCATGACGAATATATTTATTACATATCACAAACATATACTAATAAAAAAAGAAAAAATTTATTAAATAACAAGACTGACTACAAATTTATTGCTTTTACCATTTTTTTCAATGTGCTGGGTAACAAGTCTATTTGCAAATGCTAGGAAAGCACTTTACCACTGCACTACCTACCCAGCCCTATGTAATTCTTAATGAAATTTAATTCTGAATTAATGGCACTTGAAACTTTGTCACCATATATAAGAGTGGCTCTGAAAATGGTAGCAGAGTTTTAAGTTGAGCTCGCTAATATACATCTCTCCCCTTGATACAGCCTCGACAGTCAGACTGGGGAAATTTGGCTCTAGCTGCTGTTGATACATAGGATCTACCTTTTCCCATCTCTAAGCTGCTCATGAACTAAGTATCTTGGCTTTACCATATACTTCCACTATGATGTTTGGGTCTTGGAGCCAATTGACCATGGACTGAATCCCCTGAAACCTCCAGCCAAATTAAACCTCTCCTCCTTTAAGTTGTGAGTATTGGGTATTGTGTTTAACAATTGGAAAGCTGACTAATACATACCTACTTCCCTGTCCATTTGTTATAAGCTGTGGCTTCAGGCAAAGATTTATCTCCTTTTCTAGCTCATCAGCAGATAAAAGTTTTTTTGCAGTTTCTCTAACTGACTCTGAAGTGAGCATGTGATATTTATTTTTCTTTCCTAGTCTCATTCAGTGTTCTTCTTGGGACTAGGGATAGTAAATCTAGAGTACAACCTATGACATTTACTCATTTTCAGCCCATCAAACTTTCATATATGGCTTCATCTAGTTAGAAATGTGGACTCTAAGCCACAGATTACAAACTAAAAGCCCGACAGAGGCTGTGTGACTGTAGGTACCTACTAATTTTTGCAGGCAAGTCATCAATGCCAGATCTGATATTACAAGAGAAATCCCCAAAATGAGTGATTTGTGTAAATGTGTGAGATCTACTGCTTTATAAATAGTGGAAAATAATTAAAAGTTTTAAGCAATATTGCATAAATCGAACAAAACAGATTAGTGGACTCAGTGGCTCATAGTGTTTTAAAAATTATGCTATAATCTCATAAAAAGCAGAATCTGTACTCAGAGAATTATCTGTAAAATTTCTTGTCTCTGCTTTAGCCAAGTGGCACAGGGAGTGGCTCCAGGGGACAGATAACTCCATAGAAGGTGCCTTGCTAGAGTTTCATCAGCCAGGGCTGTGGATGCTTTGACCTCTATCTCAGCAGAGTGAAGAAATTAGCAACTGTAAGTAAAGTGACAAAATCTGGAATTTTCAGTCCTATATCTTTGGTACAAACCATGGGTGGTACACCATTATGTGCTTGGTTAATTTTTCCTGGGGTCCCAATTTGATTATAAACTTTGTGTGAGAGAACCAAGAGCAAATTATTCCCCTTTGTTCATCTCAATGAGGTGGATGTCAAGATACCAAGTTTAGTATAGTTTTAAGGATAAAGTGAAACAAAACCTGCCCATGCACATAGTGAATTTTAAATTGTCACATAAATACCATGGTTACTATATTAAAAATGTGTCTCTGTTAATGTACGCACTGAGAAACATTTCTCTTTCTCAGAGCAGGCCTATTTTTACAATGGAATTTTTAGGTTCTTTCCTCCCAAACTTCAAATCTCAGGAAATGATTCCATCAATTTTCTCCAGTCTGGTACTTAAACTTTATACCTCAAAAGCATATAGCAACTCTATCCGTTATTCTCCAACTTCACTGTCATAGCATTAGACCAAGCTTCTGTGAAGATTCTTAACTTATTTTTCTTTTCTCAATTAGTTCATTGTGTTCTCCATAGAAGAGTTTGAGTGATTTTTAACAGTGTGAAGTGGGCCATGTTCCTCTGTAGCCAAAGCCTTCTAGAGAATTCCTTTTGTTTGAAAATAAACTTTAAATCCCTGAGAGGTGCTGAAATATGCCCTTTATCTAGCCCCAGGCCCACTCTTCTAGCCTCATAATATTCTATGCTTCTGTAATCTATTATATAACTTTTTATATGTTGTTTTCTTTTCCTGGAAGACTCCTCTCCTTTTTAGTCTTCAGCCATTTCCTTACAGAGCCATGCTAAGTTTCCTGTTGATACTCTTTGAAAAAACGTTATCATTTATTAAGATTTTAATTTCTGTAGAAGTCGGGGATTCTTAAATGGTGAAGTGAGCAGTTGGGATTTGGGAAACACTGCCAGCCTTGGTGATCGTACTCATGTCCCATAAAATGACAGTAGTAGAGGAGCAGGATGAGAAGCTACGTGCTTATTTAGAGTCTCTTTCTGATTTTTTTTCCAGTATCATCAGAGCTACAATTATAGACCCAAAGCAGCATGGCACTGGAGCATAGAAACTCACAGATCTGGTTTTAAGAGTAGCATCTTACTTAATAGCTATGAGATCTTAGGCAAATTATTTAACTTCAGTTTCATGAATGTTAAATAAAGACAAGAGCTATTTTGGAAGGATATGTGGATTTAAAAAGAACTTTAAATATCCTGATACATAGAATACATAACTATTATTTTTGCCAAACTAGGATAACCTCCCTGATTCAGCAGTCACCATTCTCCTGATTTTAGAGACAGTCTCTCCTCCATTGTCTTCCTGTGTGGGTTGGGTGAAACTGAACCAACCCTTAGCAACATGGGTCACCACGTGACCCTAACTTGGCCAAAAAGATCATCACACATCTTTGGCCACTGTCATTGGCTCAGAGGAGACCCCATGACTTAATTAGAGGCAATTCTAGGACTTTTGATACAGCTTTAAAAAAAAACATAAACATTGTTTTTTTCTGGGGTTACTAGGTTGTAGGATGTTAGCTTAGTGCTACTGGTGGCTATTTCTGGCATGTTGTGGGAGTACCTGACTATAAATTATGCCAGCACAAGTAAAAACAGAGCCCAAAATGGAGAAAAGGACTGTCCTGATTATGTTGCTTTAAGTATGGAACTTTTTGATATTAAAACTACACTTAGCCCACCCATGTTCCTCCCTCTTTTCCTCTCTCTTGGTCTCCCTCTTTGCCTCTCTCCTTCCCTCTATTTCTTCTACCCTTCATCCCTTCCTGCCCCCGTCCTTCCCTCCCTATGTCCTTCTTTCTCTTTTCCCTTGAAAGTAGTTTCAGTTAGGTTTTTGTCACTTTCATTGGAAAGGTCTGTTTCTAATATAACAGGTATCCAATAAATATTAACCATATTTTTTTTTTACCAACATCATCACCTTGAGACTGTTTCAGAAGCAGAGATGTGGAGGTGGCAAAGAAGGAAGCAGCATAAAGAAGAAATAATGCGTGAGGAGGAGAAAGAGTTGGAAGTCGTCTACGATGCTTTGGATGTCAGAGAAAGCCTTGCTAACCGGTTGTTCTGTAGAAGCTGAGACGCAAAGAACAATTGTAAACCAGAGAATGTCCTTGTGACATTTCATGGGCTCATAGATTTTAACTATCATATACCTTGCCCATTTTCTGTTAAATTAGATTTGTATGAAAAAACTCCATAGTCTCAATTAAAAACATAACAAATAATCCTCCATCCTAATATAACAACTAAAGCCTCTGTGGCAATGACAAGCCAGGCATGAACTTGAAGCCCCTCAAGAAGGACTTCTCATGTAGCCTTCAGCCAGAGGAGTGCGCATATTCTTAGGGCGGATGATAGAAGAAGTAGTTGTTTTTAAATTGCCCATGAAACAATCAAGGACAAAGTGCAGTTTTTAAATGAGTACATATCTACATTCCACAATTAATACACATCCATTTTTTGCCATGGATCTAAAATATCTCATTCTATTTCCAGTCAACTGCCACATTGTCAAAAGGATATTTCTTCCCATGGTACTAATGAGTCATCTGAAATTTTGAGAACACGAGAAAAGAGAAATGTTCCGTAATAAGGCGTAGGTGAAGAATTTGTATGTAGAGCCAAATGATACAACATTGACCCAAGCTATGAAAAGGAAACTGAAAAAAATACTGTAAGGAAAAAAAAAGGTGTGTTCACAAGCTAAAAGGTGCTTTGTTACAGAGCTAAAATAAATAAACAAACAAAAAGAATCCCACTGGAGATCATGTTCTGAAGACCACTTGATCAAAGCAAATATCATATGGAACATTCTATGACTATATTATGAAAGCCATTTTATCTTTTTTCTTCCCCTTCATACTTAATGTGGACTTCTGAAGGTTGAAAACATTTGAGGGTCTTTAAAGTTCCTAAAGCTTCCACATATCAGGAAATGTTTCTAATGTGGTTACTACTATTTCTTCAGTCATTACTATACTCACTGATGGTGGTTTAAACCACTCTAACAATTTTAGTAGAGCGTTTAAATATTATATAATTTGAAACTGGGACAAAGAAGATAAAAATATGTGGGCATATGTCCTCAGAAAATACACCATCAGCAGTGACATTTTATAAGCTCACTGACATTGCCTTTGTAAAAGATCATAGACACTTTCAGTGTGTTATGCTATTAATGTATTTACATAAATTCCTTTGTGTGTACACCACTGCACTTTAACCCAAAATATAACATAAAGAATCGGTTATGAAACCATTTTTATCATCCATGCTATTGTTTGAATGTTTGTACCTTGCAATACTCCTTTTGAAATTTAATTGTCATTACTACAGTGTAAAAGGTGGTGACTATAAGAGGGGATTAGGTTATAAGGGCTTCCTTCATGGGTGAGATTGATGCCCCTATAAAGGGTGGTTTCTGGACCCTATTGCTCTTTTGTGTCTCTCTGCCTTTCACCACAGAAATGATCACAAAAAGGCCTGCCCTGGTGCCAGCCCCTCCATCTTGGACTTCTGAGCCTTTAGAACTGTGAGCCAATAAAATTTTGTCCAATATAAATTCCCTCAGATACTGTGTTACAGCAACACGAAGAGGTTAAAATAGTTATCTTGCTTTATTTATTCTATATATTATTAAGAGGGAACCTAGATGCTTTATATATTGATACAAAAGACACGTTAATTATTATGTTCTAGTTCAACCTTAAGGAAGTCATTGGTTTAACTGATGTTTGCATTTAACAACTCACTTTGGACAAGTCCATACTACAGATGTCAGAAATGATGGGAAATATTGTCCTTAGTAGAATTTCCCTATTGATATTAGCACCATTAGACCCTGTAGCTGTGCTGGAATATTATGTGTGTGTACTGCATTATTTCAGTGAGGACTGCTTTACCAATCTCAGATATTCATCACTAAAATAAAATTAGTCATCAAATATTAAAAGATACATTATTTTTAAAAAATATGGATTCTGTTAAGCAACTCCAACCTTAACCATAGAAAATTTATTGAGAATTTATGATGATTCCTCATTACTAAAATAATCCAATTATGAAAGAGAATTTAAGAAAACACTATACAAGTAACATAGAAAGTTTTAAAACAAAAAAGGTACGAGAAGAAAATTTTTTTTTTTTTGGTGGGTACCGGGGGTCAACCTCAGGACCTTGTGTGCCAGCAGGCGCCTGTGCCCCTGAGCGATATCACCGGCCCTTTTTTCTTATGTGGGTACCGGGAGTCGAACTCAGGACCTTGCACTTGCCAGGCAGGCGCCTATGCCGCTGAACTATCTCACTGGCCCAAAAATTTATCTTAAAGTACATCATATTAGTGTTTGGCATTTCAGCCTTGCAAGAAGTTTCACCTGCATTGCTGTTAAATGACTTACATTTGAGGATTTGCTTAATGTCAACTCAATGAGAAAGCAGAAGATGTACCTTACCCTGGGGAAAACCTCTTCCTGATAAGAATATTTTTCTTATCAGGTTGTTCTACTTGCACAGTGTGATCTATAACAAAATGTCAGAATGCTTTTCCTTTTCACACAATGTGCATTTGAAGATAAGGATGGATGATGTTGAAGGCTAGTTTAAATAAGAGCCTAACAAAATTTATTTGGCTGAACCTCAGTTTCATAAAACAACACATCTTTAAAAAGTTTGCATAATTTTGCTTTCCATCTGACTTTATATCCTTTGTTACATGCAATTCATTATAAACCAATCATGGACTACGTTTTTGAGGAAATTCTCCTGAAGACAATACCTCATATCAGTCTGAAAGCTCTTTAACAGGAAAGACTGATTCGCTGGTCTGGTTTCCACATGAAGAATTCTATCCTTGTCAACATGTATTAGTTTGGTTTTTCTCAGAGCATTTTACAAATAAGGATACAGAATAGGAGCTGGGGTGCTAGATTTCATCCCTGAAATGATAAAGGGGTTGGTTTTGGGTGAATTTAATAATTTTTAGATAGTGATTACTACCAGAGAATGGAGTGTGGGAGTCTGAGCAAAATGTCTACTGAGGATGGAGCCCACTGACCATCATAAGATCAGCCTCTGAATAGACTGGGTATGTCCAATGGCTAGGAATTAAGTAACATACTCTAGGATGAGAATGAATTTATGTGTTGAACATATTGGAGTCTTTACTGCAGTAACTAAATAATTTTAAATACTCTTTTAAAAATTATTTTTTGTATTACTGGGAACTGAACCCAGAGAACTTGCCTTAAAGCTACATCTCAGCTCCTTTAAATATCATGTTTTAAAAATTTTTTTTTTTTTTTGTGGGTACCAGGGGGTCGACCTCAGGACCTCGCGCGCCAACAGGCACCCGTGCCGCTGAGCGATATCACCGGCCCCTTTTTCGTATGTGGGTTCCGGGAGTCGAACTCAGGCCCTCACGCTTGCAAGGCAGGCGCTTACGCCGCTGAGCCATCTCACCGGCCCATGTTTTAAAAATTTGAGACAGGATTTCAATAAGTTGTTAAGTTTTTCATGCTAAGCTGGAACTTGTGAGCCTCCTACCTCAACCTCCCAGAGTGCTGGGATACAGGCATGCATTTTCACATTCCTTATACAGATAAAACCCTCAGAGTTTGCTTAATTTTAACTTTGCTTTTTCAGCTATCATGTTAAATAATTTTCAAGGAATTGATTTAATGACAAAATACAAATTTTGTCCTAATTTGAATGGCAGTTATGAGATAATCTCTTTAACCAAGATTTCACAGTAGCATCAAAAGACAAAGTTAAATAAAAGAAATTGAAATCCATGGAAGATAATTCTTTGTCTCTTTCTTTAGTACTGTAGATTGGGCAAACAAGTTTTAATAAAGGGAAAGTGTCTTATACTTAAACTGGTTGTATCTTGAAAGGTGAAAAAACAAACAAACAAACATGTGAACATAGGGCTAGTCATCTTTTTTATGAGGCTTTTGCCTCAGAATTTATACTAGCTGATCAGAAGAAATTTATGAAACTCTTAAATCCTCAGGAAAAAATTGCCAAACTTTTGCATGCATTTTACAAGGACAAACTACATACAGAACTGGGCTATCAGTAACATTTCCTAAAAGTTTTTGGGGGATTTTGAGGCCCACATCCAACTAAAACTTCTATTTGCTTAATTATAACATTTTTTTCTACTCTTCAACGAAGAGTTCACAAATGTATTCTGTCTGGTGAAAAAGATTAAAAAAATGTTGAAAATTAACTGGTTATAAATTTAATTAATATCGATACAACAAACTTTTTATTTATCTTTTCCTGTGTTTTCTGTTTGGTCTGGTGAAAAAAGAGATAATAAAGATTGGGTGCTCAATAAAAAGGTATTCATTTCAATTATGTGTACAGAAAATGCATGCAGTCAAATAATATTTGTGGGGTCTTCAATGCATTATATTTTTGTTAATTATTACCAACATCAATACATTTCTACCAAAAGATCAAACACCAGTATACTTCTACCCAAAGTTTAAATAATTTGTAAATTGTAGTTTATACATTTTTTTCTATGTGGGAAAATGTTTCCTCAGGAAATTAATTGATTTATTATTTATAACATTACCAAGAAATTGGAAATCCTTATGTAGTACCCATTTTTGTTCCATAAAAATTAATACTAATATTTCGTGAGGTCTGCAATACAAGATAATTTTAAGATTTCCAAGTACATAAAATTGCATTATAAGTATAGTCTCTGGGGAGAATTTCTTAATTCAATATTTTAGCTGCATTCACCTAACATTTATTTTTAGATATCTATCATGGTGTACTTGGGACAGCTCCATATGTTATAATCAATTTACTTTGGGGTGTATGCATAACATATCCCAGAATGTTTCTCATTTCATAAACGGAGGGATATTTTATACTTTAGGCTAATTCAGAGAGCAATGGTGCTACAACAGTCCAACACATGCAGTAGGCAATTAATAGCAAAATATGCACAATGAACACTCACTTTTTTATTGATATAATATGGATCCAGGTCCTCCAAGGGTTCTGACACCATCTCTGGAGGAATGTCTCCATAAATAAATGGAAGGTTCTTTCCAGCTTCCAAGTCACTGTTTGGCTTTGGGCCATTTTCATCATCATCTTTTTTGTCTGGTTTAGGATTCTTAGCCTTTTCTTCTGCAATGCGTCTTTCAATAGCCGCAAGAGATTCTCTGGTGAAGAAGTTGAAGCTGTCAGGTCCTGGTGGTACAAGCACTGTTTGCTCCATCTTGTCATCCTGCACATTTTAATTACCATTTACTCTGCGTATGAAATTCCTAAAAGAAAGTGCAGATATATTAGGGCAGGATTAAGATATATTAATGTCTATTAAATGCTTGCCATGAAATACGTTTCTTCCTTAAACTGGAACTTAATTGCTAAATAAAAATTCTTTTTTTTTTTTTTTTTTTTTTTTAATGTGGGTACCGGGCGTCAAACTCAGAACCTCACGCTTGCCAGGCAGGTGCTTATGCTGCTGAGCTAGCTCACTGGCCCAAAAATTCTTAACAAATGTGTTGTCTATGTTGAACTTTGTTAAGCACCCCATGTTTATTAATGTGTGTGCTTTATTTATAGAGGAACTGTGCCATGAGTTTAAAAAGTGGTTCAGGTATAACCTCATCAGGTTCATTAGGCTAGTTACCACCACGTCAGTAATGGGCTATTCATTCTGAAACCCACCCAGAAGATGGAAGCATGTGCCAAAGAGACAAAGGATAGCTCATTCAGCAAGGATGGAGTGGAAAGGAGTTGTCTCTGAGATGACATAAAGTCAAAACTTCTAAGTCTAACAAGTGACTCCTAGCCAAGCTGATCAGAGCAGTTCGTTGCAGCCAGTCTTAATGATCAATTATACTTACTGTGGTCCTAAGTGGACCTAGATCTATTCTACTTTTGAGATTATTGAAACTATGATCTGCTCACTTCACTAGCCACAGAAGGCTCAATTTACCTACAAATGTATTGACGAAGATACAGAAGTCCTAGATTGGACAAATGCTATTTATATGACAGAGGAAACACAGGCAGAATGAAATTAATAGATTGGGCCTGGGACAGGAGAAGATGACTACTCATGCAGGAGAGAGAAAGATTCTTCTATTCTAAGAAAAATGATTCAAACAAAGGCCATGCCCTAAACAGAAACTTAAGTATGTTTCTTCACTAAAGCAATAATGATATTCTTGCTGATTCTGTAGCTTTTTAGTGCTAAACATATTGTGAAGATCTGAGACAAAACTCTCAAAAACATAAAGCAAAGTCAGACTTGATCTGATGCCAGAGGCCAAATACCAGATGCATTGTTTTAAGGTATATTTAATATGCACTCAAATTTCACAGATATTACTTCCCCAGAGCCTAAGCTATGCTTGGACACAAATTTTATTTGAATACTATATTAACTCATTAAGGTCAGCAAGCTATGACACAGTTCATTAGAGCATTGGTGTATATGAACTGCAAAAATAAAATTTCAGACAAAATTATTTTGTGAGGAGTTCAACAAGGACTTCAAATTTTACCAAGGGTGGTTCCCATTGCTAGGAGGTTTATGATCACATTTTCCAATACACAACCAGAAAGAAGGAAGGATGGAAGTCTAAATACATTCCCTCACTTTATTAGGTAAACTTTTTGGAAGTTCTTATAATGCATTTAAAATTAGATTTGGCTTTCTATTGCCTTTAAAGCAATAGAAGAGGAGTATTTTGTCTAAAACCTCTAATTCTCCAATAAGCATCAGAAAAATATTCAGGCTTGTTTATTGGAAATAAGAGTTTAGGGATAACAAATATGGCTCATTTTTTTCATAAAGAAAGTATTCTGACAGATAAATGTATGGTTTTTATGCAAATGATACAGAGTCAAAACATTTAAAAGAAAAAGCAGTGTAATATCTCCCTTCCACTTTGTTTCTCTTTCTCACAGACAACAACTATTGTTTGTCTCTCATATAGTCTCTTATGCATGTAATATGTATCTGCTAACACATTAGTATGTGTTTATTCATATATGTTCTATTTAAAACATATGCAAACAGTATTTTACTATACAAATGTTTTGTATCTTGTATTTTTCACTGAAAAAATATATATTAAAATTAATTCCATTTCAGTTTTTACAGGTTTGACTCTTTCCTTTTATTGTCTAGTTTTCCATTGCATGTATGCATTATTATTTATTGAACCAATTCCATAGTCATAGATATTCAAGCTGTTTCCATTATTTTGTTATTATAAATAAAGTTGTAATTACATCCCCATATACTTTAACATGTATGCAGATATATTTATAGGATTAATTTATAGATGTATTCCTGACTCTTGTCTTAGTTACTTTTCATCACTGGGTCAGAATATCTAACCTCCACAACTTCAAGGAGGAGAGGTTTATTTTGGCTCATGGCTTTTAGAGGTTTCAATCCGTAGTTGGCTGGCTCCAAGGCAGGGAGGGCATGGCAGAAGAGTATGGCAGAGGAAATCTGCTCACATCATGGTGGCCAGGAGGCAGAGAGTCACAGAAGGAGCTGAGAAGGGACGCATGCCCTTCCATGTTATACCTCCAGTGACCTCTCTTCCTACCAGGCCTGACCTCCTAATAATACATTTAGCTGTGAACTCATCAGTGAGACAATCCTCTGATGCATACAGTGCCCCCATGATCCAATAACCTTCCACACACATAGAAATCTGGGGGAACATTTTATATCTAAACCATAATAGCTCCATAAATTATAAATATTTAAATTTGATAGAATTACCAAATTATTCTTTATAGGGTAATTCTTCTGAGAGCAGCATAACACCCTGCTAGTTTATCGATACCCTCACCAACACATTGTGCTATTATGTTTTCAGTAAAATACTGAAATAATAATAATGTGAAAGGAACAAATACAAGTATATTTTAGTTTACTTTTACATTTGTCTTACTATGAGAAAAATAGAACACATTTTTCATATATTTAAGAGTTATTTTTAATTTCCTTTTCTGTGAGTACCTACTTTAATATGCCTGTTTTTTCGCTTTATTTTTCTTCTAAAACTATAGCCTCTTTTTAGGTGTGATTTAATCATTTGATTTTGTGATACATGGCCTTTTAAAAAGACTAAATTATGTGTTTTTGACTGTGATATTTTATGTTACATGTTAAAAAATTCAATTAAAATGTTAAAATTTGTATGTGGTTCTCTATCCCTTCTTTGGCTTCTGGATTTTGTGCCATGTTTAGGAAAACATCCAGGGTGCAGTGGGAGGTGGGAGGAAAGACATGAAAGATAACATACCCATATATTTGAGGGCCGGTGAGATGGCTCAGTGGCGTAAGCACCTGCCTTGCAAGCGCGAGGGCCCAAGTTCGACTCCCGGATCCCACATATGAAAAAGGGGCCGGTGATATCGCTCAGCGGCACGGGTGCCTGTTGGCGCACGAGGTCCTGAGGTCGACCCCCGGTACCCACAAAAAAAAAAAAAAAAACATGCACAGGTATAGCTATATACATTAGTCATGTTTTATTATTGCAATTTTGGCATTTTGGTGATTTAATTTTATAAAGTTAAATCTTTGATTTAAATATCTGGAAGTTTTTATGTGAAGTAAGGTAGAGATCCTCTGCATCTCCCCCATTTTTAGGCTACTCAGTTATTCTAACATTAATTGCTGAATGTCTTCTTCCTACTAATACACATTAATACATCTTAATTTATAGTGTGTAAGAAATATAATTATGTATATACTTATATAAACTTCAAAGTCAACAACAATCTTAACAAAGTAATCTTGGAAGTATTTTTATTAAAGTTAATAAAAGAAATCAACACTATTATTAAACAATTTGCTGAAAATACAACCCTCACTGTATACGTGAATTATTTGCATTATATAACAACAAGGATAAAGGATATTAACTTAGTTATTTACATATTGTATGATTTTATTCCTAGGATGTTTGGTAAAACACCTATAAAATTTCTAAATGCAGTAAAAGAAAGTATCTGGGTTTAAACTTAACGTATAAAACAGTATATTTTCCTTTAATGACAATATGAGTTTAAAAATGCAATGAAAATAACTTGATGATCCCCCACTATGATGAGTCACAAGCCTCTCTTCACTACTCCTTTCAACATTGTACTGGAAGTCCTAACTAATGCATAAGTCAAAAAAATTAATAAAGGTGAACAGATCAAGAATGAAGAAATAAAATTACCTTTTTTTACAGATAACAAGAACAAGGCTGTCTATACTGAAAACCTGAAAACAATGACTAAAGGAATTCCAAGAATGAATAAGTGACTATAGAGAGGTTACAGGAAACAAGGTTAATATATGAAAGTCAGTTGCTTTCTTGTGTACCATCAATGAACAAGAGGACTTTGAAATGAAAAACATAATGCTATTTACAATAGTATACCCAAAACCAAAATACTTAGATATAAATCTAACAAAATAGATATAAGATCTATATGAGGAAAACTACAAATCTCTGAAAAAAGAAATTAAAAAACAACTAAATAAATGAGGAGAAATTCCATACTCAGGAGTAGGAACACTCAACATGGTCAAGATATTTGTTCTTTCCAACTTAATTTATAAATTAAATGCAATTTTATGGACACTGACAGATTCTAAAGCTTATACAAGTCATTAAAGACCCAAAATGCCTAACACAGTATTGAAAATGTACATAGCCAGAAGACTGACACTTACCCAGGTATTGGAATTATTGTATAGGTAAAGCAATCAGGGCAATGTGATATTGGCAAGTATAATATAAATCTATTTATGTCTCAGTGGAACAAAAGAGAGAACCCAGAAATAGATCCACATAAATATACTCAACCGATTTTTGGCAAAGAAGCAAGACAATAAAATGCAAAAAAAAATACAATCATTTCAATATATATTGTCAGAACAACTGGACATCTACCTGCAAAAAAGAAAGAAAGTGAAAGAAAAAAAGAAAAAACCTGCCTAAACTCAGAGTTTCTACCCTTCACAGACAATAACTCAAAACAAAACATAGAACTAAATGTAAAATGCAGAACTATAAAATTCCAGGAAGATAACATAAGAGAAAACCTAGATGATCTTTGGATTTGGTGATGACTTTTTAGATATTGTACCAAAGGCAAACAAACAAACAAACAAACACACACCAAAAATACTTTCTTTTTTTTTTTCTCATCCTGGGGATTGAACCTAGGACTTCTGCACTGAGCTAAATCCTAAATTCTATTTTATTTTTATTCTGAGACAGTCTCACTAAGTCACTAAATTACACAGGGTGGGCTTGAACTTGGGATCTTCCTGCACCAGGTTTAGGGAGTACTGGAATTATAGGTGTGTGCCACCAGACCTGGTTAGAACTTTCTCAAAATAAAGAAGACTATTTTTTTAAATTCTTAAGATAAATTTTGGTTTCAAATTCTTCTTTAGTATGAAAGCTGTTTTAGAGAGCATATTCAAAGTTTCAAAACTTTCCCACCTAACTCATTTATGTTTAGTTTTATTGCATTATGATCCGATAATGTAGTTTGTACCATTTCTGTTTCTTAGAATTTGTTGTGGTATCTTCTTATCCTAATATAGATTATTTATTAAATGATGTTCCTATAAATACTAAAAAGCAAAGTAGGAAGTTCTGGTGTGTTATTGTACAATAGAGTGATTCTAGATGAGAACAATGCACTGTACATGGCAAACAGGTAGTAGAAAGGATTTTGGTAGTAGAAAGTTTTCACCATAAAGAAACATATTTGATGAAGTAAATTTTCTTAACATAATTTAAATATTATGCAACGTATATATGTATTGCAACATAACATGGTATCCATTTAACTTGTACAATTTTTATGATTTTATGTGTGATTAAACAAGGGACTTTCCCATTTTAAAATAAGATACATTAATAAATGATGGTGGCATGACATGTGCCAATAAATAAATAAGTAAGTAAATAAATAAGTGCAGCTTTGTCTTTGCTTTAATAATATGAACTTTATTGTATCACAGTGAAATTGATGTTTTATTTGGGCCAACTTTATCTCCACATAGTTCTGTTCTACTTTATTATGAGTTGAGAGAGTTGAATTAATGTCTTTATAATGTAACTATTTATCCTTATAGTTTCTGGGATTTTTGTTCTATGAATTCCCATTCTATGTTATTGGATGTGTAGATAATGTTTATAATCAGCCCTTTGGAGGTTACTTAACCGTATACGGTCATACATCAGTTAATGACAGTGATATGTTTTGAAAAATGCATGATTAAATGATTTATCCTTTGTGCAAATATCACACTGCACTTGCACAATTCCAGATGGTAGAAGTCAATTTCTCAATATTAGTGCATCAAGAGACATGGTAATAATGGGACGTATGAGGCTGCTGCCAACATAACATGGCATCATGCTTTTTTTACTTCAAATTACTTTTTTACACACAGGAGTACACTCTAAAAAATGGTAAAAAGCACAGTATAATAAATATGTAAATCAGTAACACAGTCATTTATCATGACCAAGATTTATGTGCTGTACGTAATTGTAAGTATTAGACTTTTATATGAATGGCGGCACAGGAGGTTTGTTGCCCCATCACTGCTACAAACACCTGAGCAATGCATTGTTCTACAACTTTAGGGATGGCTGCAATGTCACTGTGACAAGAATTTTTCAGATCCACTTTATGGAATCACCATCCAAAATGCAATCTGTTATAAATGCAGTCTGTCATGACTAAACTTTTGTAATGTAGCACCTGCCTGTACTTCCTTAGGTAGCCCTTGTTTGATTTTTTTTCCCTCTAAAAACAATTTTAATAGCATATAATTCTACTTTCTTCTTGTTTGCATTTATTTGGTTTGTCTTTGTCCATCCATTTGGTTTCATTTTTTGAGTAAGCATTTATCACAGCCAAAAGATTTTCCTAGTTAGGTGGCTTGTTTTGGCAAATCGTCTGGTTCTGGAAACCTTGGTAGTACAGATGACGAAGGTTTACTTAACTCACGAAGTCTTCACAGTCCAGACTTCTTTGGTCCTCTGAGTTTTCCATCCAATAGAATATCTACCGTAGCTCAGAAGGAAGCATTTAATTTTCACTGTGGCATCTCATACAAAAAGCCTTAAAGATGAAGTCAGTCTCCTAAATGTTTTGCACTTGAAGAAATTTACCTTTTTATAAGTTTGTAGCTTCTTCCTTTAGAAGTTTGTAACTTCTTCCACCACTGTTCATAACTACTTGGGCTTGTGTGGACAGGGTTGCTTAACGTTCGACTTTGCTTAGTGCGCCTTTGGGCTTTTACACAAAACTTCACTCTTCAAACAAATGTCTATAAAGCATAAAGATAATATTTTCTAATTTATCTGTTTTAGTACTCTTTTTAATTTTTGTTGTTGTTGTTGTTATAGACTGGGGTGTGAGAGCCGGATGCCATCTAACTCTCCCCCAATATGCACAACTTTGATACCATTACAGATTAGTTGAGAAATAGCATGCTGAGGTACCTTCTCATGAGGCTTCCTTGCTTAACCAAATTCTTAAGTTCTGTCACCTTTAACCTTGATTACTGACTGGGTTGGCTTCCGTGACACATAGGAGACAAGGAAGACACACTTTTGGGTGTGTCTGCATGAGTCTTGGTGGTGTGACTTCAGAGACTGTATCTGGTCCCCGGGTCCTTCCTTGCTGGCTCTTCCCCTGGTTTGGTTCCCTGACACTAGGAAATGAGCAGCTGTCCGCCATGTTTCTGATTTGGCACCAGCTGATAATGAACTAAGCACCAGCTGATCATGAACTGAAACCTCAAAATCGTGAGCCAAAAACCCCTTTTGTTTATATCAGGTTTTTTTTTCTGAGCAAGAGAAAGGTGACTAATGTAAAGTTCGTGTTATTTTTAAAACTTAAAGTTAATTCCCCTGCTTACTCTCCTGTCCCCCTCCATGTTAGTGAGACAATTACTTCATTTTCTCCTAGTTTTCACTATTATTTTATCATCCATTAGAATAATTACTATTATCTATGTCTTGTCTGTTTTGGGAAGTCATTCTTAGGGAAAAATTATTAACCAATTTATAAGTGAACTGTATAGAGAGATCTATGTTTTCTCAGATTGCAGCTTTTGTATTTTTTTTTTTACAGAAAACAATACGTATAGTCCTTAATTTATTAATATTTTGGTCATGAGAGTTTAGAAGGCAGACATTGCTAGATATGGTGGCGTATGCCTGTAGTCCCAGCACACGGGAGACTGAGGCAGGAAGTTTGCAGTGAGTTCAAGGCCAGCATGGGCTACATAGGGAGTTCAAGGCCAGCCTGAATTACATAGTGAGACCCTGTTTCAACAAGAACAAGGACAAGAACGATAACATCAAGGTAGGCATTTAGGAAGAGAAATCAATTTGCCTCAAACTCTGAATTTCTGAAAGATTAAGTAAGTTATTTTAAGAGACTCAAAGATAAGTAAATCATAAAATCGAGAAATAGCAAACATTGAAAACAAAAGTTAGAGATCATTCTACTCCATCCCTCTCATTTAGTAGAAAACAAAGTGAAGGAAAGAAAAACTAACATTTCTTTGTTTAGAATTTCTATGCTTCCAACTTCCAAATTAGTATGTGACATGTAAAAGTTACACAGTTTACAAATGATAGAACTGCAATCAGATCTTTCCTCCCTAACTCCCAAACCAATGACTGCCAATTCCTGATAGCTAGGAAATATGATTTTAAATTTAAATGTAAGTATGCAAGTATAACACAAGTAACCAGATTATACTAGTATTCACTCAATGAAATTTTATTCTTTGGAGCATTTTGGTAAAAATAGAGATGGTCTTCAAAATTCTGAAAAATGAAAAATATAAAAAATACCCAAGCTGGGCATGGTGGTACTCACCTGTAATCCCAGCACTTGGGAGGCTGAGGCAGGAGGATCACCATGAGTTTGAGGCCAGCCTGGGCTACATAAGCAAGTTTAAGGCCAGGTTGCACTACATAGTTACCCTGTCTCAACCTCCCCCACTCAAAAAAAGCCCTGCAATAAGAAGATGCTCATAATATTCATATTTAAAATTGTATTATGCTGTTTGGACCCTGATCAACTATATTGCTACAGCTGATTTACATTTTACTTCCATAACTTTTCATATTTTGCTAAACTCAGTTATATCTAGTTATCAACTGATGAGATCATTTTATGTAATTCATCTGCCTGACTCCAATCTCTTCAACTCCAGTTATGTAACACCTATGTATTTTGACCATCTTATCCTATATAATTTTATATAAGGGGAATCATATATTTACAATTCTGTCTCTAAAATGATTTGATAGTTATGCTGAGAAGAAACAAAATAGACTCTTGACAAAATGACTGCCAGGTCCTTCTAAAGTCCTAGCACATTCTGATGACATCAGCCATCTGGGCAAGACACTTCATAAAAAAGTATTTCTGTTGACTTTTGTAGTGTTCTTGCCACCCATGTTATAAAACAATGTTACTGCAAAAAATAAAATATGTAAAATGTTATTATTATAGTTGTGATTTCACATAACTATTTTTTAACACCCAAGAAAGAAATTGCTTTATATGTAGAATTTCTCAAACATAGGAGATATCATTTTATAGATGTCTTTCCTAGAAATAACTTGGTTTGGTATATTTATGATAAAAATCTTTATTCCACTTGACTTTTAATACAGCCCATTTTAAATATTTATAATTGGAATGACTAAAAATATATTTCATCCTCGTGTTTAAACATTTAAATTTAAAACACTGTATCTACCCCTAATTTTTATGCCTTGCAGATTACATTTCAAATATAGCTAGCATATGTCTACACCTACACTTGTATATTTCATTCAAGGGTATTTTTCAGGATAATCTAATAAAGTAAGACGTTCAATACTCATTCAATCCACTGGTGACTCTGTTGATCTAATACCAAGAACCACCCTGCACTCTTTTTAAATTGACTATATCACTTATTACTCTGTTAAATATATACGTGATCTACATTTACTTCAGATCCTACTGCAAAGTTAATACATCATGTGACAAAATATTATATGTTTAAAATAACACATTGCATTTTAGGCATGTTTGGAATCAAGAAATATACAATTTCAATTTGTAGTTAATAAAATCATGTATTTATTGGGCATCTTTTGCCTCACTATATAATTATTAAATCAAGTGCTTAGAAAACTAAATTTCTAATTACACCAGTTTGGCAATGTGTTTATTTAGTGACTCCAAAAAAGGTACATAGTCTCATTTAAATGAGTTCCCTTAATCTGCTTGATCACACGTGTATTACTGCAAGCCCTGGCTTGTATTTTCGCCCTACTGAAAAGATCTAGGCAGTTATAGAATCTCAGAGAGGAGAGCTAAGCTCTTGTAGATCCTAGACAGGGAGCATCCTCAGTTTGACAAAGACTTCACACTCTAAGAACACAGAAGCAGCAGATCTTTCAGACTTGAGGGATAAAATGGGCCCTTCAATAGTACTCATCTGTGGTAGAGGCGCAGTCATTTGTTCCCTTAAGAAGAACTGTACACCCCACCAACTGCCCTGTGACCTGCGGCCCTTCCCAGAGGAGGCATTCTTGGAATGTGTCTCCTTTGGAAGTTTAAAGGTGACTTGCTTTGGCCACTGGACTGTGAGAGGAATTGTCATCAATCCAACAGAAGCTTTCAGGGCAACCTGGGACTCCACACAGCTTCTCGATCTTTTCCCTTTGCCCAGAGAATGACTTGTATTACACAGGACCTGCTCGTTCAGCCTGGATCCTGGAATAACAGGACACCAGGACACAAGACGAAGCCACCAGAGCCAACCCGTAGTCACTAATTGGTTTGTAAATCACTGAGATTTCAGGGATGTTTGACGCAGTGATCTTACTAATCTGTAAATGTAAATCAGTAATCAATGATCAGACTGCTAAAGCAATTGAACAAATAAAGAACATTTCTATTCCATAAACACAAACATTGACTGAAATTCAAATCTGCTATAGTTTACCAGGCTCTACCTGTACTTCTGTACAAAAACATGTGTCATTAGGATGTTGTTTTCTGTACAGAGAAGATAGGCATTAAAAGTAGGACCATTATAGTGCACAAAGTGAAATTCAGGATGTCTTCTGACCATCATGCCCAGAATAATTTAAAGGACTTTCTTCAAACAACTGCGATTAGATTATATCAACAATACAGTAATGACCTCAATTATAAACAAATTATTTAAGTTAAGCTGTTTAAGTAAAGAAGTCTTCCATGTTAGAAAATAAATAACCTTACTCTGGTGGGTAAATGGTCTGGTCAGAGATTTGGCAAAATATAGAGAAGTCTAATTGCGCATGATGGTGTCTGTTGCAGATTTTGAGATAAAGTGTGAGGTGATAGGCCTGAAAAGCCTAATGTGGGCCTCCCGGGCCTATTTAGATGGGAATGAGGGCAGACTGGCTAAAGCCAGGTTGTGTAAGGTAGGTTTTGAACAAAAGAAATTACTTGGAGAGGAGAAAGCCTGGTGGCCAGTCCTGTTCCCTTTTCCCTTTCTTCTCCTTTCTTCCCCTACTTCTGAGTCTATAGAATTAGTAGAAGTCCATTTAATTTTATTTGAAAACCACTGTCTAAAAGGAAGTTAATATAAACCCCACAATGACACAGGCAGAATGAATTCCATTCTTCTTGCCGCTCTCTCGGGCAATGCAAGTCGCATCTGCCAACAGTGCTGGTAAAGGTGGGAATTATGTAGCTATAAGTAGCAGCTGGGGCAATACTGCTAGAGTCAGCATTTGTCCTTTTATTGCTGTGAGAAAATAATGGGAAAAAACAAGCATACTTGGTATAATTTCCTTGGAAGGGAAAAGAAGCCAGATTAGCAGTTTAACACAAAATGCTAGGGGAAAATAGTTACATTCCCACCTTGCAAATATCTGCTTGATAACCATTTTCCTGGAAATGCAGTATTTTCAATCTCTTTAAAAGTCCCTTCAGGATTCATGGCATGATTTAACTGTGTTCCTGAGAGATGCATAGTACAGCACTGTGGCAGAAACTTTACTGAAAATCTAGGCATTAGTGTTCTTAAGAACTCAGCTATTTTAATTTTTAGAATGACTTTCATCTTTCACTCTTGTGAATGTTGCTTGGACAGGTCAGGACGTGAAGTGGTTTAAGAGAAGTCCTTGAGCCGCTGCAGCCAGAGGAAGTTTAAACTATGTGAAACACGACATGGCCTAGGGCATGGAATTCAACTCGGGGGAGATTCTCTTTAGCTTATTTGCAATTTGAAGTTACTCTTCCTGCTATAAAAAAATTCTGTGGAACCACTTATCACAAAGCAAAACTGGCAAGGGCATAATTGATGGGTAAGAAACAGCATAGAACCCAGGGGCAGCTGGGTAGAAGTAGGAGAGAACAAAATGAGAAAAGAACACGGAGAAGAGATTGGAGTGGAGAGTGTCACACACAAGTTAACTACCCTGGAGAATGATTATGTGCTGTGTGACATTTCACTTGTCACTTTTCCTGACAACAAAGGGAGCCTTCTTGAGCTATGAGAGATTGAGACTAGAAGTACCAGAGCTGTAGCAATTCAGCTGATAAAAATTCTGTCTGTATAAAATCTGGACATTGAATAATTCTAGGCAAAGAAACAGTATTACCTGTAATGATTGCTGTAAACTCTCCTTCAAAGAAGAGTCATTTTGGTAAGCCAAAAGAACTTAAAGAAACTATGTCTTAAAATGAAAGCAGAGATAATTTTCTGATTCAAAAATGCATATATTGTCTTCTCTACATGTTACTTATCATTTAGCATATAATCACACTTTATTTATTATACAAAACTACACTTAAGCTAGCCTTTAGTCTTTGTTGCAAGCCAGTCATTCTATATTCTTTCTGTGATCTACTGGTCTAGTTAAAGAGTCCTTTCAGGGGTTGTGATAGTTTAATCTTGTTTGAGTGCCCACCAACTGACGATTATTATAGATTTGTACAGGGTGAACACTACCAGATGCCCAGTGCATCTGTCATCCAGATGTGACACTGAGCCCAGTCTATTCATGTCTGGGTATACAACACACGGCGTATGCAATCAATTTTGTTCATTGCACAAACTTTTACTGGCCGTACACCAGGTACCAAGCATTGAGCAAAGCTGTGAAGACTACGGAGTTGGGAGGTAGAAAAGAACTATATTGGGAATCCTGGAAAGTAAGCAAATTCTTTTTATAAGATGATCTGTGAAATAAAATTGAGAGTTTAGGCTATCCGGACTTTGACTTGGAGATTTAGTTATTTTTTGACTTTCATGGATGCCTTTTTGGTAGTGCCCTAGTACAAGGAAGCAGAGATTGAACCTTGAAGCACTGATCTTGACCTCTCTCAACCACGCAAGTCAGTAGGGCGTGTGCGTGTGTGTGTGTGTGTGTTCAATAAGGGCAACGAGTTGTAAAGTTGTTTTGAATTATCACTAAATTCTTCTAAGATAATAAGGCAGTCATCATGTCACCTGACTTCATAGTCTCACACAGAGTGGTATTTAATCGAAATGCACATTTTAAGGCTCACCTCATTTAAAGATATTTTGGTGCATTACACTGAATATTGATAAATATATTAGACAACACAACATAAAGTTCAGTTCATGTTCTGCATTCTTTTGACTTAACTGTTTTCATGATACCAACACATTGTTTTCCAGAGTCAATGATTAAGAACCAGAATAAGACAAAGTAAAAACAAAAATTTCTGAAAAACAAAATTAAAAAGCCAAAAATGTCTGAAGAAAGAAATTGCATGATTTTTGGATCCATGTCTATTTTTCTACCCAACATGTTTTCTAACATTTGTTCAACACTGAGAAAATTTTCCTTTTTGTTATGCTCAACAGCAGGTGGTAGCTGAAGTTGTTCAATTATGTGCTTTGTTAAATCCTTGCAAATAATTTAAATATAATTATCATACTCAACAAAAACCTACGCTCAAATTGTTTTTCCTTCTGCTTAATTTCCAAGTACGTCACACCTGTCACTCCATCTTTTCAAGAAAATCTCAAAGTCACTGTGGTAGGCAGGGTATTATTTTTGAAGTTTTCAAAATGGTAGAGTTAGATTAAGGGAGCACTTGATATCTTAGGATAACTGCTGTCCTTTTCTTGGTAGAGTGTTGGGTAGAAGAAATATAATAGTGTCCAATGGCCAACTCTTCACATTGGAGGTAGGGATAGCCAGAATCAGCTTTTTGCTATGAAGACTAGTAACACCATGATGATTTGAGAATCTGGAGTGCCAGAAACAAATACAGTTAAATTTGAACTTCAGATAAACAACTGATTTTTGTCTTCAGTATAAGCATATCCTACATAATGTTTGGGGCACACTCCTAGTAAACATTGTTCATTGTTTATTGTACATTCAAATTTAACTGGATATCTTGCATTTTACTTACCTAATTTGAAGCCTAAATTTGAGGAATGCTTTCTTTACTGAAAAAGTGTTCACACTGTCTGAAATTCAATTAATTACCATCTTTCAATCAGTTAATAAGCATTACTCTTTAAATGACAAATATCTCTAGGAAGTATATAAATTGTTCATGCAGTGTGAATTAATTTAAAAAGACTGTCTACTTTTCAATGTCTCTCTTATTTCTTAGCATCACACTGGATCTGTCAGTCAGACTAAATTTAGGAATTCTTTCTTTGGTGGGGTAAGGGAGAATTTGGAGTTGCCTGAGAACTCTTAATTTCAAGGGATGGGAGGATAAGCTAACTTTAGTGGTGCTTTTCTGATAGATATATCAAAGTTCAGGGAAAAACTATAAAAAGATGAATGGGAATCAGGAATGAAGACATACAGGTCAGAGGATACAATGTAGGAGAGACATAGGATGAACAAGTGTAGTGATCTAATGTATATACACCAGGAGTAACTATAGCTAAAATAATTACATTGTACTAGGGATTTTTGTAAGTGGATTTTAGTTGGTCATGTCAAAAACAAGTAACCATGAGATGATAGATTTGTTAATCTGTTTAATGATGGAAATGATCTTACTATGTATATGTATTTGATGAGATCACATTGCAAACCTTAAATAGACACAATGAAAGTTGTTTTAAAAAGAGAGAGAGGGCAATGTGCTAGTGCCAGAGAAAAGCTACTCATTCTAGAATTTTTCTTGAAATAGAAAATCCTCCTTAACAGAACCCCTGATATTCTTTATTTTCAAACATATATTATGGTAAACGTTACAATCAATGACAAAGAGATTTTCACAAATGGTGGAGAGATCACAGTAACCTAAAGTAAGAATCTAGTTTATTTCATACTTTAATTTTCAGAAAGAATAATTTTTGTAGACTAGGTAATTATAACTGTTATCTGAATTATAAATAAAACAATTTTGTATTTATTGCAGAGGAAGAATATCTTTTTTTGTGTGTGTGTGGGTACCGGGGGTTGACCTCAGGACCCCGCGTGCCAGCAGGCACCCGTGCTGCTGAGCGATATCACCGGCCCCTTTTTCGTATGTGGGTTCCGGGAGTCGAACTCAGGCCCTCGCGCTTGCCAGGCAGGCGCTTATGCCGCTGAGCCATCTCACTGGCCAAGAATATCATTTTTAAAGGGTAATATATGTGTGGTTTCTATGTGTGTCTGTGCCCGGATTATACAGCTCATATCAGGGACTGTCATTTCAGGTTAAGGAGTTGTTTCCAGGTAGTGAAGATAAATTTTCACTCATCTACGAATTATTGAAATGAATGCCTGTTGTGAGAAACTTGGCCTGTAACATGGACTAGACCAAACTCTTCCCTTTGCTTTCTCCTGTCCCATGTCTGATGGATGAAGGGAAACACATGCAGAGAGGAAATAGCTACTTGTTGTAACTTCACTGATAACAATGCTCCCAAATGTTCTGATGTGTAATAAAACAAAATTCTCAGAGAAACTTTGGCTTGATTTTTTGCATTTAGAACTCTGCCTTTGTGCTTCCTAGAAGGTACACTGAGTTTATTAATAATCAGTTAACCCACCTCTGAAGTCAACCAAACAGCTGGAATTCCCTAGTTGTGTTTTGAAACACATGTCAGAGATCCTGGTTGACCAGAAACAATGTTTGTTGAAAAGATGAACAATTGATGGATGGACAGAGGCATTTAGGAACATGTTGTGGTTACCTAAATCTTAATCTAAAATTTACTAGTTATACAATTTGTTAAATTTATTAAAACCACTGCTAATTTCTTGAGCGTATATGGAAATCAAAGAAAAAGTATAGTGTCAGGACAAATAAAGTTAACTAATTTATTTAAATCATCTATATGTATAAATAACAAAGGTTCACCAACTGGTTTCTACTTTTTAATTATTTTTTTTGTGGGTACCGGGGGTCAACCTCAGGACCTCGCATGCCAGCAGGCGCCTGTGCTGCTGAGCAATATCACCGGCCCTTTCTTCATATGTGGGTTCCGGAAGTCGAACTCAGGCCCTCACGCTTGCCGGGCAGGCGCTTACGCCGCTGAGCCATCTCACCGGCCCCTGGTTTCTTCTTTTAACAGAAACCTTAAATAAAAGCTTCTGAAAAACCAAGTCTTGGTATGTTTAATATATGTTGCTACATTTGCCAAAAATCAGATTTTCTTTATTGTTGAGATGTGAGATTCTCCTTGAAGATTTGTGTAGTGCATCTTTCCACATCAATGTCTTCTCTCCTTATTTATTTTATTACTCTGCTATTTACTCAGTAAACCCAATGGAAATCCAAGAAAGAAAGAAAGAGAACTTAGTTTTGACCACCACAGAGAAAATGCTACACCTGGTCAGCCATGACAATTAATAGAAAAGGGCTCTTAAACGTTTGTGTGAGTGATACACTTGAAAACTTTGGACAGCCAAAGCAACTGTGTTTCCTCTTCAGTCTTAGAACTGATGCAATGTATTCCAACCCAAAGTAAAAGAAAAAATAGGAAGTTGGCAACATTTAGCTTATCTTAAACATAAGCCAGGTCGTTAGGCCTTCCCGGTCACCATCACCTACACAGTCACAACCCATACTGTCTTCACTGCTCACTGTCACCAGACAGATTTTTTTTTAATAAAATTTAGCTACTATGTTATATACTTATAATAATTACAAACCCTCTAAGGTAACCAAAGTAAGGGCCTAAAAGAGTAAGATGTATTTAAAGCCCCTCACTAATTTTTGGCTAATGAGTAATTGTCAAAATATTTCAAATAAACTCCAAAACATAAACTAATTGCAAAATCTAACATTTTATTTAGTGTATTTTATTTAGCCTATCAGTGTATTCTTATTGTTGTTATTCCTAACCAAATAATTCAAAGCTTAGAATTTCATTTTCCTACCTAGCAACCTCCTCTTCTACTCCCCAACCATGCATTTCTAATGACTCCTATTTTATTTTAATAATAAAAAAGTTTAAAAAGAGAAAAAACAAAGAATTTCATTTTCCTGGGTTTCATGTTTCAAAATAACACAATTTACCCAAAGTAACTTCAAACCACAACAGTATTCTCTTTCAATTACTAACATTTTATTTAACCACAATGTATGTGAAACAGATATTGGGACCTAACAAAGCAACCATTGTATTTTCATTTTTGCCCCCTTTGGAACAATGCATTTTATAGGAACATGACCTGCACAGCTGATTTACTAATGGGAAAAGTTACACAATGCACAGCTTTACTGAGCCGTGCTAATATAGTGTGGAGATTCAGGGAAGCTGGAAATAAAAATTGTTTTCTTCTGGAGCTGCTGCTTTCAACTGAACAGAAGTTTTTTGTCCTTGAAAAATCACATGACTAAACTAATATTAATTCTGCTAGGCACTGGATAAAAGGAAAGGTGTTTAGCTCGGGAAATCATTTACTAATTTTTAGAAAGTAGAGACACAACAATTTTAAATATTTTTCATCTATCTAATAGATAAAGCAAGGGATCCTTAGAGGAGGGACTTAGATGCTACTGAATTGAATAAAAAATTCTAATTCTCATAGATGTATCATATGCCTCATTCAGTTTGATGTTCATTTGAGCTTAAAAATAGGGTTATAAAAGCATCCAGGATTAAACAGACCTGATAGAGGATGTGGGCTGTGCTGCAGAGAAGGGGCTGAGTGGATCTTACCTCTGCAGGCATTACTCAGCATTTCTCATAAGCTGACATATCTCACTGGCCACACAGGCAAGACAAGATCCTTTTGCTGCTGCTCATTTGTTTTTCTCTGCCAAAAAGGAAGGCAGAGAAAACAACAGGATTGGGGAAAAACAGTTAAGTAGTGCAAATATCTAGAAATAAGTGTACCAATGAAACCTGTGCTCTGTTTCTCTTCCAACTCCCCTAGATTGATAAGCATAATTTTATGTGATATAATAGGAGATCACAAAAGTGAGTCACATTGTCCTCACCAAAAGTTTTTGAATGAATAAGTGAATATATGCATAATCAGTGGCTTACCCTTGGTCATCTGTTCTGTGCACAGGCCAAGAAAAGGCAACAACCCTATCTTTCTGCTCTGTCTCATTCTATTTATTTATTTATTTATTTATTTATTTATTTATTTATTTGTGTGTGTGTGTGTGTGGGTACCGGGGGTCGACCTCAGGAACTCGTGTACCAGCGGGTGCCCGTGCCGCTGAGTGATATCACCGGCCCCTTTTTTCGTATGTGGGTTCCGGGAGTCAAACTCGGGCCCTCGCGCTTCCCAGGCAGGCGCTTACGCCGCTGAGCCATCTCACCAGCCCTTCTGTCTCATTCTAACATGCATGTTACTTCCAAATTAAGGAAACTCCAACATGAAGCCAAAATACAAATTTTCAGAGCATCATTTAGACAACAAATTCCTCCCTCTTATGGAATCTGAGAAAGTAACATTAGATTTTAATTAGGTGTGCTGCTTGAGACCATACTCTTAAGTGAAGCAAATCGAACATACATGTTTAAACATCATATTGTTTCTCTGGTGTGAGAAACTGAAAAGGTACATAAGGACCAAAATGTATAATAGATATTGTGAAATAGGAAGAAAATGTTCAAATGAGAAGCAGAACAAGGGAGAGGGGAGAGGGGAAGCAAGGGAGGGAAGAGAGAAAACAAGAGAATGGAAGAAAGAATTGAAACAAAGCTTTTGTAAATAAGGAGGGGAAGAGGGGTGGAAGAGAAGGGAGGGGATTGAGGAAAGAAGAAGGATCAAGATATATCATGTACAGCTACAAATTTCCTATGATGAATGTTATCATTATGCATATCTAAAATATAGCAATAAAATTAATTTTAAAAAGCTTTAAAATATAAAAAATAATTAAGTGTGCTTGCTTCAGCAGCACAAATATTAAGATTTTAAGTGGAAACATTTTTGTGGAGAAAAAAATTGTACATTGCTTTTTGTTTATCTAACAGAAACTAAAATTTGAGGATGTACATCATTCATAAAAATCATCTAAAGAACTATGTGAAAGTACGTAGTTGAAGGACCACTCTAAGGTTTTGTTCCAAAGAGATGAGTTTGGGCCCAGAATCTGTCTTTAAACCTCATGTCTCAATGATCAGAATGTAGAACTCATATTTGATTAGTGGATACATTTTGAGAAACACATATAGAACAATGGACTAGAAAAGCCATCCTTTACAAATATCAAAAGAAAGTTTTTGGTATGAGGGAGTGAATTAATTCATGGAAGTATTAGTCTATTGATGAGAGATGAATCCATAAATTTAAAAGTCAGAAGGGATCATTTTTGATTTGGAGATTTATTTTTTCAACCCTGAAAGTTTCATGGTGAAATTACAAAATTTAGAATGAGAATATTTAGGTTCAAAATTTGGTTCTAGTCATTAAAATTTCTTCACCTACCTTAACTTCAATTCTATCGCTTATAAAGTGGCACAATTTTGATGCCTGCCCAGTCATTATTCCTTTTTAAAAAATTTCCCTTACATACAACATGTACTGAAAAGTGGACATGGACAACTATGTTTATACCATGAAATCCTTTTATCCCATTCCCATGGCCTTAGCCTGATAGTTTATACAAGAACACTGATAACCTATCAGGTAAGTCCAATGTGTACCTGATACAATACGGTTCTCTTTGTGGGGGAATCTTTAAGTTGGGAGTAATAGTAAGTCAGGATGTTGTGGGAACATGACCTCTGAGTGATGCAGAGTTTAGTCTTTGGAGCATCCAAGACAGCAAAAGAGGGAGAAGCACAAACAGTAAAGTAACTGAGAAAGAGAGTGAGTTATTTTGATTCAGTTGCTAACTTCTCGGTTTCAAAGCAATCTATAGTTTAGCTATATTGTGGCCTTTGGGATTTCCCACTGCACTCCTATAATAAATTGTCCATTTTACTTGTACTAGTTCAAAGGTGTTTTTATTCCTTAAAAACAAAGTATTCTTTGATATAAACACAATATAAAAATACTTGGCACATAACACATTCTTAAATTTTTATTTTAATTTTATGCCGATGTTATAAAGAAGGCAACAGAGGTTTGACAAAGTTCACGGTATCACAGATAATGGAACAATTATCCCTGGTCAGCTAGCTTAAGTCTGAGACTCGAATCAGGGTCTCATGCTTTACAGTTCAACAATCTTGTTTCAAAACTAGTTCAGGCAGCAAGGGTAATATTTTATTGAAAACATTTATAATCTTGACATGTATTATCATTGAGAAGTTGTGTTATTATCTTTATCGTGAAAGTTAGATTAAAAGAAATACAGATCAAATCTTCCCCTGAAAAGAACTTAACATAATTTTAAACACTGGGACCAATATATAATTGGGATATTAGAGCTCTGTGGTATAAGAGATGATAAAAAACTAACTAGAAGAAAGCAGTCATCATTATACCTTAACCATTAAAAAAGAATACTTCCTGGAGACTGACTGGAGTTTGAGGTAAACTATATACTGATAGATCTATCAGAATGGGCTACTTACAAATGGAATCATTTAATAAGTTGAGTGTTTGAAAGTGTCATTTTAAGTGATCAATTTAGCCTCCATAGAACATCTGTGAGAACAAGTTTTGGCGTAGTTGACAGTAAGTTGTGCTCAGAATTTTAAATTAAGTCAAATTTATTTTCCACTGATAGTTACAGTTTTAGATGTTGTTATATAATCTTTTGGCAGGAATAGGGAATAACATTCTGAATGTTACACTTCAAAATTTGAAGAATCTGAGTATAAAAATATCTAGTGTTTTAAATATTTGAAAGTCGGTCCAAATGCAAAAAATAAATTGGGTATGATTAAAATATCAGAAAGTTCTATTCCGGTGGCATATTGCTAGAAGTTTCACCTTCTAATTATTCAGTTGCTAGGCAAATATTGGAGCTGAATTCAATAAGAAAATGATTATTAAATACTAATCAACCAACCGATAAATCACCCAAGAAACTATTAAATCATAGTTATCCCCAGGTGCACGCTACAAGACATAAACAGCTAGCAGAGATTTGCAGTATGCTCTCCCTTAACCATTAACCTTCCTGTGCAGACAGCATGGCCCACGCAGAACCTGCAATCCGTCCTGGCTTCTGTGTCACCCATTAGGAAGCTCAGAGGCAAACTCAGGACCAAACGAAAACCACGACTATACTTCAGCATTTGGCAGCATCCACTTCACCAATCCTTTTGCCTTGCTTGATCTTTATTATTTGGTTTGACATTATATTTGATTTTATAAGATAGGTCAAATTCATTTTGTGTGTGTGTGTGTGTGGGTACCGGGGGTCGACCTCAGGACCTCCCGCGCCAGCGGGTGCCCCTGATGCTGAGCGATATCACCGGCCCTTTTCTCATTTGTGGATTCCGGGAGTCGAACCCAGGACCTCGTGCTTGCCAGGCAAGTGCTTCTGCCGCTGAGCTATCTCACCGGCTCCTCAAATTCATTTTTGAAAGTAGAAAAGAAATAAACAAATGAAGCTCTGCCCTGCTGCAGTTTATGTCAATTTCAAGTGTTTTGTCTTTCCACAGAGAGAAAAATTCAATTGCAGACCCCTCTTGTCACAGACCTGAATACATTGAATATAGTTATGTCTTCCATTAGTCTTCTCCAAGCTGAAAATTTTCAATCTTTTTCCCCCATACGCACTCTGATAAAATAATGGAAATAAGAATAGCAAAGAGATGATGCCTGACTTTTGGCATCATGACTTCTGTACATATTTCCCTTAGTACAAATTACTGTTATATTTTAAGTAATATAGTACATTTATTTACTTAGTTCATGTCTTTGTACAAACTAACTTAGTATTTGTAAAATATGAGGGGATCTGGGGGTGGGATTGCCTAGTATGTGCAAGGCCCTGGGTTTAATTCTCGGAACCACAAAAAGAAAATAAAAACTGGGGGGTGTTAAACAATAAAATCGATATCTGCTTGATCTCTTTTTTTTTTTTTTTTTGTGGGTATCGGCGGGTCGACCTCAGGACCTCGCGCGCCAGCAGGCGCCCGTGCCGCTGAGCGATATCACCGGCCCCTTTTTCGTATGTGGGTTCCGGGAGTCCAACTCGGGCCCTCGTGCTTGCCGGGCAGGCGCTTAAGCCGCTGAGCCATCTCACCGGCCTGCTTGATCTCTTAATATAAAGATATCCCATGATTCTCCCATTCATCCTATTGTTAATAAGAAACAACAACTATTTACTATTTCTTGTTAAATACAAAAGATTGGTAACTCCACCAATCTTGTGACTAGTTTTTCAACCATCTCATTATTTATATAGTTTTTCTTGATTTAAACTATGTTATATATGAATCAAAATTACACTAGAGTCTCTCCTGCCTTGATGGAGCAGTTTCTAAAATTTCATTGTCATTCTCTTTCCCATTACTATATTTCCTGGAAGCTATTCATATCATTTACCACATACCACTTAAACATTTATTTTCAGTTTCAACACTCTGATCAGTGAAAACTTATTAAACAGTAATATTCTTTGGACTGATTTCAATACATTGTAATTAATATATTTCCCCAGAGTATCTTGTAGTCATTGTTATCTTGAATCACTTGAATACTCCTCTAAAACCAATTAGATACAGACAAATCCTTGCAGAAAATTAGGCTCAGATTTATTCTAAGGTTGTAATCTGCAATATCTACTTCAGCTATGGATTCATGACAAATACACACTTTACAAACATTCACACATAACCTTTTAAAAAATAATATATGGTGGTATTTAATAAAATGCACATTATTTCAGAGTTACTGACTTCATAAAAGCCAACTGACTGTCAGTGTATGTTGTTATTATCAACCGAAACTAAGAGGTCAATTTCTTTCATATGGCAGTCCTTCATGATTCTGACATAAAAACCGTGAAAATCAATGATGAGAAGTCATACCTTTCTCGAACAACATACTGTATACATATAGAGACATTCAGAAGTCTTCTTGAAGCCCAGATGAGTGATACCTGTTTGCCTTGATCAACCTGTTTACTTTGCCTCAGAAAGAAATTAAATTGGTCTGACATAATTTCCATTCACAACACCATAGTGGTTTTTATTCTGTACTATTCTAGGCAAATTATCAATTTCAAAATGTGTTATTTTTGTTGTTTTTATTTTACTTTCATAGAAATTTCAAACTACTGGGTTAAGATGAAATTCTTAAAACTGTTTAACTACTTCTCAAAAACAGACTTCTAAATTTGCCTTTTCATAAAGTTGACCACTGGAGTTAACAAAACAATATATGCATTCATATTACTGATGGAAATCTACAAATACTGTGTATTTTTTGTCTTTTTACTCAACAGTTTACAGATGAATAGTAATAGGACTTTCTTCTACCTTAAAAGTCTTTTTTCCCCTTCTTGTCTAAAAGGGAATGCCTACCTCTAGAAATCTCCATCGCTGTGTTTTTTTTGAGCCCTATTAATTTGCTGCCTCTAATCACATAATTCACAACAAGAAACAAATTGCATGTGTCTAGGTGTATATTTGTGTAGACCCATGTGTGCATTGCACTCATGCTGAATTAATAGTGTAAAGAATTTTAACCTTTGACTTAGCAGTATAAATGTTGGATCTGGAAGGCTTTTTTTAATTTATTAAAATTATAAGAAAGATAAATTGTTTTTTTCTCATTTATAATTATAGAGGCCAATAAGTAAATTTATGTTTGAATATTAAAACTATTTGGCATCCAAACATCTTTTCCATTTTTGGATTTTTAAGATACTAACATTTTAAAAGTTTCATATTGGCATATTTCATAAAACAATAATAAAAGTAACATATTAATATCCAAATGACTATGTGCCTGAACAGTAATCTAGATAGATAATCTTTAATTTTGCACACATTCAAAAGTAAAAAAAAAAACATGAGACTTAAAATAATGTAAGAAATATTTGAATTTTTAAGAGTACAGGTAAAAAGATCCTATTGTACTTATCTGAATCAATGCAAATTTTAAAGAAATAATCTCACTTTAAGTTTAAAGAGTTGCATTACAGTTGAGTAGATTACTAATTTAAATATGAAGTTTGGACAGTAAATGCAACAATTACTTCTAAGAAAAATATACACAATATTTTATCATTCATAATAAAAAGACATTTATTTGCATTCAGAAGTCATTAAAGAGTTATTTTTCTTTTGCTAAGTACATTCAAAATTATTTAGGCAATGTAATTTTCACTGGTATGTAGATATAGCATAGATATAGAGAAAATAACTGTTAAGAAATAGTTTCAGTGATATTTAATGTCTATTTTGTGGATAATGCAAGGCTTTTGTACCTTAAAGGCATGGTTCAGTCCTGTTCAAGTATAGGCAAATCTTGAGCTGCCTACTAGGTTCCAATCTTGATTTGGGGTTTGGTGTAGACACACGAAAGACATGTTCTGAAGGATCAGGCAGACTATCAGGAGAGACACACTTGCATATCAATAAGTTATAAATACTACTGTGTAAAGGTAACAGAAGTTATCTATGAGACACGGGTACAGTAGAAAACATAATTAGTTCTTTTAGGACAGGGAAATGGGCAGAAATGTTGCCAAGAAGCCTTCTAAGGATGTGAGAGATGAAGTTTTATAAAATGAAAGAAAATATGCTAGGAAGACAGAGGGAAAGGGTTGAAGACATGTGAGGTATGTGAAATTAATATGATGTTTTTGACCACTTGGCAAAAAATAGCAAAACAGAAGGCTAATAAAGTTTAAAAGTGTCTACTCTGTGCCAAGCATTGTGCTATGTACTTGGCAAACATAACTTTAGAAGTGGTAATATTTGCAAATGTATATTATTATCACTGTTTTACAGATGAGAACAAAAATCAGGAAAAAATAACCTTAATTGAGTGATACAGTGTACAAAAGAGCAGGCCTGTGAATACTGATTTGCCTAATTCCAGCCTTAGGTTCTGTCCATTATACCATATTTGCTGGAAATGTATTGCTGCTCATGGCATAATGCCTGGTACTATGATTATAAATATCCATTGAGCGAAAGAATGAGTGAGTGATTTGAAATAAAACTGAATTTAGGTAGTCAGTTATTTTATTGGTGTTATTTCTGGATAGAAGAGAAAAGAATTGAAAAGAGACATAACCAGAGTCACCAAAATTCTCTAAGGAAAATAATGGAACTAGCAATTTATCAAAATGAGTGTTTTCTTTCTTTCTTAAAATTTAAGTGTTAACTTTTGCTAAAAATAAAAGAAGTAACTCCCGTTTTCTAGGAGAAGCTATCAAGGAAGAGAGTAAGAAAGAGATAATAATGAATATTGTCTAATGTTACAGCATAACCTAATAAGGAAAGATTAGGAAAGAGTCCAATGACTTATTAACATGCTTGTCCTTAATCACCTCAGTGAACTCACAGTGTTAGAATATACCAGCGATTGCCATGGTGTAAGAAGTAAATGATCAATGAGAAATGGAGAATGGAGTTAAGTGTCTTTTCAAGAATGTCGTTTATTAGTAGAAGTATGCACTGTTATTGTAGTTGGGGGGGAGCTTTAGAAAGAAGGAAAAGACATCTTATTAGATATTGCAGAAAAAGAGGTTAATAAAGAATTAAAATCCCTGAGAAGAAGGTAAGAATAAAGACAAAGGAATTGGAGTAGAGACAAGTATGTTTTATAGAATAAGAAATGGTTCAAAATTCAGATGCTTACTTTTTTGAGCAGAGATACATCATTTTATCTCCCTTAATATATCTTTTTTCATGTATAAAACATCCAGTTTAGAACTGATAGCACAGGAAAGTTTCATAAAATGAAGGGCTAGATCAGGTCAACTCTAAGTTTCCGTTCAGCCACCATTTCCTTTTGATATTTTCTATTTCTCCCCCTCAATCGCTCTTAAAAGTAAATTAAGGTACATTTTAGATACGGGATCATCAACTGATATTTCTTGGCCAATAGACTTTATTGAAGTTTCTTTATCTTTGGAATGAATTGGCCACTTTGTCTCAGGAAGTGCTAGTAAGACAGCAGAGGATCACCTGGGAGAAAGGAAACAATTAACATCCTGGTCCTGAGAAAGCACTTCCTCCCCCGGGAATAAAATAACAGAAAATACTTTATCTGTGGGAGAGCATTTCTAAAAGGAAATGAGATAATATTTCAGCTTATCTTTGAAATGTTTCAAATGACCTAAGTCCTAAGAGGAATAGCTTGTACAATAGTCCCTACCCTATAATTTCTGCCATAGAAAAAAGAATGTGAAGTTTGCTTGATGTTTTCTTGATGTTTACATATTGGTTTGATGTACCTTGCCCCTTCCCAGTAGACATTCTTTAGAAAATGGTAAATATTTTCACTTTAAAAAGATTCTCCAACTAGTAACTTGTAGTCTGACAGTTATTGTTGGCCCCACAGAAGAAAATATTTGCAAGTCATATATTTAATAAAAGATTATATCCAACATATATGTTTGGTAGGACTCATGAATCAATAATAAAAAGCCAAATACCCAAAATTTAAAAACAAGCAGAAATAGACATTAGAATAGACATTTGTCCAAAAAAGATATATGAGTAAACAATAAACATATGCAAAATGTTCAGTATCATTATATTCACAACAGAAATGCAAACCAAAAGCTCAGTGAAATATTGCTTCACACACACTAGAATGGTTACAATGAAAAAAACATAATAAGTGTTCATGAGGATGTAGAGAAACTGGAGCCCTCACATATTGCTGGTAGGAATGTAAACCAGTACAGACATTTTGGAAAACACGTTGGCAATTTTCTCACAACATAACATGCAGATTCATTACGTGACTCAGTATTTGCATTCCTAGGTATATATAACCAAGCTAAATGAAAAGATAGATCTGTACAGATTTGTATGGGAGCATTCATAGAAGCAGTATTCATAACAGCCAAAAAGTGGAAACCACTCACATGTCCACTAACTGGTGAGTGAAAAAACAAAATGGGATATATCTAGGCAATGGAATATTAGGAAATTGAAAAGAATAAAACACTAATATATGCTGTAACATAAATGAATCTCAAAAATATTATGTTAGCAAAAGAAGGAAATCACAAAATACGACATAAAGTATAGCTTCATTTATATGAGACAAAGACAAACAGAGACAGAGGTAAAGTAGTGGCTGCCTGGGGCTGCTAGTGGGAATGGAGAGTAACTACACATAGACATGTTCGTTTTCAACTTGATAGAAATGTTTTAAAATGAGGTTGTAATGATGGCTCCACAACATTATAAATATTGAAAAGCATTGAACTATTAAAAAGAACTGATACAACAATGACAATCATATAACCAATGATCATTATTTGATGGTCTTCTTTTTAATTTTGAATCAGAATGTCTCAATCATTTTAAAAAATTCTTTACTCTTCTAAAGGATTTTAAGGTTTTGAGAATTTTACAGAAATAATAACAACTACAGCATTTGATGGACAGATACATTTTTAATGTTCTTTTTTGAATGTTTACTAATTACTCTTGATATTATATTGGGCATTATAATAAAAAAAGTTTTCTTCCACAATATAATTTGGAATTTAATTTCCCATCACCAAGCCACATCACCAAATTCACATTAAGAAATTAGTACACATAAATAGGAATATTGACTTGTTTTAAGATTAGTAGTATTGGGCCAGTGAGATGGCTCAGTGGCATAAGCGCCTGCCTGGCAAGCGCGAGGTTCTGAGTTTGACTCCCGGAACCCACATACGAAAAAAGTGCCGGTGATATCGCTCAACGGCACGGGCGCCTTCTGGTACACAAGGTCCTGAGTTCAACCCCCTGTACCCACAGGTTAAAAAAAAAAAAAAAAAAAAAAAAAAAGATTAGTAGTATTGAGGTTTGGAGATGGTATATAAGTCTCAAAGAAGTAATGATCTATTTAAAATTTTTTATATACTTCTTGTCATACTACAATACAAGAACTCTGTATTGGTCTTCATCCTGGTTTCTGGCACAGAGATCCTTGTAATTTCCTAAGTGTTAATTGTGATTGGAGTATCTTTTGTCATAGTATTTGGTCTTCGACTCAGTTTCTGACATAAGAGCTCCTACAGTCCTTGGAAGCTCTAGAGTGCTACCAATCTGACTGGTGGCTGCAGAGACCTAGATAGTACATCTGGGGCTGGTAACCAGAAAGACCAAGGCAAAATTAGAAGAATAGAACTTTCAACCCCACCTTCTACCTCTAGGAAAGGAAGAGAGGCTGAAGATTGTGCTAATCACCAGGGTCCATGATCTAATCAACCATGTCTATGTAATACAACCTCCATAAAAATATTAGACTATGGTATGTAGTAAACTGCTCTCCCCCATACTTTGCCACATGCATTATTATATTGGCTATTTCTGTTACAAGGCTGTTCCTTTAGAGCAAACTAGAAATCATGTTTTCCTAAATTCTGTGAGTTGCTCTAGTAAATTGTTGAACCTAATGAGGTGGTGGGTTGTGGGTCCTGATTTATAGCTGTCACTCAGAAGTACTGAGGCCTGGGACTTGCAGTTGATGTGTGAAGTGGAGCAGTCCTACAGGACTGAGCCCTTAACTTGTGAGGTCTGAGGGTGACTCCAAGTAGACAGGGTCAGAATTGAATTGTAGAACATTTAACTGGTGTCTGAGAATTGATCATGGGTAGAGTTTAAAAGTGTTGTTTTAAATATAGCAATAACCGGCTTATATTTTTACTTAGAATCTCAGTACTTAAGAATAGATATCTTTCCACCCCTAGTCTTATGTATAGAAGATATTCAATACATATTCGTTAAATGAATAAATAATAAATAAAGAAATGAATGAAGAAATTATTTCTTGCTCTAACTTTCTGACTACTCTACAAAGGCTCAATAATATTATCGTAATAGCTAAAAGAATGTTATTGATGCAATGTCTACTCTTGTCTATTAGAATGACTAACTAGTTAATATATTCATTATAAATATAAAAAGAAATAGCAGGCTTACTATACTTTCAAATAATTTCAGATAGTCTTGATGACATTAAACTTTATATGTAAACTAGTCAATTGTTTTATTGGTTAAGAAGTTTTTGGCTTCAATATGGTATAAACTAAGAAATTCCAGAGGAAGAGGAGGCTTCAGGGTTAGTTCAGTTTGTGGCTCAGTAATTTTACCAAAGACTTATTCTGTTCTCCTATCTCTGTTCCACCATCAGAATTCATGACTGACCAAATGGCTGCAGCAAGTGAAGGGTGTCAGGCTTAGAGAGGCAGCATTTGAAGAAGAGGTCAATTTTTTTTTTCTCTTGTGGCTTTTTCTCAGGTGCAAAGTGTTTCTCTAGAAGCCCTGTGTCAGACTTTCCTCATATTTCATTAATTAGTATGAGGTCAGGAGTCCAGTGCTAATCCAATCTTTGGCAAGCACAGTGGAATCACCCTTAAACAAACCAGCCCACCCCAGAACTGGGGGAGATCAATTTCCTCTGACTCTTGAAAATGCCTGGGATGGTGGCACCTGCACAGATTTACGATTCTATTAGGAAGAGAGAAGAAAGCACTGTCGATGCCACTACCAAACTTAGGAAAAGAAAACAATTTTACCAGGTCATTTCAAGTGACAATGAAAATAACATTACTTTAGAAGCTTCAAAGTACTGTATATAGTCATCCTTTGAGAATTAGATGTATACATGGAGATTACTTCTAAAGGATATAAATGACTATACTTTAAGATACAGTAGTAATTAAAATAAGTCTTAATACTGCAATGTTACCTTGCCTTAGGATATAATGTGATTCTTGGATCTCATGGAGAATATTAATGATTCTCTTTCTTAGGTAACAGTGAACCTATAACTACACATATTTGAGGAATAAATGAGAACTTTAATACTGTCGCAATTGGGGCTGGGGATATAGCTCAGTGGCACAGTGCCTGCCTGGCAAGTGTGCGATCAGGAGTTCAATTCCCGGTACCAAAAAACAGGAAAAATACTGTCACAACTTCCTTAACTCCCTTCCAGATCTTATATTATTCAATATACTCATTAGAAATATATTGGGTATTTTAAATCTCTTAAAAGCCCTGTATTGAGAAGTCTAAGGAGAGAGTTGTTCACTGTTGGAAAGTGGTAGATCAATCAGAAATATTATGATGCAATTGTTTTTGAGCAGTTATTCAATATTAATATATAAGTTTTTGTCTTTATTTGCAAATGTGGAAAAAACTTGGGACTATTAATAAACTAACCCCAAAGCTCGAGAAAATGGAGAAAGAAAGAGGAAGTCAGTAAAAGTAGTGATCCAATTCCCTTGTGAAATCTTTACTCCCAGGGAAGGAGAACCCAAGGTGAAGAGAAAAAGCCACTGTTCCAAGCCATGCACATGAATCACTTCCTTGGATTTAAGTGTCAGACAATTATATCTTGTTTTTTTTTTTTTTAATTGAACTCAGGATGTTGCTCATGCCAGGCAGGTGCTGTGCCACTGAGCTGTATCCCTGGCCCCATTATATCTTCTTGCATGTGCTGTAAGGATGTCATCAGGGTTCTGTTTCCTTGTCAAGAAAAACTTCTGGTTGGGGTTTTGTTTAGGTAACAAATGATGTCAGGACTATTACTAAGAGTATAAAATACTTGATATTTTTCATATGTAAAGTTTTTTTCAAAACAAATGTTCCAACCGGGAAGGAACAGAAATTCCATACTCAAAGAATAATTAAATAAATTTTAAAAATCTATGATGAAATAATATGTAGGTATTAAAACTATATTTTTGAGTTATATGTAATGACACGAAAAATGGCTAGGATATAACATCGTACAAAATTGAAGACACTATAAGAATCTCATAATCCAAAAAGAACAATGGTGTAAAGCAAAATATTAAAATATTAAAAGCAATACTTATTGGTATAAAAAATTCAATTGATTGTGAAACATGAATAGTATTTTCTTCTCTATGGAGTATTTTCTTCTCTATGTTCTAAATATTTTATAGTAGGCTGGGTGTGGTGGCACATGCCTCTAATTCCAGCATTCGGGAGGCTGAGGCAGGAGGATTGCTGTGAGTTTGAGGCTAGCCTGGGCTACATAGTGAGTTCAAGGTCAGTGTGTACTACACAGTGAGACCCTGTCTCAAAAAGAAAAAAAAAAATTTATGATAACTAATACATTTTGTAAGTATGAAATGGTAATAGGTTATTTTTTAAAAATTTGACTCAAGCAAAAATCAAAATATTTCTCAAAATGATAAAAGACATAAATTTCTCAGTGAATTAAGTCATAAGGGCTAAAGATAATAATCTGAAAAGTATTCAGAATTAGTTTGAAAAGCAGTAAGCAATTACAGGGTACTTGAGTTCCATGTCAGTAGTTTGGAATTTGTATAGAAAAATAATAGAATTATAAAAATTATTATTTGCTGCTTAATACTTTTACAAAAATACGATTCACAAAATATTATTTAAAGTATAGAATTAGTGAGCATGTAAGGTTACTCTAAAAGTTTTTGTTATCAAACTTCTATTGAGTATTTATATACTCAAAACTAAACTAGGCAGTGGTGATGATGTTTAGTCACATTAGACAGTGTACTGCATCAGATTGCAAAAAACGGTACAGCATAACAGAGGGAGAAGCAGCGCAATAAAAGGCTGTTGGTGCCTGATAGAAGTTTATACTGGGTATAGGCACAGCTCAAAAAGGAAGCAATTCATGCCTGGGGTCAGAGGAGGTCATGGTTTTTCAAGCAGACAAAGAAGCAGTAGCAACCGAGAGATAGAAACAGCTTCAGATGTTCACAGAAATGCATTTAATTTCTGCAGGAGCAATGCTAGGATACAGAGGCCCAGGAGTAAGATATAAACCTAGATCCCTTGTAGAAGAGACAATTGACACTTACAAATTCTAGCTTGTGTGTCAACCACTAAACAAAGGACCAAGTCCTGGGACAACATTTTCACATCAGAATGCATCGAGTACCAAATTTGATGAGTTTCAAAGAAGTTGAGCACAAAGGTACAACTATTAACATTATCGGGGAACCTAAAAAGCTTCCAGTTTTGTTGGTTAAATTTATTGCTATTTGTTATATTAGAAATTAAAATAAAAATCATAAAAACCTTAAATAAATATCAATAAATTTATAAGTAACAATCACGAGTAAATAACATGTTAACAAAATAAATTTGAAGTGAGAAATAACCATATTTCTAAAGAAAAAAGATTGAATGACCTGAGTAGCACAATTTTATAGATTTACACATCTCTAATATCTGGCTTAATATCCATAGATTCTTAAATCTACTTCTGCATTTGTGATGGGGGATTATCAACCTGATTGGCTTGGGATTTCTCCGGGAGATTGGTAAAGCATCTTTCTGGGTGCATCAGTGTAGGTCATAAAGTCATGACCCTGAGGTCTGTATCTGGTCCTTTCCTCCCTCCTCAGTGCTACTATTCCCTTACTCTGCTTCTTGGTCATCACGAACTAAGCATTTTTGCTCCACCATGCCCTCTGCCATAGTCTTGCTACTTTGGAATCTGCTTCCTGACCATGTACTGAATCCCCTGAACCCATGAACTAAATCAAACCTTTCTTGAGTTGAAGGTGTCCCAGCACAGGATACAGACTAATGGAGGATTCAGTTCGTTATAATTTATATTTGAGTGAAGAATATGAAGAAAATCTAAGCTCACAGTGGAATACTTTAATAGCCTTTTCACATAATATTCACATTAATATTTCTTTTTGATGACCCACAAAAACTAGACACGTAGAATCTGAAAGCAAATCAACAAACATGCTGTATCTTCTAAACAAATCCCTTGGCTTATCTTTACTTTAACATGAAGATCATGTGTTATGTGTTACATATTATTGGCATTATGCATTTGTGAAATGTTAATTGACTGAGTTATGCAGAACTTCAAAATGTTGACACAATTTACAACTTATCTGTTAATATCATGACTAATCACATCAGAAAATCTTTAAAGTTTTGAGAAGCTGTTGAGTTCAAGGTAGCAGATACAAATTTTCCAAAACCCAAATTCTCTCTTGAACAGTCAAATTTTATCACTGGCAGCTAATATTGTCAATTATTTTTCTTGAAATGACAAACTCATTTCATTCATTTTCATAGACACCCTGAAAGTTCTCAAGGGAATACAAAGACGTCTTGTGGGCCAGACTGAAAATAATGGCTGAATTCCCTTAAAGACTTTTTCTATTTTTTGGATTATATTTCATATACATCAAAGACCATTAACACATTCAGAACACAATCATGAAAATGTTTTTACATATCCCTTTAAGTGGAGAGAATGTTTGAAAGGAAGAGTATGTAAAAATAGAGGGTAAAATAAAAAGTGTAGGAATGAAAATAAAGAGAATAAAAAGAATACCATAAGTTTTTTTTTTCCCTAGAGAATAAACAGCTGAGGTTCTATTTGCTATCTGTAGAAGGTTTGTGGGGAAGAGCACTCTTCTATTTTCTTTTTCTTTGCTTAATGATTTCTATTTAGCTTCTTCTCATCTATGTTCAAACTTCCCTTTGGCAATTCTTCAAAAGGCCTCATTGCCTACAGGTTGTTCTCCATTCTTCCCTCTCCCAAGATATTGGTGTTCAATCTTTGACACCACACAAATCACCTGAAATCTGAGATGCCAAGCCCAGGTGGCACCGAAATTCTGGTATTCTAGACCCAAAGCGATCTGTTGTCTCTTGGGTTTTGTACCAACATAGTGACTTACATTGCCCAAATTACCATTGGCCTTGCTTAATGGCATATCACATTCCAAGGGAATACCAAAACTGCTGCCTGGTAGCATTTGTCTTTTCACACAGATTCCTTTCCCTCAACCCCTTAATAAAAAAATCATATGCAGCATATCCCAATAATTCCCCTCATTGTTCCACTTAGCCATCTCTGGGTCAATCCTATACACTAATCGTTCACTCCTACTGTCATTCCATTTGATAATCTTATAACTTGATTTTGCCAATTTGATTCTAAGTAGCTTGAAAACATATGTACATACTCTGTCAGTATTTATAGGTGCTTTCTGTTTGTTTATTTTGTAATACTAGTCTTTCAGTATGAGGTCAATTTTTACTAAAACAGTCCTTTGCAAATTATAGATTCTTCATAGATAAGATACATTTCTAAAAATTTTTCTGAATTCTGAAGAGAGATATTTAGTTACCAAATAAAACAATTTTCAGAACACCACTCATTTGATATTTAAAATCTAATTTTATATTAGACTCCTGCCTAAAGTTTTTTTTTTTTGGTTATAAAATTTTCAAACTGTTATTTTTACTAGACAAGATTTGTGAACTAATTAATATTCTAGGATAAAAAATATTCAAACATTCTACTGCTTTCTCAATAATCTTATAGAATTTACTCTTTTGATTAGAATAATTTTTATACAAAATAGGTTACCCAATTCCATTTTTCAAAAATTTATGGTAACATTTCTTCTGATTTTAAGGCACCACATACTCATTTTGGAAAATTTTTTACAGATAAACTAAAGCATTTGAAAAAATAAAATACATGAATACTGATAATACTCTTTTGCACTTTCCTTTATGCCTTATCTTAAATATATATTACTTTTTTTTTTATAAAAACAAATAACATGTGATAGTCTTTTTATTTTTTATTTTTTTTTATGTGGGTACCGGGAGTCAACCTCAGGACCTCGCGCTTGCCAGCAAGCGCTTGTGCCGCTGAGCGATATCACTGGCCCTATTTTTTTTCCTTTATGTAGATACAGAGAGTTGAACCCGGGACCTCATGCTTGCCGAGCAGGCACTTATGCCGCTGAGCTATCTCACTGGCCCAGTAGTCTGGTTTTCAAAACAAAATCTATAATGAAGAAAATAGAAATTATAATCTCATAAAATAGAGATAATTTTTCTAAGCAAAAATATGTTTTAAATAAAATCACACCAGAAATGTTTGCATAGGACCTTTCAATGTATCTCTATATCCTGAGCAATTTTGCATTGAATAGAACATTCCACGAGTCATTGCATTTAATGGCAATAAAATAATTCATTGTTTGTATAGGCTATGATTTATTTAACCATTTTTGTTTCTTGTGTATACAGATTGTTTTTACTTTTCATTTTGTTTGGCTGGAACACTTTTCCTAAATAAGGAATAGTTTGGTGGGACTGTTTGTCACTGGATCCAACTTACTTTTAACTAAGGCATCAGATGTGTAGCCCAGCCCAGACCAATCAGATGTCATTTCTGGATTTTCACAGTTAAACATGAATGTTAAAAAAAAAAAAAAAACTGAAAAATGTTTCACCAATTCATTTTAGGAGATAACAGCACCTTATAGAAATCACCACAAATGTCAACATCTGGTCTACATGCTTTCACAACTTTCTTTGCTTTGTTATTTTACAGTCTAGAGGTTAGCTACCTCTCAATTCTCTGAGCTGCTATGTCTTTCCAAGACATTACTTTTAAACGCAAGTTAAGCTCATTCACTTTTACTTATGGAAACACTTTGAAATTGTTATTTATTTGTTTTTTAAAATTTCCTTGAATTTTTAATTGTTGTGTCCCTTTTTGTTACTTTCACATTGAAAAAAATAAGAGCCTAGTTCTTTTCCTGGGGTCATGGATATAAACATGACATTACACGTATACCAGTAGAACCAGGGTTACCATCATCCTCTTCTGCCCACTTTGTTACCCATCTTGCCTCTCTAAATAGAAACCTCACTGTTTGCCTTTATAACATTAACACACACAGATAAACTTTAATCCAATGGCATGAGGCGCTGTAGAGTGAAAATTCATCATGAATATAACGTTTTCATCAACAATGAAAATGCCAATTCAATCTTCTTTGTTGTTATTTTAGTAGTCATAAGTGTACCCCAAACAAATGTTAGCAGCTGAATTTCATGTCTTTCTAAATTAATGTATTGAAGTCCTAACCTGCAGTACCTCAGAATGTGGCTGTGCCTGGAGACAGGGCCTTTGACAAGGTGGTTAAGCGTAGGCTCTTATCCAATCTGACTAGCATCTAGTAAGGGGAAATTTGGACACAAAAACAGCCATCTGAGATGCATGAGCACGGAGGAAAGAATATGTGGAGAAACAATGAGAAGAAGCAGAGCAGCAAGCCCAGGAAAAGGGCTTCTGGAGGAACTATGTCTAACACCTTGGTTTTAGACTTCCAGCCTCCAGAACTATGAGAAATAAATTTTCCATTGTTTACGCCACTTAGTCTGTGGTATTTTGTTATGGCAGCTCAAGGGACTAATTCAACAACCAACTCTATTTAAATGGCAAATCTCCATCTCAAGTCCAAGTTTCCCTCAATGGCATTTTTGAAACAAAAGCAGGTTAGCTATATATATATATTATAAAGAATGTGTATAATGTTTCAAAATTTCAGAACATATGCAAATTAATAGAGATGTTTCTTAGAAATAATTAGTAATATTTGTCCAGAAAGATTAGCCCATTAAAGAATTATACATGATTATTGCCTTAACTTTTCGGGACAGTCAGAAATGAATGTGCTTTCAGTAATAAGCAGAAAACCTTTAGCTTAAACTTAGGTTAAAAAATGTGTTACAGTTAAGGATATATGACTTGATTTTCTCATACTTTAAAGTTAAATGGATTCCCAAAAGGAAGAATTTCTGTGACCTTTTTTTTAAAAATGTATCCCTACCACCTCATGTAAAATAATTGATGCTAAAATCATAGCTGTGGGCTGGTGAGATGGCTCAGCGGCGTAAGCGCCTGCTTGGCAAGCGTGAGGGCCTGAGTTCGACTCCCGGGACCCACATACGAAAAAAGGGCTGGTGATATCGCTCAGCAGCATGGGCACCTGCTGGCGCGCGAGGTCCTGAGGTCGACGCCCGGTACCCGCAAAAAAAAAAAAAAAAAAAAATCATAGCTGCATGACTCACAATATTAGTAAGACAATTCAATTGGAGGAAGTTCTTTCAGCAAATGGTGTTGGATGAACTTAATACCAACAAGCAAAAGAATGAAGTTGGAGCCTTACTTAATGTTGTACGCAAAAAGCTGACTCAAATTGGATCACAGACCTAAATGTAAAAGATAAAACTATAACACTTGTAGAAAAAAATAGGTATAAATTTTTAAGGCAGGTTAAGCAATAGTTTCTTATATAGGATACCAAAAGCACAGATGACAAAATAAAAATAAAATATGAAGTCTATGATTGATAATACTGCATCAAAATAACAGCCAAGGTTGTGGATATGGCACCAAAGGAGAAGCAGGCAATATAAAAGGGTAAGGACAGGAACAAACTAAAAAGTAAGATCTACTCTAAGTTAAAAGACAAGCCATTCACCTTCCCTAGAGAACTACAACGTCTGTGAGTAACTGAGAGTGAGGAAGAGCAAGCGGTCAGGAAATGTATACAGGTAGATGTTTAGAATGTTCATTTTGAAGGATTAAAAATATAAGAAGAGGGCCGGTGAGATGGCTCAGCGGCGTAAGCGCCTGCCTTGCAAGCGCGAGGGCCCGAGTTCGACTCCCGGAAACCACATACGAAAAAAGGGGCCGGTGACATCGCTCAGCGGCACGGGTGCCTGTTGGTGCGCGAGGTCCTGAGGTCGACCCCCCGGTACCCACAAAAAAAAAAAAAAAAATATATATATATATATATATATATATATATATATAAGAAAAGAAGTTTTAACATAAGAAAAAACTGAAAGCTGATCTTTCTGTTTTACTGAATTATTTTGAAATCACATTCATATTCATTCCCTTCCAAAACGTTTCTGAGCAGCTCCTGGGTCCTGGCCACAGCAGGGGATCCAAACACTGGTTTCCATGCTTAGGTGAAAGGAAGACTGACCAGAGCACAGGGATGGGGTGAGGGTGTGGCACAGGGGCTGCAGCTCAGCTGCCTGGGTTTGAGTTTGTGCCCAGCCATTTACCTGTTTAACAGTGGCAAGTGAGAAGTCTGGCTGTGCTTTGGTCTCCACGTGTGCAATCTAAACAACAGCAACTACCTCATGGGATTCAACGAGATAATATTTACAAAGTACAGCTTAGAAAAGTAGCTGGTGTGGAGTAAATGCTGCAGGGCTTTTGAAAATAAATATATTAATAAATGGAACACGTACAAAGGAAAAAAGTTGGGAAAGCATAATTTGGAGAAATCAGGATTTTTTTTTTGACAAGTTCACTGAGAATAAATACATTCCTTAGCCCTATCCAAAACCAGTGAAATCTAAATTGAGCTGTAAATTGCTTAATTGGCTAATCAGAATTTCAAAAGGAAAGGATCCAGCACGGTCCCATTGACCCTGAGGGTGCCCGAGACTGGCCCCTTAATTGGTGATTTTTCTCCCCCCCCACTTCCCCTTCCAAGGTAGCTGAGAGAGAGCAGGCCTTGAGCTCTTGGCAAGTACAGGGAGGAAGTGGTGGAGGGGGTCAGCTTTTCCCACTGCCAGGAGGAAATAGCACTTTAAACAAGTCCCTGGCTAAATTTTGGAGGGATGATTTCACATGTCAAGCTCATACCAACATAAGCCCCTGGGGACTGCCTGTTCTGTTATGCCCTAGAAGTAGCACAAGACAAGCTCTTGATTTCCATTTGTTGTCAATAATATCCAGAAAATATACTTTGAAGTTTTTCCTCTCCAAATCTCTGGGCTTCCTAACATACCCTCTGCACATGGAGCTAGAGCATTTCTTACTAGATCCCTCTGGATTCCTGAGGTTTTGGTCCCCTCGTGACGAAGTTTGCTTAGGGTTTCCAGTCTGTCCACCTGCCCCTGATGTCTCTGGGTGGGAGTGCAGAATTCTGGCTGGTTTCCCCAGAGCCTTCTTGCATACTGTATAATTAATTAGGCCTCCAATTGTGCCTCCCTAGCCTGGATAGGTGGAGAAAACCTCCCTGACCTGTCTTAAAGGGAAATTACCATAATAAATGAGTCTCCAGATAGCAAATTTCCCAGCAAGGAGTCATGTAAATGGACACTATTACAATTGGCTGCAAAATCCAACGTGTTATTTTTACCAGTATAAGCACTCCGGATGTACCCGCATTCCAAATGTATATGGAAATGACCACCTCCCCCCAAAAACTGTGAAGGAAGGGGGGAGAAAGCCACACATATGAGTTGCTCTGAGTTTAATGAAAACTAATTCTATAGCTAGCTTCGTGTGATATAACCAGCCACTGCGCTCTCTTCTAGTGGTTTGTAATGTTACCTCACCCTCTTCACAAAATTGATTTCCTGTAAATCTTTGTGGCCATCCATTCCTGTCTACACATTATGTTCCTAAAATAGACACCATCTAAAAATCTCTTCAAGGAGCTTTGTGAAGGAAGGCCTAAATTGCAATATCCCTCCTAAGAAGAGAGAAATGCGTTATGGCAATTATGAAAGCAACAACCACGAAGGGGAGTTTTAAAGGAGTTTTTTTTTTCCCTCCATAGTTATTCTACTTCTGAAATGCACAGCTGAGGGAAAGCAGAGTGTCAGACACCCGCCAGGTGAACAAATGATGACAGTCCCAAGTCCCATCACCCAAGCATGCCAGGAATTGCAGCAAACAGGAAAGGTAAGTTACCTCCTGCTTTGGGCAGGAGGAACGGAAACAGGAAACACCGACCTCAGCATGGAATTTTCCTGTTTCTGTTTGGCATTCTCTTGGGATGATTTAAAGTGCTTTCTGGAGAAATACATTCTGTTACTACACTAGCGCATCACAAATACCATGCAAAGCTGCAAATCCATAGAAAAAGAAACTACATTTTATAGGTGTGATAGCAACAGCAGTTAGCAATTTGCAAGTTTGCAACTGCACCTCAAATATTTAGTCACATGCGTATATGGACAGAAACATACCACACGTGTGTCGTTTCATAGGACACATGAAAAAGCACCTACCCCCCTCTATTTGGACTGATTTGTTAAAATGAGTGACCACAGACAGGAAGTAACTGAAGGAAACACACAAAAAAATAGTAGAAGTAATACATGGCAAGAGGAGAGGTTTTTAAACACATACCTCAAACAGGTAGGAGAGAGGAAATCCATGATAACAAAGGCATGTGAAAAAGCCTCACGTCCACCCAGAAACATTTCTTGTGCTGTTTGGAAAAGCAAGACGGTTCACGCTGGGAACCAAGCAGCATCTGCAGTATCATTGCTGATTGTGACCTCTGCCTAATTAAAAGTAAGTCAATCTTTCCTGTTTGGCATTACATGGAATAAGGGACTCGTCCCATGTCCCACAAGTTCCTGTGCACGTGTGGTTCAATTTGAGTTAGGGGGAAAAGTCATTGTCCCCTCCCACTCATGGCAGGTGGCATTTCTTCTCAGCAGCCCAGCCTCTGCCCCAGGAAGCTGACTACTCCTGCAATGCTAGGGTTTGGCAGCAGGCAGGCTGCCTTCTTTTTTTCAGTGGAGTTAAAACTGAGATCTAATTTTTGCTCCATCTTTGGGAACAATATGACCTCTATTTACAGGCAGCTAGTCAGCTCCAAAGCACCAGTGACAGAGGGGGCTTCAAAAGGAGGCCTTGAATAGGATGAAGGCGAGCAAAGACAAGAACTGGCCAGATGCCAAGTTATTTCAGGCCAAAGAATCTCATCTTGTATCAAAATGCTGAACTGCAAACAAACCTCATTTCAGTTCATGGAAGGTTGAGATAGGATGGGGGGATGGGGAAGGAAGGAAGAGAAGAGAGGGAGGAGGGGGACAGTTGGTCTGAATTCACCTACAGAAATGGACTTCCCGCTCTACCCAAACTGTATTTCCACAGCTCTTTCTCCAAAGGAATAACAGGAACGAGTACACCTCAAATCACAATGAAACAATTAGGTTGCTTACCTGATAAAAAAGAAGATCACCCATCTGCAGTGAGGAAGAACATCTCCCAAGACAAGCCGATTAACAAGGTGCCTTCAGTTACAATTGTTCAGATTCCTTGCAAAAGGTGACCAAGTATTGACAAGGGCTGCAGTCTCCCCGGGGCAGAACACACACACACACAAACACACACAAGCACACATACACACATGCACCAGAGAACTCTGCAGTATCCTCTCGGCTTTACCCTTGCCTCGCTCTATGGTACCTAACACAAATCAGCAAATAGCCTGTTCAAAAAAAAAAAAAAAAAAAAGTGGAGGCCCCTTACATTACATTGCCATCTAGTGGCCAAACATTAAATACTTTCTCACAGTCTCCTCTCTCAGCCTCCTTTCCCTTTGCCTTTGTCTCTCTGTCTCTGTCTCCATCTCTGTCCCTCTTTCTCTCCCTCTCTCTCTTTTCCACTTGATTCTCTTTCCTTCCTAATTGCTCTATCCTGCCACTAACGACTCAAATATGAAAAAGCTTAAAGCTAAGTACAGCTATTTTGAAGTAAAAAAAAATTCAAAGTTACTTTTGTTTGGAAATGTTACTTTATTCTTATTATAAATCATGATTACCTTTACAAATCACAGAATTCACTAATAAATTTTCATGTCTTTTTATATTGCACCAGGAGAAAATTGAGTAGCCCTTTATTACAGATTTACATCTTTACTACAGGGATTACTTGCGAATGTTTCTCATTTTATAGTAGTGAGTTCTGTGCTATAGTGAACAGTCCAGGGTGAGGAGGTGTGAGTTTTACTTCAACACTAACAAGCATGCATTTGTATTAAGTCACTAAACTTTTCTCTGGAAATTTTCACGTTTCCCATCTTCAGGTATGATTTGAGGTGAAATAAGATCTTCTCACTCTAGCTTTCTATAGTTTTACTATCTTAACTACAATATATCTCATCTTGTGAACATAACCTAAAGTTCAGTTATACTAATGTGTTTTAATAAATGAATGTATGTCTTGAATCTAGTGAGACATCAATAAAATTTAAAAATCCATGTATCTGAGGGTTTACTAAGACAATGGAGGTCCATGCTAAACTATTCATAATTTCAGGAATTGGGGAGTACAACTTTCTACATTATATATTGTATTTTAAAATTGAATTGGTCTTTAATGTTTGGTCATGCATAAATTTTTAATTAATTATGTGTAGGTTTAGTTATTTTTCAGTAAGTATTTAACCTTGGTTGTTTTTCTTTTGACACCTGATATACTTGTGGAAAACTGTCATTGCATATGATTTACCATTTGTTACACATCGCCTTCAGTATTTAGCTTTCTATTCCTTATTATAGGATGATAAGATAGATACCATAAATATTATCAAAATTATTCTCATTCTGCAATTAAGAGTACTGAGGTTTATGAGCCATATTGAGATATATTCAAGACCACATAGCTTATAAAACTATGCCCTCGATCCCAAAATTCATTGTTCTTTGCAACATAACTAAAAGTCTACCTTTCTTTTTCTCTTCTAGAAACATAGGGATTTAATTATTGTGTCTATGTTCACAGAACATTTACTATTCCTTAATAATGGGTTCATATTCCAATCTCATGTGTCCATCTTCTGATCTACAAAGAAAGAAATTGACTGAGACAATTTCCTGTTCCAGCTCAAAAGCCCTATATTTTCACAAAAGCCAATCAGGATAGTATGAACACATTAATTTGAAGTTATTCAGTGTCTGAGAAATGATGTTGCTCATTCCCTAGTATAATCAGTGCAATTCTGAAAGAAGCTGGAGAGTCAGGTGACCAACATTTGGTAAATAATTACCAGAATTTGAAAGATGAAAAGGGAGTGGGAAATATTTGAGCTAACTGGCAGTATATATTATATTTAATTATAGGATTAACATATTCCATATGTTACTTGGCATAAAAATAAGAACATTCTGAACAATGTACTTTAATGTCTTCTAATTACATATAACACAGGTTGATTTTTTGCATGTATGCTCTTAATAGTCCTATGAACAGCCTTCCTTTCTTGATTTTGAGAGATGAACTGACCCATTGGATACAGAGGACTAGACCAGGGAAAGATGTCTTCCCAGCTAACTCAGTCAAAAGAAATACTACATGTGACTCTGGCTGTTGTGGGGTAAACTTTTTTCACAATCTAGACTCAGGATCAAGGGGGCCAGTGTGTGGAGAGAAAGAAGTCACATAGGGGTGGAAAAAGAAGGAGTGATAAAAGATAAGACCCAGAAAAATCTCCAGGTTTTTCCAGAAAAATCCCAATGGCTTTTCTGTTTCCAGCTCTATCCCATAGAAGATCCAGATACTTCCCTGTTTTGTAGTTCTATGGTTAACCCAAATAAAGCCAATTTTTGCTTTATCGAATTTGTTTCTATTACTGTGTGGAGTACTACACAGTTCACTCACAGCGGTAAAGCTGTAGGTACTTCAGCTATCAAAGTCCTGTTCATATTCTGGGTGTCAGACACTTCATTTATTCAGCATTTAAACACTCACTCTATGCCAGGCATTTTTTCAGGTACTTCAGCCATACCAGTGAACAAATCATACCAAAACCTTTTCTTCATGGAGTTTGCATTGACACAGCAGTCAAATGGAAAGGTATGCTGAATTCAAGATGCATACCACACTGCCTTCAACCTCTACATCTTTGTTTATGACCTTCACTTCCTAACCTTCCACCCATCTGTACATGCCAAGCTCTACCAGTACTTTAAATGTTTCAGTCAAACATCCCTGCTTCTTTAATGTCTTTGTTATAATCTCGGTAGGTTAGAATCTTTTTCTTTTGTTAATTATGAAAAAACTTTATGTTTTCTCTTATGGATTACAGTCCTTTGTTAAGTTGAAAGCACTGAGCAAAAAGAGAATAAATGGCTGTTCTTGTACAGATTCTGAAAAAAGGCGAACATCCACCCATTGCACAATGTGTACTTTTAATGAACAGCTCGCCACTCTTCACACAGACATGCAATTCATCAGGGCTTAAGCAGATTCACAACATTGGCAGCTTAAACATTCCTCACTTTAAAAGGCCTGGCATAAAGGCAAAACGTAATAATTGTATCAAGTTTATGTAGCCTCTACTTAAAATCACATATTTGTTAAAATTTGGCTAAAGAATTTAAAATGAAACTTTATCATTGCTACCTTACATGACTCTTAGTCTTGTTCCATTTGATCTTGTCCTTAAAGTATCATGTGCATGTCTTATTCATCTCTGAAATTATAAACTCCCCGGGGAATGAGCTGTACATTTTATTTATCTTTGTATGGTTGCTTAATTAACTAACATATGATTTTATCTCTTTTTTACTAATGCATTTAAAACTTTAAAGAATAAAAGGTAATTTCCTTCCTCTTCATCTATCTTTAAAGTTGGGCATTCTGGGAGACTCTGTAATCTTGTCTTAGGAGTTGGAAAGCCTTTTCTGGCTATTTCCTACATGGCAATGTTTTTTTAATCTGTGAACATATGGATTTGAGAAACTGGCTAAGGAGATTGGGCACCAAAGGGAATATTATAGTGCAACAGCTCTGTCAGTAGATCTTGGGTAGGACTGAGGTCACTCAGGTAAAGAACGTCGTACCTTGTCTTTTCATCTAGCAGTTTTAAAACATACAGGACAGTCTCTCATCATGATTAGAATCTTAAAAATGTTCAAGGTAAGAGATACCTTAACATCAGAAGAATTAGCGTGATTATTATCTAGATATTATTTAATATAATGTTAATGTAATGCTAACATTATCATAAACATTCTTCTGATGTCCATCTCATGGAGTTCCGAGCCTTTTATTTAGCCACTGCATGGTTAATCTTGATTGTCAACTTGATTGGCTAGAGAGATGTCCAGGAGATTAGAAAAGCACATTTTTGGGTATGTCTGTGTGGGTCATAGGGACCTGACTGTGGGGACTATATTTGGTCCCTGGCCTCTGCCTCTTTGGTTCTTCCTTGGCTCTCTGCCTCCTGGCGGACATGATATGACCAGGTTTCATCTACCATGACTTTTGGCCGTGTTTCTGCATTGGGGCCAGCGGGCAGTCCACTGAATCTCTGAAACCATTCAAGTTGTGTACGTCGGGTACAGTAATTCATCCCAGCAATGAAAAGCTGACTAATACAGCTGTTTTATTATTTATTAATCATCTTCAGGTCTTCAAGGAGAAGGGAGATACTCTTGAGTTTTGGCTCAAATTTTTCCAAAGTAATGGATAAATCATTTCATTCTGTGCTCTGGATTTTTTGCTTGGAGTTAAAAGTAACATTTGAGTTTTAAAGCAGAAAATGTTTCTAAAATCCCCTGTAATTCATTTAAGAAGCTATGTTTACTGAGTGACATGAGACTGGTTTCCTCTCCACTCCTCCAAATAGTAAGGACAGGGTGCTGGTGGGTAGACCAGGTGAACCTGAGGGCGTTCCAGGGGAGGCGGTGCTCATGCCACACGAACTGCATGGCAGCAGGCCTCCTGATGGAGTGGTCAGTGATTACAACACAAATCCAGAATTTGAACCCAGATTCAAATCATACAGTTGTATGATTCTAAATCTACATGACTCTTGTATGATCATCTGAATTCAAATCCGGACTCTTCCCCCTTTGGGAATTTAAAATGAAATTTGGTTAAAAATCAGGACTGTTGTCATTCTACAGTAACAGTAACTTACTACTGCTAAACTTTTGTAGATGTTACTTTCCAATAATTTTTTTTGTAAACACAGCATTCTGCAAATACATACTACCAATATTTTGCTCTTATGAAAATATTTATGAACACATTGCTTTTAGCTGCCACTGTTTTATAAATGTAAACCATTTCCTAGTCGAAAATAATGAACTTGTATCTTTACTTTTGAAATTAATTTGTCCTTCAGAAAAACAGCCAAAAAAGAATGTGAAATTTACCTAGTATTAGAAAAATAAGTTCAAAAACTGTAATGAAGAACTTCTCAGGTCTAAAGCCAATTTGTTTGTTCATAAGTTTAAAGTGACAATTTCTTAATAATAAAAATTGCCCTATGGGCTTCAGAGTATCATATATATACTAAAAAGTGATCATCTGAAACTTTGGAATAGCCCATATATCCCACAATTGAAAAAAATCAGCAACTTTTTCCAAATACGATATACAAACTTTGGAGGGATTCCCCTTTCCTCAACTGGAAATTACTGAATCAAAATTATAGGCTTATGATTTTGTATTCATAGATTATTAATTTTAAAACACCTACAATAAACATAAAAAATAAAATTTGTTTTTCTAACTCATTTAATTCAAAATTTCAAGTGTTTATGGAATCTGAGTGCATAAACATAATTTATTTAAATTTTTACACAAATTCTTTATAAAATCATAGAAATTACTCCTCATTCCTCTCTCTCTCTCTTTTTCCTAGTAGAAAAAGATTAAAAACAGTAAAGTCTTTTTTTTCCACCTTAGTACAATGGAGTTACTTAAAGTGAAAGGGAAAGGAGGGAGGTGGGAATCAGGCTAGAGATCCTCCAGGCATGGAAAGTGAGAATTGCCTTTCAAATGCACAGATGCTCATGTCTAGGAATGCACTTACTTCTTATTGGAAGATTCACTGTAATTTCCTCTCAGTGGCATAGATAACCACTGTGTTGGAGAGGAAATAATAATATTCTCAAACCAAAGAGATAGTTTTTATGCACAAGACAAAATTATACATGAACCTGATTTCCCAAAGAAGAATCAAATGCATAAATGTAAAGTATCTGATGAAATCAGTATTGCATTATGTTTAAAATAAGTATTAAATTACAAAATTTCTTCTCACTCCATAGAATATTGCCATTCTTCTATTATACCAAAGTCTAAGCAACATTTAAAAATTTTTTTTCATGTTCTCTCAATATTTTCAATTTTCAATCCTTTATTATTTGGAAATCTGATTTTATTTTGGTAGTTTCTTCTTCAGCTATTGTGTAAGTGTACGTTATCAATGTTTACTGAGGATAACACAAAAATATACTTTTTATAACAAAACACTTCTTGAGTCAAGGCAGGAACCTTCATGTTTTCACTACTTTGCTTCTTTCATTTCATCTGCATGGAGGACTTTCTCTTCCTTGGCCACAACCTGCCTAACCTCTATCTGTGGACTTCCCCACTGCCTGACACTATGCTACAACCTCTGAAAGCAAGAACTGTGTCCATTTTTTGTCTATCAAACATATTCTGAGTGTCTGGGGGAATTTCTAGACATGAATTGATGACAGCTGCTGAGTACTGATGAACCAAAATTCCAGAGTGAAATGTTAACAAAATCTAACAGTTGGATGTATAACTCTGCAAACCCAACAGAAAAAGAATGTCAGTTGTTGATTTCAATCATTAGCATTGCTTTCGGGGAAGGCTTTTGCTAATCACTGATGAACTGTGGAGCTGCAAAGTTCTCAGAGACCATCCAGATAAAGGTTTTCATTTTGGCTAGGAGAAAAATAATGTCAAGAGAGGTATTGTGATTCACCCAAGGTCACATAGGTAGTTTTGTACCACGAAAGTCCATTCGAGTTTTTCCACAATTTAACTGTGATGGAAATTAATATTGAGTAGGTGCATCAGCACATAAGAAGCAAAATGGAAGTGAATGGAGTATTTCTGGATACACCACAATTGATTTTCACTCCTGTTTTGACAGAGAGGAATCTGATGGGGGATATGATTGCAGTTCCTGTTGTAAAAGGTGATGCACTAACCAACATTGGTTTTAACAAAGAATAAGGAAAATGACCATCCTCCAGTCTTGCTCCACATACCATTCTTTTCCCCACTAGTTTTACCAAAGACCCTTTATTTTGAGTACACCGTCAGGTCCACATGGCAGAGAATCAGGAAAAGCCTTGGGAATGTTTTAAATGATGTCAACATGTCTTGGCTATAAGTTTTTTCTTTCACTGATTTTTTAAAAAAATCATATTTATTTTGAAATATATTAGTAAATTTCCTGTGTGAATTTAAGACTTATATTCTTCTTTTTTTTTTATATGCGGGTACCAGGAGTCAAACTCAGGACCTCACGCTTGCCAGGCAGGCGCTTATGTTGGTGAGCTATATCACCGGCCCTTCTTAAATATTAACCAACATAGTTCCCAAGTCCAGGGGCAAGAGTACCAGGTATGACAGTAGGATACTAACAGTTTTCAAAAAGGCCCAAAGAGAGCCCCAGGAAATATCCAGAACCAAATGATCTTGAAGTTCTATAATTTCATTGAAAAGCTAATAACAACCTAAGAATAATTTTACATTTCTTTAAGCTAGTAAACCATACTGATATAGAGAAACAAATATGTTTCATATGCCTGAGCTTTATACCTTTCCTTTAAATAGACCAAAGCTTTACAAATCTTTTACTCCCGAGAAAAGATCACAATATTTAAAGCAATATATCCAGATCTACTGCCACAAGAGTATAAAGAGAAAGAAGAAACACAAATACAAATAAAGAAAATGTATGAACAAAGAAGAACAAAGCTACTATGCTGGGTTCTATTCTGCACTTACATGTGTTCTTTCCTATGTTCTCACATCAACTAAACATAATTCTTGACTCCTACTTGATTGGTGTCATTCACCAATCTCCCTCCCTTGCAAAGATGAATCAGATAAAGCTATTACTAAGAAAATATGATTTATCACATATTGGAATCCAAATGCTAGTTTTCCATTTTAATATATCTTTTTTTATTAGTATATGTTTGCAGTACATAATGTTTACATTTCTTGTGTGGAATTGGTACACGCATGTAACACACCTTTATTCTTTTTTTCACCCCCCTTCCCTTCCCTTTCTCACTCTTCCTCCCTCTTCCCTCCATCTCTTGATCACCTTCCCATTTGAGAATGATCTATGTCCCTACTTCCTATTATCTACCTTTGATTTTACTCTTTATTTATAATTTGGATTTCTCATATAAAAGAAACCATACAATATATAAGCTTCTATGTCTGATTTATTTCACTTAACATTATGGCCTCAAGATACACCCATTTTTCCTACAACTGACTCATTTTTCCTTCTTTATGGCTGAGTAGTACTTCATTGTTTGTAAATACCGCAACTACATCACTTCCCTACCTATCTAAGAGGTTTAATTAAATATTTTTTTATGTAAAGGACTTTCTTGACACTAAAGGCAATAGCTATATTTATGAAGACTGCTCTTCAGTTAGAGAAGAAAACTGAACTTTGCCATAACTTAACATAAGAAAATACGTAGTTTTTATTCCACTAAATGATTCTTGCCAACATCTTTTTCTTTTCATGTTCAAAGGTAGAAAGCCACTGACTTTACTAGAAGCATAACAAAGTGACCTGTAATGTAAACAAGTGTCCTTAGAATTAGATGCTACTATATTTCTCAGGGATATTAACCCATTTCATATATTCTTATGTAGTTCCAATCTTCATCAATCAGTGCACAAACTGACAAAATCACATATGATTACATCTTCTTTGTTTCTTGTAAAAAGCAAAACTTTTACTTCAAATAACAGACAAACGTTATTAAACACCACTTACGGGGTTCAAATTCTTTAGACAGTGAATGGGGAAAAATGCATGGAAGATCTGATAATAATTGCATTTAACCTGGTCCTCCTGAAATGCCTTGTAAATTTTAGGTTCCATGAACTGAGTTTCTACTTCTGGGATTGCAGATAATCACATCAGATAGAATAGCACCAAGATGTCTGATTCTCACTGGGGATCATTTGGGCTCAGTGCAGAGATAAGTGCTAGGCATCTGCACCCCGTGCCTGCATGCAATCTCCCATCCTCGTTCATCTGTAGTTGCATGAAAGGGAAATGGATTCCTCTGCTGCATATAGGATATGGAAATGACAGAACCACTTTGTGTCAATATTTTCCATACTACTTAATACACAAGAAAGCTAAGAGACTGAAGTACTCATTTCCATCTTCCATGGGGTCATTTGGAAGATGTCTTTTACATTCCAGTTGCTCCCATTACGTGAAAATAACCTGCATCCCTCCTATTAGAGCAAACTAAATAGAACAGGTAAGGACTTCTAGGTCAGCATCTCTTTAATTAACATATGGGATGTAACCATTTATATTTCTCCGCCCTTTATTTTTTCTGCAACTCTGAAAATACGGAAGGTAGATTTTTCCATGATTTCAACAATAATGAAACTTGGTGACCAATTGTCCTACTTCCTATGGTTATTCTTTCTAAGATTATGTGTTACACCCACAGAGAGCTTGTTAAAGTTCTATCCTTCATATTCTTGCTCCCTATACTCTGCTCTGCAGGACAGCAGTGACTTTATACATACATTTATCTGCCCAAATCTCTTCTCTGGGTCATCACAGCCAGAACTACTCTTCTATGAAATATCTATTGCTTTAAAATTATACCTCGGGGGCCGGTGATATAGCTCAGTGGCATAAGCACCTGCCTGGCAAGCGCGAGATCCTGAGTTCAACTCTTAGTACCCGCATATATATATAAAAAAAAATTATACCTCAGATTCAGCCAGCTTCCTGACAGGAAATAGAAGCCACACCCAAAAGGGTTTAAATGAAAATAACTTAATGAAGAAACTCTTTATCAGGAATGATAAGATTGTTGAAGAAGCACCTAGAAACCAGCAATAGAGAACCAACATCACTCCTGGGAAGAAAAGCCCTTCTGGGGGAAAAGCAGGGAACTGTACTATCAGATCCCAGTGAAAGCTTGGGCTTTGGAAAATCCCAGTAGAAGGTTTGGCCAGAAAGGAATGCAGCTACTTCTTTAGGCTAGAAGATCAGTTGTGGCAGGGGAGACTCTGGTATTGTGCTAATGCTTGCCTTGGGCTGCACCCACAGGAAGCCACTGGACAAGGATCCCTCAGTTATACATTCATGGTAAGTGGTGGAGCTAAAAGAACTACTCATCCATGTGTTGTTCCACTTCTAACACACATTTTGCCACTCAAGCCACTCCATCTTCCTGGTCTACTTGTGGGGAGTCTACAGCTTCTGCCAGCACCCCTTTTCCAGGATCCCCACTTTTGCTGGGGTCTAGGAAGGTTGTTCCCTCCAGCACACAGAGAGAGACCTGCCTACAGCTGTAAGACCCTGGGTGTCTCAGCATCTTGTTTTGGCTCTCTTAAGCCTGCCTGGTGTTATTATTCACACTCCCCTAATTAAAATATCTGCTTCTCTACAAGTACAGAATGGATGACTAGCAAATTCTACCAGATGTAAAGGGCTATGGGAACTGGGAAAAGAACATGTCCTATCTTATCTCCAAAAAACTTCTTTCTCTTTGCTTAAAAGACAAATGCATGTCTTTAAAATCGTTTGCAGAAATGACTAAAATCTTTATGATCAATGATTCTGTCCAATACCTTTACCCTTAGCACAATGTCTACTATGTGGTAGTTATTCCAGAGTAAATATGTTTATATTCAATTATTTCTATTTTCAAATCAATTCTAATAACATAAGAGGAACAGTATTTTGCTAATATTTATTGAAAAGTCAATATATATTTAGAACATGAAACCTCATAGTAATCTCATTAGATAGACATTATTATTATCATTATGATTTTATAGATAAGAAAACTGAGATTCAGAATAGTTGCATATCTTGGCCAAGGCCACACAACAAGGAGATAAAATGCAGTTTTGAAATCGACAATCTGTCTCCAACTAATACTCTTACTATAAGGCAAGACTGTCTTGTTTCATATAAAATTCTCTGCAATATTACATTACTCAAATCATAGTAACAAGTCTCTGAGATCCAAGTTCAAAGGTAGAAACAAAGGAGAAATGACGGCGCTGCTCCTCTCTGGTCTGGATTACATCACAGACACCTTGGAGGAAAGACATTTCTACATGTGGCCAACCCAAGGGAATTTGTAGGTGTATGGTACATTTGCGGCCTGGAACTTTGTCAACTGCGTCATGGGGTGGTGTGGCACTGTGGGAGGGTGGCAGATAGCAGTTCTTCCTTCTCATGTGTTTCAGATTCTTCAGTCTTCCTCAGCCTGTGAAAGAATGTCGCTATGTTTGGAAATACTCTCACCAAGTCAACAAATAAACTAAATGCATAAGGGACGGAGATGAAAGTGTACCCCAATCTGGCAATGCTTTAGTCTCCAGAAATCTAAGTTTCTTAAAAATGAAAATGCTAAAATAGCACCACGAATATTTGACAATAATATTGCTTTGGCAAAGCTTCATGTTATAAACACTATACTCAATGAGGTGTTTTTCCTCAGCTCATTTGCTAAAAAAAAAGTGCTTCCTAACACTGCTTGATATTTGTGAAGATATAAGCCATATAAAAACATAATACTTTCTAAGTTTTAAAGCCTGGTTCACTTCTCAAAGTGTGGCAGTGGACTAGAAGGAGAACCATCTCTTGGGACCTCGTTGAAATTGTTGGTTTTTGGGATCTACCCTAGACCTGCCAGATTAGAACATGCCTTTTAACAAGATCCCCAGGTGCACATTTAAGAAGACATCCTGTACATGTTGATATTTGAGAAGCAGTGCTCTAGCGTACTTTTGGCCATTATCTACACAGCTGACCTCAGCTCTTTAAATCTACCCGCTTCTTTCTGAGCTCAGAACCTGTAATTCAGCCAGTCCGACCTCCTCAACCTTTTCCAGGAACCCCCATTCACATTTGTAGCCATGCTTGTACACACTGATTGAGACACATCAAGAAAATTGCTAATGTACTCTTGAGGTAACATTTCAAATTTAATAGAGGAGGTTCACGATGGTTAATTTGACTGTCAACTTCATTGGATTAAAAGATACCTCAAGAGGTAATTGATTGTGAAAGTGCTAGCCTCACTGATGGATTAACACGCTGATGAGTTCATAGAGGAGTGGGCTAAGAAAAGATGGGGCATGACTGGAGAAAGTAGGTCACTGGGGACATGTGTATGAAGGGTATGTGTTCTCTCTGGCTCTTTCCCTTTCTGTGCTTCCTGACTACCATGATGTGAGCAGCTTTCTTTTGTCACTCCTTTCCACAATGATGTTTCTGTCTTAGAGAAAACTGACCATGGACTGAAACCACTTAAAGAGTGAGCTAAATTAAATATTTTCTTCTTTAAATTGGGTAACATAAAGGTAAGCAATATATAAAATTGGTACTGGGAGTAAGGCTATTGCTGTGATTATACCTGACTATGTGGCTCAGAAGCCTTTGGAACTGATCTTTTGGAAGAATTTGGAAAAATTTTGAGAATTGGGTCAAAAAAAACCTAGAGGCTATGAGCAATTCTGGTGTAAGTCCAAAAAACTAGAATGCTGATTGGAACATGGATGTAAAGACTGTCTTTATGAGGTTTCAGATGGAAGTGAAGAACTCTACTGGAAACTGAACTACAGGCCATCCATGTTACATTTTTTTTTTTTATGTGGGTACCAGGTGTTGAACTCAGGACCTCGTGCTTGCCAGCAGGCACTTGTGCTGCTGAGCGATATCACTGGCTCTTTTTTCCTTTATGTGGGTACCAGGAGTCCAATTCAGGACCTCGTGCTTGCCTGGTAGGCGCTTATGCCACTGAGCTATCTCACCAGCCCCAATGTTACATTTTGTGAAAAAAAAACCTGTCTACCTTTTTAAATATTCTAAGATGTTGCATGAGACTGAATTTAAAGGAAGTGGACTAATTAATCTGATGGAGGAAATTTCAAGGCAGCACAACGTTTAGGCTGTGATGTGGATGTTGGTGGCTTCTCTTATCTAGATTCATAGTGAGACTCAGGAGCAAAAGCATAGAAAAAGATTTTAAAAACTTGTAGCTCGGGCAGAAAAGAAGCACATGTAAAAGTGTAGTGAAAGAAACTGTTGACAAAAAAATTAGCACTATTAAACAGAAGCCAAGTACTTTGCACTGGGACAATAGAAAAGAAGCCTGAGGGCATCTCAGGAATTGGCCAGACCCCCCCTATGGCAGACTCAAGGAAGTAAAAGTACAATGTTGTTCAAAAAAGAGCATCTGAGGGCCGGTGAGATGGCTCAGCGGCATAAGCGCCTGCCTTGCAAGCGCGAGGGCCCGAGTTCGACTCCCGGATCCCACATACAAAAAAGGGGCCAGTGATATCGCTCAGCGGCACGGGAGCCTGCTGGCGCGCGAGGTCCTGAGGTCGACCCCCCGGTACCCACAAAAAAAAAAAAAAAGAGCATCTGAGCATCCTGTTCCTGCAGGGCCTCCTAAAACTTTGTTGACCCAGGATTCACTTCACTCTGCTCAGCCATCCTGGCACTTCGAGGCCTCTGTAGTTATTATCCTGTCTTAGTCACTTTCTCAACACTGAGACAATACCCAACTCCCACAATTTAAAGGAGGGGAAGTTTATCTAGCTCAGTTTGTGGAGGTTTCAGTCCATAATCGGCTGGCTCCAAGGCAGGATAGCATGGCACAGGGGCATGGTGGAGGAGAGGCTGCTCATGGTACGGCAGTGAGGAAGCGGAGAGAGTGAAGGGAGGAGCTAGGGAGAGAGATAAACCCCTCCAGGCCACACCCACTGTGATCCACCTCTTCCAACAGGTCCCACCTCCTAACAGCAAGTGTCTTAGTCAATTTTTTTGTAGCTGAGACAAAATACCTGACACCCAAAGTTAAGAGAGGAAAGGTTTATTTTGGCTCACAGTTTGTGGAGATTTTAGTACATAGTCACTGGCTCCAAGATAGGGCGGCATGGCAGAGGGGCATCACAGAGGAGAAACAGTTTATGGTATGGCAAGCAGAAGGCAGCACAGCAAAGAGCAAAGAAGCAACCTGCCTTTCCCTTTTATGCCTTGCAGGCTACCAGCCTTTTGGATAGTGCCACCCAGAATTATGTTAATTCCAATCAATGGATTAATTTAGTACCATACACCCTAAATCCCAATATCACACACCCTAAATCCAGCCAGCCAGCTACAAAAAACTTCACCCATGAATTCATGAGGCTTTGGGGGCACATCTAGATACAAGCCATAACAGCAAGTCAGCTATAAGCTCCATAACTCAGTCACCTTCCAAAAGACCCCTCTATGAGCACACATGGTTCTTAGGGGACATACAGATAATGAACCATAGCAAGTACAAAGAGACCTAGCTAATGCTAGAGCTGGTGGTAGAGCTTGTTGAGCTCCACATGGTGCTACTTTTGCAGAAATACAGAATACAAGAGTGATGGGGTCATTAAAACTTCCACCCTGATTTCAAATGTAAGCCTGAGAGGACAGGTAATGTGTGATAGGGTTAGAGTTCCTATTGGAAGTCCCCGAGAAGATAATGCATGAAGCTGTTAGAGGCCAAAAATGCAGTGGAGATCACAGAAAATAGGACATTTCACAATGTCAAATATATATCAAGGAAAGCTGCAGGCAGTAAGCAGAGTTAGCCCAGGAGACAGACTATGTGCGGAAACCAGCAAGGCCATAGTGGCAGTGCTGCCCAAGCTCTCTGGAGCTCACATTTCACCACCACGTACACTGGACACTGGGCATGAAGCTTCAGGATTTTGTTTGCCGTGCTGAGTTTTGTTGCTGCTTTAGTTTTATTTATTTCCATCCCTTGACTTCTCCTATTTAAATGGGAATATCTATTTTGTGCACTGCATTTTGGGATTACATAATTAGCTTTTTGTTTTCTACAGTTTTAAAGTGAAAAGTTGCCTTGAGTCTCAAAGGAGACTTTGGACATGGACTTTTGAGCAAGGCTGGAAATGTGAAGACTTTGGGGAAGGAATTAATGTCTTTTTGGTTGTACATGTCAGTGGGAATTATGGCATTGTTATTATGTTTACTGGAGATTAACTATGGTTTAAGGACATGAGATTGGTGTCATGTTGATAAGGGATAGACCTGTGATGGTTAATCCTGATTGTCAAATTGACTGGATTAAAAGCCACCTTTAGTGATGAAAGAATTAATGCACTGATGAGTTCATAGATGAACTGGCTTTTAGGAAATAGGATCTAGTTGGAGGAGGTAAGTCAGTGGGGCTGGGACCTCAAGGGATGTGTCTTTTTTCTGGTTCTCCTTTCTCCCTGATTCCTGGCTGCCATGAGGTGAGGCAACATTCTTTACTCATGCACTTCAACCAAGATTTTTATGCTTTGGAGTCAGATGATCATGAACTGAAATCTCTGAAACCATGAGCGAAAATAATTTTTTTCTTCTTTAAGTTGGGTATGTCAGGTATTTTGTCCAGCAACAGAAAGGTGACTATATAGTATTTCTTTAAGTAAAAAATAATTTTCTAGTTTCTCTTGCCCCAGGCACCTTCTGTAGTAGCAGTCATGGTTAACAATTTGTTTTGAATTATTTTTCTGAAATTTATTGTACATATCCAAGTATATAAAATATATTTTACATTTTTCAGAAATGACATTGCATTATATACATAAATGTGTATGTATCTATACATACACACACACACACACATATATATATATACGCTGTGTGTATATATATATATATGTGTGTATATTTCATGTAAATAATTTATCCTTATTCTTTTCCTTTGGCATTAAAGAGTACTTCATTATGTCTATAGCTAGCTAGACACAGTAAAATTTACTTGATTGGTTCTCAAATGACAAACGTGCTATTTCAAATATGCTTGTGTAAACATCAATTTTTAAGCACATGTCCCACTTGTGCAAGTTATGCTTTAAGATGCATTCTTAGGACATGGATCTGCTTCAATATTTCCAGACTCCCTTCCAAAAGTGTGGCACCATTTAATACTCCAGCAACAGCATAAGACACCTGCTTCCCACACTTTGTCATCACGAGGAATTACCAAACTTTTTTCTTTGTGAACTGTAAGATGAAATTTAAGTCAAGTCTTGATTCACCTGTGAGTTTCCCTGAGGTGCATGGGGAAGGACAAGGACAAAGAGTGGAGAAGAAAGTAAATGTGCATTCAAAACAGGGAGGTACCGTGTAGAGACCAATATAACATTGAATCTGAGGAAATGAGTAGACTTTGGGCGGGTGGGCAGATGGCCATATTGAACAGAGACCAGCACAGCTGCTAAAGAGAGAGAGAATTTGAACCATGTTCACAAGGAAACCAAGAGCATGTGATATTGAGAAGCTAAAATCAAGTGTTCTTTCTTTCCAGTGGTTTGAGAGAGTCATCTATTTCTTCCATGGCACTGACTGATAATAGTAGTGTCTTTCTTTTTTTTTTTTTTTTTGTGGGTACCGGGGGGTCGACCTCAGGACCTCGCGCGCCAACAGGCACCCGTGCCACTGAGCGATATCACCGGCCCCTTTTTCGTATGTGGGTTCCGGGAGTCGAACTCGGGCCGTCGCGCATGCAAGGCAGGTGCTTACGCCGCTGAGCCATCTCACCGGCCCCAGTAGTGTCTTTCTAATTGGCTAATTTTTTCCTAAAACCCAAGTTACACAGGTTGGATATGGGTTTGGGAAGGTTGGCTTATTGTTAGTAAAACAATATTTAATAAATCTAAAGAATAAACCAAAATGTTTTCTTTTTTAGTATCCTAGTTGTGTTGATCAATATAAAGTTATTTCTAAGGATTTAACTAGAAACTGTATGTTTGAAACTAAAACACTCCTACAATTATTCCCACTTTCCTTCTCTCAATAGTACATGATCATAAAAAAATTTAAGAAATTTCATATGGAATATTGACACCTGTTTTACTTCACAAATACCTGAAAATGAGACAATATTAACAGAAAATTGACAAGTTTTATTTCAGTTTTTCACTTGTTAGATATAAAAATATGAGAAAAATAAGTGTAATGCCACTTTGTCAGAGAAATTATGAGTCCTATACCATGTTGAATAGAAGTGACATGAATGGGCATCCCTGTCTTGTTCTGATCAGTTTCCATAGATAGACACTTAAGTTGCTTTCATATTTTGTCTATTGTGAAAAATACTGGCAAGTAGATATCTCTTTGAGACACCATTTTCAATATCTTTAGGTATAAATGAGAAGTGAGTTTGTTGGATCATATGATAAGTCTATTTTTAGTTCAAACTACATACACTACTGGGTTTGGTCTTGCAGAATAATGACAAGAAAAGTAGATTTTACATCTGGAGTTCAGGAGCTTTTATTTTCTTATTGCAAAATGATAAAATTAATGAAGCCTATCTTACTGGATTTCTGTGGCTCTCAAAAAGAATTATGTCAATGAAATTACTTAGAAATTCAGGTAAGATCTTTCAAATATAAACTATTATTTTGGGTAATAGAAATATAGCTACTTACATCTTAGTTTATTACTTCAAAATATTTCATAATAATACTTCATATGCATTTGTAGAAGAATTGCTAAAAAGAGTTTGTAACTAGAAAATAAAGTGTGAATGTGCGTGTGTGTGCATGTATGTGCATGTGTGTGTATATATGTTACCTATGTATGTTATCTATTTCTACCACATATCATCTCCAGGAAATGTCTGGTCTGAAAAGCTGAATTGCTTAAAGTGACAATTCATGTCAAGATATGCTAAGTTCTGAGGCCCCACATGTAATATGTGTAATTTTATAGGCTAAGAGCTATCATTCAGTATGATTTTCAAAGACATTAAAATGAATTGAAATTAAATATTCTTTCTAGACCTACAATTCTATGTATATGACTCCAACTGCCTTCCACAGAAGCTGGGTGATCCTGAATTGAGGGCCCTGATCTTCTGAATTCTTCAATGGTTTCAGCATCTACATTTGAATATAAGTGCTGTGGAAAGCTAAATTACTGACCATAGTTTAAGGAGAAGGATTTGGGATGCTCAGACCTTTCGAGGGATCATATGAAGGACAGTGACTGGACAAGGAAGAGAGAGAATAAGGGGTAAAATTGGCATCTTTAATGAAATTTGTTAAAATTAAAAGGTGATTTGTATAGATAAATCCCCAGTAGAACTAATGTCAAGTGGAATCTGGGTCACTTGAGAAAATGGTTATTATGGTTTGTGTCTAGATGTCCCCCCAAAGCCTCATGCAGTCATGAGGCTTTGCAGAGGTGGCTGCATCTAGAGTTTCTGATTGATTCATGGTCCAATGCTGGGATTAAGGGTGTGAGTGCTACACCCACCCCAGGGCAGGTAGCCTGTATACAATATAAGGGACAAGAAGAGGCTTGTCCCCCTCTCTCTCTCCCTTGCTGCTTTGCTACAGACTGCCCGCCATGAATTTTTCTCCTCTGCCAAGCCACCCTGCCTTGGGGCTGGCCAATTATGGACTGAAACTTCTATAAACTGTGAGCTAAATAAACCTTTACTCCCTTAACTTTGGGCCTCAGGTATTTTGTCTCAGCAATGAGAAAAGTAACTAAGACAATGGTGAAGTAGCATACATGAAATGGGACTCTTGGGGATAGAGAACGGTGTAAGACTTTGAGTTCCTGAGAAGTTGCAGAAGAACTTTGGGCTTACACAGACTGTGGAATTGATAGGTATTATGGTTTGGGATCTAAAATGTCCCCCAAAAGTCTCAGTGTTCAAAGGAGGGGCCTTTGAAGGTGATTGGATCTTGTGGGTGCTATACTCATGAGTGGATTAACCCACTGATGGATTCACAGCTAAGTTTGTTGTTAGAAAATTAGGTCTGTTTGGAAGAAGTGAATCACTGAGGCACTGAGGGTGTGACCTGGAAGGTTATATTTCTGTGCCCGGCTCCTCTCTTCTTTCACTGCTTCTTGGCTGTTATGGCACGAGTATCTTTCCCCTGCTATGTCTTTCCTTCATGCCATTTCTTTTTTGTTTGTTTGTTTTTAAGACAAGGTTTCACTACACAGTTCAGGCTGCCCTTGAACTCACTATGTAACCCAGCCTGGCCTCAAACTCCCAGTGATCCTCCTGCCTCAGCCTGCAGAGTGCTGGGATTACAGGTGTGTACCACAACGCCTGGCTCTTCATGCCATTTCTGATTTGAAGCCAGCCAAATCTGTGAGCCAAAATAAACCTCCCCTCCTTTAAATTAGAGATAGTTTGTCTCTGCAACAGGAAAGAGACTAGCATATTAGTAGGTATTTGTCTTAGTAACTTTCTCTTTCTTGGACAAAACACCTGACCCCAACAGTTAAAGGAGGAAAGGCGTATTTTAGCTCACAGTTTGTAGAGGTTTCAGTCCATAGCCAACTGGCTGCATGGCAGGGTAGCATGATAGGGAAGAAACAGTCCATGGAATGGTAAGGCAAGAAGTGGAGAAGCAGCCGCAGCAAGGCTTCCTTTTCCTTTTATCTCACCAAGGCTCCAAGCCTATTGGATAGTGCTGTTCCACTATCCACACCCAGAACTATGCTAAACCAATCAGTGGACTAATTTAGTTATCATACACTCTTCACACACCCTAGATCCAGCCACCACTGAAAAGATTCACCTCTGAACACATGAAGCTTTGAAGGGACATCTAGAAGCAAACCATAATATTTCACTCCTGGCCCTCAGAAGACCCATGTGCATCGTTTTATGTAAAATACATTTAGTCCATCTCTAGGAATTGCTAAAGTCCTAACAATTTCAGCATTGCTAAAATGTCCAAATTCCCATCTGTGATTTAAGGCAAACTCTTAGATATGAGCCCCTGTAAGGATGAAAAGAAAGCCAAACATGTCCAACATACAATGGCACAAAACAAGCATTCCTATTCCAAATAGGGTGATAAAAAGGAATGGGACCAAAACAAGACCAAAATCCAGCAGGGAAAACATTTCCATGTTCTGCATCTGATACAATCTGTTTCAAGAAGTGAACTCTAAAGAGCTTGTGTGGCTCTGCCCTTATGGCACAGCCAGTGGTTATGGCTCTCACGCCTTCTCCCTTGGGTAGGCTTTCCTCAGATGATCCATGTTCCTGGCCTCTCCAACATTCATGGGTCTCCACTGCACTTCTGGCTTTACATTCACAGCTTCACACACTGCCTGTCAGGGATAAACTGCCTGACCTCTAAGCCCTTCTTCTGAAATTTAGGTGGACTCCTTCCTGACTCCACAACTCTTACATTCTACATATGTCCAAAACCAACAACATGTGGAAGACACCAAAATCTGCTGCCAGCTGAAACAGTAGCTGGGATTCCCTCTCTCTTGGCTGTAGAGTTCAAGTGCCTGGATTGCTAAGTGCTATGAACCCAAACCAAAGGAAAACATTCCCTAGTCTACTACCATTCTGGAGCATGGTGCTCTGGGGCTGTCTTCTCAAAGGAAAGTCTTTCACCTTTGCAATTTTGAGGCTGCAAAGGATGGAGTCCTGCTGGTGCCTGTGATGCTCTCAGGATAACTTTTCAGTTGTCCTCTTCTAAAGTGCATGGCTTTTCAGCAACCAAGTTCTTCTCTATTCCATCTTTGCACACCACAACTTTACTGGAACTTTCTTTCTAGCCAAACTCAAACTTTTTAAATCATTCTGCTGGGCTCTTTGCTCTTGTCAACATCAATCTAGCTAAAAGCCCTCAATAGTAGCCACTGCATCAACATTAGACTACTTTGAAATTTCTTCCACCAGATTAATTAGTCTGCCCTACTTAATCACAGTCTTCTGCAAAGTATCCAGATGGGAACAAAATGTAGGCAAAATTTCTGCCAGAGCATAACACACATGTCTGGAGTCCAACTACCAATGGAGTTCTTTCCAATTGAAATCTTTGAGCCTGGTCTTTTCCAGCTGCATTGCAGTCAATATTTTGGTCTTCTGCGGTCCAACTAGAATCTCCCATCAAGCTCAGCTCACAGCATTCCAGCATTGCATCTTCAACTGGCACTGCTAAACCTTACCAAACTCACCTGGTAAGCCAAGGTGAGTTTCTAGACCACATGGTCAGGTAGTGTCATAGCAATGACCCTACTCTTAATACCAAAATCTGTCTTAGTTGCTTTCTTATTGCTGGGACAAAATAGCCAACACCCACAGTTCAAATAGGAAAGATTTATTTTAGCTCATAATGTGTAAAAGTTTCAGTCCATAGCCAGCAAGGCAGCATGGCAGAGGTGCATGCCAGAGGAGAAACAGTACATGGAATGACAAGCAGGAAGCAGCAAAGCAGCAGCAGCGAGCCTTTCTTTCCCTTTTATCCCATCAAGGCTACAAGCCTATTGGATGGTGCCATCAACACCCAGGGTGGGCCTTCCCATTATCCACACCCAGAACTATGCTAAAACAATCAGTGGAGCAATTACACACCCTTAATCCACATGCGCACACCCTAGATCCAGCCACCACCATAAAGCCCCACCTATGAGTGCCTGAGGCTTTGAAAGGACATTTAGATATAAACCATAACAGCATTGTAGCAAATTACACTTTATCTTCAGGGAGACAAAGAGGCCCCAACTTATACCAAGGTTCCATAAGTAAGGCATTATTTTTCTGTAAGTTTTAACCTACTTGTTTCCAAACAAGAGCTTTTTTGTCTCATTTAAAATTTTTCATAGGAAAGTTAACCTGTGCCAATGGTACTCAGATTGAGAGGGAACAATTTCACCCAAGAGATATATGTCTGTGTCTGGAAATATTTCTGACTGTCATAACTGGTAGTTGCTTCTGGCATCTTCTAGGGAGAGGTCAGGTATGCTGCTCAGTATTCTGTTAGGCACAGGTTGGACCTCACAACAGAGAATTTCTAACCCAAAATTCCAATCATGTCAAGTTGAGAAACAAGAACTTAGACAAACCACTTATTTAGAGGTGAATAATTGAACTTCAAAAACGGGCAGAGATGTGTTCCAGGCTACACCATGAGCAAAGAGAAGAGAAAAGTCTTCGTGTGTATTTCCCACCACACTGCTTAACTTCTAAGCACTAAAGTTCTATGATGGAACTGTTAGCAAATAGTTTATTACAGACATATTTCAACTTCAGATTACTAAATAATTACACAAAACTTCAAAGCAGCACTGCTAACATTAGCATATCTAGGCAATGAGGAAAACAGAGAATCTAATTATGGAATGCAATTTGTATGTAATAAGAAACTGCTTTCATATTTAACCAAAGAGCTGCCCAGCATAGTGGCTCTCTAACTTTAGTGAATCTCATAATCACCCGGAAGTTTTCCAAGAACACAATAGCAAGAAGCCACTTTCAGAGGTTCTGGCTCAGTAAGGCTGGAGTTACCTGAAATCTGCACTCACAGGAGATGTACAAGTAGTGCTGCAGTGTAGCTAGTCACGACAGCACATTTGAGAACCATTGGCCTAGCCTTTGGTAGGTACTTAGTAAACACTGGCCTAACATTACAGACATTGAAAACTACAATCTCAACAAAAACATCATCTTGCTGTAGGATAGACTGATTAATAATACTCCTATAGAAGGACACAATTAGATAAATGGCAGAAACAAGACAAAATTATACCTCACTTAATTCAAATTCCTTGCTTTAAAAATAAAGAAATCAAAGTATTTTAAGTTTATTACAAGGAAGAGTAACTCTTTTTAATAAAAGCCAATAGAAACAACATTAAACATCAATCATGTATTCACAATTTAGGTAATGACAGTGCTATTTTAAATATGTATAAACTTAAAGAGTATAGGTACAATTAAGTATGTACGACTCATTTTAACAGTATATTTTGAAAGACTAGTCTGAATGCCAGACTGATAAACCCTGATATGATGGGGCTCTTGTGCCAAGCTACATCCATGGGGAATAGACATCAGTAATATAAAATCAGGCCCTGAGGGACCATAACTGTCTCTTCCAATTATTAGGAAAAACATGTACATGTTTAAACAATTCAATACAGTATAAAAGCAGTATATTTTCATTATAAATAATCAATGTGCTGCTGTTAATCATGGTTAATAGAGTGAAAAGTACTCCTAAGGAAAATGAGTTCAGTAACACTCATTTTCATTCCTTTAATTTCTAAAATGCCAAAAATTTCATATACTTCAAAACTACTTATTTACCTGGGAATGTTCTGTAATTAACCTGCCTCATGCCAGTCCTCATTTGCAGACACCCAAGCAAAGGACTGATGATCAACTTTCCATTCAGCTCTTTGAGATCATGTAGACTTTTACACAGCTTTCAATTCTCTCACTCATGGCATCTTGTCCAAGGCATGAAATTCCCTTGCCAAGGATGTGTAGGAAGCCAAATGCTCTCAAATATGCTGATTTGCCTTCAACTTTTAAAATATCCACCTATCTTTTAAATTAGGTGCCATCTGTTGTATCATCTCTAGCTAAATCATATTAAAATATCTTGCCAGTATCATATGGCTGCCGCATTCTTGCCCTGCTACTTCTTCAGGCTTTCTGCAGCATTCAAGAAGAATCTGCTATTTTAACTAATTTCCGTAACAGGGCACAGTGTGAGAGTCTAAAGCAGAATCAGTGTTTCTACTTTTACTCATAGAGTGAATAAGTGTTCACTTCAAACCTGGGATCATCCCTCCAAGTCTCCTAAACGCAGACTGGTTTGAGCCAATGCAGTTAGCCCAGCACCACACTGTGCTAGTATCGAATGGCGCTTGCACTGCAGTATTCACCTTGAAACTAAGTAGGCAGAATTTATTATTTGTGGAAGTCACCTAGCTGCCAGGTTACACAGGCTTCATTCTTATGTTATCACACATAGTAACAACAGAGGACAAATACAGGCAGACGTATAGCTCATTTACAAGGGAAACAAATTTGTAGCCGGAGACAAGGGCAATGTAACAGCAAAGAACTGCAGTAAATCTCTTCCAGCTAATAGCCACATCTAACAATGCTCTCCTGCAACACCTCTGATCAAACAGATTATATTCAGAGTTTAAACAGGAAATCCACATTCATTCCTTAACATTTAAACATGATGCTTGCTAAGAAAATTCTAATTCATGAATTTTTTTCTTACTCCTGTTGTATTTCAAAGCTAGGATTCCTGAAAGACTTTCTATGCTTATTCAAGCATGCTAACAGAATTGGAATGTCTTAGTAATATCTCTTTGCACCTCTCAGCATAGCTGAAAGGCATCTGCCAAGATTATATAGTATATAAGCAACTGAATCATGCAAAAATATTTACCCTCAAAAGTTGTAGTAAAAGCTCAGCTTCCTCCAGCCTCCATAGCCCCTGAAGTGTTAATCTGAAGAAACAGTTTCATGAGTTTCCACAGGCCAGCAGTCGGTCTCCTACACTTGACCTAGACAGCCTTACATAACGAAGCATCGGTGCTAGGGAGCTTGCTGAATGTCATCACCAGCGAGAATAAGAAGTATTGGCAGCAGCAGGCAGGCAGGCGGGCTGGGAGTTTGCATGGAAATCATGAACTCTTTTTTGCCTTTCTCTTTTGAAATGCTTTGGAAGGAGAGTTAAGAATAGCACAGAAACCGGTCTCTCTCTCTTTTTCTCTCTCTCTCCCTCTCTCTCTCTCTGTCTGTCTTTCTTTTTGCATGCGAAGAATGACCAGAAGCATAAAAGCTAAATCTTCCAGCAAGTGCAAGGCACTTCCTTGGTATTTGCAGTAAACCTAACAAGATGAATTGCTGCCTGTAGAATCCTATACCATAATACCCAAAATGAGGGGAATGGTACAGCAAAGTGATAGCACAAAGGCTGCCTCCGAGGGCTTTTGTCTACCTTTAACTCATTGTGGTGAGTAGAGGGCAATGTATGTTTATATAATGAAATGTTAGTTGGGAGTGTGAATTGTTTTGCACGATGGTACTGAAGTATTTGCAAAGACCATTCAGGTTACTTAAACACCTTTTTACAAGCAAAATGATAACCTTTTTACTCTCGCACATCAAATTCAGAATGTGGTAGGTTAAACTGATTGTGCATTTCAACTTCCGAAATTTATATGCCGATAATAAGAAAAACAGGTACCTGCCTTGAGTGGCTTCCAGATAGCTCTCATGTGTGCTAATTGATTACTTCTATTGTCTGTACCTGAAAATGAGATCTGAATTCCAGCATCAGATTTTACATAAAGTGAATCATTTTGTTTTAGATTTTGAAAACAATTTCTCAGAATAGAGAAAGGGGATTGCTGGTTTTTTTGAGGTAATCTTTGCTAGGTTCACCCTGACCTATGTGGGGTATACTTTATACAGCAAATTAAAAACAGTGTACTCTCCAGCTAACTTTCAATTATCTCAAATGTGTGCAATACAAGTTACACTCTTAAGAGCTAGAAATAATAAATTCAATCCTCTCTTCTGATATGGTATTAATATAAGCAGCATTATATTGTTTAATTATATATAAAATTGTGGTTTGATATGGGTTGTGGGTGAAAACATATCATTCCTAAGGCAACAGAAATAGAGAAGCCATGCATCATTTAAAAATAATCTTAATGTTCTGCTCTTAGCTGGGAAGCTTTCTGCTAATGCATCACACTGAGAATAGAGTGAGGAAACAAGAGAATTTAGGTGTACGGAAGAACGCGGTGATCTAATTCCATCTCCTCATGGAACTCAGAGGGAAACTGCAGAGGATAGAAGTGAAATGGGGAGTTTAAGATGATGCAGAGGAAGAGGTGAGTGGACAGCGGTTTTCCTCAAACTTGCCCAGTGCTTTGCTGTTGTACTCCCATAAATAATTATCTTCTAATATTGGAGTAACAGCTTGGTGCACAGTGATTTTTTTTTAATTAGTCATAGAAATGACAGAAAACAAAGTGGAATTGCACTAAATATCTGCTTTTTTTCATTAGTCTGACTTTGAAAAAACAAGTTCTGTAGTTGAGGAAATGATAATTTATTTCCCACAACTATAAATAAGAAACATATTGGGGTGGCATTTAATTAAAGCCTCAGATAATGAAACCATATTCTGAACATTAAGTGAAGTAAACCATGATGATGTTTCAGATGGTCTTATTTTGTTAATGTTGATTGTGTTGCTAAGTGTTCCATCTCTTGGAGAGCTATTGCAAGTGAAATAAACAACTCATAGGAAGCAAGGAACTGGAAAGTAGAATGTTTTTATAAAGACTCACTTTCAGATAAACTAAGCCTCTTGCAGTCAGGCACTGTTTTTTATCCTTGCATCCCTTTTCCTAAGATAGTGCTTTGACCAGCTTTCGGTAAATGTTGGATGAAAAAAATGCAGGGGTGAAAAGTATTCGTATTGTGTTCAAGTATGGGAACTGGATCAACCATGACCTAGTAGAAGTCTTTGGAGGAGTTATTGTAAGTAGTGTATAAGAATGTTTAAAAAAGTATATCAGCTTAATAATTACCTAAGTAAATGAATGTTTCTGAAATACTTGTTTGGAAACTGTTACAAAAAGTTTTAGTGTTCTCCTAATTAGACAACTTGCCCTAGGTTTGGCTGCTCATAAGAGATTGCCTGGCGCTCACGAGATTAATGAAACACTGTATAGGTTTTCTTCTTCTATACAGTCGTTAATTCTGGAGCACTTCAGAGCAAGTCTGGCAGATGCGTTATCTTTAGGGACCTAAACTCATTTTTCTTTCTTTCAATCATTCTTAGCCCATTACGTCCATCATCCTATCTGTTTGGTTTTGTTTTTCATTTTGAGCTGCTGGAGATCAAACCCAGGATCTCATGCTTGCAAGGGTATACCCAGGGACTTATACCCTATCCTCTTACTTGTGACCTCATGGTCTCAAGATAACTGCTCCATGTCCAGCATCCTGACTATATTCTGGGCAAGAGAATACGAAGAGCAAAAGTCATAAGAATGAGCCAGCTGAATTAATTCTATCTCAAGAACTTTCCCAGAAAATGACCTAGAGACTGACTTACATTTTGTGGTTCTTAACTGTGAAAAGTGCCCAGGCATAATTACATATTTTAGCTAAGCACAATGCCACCCCCAAATGAAGCTGAGTTCTATTTTTAAGGCAAACGAGACACTCCTTCCTTTAACATATAGTTTTGGTTACTAATAAAATCCTAAAGCATTCATCATAATCAAGATGTCTAAACTGGTTTACATACCTAAAATACAAAAGATAATTTGTTTTATATCTGAACATTCAATGGAAAAAAGTATCTTACTTTTGCAATAGAATCTTACTTGGTTAACACATTGGTCTGAACACAGTGTAGTCAAATGAATGCAAAGAGCAAACTGCAGACAGAATTTTCAAAATGAAAAAGGAGAAAACAGTTCCTGCCCTGTTTCACCTCAAACTCACCCCCTCAAATAAATTTATATAAAGTAACTTATTTCTAAAAAGATACTGACTATGAAAGAATAAATGGATGATAAATTAACACACCAACCCACAGAATCTCTGTAATTGCTAAGGAAAATGCTGTCTCACTAATTTAGAAAAGAGACCTTTACCAAGGATTTTTCTGTTCTAGCTGTTTTCTTGCTGAAATCAGCAACACTGACTGGCACATGGCTCCTCCTGGCTGGAGCATGGAAGGACTTTATACATTCCTGCAATTTGTTTTCAAGAATGCTTCTCCAGAGCGGACGCTATTCTTCGTATTTGGACAAGGAATAATACTGACAGTTTGGAAAGGACCTCGAACAAGATAGCTCCTCTATCCACTTTAGATTTGCAGTTTCTGGGGAGACTAGGGTAGAAGCTTTCTAATTTTAGAGGTAAAAATGATGGTATTCTAGTTTCGATTATACCTAACTTTTCTATAAAAGATAGTTGACTTCTGAATCTAAGTCACGATCGCCTATTCAGAAACATTTGCACATTGCACTAACTCCTACTTCATTTAAAAGCCAGAGAGAGTAGAGTTTGATATAAGTAAAGGAAATTTTGTGCAAAACATCAGACTATATTCAGCCTAAGTGGAGACTGCAGAAATTAAAAGATATTTAGTAATTAGGTATGAATTTTCTAAAGCACTGATTTAAGAGAGAACAAAACTGCAACTTTCTCCATTTTTCTATAAATTAATTTCTAACAGTGTACCATTTTTATCTAAAGGCAGAAAAATAATTATTTCTGAGTCCACTCAATCATTATAGTACATTTTCAGTTATTTCAGGTTTAACTCAGTAAAATGAGAGATTTTTACTTTTGCTGTTTATATTAGATACAGTAACATTGGCTTTGACACAAATATACATCAAAGTCTGGGTAGTTTAGCACAGTGAAATTGTATTCTTACTCATGTAAAGTTCTTTTGTTGTCCCTGGTTGGCAGATGGAATCCATGTGATTATTCATGGATTCAAGAGTTTCAATGTTGTGGCACCTCTTACCTGTAGGTGTTCAGAGTTGGTTGACAGAAAAAAGAGCTCATGAAGAATCTCACCTACCTCTTCAGCCCAGAAGTGATGCATACGACTGGCTTATGTTTCAATGAGAAATAGCCACATGATTTCATCTAGATGTAATGGAAAGGCGAGAGGTGTTTTTCATAGCTTGGCAGCCACTTCTAGAAAGGAGAATGAGTGTTGGTGATCACCAAGCTACCTCTGCCTACTCTTTGTCTTTGCAGTTGAAAGTGCCTTTTTGGCACCTTTTTGTCAATCATCTGTTTTTGAGATCAAATTAGAGAACTGAAGGAAGGCAATATGTGTGTTGGGGAGGGAGATTCCTCTCTGCATAGATGGTATGATTGATTATATTTTGCACCTTAAAATAAGATTGCCTCCAATTTTTTCTGCTCACAGTGACAAGAGAATTTTAATATAGATTTTAAAATTTCTACATTATAATGCTTGGAATTTAGATCTCTTTACATTTTAACTAGCATAAACTGCTGTAGTTTCATGTACTATGGGGAGTATGAGTCATCTCCATGAACCTTAAAACCATGGTTTCTGAACCCACTACCCACTTTGACATTAGCATTCAGCTACTATTCAGCTAACATCTCAGATATCACTTCTGCAGAGTAGGCAGGATATAATAAGGAGTAAAGAAGATGGAAAGCCTATATCAGGGAAGTGAATTTCTCATAAATCCTTAGCAGGCATCTTTCTATGTCTCATTGGCCACAGTTATGTGGCTATTTGTAGGAGCCGGGCGGAGGCTGGAGAAAGATACTATTCAAATTGGGTTCATAGATGTTTCGGAGAAAATTGATTTCTCTTAGTGTTAAGGTTTATATCTAGACATCCTCCAAGAGCCTCATGTGCTCGAAGGTGAGGCTTTTGAGGGTGATTGGATTACTGAAGTGCTACAGATGACTTTTGGTAGGAGGCAGAGGTTGTACAGAGGTGGCTCACTGGGGGTATAACCTGGAAAGGTATCTCTCTCCCTCCTTGGTTCCTCCCTTCTCTCTGCTTCTTGGCTGCCATGATGGGAGTGGCTTTCCTCACTCAGACTTTTCTACTGTGCTCTCCTGCCTCAGAGCCAGCCAAATATGGGCTGAAACCATTAAAAAATGTGAGCCAAAATAAACCTCTCCACCTTTAAGTTGTGGGTATTGAGTCTTGTGTCTCAGCCATGAGAAAGTGATTGCAATTAGTAAGAAAAAATGGGAAAAAGAATACATGACAGTTAAATATCAATGCCTACCCTCAATTCCAGGAAGTCCTGAGATGAATCCAAATAAGTTATGAAGGATATTCTGAAACAATGGAGAAATAGACTAGACATCAGTTGATGTGGGTGTGTTGGTTCATGCCAGTAATCTCAACACTCTGGAAAAGTCTGTGGCAAAATGATGGCAAGTTCAAGCCCACCCTGGGCTACTTAGTGATTTAGCAAGAACTGCCTCAAAATTAAAAAAAAAAAAAGCTGAGAATATAGCTCAATGCAAGAGTTGTGTGTTCAATTCCTAGTGGCAAGGAAGAAGAAGGAGGAGGAGGAGGAGGAGAGGGAAATACTTTACATACCTGGAGCATGTATGTTTATGATTAGAGCCCTTAATTCTGAATTGGAATTGGCAACAATGAGGCCCCCTCAGTCCTTAGTAGTAATGACCTGAGGAACCAGGTTACTCTGAGAGATAATTTCTTAATGGAGAGGAAAAAATATCTGGATTTGAGTAATGCCACAATCCAAAGTCTAGTTTGTCTATCTAAACATATAGACAATAAATAAAAAGATCAAAGCTGATGTTCTGCCACATATGGCAGCCTAAGGTGGTGAATAAAGTGGGAGGTGGTTGACACTGATGAGGTTCTCTGTAACTCTGGTCATTACAAAGGTTTCGAGTATCTGCTGGTGTTTTACAGCACTTCTGTTGATTTGGATCAGACCTGTAGCAAAAAGGAAGAAGAAAAGAAGGAAGGAAGAGGGGAATAAGAAGAAGGAGAAGGAGAGGGAAGAGAAGGAAAGGAGAAGGAGAAGGAGGAGAGGGAAGAGAAGGGAAGGAGAGAAAGAGGAAGAAGAAGAGGAAGAAGGAGAAAAAGAAGGAGGGGGAGGAGGAGGGAGGCAGCTGGGAAGAAGAGGAGGAGGGGAGGGGCGGGAGAGGTGAAATACTTGATAATTGGTGTGGAGGATAAGCCTCCAGGTAATGCAGAGACCACTTTCATTTTAAAAGTGGTTTTGTAGTACAATGGTTAGTGTATCAGAGTTTGTAGATTTATAATTTTGTTATTCCATATTTACAGTCTTGGATTTTCTTAATTTGCTGGAATATATGTAAATGAGGTATTCTACTTAGTCTAGGAAGAAGTACAAAGACACTTTCTGTTCTCCTTGCCACTGGCTACATCCATTCATCTACCCACACCATACACACCTACACACACACACACACACACACACACACAAGCACACAAGCACACACACTAAACATCAGTTTTGAAATAAAAAGGAGATTCATGTATTTTGGGGTATGTGTGAGGATGGAATGATGGAGAAAAATGGGTGTCTAGGAAGGAGGAAGATCCAGGCATTCAAATTTTGTGCTTTCTAGCATTTTTCTTCTTTTCCAAGCTGTTGTTCCCAAGTGGGCCTTCAGAACATGCGGGTCTGGTCATTGCCATGTGTATTGGACTATCTCTGACATGACCCTAAATGCTCAGCACAACTGCGCTGTCTTCTTTTCCAGGATCTCCACATCCTATTTCTAGTCAACCTCCATGTAGTTAGCTTTGCTTGGGCACTCACTTCTACATCGATAGATAATTCTCCAACTAGATTGCGAAAAAAGAGATTTTACTTCCCCATTCACTTATTTTGGCCAATGTTCCAATCTCATTGAATTCTTTGGAGACGTGAAAAGTGGACTTGCTATTTCATTACTCTGTGCGTGTGCTCAGGCTATTCTCGTTGTCGGCAGAATACATCTCCTCTCACCCCAGCAACCCCTGCTTCGCCATCCAATCAGTCTTTTCCCAAAGGCAAAAGGACACCGACACACTAATAATGATACTGATAAATGTGAGTCTCAAGGGCCTGTTCTGTCAAATAGCTTTTCCTGATCTGTCTCCCCGAAGAGAAAGCAATCATTGCTTTTGTACTGTGTCCTATAAAGCCTGAGTGTGCTTGTATTAGACTTTATTAAACATATTTGCTTACAAATCACCAATCTCAACTTACTGTTTAAATGTTTGAAAATAGAGACTGTGGATTACTTATCTTTGAAAAGCCAGTATGTAAGACAGCTTTACTAGGACACAGTATGCACTTTATAATTGTTCATTGCAATAAAAACTGTTATTGGTAAGAATGAAAAAGAGCTCTGTATACTACAAGAAGGCAAAATATATGCAAGTGTGGGTTTACTAAATACAAAACTTTAGGGTTAATGACATATCTTATAAAAAATGCTTTACTTTGTAAGAGATCTCCAATTTTTCATTGAAAACATGATCTAAAATTGCCTTTGCATTGTTTCCCTGGAAAACAAAATCTACCTCTTAAAATAAGTAACATCTATGCTTCAAAAATCCAATTACTAATAATATCTCGATTTATAAAATAAGTTATAATCTGGTTTGGTAGCAAATTCAGCTTAATTTTTCTCTACATATTTTATTAAGTTCATATATAAGAATTAAATATATGCTTTCTTTGAGAAGCTGGACATTATCTATCTTTTAAATAACCAATAAACTACAAAAATTATATTTAGGCTTAATGCACCAGTTTCAATTCAACATTTTTGCCCTATATTACATAAGAGGTTTCAGTTTTCCCAAACTCTCACATTTGGTTTATTATTTTATTGTGTTAATAACTCTATAAAGGACATTAAGAAATTTTTACCACCCTACCCCATATCACCTTTTAAATTCACAACAACAAAAAAGAGGTCACATGACTTGTTCAAGATCTCACAATTAAGTTGTCGACTCTGTGTGTGTGTGTGCATGTTTGTGTGTGTGTGTGAGAGAGAACAGGTCTTTATTTTTTTCTCAATTTTTATTTTTTACTGGTACATGTTGTCAGTACACAATGATCACATTCCTTGTGGGGAGTTGGTTCATGTACATAATGTCTCAATTATTTGACATTTTCCTTCTAAATCTTTGCTTCTAGAAAATGTTTAGCTCTATCTATCTATTTAGCTCTATCTACCTACTATCTATCTATCTATCTATCCATCATCTATCTATTCATCCATCTATCCATCCATCCATGCTGAGGATTGAACCCAGTGCCCTGTACATGGTACACATGTTAGCACTGAGCTACCTCCCCAGCTGCAGCCATTCCTGGTCAGAGTTCCAAATTAAACTATTATACTTTGAACCCAGGCTTTGAAATGTTATATGAAAACAGCAAGTCTCAGTTTCCTTCTACATTTTGATGTGGAGCTCTGAGTACATAATGCTCCCAATCACCAGAAGTTCCTCTGCTGAAGGTGGGAGTTCTAGAGAAAGATATTTAAGGCCAGATTTTTTGAAGTGGGTAATGCAGACTGATCCATTTCCATTTGTTTCTTTTGCCTGATGTCTTTCTAACCCCTTTCCCACAACTTTTCAGTTGGAGGCAAGACCTAGAAAATTTAAGTAACTTGCCTGAGGTCACATACCTAGTAGCAGTTTTTCTTGGCCAACAAATATGATTTCTTGACTAGAGTCAAATAAGTGAAAAATCAATACAACTGACCTGAACAATAGGCAGCCCAGATTTTTTTGGAGATACAACTGGATTATAAAAAAATAAAAATGTATTTCACTGAGTAAGACCTCTAATCCTGCTTTTCAGTGACATAAATGTCCTGACATTATCTTCTTGCAATTTTTATAACTAATGTTGTGGACAAAGTCAGATTAATGACAGATAAATGCAAACAATAACATACTTGTATGAATTTCTTAATGCTTTATGAGGATATTTGTTTCTTTGATCCAGTAGATGCCTGCATTCTTAGCAGATCTGTGTTGTGTGGGTGAGACAGCCGCTGACCTGATCTGACGCCTCTGTAGGTTGGAGCCAGGATGGATGCTAGTTCGTGGACATCTCCTCCTTGCAGATGCACACTCTAGCATTCTAGCCAAGTACAGAGCAATAGTAGATGTGAAGGGAGAAATGTGAGAGAAAAATTTGAACCTGAACCTCCATCCTGAATCCCTGTTACCACTCAGATTTCCACTGGGAAGTTTGAAAGTGAGGCTTATATTTTCAGAGGTGGGCTCAGACTTGTGAAATCGATTGATGAACATGTTTTCAAAAATGCCAAGCTCTGATATTACTGAAAGTAGGAATCAGTCCCCAGATGATTTTTATTTTGAGGAAGAAAAAATTTAGAAGTGATTACTCAACTAGCTGAACAGCTGCAAATATCTTCAGATTTGAAAGCATTGCCCTCTGCAGAGGACAGGCAGCAGAGCTCCAAATGACAGCACACTTTGCACCTACAGGGAGATACTTTGTCAGCAGGCTTCATTAAGTAGAAAAAATTGCCTCTACTTTCAGTAGTAAAGCACATTATAAATCAACACATCACAGAATTCAGAAGTGCAAGTAAATCTCAGTTTTGCTATTGCCCCACATTGATAATTTGTCAATAAAGAAATAAAATATAATTTTGATTAATATATTTTAAAAAATATTTCTAGAACACATTCAGACACATAATCTTTCTTTAATAATGTAATACAATTTAAAATACATCTTGTTAGTGGTTTGATACATAATTTTTGAGCCTAATGAATTGTTTTGTTAAATGAATAATAATATTTGATATGTTCCTGAGAGTTTAAAACATAAAAGCTACTTTTTAACATAAGCTTATGTTATAGAATAAAGCATGGAAAATCCTACCTACAAGAAATCTTGACTATATTCTGGTTGTAATCCTGATTACTTAGCATCCAGGGCAAATTTTGTAAGAGGATATAGGAATAATAATGCTTCTCTACTAGGATTGTGGTAAATTTTACTGGGAAAATATGTTGTCTACTGGACTTGTGATGGACACTCAATAATGGTCACGTCTATCCTTCTTGCTACCATCACACAAACATAGAGATTTTGATCTCTAGTAAGCCAGAGGAAGACTGTGTTTAGCCAGGCAAATCTTCAGATTCAAGCAAATCGTCAAGTGCAGGCTACCTATTGATTACCCAACTTCCTATTATCCGAATCCTTCTGGAATGTTTAAAGTCTGGGGAATACATGGCATGGACAATATTATGCTGTGAGATCAATGCTGAGCACTGGAAATTTAAAATATTTTGGACTGTAAAAGAGAACAAGACTGCTTACTCCTTTGGTGGTCTGTGAGCTCTTGGGAAAAATAAAATTTGGGTAGGGAAGTGGGACATCACAGAAAAAAAAAATGGAGTCATTAATCTTCCTCAAAGGAAAAAAGAAAGATAAGTAGTAGTCCAGAAAGAAGGAATAGGCCAGCTTATCTGAAGCTAAGTGTTTGTCATTATCATGATTAATCACAGGATGTGTTGCCAAGCCTTCATCATGAAAATATTCTCCAGGAGGATTCATCAAGTTCTACTGCCTATTAATTTCTGTTGATGCATGTTATTTGGCATCTTCTATGACAGAGGACACTTGCATATTTTTTAAATAAAGGTTAAAGATAAAGTTCATTAAGGGAATAATTTATGTTTGATATTTAAAAACAAAGCACTATTATCACCCCAAGCAAATTGTGAGTGTTTTTTTAGTAAGAGATTATAGCGTGTCCTTAAAATTTCTGTTTGATATTTTTACTTAGTACATATTGATTGATAGTGTTTTGGCATCTCATATTTATTATTTATCAAGAAATTATGAAACTAAACAATGTGGTATTTTGATACATGTTTTGAATTTAGAAAAAAGTAGCGTTGTTTATAATTATACTTTTGGCATTACTCTTTTCTTGTATGACCTTGAATATATTAATCATCTGTGAATGTATGTGATCATGCACAAAATGAGACAAAAATTAAATGCATTTTAATCTCAAGTTCTAAAAAGTATACAACATTACATTTTGAAAAGAAAACAGAATTGTCTTCTATTTTTATCTTTTTTTAAAAAAATCACAGTCATGATGAATGGGATCTGCACAGTTGACATCATTTTTTTTTCTCTCTAGGAGCAAGAGAAATTTTCTAGGGCTGCAAACCAGCTTTCAGCCGAGTTAAATCTAATATTAAAACCAATTTCCTGAAGAAATTTGATGAGAGAAAGGAAGATTTTAAAAGTATATCTTTTCTCTACTGGTGAGGGCTTGCAAGGAACCCTGAAATTTGTAATTTAACATTGACCATAGTACAAGATTTTTCAGTTCAAAAGTGTATCACAGATAAAATCACACTTGGCCCAAATGACCTTTTATAAAGGATAAGAATGTACTCAAGCCTCACCCTGGGGCCGGCGAAGGGATGCCGCTGTCACGAAGAGCGTGCATTGCCTTCCACAGGAAGCCAGCTGCTGCTGCTGGTCGCCCTACTTAGGAGCACAACCAAAAATTCCTCTGGTAATGTTACTATCTCTTCAACAGAAGGACCGAGTTTCCTCTCTCTGAGATAAGGTGTGTTAGACAGGTTGTTTTCAAATGTAAACTAGCGCAGACTATTGATTAAGCATTTCAATGCATCTCTATCTATAGAAGTCAGGGGAGTTTTTCCACACCTCCTGCAAGGAAACCCATGACAGGTTTCTGCATATTCATCCTTTTATATAGCTAGGAAAGTCTTTCAGACATTTTCATAAGCCTGACTTCTATATGGACAATTCTAGCTATGCATAAATAAATAACATCAGTGCTAATAGTATATACATTGTTTACTGAGGCAAATTTTCCCAAATACCCATGGCTATTCATTTTTAATTTCCTCAGAATAAATCAAAGCTTTCCTTTACAAAGTAGTTAATGAAAGCATAAGCCCTTTATTATGCTTTTCTACTTGACAAGAATAAATGCATATGCTACATCTTTAAGGTTTAGAAATATAGGACATCCTATTTCTATTTCCCAAAGCAGATTTGAATTTTATATTTTCTAATATCACTTTTTAATATTAAAATTTTAGTATATTACATAAACCAAAACTATAATTTATAATAAACCTGTGTTACATACTCATAATGGCTGCTTCATTTGGGGGTATAAAATTCCAGCCTCACATCCCACTTGGGGATGACTCCTAAGGTCCATCTTAATTTCAGAGCTCTCCATAGAACTGGCTAAAACGTCTGTTGTGGCCATTTGACAGCCCAATTCCTCCCCCTGCATACAAACAGATGTTGGACAATCAGCTTCCTTTGCTGCCTTACAGATGCTGATTTCTTTTCTATTCTTTTTATATATTTTATTTATGTTTTTGAGACAGGATTTCACTATGCAGTTCAGCGTGGCCTTGAACTCTCTATGTAGCCTAGGCTGGCACTGAACTTGTGGCAATCCTCCTGTCTCAGCCTCCCACGTGCTAGGATTAGTCCTGTACCACCATGCCCGATCAGGTACTGATCTTGCAAGGTATTCCCAATAAACTTTCTGCATGAAAATTTCAGACTTTGAATCTTTTCCATGTAACCCTACCTTTGCCACATGACTCCCATAAACTATTTAGCATTACAGAGTCAAACTGTATCACTTTTTCCTTTTGGGATTTGATTTAATGCCTGGATTTGAATAATAGATGGGCTAATGACTATATTTTTAAGTATTATGTTTATTTTTAGTCTAATATATTACACTGGGATTGTTTCACTGTTATATTTCAGTACAAAATAGAAGTTAGGGGGTGCTCAGCAATGATTTAAGTGAATAAGTAAATTATGCTGGAAGAAGCTTACAGGGTAGGTATTTTACTCATTCATAAAAGATCCTTTTGCCTCTCTACATCTCTCCCATCTTATCTCCATCTTCCATCATTTTTACTACCTACCCCAGTCCAAATCTCTTATCTCTTGTCTGGACTATTACAAAAGTCTCTTAATTAACAACCCTATTTCAACTCCAACTAGTATCTAGGAGGACTATATAAAGTGTAAATCAAACATTTCATTCTACATCTTAATACATCCAGAGCCCTTATCAAGTCATGTGAAGCTCACATGAGCTAGTCCCAGCCTTTGTCTTGTATAATTTCTAACGCAGACTTCTTTTCTTCAAACAGGCTATATTCTTTCCCACCTGAGGGGACTTTTCATATTTTGGGAAACTCTGACCCTAGATCTTTCAGTGAATTAGTGATTCTCATGATTTCAGCCTCACATTAGATAGGCTCTCTTCACCAAGGTGTTTCCCCAGCCCAGTTTCCACTCAGAGCACCCTGACTTCCTTTCATCTGGGAATTTGCCATTAGGCAAAATTATTTTTTAATTTCTTTGTTTAGTCTTTTAAAATTTTTGGGCACCTCTTTTGTCCCTCGCCTGGCCTACATAGCTCTAGATTGTAGGTGAGTGGGCCTTATGTGCGTTTTGCTCAGTACCTGGATTAGCACCCTGTACGCACTGGACCGTCTCTTTGTATCCCTGTAGAGGATTGGCTCCAGGACTCCTTGCAGATAAAAAAAAAAAAAATCTGCAGACAAGTCATTTTTATAAAATAGCATAGCGTTTGCATATAACCTACAAGCATATCCCCTTATACTTTCATAATTATTTCATCACTAGATTACTTAAAATACCTAATGCAATGTAAAGCAATGTAAATAATTACACTATTTTAGTGTTTAGGGAATAAACAAGAAAAAAGTCTGCATTGCTCCATACAATGTTTTTCAGAGTACTGTTGGTTGTTTGACTTGATGAAAGCAGAACAAATAGATACAGAGGGCTGACTGAATACTGTACTTCTTTGTACTGCTCATGGTGGTGCTAGTTTCACAAGTTACTAGTTCTTTCACCTTAGTTATGGTGTATTTTGAATACCCAGGCAGCTTTAATCTGAATCCAACTAATGGGAGAAATCCACTGATAAAGTAATTTGTAAAGCAGTGCTTCATCAAGGAATGAAATCATCATTCAGCTGCTTGTTTTGATTAGTACCATAGGGGATAAGAAGATCCTTAAAAACTAGCAGCTGGGCGCAGTGGCGCACACTTGTAATCCTAGCACTCAGGAGGCTGGGGTAGGAGGATCACTGCAAGTTTGAAGCCCTGCCTGGGCTACACAGTGAGTTCAAGGGCAGCCTGAACTATATAGCTCAACCCTGTTGCAAAACAGCAAAAATAAATAAATTAATTAAAAAAAATAAAGATCTAGCGTTTTCGCTGCTTAAAAACTCCACATTATCACTTTTTTCTGGAATTTCAAAATACACAAATTTTTCCACATTTTGTCATCAGTGTTTTCAATATGTCAACAAAGTCTTTGAGCTGCTGTCTCAGGAAGTTTTCATTTTCAGATAGTGACTCAAAGGACCGAATAATGATCTCTATCTAGTCCTGGTATTTCATATTAAACAATGACCCTAACTATCAGGTGACAAGCCAGGGAAACCGCCGCCAGCCGAAGTACCTCCTGGAAATAGGAATTTGGGTCAGTAATTCTGAGGGGATTTTGAGGTTACATGGAGATTTCAGTTTCTACTAGACTTACTTGCTCACCACTCTCGAAGTGCACACACACACACACACACACACACACACACAATATTAATGCCTCTTTAAAAACACTATCTAGTAGAATTATATGTGTCTTTGTTCACTATTCTCAGGATTTGCTATAAGAACATTTTTCTTAGAAGGAAATATCTTATATGGTAAAAGTGCCCATAGAACTTCCTTATTTTTATGATGTTTCCTTTTTTTCCTGTGGTAGAAAGCGTGCAGCAGAGATCCCATACAATTACAAGCCTGCGTGTCGGTTTCATACCTGCAGATGGAGTTTAAAACACGTTTAAGCGCTCTTCAGTAGAAATGACCTCTTCCCAGCCGTGCCTAGACTTGAGTGCTTCAGTGTCTGCCAATAGCAGTATTCACGGTAAACAATAATCACAGGGCATGTGAAATGTTCCGTGATGTTTTTGTCCACAGTTTGCAATGCTGTTTTGTTGTTGTTGTTTTGTCTTTTTGAGGCAGGGTTTCACTATGCAGTTCAGGCTGCCCTTGAACTCACTTTGGAGCTCAGGCTGGCCTCAAACTCCCAGTGATCTCCTGTTTCAGCCTTCGAGTGCTGGGATTACAGGTGTGCGCTACCACACCAGGCAGCTGCAATGCTGTATTTATGAAGAAAAAGCAGTACAAGATATTGGATCTTTTCTGCATGTACCAGAAAAAAGTGGTTGTAGAGAAGGTGTAGTCCTCAGGTGTTGTCACTGTTCTACAATTTTATTTCTCTCTTAATATACACTGACTGTGGCGAGCTTCATCTTACACTATAGCAAATATCTTAGATTTCCAGTTATTCTGTGGTGAATTGTTAGAAAGAGCAGGGCAGGTACGGATTCATCATCCTACCTAATCCTTAGAGTACCATAAAAGTGAATATTTTTTACGCTTCTTTTGTAGTCCAAGGATATTTATGGGATATTTAATGCATTCAAAGATAGTAGATCCACCAGTTTACTGATGCCTGTTCTCTAGTTGAAGCAGAAATTTGCTTTTGAAAATGAAATAATTTATTGTTTTCTTGTGCTTATCAAAAATATTAAGCAAGGGGGCCAGTGAGATGGCTCAGCAGCATAAGCGCCTGCCTAGCAAGTGCAAGGGCCTGAGTTCGACTCCCAGAACCCACGTACGAAAAACGGGCCAGTGATATCGCTCAGCAGCACGGGCGCCTGTGGTGCACGAGGTCCTGAGGTCGACCCCCGGTACCTATAAAAAAAAAAAAAAGCAAGTATTTTCTGGTTTTTGACTCTGTTCCCCCTATAAGGAAAGGAGAATGCCAATATTTGTCATCAGCAATTCTATACGCTAGTTATACTCTTTTTGACTAGATTTATTATACTCACTACTAAAATTAAATACTTTTTTTAGACAGTATGTGAATTATTCTTTAAAGTGTATAGATACTGAGATCAGCTCTCCTCATTCTAAAGAAATCTTACTTTCTCAATCATTATTTTCCGTTTACAAGACCACACAAGAGATTTAAGCCCCAATCTAGCTACAGGTAGAGTAATTAGAATCTTCCAGAGTAAGTTTTGTTCTCACAATTCTTTAGGATAAACAAAGCAGTAAAAGTAATGCAAACATGTAAAACACATATGATGTAAAAATTATTTTCTTTAAAATTCAGTTTGTTCTTAATCTTAAAACTTTTATTCTTTTTCCAGAATGACATGAGTTGCTAAATATTTTGCAGATTTATAAGTATATATAGATCCTAAGTTTTTCTTTCTTTTTTTTTTTTTTAAAGAAACATCTCTAAGACCTTTGCATTTGTTTGGGAATGCCTGATGAATATTTGGGAAACTTTTCTCACACATCCCTGTGTACCTAATGCATTTCTTTTTTTTTTTTTTTGTGGGTACCGGGGATCGACCTCAGGACCTCACGCGCCAGCAGGCACCCGTGCCGCTGAGCGATATCACCGGCCCTTTTTTCGTATGTGGGTTCCGGGAGTTGAACTCAGGCCCTCGCGCTTGCCAGGCAGGCGCTTACGCCGCTGAGCCATCTCACCAGCGCCCTAATGCATTTCTGCATAACCATAATTTTACTTTGTTTAGATAGTTCTGGGCATTAAAAGTAGCCTAGCAATAGGCAAATGTATAAAGAAAATGTGGTATTTGTACACAATGAAGCACTACTCTGCCATAAAGAAGGAAAATCTTGAGTCATTTATAGGAAAATGGAATGCACATTGAGACCATAATCTTAAGAGAAATAAATCAGACACAAGCTTAAATATCTCATGGTTTTCTATTCTATAAGAAATGCAAAATATACATAAAGATAGTAGGAAATAGGGAGATAGATCTTTTGCAAAAGGGAAGGGGACCAAGAGATCAAGAGGAGGGGAAGAGGGGGAGGAGATGAAAGAAGAATTAAGATATGTTAGGTACATGTACCAACTCCCCTTAAGGAATGTAATCATTATGTACTGAAAACACGTACTAATAAAAATCAGAAATTGAATAAAAAAGAAATCCATGTCAAGTACAACATTGCTGTTTTGTTAATTTGTCTCTTCCCATCTTCACTGTGAAAGACTTACATTCCCCATACAAATTTGTTATTCAGAGTGAGATTGGGTCACTAACAATCTGACCTCCATGAAGTATTCAAGCAGAGAGGGTGGAGGGCAGGATCCTGAAGGCACCCTCGCTGGCAACCTGCCCACTCTCCGAATTCATAATTGACCCGACTGTGCTTACTTCCCCTCATCTCATACTCATACTCTGGGAACAATTTTGCCTCAAGCTTAAAGCCTCAGTAAAATATTCAAATTTTAATAGCCCTTTGCACTATGCTCATTCCATCTGCTTCATTTCTAAACTAAAATTTTCTCACAGGAATGAACCTTAATCTATAAAAACCACACAGTTTTATATGTCCTGGATTGTAATGTACAACAATTCTTCTGGCTGTTTTTTTTATTTGAAAAGCCACTTTCATTACTCTTCTTTCAGTAAGACTGACAAGATTCAGTTTAGACAAATTATTTTTCCCCGTTTTTGTACAGTGTGGTCTCTGACAATCAGGGGAAAGTATAAACAAGTCAGAATAGCCCAGCTGTACTCTCCCAAGACTGAGGATTGAGCAGGTTGAAGGTGACGATAGGAGCTGTTCTGTTTGATGGTGGTGCGCGAATAGATCTGTTACCTGGACCTTTAGAATTTCTTTCTTATTATTCATTTTCTGAGTTGACTTCTTTAGTTTTCCCATGAATTTTGAACTACAAAATATCTTTATGTTAAATTAGGGTTGGCTTAAATTAGCCAGAGTTGATTTCTGCTTCTTGTCATTGAAGAATTCTAGCTGAAATATGTTACTTTCTTGAGTGTAACTCTGTCTTCCATATGAAATTTAATTAATATGATTTTTTTTTTGTTTTTTTGAGACAGGGCCTCGCTATGTAGTCCAGGCTGGCCTTGAACTCACTATGTAGCTCAGGCTGGCCTCGAACTCACAGCAATCCTCCTGCCTCAGCCTCCCAAGTGCTGAGATTACAGGCATGTGCCACCACGTCTGGCTAATATGATTATTTCTGAAATTGTCTTTTTTAGTAAATTTTGGTAGTTTTAGAAATAGCTTCACAGAAGAACTTCATACTAGGTTACATTTTGGACCCTAAAAGAGAAGTAAATTAGCATGTCATATTTCTGGTCATGAAGTGTTAGCCTGGATTTTTATAAAGAATGTATTTCTCTGGTGGATTAAAAATGGAATATAAAATAATAATAGATATAAATCTCTATATTGAATAATGTTTTAATTTCAGTCTAATAAAGTCATGTTAGGCATAACTATGGATAGTTGAACAGCATAAATATAAAGTAAAGGTAGAACCATAATACAAAAGGTGAATCATACAATTCATTGGCAAATGAGAAATAGAGATAACTGATTTCATAATCTAAGAGGCAAGTGCAACACCTGTATGCTAAAATGGTCTGGGAAAGTTTCATAATTGCCTAGAGACTGGAATGAATCAATTCAAGTGGGAATTCCAGTAGGTATACCTCCAACCCTACAAATCATGCAATGCCATAGGAAGGGGACAGCTGCACAAGGTGCATAATCATAATACTCCTGAACTGAGCTCTGACATATCAGTACTTCTACATTCTCTAATTCAACCCTTACATTAGATTTGTGATTTCCTGTTTGCTCAGATTGTCTGACTTGGCAAATCATTTGATCAAATATTAGAGCCTTTTGTCTTGCTACTGCACTGACAAGTTGAAAATAGCCCCCTTCCTTTCTTGTTGATTTTGTAGTGTCCCCTTGGTGGAGTCCTTCTTTCAATCAGCTCTTCTCCTGATATAAAATCTTCTCCTTTAATGTCTCCAAAGATTGAGAGAATGAATAGTGGGAAGACTTGGACAGAGAGAAAGATATTCAGAAATTTATTCAAGATCTTAAAGATACCAAAATAACAGAAGCCACGGGGCAGATGCAGAAAACTGTATGATTTATTCTGAAGAGCAATTTGGATTGATTGGGATGACAGGAATCAATGGAGGAATTGTGGAGGATTAGAATAATAAAGAGGATTGAAGTTAGTTTATAAGAATGAAGCACCAGCATAATCAGTCTGGATGTTATTCTACTTCTAATGGGAACACACTGAGTGTCTTTAATCAGCATGGTCTGTACAAACATTGGGATTTAGAGAGATTAATTTGGGGATGCTGCACTGAATAGATTGAAATCAGGAGATCTTACAACAACCTAGCTATGAGATGAGAACCTTGTTTAGGATAGTGACTGTGAATATGGAATGTAGTAACTGATGCTGAGAGGAATAATTTGAAATCCTCAAATAGTTTTTATTATACTGTACTTAAACAGAAAAAAAATTATGAATGATTGCAGATTTCAGATAGAGAAATTATAATTACAAAAATAACTTTTATTACTTTATCCAGATTTAGTTGTAAAAATAGTCCAATTCTTCCAAACTTTTTTACTTGGTCTCTTTCTACTGCCAATAAAAATAACTCGTATGTAGTTAGTTATTTAAAAATTCAGACATAAGCAAAACTCATAAAACTACAAAAAAAAAAATAAAAACATACCTAATTCACCATCTGGAGACATTAGTATGATTTAGATGCTTCAGGACATTTTAATGAATTTATATGTACACAAACTTATAAAAAAGTTTTTATTCTTTTTTTATTAGTACATGTTTGTGGTACACAATGTTTACATTCCTGTGGGGAGTTGATACATGCACATAATACATCTTAATTTATTTTTTAATTCCACTTCCCTTTCTTCTCTCTCCTCTCCTTCTATCTCTTAGTCCCTTTCCCTTTTGCAAAAGATCGATCTCCCTATTTTCTATTATCTATCTTTTATTTTGCCCTTTATTTATATTTTGCATTTCTCATACAAGACATACCATGCAATTTGTAAAATATATTTGTTTATTAGTACATATGTGTAATACATGATGTTTACATTTCTTGTGGGAAATTGGTACATGTACATAATACATCTTAATTCCAGTTCTCAATGCTTTTTTCTTCCATCCTTCCCTCCCTTCTTACCTCCCTCTCTCCCTCCCTTTACCCATCCCTTGATCCCTTTCCTTTTTTGTTTTTGTACAGTTTGCAGTACACGATGTTTACATGTTTTGTGTGGAGTTGGTGCATGCACATAACATGAAATATTTAAGTTTCTATGTCAAAGAGTTGAAAAATGTTAAAACTAGACCCATATCTTTCACAATGCACTAAACTAAATTCAAAATGGATCAGAGATCTAAATATTAAGACAGAAACATTAAATCTGCTGGAAGGTAGGATAGGTAAAACCCTTGAAGACATTGGTGCAGGCAAAGACTTTATGAATAAAACCTCAACCGCACAGGAACTATCACAAAGAATCAACAACTGAGATCTCATCTTATTAAAAAGCTTTTCCACAGCAAGAGAAACCACCAACAGAGTGAAGAGACAACCCACAACGTGGGAAAAAATGTTTGCCAGCTGTTCCTGAGACAAAGGATTACTATCGGGAACATATAAAGAACTCAAAAAAATCAGACCTCCCAAATATAAAGACCCACTCCATAAATGGGCATCTGAGATGAATACACATTTGTCAGGTGAAGAAATACAAATGGCAAATAAATATACAAAAAAATGTGCAACATAGCTAGTCATTCCAGAGATGCAAATTAAAACAACACTGAGATACCATCTCACCCCAGAAACAATGGCTATCATTAAGAAGTCAACTAATAACAAATGCTGGAGGGGCTGTGGGGAAAAAGGAACCCTTCTTCACTGTTGGTGGGAGTGTCGCCTGGTACAGCCACTATGGAAATCAGTGTGGAGATTCCTCAGAAAACTAGGGTTGGAGGTCCCATTTGACCCAGCTATTCCCCTTCTGGGCATCTTCCCAGAAGAATTAAAAACATCGTACCACAGCGATATATGTGCACCCATGTTTATAGCAGCACAATTTGTAATAGCCAGATCTTGGAAACAACCCAAATGCCCATCAACTGAGGAATGGATAAGAAAGATGTGGTATTTTTATACAATGGAGTACTATTCAGCCATAAAGAAGGATAAACTGGAGACTTTTATAGGTAAATGGATGCAACTCGAGAAAATACTCATAAGTGAAATAAACCGGAAGCACATGTGTAAGCATAGTATTGTCTCTCTAGTATGAGAAACTGAAAGAGTAAATAAGATCCAAAATGTACAATAGACATGGTGAATCAAAAAGAACCTGGTCAAAAGGAAAGAGAGACTGGGATGGGGGAATAGGGAAAAGAAAGAAGGGAAAGGAAAAAAATTGTATATATATATATAAGATGGTTAAGATAGATACACTACTAATTTTACTTAGTTCATTGAAGAGTAAGGTTTGTGCCAGTAATGTTTGGACAATTGAATGCTAATATCTGGTATCCTGAATAACTAACTTAAAGATAACAATACTCAATGCATTAACTATTGTTACCCTCCTATTGTGTTGTTTTGAAAATTTGTTCTTTTTGATTTATTTTGTTTTGTTTTTTCTTTTCTTTAAAATAAAAAAAAAGAGTTGAAAAATGGTTAAAATAAGAAACCTTTTCAAATCCACCTCTTTCTGTCCCCTGTTCCTGATGGAAAATATTTTCAAATGCATACACACATACTCATTCTATCTGTGATCATAGGAACAATACATGAACATATATGTGAGGTTGCTTTTGATGGAAATTTGAATCTCATGGGGGTCTGCCATCACAGCCAGAGGCTAGTTCAGTAAGTGCTTGTAATTGAGGTTTCTGTAAACATTTTAATTTGGAGTATTTCTCCTGGCAGAGTTGACATTTGGAAGCAAGACGGCCTTGTGGTTTTGCTTTTGTTGCTGTTATGAAAAAGTATACAAAATTCAGCTTTGTTCTCCTGTTTGCCTTAGAGACATAAATAGTATCATCTTCATACATAGCACTGGGAGAGGTGGAACTTGTGATCGGGATCAGTCCTCTCACTGTTGAGACACAAAAGGTAGAGGAGAGAGAGAGAGAAAGAGAGAGCGAGAGAGAGAGAGAGAGATCTGATGAACTAAATGTATCATCGAGCTGATAGTTTTAAGAAATACATTCCCTTAGGTTACAGTGCTTTTAGCACTATAGCCCTTAACAAGACTGCATGAAATTAGAACGAATATTTTATCTGCGTAAAAAAATGACGAAGTGCATCAAAATCCACTATTTTTCATGGTAATGCAGTTGAACGTGAGTCTTCACACTGAGCTACATGCTCAACCTTTTTATTTATCCTGAGACGCAGTCTCCCCAGAGTCTCCCTAAGTCAGGAAGTTGCACAGGCTGGGCTTGAACTCGTGATCAGGTCTCAGCCTCCTAGAGAGCCTCTCGCCATGCCAGGATCAGTAATGTTTTTAACCCCAAGAGGATATGATTTTGTTTCTTTCTTCATTTTGGGTTTTTGTGTTTTACAAATTTCTACAAAGAACATATTGCTTTGGCAATTACAGAATTAATACTAGATATGAAGGAAGCAATAGATACATGTTTCTGTGATGAAGTGCGTTTCCCAAATATGTCAGGCAATGGCAAATTTGAAATTACTTTTGAAATTACGAGGGGTCTGGCCTGGTGAAATGTGTTTAAGAAGCCTTCCAGGGTCTGATGCAGATGTATCCAACTGTTGGTATTGTTATTTTTGTTACTATTATTATTAAAGGCTGGAATTATTATCTGGTTTGTTCACTGCTATTTATCTTCAGTGCCTAGACAACTGCCTAACACACAGTAGGCAATCCATAAATATTTATGGAATATCTATTGAATTAATTATCCTATAAAAATCTTTGGCTATCATTTCTTTTCCTCATATATTTTATTTCAGAAAATGTGAGTATTTGTTAGTGAGTTCTGAAAATACTGTGTCCACTGGAGGTTCAAAAGGGTATCAGTGATTATTTTAATGTTGGAACTTTTGACATTCTATTCATGTATTCTTTTTAAGAGTTTCTTTAATATGCTTTTTAAGTAATGGGTTTTTATCTTTCCATTTTCACAAAATAATTGGGAAACAGTAAGATTTTTAAAAACATATTTATAACATAAAACAGTAGTATAAATTTAAAACTTTTTAGAAAATTGATCAAGAAGGCAGGATAGTTCTTCCTAACATTTTCTTTTTTTAAACATAAAAATTCTATGATTGGATTACAAATTTACAGCTCTCTGCTACTTTTTCAAATTATTTTTTATTGGTACATGATTGTAGGGAGTTGGTACATGCACATCACATTTCTTAATTCTTTTTTTAAATCCCTTCCACTCCACTCTCCGCACTCCATGCATCTCTTGGACCCCCCCCCTCTCTCTAATTTTATACATGTTTGTAGTACATGACAATCATATTTCTCATAGGGACTTAGTGTATGTACACTAATATTTTATTTTAATTATTCAGGGACCATCTTTGAATATAATTTATCCTGTGATATATATAAATAGAGTCATGTCATGTTATGAATAGTATCCTTTATTGTGGCTCAAGACACTATAAAGCATACAAAGCTAAGTCATAATTTCCATAAGTAGGGGTAAAAATAATAGTTCCTACTTGTCACTAGCTTCCTATTCCAAGAAAAGATTTTGTTTCTCTTAATCAAAAGCAAAATAACAGTTATGATAAAAAGCCTCAAGTTGGATTTCTAAATGTTAGCCTAATTGTGTATTTTAATATGCAGTTAGATTGAACTAATAACTTATATTTGCTAAGGCTGTAATACTATTTGAATATGTATAAGTTATGTTATGTTGGACAAAGGAGAATCAAATAGACTAGGAAAAGGGAGACTAAGACATTTTCATAAGATTTATACCCAAACAATAAATAAGCTCATACAGTGGTTTTGTTTTTTGATTCAAGTATATATCTATTCAATTAAAATTAGCTTTGTTTTTCAGTGAGTTTTATTCTTCCTAAGTTAAGCTCATAAACCTTAAAAAAATCTCGTTATTGGATGCAGATTTATGGATAGTCTTTCCTTCTGCTAGGCGTTACTTCTCTAGAAACTAAACATTGTTAGTGCATCATTGCAGCTATCCATAAATTCTCCTTGCTATTTTAAGATACATTTTGTAACACTTCTTGCAAATTATAATGAAACATTCGGAAGAGATAGAAAATCTACTTAAATCTCAGGGACAGAAACAGGACTTTTGAGCACTGGGGGAAGAATATCAAGGGGCAAGACTGGGGAGTGATGACGGAAATGAGAAGGAACAAAATATGCACAGCACCCCCTGGCCACATATGGTAGCATGAGAAAGATAAAATCAATTTAACCAATTAACAAAGCAAATTTCACAAGGAAAAATAAGTCAAGTCTACGGAATGTTTGAGTAAAAAATTACCATTTTTTTTCACTTGCAGTAGATTAGTTTATTTGCGAAAGATGAATTTTAACCTTACTTGCAATACTGAAGTGTTTTTACTTCATTAGCCAGAAGATGGAGCCATGACATAAAGAATTTTTAAAGCTAGAAAGCCAAAATAGAGCAATTTCTCTCTTTACTAAGTAACTGTTGTAAAATATTTTGTAGAAGATAAGTTATCTATCATTTTGCTTTTCATCTTCTATATGCAAATAAGTAATATATTGTAGGTAGTTGGCACTTAGTGAGCACACACACGGAGAATTCTTCCTTTCGTCTTCAGTGGGCACATTCTACAGAGACATCTGTGAGATAGAACAATCTGTTAACATTAATAGCATAGAATTATAACTACATTGGTTACCTTAGACAAAGGAAAATTTATCAAGCAGGTAGCACATGAGCTGCTATTTTTTTATCATTCTATTTGGAATTCTCATAAAATAGGTAACCTGAGACTATATTCTGAAACTGAAAGGTGTTCTCTATTTTTAAATCCCTAGTGTACCATCTATAAAGTCCACTATCATCATATTCATTAATACGAATTCCCCTCCATGACTTTAAACTTTTGTAAGCATTTTCCAAGTTCCTTTCTTTACTGCTCATCATAACCTACACTTATCCAGAACAGGAGACGAATAGAGAAGTAAATGTCATATTCAACTCAGCGGGATCACATACTCAATAAGTAGCCAAGAGAGATCCAAAAGCAAGCTTCTTAACTTATAGCAGGGGCATTCTCCTGAGTCTCCCTGCTGACATTTCAGCCTCTACTGTTTACCACATCCATGAAACAAACTAGAAAATTGGGGGAATTGAGTGCTTTCTAGGTAGATTAAATTTAGGATGGTACGCTGAGAATATAGGATCTATGAATTAAAATCCAGAGCCATTTCCATTGGTTATCACATTTAAGTACACATTAGAATCAGCTTGTGTGACTTTTTCTTTCAATGTCTGTCTGGTGAACATTGATATCCAGAATGTTAATGTTGTGTCCGGGTGTTTAAGAAAGAAGGAACAAGAAAAGAAGGGTAGAAACAGGAACAGAGAGAGGGTTTCTAAGATTTTGTTGGTGCTCTAAACTGATTAATTTTGTATCTTTAGGATTCTCATTCCAACTAATTACTTCACAGATAGTTCTTGTTTTTCTTCCTTTCTTCTCCCTGTCGTTTACCCCCATCACCAGATTCACTTCTAAGCTCCACAAATTCTGTCTCCCTGTTTCCTACCATCTATGTTTTATTTTGCTCCTAAGTTACTTATACTTTGGATTTCTAATAGCTCATGCTAGAAATAACATTTCCATATTTTGGACAACTAGGATGTTCAGAAAATAGCCATGATCTTAGCAATTTGGTGCTTAAGAAAGGTCTTATGCTTTGGTTTATTGCTTTTTTGTTTTTTTGGTTGGTTGGTTTTGTTGACTACCACTCCCTGATACAAATGAAAGCTGTGGTTTCTAGAGTCAGAGAGATCTGGACCTAACTCTAGTTTCACCCTTTTCTTGCTGTACACTCTTTAGCATGTTACCCAAGGTTATTTCACCATCTCTGCAATGTGACTAGCGGACCAGCTGTGCAGGGCTGTGTAAGATAGGAGAGACTGAACGTGAATCACATCACATTATTATCGGCACATGGTAAACATCGGTGGTGATCTAGAGCCAGCTTAGGTCAGCTCACACCTCCTCCTGACTCTAAAGCAGTGATTGGATTGCTTGGAATTGGCCATAGTGTGAGTACTCCCACCACAGAAACTGCAAAAAGTTGCTTACAAATAAGAACTTTATTCCAAGAGAGCTGGTTACTAAATATTTAACAGTGCACCACTGGTAGACATCCTCTTGTGACTAATTGCCAGTTGTCTGATTTAGAAGGTAGTTCATTTTGTCTTATGGAGCAAACAAAACTAGCAGAGCATAGCCCAAATAAGTGATATGAATAGAATGCTGCAGGAAAACCCTTCCTTGATATCTCTCTCCTATATTATACCCATGTGAGCAGACACTGAACTTTTCATAGCATTAGACCATCAAATGTTTTTCTTTGAAGCCACACTGAGTCCAGGACTCTGAAAAATTCCACTTAACTTTTTTTTTGACTATCAGAAGTCAGGTCACCTAGGGATAGAGATAGATAAAACAAATAAGGTCTGTACCTCCTGGGGTTATGTTTATTAATGAAGAGGAACTCATAGATCAAGTCACAATAATCTTGGATAACAGTAAATGGTGAGATGAAAATGAGACAGCTTAATGTGGCCGAGAGTGACTAGGGCAGTGGGTTACTTCAAGTAGGCTCACCTGGAAAGGCCTCCCAGGAAGGAAATCTTGGAACTAGGATCTAAAATTATGCCCTGTGTTTGGAATCAGAGGAGCATTTCAGGTGAAGAAAAACAATAGAACACCCCGAGGAAAGAAAGGACTTACTGGGTGCAAGAACAGAAAGAAGGTCGGTGGAGCTAAAGCGTCGTGGGTTTGAGAAGGTGCTGGGACGTGGTTACCTACAGCGAAGCAGGGCCCAGATTGGACAAGGCCCCTTAGAGTGCAAGGAAGTCAGCCTTTCCTGCCAAGTGCAAAAGGGAATTCTGAAGAACCTCAAGAAAAATTGGTGTCATGGAGACAGATGCTCGATCTAACTTGGAGTTTAAAAGGATAACTTGGAGCATACATTACAGGGAGTAAAATGCGGGCCCCCAAAACCACTTAGTAGGCAACTGCAACAGATCCTAGTGACTTGGACTAAGGTAAAAGTGAAGAGATGAAGTGAAATGGGTGGTTAGGGAATATATTTTATAGGCTGAAAGAACATTATTTGTTGATTGATTAAATGTCTGTGTAAGGGAGGAGAAGAGAACATGCCAAGATGTTTTTTTTTTTAATTTTAGGAAAAATGTAGATATTATAGATATTTCGGTTCATTTCTAGTGTGAGGTAGCTTGTAAGCAGCATACTTCTCCAAGTAATGAATAAAAGAAAAATCATTATATTTTTGGAGTTTGTTGAAAATAAAACTTATGAAAGTTTTAAAATGATTAGATAGTTTAAAGAAAAAAAGAAAACTTCATATTGCATCCTTTTTTTCAAGCCATTCCTCTAAAAATAAATTATTAATTTGTTTATGATATATCTAAGTTCTCAGATGGCTTTGTACTATTAGTAAAATGTAATTACAATGCAGTAGTAAAATAATCTCTCAATTAGATTACCAAATAATTACTCTCATATAAAAAGATTAAAATGTTATGTGAATTTACAAACTTATCCCTGACTTAATTTGTTCTTGAGCTTTTTCTTTCTTTAGGGGTGTGGTGGTTGAGACAGGGTCTTGTTACTTAAACTCACGGCAATCCTCCTGCCTCAGCCTCCCAAGTGCTGGGATTACAACAGTGCGCCACCACACCCAGCTGTTCTTTTCTTTTTCATTTTCCTTGTAATTTGAAGTCACTTCTAATTTTCTCTGGAAGGCTTTAGAAAAAGGAGGAAAATTATTTTAGACTGCCAAGTTTCACTAGAATAACCCTAGTTATTATGACTGTCATGCAAATTTGCAAAGATTCCTGGACAGAATATCATTTAGTTAGGTCCCAACAATTAAATGATCAGATAAACATAACAATTCTGATATGAAAGGTCTATGGGTAAAATTTAAGAACTATTCTCTTGAAAGCAAGGCTAAATTTTCAAGAAGTTAAAGAAAATTTCCAGGAACCAAAAGCAAGTAGAAGAAAGCAAGAGAATGGTAAGATGACATTTTAGTTGCAGAGTTGTAGCCACCTGTGGATCATGGCTGATCTCGGTAACCTAGAGGCTTGTGTGTCATCGTTAATAACTTTATTAAGGTATAATAAATATACACTACCATAAGAACATTACACATTTGAACTGTATATATTTATACTTCTAGATAAACACCACACATGATATGATATAAAACACTTCCAGTACCCAAGAGTTCTACTTTATGACCTTTAAATCAATAACTACCTGAAAGTTATGCCTCTTCTGATTTCTATTACCTTAAATCAGTTTTGTTTGTTAATAACCTTTATAAATTACTTCATATAACATGTAACTTTCAATCTAGCTTCTTTTGCTTATCATTATGTTTGTGAAATTTTCCATCTTGTTGCTGCATGGTATTTCATTATATACCAATACCACAGTATTTATTCTTGTTAATTTTAATGGAGAATTAAGTTGTTTCCTATTTAAGACTATTATGACTAGAGCATTTCTGAATTCGCATATAGGTTTTCTGCTGGCTGTGAACATGCATTTCTGTGTATATATATCCAAGAGTAGAATTTCTCATCATAGACTACAGGTAGTTAGTATTAATAGATATTGGCAAACACATTTTTCAAAGAAGTTGTATAATTGGTAATTCTCACATTAAATATATAAATGTCATTTGTGTCATATCCTTGAAAACACTTGTTATTGTCAGTCTTTCAAAATCCAGCCATTCTCATGGTGGTAGACACGTTTCACTGCTATTTTAATTTGTTTTCCTCTGATGTATAATTAAAAAAGAAAAAGAAAATTATTTACATTTCAATGTACTGATAAGATAGCATTTATCTTTACCATTCTACTAATTACTGTATTAAGGTTTTAGGGCTTTTTAACTCCCCTATTCATTCTATACTGCTTTTTTCTGTTAAATATTTTCTAGTGCTGTATTTTAATTTCCTTGTAATTTCTTTTAATATTTCTTTTGATGTATTTTGTCAGTGGTTGCCCTGAAGTTCACAATTAACATTTTTATTTATAACAATGTAGTTTGGATTAATGCTGATTTAATTTTAATAGTATCTAAAACTTTTGTCTCTATATGTTTCCTTTTTCTTCCCACTCCTTTATGATATGATGCCATATAAATTACATATTTTACATCATATACTGTAATACAGATTTAAAGTTATTCCTTCATGGACTTATCTTTTAGATCACTGGAAAAGCAGAGATATTACAAGCAGAAAACACATTTATACGGTACTCTCTTTAATATTTACTTCCTTAGATTTATCAGTGATTATACTATTTCTTCTTGTAGATTCAAGTTACTATTGTCCTTCATATCAACGTTGAGATTCCCTAGAGTGTTACTTATATTGCAGATATTATAGTAACACATTCAATAAATTTGTATATATTTGAGAATGTCTTAAATAGTCCTTAGATTTTGAAAGTTAGTTTTCTGGGTATAGAAGAGAGTCTTTGTCATCCAGCACTTTGCAATGTGGTTCCACTGCCTTTTAGTCGCCAAATATTCTAATGATGAATCAGCAGTTAGTTTTTATTAAAGATTCCTTGTAAATGATGTACTCTTCTGTCTTGCAAGATTTTCTTTTTTTTTTCTTTTTGTTATTAGCTGTTTGATCATGACGAGTTACTGTGACTCTCTTTGATTTAAGCTGCTTAGGGCTAATTGATCATCTGAAGTACATAAGTTAATAATATTCATCACCTTTAGGAATTTCAGGCATTATTGGCCAAATATTCTTTCTGTTCTTTTTTTCTCTTTTCTCCTCTTCTGAAATACTTGTTAGTCACTGATTGGTACACTTTATCATTTCCCACAGTGTCTAAGGCTCACTTCAGCTGTCTTCCTCTCCTCCACTTTCTCCCCCATCTTTTTCTTCTTCCTCATCCCTCTTCTTTTTTATCCTTCTTCTTCTTTCTCTTCCTCTTCTTTATCTATTCTCCAGATTAGATAATCCCAGTTGATCTAACTTCAAGTTCCTGGATAACTTTTTCTACCAGTTCAAATCAGCTTTTGAGCTACTCTAATGAATGTTTCATTTTAGTGATTGCAATTTTCAAGTTCAGAATTTCTCTTAAAATCCTTATAAAATTTATATCTATTTATTGATATTTCTTAGGTGATGAGAACTCATGATTTTTTTAATTCATCATATGGTTACCATTTAGTTTGAGAAACACTTAAAATAGTTGTTCAGAACATATTTATATTTAATTATTGAGAGAGATTTTTGAACATATTTTAAATATCTGTCTAGTATGTACCAAGTCTGGGCTTCATTGGGGATATTTTCTATGAACTGTTTCTTTTCTGTGTATAGGCAATATTTTCTTGTTCTTTCCTTGTATCATAAATTTTTGTTGATACCTAGACACTTAAAATAACAATTCATCAGCTTTGGATTTCATATTTTTCATTTCACACAGGGCTTAACATTATTGCCATTTGTCCCTGTTGGTATTTGTGTTAGCTTCTGCTGCTATTTGCTCGTTCACTTACTTCCCTGTACTAAATCAGTACAGTCTATCTCTGTCTCTGTCTCTCTCCACACTGATGTTTCTGATCATCTAGCTTAGTGGTTATCTCATGATTAGGTAGAAATTTCTCTAGATATCTTAGACCAATAGATCACACAGTCTTGCTGTGGGGTTCTGTTTACAATGGCCTTATGACTTGGGCAGGCATTTTACAACTTTTCACTTCCAGCTTATGCAGAGCCTCAAGATCAATCAAAGGTGAGAGCTTGGGACAGGTGTACCCACTTGTGATACGGTCCTGTGCTTGCATGAGGCCTTGTAGATTCCCAGAAATACAACGGAGCTTTGCAAATTCTATTAAGATCATGTCATTCCCCAACTTTTCCTTTAAAATTTTTACATTAACTGGTTTGCTCCAATTCTTATCACTTTCTCACACAGCTCTAGTGTTAAATTATTGCAAACAAAACCTAGTATAAGTCTGTTTGCTCTGGTAATTTCTGAATTTGGACAAATAATGACAACTCTGCAAGTGTGTTTTCTAGAGAATGACTAGAAATGATCATTAGCTACATTTTGAGGAGATCCAAACATGTCCTGTAATTTTAGTGACTTCTAGGCTTTAGGCTTTTATTATATTTGAGGTTAGTTCTCAACGTTACTATGGAGCATGCTATTCTTACTGAGATCCAGCTCTTTTCCTTAATTAAATTCTTTGATTAATTCCCCGAGTTCTAAAAAGTTTGCTTTAATCATTTTTGACAGTTTCCATACTTTTAAAGAGAAGAGGATTTTCAGAAGTCCTTTAACATTTCCACCAATGTCTCAAAAGTCCAACTTTATTAAGTCTTTGACCAGAAGAACTACCGAAGTGAAATATTTCACTTTTATAATTATAATTTATTACGCAATTACAGAAGTGAAAAATAAAATGACTATTAAGAATAAACAGTTAGCTGCTGGATGATTTTCTCCATCAAAGCTGCTTATAAAGTATCAAAAGTCATGGCTAAAGAAAGTATTTTTGAGTTATGAAATTGCTTATATCCCAGGCCCTAGGAAACTTATATCTGTATCTTTTTCCAAAGTAGAATTTCCTCTGATTTGCTTTGGGTCAAAGAACACTTACTTGGACTTCTGGGAAGACGGTGGAGTGGTGAACAGCAGAGTGGTGAATAGCAGAGAATGAGCCTTTCCAAGAGTTGGGTCCAGATAAAGGAATATAGCAACATAAGGAAGAGGAGAAGGAGGGAAGTGGGTCCCCTGGACACAAGAAGGATCTGAAGAGAGAATTGAAGCCCATGGGGTGAGTGAAGAGAGAGGCTTCAACAAAGAAAAGGAGGTGGCCAGTAGCTCATTCTCCCTGAGTCAGGACTCACTGCATGGGAGGAGCAATTCAAACCTGTGGGCACATGGTGACTGCTGGCAAACCCAGAGGCCTCCACAGAGAAGGACAGCAGTGCAACAGAGCAGTGGATGCCATGGACTGCACCGGCTGGTGAGTGGTATGGATGTGGCCGTTCCATGGAAGAGGGCGGTTGGCTGGGAACTATCTTAGAGAGAAGCCAACAAAGCTCAGAACTCAGAACAACTGCTGGCTCCAACTAGTGGCTCCCAGTTGAGTTCAAGCTCACAGAAGATACACTGACTGCTGCAGGCTGAACAGGTCTGGATCCAGTCTCACAGCCAAAAATGAGCCTGAACTTCAGGGGAAATAAAGGTGCAGGCTCACTGAGATTATTCACTACCCTGCCGTAAAACTACTGCTGGCTTGCTGGGATAAATCAAATGGATCTGGACTCTGTCTCTACACATTGTCTACCAGTGACAGCGGAGACAAACCTTGAAGTGGACTGTGTTAATTACTTTTCTCTCATTGCTGGGACAAAACACCCAACACCCAAAGTTAAAGAAGGAAAGGTTTATTTAGCTCACAGTTTGTGGAGCTTTCAGTCCATAACCTGCTGGCTCCAGGGCAGGGTGGCATGGCAGAGGGGCAACCTTTCATGGTAGTACAAGACAGCAAAAGCAACAAGAGCAAAAAAGGGGAGACTGAGCCTCTTTTTCCTCCCTTATAGTGTATGCAGGACACCCACCCCAGGATGGATGTAGCGCTCACACCATCTCTGTGCCCTCCTCCTGCACAGGCTCAGGATGTTTACAAAGTGAGGACCCTGGCCCCCTGCTGAGTTGCTGAACCATCTGAACTTCTCAATTTGACACAATGTATCAACCATTACATGGACTTTTTTCCCCCCTCTCTCTCCCTTTTTTGTGGTTGTTGTTCTGTTCTGTTGTTCCTTTTATTTCTTCCTTCTCTCTTTCCCTCCTGTTTTCTGCACCAGTTTCCCAAACTTTGTGTGATCCTCTTTTTCCTCCAGCCTTGCTTCTAATCTCTTCCTCTTCTTCCATTTCTCTATTTTCCCTCTAACACTTTTTAGATTTTCTCCCCTGAGGGTAAAATTGGCATATTGAGGGCTTATTTACTGCATACAATTTTCTGGCTTGTTTTAGATTTTGTTGTATAACCACAAATCTTGTTCATATGGTTAAAGGTGTCAAATTAATGGTTACCTCAATTTGTCATTTTCTAGGCTGGGTTTGATGCTATTGTTATTGCTGATTGTACCACTTTAGTCTAAGTGACATAATTGTTCTAACCAGCTGGTCCTTCTGGTATACCAAGACTGAGATTGCCTATGGGACATAGAAAATACTGTGAGCAAGTGTCAAATAAATAAAGGCTGGGCCATGTAGGCAGCAACTTCTCATCCCCAATAAATTGAAGAGGTAGGATCTTGCAATAAACTCAAAACCCCAAAGCCAGCTACACCTGGAAGACACCTCAGAGAAGTGCTCATTTCCTAAGGGTTCTAAATGCTAGCAATAAAACTACTCACCACAGGCAATTTGCAATCATCAACCCAGGAATTAAACTAAAAAAAAAATCGGAAAACGAGAAGACATTTAACAAGATGCAATCCCAAACATCCAGTTCACCAAAGGAAAACCCAAGGGGCAATGAATCAGGAAAATCCAAAAGCCACCCACCTGGCCTAACTGAAGTGGTAACAATAAAGCAAATGAACAAGACTCTAGAAAAAATCAAATAAGAAATAATTTCTTAGAGAACTACAGAGATGGTGACGACAATGAAAAACATGCTTAGGGACTCTAGAGTAGATACAGATAAAAAATAGAGGTGCTTAGGAAAATGATGGAAACCATGAAAGCCCAACATAGGAAAGAAATGGAATCCATTAAAAAAATTCAAGCAGATATCCAGGAGATTAAAAATTCCATTCAAAGTATCTGCAGCAGAATGAGCCAATGTGAGGACAAAATCTCACATATAGAAGGCAGGCTTGCAGTTAGTGATCATGAAAAGAAAGATTTCTTAAAAATAGCAAGGGACCATGAGAAATTAATCCAGCAGCTGCTAGATGATGCAAAGAATAACATAAGATAGATTGGAGTCAATGAAAAAGCAGAAGATAGCACAAATGATATAAAAAACCTGTTCATAGATGTCATGGCAGAAAACTTACCTGGTAGGGAAAAATAATTTGGCATATAGATAAGTGAGGCATATAGAACTCCAATTTACCATGATCAAAAAAATTTACAGTAAGGCATATAATGGGCAAAATTCCAGAAATTCAACACAAGAACAGACTATTAAAGGCTGTTAGAGAAAAGAAACAAATCAACTATAAAGGAAAGCCTATCAAATCACTGCTGACTTCTCAACACAAACCTTCAAGTCAAAGAGAGCTTGGAGTGAAATTCAAGCCCTAAAAGAAAACAACCTCCAACCAAGATTGAAGTACCTCACAATACTATCTTTCAAAATTGATGGAGAAATAAGATACTTCCATGACAAAGAACACCTGAGGAAATCATGAACACCAAACCAGCACTCCAAAATGTTCTGAAAGACATTCTAGAAAGAGATAACAAGGGCTACAACTTCATGAACCCCAACAGAAGGAATGCACCAGGCAAGGCAAACAATTAAACAGAGGGTGAAAAAGTGAGCCAACAACAGGAAAATAACATGACAAGGATAAGCCAATACATATCAGTTATAGCGATCAATATTAATGGTCTCAATTCACCAATCAAAAGAAACAGACTGGCAGAATGGATCAAGAAACAAGATCCAACAATATGCTGCATACAAGAAACACATTTTATTCAAAAATAAATTCATAGACTGAAAATCGAATGATGGAAAACAATACTCTGTGCGACTGGAACCCAGAAAAAAGCAGAGGTAGCTATTCTATTTGTAGACAAACTGGATTTCAAGCCAAGACTGATTAAGAGGGACCAATAAGTTTACTATATCCTTGTAAAGAGAAAAATCCAAGAGGAAAAGATGACAATTATAAATACATATGCAACAAATACCAGTGCACACAACTATGTAAAACAAACATTAATGGACATGAAAAACCAAATAAGCATGAGTACAATTGTATTGGGTTATCTCAATACCCCACTGTCACAAATAGACAGATCGACTAGAAAAAAAAATCAACAATGAAATATTGGAACTAAACTGAACTTTTGAACAAACGGACTTAGTAGATATCTACAGAGTGTTCTACCCTACAACATCAGAATACACATTCTCTCAGCTGCACATGGGATGTTCTCCAAAATAGACCACATACTAGCTCACTGAACATGCTTAAGTAAATGCAAAGGAATTGAAAGTATCCCATGCATATGATCAGACTATAGTGCAATGAAATTGGAAATCAATGGCAAAAGAAAACACGAGAACTTCATAGACACATGGAAATTAAGTAACACCCTCCTGAACAACCAATGGGTCACAGATGAAATTAAGGAAATAATTAGACAGTTTCTACAGTTAAACAATAATGAAAGTACAACATATCCGAACTTACGGGACACACTGAAAGCAGTCCTACAAGGGAAATTTATAGCAGTGAATACACATATCAGAAAAACAAAGTGAGCTCAAATAAACAGCCCAATGTTGAACCTCAAGGTTCTATAAAAAAGAAGATCAAGTCAAGCCCAAAGCTCATATGAGGGAGGAAATTATAAGATCAGAGCAGAAATTAAAGCAGTGGAGACTAAGAAAACAATACAAAAAATCACTAGATTGAAGAGTTAGTTCTTTAAAAGACTAAATAAAATTGACAAACCTTAAGCCAACCTTATCAAAAAAAGGAAAGAAAAGACTCAAATCCATGTAATTAGGAATGAAAAAGGTAAAATCACAACAGACCTTGCAGAAATCCAGAAGATCATCAATACCTACTTCGAGAATTTGTATTCTAATAAGACGGAAAATGCAGAAGAAATGGACAGATTCCTAGATACATATGAATTACCAAAGCTGAATCAAGAAGATATAAAAATCTTAAATAAACCAATATCAATCAATGAAATTGACGATGTAATTAAAAACATCTTTTTTTAATTACAAAGGAAAGCCCAGGCCCTGATGGATTACTGCTACTGCTCAAACTCTTTAGTGAAATTGAAGGGGAACAAATACTCCCAAATTCATTCCTGGAAGCAAGAAATACCCTGATACCAAAAGAAAAGAAGGACTCAACAAAGAAAGAGAACTACAGGCCAATCTCCCTAAAGAACATAGATGCAAAAATCCTCAATAATATACTAGTAAACAGAATGCAGCAAAACATCAAGAAGATTATACATCATGACCAAGTAGGATTCATCCCAGGAATGCAACGATGGTTCAATATATGCAGATCAATAAATGTAATACACATATTAACAGAGACAAGGACAAAAACCATATGATCATCTTAATAGATGCAGAGAAAGCTTTTGACAAAGTTCCACACTGATTCATAATAAAAACCCTACACAAAATTGGAATGGATAGTCAATCTGATAAAAACCATCTATGACAAACCAACAGCCAACATCACACTAAATGGACAAAAACTGAAAGCTTTCACTCTAAAATCAGGATAAAGACAAGGATGTCCACTGTCACCACTCTTATTCAATATAGTTCTGGAAACCTTAGCCAGAGCAATTAGACAAGTGAAAGAAATAAAAGGAATAACAATAAGAAAAGTAGAAGGTAAATTATCATTATTTGCAGATGACATGGTACTCTACATAGAAGTCTCCAAAAACTCCACCAAAAGATTTCTAGATGTAACAACCAAATTCAGTAGCATAACTGGCTACAAAGTCAACACTCAAAAATCAACAGCATTCCTGTACATGAATAGCAAACTCACTGAGAGAGAAATTAGCAAAACAACACCTTTCACAATAGCATCCAAAAAAATGAAATATCTAGGAATCAATCTGATGAAGGAAGTAAAAGACCTCTATATTGAAAACTAAAGCATTCTGAAAAGAGTGATTGAAGAGGATATCAGAAAATGGAAAGATATCCCTTGCTCTTGGGTAGGAAGAAACAATATAGTGAAAATAGCCATACTTCCAAAATTGTTATACAGATTTAAAGCAATTCTGATCAAAATTCCAACAGCATATCTTATAGAATTAGAGAAAACAATCCTAAAATTCATTTGGAAACAGAAGAGACCTAAAATAGCAAAGGCAATCCTGGGCAACAAAGACAAGGCAGGGGGCATCACAATCCCAGACTTGAAATTATACTACAAACTTCTGTGATAAAAAGATCATAGTACTGGCACAAAAACAGACCCAAGGATCAGTGGAACAGATTAGAAGTTGCAGAAACAACTCCAGACATACTTAGCCACCTTATCTTTGACAAAGGCGCCAAACACACTCATTGGAAGAAAGATAGCCTCTTTAATAATGCTGCTTGTAAAACTGGCTTTTCACATGGCAAAGATTAAAATTAGACCCATCTCTTTCACCATGCACTAAACTAAAATGGAAACAGATAAATGATCTAAATATTAAAACAGAAACATTAAATCTACTGGAAGATAGAATATATAGAATTCTTGAAGACATTGGTGTAGGCAAAGACTTTATGAACAAAACCGTGAACACACAGGAACTATAACAATCAACGACTGGGATCTCATCTTATTAAAAAGCATTTGCACAGCAAGAGAAACCACAGAGTGAAGAGACAACCCACAGTGTGGGAAAAATTTTTACCAGCTGTTCATCAAAGGATTACTATCTAGAATATCTAACAAACAAAAAAAAATCAGACCCAAATTTAAAGACTTAATCCAAAAATGGGCATCTGAAATGAATATGCACTTCTTAGAAGAAGTAGAAATGGCAAATAAATATTCAAAAAATATTCAACATCATTGGTGAGTTGCAAAATGCAAATTAAAATAATGGTGTGATTCCATCTCACCCCACAAAGCATGATGCACCTTGAGACCATATTCTTAAGTGAAATCAGACACACGTGTAAATACTGCATTGTTTCTCTGGTGTGAGAAACCAAAAGTGTAAATAAGGACCAAAATGTATAATAGGTGTTGTGAAATAGAAAGAAAACTTTCAAATGGGGAGGGGAGAAATGGAGGGGTAAAGGAAAGAAGGGAAAAGTAAAAAAAAAAGAAAAGAAGAAAAAAATGGAAACAAAGCTTTTGTAAATGGGGAGGGGAGGAGGGATGAAGGGAGGCTAGGGACATGGGAAAAAAGGAACAATTTATATCATTGTATATATACATATACATTTATGTCATATATACAGGTTCAAATTCTCTATGATGAATGTGATCCTTATATATACCTAAATACACCAATAAAATCTGATTGGAAATAAAAAAGGTAATATTTACTTGATGGACACACACTAGAGATGAAATGACATTCAGAGAAAGTTGAGAAGAAATTTTGTATTGTTTTGCAGCAAAAGCAAAAGCAAAGGCGAAAGAAAACATGCATCTCTACATGTCATGAAATAAAGACCCTTTTGTTATTTATTTAGGAAGTGAAAATTTGATTTGAAATATTGTGTCTGAATGTATGATCAATTTTTTCTTTAAAAAATGGTAAAAATGTACTAATACAGGCTGTCAGAATTCTAGTTGAACAAGTGGCCTTATCTCTCTGATTATTGTAAGTAATTATAATAAAAATAAGAACTATTGATCATTTAGTGGAAGAATGATCAAATCTGAATATGCCCAAAGCTTTCATCATAGGAAAATGTAAGACAGCTAAATTCAGGGTAATTGCCTAAATGTCTTATAAAGATTTAATATTTTGAATTCTCAATATTTTGTAAGGAGATAATTGAGAACATTTGATATTTCTAAGACAACCAGTTAGTTATTCCTGGGAGCAGTGTTCCTATTTTGGGGCCCCATCCTCAGGTTTTCTGATTCAATACATCTTCGTTGAGTCTCAGTATCTTTTTAATAAAAAACAAATGTGATATGGGTCATTCATGAGCCATACTTGACTACACAATGTAAAGAGCAGTTTTTCTTAATTGGGGAAGATTTTGTCCCTAAGGGAAAATTTAGCAATGTATAGAGGCATCTTTGATTGTCATAACTAATAAAGGTAGAGGTGTCTATTGACATCTAATGGTTAGAGACCAGGGGTGTGTGACAAAACATCCCATAGGACACCAGACAGCTCCTCACAATAAAGAATTAACCAGCCAAAATGCAAGAAAGCTAATATTGAAAAACTCTCATCTTACAGGAAGAGTTGTTTGCTTTTAATACAGAATGACACTAAAGTTTTATGTTTGGAATTATTTCCTTTCTGATTTTGTTTTTTTTGGTGGGTACCGGGCGTTGAACTCAGGACCTCGTGTGCCAGCAGGCGCCCATGCCCCTGAGCAATATCACTGGCCCTTTTTTTGTATGTGGGTACCGGGAGTCGAACTCAGGACCTCGCGCTTGCCAGGCAGGCGCTTATGCCACTGAACTGTCTCACCGGCCCACTTTCTGATGTTATCTGGCTTTTTAATTTACATTAAAACTATTGAGGAAATGTACTTGTTCATTTAGTCTTTTAAAACAGGCATGTTTTTTTCACTCTGAGTATTGGAAAACACTTCCGTAAGTAGCCTGTTAGGGACAGAAGGTCCTGCATACAATATGAACTACGTAGGTGTGAAAGTTGTCAGACTCAAAATGGAGTCACTTGTGTCTCCATAACACAAGGAAGTTTTGATGAGATTTCTCACACATGATTACCTGATAATTATCACCAAATACTCTGCCAGATCACAACCTTACACAAAACTACTTCTGTGTATAACTGTTCCACATCAGACTAGTTCCATCCTTGTTATTAATCGTTACAGCCAAGGATTATTGTTTCAAAACATCATATTTAATCCTATTCATTCTATCTTCAAAAACCATCCCTTGCCTCAACCCCTTTGAATACAGTCATAGTTTAATATTACATATGTGTTTTCATTGCAATGTAGTGCCGTTTCCAAATAAATATAATTATTCTTTGGAAAATCTCCCTAGAACTTAGATTGACATAAATATGCACGATATTTATATATATATATTTTTTTGTGGGTACCAGGGGGTCGACCTCAGGACCTCGTGCGCCAGCAGGCGCCCGTGCCGCTGAGCGATATCACCGGCCCCTTTTTTGTATGTGGGATCCGGGAGTCGAACTCGGGCCCTCGCGCTTGCCAGGCAGGCGCTTAAGCCGCTGAGCCATCTCACCGGCCCGATATTTATATTTTGAAGACCCTGTAAATTAAAGGAAAGCTATCGAGGCTGAAGCACACAAAGTAAGGGAATGAAGCAAAATAAGAGGCAAGAGAGGCAGTCATTGTAGAGATAAATTCTTTGCTAAGGATTTAAAAATTTATCAGAACAGCAATGAAACTGTTACCAAGTTTCAAGCGAGAAACGATGAAAGTTTTCAAGGAGAGAAATAACAAAAATGTTATTGTACTTTAGAAAATTCACTCAGGCTATTGACTGAAAATTTATTTGTGAATGAGGCAAGAATGAATTTAGGAAGGCATAATAAAAATGTTTTTGTATTAATTAGAAAGTTGTTAGAGGTGATCATGGATTTAATTAGGGGTTGACAGCAAAAATTAGGGTTAGTCAGTAGGTTTGCATTGTAATTAGGAGGTAGAACGGTCTTAGTGAACAAATACGGAGGTGTAAAGGAGAGTGTTATTAACATGGAGAACAGGGTGGATTGTGATACCAAAGCATTGAGAAGGAAATTGTAATATATGCATGCACATGTGTATCTTCTGCTATGTGTCTATCTACTGGTATCCATATCAAAAGAGGAAGAAAAACCAAGGCTAGATTTCCTTCATGTAAGGATGTGGGGAGAACGTAGCCCTCTAAAAACCAGGAAAGGAAGGCTATTTGGGAACAAAATTGGCCAGTAGTTTGATTTTGGACTTCTCAGCTTCCATAAGTGTAAGAAATACATTCCTTTTATTTATTTATTTTATTTATTTATTTTATGTGGGTACCGGGAGTCGAACTCAGGACCTTGCGCTTGCCAGGCAGGTGCTTACGCCGCTGAGCCATCTCACCGGCCCACATTCCTTTTATTTAAACCACACAATGTATAGTATTTTATTATGGCAGTTGGAACTAAGAAAGGAACCAATAAGAAAATGCTAATACTCTGGTTACTGCTATTGCTACGAGTAATAATCTTTCCTTTGTCTTTTACTCAAAAGTTTCACGTCTTCTGCCAGCACGTAATATCTTAAATTGAGTTGCCCTTAAGAGTTTTATATAGTATGCACTCCTCCTTAAATATGTTTGATATGGAACATTTTTATGTTCCACATGAAGCATTTTGCAACACATTTACTGTAGATTCCTTTGGCCTACATTTTAAAGACAAGAGTGGGTCAAGGATACTTCATGTTCTCATTGGCTTGGGGGAAATGTCACTTAAGATGACTCATTTTCTAAGACTTCCGGTTGCAAATTGATAGGTAAGGTGTTTTGATGCAAAGAATAGCATGCACTGAATGGTAGACATGAACAGGACAGTATATAGGGAAGAAAATCTCCTAAATTTCTAATAAGACTAAGATTGGTGTTTCCTTTACGTACAAGTTTTTGTAAGTGAGATCTATGGGCCAATCTCTCTCTCTCTCTCTCTTTACTTGGCCCTCTCTTTTTACTTTCATAGTCTATGCGAGTCATTGTGAATTCATAAAATGACCTTTTCTAGCATTTCTTTGCTCATAAGTATGCATAAGAATACAGGAAAGTGTACTCCTCTCTAATCCTTCACAAAATGAAAATTACCACACAGTTAGTAGTTTAAAACAGTACAAATGTATTTTCTCAAATTTATTGCCTTTTGTGAAGAAAGAGGCTGGGTGTGTTATCTGCGTTCTCTGTGTGGAGACACATGTTTCTTACTCCAACCCACTTTTTCCCAGTTCTTTAAGTGAAATTAATATGTCACAGTCTTAAAGAAAGACTGCCAGTTCTCAAAAGTAGCTCCACTTCAGGGAAAAACACATATTGAAGTATTTTTAAGTAGTTTTTTTTTTTTTTTTTTTTTTTTTGTGTGTGTGTGTGGGTACCAGGGGTCGACCTCAGGACCTCGCACGCCAGCAGACGCCTGTGCCACTGAGCGATATCACCGGCCCTTTTTTCGTATGTGGGTTCCGGGAGTTGAACTCAGGACCTCGCACTTGCCAGGCAGGCGCTTACGCCTCTGAGCCATCTCACCGGCCATATTGAAGTATTTTTAATGGTCAGAAGGGAAAACACGATATTTAAAAATAATAAGAATAAGTCTTGAGATTCTTCAATAACTGAAGGTCTAGCCATAACAAAAAGAATGTTTTTCTTTAAACTAGCATAGAGAAACCTATTTTAGGTTCAAAGTATTTATAAATAATTATAACTTACTGGGAGAAGATTTATATTGGTAAATTGATATATTTTCCATGAATTCTCCATTATATTCATCACTGAAAATAGAAATGAATTATGATGGCAATTTAGAGAATAATTATATTTTCATAAAAATAATATGATTGGACTAACTGGAAAATATTTTGTCTTGTAAGAATAAAGTCAAAACTAAGACATGCCAGCAAATATTGCATCTGGATTAGGAATAATTTTTCTTCTACTAGGTTTTCAAAGTTGTTAACAAGCTTTGAATATTTTCTATACACTTTACTATTTATCATTTTATTATTTAGCTTGTTTATAAAAATACTAAATGAAATTCAAGCTAACGTACATAATATAGATGTTACAGATGCCTCATAAATCTCATGAAGTTATCTTTTTTCTGGGACAAATCAATTGTTAGTGAAGGAATGGCTCTCACAGTAACAGAGAATATGTCTAAGAGTAGCCTGTTTACTCAGTTTCTTGTTTGTCGCTATCAATTATTCATATTTCCTCTTCCATGTTCATCAAATGCAGTTGCAGCAGAAGTCCCTTCTGCACTTGCTACTATGTAATTTCTCCCTCCCTTGAGAGAGATTACCATCCACCTGAAAGCTCATTTTGCTTAAGTTATAGTGTAGTGTTTTTTTACTGTATCTGGGATTGAACCCAGGGCCTTACATATACCAGGCAAGTCCTTTTCCACTGAGCTGCTTCCCCAGCCCTGTGTAGTGTTTTTTTATACCGTGAAATAACTTAGTTCTTCTGGCATAGAAAAAGGAGGATCATTCAGTAACTCTTACTTTATTTTGCAGGATTCTATGAAAACTATCAGTACAAATGTCCTTAGGAATATTTTATAGCTTTTTACCTGCCAGTATAATAACACGTGAGGTTGAAATAATGATCCAAAGTGGCAGCAATTATTTCCAGTACACATTACTTAAAGAGTATTAACAGGACTGAATACTCATAGCTCAAATAAAATACAGCTGCTATTAATTATTTAGCTAAATGTGGGAACAACCACCTGCAACTTTTCTTGAAATAACCTAAACCTTTGCAAATATGCATGTTCCATGATTTTAGCATATTGATTGAATTTTTAAAATTTCAAAAATGGCTAATTTTGAAATATTTGGGGGAATACTATATATCACTAAATGTTCACTACCTATCAAAAGGATACATGAGACTCTTCTAGGTACTATATTTACATTTATTCATATGAAATAGAAGAAATATTGTCATAATATTATACTAATATAGACTTTATTGTGCTCCTGTACATTTCAAAGGTAGCCTGGGCTCTTATAATTTTAGTGACAAATTGGCTGTCACATTAGTACCACAGTTATAATTAATTCTTGATACTGTGTCATTGGATATGATTCTAATTGCTTCATGTGAATTATCTCATTCATCTTTATTGTGTGTGAAGTACTCTTTCCCATATTTTACAGATGAGAAAGCTCAGGCCTATAAAGGTTAAAAATGTGTTCAGGAAACTCAGAGGTCATGGCTTATTTGGAATCCAAATATAGTTCTGGTTCTAGAACACAAGCTCTTAGCCAGTGTGTGTGCTACACATATAGCATACCTCAATTTTACTACAATAAAAAGTATGTATCACTGTGTGGATAAATGCTTGTGTACTTTCACTGTCTGTCTCACTTTTCTATTCCTGCACAAACTCTGTTGTGGATTTCAATGAATTGCTTTGCATCATTATGTTCCCTAACCATATCTTTCTCATCCAAGAACTCTTCTTACAGAAGACACTTGAAAAAAAGAAAAAAGACTATTAGTTTCTACTAGAGATGCACTGAATTTACTCCTAAAGGCTATTCTCCATGAAACAAAAAATGCATGCAAATACAATTCATTTTTATGAATTTTATTTTTATATTCTATTACAATGTATAAGTCTCAAGTATAGCTACAATGTGATTTCTAACAAACACATTTTGAGCATTCATAGATCTATGAAATTTGAAAAGAATTCTATGTAAACAGCATTATGATATTCACTGCTATTCGCTTATTTTCATTAAACAAATCTTGACTGTTTTCCTCAAGAATATAACATAATGAACCACAGATATTTTAAAAGTTGTTGGCCTCTATACATAGATCATAAAGGTGGCCAGTTACTGGGCTATACTAATTTAGCTGTCCCTTTTTTCATTATTTCCATTAACATTTCTCTGAAATTGCTATTAAGGATGTCTTATTTACATATACATTTTGTTTTCAGTCTTTAGTAAAACTATCAAAATTCTATAAAATCATGCTAAACGTTTTGTGTTGAGATTTTCAACAATTATTGTTTAGTCACTTATACATTTTGCAAAGTAGACAACAGACAAAAAGATAAATTGAAATTCCCCCATTTTCATCCAAATTGTATGTATGAGTATGTGTTCAAATCTGTTTGTTTCCATTTTATTCTAATTTAAATTGTGCAGTATAACTGCCATTCTAAATCATTAGGTTGCAGAATTTATATATTAGTATGACAGTTCCTTCAGAAGGATGGTATCTTCTACTCAGTACAAACAGTAACCCACGTGAAAAGAGGAGTCTAATTTTATTTCAAACTTTACTTCATGAACTCTTAGTGCCAAATATTGGTTTAAATTGATAAAACGGGGCCAGTGAGATGGCTCAGCGGCATAAGCGCCTGCCTGGCAAGTGCGAGGGCCCGAGTTCGACTCCCGGTACCCACATATGAAAAAAGGGCCGGTGATATCACTCAGCAGCACGGGCGCCTGATGGCACGCGAGGTCCTGAGGTCGACCCCCGGTACCCACAAAAAAAAAAAATTGTGTTGAGGAACGGGTTGCTAATATTTTTTATTTTACATAAAAGTCAGGCAGTGTAAAAACATTAATAGTAAATCACAGACAAACCTGCATACCAAACATCTTTTCATACTGCATCATATAAACATTCACAATGCAGTTATATTTATTTGGGTTTATAATAATGAGGATGGACTGAATCAAATTTAAAGTGATAATAATTTCTTAAATGTATTAAAAATCTTACAAAAGTAATGTATTTTATATGGTTCCCTAATTAAATTGTCCAAACTATTTTCAACAGCATTATCACATATGCAATGCAATGCTTTATATAATCTAGATAACACTGCATGGTATCTTTCATATTAAATTAAAAAGCGGTTTGACTAACCTAAGATGAATAAGTATAGATGTAAAGAATCTTTGGTCCTAGATTTAATTTCCTAGGTACCTTAAGACAAATGTCTAGAAGTGGTAATCTCTGTGTGGATGTTGTAAAATACATCAAAATTTAAAAACATTCTAGACATAAAGTTCTGTGGAAATATCTTTCTTTTCGATTTTTCTTCTTACGGCTGTATTTAAAAAATTTTTCCTTTTCTTTAACTCTCATTCTCTACCCATATGACTTCATCTCTCCAGGCATGTTTAAATCTTTTCAACTGGACAGAACAACAAAAATATGTGTTTTAATTAGTTATATAAATATGATTTGTTATGTTTTAAGTTAATAAAACAAATTGATGAGTATGTTTTATATATTTGCTTCAAAAATTCCCTCAAAACTCTTCTAAATAAATTCACTGTCTACTTGGGAAACTCAATTTTTGTCTATGCATAGATGACTTGATAGAAAAATGATTCCAGAAACTCATGAGAAAATGTACTATGAGCATTTATTTTAAGTTGCTATTAACAAGGACTTTTTCTCCCCTCTGGTACTAGTGATTGAACCCAGGGGTTCTCTATCACTGAGCTACATACTCAGCTCTTTTTATTTTGAGACAGAGTCTTTCTAAGTTGCCCAGGCTGCCCTTGAATTTGTGATCCTCTGGCCTTAGCCTCTTGATGAGCTAGAATTTTAGGTGTGCGCCACTGCACCAGCTGAAGGGCTTTTTAAAAAACTAGATCTCCAGTCGTTGGTAGTATGATTACAGCTAGAACAAAATGAATACGTGCTTTTAAAATTATAAGATCAGACTAATTTATTGATTAATGAAAAATATACTTCATGTCATAGAATATTAAGAAAAAAGTGACATCTTTTTATTTTGTAGATGGAGTAATAGAGATCCAAAATGATTACTTCTACAATTTTAGAGGGTGGGTTAGTAGCAAGAGAGAAATTTCATTAGAATCACTATTTGAATGCTATTCATTCATATGAAACACCTGGCAAGCAGGTGTTAAAAGCCTGCCATATATTATAAGGTGAAAGCTTGACAAACACATTTAGGATAATATATAAGTGATGCAGTAAATACCGTGCCTAAGCCATTATCTCCTCAAACATATAGTGCGCTATCAAATAGCTAACTGTATATCAGGAACTGTTTAATTGAAGGGAAATATTGAATTAACTTAGTGACAAATGATAACTAAACAAATTTCATAAGAAAGAAGATAAAAACGACAAAAGAGTTGGCCATTATCAGTATTGTTGGGGAGAACAGTGCAGTGTTAGATCACATAAATAACAATAAATAGAGCTTTTGCTAATTGCTTTTTCCTCAGGTATTTATATTTTTTTCTTTTGAGGAATGTGATACACAATTAGAATAATTTTTAAAGTTCTGTGGTTATTGTACGGACAAAGTGGAATATACAAAAGACAGACTAGGTAGGTATAGTGGCGTGCACCTGCAGTCCCAGCTGCTCAGGAGGATGAGGTGGGAGGATTGCTTGAGCCCAGAGGGTCAGGAAGAGCCTGGGCAACATCGTGAGCCCATCACAAACAAAACAAAACAAAACAAAACAAAACAAAACAAAACACAGGATATGACATGCAATATGTTTGTGAGTCAAGATGAAAGCGAGTCCAGGTAAATGAAAAATATTTGTTGAAATTAATAGCCTACATGTGTTTTTAATCCCATGGCATTTTGTAGGCACATATAAATTGGTTTGGATAGAATGTTAGAATAAATTTAAGCACCTCAAAATATAGAATGACCTCTGTACATGGATAAGTGATTGTAGTTCACTAGCAACAGTATGTTTTAACTTTACTAGTTAACATTACTAATGTCCATTACTTTTATCAGGAAATTCATTGCAAAGTCAAGGCAAAATACTTTTAATGATTTCTAAATAATAGATATTTTCCTATGTGTGTTTGTGTGAGTGTGTGTAGGGGGTTCTTGTATTTACATAGGAAACATGGGTAATTTGAATCTAGTGAAAAGATAACAAGGCATATGTGAAAATTTTCTACATGGTCTTCTGATTTATCAAAAAATTGGATCCCCTTTGCTTGCTGCAATCAACAATCCCTACAGAGTTACTCTTAAAATTCTTACAGAATCATTTACCAATGCAAAAATAGCCATCTGCTAATGCTGCTCCCTTGTCGTAGAGAATCATAGCTACTGACGGCACTGCCTTTGAGACTATTTTGATAAAAAGTGTTTGGCATAGACCTCCTTAAAAGAGTCTTATTAACACAAAAAAATCACCTTCACAGGCTGTAAACAATATATAAAAAATGAAGCTCTACTTTTTGCTTTCCTTGCCGTCTTTCCCTTTGTCTTCTTTTTCTGTTTTGTCTGTTTCATATTTCTCTTGGTCCGGCTTTGTTACACTATCATATGAAGGAGGAGAGATGGCAGATGGAGTTGCATTTGTTTTTTCTGGACTGGAGTTCCCATTAACATTATCAAAAATTATTTCTTCTTTATTGGGCAAGTCATTTCTGTCTCCATCTTTTATGTATATACTTGATATATTTTTGACATTTTTCCGTAAGCGGTAATGTCTGTAAGCACGCTGAATGACAGTAGCAGACACATCCTCTTGCTTTCTTTTTAGTGTAGTTGTGATAGGTTCATACGACACTTTAGAAGGATTTGCAGACATGAACCTTTCTTCCATCTGCGAACGAAGAGAGTCCATCTCCCCACTTTCACCCAAAACCCGCTTTGTAAAGGCAAATAAGATGTCCAGGCAGTGGATCCGGTCTCCGTTGACCATGGGCAGGTCCATGGCAATGAGCTGGACTTTGTTTGGTTTTGCTATGAGAAGAGGGGGATCCAGAGCAGCTGCAAAATCTGAGAGCTTGCTATATTCTATAAACTGGGTTGCATCAGGATCAAACTTCTCCCAAACTTCATAGAACATCTCAAAGTCATCCTCACTCAGGGGTTCAGTACTTTCTTCAGTGGCAACACTGAAGTTCTCAAGGATGACAGCGATGTACATGTTCACCACGACCAGAAAGGAAATGATGATGTAACTGACAAAATAGAAAATCCCAACAGATGGGTTCCCACAATCTCCCTCAACTAGACTTCCTGGATGAACTTTGTGGGGGTCACAGTCTGGAGGTCCACTGTTGAGAATAGGTGCCAGTAGTCCATCCCAGCCAGCAGAGGTGGTGATTTGGAACAGGCAGATCATGCTGTTTCCAAAGGTCTCAAAGTTGAACATGTCATTAATTCCAGCTTCCTTTTTAACATAGGCAAAGTTGGACATTCCAAAGATGGCATAGATGAACATGACCAGGAAGAGCAGGAGGCCGATGTTAAACAAGGCAGGAAGGGACATCATCAAAGCAAAGAGCAGTGTGCGGATCCCTTTTGCTCCTTTGATCAGACGAAGGATTCGGCCAATCCTGGCAAGACGGATCACTCGAAACAGGGTAGGGGACACAAAATACTTCTCTATCAGGTCCGCAAGAAACATACCTATATGAGGAGGAGAGAAAAAGGAGATATTTAAGTATTCTGTTGTGGAAAATCATAATTCTAATTTTTTCTGCCATCTTATCACTTATGAATTCAGGACTGTTAAATTATACTGACTTCAATTTCTTAACATTGACAGTTTGAGCAATTCTAAAGGAATATTCTTAGATTTAACCATTGTAGGATTTTTCCCTTTACTAAGTTCATAGACCTCTTTTCCCCTTCACAATATAATATTTTGTAATTATAAGGATAAGGTCTGCTCATGTAGAAAATTCAAGGAATGCACTAAAATACTAAATAGGAAATTATATATCACCTCAAATACAACTAGTGATAATGGATTAACATTTGATATTTTGTTGAGTATCACTTATTCTTCTGTACATGTAAATACATGGGTGCACACACATGATCATTTCAGATGATTTTGTAGTTTTCTTTGTAACATGTTTTAGTCACCATGTCATATGTCAGGCAGATGTTTCCCACACAAATAGCAATTCCTGTAGTTATACAACATTCTGTCAAAATACTCACATACTGAAGAATAGCACTTATGGTTTATTTCTAATTTTTTTGGCTTAAAGTGAATACCTAACTAAGCACATTTTGTGAATTGCACGAGTAAGTGTTTTGATAATACCTAAATAGAAGTTGGATCAGACAGTATATTTAAAATTTTGTTACGTATCGCTAAACCTATCTCCAGAAAATCTATTCAAATTAGCACTCTGAATAACAGTGTTTGAAAGTGCTCATTCACCTGTTCACCAGTACTACACTTTTTACCAAAAAAGTATAAAAATCTTTACATTTAAATTAATCTATTATTATAATTTATTTGTATTTTTAGAAAAATAATATATATTTATATTTTTCTGATTTATTGAATATTTTGATTAAGTTGCTTTAAACTTTTCTTTTTTGCCTGAGTGAAATATCTGCTTTTATATATGAACATTTACTATATTGTTATTGATCTACAAAACTATTTTTCTATTAGGAGCATTGATTGAGCCGTCGTTAGCCTTAAATGTTGCATAAAATTTTCTGTTTTATAATTGTCTTTCAATCTATTTTTGTGTGTGGTGAGTTTTCCCCATTTAATATTTTGAATTTTATGCAATCATATCCTGTGTTGCTTTTTTTCTTTTTAGACTCAGGTCTGTGCCATGAACTGCAACAGCTACTCGAGTTCATGGACATAAGTTTATTGCCACATATTTTCTACTTGACTTCATTTTTTTTAAAACAGTAACATTTGATTCATGTGATCTTATTACTGAGTAAATTAGTAATTCTCTATATATTGTAGTTTAAGTTTGAACAATCTCTTTGATCATTTATTTTTAAGCAATGTTGTTTTATCATCATATTACACAGTATTCTTATGGTAGTCTTAATACTGAATATGACGAGCCACCTCTCATTACTCTAATTTTTCTTCTAGGTACATTTTAGAATGATTTAGACTTACATTGTCAGTTTACCTACCCCTATTATGTAAAAAACTCATTAATATTTTCACTGATTTTATAAATTCTTTCACAAAATGGTCATAATTATAGAGAAAGACTTCTTATTCAAATACAAAGTCTTTCATTTATTTCAACCTTTTTCATCTTTTACTTTTCTTATAGAAGTCTTATACGTTAAAGTTGTTAGTAGATGGTTCACCTTTTTTATATTGCAATTGAATGAGATTTTTCTTCAAGTATATCTTTTTTCCATATATCAATTATTAATATTGGTACATGTAATTTAAAAATCTGCCCTTCTGAATTATAATTGAATTTATTTTTGGTTGATTCTTTTCATTTTAAAAGAATGTCATAATATAGTGAGGATAAAGATCATTTGTTCCCTGTTATAAGATATGTACTGGTTGTTTTCATATCTAACTGCATCAGTCAAAACTGTTTAAAAAAACCAGGGCATTAGAAGGATTATTTTCTTTCTGACTTAATTCTTCTTCTTATTGTTAGTAAGAAATCACTACCTAAATTTTAATTTGTTTTCTTATGTCTTAAATTTAGTATATGGCGATAATACTAGTTTTTAAAACTAGATTTAAAATATTTATTCCAAATTATGTGGTCATTGATATTATGGTTATAGGTCATGTGGTCTTTAATTTTTCTGGGTCTTTTCTATCATCTTTGTGTTTCATTTGCATTAAATGATCTCCACAATCTGTCTCATTTAAAATTTATAAATAAATATAATCCTGAAAATATTTGGTATGTAAAGATAATGAAAAGAAGATAGAGGGCTGGTGAGATGGCTCAGCAGCGTAGGCACCTGCCTGGCAAGTGCGAGGGCCCGAGTTCGATTCCCGGAACCCACATACGAAAAAAGGGTGGATGATATCTCTCAGCGAGGTCCTGAGGTCGACCCCTGGTACCCACAAGAAAAAAAGGAAAAGAAGATAGAAAAACAGATATGATAAGGACTGTGGTTGGTTGAAAAATGATTTCATTTTACAGACAGACCAAACATTAAGTTGTGAAGAAGAAGGCTAACATTTATCGAGACTTTAAATTCAGAAATAATTTTCAGAGTCACAGATATTCTGGTTCTTCATATCATTAATAAAAAGACAGGCCTCATTTATGCTAAAAGTAGAAATAATTTCAGATTCTACCTTGGCTTCCAAGACACATCTATGAATAAACATGTTAGGCAGCTTTGCAAAAAATACACTTGGAAAATAAATATTTTAACAACAAGTAAGCCTTTTCAACAGAAGGAAATGTTTGGCTTTTAGGTCTGGAGTATGAACTCAGGAATTCTTCTTTAAGTAGTTTTTATTAGTACATATTTGTGACACATAATGAATATACTCACTGTGGGAAGTAGATACATTTACATATTAATCTTTTTTATTTCTTCTACCCTCCCCCTATCCCTAGATCCCTTTCTCATTTTCAATAGGTTTACTTCCTTATTTCCTATCATCTATTTTTTTTATTTGCTATTTAAATCATTTATATTTTATGTTTCTCATATAAGAAAAACCAAGTGATATTTAACCTGTGTCTGACTTATTTCACATAGCATTAGGGCCTCAAGGTGCATCTATTTTTCTACAAATAACTCCAATGTGTCTTTTTTATGGTTGAGTAGTACTCCATTGTGTATATATGCCACATTTTTCTTTATTTATTCAGTTGTTGATGGATGTATACGCCATTTCCAAAATTTAGCTATTGTGAGCTGTGCTGTTATAAACGTGGGTATCCATGTATCCCTATAATATGATGTCTTTAAACCTACTGAGAAGACGCACAGAAGGGGTACACCTGGAACACAGGAATTCTGACAGAGAGGTTTTTGCTCGGGTTCTAAGGTTCCTTCATTCTTTTATTATACTGATTTACTCAAAAGTAAGTTTACATTTAATAATGCAGATTCTTCCCTGAGCATCTGTGGGTTTAGTTTATTTCAAATTAAGATTTAATCAACAATTTTCCTTACCCACAATGGAGAGAATCACAACCACAAAATCGAAAATGTTCCACCCCACTGTGAAGTAGTAATGTCTGAGGGAGACAAGTTTCAGCACGCATTCTCCAGTGAACAGTATAACGAACACAACGTTTATCCAGTACAAAACGTCCGTCATTTCATCACTCTGTCCCTCTTTTTCTACCATCATGGTTACCATATTGAGGCAGATAAGAACCATGATGGTGATGTCAAAGGCCTGGTTTGTTACGAGGTCAAATACACATCCTTGGAACTTGTTCTGTAAGAGACAAGAATGATATAAAAAGTAGAGTAAATATTTCAAGTAGTGTTATATATATAGATGTGCAAAAAAGACAAGTTAAAATAATTTGAAATTTAATGTTATAAATTCTATATATTTATATAAATAGTTTATACACATATATATTTACCCCTGGTCGGGGAATCGGCTTTTGTGGTTTCTTGGACCCCAGCTTTTTCATTGCATTATAGTATTTCTTCTGTTCTTCTGTCATGAAGATATCTTGACCACCAAGGTAAAAAATTAAAAAAAAAAAAACTAGTTAAAACCAGAATCATTGTGTATCTTTTTCTTTTGAACCTTAAAATAAATTAAAGATGTATTAATATGGAAATTGTATGCATTTTATTATGTACACAGTAGTTATAAAATCTGTCTTAAAAATTACTTGTGCTTAGGCATATAAGCCTCCAAACATAACATAATGTGCAGATATAAAACATAATAATTACATAAAATAATGATTGGGTCAATTACATTTTATGTACTAATGCATGTTATTTTAGAGTATGTGCTGAGATTTCATTTTATCTGCTATTTATATTACTAGGGATTTTATTGCTAAGCAACAAATATATTGGGAAAGGGTACAACAGCTAAGAGTAGTAAATGTTTCTTTTGATGACTTGGCTAATATTTAGGACTCTTAGAAGTACTAGAGGGGGCCGGTGAGATGGCTCAGCGGTGTAAACGCCTGCCTGGCAAATGCGAGGGCCCGAGTTCGACTCCCGGATCCCACATACAGAAAAAGGGCCGGTGATATCGCTCAGCGGCACAGGCGCCTGCTGGCGCGCGAGGTCCTGAGTTTGACCCCCGGTACACCCCCCACACAAAAGAAGTAGTAGAGACCAGAAAAATTACTAAAAATAGTTTTATATTCATTAATATTTATTTGATATGCTATCATTCATCAGAGAAAAATGAATACATGATAAGTCACACGCATTTCCACATCTGTGTCTGTATCCACCGTTGTATCTGTGTCTGTATGACAAGAAATATTTCAGCTCTTTACTTCCAAAACATTAATCTCAACCGGAATACTTATTGGATATCAAAATTATGCATGATAAAGATCTAGGTGCTAAAGAAGTTACCAACGATTAAGCCTAAAAGAACTGAAAGACTTTGCAATTTATTATATAAAATGTAATACGATCTTTAAATTTCAATAGTAGAAAGCTAACATCTAAATAAGATTTTATTCTTTTTATACTGGAAAAGCCTAAATTTCACAGGGAGGTTATAAAAGCTTTGGCTATTGCTTTAGGATTTGTTAGTTTCTTTAAATAATCTGTAATTTTTACAGATATGTGCATGTTCCACATTGGTCTGTAAGAAAACCTTTTCAAAATCATAGCATAAACTAGAATAATCCATGTCATTAGAGATGCATTTTTGCAAATTGATGATTCTGAAATCCTTCTTTGTAGGGTCCTGGAGTTCAAAATGACCAGGTCCTGGTTTCCTTTTGGTTTTCTTGGATTAAAAACATTCACTTTCCTGTTATACTGTATTTCCAACTCCTCAAATACCTATTACCAGTCTTTCTTTTCTATTAGAGTGTTTTAATTCACCTTTCCTCCAGTTCATGTGCAGTCTTTATGTAACTATGGTTCATCTGATCAGTTGTAGCTAAGCACGTGAGAGTCCGCATGCCAATGTCAAGGGAAGCTCAGGCATTTTATTACTTATTAGTGGGGGCTTGAATATCATAGTGTTTAAACCTTTCCAGTAGAGTTGGAAGCATACTGAGGACAGAACTCTGAGTTAGAGGTGAAAAATCAAAGTTGCAGTTTTTGTTTTCATCTAATGATATCTTTGATGAAGGATGGAATGAAACTAACAGGTGATTTTGAAATGTTCCAACAGAGAACTTTGTGTTGTGTGGTTCTGATCATCTGCAGATTACATAGGACTTGTGCAAATGCACCTCTTTAAAATTTTGCTGAGGGGGAGAAGTCCAATAAGGCTGGCTGGCCTATCAGAATGTGACACTCTGTGTCCAAGCTGTATTATACATTAGTTTAGATTGCAGTTCCGGAGTCATTCTATTTTTGTTTAAGTGCCATCTTTATGGTCCTTAGACAAATTTCTTAATCTCTTTAATCACAAATCACCTTATTATAGTGTAACTACATTATTAATTTTTTGAAAGGATCAATTGTGATAATGCATGCAAAACACTTAGCATGATGCTGATGCGCAGCAAGCATCCAATACATTTGCATTGCTAAAGGTTGCGAATCCTTGATCTGAAAATCTGAAATCTGAGACTTTTTGATTACCAACATGCTACTACAAGTGGAAAATTACACACCTGACCTGCAATAGGTAGCATTGACATTGCAGCCACATTAAAAATATAGTATATAATCCCCTATTGCATAGCAGGTATATGAGACACAAATAAATTTTATTTTTAGCAGCCACACTAAAAATATTGTATATAATTACCTATTGCATGACATATATATATGCATTATATATAGTATAAGTACATTTTGATTTAGAGATGCCAAGATATCTCATTATTTAAACAAATATCCCCAAATCCAAAAATATCTGAAATTCCAAACACTTTTGGTCTTAAACATCTTGGGGTAAAAAAAACTCAATCTTATTTAGAATAGTTACTATTAACTTTCTTCATAAGGTTATAGTTGCTTTTGAAAGGGTTGTTTTACTTAGAAATTTCTTGTGGGTGCCCAGGTCTGAACTAAGCATTTCTATATATATATCACATAATTTTCCTGTTTATATATTGAACTCACTAATAACTTACATTCTAACCTTTGATAGTATGCATTATGATTAACTATTAAACCTAATTTTTACATAAATGTATTAAAGATGAAAAGAGCACTAATGTGGGTAATGGATAGTTGGAAAAACTAGTAAGGTGGGATTGATTAGACGAGTAACCCAGGTGTGGTGACATACAGTCATAATCCCAGCTGCTCAGAAGGCTGAGACAGGAAGATCTCAAGTTCAGGGCAGTCTAGGCAATAAATGAGACCCTATATTGGGTGATGCTCAGTGGCTCAGCACCTGTGTAGTATGCACAAGGTCCTAGGATCAACCCAACCTATTACCACAAAGAAAGAGAGGGTGAGGGGGCACAGACGGAGAGAGAGAAAAGGAAGAGGAACAGGGGGAAAAAGGTGCAGGTAAAACCATAAATTGTTAAAAAAAATAGTTGAGGCAACACTGCATTGTGGGAAATATATGGCCTTTGAAGTCAAATAGACCTTTTCCTCTCTTGTGAATAGTCAATCATGTGTACTGGTAGCATGTCAAAGCATGTACCTGTCTGACCTGGGAAGTGAGCACCTGAAATCATTACCTTTAGAAATTCTATCCCTCATCCCTGTAAAGTTCTCTTTTCCTATAGGTTGTGCCACAGCCACAGTAACTCAGCTCTTTGACAAGAAATCCAAAACTTACACTCTATTCTCTTTGAAATCACAAACACTACTATAGATCTACCACCTAAAATATCCTGATTGAATATACTCTTATTTTCTATTGCCACAAAGGTGTTGCATATAGTAAATGTGGTCCAGGTGGAAGGTACAGCAGGGTCTGAATTAAACTTGGACTCTCCCCAAACATTGTGAAAAATCACTGCTAGATTATTTTTAATAAAAGGTCAGTTTCATAGTGTCTAGAAGTAGGCACTCTGGAGTTAGATTTATGATGAAGTTACTTTCTAGCTGTCAGATTATATACAAGTAGCATAACCTCTCCAAGAGTTAACTAGTGATGTTTATATCTTCTAGATTACACATGTGAGGTACTTTCTGCAGGATCTGACATACTTCAGAATCTAACAAACATCAACATCTTGCTCATATGTTCCTCCTTGCTCAAAATGCCTCAGTGACATAGTTCCTACTAAAAAACATCTAGCATGACATTTCGTATCTGCTTTCAAGAAGATCGAAATCTTTTTTTATTATTTTTCTTCTTAAATCTAAACTCCACCCAAGCTGGACAGGTTGCTATTTCTCTTGAATTGCAGCCTCCTTTATCAGCAGTATGCATATGTTCTTATATTTCTCTTTCTGTTCTGCTTCATGTGGATTATCCATTCTTTTATCTCCTAGTTATTAGATGTCCTCTTACCCCTCTTCCCAGCCCCGCTCAAAGTTACATATTTTATAAACTTTTCTACAGCCGTATCAATTTTTCCTCTGACTGATAATTTACATTTTTATTATTGTTAATTTCTCTTACTGCATTTATCACTGTATTATATTGTAGTATCTGGTGATAAAATATCATAGAGTGCCTAAAAGAATACACTAAATAGTCTAGACACATGGAATATACTACTAGCTCTGTTTAAACTCTGTCATTTACTGGATGTGTGATCTTGGTAAATTACTTAATGTTTCTGTGCCTTTTGTCATTTAAGATATTTTGCATAATAATAATAATAATGATAATAATAATGCTTCGGTTGATAACTTGGATTGAATTATTACCTCAAGAAGATATGCTGAAGACCTAACACTACAACCTCATTTGGAAATAGTGTTTTTTCAGGTATAATTAAGGCAAGGTCATACTGGACTAGGATGGCTCCTTAATCCATTATAATTGGTGCCCTTATTAGAAGAAGAGAGAAACAAATGCATGTGATCACAGAGACTGGAGTTACACTGCCATGAATCAAGGACTATTTGGGCTATCACAAGCTGGGAGATGCAAGAAAGGAGCCTCCCCTAGAGGTTTTGAAAAGAACATCACCCTACTAACCCTTTGTATTTGGACTTCTATCTTCTAGATCTTTGAGAGAATACATTGCTATTTTAAGTCATTTGATCTGTGGTGCTTTGTTATGGCAGCCTTAAGAAACTAATACAGTTAATGTGGAGTTAAGGAAATAAATATCTCAGGAAAGTGCCTGATTTACAAGATTCAACAAACCTTTTTTCATGTGTGCATATGTGAGGTACTGGGGAGTGAAGCCAAGGCCTTCCCACTGAGCTATATCCCCAGTATTACTAACCTTGCTGGGATTATAGGTATGTGTCGCTTTGCCTGGCTAGCGAATCTTAATTTTCATTAGCTGTATCATTTTCTTCTGCCATAAAATAAACGCCTTGAGCTCAGGAGTCATATAGTATGTTATTCTACCTAAGCACAAGACTAATATGTAACAACAGAATAGTGGCTCTGAAAAAAATAAAATAACCACTTATGAAAGACGTTTTGGATAAGTAGTAAAAGTTTCTTAATTATTTAATTATTCAATTCTCTAAATGGAATATTGGGAAAAATATAGTTGTTGATCAATTGAATAAAATAGCCGTCACTTAGGAAGTTATTCTCTGCACAAAAATAGATAATATTAAGCATATCTGTAATTGTACACTTGGCCAATCATTTGAAAAATAAATAAAGTGCTAATGAAACTACCGATTGAAGTCAAATTTAAAAAGTTGGGAAAATAATTGTTCATTTCTTTTCAGTGCAATAAAAGAAACACTTGAATACTTATCTTCTTTTTTTGTTGGTTGAAATTATCTATGATGACACCAATGAACAAATTCAGAGTGAAGAATGACCCAAAGATGATAAAGATGACAAAATAAATATACATGTAGAGGTTGTATTCATATTTGGGCTGCTGATCTACCTATAAAATTGAAAAAAGCAGTATGTTCACATAACATTCATCATTTTCATTTTTTCATGACTTGACAGAGTAATCCTAAGAATGCTACCCTAGGTAAACTTGGTATTTTAAAAGATACGGTATTGTTGAGGCTTAAACTAGTTTTTTTTTTTTTTAATTATTCAGTATTAAACAAGTACTTAATATAGTCTTCTATAGTCTTCAGATGACTTTAAAGGATCTATTCATGTGCAATATTTGTTCTCAGGTTTGTAGGATTATTTAGTAACTTAACGACTTAATGTATTTTTTTTTTTCAGAAAAACCTGTAAAGGGGAGGATGTCATATTTATGTAAATTTTATTACTTTTTGCTTGGCTGTAAAAATATCTTTACTATATTTCATGATGATGTGGACCAGCCAATAATCTTTAAATTTTCTTAGCATGGAATTTGTTTCACATAAACTCTTCCAAGTTGCTTAAAAATATAAAGCAATAAAAACCATGAAGAAAAAAATATTTTATTTTTATTGTGACAAATTAATATTTACTGAACATTTATTATTGCCAGCTCATTCTAAGCATTCCACTTGTACTTTCTTATTGGATCCTCATTAACAACCTTTTGAGGTAGGCACTAGATTATTTTACTTTCATAGAAGAATAAGCTAAGGCTCCAAAAGGTAAAGTGCTTTGCTTGAAGTCAGTTGCAGAGCTTGGGGAATGTGATGCAGCCACGATCTGAGTCAGGCTCTGTCTCCAACGCTGTACTCGCGCTGCGAGGTCACTATCAGCTTTGTTGTATTCGTACATGCCAAGGGCTCCATGGCACTGTAGTTTGAAACATTGAACTAAACTAAAGAAATTTTTTAAATTCTAAGTTTTAATGGAAAAGTTGATCAATACTTACATTAACAGAATCAACTGCTGCGTACATAATATCCATCCATCCCTTAAATGTAGCCTGTAAATATCACATTTATAGAATCAAAATATGAGGATCATACTCTAAAATTATCATAAATATAATTCTGTCTATTTAGCCTTACAACACTTATTATATAATGTTAAATTAGTAAGTTTTGCTGTATTTCATAATACCAATTAAATATAAAGATGCCTTTAAAAAGAACAGATTCTTAAATCATATTCTAAATCTGTCTTAATTATTTCCAAATTATTATGATTGCCTGTGAATTTTGAATGTGTGTTTTTATTTTTTTCAAAAAGAAGAGAATTTTATGAGTACGGCAGGAAACATTTTTTCCACTTTTCAAGGATTTTCTTTTATCAGTAGGAAGTCCTTCTCATTCCCCCATAGGGTAATATTGGAAGTTCAGTGTGACTATTTTTGAAGCAATATTCAGAAGGTGCAATGGTAGGGATTCAAGTTACACCAAATAGTTAGTTGTGGATTAATAACTCAAATGCAGCAAACTTATGCTTCTTAACCATGTTTATACTCACGTAGTCTCAGAAAGATAAACTTGATTTTAGAAGTCACTTAGTACTTTCTCTTTAATTTCTAGTTTATAGAATATTTAAAGCATAACCAAGATCTTTCATTGTATATCCAAGTATTTATGAAAAGAGTCACTTACAACTTGAAGCAAAGACAGGTAACCAAGTCCAACATTATCGAAGTTCACTTTCAGGTTTTTCCATCGCACATCAGTAGTACCATTCATAAGGGCAAAGCACTCAGAACGATTTTGAACTCTAGTTTCCAGAAACCGTAACCCATCTGTGGTGTTAACACACTCATAGAACTTGCCAGCAAACAAATTTACGCCCATGATGCTAAATATTAGCCAGAATATGAGACACACAAGGAGCACGTTCATGATGGAAGGAATTGCGCCGATGAGTGCATTCACAACCACCTGGTATCAAACAGAAAGAAAGGAACAAGTAAGATTAGTTTAAAAAAACGGTTATAGGGCCGGTGAGATGGCTCAGCGGCGTAAGCGCCTGCCTTGCAAGCGCGACGGCCCGAGTTCGACTCCCGGAACCCACATACGAATAAGGAGCCGGTGATATCGCTCAGCGGCACGGGTGCCTGTTGGCGCGCGAGGTCCTGAGGTCGACCCCCTGGTACCCACAAAAAAAAAAAAAAAAGGTTATATATACAACATCAATGCAGGGTTAAAGAAATTAGAAAAGCACCTTTGAATATTTAAGCCATCAAGTCAACTAACTGGCACGTATATATTGAATGCTTATTGTATTCTCAGTAGTGTGCCAAGAAAACAAATTGTGACGTGAGCCCTGTGATCAACAAATTCCCAAATTAAATGATTAACATAGTAAAATTATTAGCCAAAACACAAGACAAAATGATATCACAAGATGATATTACAGTTTAAATAAACAGACAAATGTTTAAAAAATCTAAAAACCTGATATTGATAAGGTGAAGTCATAAAATCTGCACATTCTAGAAAAAAGAAAAAATAAGCGATAAAAAAGAAATTAGATGTACACTGAAAGCCACATGATCCTAGAATTACCAGCATCAAAGTTTCCCCCATACTGGAAAAGTACTAGTATATATTAGGTGGATTAAGACTAGGAGTCTTAGTAGTTTGAACTCTTTGGCTCTACACAATGAGAGTAATCCTGGACTTATGATTCTAAACTGAAAAATGTTTTCTATTTAAGTCCTAGGCCAAATATAGGTAGTTCTCTTCTCATTTAAAAAAATATGAGCCATAGTTTATCTTTAAAATATTTCTTATTTTTGTTTTACTGCATTTCCTCTGCTATTTATCACCAGCGAGCTTGCCACTTCAATTTTCCTCCATGGCAACTTCTACAGTTTTTTTACTCTCCACAGAGTTGCTGAATTACTCCATCCTTCAAAACCTATAAATCTTTTAACACTTCAGTTCTATTCCTACAAATGTGTTAAAGGTTATTTTGCTAGGAAAATAGCACTGTGATCCCTCTTTCTTTTCCAATATATTAAGCAGGTTCTCATGACACTTCCAAATGGGGATATTGGGGATTGCTCACCATCTATGACGCTGTCTAGAGCAGAGGTTGGCAAACGTGTTCGTAAGTATTTTTAGCCTATGTGGGTTTTGTGATCTCTACTGCAACTATTCCACTCTGCTGTTGTAGCCATAGGTCATACATAAATGGGCATGACTTTTCTAATAAAACTTCTTTTGAAAAAATAATTCACTTGTAGAGTGTGGGCTGTTGACTCGTTATTTATAGCAATCATTATTACTCTGGAGTCCATGGACCAGCAAAGGCTTCATTGGAAAATGAAATAATATGATAATCATTGTGGTTATGCTTTCTTTCTGGAGAGATGAAGAACTTTCATCAAATCCTTACAATGTGCATGACCTCCTAAAAGGTTAGAGAAACCAAGACTAGAGATGGGGCTCATAGTTCTTCATCAAGCCTGCCCTCTGATTCTCATTTCCTGCTACGTCACTATGCTTATTGTCAAAGCATGCAGATCCTTCTAGTCATTTCCCTCAAACAACTGGCACACTCAATTGTGTACCTCTCAATCATGCAATATTTGTGCTTTGAAGGTCTAACTGTGTACCTCTCAATCATACAATATTTGCATCTTGGGACTTAATTCTCTCAGTCATGGCTCCAATGTCACCTCAGTGAAGCCTTCTCTAGCTTCAGGCAGCACTTCCTGTTCTGTAGTATCCTGTAGCATCCTGTACTTCCTATTTAGTAACAGGCATCACAGAATACTGTTCTTGTGTCTGTCTGTTCTGGGACAGTTGGCTCTATTCACTCTTAGGAGGACTGGGGCCTAGTTACCATTGTGCTATGGGCTTTTCATAGCACAAGAGCTCACAGTGTAAAAAAGTGTAATAATGGAGCTAGATGCCTATCACACTGATGAGATACCAGTTAGGAGAGTCAATAAGCTTAAAGGGCCTGAGGATTCCAAGGAAACTTGCCACAAAATGCCTCAAATGCATCATTTGATTTTTCTCCAAAATAACCCTTCCATGCAAAGAAATATTTCCTCCCACATGCTTAGCAAATATAAGTAAACATTTTTTGTCCTCAAAATATATTAAAACACCTCCCTAAATCATATTTACCAGTATTACAGATAAAGAACAAACAGTAAATAGTATAAAATTATACACTGGCTTAATCACCAAAGGAAGTATTTCAGAAGGACAAATACATTTTCTGTCTATGAAAAAACAGTACACCATTGCTCAAATACTTGGAGCAATTACTAGTTCTGGATAGAGTATAACAATCTACTAATGATCAAAACATTAATTAATAGCAAGAATTCCTATACCATATTTCTGCATAAAATGAAATGTAGATTTTTATTCTTATAAAGAATTTATTAATTTTACTTACAAGTTTTTTTATAATCATGATCTCTGTTACATTTGTGAGCCATATAACTGGTACATTAAGAAGCAGAGTTTATAGTCATACTTAGATTAGCAAGGCTGACAACGAGAATGTGCTAGGCTGAAAGATTTGTACACTCACATGAGGCTGGGTAAAGCTCAGATTTCTGAGCCCAGAGTTTCTGATTTACTAGGGTCTGGGGTTGGGCCCATGAATTTGCAATTCCAATAAATTCTCAGATGATGCTGACAGGTGGTTAGTAACAACATTTAAATAATCAGCAGACTAGACTAATCTCCATGTTAAGCTGCTTAGAGACAATTGTTAGAGAAGCAGTCAAGGAAACATGTAAAACACAATATGATAAAGGTTTTGGGTATCTGATCGTAAAGGAAGGATGTCCTGTTATGCTTGGTCCTGGGCAGACAAGGTACATTCAAATGAAGATTAAAAGTAAATAGGGGTTTGTCTGCCATACTGATGCTGATGAGTTGGGGTTGAGGCAGCAGGGGGAAGCAATCCAGGCTGAGGGAAAAGCAGAGGCCATGACAAGGCAGGTAGAAATCTGAAGAGGAAAAAATTCTAAAAAGATGGCAACAAATGAGGATATAGACTAATTATAGAGAATAAAGTCATTGTCCTCCATGTGTGTTATGAAGAAATTGTTGATTTAATACAGCCCTTAAACCTAGGTTGGAGCCAGCCGGGGTGGTGCATGTCTGTAATCTCAGCACTCTGGAGGCTGAGTGAGGGGTATGGCTGCAAGTTTGAGGCCAGCCTGGGCTACGTAGTGAGTTAAGTCCAGCCTAAAATACACAGCGAGACCCTGTCTCAAAAAACCAAAAAAAAAAAAAAAAAAAAGGCTAGGTTGGTGGTAGCTGTTATTTCTTTCAGCTTGTTTGTCTTTATTAAATGTGTCTCTTTTTGTGTAATATGCAGCCTTAGGGCAAATGAAACTCTTAAGAGTTTTAGTTTTCTTTAAATGCAATTTTGACATAATTTCACTTATTTTGAAACACTATTTTAAGGATGAAATTTGTTCACTACCCATTGTAACTCCTTCAATAAATATTATTTCAGCACTTGATATAGACAAGTTCTTGATTTGTAAATGGGAGGTTGTTTCAAGACTAATAGTGATCTCTTGAATTTCTAGTAGAGGGAAAAGTCACTTATTGGGTAATTCAATTGCCTAACAATATTATATACAGGAAGTATTGATTTATTCCTTTATGAAATCATATGCAGTGAAATACTGTGTGTATATGTGTATTTGCACTTATTATGTATATAAACAGCCCATATATATGAATGTATATACATATGCATGCATGTATATGAATATTTATATAAACAGTCCAAAATTACTATATACCAATTTTTTAATATTTTGTATGCCAATGAAAAATAATAGCATTTCAAAAAGTTCAGTATTTCTTACCCTCATTCCTTCAAATCTAGATAAGGCTCTTAGAGGTCGTAAAGCTCTAAGTGTTCGAAGAGATTTAATGGGCCCAAGGTCTGAGTAGCCAAGAGTGTTAGCAACTAAAGTAACCAAAGAAACCTGTAAAAAATAACACCTTCGTTAGTTATTTCAAAGAAATGATAAAGCATCAAGAGGAAAAATCAGTTCCAAAGATTACTAAGAGAAGTTCAACAAGTCAAATGGGCAAGATGCAACAAAACAGATTTCAAGCAAAGTTAATCAAAATAAGAAGAAATTATAGAAGGAAAATTATTTATTATAACCAAATAGAAATGATACTATGATTTTCATACTTTTGTAATCAATGGTTATGTACTTGCTTATTAAATTTCGAAGTTTAATTAGAGCAACTAGCAAAACTTCATTTGAAATAAAGCACATGACACAACAAAATGTGATTCTAAAGCTGCCATAATGCCTGGTATTAACTAAATTTAAGCATGATTATAAATCTTATTAAGAAGCAGTCTGAAGATTCATGATTTTGAGATGATGAAAATTTCCAAATAAGATTACCTCTATCTTTCAATTACTCAAGATTGGCACTGTTATTTTTTCAATCAAATATGTCCCCCAAAAGGTTCATGTGTTCAGAGGTGGGGCTTTTGGAAGGTGATTAATCTATTGATGAGTTCATAGCTGATGTTCTGTTAGGAAGTGTGACCTGCTTTGTAAAGGTGAGTGACTGGGGGCTGACCTGGAAGGTAAATTCCTGTTCAGCCCCTTCTTCTCTTTCTGAGCCTCCTGCTGGTTCTCTGCTTCCAGCCACCATGAGGTGAACAGCTTTCCTTGGCCATGCCCTTCTTTCATGCTGCTTCTTCCTTGGATTGCTGGACCATGGGCCCAAATCTCTGAAACCCTGAGCTAAAACAAACCTCTCCTTCTTTAAGTTCCAAGTGTGAGATATTTTGTGCCAGTGTTGGAAAAGTGACTAATACAGACACCAAAGATCGACCCTGTAATAATTTACGAAAGCAATTCTCAGTTATGTAGAACAGAGAATGAGAGAAGGTGGTCTCACTGGCCTTCCAGTAAGCATACATATATAAGAACTTTATCATATTGGATAGACCAGACACAATGACCATAACCAGTTATCCTTCAGGAATTTGTGTTCTTATCAAACATTATCTCAAAAGAAAGAACATGGTTAGGTAAGAAATCAATATATACTTTGATAGAACTTTGAGTTCAAACTTCAGTGGCCTTAGATTTGGATCTGTAGATGATGAGTAAGCCACATTTAAAATATTCCATTTATTTTATAGTGTGTAGCAGGAGACAATGTCTAAGAACATCATTTGTAATATATTTACTGTGAACTAAGGTAATGACGAAGAGATTCATGTTTTCCAGGAAAGAGGAATAATTGAGACACAACTTTTAAGGAGTAATAAAATTCAGTGCTTATAAGTTCACTGCTGCTGCCATTTAGACAAGTATATTGATTTACGAAGTAGGAGGAATTGGTATGACTGTTTTCATGTATTTACTTCAGAATATCCCACTGAAGGTAACCATACTATTTTTCTTTTTAATTCCTTACAACTAGCACAACTAATGGCACTACTTATTACTCTTAAATTCACTCATTTAGGTCCATTATTTTCCATTTAAGTGCAGTTAAAAAGTAAGTATGCTCTCTTTTTAGTCAATAAAAATTTAGTTTTTAAATACCTTTACAATTGGAATAGCCCATAAAGAAGCAGTAGACCTGTTCTCCTAGCAACTGTTAAGTGATATTGGATATAATTTATGAATATTATTGAGAAAGCTACAATGTAATCCATAACCAAGGATACATACAAATTTATATATGCACCTAAGTAGCTATGCATACATTTATATATACACAAATACATGTCCATACTGATGAATAATGCTTAATTAAGTTTCAAATACAGTAATCAAAAATCCTACAGAAATAATAAGAATACATTCTCTGAATAGCAAATCAAATCAGTGAATGTGAAACATGAATAAGCACTAAAATAACCTGCAAGTCTTGTTACAATAGTTACAAGTTTGCTGGTTTCTGATTCCTCTGGTTTTAGGGGAATTTGAAGAATTTTCATCTTTAATGAGTTTCCACCTAAAAGTCCCTAAAAGTTTTGGTTCAGAGATCACACTTTGAGAACAACTACTCTAGATAAGCTTCTCAATTTGTGAGGGGAAACAAACAAACAAACAAACAAACAAAGACATTCACACTGGGAACAGCAGTGTGCGCCTGTAGTCCCAGCTACTTGGGAGGCCAAGGCAGGAGAATTTCAAAATCTGAGCAAAATGAAACCCTGCTGCAAAACAGACAAGCAAATAAAGAAACAGACAAAGAAATTCAAGCCCTTCTCCAAATCTGCACCTCTAGATTTTCATTTCTATCAGTAAGAATATCATATGGAGTTTTTGCATTATGAAAATATTACATATGCCTATGTATGTCTATATGTTTCTATACAAAATATTTAATATACAAAATATTAAATAAAATTTCAAATTGACTTCTGCACATTATATACTTTTAAGCAAGATATTACACATTGAAAATCATCAGTTCAGATATTTAAATGTAAAACAAGTTCTATTGTTAAAAGGTCATATCTCTTGGTTTAAAAATTTAACTCCACTTATAATGTTTTAGTTCTTAAAGTGAATGATGACAAAAAGTATTTTTATGATATTTTGAAAGTTTTTAAGCCTCTTAAATATTTTTATAGTCTTTAAAAGATCTAATCACATATAAACATTAAGAGAAAAGAAAAATAATACATTCTGTCTACTTTTTTTTATTTTAAAACTACACTATTATCAAAAGTATTAATCATATAATGTTTTTCCCTAAGTGGTATAGACATATAAAAGGTAAATTTAAGATAAAAAATATAAAATCATTAATATTAGTTCAAAAATTAGAGTTCTCCTTAGGAGAATTTTACATGTTGTATAATGTATAGCTGATCACTGAAAAAATATCTTGCATATAATTTATATAAAAATTAAAAATGATATTACAATTTAATGTTTAACGTATCATGCTATAAAAAACAGAATTTATTGGGCTTTAAATAACAGCTGAGAAACTGAACTTTTGAGTAAATATGACTAGTTGTTTTTAAATTTTTGCAGTCATATTTTGCTATTAATGATCACTTATATAATTTTCTTATATCATAAATTTCAGTCATTTGTAGGAAAATGGATGCACCTCGAGACCATGATGCTAAGTGAAATAAATCAGACACAGAAAGTTAAATATCTCGTGGTTTCTCTTCTGTGTAAAAGCCAAACCATAAATAATTTAGAGAGCAAAATAAAAGACAGATTATGGGAAACAGGGAGGAATGTCTTTTGCAGGTGGAAAGGGGACCAGTGATGGAGGGAAAGAAGATGGAAAGGAGAGGAATGGGAAGTAAAAAGGATTAAAATGCAATGTGTACGTGCACCAATTACCCATAATGAACATATTCATTATGTGACATGATTGTGTACTTGTAAAAAAACAAAGTAAAAACAATAATTTTCTTATTCTTATTTGAAAAGTATGATGATGCAAAACTTTGGTTAAATGTTAAAGTACTTGGTAGTATAAAAATTTCCATGTTGCTTTCTAATTACTCTAGGCATCAAGTGGAAAAATATTCTCTAAAACCTATGACTGATTATGTTTCTTCCATAATCACAAAAGCTATATTTCTGAAAAATCTAAGAAAATAAGTGAAAGACTCAAGAACGTGGCCTGAGAAAAATAAAACTGAGAGATCAAGGTCATGAATTAATTTAAGAAATCTTTTCAAATAATATAAAATATATTTAGAAGTACATCATTAACTATATCATTAAAATATGAGAGTACACTAAATAAAATGAATGAATAATAATTGTTGTTATACCATTAATTTCAATTTGAAACTTTTTGATATCATAAACTGTTTTAAGGTCTTTTTTTCCAAATATCTCAATGGGACACCTGTAAAACCATGCTTTTAAAAACAGTACTGGGGATTGAACCAAGGAGCACTCTACCAATCAGCTACATCTGCAGCCTTTTTATTATTATTTTGAGACACCATTTCACTAAGTTACCCAAGCTGTCCTCAGTGTTTGGGCCTTCCCGTTTCAACTTTCCAAGTAGCTGGGATTATACCTATATGCCACTATGCCCATCTCTGTGAAAACATTTTTGATTTGTTAAAAAATACATGTAACAAAGTATTCTTAATTATTTTCCATCTTCTAGTTATGCACAGTATTTTAAATTTATTATTTGAAATTATTAGTGATTATTTCTGTGCTCCACTGTGAGTCTAGAGATGAAGGGTAGATGTGTGTTTGAGGTAGGGAAAAAGTTATGACTCATTTTGGTTTTTATTACATTATGACTTAGATAAATATTTTGAAATTCTATACTTTTCCTTCCAGTAGCATAAATTCAGCTTTCATCCTACTGTTTTTATATAAATTTTGGCTCACATATCAGACAACTTGTGTTGTCATCATTATCTTTTTTTTTTTTTTTTTTTTTTTTTTTTTTTGTGGGTACCGGGGGGGGTCGACCTCAGGACCTCGGGTGCCTGCGCGCCCGTGCCGCTGAGCGATATCACCGGCCCCTTTTTCGTATGTGGGTTCCGGGAGTCGAACTCGGGCCCTCGCGCCTGCCGCGCAGGCGCTTAAGCCGCTGAGCCATCTCACCGGCCCGTCATTATCTTTAATCTAACTTTATATTGTGAAAAATCATTATTTCTTCTAATCTGAGATCTTTAATCTTTCCTTTACCATTACCACCTTCTAGGTTTTTTTCACTTTGTTTTTAATCTTAATAGGAATGATATTTAAATTACATATTTAAAGAAATTATATATTCTCTGATTACAGAAAAATATATACAAAAGCCCATTATAAATGTTAGAATGGTACAGAAGAGAATTCATCTTTGTGGAAGGATCTCTGTTATCCTCACAGATATATTTCAACTTGCTGCACTAATATTTCTAAAAAATACAAACCTATAGCCTAAAAATACATGAGGCAAAAATATAAATATAACAGCATATAACGTTAGTGGAGATTTCAAGAACTGTTTAGTAAGAACTGTTTTTTAAAATTTACTTCAAAATACTGTACTTACATCAACAATTAAGAAATCTAGCCAACACCATGCATTGGTGAAATATGTTTTATACCCATATGCCACCCATTTTAAAAGCATTTCCAGAATGAAGATGTAAGTAAATATCTTGTCAGCATACTCCAGGATAATCTTAATGGTCTTCTTTTTTTCAATATATATATCTTCAAAAGCCTGTGGGAAAAATATTGAAATTTCAGTTCATGTACAACTTAAAAATTATGATTCATAACAGAATAAGAAATACAATTCTGTTAATGAGAGCACTGAAATATAATAGTTGTAAGCCGCTGTCTTTCTACTGCATAGCTACTCATAACATTAGCTTTCATCCTTTCAATAGCTGTTAAGAAGAAGCACAGAGAAAGACTGCAAAAGAATGAAATTACTTCTAATTCTTTGAGAGTCATGACTCTGATGCCTGTGGAGGTTTCCCCTGCATCCAGTTCTTCTTTTCTCCTCATTCAAATTGAATGAGAACTGGTAAGTTAAAACACCATTCCTGAATCAACGCTTCTTACAAACCTTTTTTCATCCTACGCTCTCCTTTATACCCAACCATAGGGGATGGAACCTCTCGTTTGGTTCTTACAGGCTTGTGCATCCCAGTGCCTACCACTATGTGAAGAACACAGCAGGAGGGGAGGAAAGGTTTGCTAAATGAATGACTGCAGTATCTTAATAAGACTATAGGACCCAATATTATTTCTTTTAAATTCTGCATGAATATTTTATCTTCATCTAAATATTCTACAAACCACTACTAAATTCACCTCACAAATATGACCTATATAATAAATGATAGACAATGATACTGTAGCTAGTGCAATAAATCTGTTGGGAAATAATCAAATGAATTTAAAGAATTGAGCAGTCTGAGACAGGGAAAGTGATCACTGATCTACATAGGTAGGTATTAGAATTTTCTATTTCAGGTTGAAACACTATTTGTCTTGTGGGAAGTAATGAAAGGAAAAGAGCCTGTGTCCTTGCTGGTTAACATCACGTTACTTGTCCAGGGTGATGGGTTTGTGCCATTTTCATATTTTACCCGACTTTTGGCATCAATATTTTAAAATTTACTTTTGCACTTTTGTAAACTATTAATACTAATATTACAAACAAACAAACAAACAAACAAACAGAAGCTGGGGCAGAGAGAATGGTTAGATCTACTAAAATGCACAAAGATGGTGCTAAGTTGAGGTTCTGAATGCCAGTTGACGTTGAAGTGCAGGGGAAGACTTCTAGCCATTAGGACTTTCCTATCCGTTTCTCCAAGTTCTGGAGCAATCAGGCAAGCCACTTAAAAACAAAATATGGCAATAACCCATCCTTAAATAACAAAGACAAGGAAGCGGCGTGATCATAAAGAAACCTATTCCTAGAACTGTGGTACAGGTTTACAGCAGCATCATAATTGAATCTGCATGGCGAGGCTCAGACATCCTGTGGAGTAAACCTCCTGTGATTTGTTCCAGAGCTTGACAAAGAACTCATCTGCTGCGAGACCTAGCTCCCAGGACTGTTTTTGTGAATGTGAGAGAAATCAGACAAAAATGCTATTTTGTGATCTATACCTGATTTGGGGGTTATGCTTTACTCATTTCAGTTATTACTCATTTATTTCTTTTATTTCTTTTTGGTGTTTCCTCTTCTGTTAAAGTGAAAGATAAGGTGTTAGCTCTTACTGAATTGTATTTCTGTCATTTACTATTATGCAACATTTTACATTCTATTCAGCCTCTTTATTGGTAAAATAGAAAGAATACCAAAATTTCACAGGGTTGTTTGAAAATCAAATGGGAAAATCCACACAAAATTTTGAGATCGAATGTACCAAATGATAGCTATTCCTTTTTATTTTGTTGACAGGTATTTTAATTTTTATTTTTTTAGTTAATAGACTTTTATTTAAAGAACAGTTTTAGGTTTGGAGAAAACTGAGTGGAAAGTACAAAGTTAGGTATTTTTAATATCTAGTTTAGTTGCCAAAACTCCCTGAGTAAAAACACCAACTTTTCAAAATCCCTCTTCCCTTTTCTTTGTCATAGGACTAATTTGAATTGTAGTTCGGAGAATGCCCTTCCAAAACATGTCATCCTTTTTAGACAGCTTGAACAAGTTATTACTTTTTTAATTTTTAAAATCTCCTCTCAGATATATGACTGAGCATGAAATAAACTCTCATTATTAGGAATACAAGACATTATAGACAATATTAAGATTCCTACTTGCCTAAGACAAATAGTGCTTTTCTTATTACATGGTCTGTTTCTGAGCAATGAGATTTGTCTCACCAGGCAATTCACTGTGGGGCGGACAGTCCTTATATGTGCTTGCTAGATATGTGAAGAAAGCAAGATCCTCACTGTTCTTTGCCCAGGCCATTCCTCGGGGTTATGTTTGCACCAGGAAACCTAAAGAAATGAGGTAGTCTCCCTCTGTGACAACAAATAGTTGATGACAGCTGGGTATAAAAGGATGGTTTCTTTAAGCTCAATGTTCCTCAACTGTGATGTTAACCTTCTAATTGTACAGCATTCATCCAGCCCCATGTTGTATCCTCCTGGGGCCTGGGCACAGAGGAGCCAACACTAACATGTTTTAGGTCTAGGTACCTTATACACCATGAATAATGAAGTCCTTTATCGCTGACCTAGGCAACTCACACCCTCTGTCAGAATTTATGAAATAACAGTTTAGCATATTAGCCTATGAGCTGAGAAAATTAAATTCCAGATTCATGATGAAGACTGTGAGGGAATTTCTAAAGTCTTTACTATCTGTTTTTAGTATAATGAAACTTCCAGTAACATTTCTAGCTGGATCTGGGCTCCTACTGGCCTCTAATGGCTCCTCTCCGTTACAGTCAACAGGAAAGTACGACAATTAAAAAAGCCTTAGGGCGGTTTTAGCTCCCAGATCTCTTTAAACCCTTATAGAAGAACCTGTGAGATTCCCATGCTGCCAGGTTAACAGAGAGTCAGGGTTGTACAAGAATGAGAAATTTGTTCTATTCTCATCCTAAAACTGTCATCTGTTTTATAAAAACATACAAGCTCCTTCATGAGCTGACTCTGTGTATCTTTCTTACAATGCCTCTCTCCACTTGTATTTGCTCTTCCTACCACATTCTCTACAGCTCAGCAACATACAATTTCCTGAATATTTCATGTTGCTTTATGTTTCCTTACCACTGTGCACTTGTCCCCCTCAGCCCACCTTGCCTGACTGAAAAATGTTTATTTCTAGACCTTGCAAAGCATTATCTGCCATTCCAAAATCACAAAAGAACAGTTGTTCCCATTGCTACAGAGCATTATGTGTACACTTTACTTATAAATGCGTCACAGCTCTGCAATCACTGTCTGTACCTGTCTCTTCCTGTTACTCTCTTAGCTCCATGAGAATAGTACTTGGATCTTATCTGTCCTTGTATTCTGGGCAGCAAGAATAATGCCTTGCATGTAGGAGTGCTCAGGAAATATTCACTGATCTCATCTGAAATTTTGTCCTTGGTAATCATAGAGATTAATTGTTAAGTAAAACAATCTATCATGATTTTTTTTTATCTTCCAGCTTATTTATTAAAAATACTGACAACCAGTTTATTGACTGAGGTATTAGAACACTTACCAGAGCACCACTGCTGAGTAGGATCATGAGGACAATGAAGCTTTCAAACCAACTGTGTTCAACTATCCTGTAGCAGGTTTTTCTGATGTTCCACCAGATTTTTCCTTTCCCTGACTCTATGTTAACCTGGCAGCATGGGAATCTCCGAACACAACCTGGCGAGAAAGACTCACATGTAAAATCTTAATGTTCGAAATAAACAAAATGCTTAAAATACATTATTCATGTAAATTTTTCTCTGTGATAATTCTGCAAGTAAACAATTTCTAACACCTTTCCCTGCAGTTTCTGATAGATTCAATTTGGTTGTCACCTTCTTTCCCCTTTTAACTTCCATTGTTTTGTCTTAAAATTTTCTGGATATTTTTAACTTGGGATGTATTATTATCCTCCATTATTCCCTGATCTCTCCTCAATTTCCTCTAAATTGCTTAAACCACTTTTATTTAATGAACAAATGAATGAATGAATGATCCAAATTCAGGGCAAAATGCATTTCGACACCTTTCTTTGCTGACAGATTTTCCTGGATGTGGATCTAGAATACAGTTTGAGATGCTTCCACTCATCTATTAAAAACTTTCTGAAAAATGTCATCCTAAATAATATTATGAAAATTAGTAGAAGTTTCCCAAAATTAAGTTCAAAAGAAATACATCTTCATTAAAAGATACAAATGAAACTATTTTGAGTTCTCTAAGTTAAAAACAAATCTGACCTGGGACTTCTAGGTATAAAATATATTGCTATGAAAAAGTGAGGAAAACTTTATTTAAAGGTGTTTTGGTTATGCATTTATTCATTTGTTCATTTCTCCATTAAGCATTTATTAAATATTTTCTATGCACTCAGGCCTGTATGTAGTTTCCTCTCCTTGGGGAATTTATTTTTGCTTTTGGTTGAGTAGATAGAAACAGAAATAAATGGCTACAACTGAAAAAGGCAATGAAAATGACAAATTTTGGTGGCATGGGAGGAAACCCACTTAACCTGGCAGGTTTATTGACAAGAACACAGAGGAGGCTTCCTGCGAAAGGTGGAGATTGAAATGAATCAAAGTATCAGTACCAAAAAAGTCTAGGAAGAAGTCAAGAGGGCAACAAAAAGCATGATGCATATGAATTACAATCAGTTTCTAGTAACGATGACAGCAGGATGTACACAAGAAGCAACGGTGAGAGATAAGGATTAAGAGATTGGCCAAATTATGGAAAGCATTTACCCTACTTTAGAGCTTGATCTATATCCCATAGAGGTAAGGAGTGAGAGTTGTAAGCAGAGGAGGAATAGGGAGGTTGCAATTTAAATAGAGTGTGGAGATAGGTTAGAAGGGTAGGCACCACTTAGAGTTCTGATACAGTATCCCTGACAAGTGAGACAGATTAGGCTAATTTCAGTCAGGAGCTAGAGCATTAACAGATTATAGACATATCCGTCAGGTAAAATCAGCAGGATTTGGTGACTGGTGTCAGTAGCGAACTGAAGGCCATAAAAGTAGGGGGTGACTTGGGAGCTGATGAAATTGAAAAGGCTGCAAAATTTCTGAACACGGATGCTCTGTAGACACTTGGGATTTGACTCTAAAAGTCAGGAGAAAATATGTGACTAGAAAAGAAATAGGTAAAAATTATTAGCATGTATGTGTCAGCTGAGGTCAGGATAGGTTTTTAAAGTCATACAAATGAAGTCTTTAAATAAGGAGAAAGGAGTCAAATCCAGAACATTCTGGAACTACCATATTACAGGACAAAATTTAGTGGAGTGCAAGAGCCAGCCCAAACTGTTTAATGTTTACTCACTATTAAGTTGTCAGGAAGTTTTGCTAGTCTGTTGTTTAATGCAGCCATTATTTGAAATTAAATTACATAAATTTAGAATTCAATAATGTACTTTAAGAAGGTAATAAATACTAAAAACCCATTCTTTTCTAGTTAATGTGCCCTATTTCATTCTCATCTATGCTCTTGAGGAAATCTATGCCTATTCTATCTGGATGGTGGAAATATATTATACTATTTAGCTACTATGAATCTTTTCTGAACTCCACAGGCACAGTAGTTATTCTGAAAGCAGGTATTTTCACTAAAAAAAAAATAAGATTTTTTTTGAGATTAAAAAGGTTGGAGAAAATGTTCAAGTAGATACACAGTAAAACTATGTCATGTTCATAGCCATATACTATGAACAGCACAAATAATTGACAAATTGTTATTCCATTATTCCAACTCAATAATCCTATTAGCAAAAAATTGCTTTCGTCATTAATTCATACGTGAAGTTTTGACAGTTTCCTTATTTCCTTCTTATTGTGCTGACTAATGTAAATGAAAATACCAACCAATTTTGATGTTAAAACTATAGTTGTTCATCAACTGCAATTATAGGTTGTCTATAAATATAAAAGTTTGGCAAAATTCAACAAAAGCATACCAGAAATAATTATATATATGTAATGTATAATAAAATATAATGTAAGAAATGTTATTATTTATAAGTTGAGTGCCACACATTGCTCATATCAGCAACATTTATAATAAAATGATGTATGTGTGTATACTTTCTTTTTCTTGGAGAAACAGTTGTTAAACCTGCACACCACTGGATGAGACTGAAGAAGATAAAACTTGAAAAAGCAGGAGACCGAGTAGGAGTGAAGAAAGAGGTACACATAGACCCAAGAGGCTGTAGTGAAACAGAGGTCAGGGCGTGGGAATTCTCCCAGAGGAAAGGGGAACAGAATCAGGGGTATGAGAAGCCCAGTGAGATCATGACTGGGAATCATAAAAATTACATTTTTGAAAATTAAAATTGATTAAATAATAACAATAATTCTTTGAAGAATGGGAGGAATTCTTTAAAAGTAACTAGAAATACTTTCACTCATAAAATTTGTGATGAAATGATTCTTTTTAGATGAAGATAGGAGATGGGAGAGGAAGAAGGAGCACAATTGCTTCGATACCTATTTCAGAAATTTTCATTTTAGGGACTTTAAAAAATTAATTATTTTTTTCTCTAAAATGATACATTCAATTAAAAAATATCGAACTGTTTAAGTAAAAATGTGAGATAATAATAAGCTATATGTCCTGAAACAATAAAACGAGAATTCTCTTGATGCACTGCTCCTGTTAGAAATGTCTTGTTATGGTTTTTTTCATGTTTCTCAAGTGAAAGTAGTGCATTGATCCACTTTATATGAGGTATTTCCTAGCACTTTGCTTTTCTACTCAAGAGAAACGTAGCAAGCTATCTCCCTGCACCGCACCTCCACCATTAAAGTCTCTGGTGGCTTTTGTTATCATGTATATTTTATGTGTTCTTGTCTTTTCTCTCCAAAAGGCTTTAAGTTCCCCAAAGGGTGAAACATTCTGTGATGCCCTTTCTTGCTGCTCGCAGTACTCTCTATGGTCCTTTAGATAGCTTCATATGCTGTGTGTCATTTATTTTTGAAAGACTTAATATCTAGGAAAAGAATATTATTGTCTGAGCATTTAGTCACAATTGAAAAGATCATATCTGTGTGAATTCTACAACTGACACAAAGATTAGATGGAAACAAAATGAATGGAAAATATACACATAACTTCATTTATCCAGTGGTAAGGTCAGTTAACATAATCTCAGACCTGACTGGATTTTTAATCATTGTACTTAAAATAATTACCTTTTATCTCAAATACATTTATTGAAGGGAGAAAATTTCATAAAATGATAAAGAAACATAATTAAAGATAAAGTAAAAAATTAACTCCCAAGTAATCTCTTTTGGGTAAAAAAACAGAGTAAAAAACTTGATATAGAATTTTTAAAATAGAAACTTGAAGCTTCAGACTTCAGAATTTCTGTAAACTTAAAGTTAAAATGCAGAATGGAAAGAAAATTATCCTTTGAAAGATTTTACTTTCCAGGATTTATTTTTTTCAATCTTTAAAAGGAAGAGAAACACTATTCTTATGACTGAGGAAAGAAAAAATACTGTGTATTTTAATTAGAAAAGTACATGAAAACTTTTTATCTATGATGAAGTTTCATAAGTATTGCCCTCAGGATTTATCACACCTTGGAGAGTTTTTCTCTCTTATTTTGAGGCACGAGTGCTCAGTCACCTGCCTGGATTTTATGCAAAGGTGTATCCCAAGAGATTTCCAACCTAACTAGTTAGCAACGTTATCATAGGCTCTCTTTAAAAAGACTAGTAATTAAATGTAAACAGAACTGAGAAACTCTCAAGCAATTCTAATGAGTCTCAGTGGGTAAATGCTATGTCTTTTGGATGGTTTCATTAATTTGCTCTCATGATGCATTACATAAAGTCTATGCTGGGTTTCATCATGTTAAACCAATGCTCTTAAATGAAAGAGAACCTATTCACCTCTTCAAAGGCAGAACCACCCATTAATAAAAATATTAGAGCATGATCAGAAAAGTTAGTATAAAAACTGACTTAGGAAAAGAAGCTTTTTTCCACAGTTTCTTTAAAGTGTCTAAATCTTCTAAAACAAATATTTTATTCACATTCTTTCCAAATGGAAAAAAGGCAGTGCTTCATTCTCCTATTGAAGTCGGGAACTTTCATAGGAAGTTGATGAACTCAGAACATTTTTTGGGGAGATGAGTTTTCTCTGCCAGACAAATTAGTAGAAAATAACATTATTTTACAGAAAAAAGGTTATTCTCTAACTCAAATTCATGTAGTTTATTAATTGAACTCAAATTCATGTAACTTACTGATTGTCTAATCAAAAGAGTCCGATACAAAAATGAGTAGAATCAAGGGATCATGTTGCGTTCATCATTATACAGGTTACCATGATATGAAGAATTAAGGATAGTAAAGAAGAGTATAAGACCTAGGGAAGACGTTTGATGTCTTGAATTACAAAATAATAGACCATAGCTAGGGAAGACATGGCACAAGAGAAGAAAAGGGAATGAGAGGAACAAGATGCAATGCGACCCATAAAACACACAGTAGGATGAGAGTTATGAACTGAATAGGATCAATGAAAGTGAGGTAATGAACATCAAAATCATTTTACCATTTCTCATTAGTGAAATCACAATATTCCAATTTAACTGTTTCTCATACTTCCTTTGATAATTTTGCTTCCTTTCTGATAATAAAAATCTCTGCAAACCAAATGCTACTCTGAACACTGGTTATACCTCAGGTCTGGTAGATGAAAAATGAATCTGTAAGTCATTTCCAATGTAAGTGAGCAAGTTCACAATTTCCCATCCTGAAAATCCTACTGTTGTCCAAGTTTTAGTTTCTGAGTTCCTAATATGTAGACCTCATATCTAATGCATCACTGAATCCTTTCAGCTCTAACTTCAAAATAGCCTCAGAATCTCATACTCTGACAAGCCCCCATTATACCACACTAGTCTAAGCTCCATCGCCTCTCACCTGGTTTACTGTAGAAAACTCCAAGACATCACCCAGATTTCTGCCAGCCACTCTTAAACTTACATGTTGTGAAACTTATAAATCAGATCTGGTGATCCTTGAAAGCTCTTATGGTCTGGCCTCTACTATATCTCTGACATCAACTTTTATCACTCTCCTTGTCTCTCAGTCTGGACCATCCATACCTGGACTCTTGATTTTTCCTCAAATGCTATAAATACCTCCACCTCCCAGTAGTGCCTTTTCTACTTTGCCTAAAATAATTTTCCTTCATATATTTGTATGGCTCACTTCTATTTTCTTCAGGTCTTTGCTTAGATGCCACAATATAAAAGGCCTTCTTGAGCCACCATGCTTATATCATAGTAAGCTCCTCCCTTCTTCCTTCCTCCTCTCATCCTTAGTACTCAGACTTTACTTTTATCTTTTCTATATTTACCTGTTTATTTGGGTAAATAGCACTGTGGTTTGTGTTTTTATTTGTTCTTCGTTTTGTTTTGGTTTTGCTCACCACTATCTTCTTCCAGTGCCAAGAACTGGACATGACTATAGAATGTGTTTAATAATTATTTGTTCATTCAGTGATGAAATGAATAAGTGGTAGAAAGTTAGAGTGAATTGGCTGCTCTGTTGAATTTATCAGGAGGAGTCTCTTAAGCCAACAGGTGTGGTGACTGTATAAAGTCTCCACTGGAACAAATCAAAGCCATGTGATGCAGAGATGTTCCCTCAGTCATTTTTGAAAGGGTCAGGACAAGGTCCATATGAAAATGTTTCCATAACTTACCTTACACTGGCCTCACTTTATAAATTATGAATATCTCAGACTAATCACAAAACTATTTTCATTTGTATTTGATAGGATTAAAATAACCTCTGTAAAGTTCTATCTCAGTAAGATAGCACCTGCAGTTGCAAATCATACAGCGCTAATACTATCTGTAGAAAGTTTAAAGTTTTAAGCACCCTATTCTAATTTGGAGCCTTAATTTCTTTGTTAGGCCTAACTTCTTTCTAGTTTTAGTAAACTTTAAGTAAGAAGCATTCATAAAATGCCTAGGGGAAATTTTGGTAGTATCACAAATATAATGTTACAGACTGCTCAACAATTTGTTGAGAAGTGGGCCATATATTTGGATGAGAATCTTAAATATTTCTAAAAGAGCACTTAGAAGGGCAATTCCATGGGCTTTGCTTATAGCACTAATTTCAGCAAATGCAAAAATTACATCAACCAGGTGTCATACTCCATTATTTCTGACATAAAATATTAAGTGTATATTTAAAGAAAATCCATGCACTCATAGTAGTTTGTAGAAATCTTTATTCTTGCAATCACTTTGCTTAATGCATGAGTGTTTTAGAACTCTCTCAGGAAAATCTTGGAGACTAAAAGCAAATCAATGATCCTGCAAAAATAATGCTGGTTAAGCCCATAAGCAGATAGTGTGTCATTAGAATCAATGCTAGCACAACTGCTACAAAGGGTTGTTAAGAAACAAAACCCTGAAAAGCAGTAATAAAAGTAGGAAGAACAGGAAGCTATGTATTGTGCTAATTAATTTATAAGTATTATTTTGTTTGATCTCCTCAACATTTCCATGGCATGAATGTTATTATACCCATTTTATAGATGAGGCATCTGAGTACCAGATTTAAAATCATGTTTACAGTCTCAGGGATGGTTAGTAGTAAGCCAAGTAAAATTTAATGTTTATTGGGATCGAAGTTTATATTCCATGCCCTTGTGTTACACTTCAATCCTATTTTAGGTTTGTGTGTTTTACTCAGATAATACAATAATTCTTCAGATAATGCTACACTCTTCCCTAGGTCAAACCCAAATTTACTACTTTGACCTTTGAATAAAATTCCTGGTAAATTCCAGGAATGCTAGGAAGTTCAATATGGCAGAAGCTAAAAAGGAGCAGGAGAGGTTACTGTCAAAAAATAGATTTAGGCCAACTGTAGTGGGCTTTACATGGCCAGTTACAGATCACATTTTATATTGTACATCCAGGTTTCTCATATTTTGGCCTCTGGAGCACCTGGGCCCTATTGCAAGTGTTTCTAATGAACTAATGACTAGAAGTGAGGGCTTTCAAAGTTTCTAGCTTGAGAGGCGGGATAGATCATGTTGTTATTAAATGAGTCAAAGCTGTGGATGACATGAGGGACATCACACTAAAGTTTATTGTAAACTTATTGAACTTGAGACCTAAGATAACAGGTGGACATGACCAATGATATGTTGTAGTCAGAAACTGAACTAGCACAGAAATGGTTGTGCAAGCCCCGCATATAGATGAAAAGTTCCAAGCTTTCAGAGGAAGAAAAGATAACCCTGGAGGAGAAATGTGGGAATATGTTTTTTATTTATGGGACATGTAGAAAATAAATGAGAGACGGATCTCAGAACTCTCGAAGAAGTAAAAGAACAGTGGTAGTGTGTGGCCTCTGAAACCAAGAGAAGGAAGAATTTTGAGATAGACTGTAGTCAACACTATAAAAATGTTTACCAAGCATTAGAAAACACATTCAATTGTTAGATGAAAAAGACAATAGTACCATCTATCTCAGCTTGTATTTTAGTGGTTCCATGATGTTGGGAATACAAATTAAGGATCTTAAATGAGAAGTCTGAACATATTACAGTAGTAAGTGCTTTATAGCGTAATGCACTGTCATTAGAAATTATCATTAGTAGAGCATCATAGGTGTGGCAACTGAAGCATAGGGACCATCAATGACTCCCCTTAGTCATACAGACATGGCTGAATCACCATGGAATGGAGGCTTTTGGTTTGTTGGTAAATAACTCTGTTAGGGTTTAAATCTAAAGTACCATCACTGAGGCCATGACTTAGAAAGATGTATTCTTGCTTCTCTCTCTCTCTCTCTCTCTCTCTCTCTCTCTCTCTCTCTCTCTCTCTCTCTCTGCTTGCTGGCTACCATGCTTTTCCACCATAACTGCTTTTGAGCCAGAAAACCATACACTGAAACTGTGACTCAAAATAAAACTCTCCTTTAAATTGTGGGCATCATGTATTTTTCCCAGTGACAGGAAGCCTAACTAATACACTTCTAGATAGTATTATATATTAAGACAAAACTCAAAAAACATGAACAAATGTTAGTGTTTCAGTTTTTCTCTTACCCTCTGTAAAGCAGGCTTCCGGCTCATCTGAATTCGTGGGTTCAGCCTCTGCTTCCTCTTCTCCAGGCACAGGGTTGTCAACTGTGCTGCACTCAGAGGAACTTGATCGGTTCAATCTCTAAAAAAGGAATGCACCACCCCCAGCAGACATATCACTTAGGATTTACTCAAATCTTGCATTTTAAATCTAACTTAATAAAAAGTCATGCAAAATGTTATGGACGAAGTTTAACAGTATGATGGCCATAAAAATGTGTAAACACGCGTTGAGGTCAGGTAACCTTACAGTGCATCTGTACTGGATCATTCTATCTACATATCCCATGAAAAATAAATTTTACTTTTAAGACGCTAACGAGTTTTTGGAAAAAATTGGCATACAGTAATATTTTATAGTAGTGGCCACATTTTATTATTATACCTTAATATAAATTTACGTACAACAATTATTATTTTTGGAAAACCATGACTCCGGTAGCAATAATAAACAAGTGCTGAATTGCCAACACTGGGTAATTAAAAAGTCATTTGGCATAAAAAGGTTTTAAATGGTTAAGGTTTTTTTTTTTTTAATCCAAACATTAAGATGATATAGATAGAAATTCTTTAAAGACCAAAAAATGATACATTGTACTGTAATCACTATGTGAGGGACCACACCAACGCCATCCATTTTATTCTAAAATAGTAGAAAAGGTGACAAAATATTATTTATAAGATCGAGAAAATACTAACAGGAGAACACATGCAAACTCTGAAATAAAGATTCAATGAAATTAAACATGGCAGACTTACACATGGCAGCAATGAATTCATTGTGATTATGATCATGTAACTGATCATAACACAAGCTTCCCCCCAGAATTTTATGATCAAACATGATGTCCACACATACACAGGAATTACTAGAGAAAATACGTACAGTAATTGTAGCAAAACTCTGTGAAATTTTCCTAATACTTTTTTTAATAAAAGGGTAGAGCAGCACAGCATGGAAGAGTTCAAGTTTCATTCTCATTTGCTGAACATATGAATATGGGAAACTACTAGTTACTGCAACATACGCTTCTCTTATTAAGATTACAGTTTTATGTTTGTAGAATAGTTCAAGCAAATGCACGTGCTAAAATGTGAAAATACTAATTTTAGTTAACTGATTCTTGAATCCATAAATTTGTATGAAAATTACAGGCTTAATCTACAGTGTTAAGTTTTAGAGATTGACTTAGAACCTAGAAGACAGTACCACATTAAATTCATAGTACTATTATTATTATGCAGCATACATTATAAAAATGGCAATGATAGTGCATTATACATAAGGAATGATGTAAACAGATGAAGTCCTTTTATAACTGGAGTAAAGAATTATGAACACCCTTAGTATTAAATGAAATCTTCTAGCCTCTATTGGCTTCTTATCAGGCTGAGGAGTTTGTTAATTGTATTAGTTATGAACAGCATCCATATAAAATCTCATTTAAAAGCAGGGTACTTAAACAAAATTACTTTTAAATAAGGAAGGGAAATAGAAATTAGTTATAACTGAATATACTCTATGAGACTTAAGGTTTTATTTTTTATTTTTATTTTTTGTGGGTACTGGGGGTTGAACTCAGGACCTCGTGCGCCAGCAGGCGCCCGGGCCGCTGAGCGATATCACTGGCCCTTTTTTCGTATGTGGGTACTGGGAGTTGAACTCAGGACCTTGCACTTGCCAGGCAGGTGCTTAAGCCGCTGAGCCATCTCACCGGCCCCAGACTTAAGGTTTTAAACTGTACATGATTCAAGGGAACAATATTAAGGAAATTTACAGGTACTAATATTTTATATTGTGCCAATTGCTACAAAAGCAATGTTAAGTACCATATCTAATAAACACCGAAGAATTATGTGATGGGTTCAAATCTTCACATCTCAGTAAGTAAACTGTCACCAGGAAACTGAAAAAAAAGGTAACATATTTCTATGTAAATGAGACCAAGTCCCACCATCCTAGAAAAATAATTATTAGCCTTGATTTTGAGGCTAAAGAGTGGAAAAAATGTTGATAGAAAGAATGTAAAGCACTTCCCTGCTATTAGCCAAAATATTCACAATAACAAAACTCTATAATGGCTTTCTCTTGGTGGGTAATAATTTTTAAATAAAATGATTCTTATTGGCTGACTCTGACAGCACAAATTAATGAAAGCATATTTAATATCAGTATTTGATTTTTTCAGTATTTCAAAAAACACTAGCCAAGAAGATTTATGCCAAGGTAGCTTATCAGCGTGTAAAAGTTCAGGTGATTTTACTCAGCGTATCTTGCCTTTAGAACATTTTGTTTGTTTTCTTTCTCATGTATAGTTTTTATCAATTTCTTATGTACAGATTTTGGCAATTAAATTCAGAGTTTAGTTCAGAAATCAAAGTTATCCAATATTATTGCTGAATGTAACAGAAATTATCAAAATATATAACATGGATTTTATTTAATTTATATCATAAGGTAAATCATTGTGCCCAATAGATATTTAGATATATAATGTTTTCTTATGACTAAATTAAATATTCACTCAGTATTTCAGTACTTTACTATACAAACAATTAAATATATATGTGCATATGGTGTGCCCTTTAGCAATACAGACAGCTTTAGGCTTAATTTATTCAGTCTTAGTAGTTTATCCCCTTTGAGGGTTTTAAAAGAATGTTTTTAATAGATAGGATAATATCTGTAATTTAAGTTTCTTAGTGAGGTGTAGTTTGCTTAATTATTATTGGCGGCATCTGCAGATTTAAGTATTGAAACTTTTTTTCTATGCAGAAAAGATCATGCCAACCTTATTTGATATAATTAATTGTATTTACATTTTATAAATGTAATAACTTTTGCTTAGTTTTCTTTGTGGTTTTGGAATTGTATGAATAAATGTATTATATTAACAAAAATGAAATAAATACGTCAGTATAAAGAAATTCCTTTTTTTTTTTTTTTTTTTTTTGTGGGTACCGGGGGTTGACCTCAGGACCTCGCATGCCAGCAGGCGCCTGTGCCACTGAGCGACATCACCAGCCCTTTTGTTTGTATGTGGGTTCCAGGAGTCAAACTCAGGACCTCGTGCTTGCCAGGCAGGCGCTTATGCCACTGAGCCATCTCACCAGCCCAGAAATTCCATTTTTGTATTATAGTTAGGCCATTTTGAAGTAGTTTCCCCAAAGAGCTTTGATTTTTAATATAAAATAAAGCATACTTTCTCTTTACCATTTATCAACACAGATAATTTTTTGTCTTTGGGAGTCTACATATAAATGAAATAAAAGTAATTATAAGCATAGAATCAACAAGATAGACTCACTATTATTAGGAATAGGAAGTGTGTCACAGATAGCATTCTTTCCTTTTTTATTGAATAATAAGTTTTAATTGTATAAACCTTCTAATATTCTTTCTTTTATATGAAAGTGACAAACTTGGATCAAAAATTTTGAATGCATAATAGTGAAAAATAAAAGTCCCCTTTACTCTCTCCTTGACTCAACTTCCTTGAGGTAATCATTATACAGTGTGTGCATATATGCACACATATGTAAAATATGCAATATATCTTCTTTATATATATCTTTCCACATTTCTCAATATGCATCCAAAAACTTGGTAGTTTTATAAACACTCTTTACCTTAAGTGTAAACTTATGTAGCTAAGAAGCACCTTTCTATTGTTGAAAATATAATCAAATTAAAATGTTATTCTTCTTCAAGGTTTTCCTTTTGATTGTTTTGAAGGTGTGTTTTCTAGAGAGACAGTTAAATGTGTGTTGTATTAGAAAATGCCCTAAATTGGTCACTTGCAAAGTTATTACTGACATTCCCTAAAATAGGCATTAACATTACAAGACTATTTCATTGTTAGTATAGTAGTTAATGCCAAGGGGTCATTTCTTGTTCCAAGAAGTGTGAAGTAAGATTATCTAATGATGCTACAATCTGACACTCAAATGCAGAAAACCATGAAACACAGCAACACTGTGGAAAACACAGAACTCATTTCCCAAAGAGGATGGCTACTCTATCTCAAATATATTAACTTGAAAGTACATTCTGTACGAGTATTTCAAATAACAAAAGGAAGATATTCTTTAATGAGTATTTTACCTGAGTATCAAAACAAAGATACATGAACAGCAAGAAATTTGAGAGGAGTAAATCAAATAGAAGGAATAGGCATAAAAGAAAAAGTATGGGAAATATTAGTGATAAGCTAAATTCCATTGTTAGTTACCAAGGAAAGCATTTTTATTAGATGAAAGCTAATGCATCTTTTAATTTAGGATGTATTTCACAATCTATATGATGTGCCTGAATTATTAAGGAACAAAACAAGAAAGGGCAGAAAAGGATCAAAAACCTGCAGCATTCCACAGATTACTCTGTAGGAGTCTAGGGTTTTCCAAGTTTAGTAATTTGAATTTAAATATTCTTTTCTGGTGTAGAACAGAAAATAATTTTTCTCTACCTTGCAGTTATTACAGTTTTGCTTATTCTTCTGGGAAAATGCAAACGTTATGTTGTTGTAAATTTTTTAAAAAACTGGATATCACCTAAGATTTTTATTGTTCATTTTGAGTGTAATTATAGTTTCTTTGCCTGGTTTAGATTACTGAGCTCTCAATCTTTTCTCTAATCCCTCTGAAATTTCTCAAGATTCTGTTTAAAATGTGATGTCCCACATTAAAAAATACTTCAGATACTCTTGCTCACTGGCACTTTCTTCTTTGTTATCTGGATTTTCATATTACTTCAGTAACTTAGCAGAAATTATCAGTTTACTTATAAGTTGCAGTAAATTGTTTGGTCATATTATAGTTATGAGCAACTATATTGCTTTAAAAAAAGCAAAGGGAAAGAGAATGTGATTTTTCCTTTACTACCTTTCCTTTTTTATTGCTACTGGAGAAATCTATGGAGGCTCTCAGGAAGCAGCTGTTCTTTCAGTGGGAAACACGGCTCTCTTTCTGGGTCAAATGGCATAGTCTGAGGTAATACAGACATGGGCAATTCAAATCTCAACTACCACCAGGGAAAGTCAAACTAAAACACTGGTTTCATTGAAAGTCCCTCTATTTCCAAGAATCTTCTTCCTAGGGCATTTTACCTGCAATAATATGACTATATTAATTGTAATGATCAGAACTTGAATATAAAATCAAACAAACAGAAACAACAAAATTTGGCCAGATAAGGAGGCCAAACTTGCTGCAGATTTCTTAGGCAGATTTTACACTACCATCTTGGAGTTAGTTTCTAAGGGAAAAGGAAGGGGCATTCAATGATAATTATTTAGAATGTAACGTGTCCGTGGGCATTCAAGAGTTCTGCACTCTGTCATAGAACTGTTATGCTTTTTTCAGAAAAAAGGTATTTAAGAAGCTGGGATATGGCAGGTCAAATTAGAAGTATTTTAAAAACTTGGTAAACAGATAAAGATTGCTACTACTTAGACCTGCTGGAAAATTAGAACCTAGGCAAACCTGAAGGCAGAATGTGAGACTAACATGTAGATTCTAAAATCACGCTTGTTTATAATTCCAGAAAGAAAAAGAAATCAAAACACCTGCACATATAAATCATTTTGCTACCTCTTCAAACTACTCATTATGAAGACAGGAAAGGAAAGACAATGAATGAATTCCAATGAATTCCAATGGAATGGAATAAATATACATTTTTAAACATGTGAATTTCTAATATTTAAATATAATGTAAAATACTAAATTTACATGGGAAATGTATGTGTCTTCTAACGTTTATGTAGGCAACTCCTGCCAAAGTGCTATATTCCAAGTCACTCTGCACAATTAAACTATTCAGAGTTACAATTTTTAATCAAGTGACTGGACATTTGTTAACATGTATCTCATCTTTTCTAACCGTCATTTGGTAAAAAAAAAAATATGAATTCCCAACACATATATGTATATGCAGATGCATGTAAACATATTTCTAAAACCAATTTTCTGAAAAGTTATGTGTTTTTATCCACATCTGTGTAGATACTATATCTTTATAGATGCGACTTTCTAATTGAAGGAAATTTCCTATGTTGTACAATAATAGTTTTCATTAAGAATATTGCCTCTAAGTCACTACCAACTTGAAATAAAAAAGTCTCTTAAAAGCACCTTTAAAATTAACTTCAAGTAAACTGAACACCTAAGTATTTTTAATCATAAACTTTTAGCATTATTAGGGTATGTTGCTTTCAGAATAAAGTTTTGCTTTCTCTATTACACAATGGATAACCAAAAATGCAAACATTTTAACAATGACAGAGAAATTAAAATATGAACTGGATTATAAAACAGGCAAGATTTTTATAGTGGATTTCTCCCCACAAGAAACCGTTAGAATTCATTCAACAAGTTCTAATAAGATTACAACAAAATATTATTGTATATTTTAGTAGTATATCCTTTTTTACTTTTTAGAAATATAGATGAAGCGATCTGTATTAGTATTCCTAATTTTAGAAATAATGATTTATATATTATTGGCACCTAGATTTGGAGCTCATTTTGTAATGTGCTCTATTGAAACTGAGCTTATAAAGCCTCCTCTGCCTATGCATATAATTCGCAACTTATTTTCATCAGCGAGTAATATTGCTCCTGGAGTCAAATTAAACATTTCAAATGCTTAGCATTCATGCATTGGCAGAGTCTACTAACTTTCAATTGATAAAAATTTATACATGAGCAAATAAAATCATATGTAGATTTTTGAACAGGTTAGAAAAATAGTCCTAGTAACCACCCTTCTTAAAATCATTTCAAAATGTATTCAAAGTTTATACTAGAAACTGGGCATAGTGCCTTTGCACCCACCTTCCTAGATGTACACACAGAAAACAGCTGAATTGCATGCATTTTAAATGTCCTTAATTTGTAAATCCAGAACTAGTACTACAGTGATCCTTGCCTGCTCTGAGACTTTATGTTCATCACTGAGATATTTTGCCCACAAAATTTGTTTTTAGTAGAGATTTAATCTACTCAATTTAAAAATTCATGGAGGTTTTTCAATTAAATGTTGCCTCAATGGCTTTTGTTACATTCTGTATCTCACTTTTATAATCCATCCAGTAAAAATCTATAGATCATGCATTTGAAATAACCTAAGGAATGACTGATATATCAAGGAAGCCATCAAGAGAATCACAAAAAATGATGGAATTTCCTTGGTGACATGCTGTGATGTCAACTCATCTATGGAAAAATTGTACATGTTTCTACTTTCTTGCAATGGGTCAGGCAGAAAGATTTTGTAGCTGAACAACATGCAAGACACTGAAAAAAATATCATATATGTATGATGTTTTTCAGGTAACCTGTGTAAAAGTGGTCACATATATCTCTGTCTGGTTAAAGCACAGAGCTGCAGCCTTGATTGATCCGGTTTGATTTTACCCCTGTGAGAAGTGATAAGGTTAGGTATTGAAATCTAGAAAGACAGCATGATGAAAAAGGTTAGACAACTGTGATTTACAATGTTTAATGTCATGTATCTGCAAGTTGAAATTAGTTATCTGTTTGAAAATACATGATATATACGCAATGCTACATAATATATTTAGAACACAATAATTAAATATCATTTAACATAGACTTAAAAAAGAATCAAACAGTTATATAATTCTGTTATAAAGGAAATTAATCAAGTACTATAAAGCACTAATTTAATCTTTTACATTCTGTTTGCTCTTCAATGCAACATTTAAAAATAGGTAACGTAGTATATGTGAGTGGGGTGAGAGTAAACGTGTCATTTGATAAAGCATATTCTAAATTAACATTTCTTGATTTATTATTAATTATATTCAATTAATTTTAACATTTCAAACAGCATTTCAGCAAATTGACATTTCCAAATTTATCCAAAGATAAAGAACTAGAAACACTGATTAAATATATCAGACTAATATTAATGTTTTTTAGGCAAGTGAACAAATCAAATAAAGATGTAAAGATTTTTCAAGAATTTTAGAACCATCCTGAAAAAAGAAATAGTTCAAGTAAAATTCTATGGAAGAGTGATTTTAAAAAGTAACCTAGGCATAAAAGAATTAAAGGTCAGCTTCCTCATAAAACACAAACATAGCTTATACCTAAATCTTGCCAAGTCAAATGCATTTTTGTAAAAGATTATTATATTTTCAAAAGTTCAATTATAAGTAAAAATCCAAATTTCCCTGTTGGTGAAGAGAGTAATTGCCTCTTTGAGGAAAACTCTTTGATAAAAAAATCTAAAAAGAGATAGTCCTGTTAGCAATGCAATTAAAAGCACAATTATTATAAAGGGCTATAAAATATTTAACCTTGATTACTATAAATATTTAAACAACTTTTTATCAAATCAATAAGATGAATGCCTTTCATAACAAGAAAGCATATTTAAGTCTTTCCAAGGATAATGGCTTTCAAATTTTAATAGATGAATAAACATATGGATGAATCAAGTGAACAATATGAGCACTTGTTCCTCTGTCTGAGATTTCCTTCTGCACGATATCTGCCCACTGAATTTATCTCCACACGTTAGGGTCGGCTCAACTGTCGTCTCTTTTCACCTGTTTTACAGCTGGATTACAGTCCCTTCCTCAATTCATCCTCAAAGGACTGGATCATAGTCCTGTTAGGGGACACGCTGTGCTCTATATTATAAGTAGTCCCGTATTTATCTTAGGTGAAAGCTATTACACTGTAAATATCCTTATGGTGATGATATCTTGCTATTTATCTTTGAAGTATGTACATGAAGTTTTAGCACAGCCTTTTGGAGACCAAAAATATTTGACAAGTATAATTTAGGAGAGAGAAGAATTCTATGACTATCATTATGCTGGGTAAATAGGCATAGAATTTTTAAACGTATTCTGCACTGTACACAAATATAAAAAATGAGAAAATAACTGTACTTAGCGAACTAATATTTATGAAATTAGTAATGGATTATATTCATAAAGTTTGTGTTTTACATTTTCATTTCCCTTATAATACATTGAACCACATGTAATCTCTATACAGATAAAAAAAAAAATCGTTGAGTATTTGCAGTTTCTCTCTCTCTTTTTTTTTTTTTGGTGGGTACCAGGGGTCGAACTCAGGACTTCGCGCGCCAGCAGGTGCCTGTGCCGCTGAGCGATATCACCGGCCCTTTCTTCCTATGTGGGTACCGGGAGTCAAACTCAGGACCTCGCACTTGCCAGGCAGGCGCTTATGCCGCTGAGCCATCTCACTGGACATATTTGCAGTTTCTTATTGTTCAACTTAACATATTTTTATAACATAAAAATCAATGTATTATTTCCTGATTATTTTATATGATTTCAAAATATAATATTATAATGGACTCACAAGTTTTCCAAATTATGTCCAGTATCTGCATCTCTTAGAACATAAAACTACCATCCTACAATTCTTGTGAAACTTTCATACAGAATGATAATAATAATTCATAAAGGAATTCATTCTCAAAAGGCAATAATAATAATCAAGAGTAGTAAAAACAGTGCTTTACAGTGGATACTACACTACAGGGACCATAAGGAATAAGGAGACACTTGGTTATATGCAACACTTCAGACCTAGAAGCAAAAGAAGAAAGTGTGTGCATATGTGCGCACACACACACTTACACACACACACACACATACACAAAATCAATGAAAAATGCATACATCAGTCCCGTGAATCCCATTATATAAATTTCCCCTTCATAACATCCCTGGATAGTACATATAGTTAATTTATATTTATGGATAACTGAGTCTGTAAAAGACTAAGGACAGTTGCTATTAGTCCTTGGTTTGTACGTGACTTTTTAAAGTTCGAACTGCAAGTTTTAACCAGTATATTATATGTCATGGAAAGGCAAATATAATTACTTTTTGTTATAGTTCCTTAATTGTGCAATTTGAGGTCAAATATTATTATATTGGTATTACATATTTGCTGCTTACTCACAGGGATTCTAATATTGCACTGCTAATTGCACTCTAATTCTCCTTAGTGTTGATTTATTAGGCTACTGTCTACCGCATTAATTCTTGATCTTTACATTCTGGATATTTAAATTTGTCCGAAAGTAACATGGTTTTCTTAAAAGAAATGATGCCAAATTAATATTTTTCTATAATAATACAGTAAGTCACATTGACAAACGAGAAGCTTTAAAGTCAGTGAGCTGGGGTTTGGTGATGCTTCTAAGTCACAGGTCAGTTTGGCACAGGGCTCGGTATCATTAAGAACCTGTCTTTCACCAGAGTAGAATGCCCTAGGTAATAACCACTAGGGCCTGAATTTGGTCCAGCAGATTGTGGACCTATGAATGATTTATATGAAGGCACATTATTATAATGCATTATCGTACTTTATACAAATAGATACACAGACACGAATATGTGCAGACAACGAATACTGTAATATATAAAATAAACAAGTAATACTGAATAAGTAAAAAGCAATAGTTATGTACTTGAGAAAAATACATTCTAGGTATAAAAATCAGTTGACTAAAAAAGGGAATATGATAATTTCTAGGAAATGTATACATTTGAAAGAGCTCATGATCTCATATATCCCTGAGCTGTTATATTTTAGCTTGTAAATGGAGCCAGATATTAAATGATTGCAGCTGGGTTAACCAGGACATTTTATTCCTTCAGCAATTCAGCACAGTGCCTGGAGCATAGGAGGTAGCAAGAAATGTTTACTGAATGAAAGGGTACATTTCATGCTTCATTTGAGGCTTACAATGAGGAAGCACTTCATGCTAACAGTAAAAGTCCGTGTGGTGTGTTATTGTCTGCAGGGTGATTAGAGGGCTGCATTGTACCTCAGCGGGAGGCTGGTGAGAGGAACCATCAGTTCAGTGCCTACATTCTGAGAAACAGTGACGAGTCTTATTCTCGCGGGTACACGTCAGATGACAGTGTGTCTTTCCTGATTCCGAGACAGACTGTGTTTCAGAGAAGTGCGGATGTTCTGTTGCCAATTTTTTCCTCTGAACTGTTTTAAGATATCTGACTAAGCCCTTTACTTAACGCATTTCATTGGTCGTTTTCTGGTAAAATGTTTTACTATAAAATATTCTTGGGCCGGTGAGATAGCTCAGCGGCATAAGCGTCTGCCTGGCAAGCGCGAGGTCCTGAGTTCGACTCCTGGTACCCACAAAAAAAAATATATATATATATTCTTACTTAAATCTGGAGGATATCTTTAACTATCTACCTCAAAAATGAGACCTGCGGGCTGGTGAGACGGCTCAGCGGCTTAAGCGCCTGCCTTGCAAGCGCGAAGGCCCGAGTTCGACTCCCGGAACCCACATACGAAAAAGGGGCCGGTGATATCGCTCAGCGGCACGGGTGCCTGTTGGTGCGCGAGGTCCTGAGGTAGTCCCCCCGGTACCCACAAAAAAAAAAAAAAAAAAAATGAGACCTGCTTACCTGAGAGTTGACACTAGGAGCGAACTGAAATATCTCCACAGACTATGATAAAAAAAAAATAGGATGCTAGGCCATAAAGTAAGGGGTTTTGAGGAAAAAGGCGGATGTCAAAGGTCAGTGATGTTCTTTCCCTTTGTTCAAAATTCAGGTACTTAAATAGGCAACCAGGAAAATATCTAACAGTCTCCGAATAAAGAAAATGGTATTTGTGATGTTAGCTTAATTATATAAACTTGTTTGGCTTAAAAATATCCATAAAATATACTTCTGGGTGTGTCTGGGTGGGTCATGGAGGTGTGACTTTAGGTACTATGTATGTTCCTGGTACCGTTCCCCTGCTGTGTCATAAACTAAGCATCTTTGTTCCACCTTGCCCTTCCAACATGATATTTCTGCTTTGAAGCAAGCTGACCATGGACTAAATCCTCCGAAATTATAAACCAAATAAAACTCTCCTCCTTTAAATTCTGGGTATCAGATAGTTTGCTTAACAACAGGAAAATTGACCAATACAGTATCTCAGGAATCTGAATCCAAGTCAGGGAGGAAGTTGGGTTCATTTTCGTGAAAACTCAATCCTTCACAGCGGTCACCTGGAACACTGCTGATAAGTCTTCTGCGGATTCTGAAGTTACTTCCAGATATTGGCGGATAAATCAGGAGATAAGGCACAAAATAGGCCTTTGGAACAAGTTCTTCATGTGGTTTTCAGATACTAAAATTGTGAGCCACTGGCCTACATCATGCTACCTCTCTTTAATTCTCCGTCAAGTAGTCACTTAAGTATGTGTGTGCAAGTACTCAATTCTGTACCTCAAGTAAATGTTCATTTGAACACTTCTTGACTGGAATTGTCAGTTTATTTGAATCATATAATTTTCATTGTAATTCTATTTTACCTATACACAACCTAAAACAGAAGTTTCTTGTAAATTTTTCAAGATCAGATATTTAGTAAGCCTAACAGCTAGAATTTGAAGCCAATGTCTTTTCTTCAGAAGTTGTATTCTTATCCACCCTTACTCTTACACTAGTGGTTAAGACTTAAATGACCTGTATGTGTAGAATTAGAAGTTACTTTGTGTTAGACCGTCAAGACCAGCTTCTTTGGCTTATAAAGTCTCAGAAATGTGACAGGCACTATTTCAAAGACTTGAAAGACAGCAAAGGAAGAAAGTTACAAATGAGGGAACAAGCAATTTAAGAATCTGGAAATTAAAGTGGGAGCTGAAGTTACAGGAATTAGAGCAGGGAATGTCTGCATGAGAAGATTAGACATCTTAGGTAAATAATTTGAGTTTGCATTTTCTTAGTGGCTTCAAACAAAACCCAAAAGTCATACTAGGACATTTTAATCCAAAGTAATGAGAAAGACAATAGACCTTGATTTTGCACAGTTGGCCACAGTTTAATAATTCTGAGCTATGTAACATTTCCTGCAGATCTTGAAACTATTACTCAATTCCAGTAGGATGTCAAGGAGGCTTGAATGGACCCAAGATGACACACATTGAAATATATAATGGAAAATTTCTTATGAAGAAGGCAAATTTTCAAAGTCCATGGTTATATGTCAGTGGCACTATGTAAGAAACTGAGCACTTACATGGCAATAATCAAAAACTCATTTTTAAGGACTTGCTAATCTTAAAGACTATGCTAAATTATTTAAAAAGATTAGCTTACATATTCTTTATTACACCCTTTAGCTCTTGTATATTATCATGTGCACACCACAGAAATTCAGTAGAATAACAATGCATTTTTTGAGTATATAGATGTGAACACATTGTTCATGAGAAAAAAAACAAACAATAATCCAGAGGTGGGGAATATTATCCACTGACCTTTGGACAATTCAGTTCATAAAGAACTAAATTTCACATTTTTAAGAAGTATTCATGTAATAGCTGGCAAAGTAACTTTATGGATGCTTAAAATGGTGTATTTCAGTTATCAAATACTCTACAAATGAAAACACCAATTAAAATAGATGGGCACTATGACTTTAAACTTGCTTCATACCATATTCCTTACTTTGCTATATTTGAAACAATTTCTTTGGCTACCTAGAAATATATATTAATAAATTCATTTAGTTAGTTATTTACTCAATAGTAAAGTATAATGGGCATATAATTTATATATATATATGAATTTTATATACACACATATGGCTGTGTATTGGTCATCATTATTCCATAAAACCTTTCTTCCAAATCCACGATAAATTCAAGAAGGGAAGGCCTTAATGGGGTTGAAAATATGAAAGATATTTGGTAAAAATCTGTCAAATAATTTCTAATATGACCTGGAGAAAGGAAAATTATTTTTTCAACAATATCTTGAAACTTTTAAAGCAATGAGATAAAAGTAATTTGTAATAATATTTACTTATGGTTATTATATTTCATATTAATAAAAATGCAATTCGATACATACCTTGACTTGCTTAGATATATACAGATAAAAAGTAAGAAAGGAAGAGATAAAACTTTAAAGAACTCCCTATTCTCAGTGAGTTTACAGTACTATTTGATGTATATCATAATTTCTCAAAAACATTAAAATGCAATGCTCATTTTTAAATCAGGAAGAGTTACAAAATTGTGTGGGATCCAAAGTGAGCAGAGAGCCCATCCACTTGAGCAGAGATTCAGAAGGATGCGATGGGTAACACTTTGGAGCGATTTGGGTATTACTCATTTACACAGAGTAGTGTATACCATGATTTAGGTAATAATAATTTCACAGATGAAGAATTTGAGCCTCGTGTCTTGAAGTACATATACAGGATTTGCAGAAGGAAATCACAAGCAAATTCACAGAGGTAGCAAGTGTTTATGGCCTAGAAGGAAATTGGTTTGGTACAGGTAATGGAGCTGCAGGTGAGCATGAAGGGACACAGTGGTCAAAGATTTTGGGGTCCTAAGATGAAGCTCCTGCATATGCACAATGTATAAATTAGAGAGCTTTGGGGACCATGGATGCATCAAAAAGATAGCATGATTAGGATGGAATCTGAGTCAAATTAATAAGTGTACTAGAGTAGATGGAAAATGAATGCAGAAGGACCAGTTGGAACTCTGCTGGTAATGGTTAAGCAGGTGGTGCACGCAAGGGCAATAGTGAAGAGGAGAGATACATTCAACAGACATTATAGATGGAGACGGTATGTGACTTTATGACTGGCAACAAACATGAAATGAAAGCTCGGAAGACCCAAAGATGCCTGGCGGTTTCAAATACAGCTAGGTAATGTTAAATCAGTTTCTAAGAATCAGTAAGAAAACCTTACCAGATGAAGCTTCTCACAAACAAAAAACTCTCCATCAGTATATGTGACATTAGAAAGAACTTAGGACAGTAGACATCTGAAATGTCTATTCATTTCATGGAAGTTAATAATATGAAACAACATGTATAAAGCAATCTTACCTCTTTGCTATAGTCACTGTCAGAATCACTGCTAAGTTCCTCAGTATTCATATTTTCCAAATCAGATTCCCCAGGTGCAATTGGCACTGTCACTGTGAGGCTGGGATTATGAATAAATGACTGATAATCACTTTCTTCTATCAAGTTTCTGTCCACACTGCTTCCAAAGCCACTGCTTTTCTCATTTTCCTTGTGGAAAATGTGATCTTTGCTCATTTCAGCAAGTGTACGGCTAGAGATATAGTTTTCCTTTTTGCTCTTTAGATCTTCAGCTCGTCTTATCTCCTGGGAAACCTTTGGCTTTTTCGAAAATGCTTTTAGAATAAACTCACGTGCGATTTGTTTCACATAATCTATTCCCTTTTTAATTCTGGCCACGGCAATCTGGAGGTTGTTTGCATCGGGGTCTTCTTCAATTGCTGTTAGATTGTCAGAACTAAATGAACTCAATAATAAAGCAAGAAACAAGTTGAGGACCTATATCAGGTTAGGAAGGGTGCAGAGAAATGGGGAGACAGGAAATGAAGAGAAAATAAGGACAATTTCCTGAAATATAGTCCACAATATAAACTAGACTCCTCACCACCCTCTCCATATAGTAGCTTCTGAGAACTTCAGGGAGCCTAGGGTCAACTATGCCCAGGAAGAATTACCATGGGGAGGAGAAAAAGCCCCTTCGACATTATAATTTTGTCATTTTTAAGTTCCTTTCTGTATCAGGAGATGTTTGGCCCATTTCTCCTTATTGAACTTAAAAATTTTTCCCAACATTCACCTATTAATTAATACTTTCTACCTGTGAGAAATAAATTGAACAAGAAAAGTGGACTATTGTTTATTGTGTTGAACCATTCGGGCCAAGATCTCTATTCACTTTTGCCAGAATATAAATATTACTTGTTGGAATAGGGAGTATATAATACTTACATAGCCCCCATTATGAAATATTCTGTCCAAGTATCGAGCCACATTAAGTGGCAAGCATAAAATACGGCCTGCCCCTTAAACCTGACTAATATGAGATAATAATACTGATTGGCTGGCTTCATTGCCTGTCATTTTGGCCCTGGAAGAGGTTATAAAAGAGGTCATGACAATTTCTACTTTTGAAGCAAAGTCGTGATTGTGAGCAAAAGTTTCTGATTTTTCCTTCTGAAACAGGGATCTGGGTTAACTCTACATTTTTTTTTTTAATAAAAATAACTTTCACAGAAGTCAAAAAAATGCAGGGTTTATTTAAACATTATTTTATATGGGAAACAAAAAGGTAATTGAATTATACTTTGATGTAAGTCTCTTTGTGGCCAAATCACCTATGTCACATTTAGAAAAATCAAAATTACACTTGAGGAGAAGAGACTCAACCTGATCTGGGCCACACACAAAACAATTTGTCAGAAATGTTAAACATAACAGAGAAGGTTAAAACGGTGTCAAAGAAAATTCTAGGGAGGGAAAATAGGAATCATTAAAAAAATTTGGTAATTATCAAGGAATTCTAAAACAGTTAAATTTTGGTCTTTATTCTCATTGAAAAATATATTTCAATGTGAAAGGTGTGTTGGAATATGTTTGCATTTTGATAGGATTATTGATGAGGACCTGCAAGTCTGTTTCATAGCATTAGTCTCCTTAATCCTTGCAAGTATTAGGAGAGTCCCTTTTCAGTAACGTGCTCACTTCTTCACTGAGAACAAATACAATAATTTTCCATTGAAAATCATAACAAGACTCTGACATTTTATCATAATCTAATGGATGTCACAAATGAAAATAAAGGTCATTTTGTGTCACCTCTAATATTATATTATGCTAGAAAAGAAATACTCATAAAATACTTGATTTAAAGTCTCATTTTGATTAATGGTCTTCATCATTTTCCTGATACAGGCTTCAGCTGATTGAAATAGTCTTTTTTTTTAAGTTCCCTCTAAACCTTATGGTTCTTAAACTTTTCAGTTAAGGTAGTAAACTGACCTAAAGAATAAAAAACGAAATCTAAATATATTAGATCAGTTTAACTTGTAACTTTAACATCTAAGATTATACCAGGAACATAATTTTTTATTTCTTCTCAAATTCTATACTACCAGTAATTTTTAAATTATTCAATTTTGGTTATCAACATTCTGAATTATAGTTCTGTTTTTTTATTACCATGGATTGGTAGCTAATGAGCGGCAATCTGAACCAGTCATCAGTAATTCTATATAGAGTAAACAATCACTAACATGCCCGTCTGTGTTTTATTAGCTTTATAAAGCTATCCCACCTTTCAAAGAAAAACATTATCTTCACACCAGTCCTCAAGCTCAAATATTATATTACATATTCTTTTTTTTTTTTTTTTTTTTTTTGTGGGTACCGGGGGTCGACCTCAGGACCTCGCACACCAGCAGGTGCCCGTGCCGCTGAGCGATATCACCGGCCCCTTTTTCGTATGTGGGTTCTGGGAGTCGAACTCGGGCCCTCGCGCTTGCCGGGCAGGCGCTTAAGCTGCTGAGCCATCTCACCGGCCCCTACATATTCTTTAATAGACCAATTTCAGAAGTTTTTCTGGAGTCCCAATGTCCCAATTTTTTTTTTTTTTTCTGTCAAGACCACTTTTAACCTTATTCCATTTTCTCATTCTTTTCTGATCACTTTTTATACCAAATTTCTCTGCTCTATTAGGCTATAAGCATATTGAAGAGGATGATTAGATCACAGATATTTTTGTCTCTCTACTTAAATAATATGAAGAAATGCTTAAATACATTTTTTCATAGAGAAGGTACTGAAAAATATTGAAGAAATAATTGGCCAGACCCCAAGAAACACCTGGCTTTTATATATGCCTCAGCAAATGAGAAATATATAAAATACTTCTGATCACTTTTGTGTGGCATGCTTTTACAACTTATTCTTCTGATTATTGGCTATTTTATGTCAAAAATTTATAAGAAGAAATAAACTAAATATATTTGCAGGAATGTACAAAACTTAATCTAAAAAGAACCAAAGAAAATATGTGTTTTACTGCATTATTGGAAAGATTTGCGATCTTATATAAAACTAGAAAATTTGCTTATTACTATAACTTAAGGATTATCATAATTACAGAATGGTAATCACGTTGCATATTTTTAAGCAGTAAAACTATAATTTGCATTTCATAATTTGCTCTATTTCTGGCACACTGTCATTTAGTATGTGATTTGATAAATATAGATTTCTATCCAAATCTCTGATACTTTTTATATGGGAGCTGCAAGTACAAGAAAATAAATCAGCAACCTTTCTTTTCAAGATAGCGGGAAGTGAAGGTACCTGCCTATGTATGTGTGGCTATTACCATACTCTACCTTCTGGATACCTGATGGAATATTTGATGCCAAACTGACCACTGAGATGAGCCACTATGGTGGATTTGAAAATGGAGATGAATATTTCATCTCAATTTTCTCCTACTTAACAAGCTTGAAAGCTTTTACCAACCAGTATAAAGATCAAAGTGAAAACAGATGCAAGGTGTTAATTAGGAAGATATGAAGAATGCTGTGTAAATAAGAGGCTAAGGACCACTAGTTGGCAAACTTTTTCTGTAAAAGGCCAGATAATAAAAATACTGGGCTTTAGGACAAATAGGATTTTTATGGTAGTCATTCAACTCTGTTATTATAGTGTGAAGTAGGGATCAAGAGATGTGTAGAGGAGAGAAGGAGGGAAGGGAAAGGGGATGAAAAGCGGAATGAAGATATGTTATGTACATGTACCAACCTCCCACAAGGAATGTAAACATTATTTACTATATACATGTACTAATAAACTAAAATAAAAAAGTAAAAATAAAAAAATTCAATAAAACGAAAAAGCCATAGGTAAGATGTAAGTGAATAAACATGTCTGTGTCCCAATAAAACTTTATTTGTGCACACTGAAATTTGAATTCATATAATGTTCATGTGTTATAAAATACAAAAATCAAGATATAGTATCTATGGATACAAATTCCCTGTGCTGAATATGATCATTATATATGTCTAAATTGTACCAATAAACTTAATAAAAATTCTTCTTTCAATGTATTTAATATTTTAAAATGTGAAATTCCTTAGCTCAAGGCCAAATTAAAACAAATATTGGACTGAATGATTGTTAATCTTGACTGCCAACGTGATTGACTAGAGACACCTAGGAGATTATTAAACTACAATCCTGGGTGTGTTTGGGTATTGGAAATATGACCTTGGGAATTATACCTGGTCCCTGGCTCCTTCCTCTGTAGTGTTCTTCTCCTGTTCTCTGCTTCCTGGATGCTATCACATTAACAGCTTTCTTCCACTACACCCCTCTGCCATGATGTTTCTGCCCTGGAGCCAGCTAACCATGGACTAAAAACTCTGAAACCATAAGCCAAATCAATTCTCTCTTCTTATAAATTGTAGTGGCAGGTATTATGTCCCAGCAATGGAAAGCTGACCAATATAGGCTGTATATGGCCTGTGGACCATAATTTGGTGATCCTTGCTATAGATGTTAGGCTCTGTGACCATAGTGTAGTGTGACCAGTACTTTTATTTGCCTTGGTCCATTATAACTTCATTTTGTTCTTGTCAATGTAATCATATATTATTTAATAGGGTAGTTTCATATCTGAAGGGACTTCATATCTTTTAAGACACCTGAAACATCACAGGTTTAATTCATATGCCATCACTATCAAAATGAGAAAATCAAGTAGAAACTTTACATTATGGTTTTAAAAAATCAATAAGGCTTTTCTGGCCAGGGAAATTAAGACAACATTTTTTTCTTTTTTTTTTGTGGGTACCGGGGGGTCGACCTCAGGACCTCGTGCGCCAGCAGGCGCCCGTGCCGCTGAGCGATATCACCGGCCCCTTTTTCGTATGTGGGTTCCGGGAGTCGAACTCGGGCCCTCGTGCTTGCTGGGCAGGCGCTTAGGCCGCTGAGCCATCTCACCGGCCCAACATTTTGTTTTCTTTTCTGTTCTCTTGTGTATTAATGTTGTCAATATTTATTACAATAATTTTATATCCAATTAATTTTAAATTTATAAAAATAACAGATAATATCACTATAAAATAATTTCTATAGAGAATTTTAAATTTGTGAACATTTGTTACATACCACTAGGTTTCCAATCACCATGACCATCATGTAAACAATAAGGCACATGGCTTGGCCAGCGACCTCCATACAGTCCCACATGGTCTCTATCCACTCTCCACACAGCACGCGGAAGACGATCAGGAAGGAGTGGAAGAAGTCGTTCATGTGCCAGCGTGGGAGCGTGCAGTCCTCACTGATCTTGCAGACACATTCCTTGTAGCTCTTACCAAAGAGCTGCATGCCGACCACGGCAAAGATGAAGACGATGATGGCCAACACCAAGGTGAGGTTACCCAGGGCCCCCACGGAGTTGCCAATGATCTTTATCAGCATGTTCAGTGTGGGCCAGGATTTTGCCAACTTGAAGACTCGGAGCTAAAAGCAAATGTAGTTTAATATTAGTCATATAAAAATGTCAATAGTTTAATATCAGTCATATAAAAATGTCAATGTTTCCAATATTGAGTTTTTTGTTCTAAGTTTAAAACAGTTTTTATGTCCTATAATATGGTCAGTATTAGCTGGCTGAAATAATTATCCCAAATTTTCCTTCACATCTATTTTCAAAATTCCTGTGATTTTCTTATACTTGCCACCATATGTTTACAACACATACTATGAGTTGTGTAAATTTTAGTTATGATTGTGATAAGAGATTCTTATCATGGTTTTAGGTATTAGTTCTTTTGGAATTGACAATTTAACCTTAATTTTATTTTCTGATACTTTTGTGAGTTTTTCCATGCAGGTATTGAGATAATACTAACCGTTTTAAGAAAAAGTACTTTAAAAATCTTTATTTTTAGTATATATTTTATATTGATTGTTTTGGGGACAATGACTTGATCATTAACTATCAAATCCATTGTTATGAACATATTATGGTCAAAATAATAATGCAAAGCCAAGACACTTTTTAAAATATAGAATATAATTAAAAAGGTTAGTTTGTACTTACCAGCCTGAATGATCTCAGAACTGATAATCCTTCCACATCTGCTAGAAAAAGTTCTACCAAACTTAAAGTGACAATAAGGCTGTCAAAAATATTCCAGCCTACTTGGAAATACTCATATGGATCCATGGCGATTAATTTCAAAACCATTTCAGCTGCAAAGATTCCAGTAAAGACCTAAGTGAGGAATACATTTTTCTTGTATTGTTAAAAGGTATGGAATCAACATAATGATGATAATGACTATCTGCTTAGCATTTACTGCACCCCAGAAAATGTGCTACATACTTTCAAAATGGATGTTATCTCATTTTATCCTGTAAACATGTATAGCTATTCCTATAGTCCTCAGCATCAAAGGGTTTAAGAACTCTGTCTTGTCAGTTTTAATCATCACGAGATATAATTTAAGAGGAACATATTAAAATATCAGAGAAGTAAAATGTTTGATAATTAATACAGTCACACTTTGTAAAACATTTATTCACAAATAATTTTAGAAGAAGGAAATATGAACTGACACTGAAATTTTGAGCCATTTTTTTCTGGTCTTACTACTCTTAGAAGAATAAAGAACATGCGACTCACTCTTTAAAAGATTTATCAGTAGAAGTGGAAAAAGTAACTGACACAGTGACAGCTGAAGTTAGACTTCCAAACCTTTGACACAAAAGTGCACTGCAAAGCATGATTAATTCATGACACTGGTATCAAAGGACTTGCTTAAAGAAGTAACAGTGAAGGGCCGGTGAGATGGCTCAGCGGTAAAGCGCCTGCCTGGCAAGTGAGAGGGCCGGAGTTCGACTCCCGAAACCCACATACGGGGAAAAAAAAAAAAAGGCTGGTGATATCACTCAGCTGCACGGGTGCCTGCTGGCGCGCGAGGTCCTGAGATCGACCCCCGGTACCCACAAAAAAAAAAAAAAAAAAAAGGAAGTAACAGTGAAAAACTAGCTTATTAGTCATTTGAGTACATTCTGACTCAAAGAATCTGGCCACAAATGTCTCAAAGGGAAATAGGTCTATAACTGCATTAGATGATCTACATCTACCATCAAGTAATTACTAGGGAGCACCTGAGTGTGGTGTTGTCATAACAGATAAGATGCACGATGAAACCTTGGAGTTTTCAACAGTGCAGTAAACTCAGGGAGAAAACACAGGCATGCGTGGTCAGTTATTAAAAAGATAGTTCTGCCTTTTTTCCAAAGATGAATGGAAGGAAAGGAAAATACTAACTCAGAGAGTTAAAATGTTTAATTATTGGATGAACTTCAAAATATCTGTTGGAGGGTATATAATTACTAAGAGCTAGAATCACAATTCAAATTCAGGTCTTTGGGATCCAAAGGCCCAGCTATTTCGCCACTATTATATCAATACAATGTATCTATAGTTCTTTTAAAAATACATGAACTGTGTACTTCTAAGGAAGTTGATATGTGATTATAAAATACATGAGAAAGTATCAAAATTTCAAAGTGTTCAATGGACACACTGGCAGACAAAATCCACTATTAACTTCCAAAATGATGACATATATGGAAATAATATTGTTATTTATAGAATTTAAAAATATTGAGAAATTATTTAAAGGTGGAATATATACCCAGAAACTTGATTCTGCACAGTAATTCACATGGTACATTCTAGATATGCATAATTACTTAGCTGAATGTGTACTGACCTAAAAAAAAGAAAGGAACAATAATGACAGCCGAAGAGAGACACTCTGGGTACATAATATCAGAAAAGAAACTCACCAAATTTCCCACAGCAAGTACATTTTTGAATTCATCGGTCATTGGATGGTGTTCCATAGCCATAAATAATGTGTTTAAAACTATGCAAATGGTAATTGCAAGATCTACAAAAGGATCCATTACAATAAAATAGATAAACTTTTTGAATTTTATCCAATATGGAGAGCAATTCCAGATCAAAAATGTGTGTGCAAATCTGTACCACCAAGGTGGACATTTTTGTCTGGACTCTTCAAGTTCTGGGAGAGAAAAAAAAAAAGCAACAATAGGAAGTCAGTCCTTTGCATATTTTATTCATCCCAGATAGAAATTAGCAACACAAAACAAAGCTTGTGGCTTAAACTTTGTATAACAGTGCGGTTCCTATGAAAGCACAGCATCCTGCATGAAAGTCTTGTATTACATTTGTTGACTAAATCAAGAAGAAGTGAGGGGAAGGCAGTGAAACTAATGACTGGAAGCAGATACGTGAGCATCTCTGAAATAAAAATACACTAACATATGATGAGAAGCAGGAGAACTGGTGTTGCCTTAGCAGAGAAATATTTATTTTTCCACCAATGCATAAAATTTTCTGCTGTATATTTAATCCCATGACAATAGTAAGATAATTTTATTCTGTCCAGAAAAATATTTTGTTCTTTTTAAGTGAAAACAATCCCTGAATGAATACACCAGAAGTTATTTCAAGAGGAAAACAGGAAATAGACATTTACCCCATTTAGCTCCTTTATTTCTCACCATAAGCTTAAGGGCCAGGCAGAAACTTTGGGGCCATGATGATAGCGTGGGAGTGAAAGGTCAGCCTTTGGACAAAGAGGAACCTGGGGCATACGTACTGTGATGAGAGAGAGTAGGAACCAGTACATTTAAAAAAGCCATCACCTTTTGTCTCTCTTTCCTTATCAGATGAGAGACTAGATAGTGTCTAAAATTATATAAGTGAGAGAGTCACATAACTTTGTCTTCTAGCTTTCTGCATCAATTACTATTAAATTATTTATCTCTGAAAGGTCATTTTATCTACTGCCTGTTTTTAATCACAAATAATGTCATCCATCTTCAAAGAATGTGTGCGTGTGTGTGTGTGTGTGTGCGTGCGTGCCTGTCTGTGTGTCTATGTGTGTGTGTTTCAGTACTGAGAATTGAACCCAGGGTGCATTACACTGAGTTATATCCCCATCTTTTTTTTTTATTCTGAGATTCTGAGACAGAGTCTCACCAAGTCAATAAGTTGCCCCTGCTAAGCTTGAACTTGCAATCCTCCTGCCTCAGCTTCTCAGATTGCTGGAATTATAAGTGTGCACCACCATAGTCAGCTCATTTTTAATCACTCTTAAAAATGATTGTATCAGTTTCCTTCTGTTATCTCTACTATTGCTTGACACCATTTTACATTCTTTGAATTCTTCCTAAGAACTTCATGTATTTAGCTAAAGGTACCTAGAATTTATATTTCTTTTATTTAAGAACTGGCAAGGCAGAGAACATCATCACCTACCTTCTACAGTGTTTGTGAGGATGCTTGCTCTACTCATTGCTCTTTGTCGGACATGGGGATCATTCAGCATATCTTCCGAAAGAAAATAAGAACTGGAACATCTTTTTTTGCGTATTTGAATGGTTGTACCCTGGAAAAAAGGATGACTAATTAAAATCTTAAGAATAGAATTCTGATACATTGCGGGTATAAAGTAAAATCTTAGGGTACTATAGAGAGTAATTAAAAGTACAGACTAGATTCCTGGGTTCAAATTATGGTTTTGCTTCTCACTGGCTGGATGTCATAGGAGATTTACTTAACTCTATTTCAGCATGGGTAAATGAGGGTAATAGTGCTTGCTTTATATTTTTGTTATGGGAGTTAAAGGAATTAATACTTAAGTTTAAAAACAAAGCTTGCTACTTTTATCATTATAGAACTATCACCAACTCTCTTTCGAGTTACCCAATTTATTCAGGTATTAACCAAAGAGTCCTACCAAAAAATGGCTAGACAAATGAAGTAGTGACATGTGTAAAGAGATAACTCAATATTCACCAGTAATTTTCCATACTTATTCTTTCTTGAGGTTGGCAACATTAGTGAAAGCTACTGTACTGACTGTTTCTTGTGGCCAAGAAAGATACCTCTTGAACTCAGCTAACTATAGGATGGTAAATGGCTCACTTTGAAAATGACACTTAATAGTGATATGAATTGATGCAAAATAGAGAATGCAAGCTCCATCCCAAAGAGGTGACCACTAGTCAGCTCTAAACATTGTCGCCATGCAGGCATACAGCTCAGGCGCACCATATAGGTTCATAGTTAAGTAAAAATGTCTTATTTTTTAAGCATGGCAGCGAATTCAAATTTAAAACACTATATTGGTTCTGTGGAATTCAAAATCATACACACACACATGCTCGCACACACATATATATACACACAAACAACTACACAACTCTATATCATTCATCTGCTTCAATGTGGCATGTGGTATATATTTGACAAATATACATTTACATACTCCATAGAAATATACAGTTGTAGAGTTGTAAAGTTGTACAGTTGTATAGATATACTCATATACATATCAAAACATAGACACACAAGCAAAAATATGTGTGTAAGTATATATGTGTGTGTACATGCACAGATACATATAGCTGTAGTGACTTTTCATAAATATTCCTGTAACCATATTTTCTCTGCTACAATCTCTTATCTACTGACTTGCTAGAAGTATAACATTTCCCCCAATTCAAATAGTAATTTTTTCCATTAAAACAAATTCTTTTCCATGTAGACATGTCTTAGGTGCAGAGATAACATTATTTGTCATGCAGTGTTTCCATGTAAACTCTATTATGTCACACTTTTATGATCATTGCTTTTATAATTCCTCTAGTCTTACAGTTTTAACTTTAGGGTTTACTGTGGTACTGATTTTTCTGTGGTAAAATAGACTTGTAAATAAAAACACTTCGGGCCGGTGAGATGGCTCAGCGGCATAAGCGCCTGCCTTGCAAGCGCGAGGGCCCGAGTTCGACTCCCGGATCCCACATACGAAAAAGGGGCCGGTGATATCGGTCAGCGGCACGGGCGCCTGCTGGTGCGCGAGGTCCTGAGGTCGACCCCCCGGTACCCACAAAAAAAAAACACAAAAAACACTTCATTTAAAAATGTGAAATAGTCTCCAAATCTGAAATAAATTACATGATATTTTATAGACAAAAAACACATCACTGCAAAAAAAAACATAAAGTATGATTTCATAGAAATTTAACATGCTCATTTGATAAGGAAAACATCTTGACAGCAAGGTTTAGGCTGTATCATGCAAGCACAGAGGCCACACATTACCGTAGAGCACATGCATTCTTTCCAAATGAATTATGTGTATGATCATGGCTTTGATGGAAATGTATTCTCACTTGAAATACTACATGGTCTGCAAACACAGATTTAGGAACAGACCGCATATATGGAGAGCTTGCTGAGGTAATAGAAGCCCTTAATCATATTTGGTCATGCAGCGCCACATAGCAAATGAATGGGTAAAGAGTTATCTTGGAAACTCCAGGAATGAGGAAGATCTCACTTTCAAACCTAATTAGACACTTGTCTCTAACCCCTCAGTTTCCACTATTGCACTTGGGGAATTGCTGTTTTGGAGAAGTTGTATTGTTTTTGTTTTCTGTCTGTTGGTATCAGTGTATGTGTTTTTGATATTTTCTTTGTATTCATAAACTCCAGACAAAAGAGATCTTTAAAATGCAAACAGCATTGTTTCATTTCCTAGGGAAATTAAGCATGGCGATGCTACATAACTTGAAAGATAATCCTACTGAGCATTAGAGAGAGAACAGAGCCTAGCGGTTAAGAGCTCATTCTCTGTAACAGGTTCTGTGTTTACACTTCAGAGCTACCCATTAGCTGGGGGAATGTAGGTAAACTCTTTTGTTTCTCTGTACCTCAATTTCCCCACTTAGAAACAGTGGTAGTAATATATCACCTGATAGAGCTGTTGTGAATCCTAAATATGTGCTGCTTGATATTATTATGAATAATTTAAATAAGATCCCTTGCAAAAAGCTACATATTAAGTAGTGACCTAAAAAGATAGCAGCAGGAAGCAAATAATGCAATTTCTTTACAGAAATGGGACTTATTGTCAACTCTATTAGTGCATTTTCTGTGCACTATATGTATCTTTTATAAATTGTTCTCTGAAGGGCTGATTTATAATCTCCAAATATAACATCAACAGATAAGTACATTCTTTTGAAAATGGAATGTAAAACATCTTTGAATCAGATGCCTAGAACACATAGTATGAGGATTAAGGTAATGAGTTAAAGGTGTGTTTCTATCAGAGAAAGTATTGCAAAATGCAGAGCCATTCATGGGCCGGACAGAAGGCCCCTGCAGCAGAGAAACTGATGCAGGAATAAGGGCCAGCCATGCCTGAGCTATGGAAAAACGTCCTTACGCTGTCATCAGAAGTTGCCTTATCTATTATCACCTCTGGCAGAAGCTGTCCATTGGGAAGCATGAGGGCTGAGGGTCCATCAACCAGGGAAACCACACCATTGCAGTCCACGGCACTGTGCATCTTCCCGTTCACTGGCAGCATTGGGGGGGACCTACTGGCTTGGCTGATGTTACTGCTGCGCCGCTCCCGGAATCTCGGGGGCAGGAAGAGTGAGCCCCGTCTGCTGTCATTGTCTCCAAAAATGCTGTGCTCGTCATCAGCAAATTCAGTCTCAGATCCTAAGTCTTTTCCTCGACCCTTGAAACTGAAAAGACTTGTCCTGCTGCTGCGCCTTGCAGAAAACAGGGAACCACGAATGCTGAGTGGTGACTGCAGAGAAAGATAAAAGGTGACATGTGTCTGCTGGAATGCCTACAAATAGCAGTGTACTTCACAAGACTACCACTGAATCCACTGGCCTGAGGGCAGGGTACCCTCTGCTGGTTTCAAAGAAACATATTTAAGAGCAAAGCAAGTCATCAAGAAGGCAAATTCTCCCAAATAAAGAATGAAATAACTTGAATTCATCCTTTGGGACCACGTAAATTATTTGTGCAGTTCTCCACTGTTATTTTTTACAGTGTCCTCTCCATTCTTTATATACCATTATTTTGCTATATAGACATGTCACTTAAAAATTTGGTATTGATACCTGTCATTTAACTTTGCCGTCACTAAATTCCACAAGAAATAAAAACTTTCTTAAATTCAAATGCTTCTTTGTATGATATTGCTTGCAATTCCTCTTTACATGCTGAGAGCTAAATTAAGGTATGTTTTAAAGCATCTTTTTAGTAGCAGGGAACTTACAAAGTCATGAAATATTTGAACTTGAAAAATAAATAGTGCACTACCAAAGAGGGGGGAAAACCATGTTAATATGATTCGTATCAAGGAGAAATTGTTTCCATAAATCAATATCTAATGAAAATTCTTTGGAAGTATCACATTCAAAAAACATCAGTGGACGGGGCCGGTGAGATGGCTCAGCGGCTTAAGCGCCTGCCCAGCAAGCGCGAGGGCCCGAGTTCGACTCCCGGAACCCACATACGAAAAAGGGGCCGGTGATATCGCTCAGCGGCACGGGTGCCTGCTGGCGCACGAGGTCCTGAGGTCGACCCCCTGGTACCCACAAAAAACAAAACAAAACAAAACAAAAAATCAGTGGTTACTATGTAAGGGACACAGTGACAGCATTATAAACAATGGAAAATGAGTATGATAAGGTGTTCGCTTTAAAACTACCTTGGACTGCTATAGTCCTATTTCTTTTATTGATACCATCTGGGTTCATGTTCTTGGTCACCATCTACATTATGAAATCTTTGAAGATAAGCCCTCCCTCTCTGTATATCTGGCAGAGATTTGCAGACTGAAATAGTAGAAGCTGGAAATTTTGAATGAAAGCAAAAATGAGAAGGATAAAAATTTTGGGTGAGGCATTAAAGAGCAGTTATGGAGAAGTGGAGAGGACCAGGGATATTGGTAGGACGAGGGACACTTTAGCTAGTGGGTGAAGAGTGAGCAATGTTATGCCAGGAGAAAATGGCAAAGAAAATGATTTCAGTTAGAGAAAACTGCATGGGTTAAATAATACAAGCCTGAAAGTCCAAAACCTGTAGGCAAGAGGCAGCACTCCAGTTTGCTGAGCTGAGGGTGAAGGTAGAGAGAGACAGGAATACAACGCCAAAGAAAGTTTGTGGCACAGGTAGGATGTGGGTCTTGTTCTATAGTGAGTGGTTTTTCAACGGAATATTTTGTTTTCTGTTTTCTCCTTTCCTTTTTTTAATTGGGCAGAATGGCAACTAGATTTTTGTTGTAGAAAAATGGCTTTGGAGGTTGTGTAGTAGAAAGAAATGTTAAGGAGGATAGAAGCAATGGTTCAACTTTTTTTTTTTTTTTTTTGCGTACAACTGTAGGCGAGGGCGTCTCGTGTATGGAGCTTTCAGTGGAGAAAGGAAGAAAAGGAAAAAGAAAATCACACAAGCAGAATGAAGACTAGGAGACTACAAAGCAGATGCTAATATAGTTGGAGATAGACAATGTCAAAGGCATCTACAAAGTTCCATACTGGGTACCTAGTATTCTGGAGATAGACTTCTCTACAGTGGTAAAGAAAGAAGATTAACTAGATTAAGATTGCTTTATAACCAATGTTTAAGAATACAGACTAATTACAGCTATGAAAAGTAATATATCGTATAAACATTATGTTCATTTCTAAAGTGATTGCTAAGTATAGTTTGTTTTAGGAAATTTGATCATTGAAGAAGATGACAATTCGGAAACTATAAGCACCTTTAAAAATGAACAACTCAATAGGAAATCTGAGTATGTCTTTCTTTTTTTCCATAAATGCCCAGAAATAGACTTTTTTTTTTTTTGTCTTTTTGAGACAAAGTTTCACTATGCAGTTCAGGATGGCCTTGAACTTACTTTATAGCCCATGCTGGTTTCAAACTCGTAGTGACCCTCCTGCCTCAGCCTCCTGAGTGCTGGGTTTACAGGCGTGTGCCACCACGCCTGGCCTCAGAAATAGATTTTTTTACCTACACATGCCAATGAAGCCACTCACATTTCTCTGCTGGAACCCCTTACCCCAGCTAGAACACTGTGCTCTTTTCTGACAGGAGTTTGCAGTACCTGATTAGGGGTGGAGAGTCTTTTCTCGCGAGCCTGTCTGTGCCCTTCAACACCGAGAAAGAAGCTTTTCCTTCGGATGCTCTCCTCTGATCCTGACTTGGACAACTTCTCATCGTCTCCCTTTTCCTCTCCACTGGAAAGTTTCTTTTGATTCTTTTTCCTTCTTCTGTTTCTTCTTTCCTTGGCGCTTTTTGAACTCAGCTTGGATGTTTCTGAAGAGCTCTCTGAGAGGCCCATAATTTGGCTTCGTCTAATACTTGTGTATTCGGCTGCTGCTGCTGCTATTGCCTGTTCAGCAAAGACATTGCACACCACAGCTCACTTGAAAATTCTGGGAAACCCTATCACAGGTACCTATCTCCCATCCACTTAATTACACTGTGCATGTGATCACATTCCTTGTATGTGAAGCGATACAGTTTTCTTTGCAGTGACCAGAAAGCCTACAAAGCATATATTTGCTGCTTTCCCCACATTGTAATAAAGCTCAGTTGCACTTGGGAATTGAACTCTTAGGTGTTACTAATTTGCTTACAGTAAAGCAAATGTAAGTATTATATGTTAAAGTTTTATCAGGTAGTTTTGGGACATAAAACTCATATAAATTGTGTAATACATAATGGTTTTCTGTATCAAATAACTAACTCAATCTTATCAATAGAATCAGACCTCTTCAGTTTATTGAGATGGAATTATCTGAAAATTCAAATGAATGATTTAAAAATAATTCTATCTAGGGAAAACTGTAAGGTCAATGATTATTTTCTTAAGGGCCTCCAAGGGTTCCTAAATTGTATCTGGGATAATGTAGTGCGTATATCACCTTCTTATGGACATTTTAAAAAACAAAAACCAGACAATTCTTCCAAAAAAAAAAAATTGGGAAATAAGATGTAAATGAAAAACAGAAAAGAACTTATAATCCCACCCCACCAAAATAAATGATGTTATTATGTCTTTCACCCTTTTTATATATTAACATAATTTTTAAATTGTGATTGTGTCCTATTATTTAATCCACTATTACTTAACAGCTTTTCCTCAAGACATATGATATTCTTAAACACATAATACTATGGCTCATAAATACTTTAAGATGTGAAAATATCATAATCTTTTTAACCATTTTCTAATTTTTCAAAATATGTTTTCTGATTTCTTTCTTTCTTTTTTTTTTAATGTGGGTACTGGGAACAGAACTCAGGACCTCGCGCTTGCCAGGCAGGCGCTTATGCCGCTGAGCCATCTCACCGGCCCTGTTTTCTGATTTTTAGATGTATTAAAATTCTATGCTGCATACTTTAGTGCACCAAAGTACCTCTGTATCATAGATTATTATTCTGTATGAATGACATTAGATCTCTTGAAGAGATTTGACAAGATCAAATCATCAAAGAAGTTTTAAGACTCTTGCAGTGTATTCAAAGTTAGGTTTTCTTAGTATAAGCCTTCTCAAGCTTTTCTATTGAAGTACACTTTGGAGAGAGCATTAAAAGAATCTTCAAGCATCTGTGACTTAGCTTTAAGTACTTGTAACCATTAATATGATTTCTTTTAAATTTCAGATTTTATTTTAAAAATCTTTGCAACATTAACAAAAATTGATACATATTTCATTTTTTTTATTCATAGACCATGTGTTTTTCCCTAAATGCTTCTGTACAACTGTTACTCCAGGGAAATGCATCATTTATATTTTGGAAGCTTGCATGATCCCATACATATTTAAGCACTACTGGTAATAGCTTTAGGAGCAACAGCCTTGGAACACCTTGTAAGGGACAGGGAGTTGACTGTGGGAAAGGTGTCAATGTAACCAAGTCCAGAAATGGTTCCTTCAATCATACTAGAAATGAGGATGCAGTTTATATATAAAAATTAAGAAAAACCCACCTGAGGAAGGCTGAACATAGACTACAGGGTCTCTGTCATTAACCTTTGCATTTCTACTTCCAGGAAAAATTTTAAACCAAATAATAATACCTCAGCTTCTTCTTGCTCTTTTTTGAGTTGATCTAACATCTGTTGAAATTCTAACTCCTTCTGTCTCACTTCTTCAATGTTCGCCTGGTTCTGTTCTTCATAGGCCATGGCAACCACAGCCAGAATCAAGTTTATTAGATAAAATGAGCCCAGGAAAATGACTACTACAAAGAAGATCATGTAGGTTTTGCCAGCAGCACGCAGTGTCTAGGGAAAAATGGAGATTGTTGTTTTAATAATACAGTTTTTTAAAGTAAATTATTTCAATGTGAATGGTACATTAAGCATGCATAAATTGGGTAATTTTGTATAATCTTATAAAAATATAAAAGAATAAAATGATATTTTCATGGCAAATGATCAGTATTGAAACAAACATATTCTTAATACAAAGGATATAGCAATTCGATAGACCTGTACTAAAGTTAGGTGTGATTCATGGTTATTATTAAGTATAATAACATAATAATCTTGTGTTTTTGTTTCCCAGAATCTGAAAATTACTAATAAAACTAGCTTCTATGCTCACTTTTAAATTTAGGAACAGGTAATGCCTATAGTCCTTTTTATTCTTATAATCCTATCTTTTCTTTTTTTAACAAAGTATGTTAACATAAGATTATAGATAGCCTAAATGAACTGATCTATTTATCTCATAGGTATTTATTTTTAACATGCTTGATCATTTTAAAATGCAGCATGCTTTTTATCATTCATTTATTTTTTTAAGTTAATTCAGATGCATACAAAAAATGAAAATGTTGAGAAGAGCAGTTATGTCTGAGAGACTCAGGAAAGATCAATGTCTGGATAGTAGTTAAAAAGAGAAGAAGCAGTGACCGGTCTGTAGGGCTCACTCCTTGTCCATCCTGGGGACTTTCCAAATGGCCAGCAGGAAAAAGGAGCCCCGCAGAGACTAGTCGCCCAAGATAGACTCTCAGTATACATTCGCTCCCATCAGCCCCTCTCCAAAGCAAGCTGCGACCCAGCAGCATTCTCCAAGCACCTTCCAACCTCAGGCAGTGAGAGAATGGTGACTGCCAAGGCCACCCAGCTGCTTGTTTCTGAAGTCACCATCTAGTACCCTGCATCAGGACCGGGCCCATTTATGCAGCAACTGAGTGCCCCAACCATGGCCGAGTCACCGCCGGGCTCTTCAGGTTAGTCCCATGCCCTCCAGGATCTCCATCTGGCACACAGAGTTAATGCTGGACCCCTTTAGGTCTGTGCTGCTATATTTATTAAGTAAACATAAAACAGGAAGAAAGAAGAATGTGGCAATTCTGAGAAAAGAATTCATTACTTATCATAAAGAATTCTCATTTCAGTCTCTTTCCTGCTGGATTGGGTACTGAGAACATACACATTAACAGAGCCCCTGGCTCCAGAAGGTTCACACTCAAGTTAGAGACAAACAAGAACTACAGTAAAAGAGATCAATGCGATGAACTGAATTCACAAAGGGTGTGGAAGTCTAGAGCAACTGACGGGAGAAGGGAGTTTAGAGAAATGAACTGAATCTTTAACTGTAAGAGTTCAAAACAAATCACGGTGGTCACGTGAGCATAGAAGACACCCATGAGTTGAAGATAGCCCAACCAAGCACATGAGGAAAGTGGTACCTGTGTAGGCTGGAAAGAACATTATAGTGCGTTTCCTGTTATTTTCCTAGGATCACATGGGTTGATGGATTGAGGAAGAGAAATGATCTAGAGATCAAATTTCCCCAGAAAGGACAAGAAAAGCATTTATGACTCAAGAACTACCTGCTGTAATGGTACTGGGGTAAAACAGTTCTAATTTTACTAACAAATGGTAGCGTTTCCTCTATTCTCAAAAGAGTTGCTAAAACCACATATTATAAAGCTGGCAAATACCAAACACTACATTTTTATGGCATTCAAAACTGCATGTTTCTCTTAGCACTCACTTGTTGGTAAAGGTTTTCCCAGTAATCCTGTGTCATTAGCCTAAACAAGGCTAAGAAGGCCCAGCTGAAAGTGTCAAAGCTTGTGTAGCCATAATCTGGGTTTCTGCCAAATTTCACACAGGTGTACCCTTCTGGACACTGACTACACAGGAAAAAGAACATTACCAGTTAGAATGTCTGCAGGATACAAGTAAAGAGTAGTATTAAAAAGTTACAAACTAAAGGTTCTTTACATAGGGAAAAATATTAAGCCATAATTAAGTGCACATGATTTGGAATCAGGAAGAACTGGGTTTAAATCCCATCCTACTATTTACTAGTTTGACCTTGTCAAATTATTTAAATTCTCTAAGATTCAGTTCTCTCTTTTGATGAAAACAGGATAAAAACATTTAACTTCAAGAGGATAAGATTGGTATTAAATTTAAATAAGATAAATTGTGCAGATTCTTTTACCTTCTTACTGCATATGGAAAGCATTTAATAAAGAGACATTCTACACAGGAGGAAGAGCAAGAATAAATGCCCCGCTGCAAAATGAAGTTGCGTGAGAGAAATAGAAAGGCAGACCACGTGGACTTGAGTCACGAGAGGTGACCCTTTTCTATAGCATGGCCAAAACATTACACTCAGTTACCCAAGAATCATATTTAATCAGAGAATGAATTAAACTTTGAGATAAAATAAAACTAATTCCGTTACTCTTCTTCCCAGAAAGAAGAAAGGCCTGAAACTATTCAAACAACTTTGATGGGGTTATATGTAAATAATTTTTTCTCTCTTCATAAGGTTTACATGACCTATAGCTTTTAAAAGTCAAGCAGTAACCCAAACTCTTGCTTTCAAGGATGTGCGTTAACTACAAACATTTTTCAGTCTGCTTTCACTGTGGGATGCATTGATTAAAATAATACCATAAAATGTATAAAAACAATATAGACCGAGGGTTCTGATCAGCAAACTGATTAAACATGATTTTTCCTTCTTTTGCAGCTTTTAGAAGAAAAGAAACAGACATTACATACCCTGAATCTGTGCTGGAACCACAAAGGAGAGCATCTTTGGATCCCTCCAAGTAATAAACATATTCTGTTTAGGTAGAATTTGAACAAAATAGCATTATAGTCTAAACTAGAAGAGTGACATAGCAAGTAAGTCAATAGATGCCAAAATACATTTATGTATCTGGGTGATCTCAATCAATTAACATCCATTCACTTATTGTACTTTCATATATACCCCTCAAATATTTATTGATCAATTCTTATGGCCCAGGCAGTGGATATGATGATAAACACGATAACAAGATTGCTAATTTTGTGGGGCTTTCTTTTTGTGTAGGTGAAGGTAGAAGTTCTGGGTGGAGAAAGACACTTAACAACTTAACAAATATATAGTATCATATTTATCAGACAGCGATAAATTAGGTTCACAACCTCAATTCTCTCCATAGTTCTGGTCACAAACCGAACTGGACAAGAACTGAATCAAATTTCCCTGTAAGGTCAACATTGAAGCTAACCACTGAATTTGATTCAGTTCTTGTCCCATTCAGTTTGCAACCAGAATCATGGAAAGAATCAAGTGCATGAGCTGAGGTTCCACTGTGCTCTATAGAAAATAAATTAAGATAAAGTGAAAGCTGTGGTCTGGGAAGGCCTTTCTAAAGGACGATACTTGAATAGGCATCTAGATGTGATGAAGAAGGTAGCCATGCAGAGACCCTGGTGAAGAGGCCTTTGGGTAGGGGAGGAGCAAGAGCAAGTGCTCTCTGGCAGAGCTGAGGTTGGTGTGTGGGAGAACCAGCAAGATGGCCAGCATGGCAACAGTGAGATGAGTGAGGGATTGTGTTGGCAGAGGTATGCAGAGGCCAGATCATGAAATGTTTTGCAGATCATGAAAAGAAGTTTGGGTTTTAAATATAATTGAAAATAATGGAAGCGGACAGTGGAGATATCAGATTTTTAAATGCCATGGTAATTGCTTCATGCAGTAAATTACAGAAGCACAAGTTCAGAAACAGGGAGACCTACTAAGTGAATGTAGTAAGAAATGTCATGCTTACAATTCAGAGAACATGTCTGGATATGGAGAAGAAGGGGTGGAAATGTGGGGACAAGAATTGCTGATGGAGGGCATCTGGGGTATATGCGTGGGAAGACAGAGAGTGGTTCTGGCTACTAAGATGAGGAGGTCGGGAGTAGCACTAGGAGCTCTGTTTTAGCCATGCTTAGTTTGAGGTGGTTATTAGGTATAAAATGATAAGTTTCAACTAGATGGTTTGATTGATAGGAGAATCTGGAGGTCAGTAGACTTATCAAGGATGAAGCCATCATCAAGGAGACGGATGGGATTTGAGTTTTCCCAGAGCTAGAGAAGGGGAAGAAAATGAGTGAAGGAAGGCAGGTGGGGAGGAAGGAAAGGAGACAAAAGGAAGGAAAGGAGCCCTTAGCGGAGTTCCAAAATACTCCAGATGAGGCAAAGAATCAGCAAGGAAATGCTATAAATAAACAAAACTTGTTTTCTGAACTTCTGTTATTGTTCATTCACCAATCAATATTTATTTTGGACCTATTAAATTTCAGGAATTGAGGATATTACAGGGAAATAAATTCATCCTTTCCACTTTTCATAGTATACTTTTTGCCTATTTTCAGCAGTAAAGTGATCCTGTTCTCTGTCATTCACGAGTAAGGCTCACTTCTACCACCAGGGGCAGATTTGACCTTACATAGTAAATGTATAAAGGACTAATAAGGACACAACTTCCTGTGAGGCTCAAGTAAAAGAAAAATATGATTTTTAGGAGACTTTTAGAGTAATAGTGGAATTAAGACTCTGAAGACAGATATACTTAGATTTCAGTATTGCTTCTACCCTTTCCTACCCAACTGAATTATCTTTAATTCCTCAAGCATCAGCTGCTGCATGTAAAATGTGCTTAAAAATATGTACTTTATAGAGTTGTTGAATAGAATACAGAGGCTATTGCATGTAAAGCAGTAACAGTGATCCACAAATTCTGTACTAGTTGTTGAAAGACAGGAGCTATTATTAATAAACTCTTGTACATTTTCAGAGAAGACCGATTGACTCATCACACTCTGTTTCACTTCTAAGATATACATAAAACAGTGAAGCCTTGTAGTTTGATAATGTACATAAATATCTTATTTGGAAATATTCTGTGCCTCAGGGAGGAAGGACCTGACAACACAAGGATAGGGGAGGTGCCTGAGATGTATTATCTATTTTTTTATTGGTGCATATAGGTAATACAAAATAATGAGATTTATTTTGGAATATTGGTACATGTATGTAATAAAATTTGATTTTTTCACTCCAGCTACCCTCCTTTTCCCTCCCATCTCTCCCTGATCCTCTTCCTTATCTCTAAAAATATATGTTTGAGTTTCTTGTCAGCCCGATTTATTTATTTATATATTTCTACAACAATTTATGCAACAATTTCTACAACAAGGAGACATTGAATTAATAGAATAGTTGATTTCAAATAACTATTATTTATCAAAATAATACTTGATTTTCAAAATAATTTCAATGTCTAAAGAGAAAGGAAGATGAGATGCAAAGAGAAATGAAATTTGTTGATATACAATCCAAAATGGATTCTGAAAGATGATGAATTGTAACTCATTAATTCCACTACTTGCATACAATGGGAATTGAAAACATATGCCCACACAAAAGCTGGTACATGAGTGTTCATAGTAACATTATTCTTACAGCTGAAATGGAAACAACCAATGTCTATCAACTGTTGAATGTATAAACAAAATATGATATAGGTACAAAATGTAATATTTTTCAGCAATAAACATTATGTTAGATCAGTGAAGAAACTGAAAGTCAGAGATTATTTCATTCAATTTATAGTAAATGTACCACATGAGTAAATTCAGGGAATAAGAAAGTACGTTAGTGTTTGCCAGGGGCTTGGGTTGGGAAGGAAGTGGTGAGTAAACTCTAAAGGGCACTGGGTTTCTTTTGAGGGAGAAGAAAATATTTTGAATTAGATAATGGTGATTATTGTGCAACTCTGTGAATATGGTGAAATATTTTAAAAGGGGGAGTCTTTTGGCAAATGGATTATTTTTTCAATAAATCTATTTCAAAAAGACAATTCAGTATAATAACAAAGCTTGTGCATAGTGGTAGGATAAATCCCAACTTCTCAGCAAAATCCATACAAGGAAACAATAGAAAATTATGAAAATTGATGTAATAAAAATCTATAGTTAATATTCATTCTAGTGCAGATCAGAGGGGAATATGTTATTAATTTTGAGATCAGTAGAGCAAAGTATTAAAATATAATTCTATGGATAGGTCTATCTGCCCTGACTCAGAAACACTACTTGTAACAAATGCACATGGCTCGGGCCTGCGGAGGTGGAGGGTATGTTTCCCAACCAAAGGGGAATAAAATAACTGGGGAAACTAGTGCTGGGAATCAGATTGGGGCAGAGTGCCTGCAAGTCCCACACTGCATTCTGCAAGATATAGTCTCAGCAAACAAAAGATCTGTAGATGGAGACAGGAAAAGCTCTGTTAGAAGTAGAGCAGTACTGTGGCTTTTCCACAAACCTCTATTAAATATGAAACATTCAGGAAATATGAGTAAAAGAGCATCTCACTTTAGCCCAAGTAATGCACTTTAGCACATCAGTTACTGGAAATTTAGCAACAAACTACATGAAACTTACTTTCATCTATAGCAAAAACAAAGGGTGCTTGATAAGAATCAGAGCAGATAAAGAGTAATATCAAGAAAAATCTATAAATTGTGCATTTTTAAACAGAAAGCTACACAGTGATTCTTTTATTTGACAGTGAATTTTGAAAAACACCTCTGAAAAGGCCATGGGAACCAGAACACGCTTGGAGATGTTGCTCAGTTTTCTTCAGGTTGTTTTTACCATGATAATTCTCTGGCATCTCAGGAATGCCAATGCATTTAACTCATCACTTGCCATGATCTATCAAGAAAATCTTGAGTTCACTTCTTTCTTTGTCCGGCTTAAATCCATGGGTACACATTATCGTCACCCCAACCTATGCACATTCTAGGAGGATCTTTTCCATGCTTGCTTCTAAGTAGCTAAATATTGGTGGAGAAATTCTCATAATCAAGAAAATTGTTACCTTTTAATTAAATTATATTCAATACCAAATTGGGACTAAAAATAAATTCAATTTCTCATTCTATAAATAAATTGAATTTCTCATTCTCTAACATGATTATGTACAGCAAATCCTCTGTAGCATTTTTCCTTCCTTTTGCAGTCTCAGCCAATGATTCCATCTTATACTTCCTTGGGAAAATAAAAGCCATAGGCTTGAATTTAATTTCAAATACTCTGCAGCCTGCCCCCTCCCCCCAGCTTTCTGCCTACTTCAGTAAAAGTGTTTCTCCTTTCTGCTTTTTCTATCTCAAGAGCCTGACATCTTCCTGACTACCCTGGATTATTCCATATATTATATTCCTGCTAATTCACTTCTATCACTAGGGAAAAATATCTATGAAAACCCATATTAAAAAAATGCTAGCCATTGTCACATTATTCAGATTCCCTTTACAGTAAAATTTCTTGGAAGAAGTTTCACACATACTATTTCTTCCTCTTCTGACTTCTTATTCACTTGTATAACTGCCTTAATTTGATCTTGCACACTTACTACTTCCAAACTTTTCTCATGAACATCTCTTATAACTTTCATGTTGCTTAAGAATAACGGATACTTCTCTATTTTCACCCTTAGTCCTTCATCTTGCAGTATCATTCTACACAAATATTCCCTTTTCAAAATATATTTTATTTTCTTGGCTTCACTATTTATATCTTTGTTTTCATCTTCCTTTATTGACTTCCTTCCTTCTTTCTTCCTTCCTTATTGACTTTATTCCTTCTTTGTGTCCTTTTTTTGAGTCCTCTTTTTTGCTTGAATCCTAAACATTAAAGTTGTGGAGTTGATCATGTTCTAAATATTAGAATATCTTAAAACACCACAGTGCCTATCATCTTCCTGCCTATAAACATCTCTCCTTGTATGTCCTTTCTTTTTGCCAATCACTTTGGAATTTATATCACAAAAGCAGGCCAGTTCCTCTGATCTATACACTTAAATCTGCAACTATTTACATTTCCCTTTGGACATCTCAAAGATGTCTGAAGTTTAGGTGAATAATAATGACTTTCTCCTAAAAACTTGGTCACCTTTCCCTTACTAACCACTGTTATCTATCCAGTTACTTCAGCTAGAAATGGAGATGTTATCTTATGCTCTCTCACACTAACAAATTGCACTATGAGAAAACATAGAGTTCTAGAAATTACAGTTCAGAGATTTGCCACTCTACATATTGCTGGTGTGAGAGACAGTTCACATTTGCTTGCTTCTTAGTGTGACCAGAAATTAAGGTCATTAACAGTTAAGAATTCCAATAATGTAGTAACTAAAATTACTAGAACTTATTTAAAAAATTCTATATGCAATATATTACGAAGGTAAGATGTGCTTTTGGTAAGGAAAAGCTATGAGGTGTGAAGATGTTTAGTTTTGCAGAGGGAATAAGAACATAATCTTTGTCCCAAAGCAGAATGTCTAATTGTTTCCAAGTAAGAAAAAAGTATTGTTTATGAAAAACAACTGAAGGACTCTTAAGAGTCGTATTAGTTCCTTGGGAAATGAACCTTGTGAAAGAAATTTTATGTATGATCAAGATGGCTAAGATAAAGGGGAACTGTTTATAAGTTTTTTAAATTGTGCATTAATGTCAAAAGTACACTGTACAAAACTAGAATTTGGTCCTCTCTATTACAACAACTAGGTTTTCTTCAAGTTTTGGTTTGGCCTTAATGAAAAACTGTGAAAAGTTTTTCCTTACTTTTTTAGGTAATTTCTTTAAGAAACAAAATTCTGTTGTACCAAAATCATTTCCAGTGCTTCCTGTTTTCTTCATTAGGATTTAATGGCTTCAGAAAACCGAGTTCTTTGAGTAAAAGAGCTATGTTTTTACTATGACTATTTAACATTTTTGCATATGCCTTTGAAGTCTTTATCACTCTTTTTGAAGGAATGACTACCATTCAAATGACTTGTGATTCTATTTCGATTATTTTAAACCTTGTGATATTTTTGACAAAATTTTCAAAATCGGAGTCTAGATTAAGAATTTTTATTTATCTGAAGGTAATTTTGGACATTTTCAGATGGGCCCACAAAAGATCTCTTTATAAAAGAAATACTTTAAGCTAATTGGGCTTGATATTTAAAATTATATAAGAAGCACTGTCAAATAATAAGTAATGCAAAAGCTTCTTTTTAGTTATACTTATATGGATGTGTCACTAATATGCATTCCAAAATAAGTATGAAATTTCTAGAATTCTGAGCATTCTGAGCCCAAAGATTGGACTGGGTAAGATTTCAGATTCTAATGAAGAAATTGATTTGTTTCATAAAACTGAACAAGAATTAATTAATTAATTAATTAGCAGATTTTCATGCTAAGTCAGCTAGTACTGACATTGTTAAGATATGCAATTTGGTTTGAGTTGAATTACTTATGATAATTTATTTAAAAATCAATGCTTTGAAACTGGAAGAAAAAAGCATAGTATTTTAAACAACATAAATCTAACAACTGTAGACTCTCAGAAAATCTAGATCACTGCTTGATCCTGAGTCCTTAAAGTTTCTATTCTTAGAAACTCTGCATTCTATGATTCATCGTGTAATAGATAAAATGATAAAAAATATGAAAAAAGTTGTTGAAGTGACTGTTGTAATATTGTTAAAATGGTTTTACAGCCAATGTTTAGTGTGTCAAACCCATAAATTTTATGATTAAAAAAATCTGTCTCAAACATGTACTGCTACAGCTGACTCTACTGCAGAAGCTATAGATATCCAGAGAGCTTCTTTAAACTCCCTTACCAAAAATTTAGTAAGAAAACCAAAGGAAAGATAATTTGACCTTTATAAACAAATTTATAGCCTTCATCACTTAATTGCTGATGGCCCCAACCATGCAAAGTCAATAACGGTTCCTTTGATAAATATCACTAGTGCCTGCCTACTGGTGACTACGAAGGCACACAGCATCCCATAGGGAAGAGTCTGTGTGGTCCTTCAGGAGATATTTTGATCTAAAATTAAAGACATAATGACCCTTTAACCATATGGGTAGGCAACTTTATTTTAATGAATGGAAAACAAGGGACCAATGAGAAAAATGAGTTCTGTTGGCACCACTGTCAATCTATAACTAATTGGAAACTGAATATTGATCTACGGTTTGTAATTTGGACTGTGGAATAATGAAGAATTTGCTAGCAGGCACAAATATCTCTAGATGGACTTATTTTAGTAGACTATTCCTTCTTAGCTTGACATAATGTAAATGGGGCTATGTTAAAAAATCTGTCTCAAAAATTAACTGCTACAACTGACTCTAGGGCCAAAGCTATAGGTGACCAGAAAGTTTTAAATTCTTGACCAAAGTTGGTTTAAGTAACAAGATTGCTTTAGACTACATGTTGACCAAACAAGTAGCTGAAATCTCCTGCTGCACTTTGGTAAATGTATCTGGTTTTGTAGAAACTCAATTGTAAGAAATCCATAAACTACTTAAATAGAGCAAATAGATTCCTCTGCTGGCTCATTTTTGATCCATTCTGTTTGTGGGGAGTTTCTCTTATGGAGTATATACCTCAATATCTTAGTATTGTCCTCCAATAGCCCTTATAATAGTCTCCCTGAAACACTGTATCCTCTAGAGACCCTTAAATGCTCACATGCACCAATCAGTTATGGACTATCAAATGGTCTCACCACAGTTAAAATGATGCAGATATGAAGAGAAAATCAAGAAACATTTGGTTAACCAAATGTGAGAATTGTGAATCCCATACTGAGACCAAATAAATTCATTATGATAGTAACAGAGAGAGGCACCAATGTCCAAGGTTTCCATCAGTCTCTCATAATTGAATGGGTTGTTCCCAAAATGAGGGATTATTAAGTTAAATTTGGCCTAAAACTGCCTCCATACATAGGAAAGTACAATCTAACTTAGAATGTATGCAAACAAATCATAATTTAAGAATGTATTCTTGTAACCAATAGCTGAGTCTCAGACAATCACAGTACCTGAGTTTTAGGCAATCTCAGGCTATCGGCTGCCCAGATCATGTCTATAATGCAAATGCTGAGCTATGACCAATCAAGCCGTCTCTGTATGTTAATTCCTTTTTCTTTGCTTGCCTACATTGTTGGGTGGAACTCTCTGAACTTCTGGCTGTAAATGCTGATTCATGAGCCATTCTTTGTGCAAATAACCTTGACTAAATTGAATTTGTCTTTTAACAAAGCTTTTTCTTTTTTTCTTTTTTCTGTTTTTTTATTTTTTTTTACAAATTTAAGAATGAGATCAAGGCAGGCCAGGGATATAGCTCAGCAACACAGTGCCTGCCTGGCAAGTGCGAGGTCATGAGTTCAATTCCCAGCACCAAAAAAAAAAAAAAAAAAAGAATGAGATCAAGGTTTAGAATAAAAGCAATGATAATAGTTCTAGTGGAAAAAAAGTTTAATTGGCTGAGTGTGTTGTTGACATACCTGAAATACCAGATGCTTAGGAAGCTAAGAGAGGAAGGTCCCAAGTTTAAGGACAGCCTGGGCAACTTAGGGAGACCCAGTCTAAAAATAAAATAACCTTCGACAGGGGTGTAACTCAATTGTACAGTGCTTGCTTAGTATGCATGAGGCCTGGGTTTAATCCGCAGCACTCACCACAAAAGAGTTAAATTCAAATAAGTGTTATAAGTCAGTTCACAAAATTGAATATAAATATGGACAAATATCCATCAGATAATTTTACATCATATAAACTAAGAAATTAAATGCTCTGGAAATTGAAAATAGAATTTAGGATCATAGCTATAAAAATCAGAAACTAGAAAAGTAGATAAGGATAAAAAAAAGAGAAAATGCTAAATTCCTAACCAATGGTGGTAATAAAGGAACATACATTAAATATTTTACTTGAAAGCATTTAGTTTTCTTGTTTATTCCTTTTTGCTTTCATTCTTTACAGCCTTTTACTAGTTTGGCTGGGTTTTATTTGTTTTTGTTTTCCCTAGAGAGTAGGAAAGGACACCTCTCAAAAAATAAAAACATAGGCACTATTTACTATCTGAGAAGAATACTAGCGTTTGTGCCCTGACCTCCTTTTGGCAAAGCCATGTATATGGTATTTGAAAGAAGTCTTAATTTACACCTCACCCCAGGATCCAATTAACCACTGAGGTTTATGTGTTCATTTGGGAAACAGCATACAGATAAATCCAAGATATTAAACACAAAGTACAATTTTGAACTCATTTTCACTGAATATTCATCTACAGTATTTGTGAAAGACATTGCACTTGGGAATAACTGTTTAGAGAACATATGCTTCATGCTTTATGTAAGATACTTGGAAGTGTATTTCTGAATTAACCGGACTTCTCAGATTCTTTCCAGATCATCTCCTGTTTTACCTACAGAAGTAGGAGAACTGAATTTAACTTTGACACAAGTCCATCAGCTAGTATTGAAGGACATCATTAAAACAGCTATGGAACTTATCACTGGTTATAAGGGTACCACTGATAAAATGAAGTAAACTGTTTTATTTTATACAAATCTATGCAAATATTATTGAGATGGATATTTTAATATTATCGCTGTATTATTAATTTTACTGCAAGATGTGATAGGATAGCTTAGGTATAAAAAGATAATTATTATTTCACAAAATAAACATTACATAATATAATATACTGCATATTATATACAAAACTGTAACCTGTGAAAAATATATCATAGTGAGATATAATGTTTAATATTAATTCATAGTTACATTTGTTTCTCTAGAACCACTTAAATCTTTTTTATTTTATAGAAATAGTGAACTTGTGACCATCTCATGTTCCAGAACTATTAGGAAGCAAAAATCAGAAAAATTTATAAAAACATTTATAATGCGATATAAACCCAGTGTAGTAATGTTCTGTATATCTGAATAACTTTGAAATAATGAAAATAAACGAACATTTTATTGTTAGACGAGAACAAAGCTATTAACGTTATTTCACCCTATTAACAGCACAGGGGCGTTCTTACTTTTCAGTTCTTCTTCGTTCTTGAAGTTATCCAGCATGCTGATAGCTGTTTCATTCTTTGCTAGTTCATCCTGCAAGCATTTCTGCTTCAGGTTGCCCATGAAGAGCTGCAGC